>CM076922.1:5038409-6365164 GCA_039566165.1 Maruca vitrata | reverse complement strand
ATATGTCTGAGACTAAACTGATTTTCTGTACTAGACCAATAAAATTGGCAAATTTTTCCTGCCACCACTGTACATTATTATTTCTTTCTAAACATTGTGAAAATGACAAAATAATACCTATCTTATTTGTTGGAAAAAGAAAATGTGATGAGAAACGGTGAGAATGAAATACATTTTTGAACGTTTGTTTATTGGTGCTTTTATTTTTAATCGCCCGTGCCCTTAGGACTTAGTATAAAGGTAGTATGGTAGGTATATCCCATTCCTAATGAAATAAGAGGCAAGAAATGTTATGAATGATAAGAAAACCCAAAATTTTTCTTTGAAGAATTGGCTATTATTGTGGTCAGTCATGTCACTGTCGTAAGAATACTCTCTTTTCCAATGGGCACTTAAAGAAACCCTCAGAATAAAATACTAAGTCCCTACGTTCCTGCAGATCACTAAACAATAACCAACACATAGCAACCAAAGTAATAGTAAAATAGGCAATTGAATTTATTTTTCTATTCTGAGAAAGTATTGTTCTCTGTCAAAGTCATAAGGGCCCCTTTGTCCTAATAAGTACCGGGCCTCCGAAAATAAGTTAAAGATGGCCCTGAGTGATCATGACCATTCAGAAGTTGTTATAAAAAATTGATCATTCATCGGATTGTTGGCTAGTAATTGGCATAATGTATCTTGAAGCTAAAATAATTTAAGCACAATTACATAGATTCTAGTTGACAGTTGGATTTTAGTTATGTATGAATAAAATTAAGTTTACAATGTTCGTGTAAACCTGCTTATTTAAATAATTGAGCAGCGGCCACTGCACTAGGCTCTAGGCCTGTATCGCAGGAACCAGAACAATTACATCATAAAATTGGTCGGGTTCAGTACAGATTAATATTAATTAATGGATGTTCGTCATTAACGACAAAAGTTAATTTTATAATTCAATACCTACAGTTTATGACACCAATGAACCTTACAACGAGCAAGTCGAATTTAGATTTCTACATTTTGCTACTTTTCCAAGTAAGCGCCATCTATCATCAGTTTTAAAAGATGATATGAAAATAAATACCAAGAACAAAGTATTATCACTCCTTTCATAGATGGCGGTAAAAAACTTTGTCCGAAAATGTCTGTGTCTAATACGTTCAAATAATTCAGACAATAAATTAATTCTTATGATAAAATTATACTTTAAGATTAACTAGCAAACTATTGCTTTATATTATTTCTATAAATCACTACTTTATCTAGTCGGTTATTGTAAGTTTAACTACGAAAACGAATAAAGAAAGTGTCTTAAATGATTAATATAATGAGTATACGTTCGTATGCTTTCGGACTTTTAGCAGATTTATGTCATAAAATGACAGTGACATTGACAGCAACATTGAAGTTACAAAACACGTCATTTCATCATAACAAAAACAAAACTGCCTGCTGTCGGCATTTAATATTATTTTAAGTATCCAAAGCCGCTCTAAGTTGGCCGATTTGACACTTTTTATTTTATATTTTGCATTTATCCTTGTTAAGAGGAACATATTTAGCGAATCATAAAGAACAACTTTTAAAAATAAGACGTTATTTCAAAATGTCAAATGCACCTAATTATCTAATTATTTGTCTTTTATTACTTAAAATAATTGAATTATAAAACGAAAACGTACAATTTCCACTCTGTATAACGCTTTTACAAGGTTACGCCGTTTGACACGTTTTCATAGTGACGTAATGGGTAATACTCACTAGGTATTTTTTAGAAATAGGATGAAGGATTTAATAATTATTGTTTTTAATAATAATTTTAAATAAGAAACTTCAATTCAATCTTCTGGATGTGAATAAATGTTTTTAATAAAAAATTGTTATAATAGGGTATTTGACTATTTTTTTATTTTGGTATAGTTGGATGGACCACTCGAACACAAAGACACTGTTGAAAGTATCACTTTGATATCTGGATAACTCAACGAGATATTACAATTTTAATTGCACTTTAATTGGTCGAGCTCAAAAATGCTCCATACAAACGTCGACTGGCGTGTGACGTCACACGCTAGTTTGTTGTATGCTGCGCTTAAGAAGTTTGTTCGGTAGGTTCATCAAAAGTTGCGTTTATTGATATGTTTTCATAATGAAAGATGTGACTAATTCTGTTATTAATAAGATGAAAAAGAAATTTTAAATGATTTTCGCAATTTTGGAATGGACTTGCCCACCCAACTTTAAATTTTTTTTGTAGTCTCATTTCGCTAAAGAGTGATTCTTCCGTTTCGTCCAAATCTCAAAGATTTTGAGAAAAATTTTTTTTTAATCGATTTTACAAAAAAAGTTGCATATAATCATTCATGTACCTTTTAAGTATAGATTATCAGTAAAGGCCTTAATGAAAAAACTTTAATTGTCAAGAAAATAGACGGAATGTAATGAACCCACGGAAGGTAATGAAATAAGTACGGAAGGTAATGATTGAATTTGGAAGGTAATGAAATTAAATTAAATATGACGGAAGTTTAATGATTTTGTATGGAAAATAATGAACAATCAGAAGATGAAATCTTTTACGTACCTATAACTTGGGTAGGTATATGATTTTAAATATTTTTGGACTATAAATAAAAGACGTGGGTGTGTAATCGAACTTTTGTTTTATTAATTACATGTGTTATTCATGAACGAATATAAAGTAATGGAAAAAATATCAAAAAGGAATGAAATATTCAAGCGCGCCCCATATGAATATGGGAATAAGCGTTACAAGGATGATGAAAAAAATAAAAAACTAAAAAAAAACAACATAAAAACCTTCTAGAATAATAAATTTGTTAAAAAATCAACTAAGTAGGCTGATCATGAAAAATACAAATTAGAGAAGGAGAAACAAAAGAGGAAATACTTTGTAAAGAAGAAAAAAAAACAAGCATAACAGACATGACGGCACGACAAAAGAGGGAGCGAAGGCGAAGATGTTGAAAAAACTCCGAAAAATATTTAAATAAGCTGAAAGAGCAGAAAAAATTGCAAAGAATTTTAATAGATAACTCTCCCAGTAGTGAGACTGAGGAAATTATAAACATGCCAGATCCAATACACGACCCTCGTTACAAGAAGAATCCACATCAAGCCAAACCGAAGTCACATTGTACACCGAAGTCACATTTAGTGCATAAAATTACTAGTACTTACTTCAAACGCAATGAGGAAGCTGCGATACAGATCTAAAAAGCAATAACAATTTAACAGAATGAAATTGACAAACTAAATAAAAGAGAAAGCGATTTTAAGAAGACATTTATTTATGGAGCGGAAATTACAAAAAGTTAAGATTCAAGATAGCATAGAAAAGAAAGAAGATGAAGTCATAAAAGACATAAATAATGAGAAGGTGCAAGAAGTGAAAAAGAAGCTTTTTTTTAATGAAATAGTTTGTCGAAGAGTATCAGAAAAATACAAAAGCCTTCCGAAAAAAGAGAATAGATGTTTTACTGGAGATATAATTGATAATTCGAGGCTCAAACAATATGGGATATTGTCAAATATTACTTTTGCTTCTTCGAAAACAAAAAATCGTTTTTCCTGGCGCCATTTGACTGTTTTCATCTTCTTGTAGAAAATTTTCAAAACTTTGTTCTAGTTTCGCAGTTTTATTATCTAGAGCCTCGAATTATCAGTTATATCTCCAGCAGAAGATCTTTTCTTTTTTTCGGAAGGCTTTTGTATTTTTCTGATACACCTCGACAAACTGTTTCATGAAACAATAGCTTCCTTTTCACTACTTGTACCTTCTCATTATTTATGTCTTTTATGACTTAATTTACTTTCTTTTCTATGCCATCCTGAATCTTATCTTTTTGTACCTTCCGTTCCATGAATAAATGTCTTCTTCAAATCGCTTTCTCTTTTTTTAGTTTGTCAATTATTCTGTAAAATTGTTATTGCTTTTTTAGATCTGAATGGCAGCTTCCTCATTGCGTTGGATTATTAGTTTTTTTATGCATTAAATGTGACTTCGGTGTACTTTGGCTTGATGTGAATTCTTCTTGTAACATAAGAGGGTCGCGTATTGTAGTATCTGGCATGTTTATAATTTTCTCAGTCGTACTACTGGGTGGAAAGTTATCTTTTAAAATTCTTTGCAATTTTTTCTGCTCTTTCAGCTTATTTAATTTTATTTTTTGAGTTTTTTCGCCATCTTCGCCTTTGCTACCTCTTTTGTCGTGCCGTCATGTCTGTAATACTTAGGACTTTTTTCTTTTATTTTTTACAAAGTATTTCCTCTTTTGTTTCTACTCCTCAAATTTGTATTTTTGATGATCAGCCTTGATTTCTGCGTATTTTAACTTCTTTCGCAATCTGTCTTTAGCTATTTTTTCTTTTTTAGTTGCCCTTTTCTTCGGCTTCAACATTGTTGCGGATGTATAATGTATCTAAAAAACAATAACTAAGCAAAATAATCGAATATTTCACGAAACCTTCATTATTAATTAAGTACCTACTTACTCCGTTCGTTCAGTAGTTTTTCAGTTTATTGCGAACAGACAGAAAGGCAGACAGAAAGAAAGAAGCAGCGGGGAATTATTATTAACTAACAAGTACCTAGGTAGGTAACAAAATGCATAGATAGAATTTAAAGTAATTTCAATAATACTGACATATACTTACACAAGTTATAATTCGATATAATCAAAATAAAAGAAGAAAAATTAACAAAGAGACATACTAATTAACATATTAATTTTATATTTAAAAAAAATCATTACCCTCCAAAGTGGCTCATTCCCCTCCGTTAAAAAATTGGAGGGAATGGAAGGGAATGATACGGAAAGGAATGAAGTTTGAGCGGATTTTCTGAATTTACTCGTGAATTAATAAAGGCTAGATATTCATAATTCATTGATAACTAGACCCTACAGTAGGCTGTTACCTAAAGTTAAAAATTATTTTTTTACGTCATACACTTACATACAAAAACAATGGAAGGTAATGTTTACTTCTCGTGACAAACGCTGTTTTCAGCAATTAAATCGTGAAAATATTTTGTCCGGGCAGCGTGCGTCCTATCCTGACGACTTGTATCGACGGATTAAGGTCTAGGGAGCGTCTTTTTTTTGGCAAGAAATAGATAGTATAGTACGTGCATTAAAAATTTAATGTTCAATTTTCGTGAAAGGAAATGATGTTTTTGGGTTGACAAAACTTTAAAGACGATTCTTTCTATGTTAAACACGTATAAAAAATACTGTATTGCAAGTTTATAATAGTCAATGAATACATTAGTATATAAGAACAAAAATTATGTACATTTCCCCTAGGAAAGTCACCAAATATGTGTCACAACGTTCTGAGGGACCATTTGAACAAGGAGGGGAATGAAAAAAATGCATGTTTTTGTTCTAAACTTTTTTTTATTATGAATCTTAAACCTGATATAGATGATGGACATTCAAGATAAAAGTACGCCCTACCTTATTGAATAAAAAAAATAAGGTTAATTACAATATTCATAATGACTTTTGGCCTGGAAAGGCGATTTGGACGAAACGGAAGAATCACTCTAAAAATTTAAGTTTCGTTTTCATTAATAATATTGATTTACATAAATCTTACTAATTTTCATAAAAATGGCAAGCATAACAACCACAGTCGAATACCCTATTAGACCTTGCTTAGTTATAAAGTGGAAATAACTGTTACTTATATACTTCGGCAATTTTACCGTCGTCCCTCACTAGTGCAGTCAGTCTGACATGTGTCAAATCGGCCAACTTAGAGCGGCTCTGGTATAATGATAATATTTTGCCGTTCATTGGCTACCTCTTTACATTATTTTTAGCCGTCGCAAGTAATAAAACATTTTGTGAACAGTAAGTACTGGTATTTTGGAAATCAGAGCTTAACGATATCGCTTATTGAGTTACGTTCAGACTCTGATATCTATGTAGGTCTTTAAACTACATCGGTCGCTTTCTCATTCATTTAGCCTTAAGTCGCTGGCTAAGATAGACGTTTAGTACTTATAAATGTGTGTTTATTTGTAGCAAGCTCCCGATAAAGTCCTTAACAATGGACAACTGGCTGATACTTTTGTTTACTGTGAAATTAGTTGCGGCATCTCCTACGCCAATAGTACTATGGCATGGCATGGGTAAGTGGAATTTTATAAATTCGTATTTGTCGGCGTTTGCACATAGGCAGTGGTTATAATTGTTATTTTTGTAATATACTTTTTATTACATTTCCCCCGCAACTTCGTCTGCGTACTTCTTTATAGCGCAGTCGGTTAAAAAGTAGCCTATGTCCTTTCTCAGGCTCTGGGCTATATCTGTACCAAATTTCATTTCAATTGGTTCAGTACTCTATGTGTGAAAGCTTAACTGACAGACAGACAGAGTTAGGATATAAATGTAAAACCTCTGTTATTATAAAGATGTGGGTGTGGTAGAATGTGTTTAAATTGCTTATTATCTTGATAAAAACACCTACTTCTTCTTGTATCACCAATAATTTAGCTAGGCTTAGCCTATGGTTTGTAAATTATGATTTATCCTGGACTCATGTGGCTTGCTCTGTGTCCAAGTCCATGAGTTAGTATTTATTTTTATTGTTTCGATTACATTATTGCTTTTAATATCGGCAAACAATTACATATATTGAAAACCTACATTACCTACTTAGAAATCATATCAAAATACAGTAATACCCCGAGGTCATGTGATAGACGGGACCAAGCTGGGTAATTTTCCCCATAAACCCATACAAAATATATTAAATTGAGACCGGAGACTACATTTATGTTTATAAACTAAGAAATATATGTGTAAGTTATTGTTAAATTCTAAACTGTATAAACACAATTCAAACTTATTTTGATGTGGGTTTCCTAAAATCTAACAAAGGTCTGAAGAGTCAAAGACTTTTCTTCTCACATAATATCTCCTTGTAATAGCACCTCAGTATCTTTAAAAATAATGCTTTTGTAACACAAATTCAATCATCGTTAGAGTCTATGCAACCTTTCTTGACAATGATTGCATGGCTATCGGCTATATAGAATTGTGTAACTTCTAATTCCCGAATATTTGCTTTTTTTATCCTACTGACAAACAATGATAGCCTGTTCATCGTCACCAGTGGAGCGGATGGCTCTCACCCCTTAATATTTACTCATACTTTACATAATTGAAAAGAAAAGAAAGGAAATAAAAAAATAAAATGGTAATAAAGGGCTCTAAAAACTGGTGGCTCTAAATAAATATGTTTAGTGCTAGTAAATTATAAACGAGTTTAATCTGTAAAATTAGTCTTATTTCTGATCCAACACACATCAATAAATTTTAGCATGAATCTGATTAAGGGTTCACATTCAAAGATTGGCAATTTTCTGTGATTCCTTCACCATATAAGTATGTGCCTGAATAACCAGGAACCACTGCCTTTTACTGAATAATAATAATGTTTGCAACAGGAAACTGTAACGCATAATTAAGTCCCATATCATTGTTTGTTCCACTTGAATAATAATAATACTTTAATATTGTCCATTCTACAAATAATTTATAATAAATTAACTTACATGTGTGTGTATGTAAATATAATACAAAAATTATAATACTAAATGTATTTTATGCTTATTCATACAAATTGACATGCAATGACTTCCACATATTTCTTGCGCTTTAACATTTACATTTTTAATTTCAGGCGACACCTGTTGTATGTCATACAGTCTGGGTTATTTCAAGTACTTCCTGGAGAAACAAATACCTGGCGTCTATGTGAACTCTATAAAGATTGGCAACTCTACCATAGAGGACTTTGAGAACAGTTATTTTATGAACAGCAACAAGCAGGTTGAGATGGTCTGCGACCAGCTAGCTGCAGACCCTAAATTGCGAAAAGGTTTCAATGCGATCGGATTTTCGCAAGGAAGCCAATTTCTGTAAGTATTAATATTGTGTTTGTTTCAAAATTTCCACAAGCAGTCTTGTTTAATGGTTTTCTAGTATAATGATGTAGCATCATGTAGCAATATAATCTATATCGGCAATGAACTGTTAATGCTCATTGAATTGCTGTTATATGATAAAAGCTACTTCTCAGTCTACTCTCTCATCCAAAAAGCGGCGATAGCTGAGTAGTTAAAGTCATTCCTTGCCATGCGAGAGGTCGCCAGTTCAAACCACGCTACGTACCAAAGTGTTTTTCAAATTTAAAATTCATATGTACAATCTTTGGATGCTTTTGCGTTAAAGGAAAACATCGTGAGGTAACCTGGACACCTACGAAGAAATTCTTGTTTAGGGTAGGCCCCGTACTCCAGCAGTGGGAAAGTATATGGGCTGATGATGATGATGATGATAACAGTATGATCTAGATATTCTGTTGTACAGCCGTGCAGTAGTCGAGAGGTGTGCCCACAAGCTGCCGCCCATTAGGACCCTGGTGACCCTGGGCGGGCAGCACCAGGGCGTCTACGGGCTGCCGCGCTGCGGCGCTCTACAGCATAAGACGTGCGACTACATCAGGAAGCTGCTCAACTACGCTGCTTATTATGAGTGAGTATTTTGTTTTATACCACTGTCCGACCATGCTAGAAACATTAGGCATCGCTTTTTAGGGTTCCTGAAAGGTAAAAACAGGACCCTATTACTAAGCCTGTATATAGTAAAACTGTTCCGTGATAGCTAGAAAGCAGAAATTTTCACAAATGATGTATTTCCGTTGCTACTATAACAACAAAAAAAATGGAAAAAGATAAAATATTAAGGGGGATCCCCATATAATAAACGTGTTTTTTTTATATAATTGGTATAGAATCCTTCGTGCGCGTGTCTGGTTTGCTTTTGGCCGGTTTTTTTCCGACAGGACCATTTCTTGACAGATATATTATCTTTGTATTGTTTGCAAATTGTCTCTTTTTTATATTAATTGTACTGTTCTGTTTTTTTTTCTGTAATTTGCAAAATTTTATTCTTGGAGCAATAAAGTGATTTTTATTTATTTATTTATTTATTTATATAGCCCGTGGCTATATCTGGTGACATAGTAGTGTCGAATTGAAAATGGACATGTCTACACCATCTTTCTCAAAACATTTAGCCTCTTATGTCTGCTTAACGCCGAAATCGCCAGTTTGTGAAAGCTATGTGCAATATTAAAAAAAATATTATGTGGCTCATCTAACTGAAGCGCAAAAGCCTTTGATTGTCTAACAAAAGGACGTCAGTTTGATTCCCCTTTATACAGTTGAGATTCAGAGTACCTACGACTGTTAATTAACTATTATAATGTCTTCTATTACGTTAACATGTTAATTACCCACTCTCTGAAATATTATAATAATATGTGAATTAGAAGAATAGAAGGATTATTTACACTTTACAGAATCTAAATGTATATGTTATAGGCAATGTGTATAATGCAGGCATTCTATACAATGCCTAGGAAATGTATAGAATGCCGAGGTTGCTTAGGCAATGTATGAAATGATACTCAATGCTTGAAGTATTTCACACTTTACCTAGGAAATGTATAGAATACCTAGGCATTGTATAGAATGCCTGTTGAAGCTTAGGTAATGTATTTAATCGGTTTGTCTTCTCCGTAATTTGGTTAGTTAGATAGGTACCTACTGATCTTTTGAGAGCTTATCCTAATTTTAACTGTCACAAGCAGATAGCGCTGATTAAACATAATTGCATTTTATCGGTTGGTATGCCGTGTTTTTTTGCGTATTGAGCGTTGTCACATAATAATAATAATAATTTATTTATTTACATATACATAGGAGTTCTAGGATAAACTAGTTTGGCCTAAGCTAAACTAGTTTTTCCGTTACAGGTATATATGGGTGGTTTAAAAAAATTCACACAAATAGTACTCTTTTTTTAACTCGGTCTAGGGTGCCAGGAAGTCCTGAGCTCGCAAGTACTACCTACATAGTTTATCCAAGGCCAAACGAGTTTGTCCTGAAATCGGGTTTGTCCGGTAACATCTAAATATATAAACGGAGAAACTGACTGACTGACTGACATATCGACGCACAGCCTAAACGGCTTAGCGTCTCGTAACTTGAAATTTGGAAATAACGTAGCTGAGGTACCGTATTCGAGGTGAAAATTTCACCTCTTATTTAATAAGAAATGAATTCCCGAAATTCTTGCGGGAACGGGAATTAGCGGGAAAATCTTTTTATATGAAAAATCTAAACCACTTAAGTTAGATGCTTTAAATTTGGCATGATCTGCATGCACCATAGCAAACTTAACTTAACCATAGTGAGCTTAGTTGGAACAGGATATTGAAAAACTCTTACGGGAACGGGAGATAGCAGTAAAAAACTTTTGTATGAAAAAATCTAAACTGCGAAAGAAAGATGATTGAAATTTGGCATGCAAGTACCTTAATAAACGAAAAACTTACTTGCAACGCGTTATTGAAAAATTCTCACGGTAATTGGAGTAATTGGGAAAACCTCTTATATGTAATATCTGTAGTTCACTAGAACGAAGTCGCGGGCACAGCTAGTGTATGTTTATGATCAACAAATTGCAACTACATATCTAGATATCACTGTTCTTGAGTTAAAGCCTGGTGACAGATGGACGGATGGACCATTTATGGGTTAATGGACTGACTCAAAACCAATGGCTACCTAACCCCTCTACGCAAAGCAATAACATATTATTCAAAATATACCGAGGTTAAGGTGATTAACTCTGTCTGAATAATAAATAAATAAAAATGTTTAAGGTCTTACCCGTGGTCGTTCATTATACACATTACCTGATGCACTTCGGGCATTTTATACAATACCTAGGCAATGTGTGAAATTAATCGTATTATACACATTGCCTGAACGTTTTAGGCATTGTATAGAATACCTAGGTAATCTATACAATACCGGATTATATACATTGCCTATAACATATATACATATAGCTAAATTTAAGAACTGTATTTTGACTAGGTACTGTTATAGCATTTATCGCGCCAAGCACCTAATAACAGAATTATCGGCGTAGGTTATCATTTTCACCCCGACTGATTAGACTCTTGTTACTTACTAGATCCGCATCCATCCAAGGGAAAGTAGACTGAGAAAAATAAATTGGAGTAATATCCTATCCATTACATTATGTGTATGAGATGATAATCACTTGTTCCTTTGTTATTAAAATATACTCGTTAGTCTATTGGTAGCGCTGCGTAAGGACCGGTTCGAGTCGGGCAAAATTTGTGTGAGGTTTTCTGTGAAGAAATCACTCAGGCTTCCTTACTGAAGAGTAAGGAAGTTGGAGGTTGCACGCCCGTGCCTCGGAAAGCACGTCATACCGGTGATTTTGCGCCCGATCTCTCATCCGTCATGTTTGATTTCCGTCTCACCGAACTATAAGAATGAGGGATATGATAGTGCACTTACATAAGTGGGTATGCATGCAAACATTTGCACGCATACTTGTGCACTATAATTACGTCCTGCGCACTTAGCTGATCTCAATGAGGGTTTTCGCTAATGAGAAATTCACTAGATGGCAATACGTAGGCGTGAGGTCCAACTGCAGCATGATTGGTTAATTTTGACGTGACATTGACAGACATGTCAATATTCACCAATCACGTAGCAGTTAGACCTCACGCCTACGTATTGCCATCTAGTGAATTTCTCATTAGCGAAAACCCTCATTGAGATCGGCCGCCATAGCTGAATTCGGTCAGACGCCTTATAGTTTATACTCGTATTGGTTGAACTAGATATGACAGATTGTAATTTGTGGCTTTATAACAAAAGGTTTTAAGAAACATGTGGATAGCATACTAAGTACATCTATAGGCTTCCAATAGCATAGGACTTCATTGTTTTCCAAAAGGGGACACATTAATAATTGCCAATAACCTTGTACTCGACATGTTTGCTAATAATCGAGGCTAAAACGTATCTAAAGTCTCTTCAGAGCATTTTGAGTTTCAGTTTATATGTTTGTTTATGTGTGATAGTTTAGATATTATGATTTATTGGATAGTTTTAAACTTTTTTACTAATTTTAAAACATCAAAGAATGGTTCTACTTAGTATTTAACTGTGTATTTTTTATAAATAGATTCAAAATTCAAAATTCAAAATTTATTTATTTGTTTACAAAAAGTTTGCTTACAACTAGTAGACGAAGCCTCCTTTTAGGCAAAGTATTTGCCTGTGCCAGGAGACAGCGCTCTGCATGACAATTGTTATTTTAACTTACTATTGCATAATTTTATTTTAAATTTACTTAATTTTTAAAGTTTAACAAAACATGAATAATACTAATCCTAAAAATAAAATAAAAAATTGTGAAATAATGTTTTGGTGAACGTGTGTGTATGTGTGTGTGTGTTCGTGTGTGTGTGTGTGTGTGTGTGTGTGTGTGTGTGTGTGTGTGTGTGTGTGTGTGTGTGTGTGTGTGTGTGTGTGTGTGTGTGTGTGTGTGCGCGCGTGTCTGTTTGTGCCTATCATTGTAATTTATTTTTTCCTATCAATTTATGATTTGAAGTAAAGCCTCTGTTTCATTATAGCTTAGGTCTTGTAGATACTCACGTACTAAAGATTTACATTCAAACCAACTGTTTTTAAATATGTTGAGTTTTTTATTTACTGTGTTGTATACATGCGAACTCCGGAACTCCAGTTGCACTTTAGCAAACTCAGTCCTGACCTTAGGGACGACTACTACTTTATATTGGCGAACTCTTCTTCTACTTTCAATTAAAGGGTTGTATGTTATAATTTTATGTTGTTTTAATATTAATCCCAAAATGTAAAGTTTTCTTATTGATAGCAGTTTGCTGGTTTTGTAAAGGTTTAGTGTCGAAAATGTTCTCTTCTTGAAATACATGATTTTAATTAATGTTCTTTGAGCCCTCTCCACCGTCAAAAATTGGGTCTTAAGAGCTCCTCCCCAGACTGGGAGGCAGTATGTTATTATGGATTGAACTAAGGATACGTAAATTTCGTTTAATATATTTCTCCTATCACCATCAACAGCACGAGAAGGAATTATGTGTCTTAGTGTAAGGAAGATCCAGTTGAACTTCCGAATTCTTGTCGCAATCATGTCTATTTGAGGATACCAAGATAGTCGTTGGTCCACCATCACGCCCAAATACTTTACAGATTCTACTTTAGATATTATAGGACAGGAACAGTTATGGCTACCATGTGGATCACAGGAATGTATTTTTATATTAAAGTTCTTGTCTGGTTGAGTACTATTAAGGATGCTGAAGCAAATATAATTGGTTTTAGAAGTATTTAGGCTGAGAAGATTAGTTTTGAGCCATGATGCAACCTCTTTTATTCCATTTTCAGTCGCCACTTTTGTGTCTTCCCAGCTGGAGCCAGTAAAAACGAGTGCGGTGTCGTCAGCGTAGGAGAATATTTTTGCATTTTTAATGGTCATGTTACATAAGTCATTTATGTAAATGAGGAAAAGAGTGGGACCCAAAACACTCCCCTGCGGTACTCCGCACGACACATCAACGTCTTCACTCATACAGTTTGCTATTTTGACCTTTTGCTTTCTGTTTGACAGGTAATCTTTAAAAATTGATAGTTGAATACCTCTGATACCGATTTTTTCAAGTTTTTTTAAGAGAATATCAGTCGAGACTGTATCAAACGCCTTTTTGAGGTCTATAAATACAGTGAGACATTTTTTACCTTTATCGATACTTTGTGCAATTAACTTACTGAGTGAGGTAACTGCGTCCTCAGTCGATATATGGCATCTAAACCCGAATTGATTTTGTGACAAAATGTTGTTAGTTTCAAGGAAGTTTAAGAGTCTTTTATTTAGAAGTTTTTCCAAGACTTTTGCAAGAACTGGGAGAACTGAGATGGGCCTATAATTTTCGACATTTTCCTTATTTCCACCTTTGTAGATTGGTGTGATTATAGATTTTTTTAATTGATCGGGAAAGACACCCATCCGAAAACAAAGATTGGCTAAGTGTGTTATAACGGGAATAATTTCGTTTTTTACGTATTGGATATATTTTGTCGAAATGTTATCCCAACCAGGTGCACTATCCGATTTTAGGGTCATTATTATATTGTTTACTTCATCACAATCTGTGTCCAACAGAGCAAAGGATTGTCGATGACTCGGCAAAGAGTGGATATATTTATTAATGTCCTCGTTAGTTGTAGATTTTTTTATTTCATTAGCAAGCTGATTACCTACATTAGCGAAATATTCGTTTATGGAATTAGCAGAGTCAAGAGTGGATGATTTTAGATAGATAAGTTCGGGATTTACATTGTTCGTTTTGTTTGTGTACGTAAGCGTTTTAATATTTTTCCAAAGCATTTTATTATTGTTCATACAGTTTTCAATCAATTTAAGTTCATACTTCCTTTTAAGTTTTTTTATCAGCTTTGTGCAGAAGTTTCTATAGCGTACAAAAGTAATTTTCTTAATCTCGTTTGTTGGGTCATTTCGTGATTCTTTTTGTAGCTTATTCCGATTTTTTATACATTTTAAAATGCCATTGGTAATCCATGGTTTTATTATCCGTTTACTTTTAGGGACATTTATTTTTCGAGTATTAATTGTGATGGACTCCGCCAAACATTGAACAAGATTTTTTGTAATAAGATTAGGGTTATCACACAATAGTAGAGGCTGCAAATCTTTTTGCTGTAGATATCTTCGAGCACTTTCAAGGTCGACTTTGGTAGCAGTTTTGGGTAAGGTTTGGTTGTGTTTTGATTTACCTATTGATATCAAAGTTGTCAGATGGTCGGTAATAGACGTATCAAAGACTGCAATGAAGGCTGTATGTTTTTTTGTGTTTATCCGTAGCATAAAGTGGTCCAAACATTTCCTATCACGAGTAGTCAAGACATGACCAGGTAGTATACCATAAGCAGAGAGCATGTCGAGGTATGAAATTCTGTTTTTTATCTCATATGACTGCTCGTTTTCAATGTTAGCAATGTTGATATTAATATCGCCAGCAATAATAATATTCTTATTTGAGTTTATTGTAACCAGATGCCTAGAAAGTGAATCAATGAAAGGTTCAGCAGAGTGATTAGATGGGGAGCGATAGATACCTAATATAGATTTATTAAGAACTTCAATTTGCAAACCGGAAGCATGTGTTAAATTTAGTTCACTAACGTTTGATGTGAGTGTATTCTTTATGTAAACGACCACTCCATCATTCTGATTGAGTTGACGATTAGTTCTGTAAGAGTAATAGTGATTTAAATTAGGAATAGGCTTGTCCGGGTGTAATCGGCATTCCGTGAGTATTATGACGTCGACTTCGATATCAAGAGAAGATAAATTGACTAAAAGATCGTCGAAATTGCAATATATGCTTCTAATATTTTGTGAGATAATATTAAGGTCCGTTTTATGAATATAACGATGTTTCGTAAGATCAGTCCAACCACACTTAACAGATTTAGCTACAGTTATATCATCAATTTCGTTTATTGCTTTTGTTCTATTGTCACTCATAGCAAAGTTTATAAAAGTACACCAATTTTAACAATAAAAGGGTATGGTTTTTAAAGAAATATTTTATGTGTCGTCTGAGTAAACCAATCATACAAAAGCGACCGTTGAGTAGTTTCACGTCCAGAACTCTTATGGATATTTCTTTATGTCGCATAAGTGTCATTTTAGTATTGTGTGTTTTATGTATCTTAATGCTCAGAATTAATACTTGAGAGTGTTTTTGTAATGTATGTGTTGTTTGTTTTACATAGTATATGACTAGGTTTTTTGATGATGTGCATATTTTGGTAAGACTAGCATCAACTAATAAATTCACATCATGATTAACGTGTATATTAAAATGGACACAAGCTGTGTTCAACAATCTGTAAGAATATGTAATGTTTTCGACAATTTTATATAAAATTAACATTTGGTAAGTGAGTAATAGTATATATTTACTGACTAAAGACACAAACCACAGACCATGTGTGGTATATTGAGAAAGTGGATTACATATGGAACAAAATACACCAGAATCCAGTCATATACTCTGCATAAGCTGTTGGACCTGCGCTTCCGAGTGTATTTTCAATACGGGAGATGTTTCGTCTTTTCTTACGTATACTACACCATAGGCAGTCCAGCAAAACTTGTATGACCGAGATTTTACCAAATCGCGAGCCAAAAAATGCAGCCGAGATCCCTTAGGAGTGAGTTGTTCTGTCACAAAAATGGGCGTTTCTTCATGAGTTTTAAATCCCAGATGTTTGGCGCATAGTCTTGATTTATGCTTAATATTGTAGGCCTTACACGTTTTGAGCATATTTGTTTTAATAGTAACTGAGGTAGTCTCCACAATTATTGGTGAGTTTAGGGATGTTTCCTTTTTGTTATAAACTCTGTATATATCACTTATATCCTTCTTGTCCATTTGTGATCCTACATTTCCTGATAAAGTCATCACCATGTCTATCAAATCCTCTTTTGATTCGTTAATTCGTTTAGGAACATTCTTTATTTCAAGGTTTGACTTGCGCTTGCTTCTTTGCAGCTCTTCTATTCTATCTTCAAGAATTGTTATATGTTTTCTATCCTCCCTCACCTGTCCCTCCAAATTTGCTATTTGTTTTTTAAAGTCTTCATTTTGCGACGCCAGGAAGGCAATGGATTCCTGTATATTTTCATTTGTCTTTTGGATGTCTCTAAGCGTGGGACTAAGTGATTTGAGTTCTTTTGTTTGTTCCTCTAAGACGGTAATTATCATTTTCTTCATTTCTTCTTTAAAGGTTGCGAATTCTGCTGTCCAGTCATTCTCCCTTCTACGCTTGGTACGCATGTTGACGTTTTGTGTTTCATTCGTATTAAGGTTTGGAGTTGATCCACCAAACTGTGCGGCGGTAGATCCAAGATGTTCCTGGCTAGACTTTGCAGACGACGAAGGTGACGTAGGCGGTGTTCTCTTTAAAGGCATTTTTCATACAATTTTATTTTACTATTTATTTATAATCAGGAAGCGTTAAAAGAAAAATATGTCCAACTTTAATATATCTCTGTTCGTATCAACTATCGTACTCAAAGACAGCGTAGTGTGACGTATGCGTGAGCTGTAGCAAGCAATCACTAATTTCAACGCGGCGGCCCAATGCTTCCGTAGCTCAATCGGCACTGACTCGGAACAAAATCCCATAGACTCAAGCAGCACGGGGTTCAAATCCAGCAAAAACTCAAAAAAGTTTTTCACTCACTAAACCGTCCAATGCGACATCCGCCAGAGAACTCCGAAGTTACCAGTCACAGGGGCGAAGTCCGAGGGCGCAGCCCGAGTATAGTTCACTTATTTAATTAAAAATGCGAGACGGGACTACACACGTCCACTCAGTACAAAAGCCGAGAGGCAAGAGGAGGAGGAGGAGGAGGAGATTAAAATTTGTTTTCATTCTTAATTCTTGTGTCACGTAAATTAGATATGACGGCGCTTCGTTAATCCGCTAAATTTGATTGGTGGTCCGAGCTGTCAGATTGCAATCAGCTTACGTCCAATGCCAGAATTAGAGTGACAGCCGTCACTCTAGCGAAGCGTTGTGTCGATGGCAGCGCGGCGCGATGGCAGTTCCGAACGAGCGGTCGCACGCGCACCACGCATACAACGAATCGCTAAAATTCTGCACCATCTTTATTCTAATTTCGATTATTTCAATTGTTACAATTATTAGAAGTATCTACATAGTGGACAAAAGTGTTATTTTGTGAATTAGTCGAACATACAGTGATTTTACTTACTACTGAGTTATTATTTCGTATCCTGCTCAAAATACTCACGCCTGATGATGGATGACTCTGATAAAAGCCCTCCTGCGCCTACATCAGAAGTGGGATGCGATGACCTACACCCAGAAGAGACAAGACCGCTGTCGGACGAGCTCAGTGCTTCGAAATTGCTCAGCAGCATGGAGACGTTATTGTCAAAAATGGTTTCTATGTCGCAAACGCCTAGCACAAGTTCCAACACCACCCAGCTTCTACATTTCAACCCAGATGACAGCGACGCCGATATTGAAGGTTGGTGTAACGTGACTGAGATGATCGTGCAACAAAAACGTTTAGAAGGTGTGGATTTATTGATAGCCTTGACGAGTGCATTAAAAGGCCGTGCAGCTTCATGCGTAACCAGATTAAATATCAACGAATTAAAATGGCCTTTAGTTAAGCAGTCTTTATTGGCCAGATTTTCAAAACCTAAATTACCGCAAGATCATTTCGACGAGATATTGCGGTTTCAGGTTGGACCTAAAGCTTGTGAATCAGCCATGAGGCTGTGGAATATGATCGAGCGAATACCGAATACCGACATGCCCGAGGAAGTGATTACAGGGTTCGTAATATCAGTTCTTTGCCAAAAGGACTCTCTTATACGCCGCGAATTAAACTCTCAAACTATCACCACAAGAGTTCAATTGTTTCGGACATTAGGTAGTATTTCTCTCAAGAGACGCCTTGAACTGGAGACCCAGGAACCAGAAGCAAAACGCCCTCGCAGCGACATGCGATTCCCTGGAAAATGCCATGGGTGTGGACTATCAGGACATCGCCTAGCCGAATGCAGAAGGAGACGTGACAACACTGGATCATCGGGACAAGCTGACAACCCCAACTCGACGCGCTCTGAACGCTCGTCAACGGTGACCTGCTATGTGTGTGGCAAACAAGGACACATAGCTCCAGGATGCCCTGATAAGAAGATCGGTGGAGGAGCGGCAGTCAAGGAGGTCGTCAACCTGTGTGCACGGCGCACATCAAGAGGCGTTTTGAAGACATCATCCGGTGAGCCCGTTTCGTTTCTATTCGATAGTGGTTCTTCTTGTTCACTACTTAGAGAAAGTTATTTTCATAAATTCCCTGGTACTGTATGCAATTCTCTTGTTTATCTAACTGGTATTGGAGGCCAAGACATAAAGTGTGTTACTCAACTTACACACGCAATACAAATCGGTCAGTTAACTCAAACGCTGCTATTTCACGTAGTGCCGGACACTTGTTTATCTGAACCAGTTATAATAGGTAGGGATATTCTAGAAAATGGGATTGGGGTCAAAATAGATCAAAATCAGTTAGAGTTCTTTTCTAAAGAGCAGTCAAACTTTTGCGAACCAATGTTAAGCGACAGAATAACTTCCGATTCTATCAATACTGATCTCTTAGGTGAAGATAGGGAGGCTCTTGTGACGCTGCTTAATAGATATACAGACTCTTTTATAGACGGAGTACCAACTAGACGAGTCAAAACTGGTACCTTAGAGATAAACCTCGTTGACCCCCATAAAATTGTTCAGAGATGTCCGTATAGACTAGCACCGTCAGAAAAACAGATAGTTAGAGAAAAGGTACAGGAACTTATGAATGCTAACATTATCAGGGAAAGTACGTCTCCTTATGCTAGCCCGATTCTTTTAGTCAAAAAGAAGGACAATACTGATAGGATGTGCGTAGACTATCGTGAGCTTAACTCAAACACTCGACCTGAGCACTACCCCCTACCGCGCATAGAAGACCAGATAGATCAGCTTACAGGTGCTCATTTCTTCTCCTCCCTGGATATGGCTTCTGGATTTCACCAAATCCTAGTTCACCCTGATTCTGTGGAAAAGACAGCGTTCGTGACACCAGAAGGACAATATGAGTACCTTGCAATGCCGTTCGGTTTGCGCAATTCTCCTTCCGTCTATCAAAGGTGCATAACTAAAGCACTGTGTCAACTTGAAAATAAGCCTCTAATTTACATGGACGATGTACTCTGTTACTCCAAAACTATAAGCGAAGGCTTAGAACAGCTTGATGCAGTTTTACGCGCCTTATCTGACGCTGGATTCTCTTTCAATTTAAAGAAGTGTAAGTTTCTTAAATCAAAAGTCGACTACTTAGGATATACACTACAATCTGGCAAAGTAGGACCTAATTCCCGTAAGATACAAGCATTAGTAGACGCTCCATCCCCAAAAACCGCTACGCAAGTCCGTCAATTTCTTGGCCTAACCTCCTACTTCCGTAAATTCATTCCTGGTTTCACTCATATAGTTGGTCCACTATATCCACTGACAAAGCTTAAGGGTCCCATTAAATGGAATGACAAACATGAAGACATACGTAAGAAAATCATTCACATACTGACATCCGAACCAGTGTTAACTATTTTCAATCCGGAATTACCCGTCGAGTTACACACTGACGCTAGCTCGGAAGGGTATGGTGCGATACTCATCCAAAAGAAAGATAACTTACCCCATGTGATAGAGTACTATAGCCGACGCACATCAGACGCAGAGTCTCGCTACCACTCGTACGAACTGGAAACACTGGCAGTCGTACGGGCGGTAGAGCACTTCCGACACTACCTATACGGGCGACGTTTCACGGTTTTCACCGATTGTAACTCACTTAAAGCTTCGAAATCGAAAGTTGACCTAACTCCTCGCGTCCATCGCTGGTGGGCTTTCCTACAAGCATACGATTTTGACATTGAGTATCGTGAAGGCCGTGGAATGGAGCACGCAGACTATCTCTCGAGAAATCCTCAACCTGACACGAGCTTACCTTCATCTAACACTAGCTCCAAAATAGAACGTGTTCAGTTTGTAGAGCTTCATAAGGGCTGGCTTTCGGTAGAACAAAAGAGAGATTGTGAAATACAGGATTTAATCGCGAAACATCATAACAATGATTTCCCTGATACTGTGGCAGTTACATACGATGTTAGGGAAGGCATTTTGTACAGAAAAATTGTTCGAAACAAAATTATATCATGGTTACCCGTAGTCCCACGTTCATTAATTTGGACCTTAATTAGTCACATACATAGCGAATTACAACATTTAGGGCCGGATAAAACTCTGGACAAGTTATACGAACAATACTGGTTCCCCCAGATGTCCAAATGCGTCAAGAAGTTTATAGATTCTTGTATAGTTTGTAAAGCATCAAAAGGAGCTTCTGGAGCTCAAGCAGTTCAACTTCATTCCATTCCTAAGGTATCACAACCGTGGCATACTATTCATATAGACTTTACTGGCAAGCTTAGTGGGAAAAGCGATCGAAAAGAGTACTGCTCTGTCATAATTGACGCATTTACAAAATTCGTACTTCTAGAACACACATACTCATTAGATGCGAGTTGTGCTGTACATGCCTTAAAAAATGCTGTGTGTCTTTTTGGCGCCCCAAAACGAATAATTGCAGATCAGGGCCGGTGCTACATCAGTGCGGAGTTCAAAAATTTCTGCGCTGAGCATAAAATTGCCTTACACTTCATAGCGACAGGTTCTGCTAGGGCCAATGGACAGGTTGAGCGCGTAATGCGCACCCTCAAAAGCCTACTTACAATTATCGAAAATGACCCTAACAAGACCTGGCGCGACGAACTTGGCAATGTCCAGCTTGCACTGAACAGCACTACATCAACCGTTACTAAATATTCTCCTACAGAGCTGATGCTTGGAATCCGCGCACAGTCGTTGGGGTTATCTAAAATAGGTATTTCCGACTCTGACCCACCAGAACGTCCGCCTTTAGACTCTATTCGAGATGACGCTTTAAATAACATCTGTAAAGCAGCAGCGGCTGACACTGAACGATTTAACAAAGGTCGCGCTTTAATCAAACCATTCTCAGTAGGCGACTTTGTTTTTATTAAAAGCAGCGAACGTAATCAGACAAAGTTAGATAGGAAATTCAAGGGTCCGTTTGTTATAACCGCTGTTTTAGAGAATGATCGGTATGAGTTAAAGAGCGTGAATGCTTCTAGTTCTAAGCGCCTATATAAGTACTCACATGAGAATTTGCGTTCAGTACCGAGGGGATTTGAGGGTTTATTGGAGATGAGTAGTAGTTTGTTAAACGAAGAGGAGGCCGAGACGGCGCCGGAAGATGTTTTCGAGAGTAGTAGTAGTAGGGATGCCAGACACTCGTTGCATAACAGCGACACCTTTACTCTGGATTCCAATACCGAAACAGCTGGTTCCGAAACGCTAACTGTTGGTTCAGATACTCTAAGTGTACTATCTGATGATGAGCCCTCAGAGACAATTGAAGTTCAAGCTGAAGTCCATAACAATTAGGTGTGTATTGTACGTATGTCCCCCTTATGTACTGTGTATGGGTTTGCGAGCTTATTGGTGTGGTCGAAAGGACAGTGCCGTCCGGTCCTGCCTCACGGCTGGTCGAAGGGACACACCCGTCCGGTCCACAGAGTGTGATTGCGCAGCGTGGTCGAAAGGACAGTGTCGTCCGGTCCTGCCTCACGGCTGGTCGAAAGGACACACCCGTCCGGTCCACAGAGTGTGAGTGCGCAGCGTGGTCGAAAGGACAGTGCCGTCCGGTCCTGCCTTACGGCTGGTCGAAAGGACACACCCGTCCGGTCCACTATAGTGTCTTGTGCAGTCTGGTCGAAGGGACAGTGTCGTCCGGTCCACGCCCTGCGCCTGGTCGAAAGGACACACCCGTCCGGTCCGGACTTCTAGTAAAGTAATTGGTTAAAGCCTTCGGCCCAGCTTGAAGATGGACAGAGTCGATGTGCTAGTCAGGTTGGACGAGCAGCCTTTCAAAATCATATCTCGTTGTTTCAGGATGCCCAGAATGTACGACCGAGGACGGTCGCTAGTCAGTCTGGCCGTGACGGCGCTTCGTTAATCCGCTAAATTTGATTGGTGGTCCGAGCTGTCAGATTGCAATCAGCTTACGTCCAATGCCAGAATTAGAGTGACAGCCGTCACTCTAGCGAAGCGTTGTGTCGATGGCAGCGCGGCGCGATGGCAGTTCCGAACGAGCGGTCGCACGCGCACCACGCATACAACGAATCGCTAAAATTCTGCACCATCTTTATTCTAATTTCGATTATTTCAATTGTTACAATTATTAGAAGTATCTACATAGTGGACAAAAGTGTTATTTTGTGAATTAGTCGAACATACAGTGATTTTACTTACTACTGAGTTATTATTTCGTATCCTGCTCAAAATACTCACGCCTGATGATGGATGACTCTGATAAAAGCCCTCCTGCGCCTACAGATATTATAAAAAGAGAAACACCTTCAGACCTTATCAATGACATGACCACCATGTTTCTTATCATGCTTTATTTCCTTTCAGGTGGGTACAGGACTCACTCGTTCAAGCCACATACTGGCACGATCCTCTAGCCGAAGAGACATACGTGGCTAAGAGCGAGTTCCTGGCGGACATAAACAACGAGAGGACCATAAACACGAAGTACATAGACAACCTGAACTCTTTGGAGCACTTCATCATGGTGAAGTTCGCGAACGACACGATCGTGCAGCCCAGAGAGACGGAGTGGTTCGGGTTCTATACCCCGGGACAGGCGATCAAGTTGGAGACATTGCAGGAGTCCAGGATTTATAAGGAGGTTTGTATTTTCTGATGTTGTGGTTAAAGGCGTAGGTGGAGCAGGAGCGATTAGCTTTGATTACGAAATATAGTAATTTTGAGCGTTGACAAAAATATAAAGTGAAATGGTACTAAGACCTTTTGGACGGTCTAATTTCTAAACAACACACAAACACACCTACTGTTTGTGTATTGTTTGATGTTAATAATGGTGTTTCACGATGTTTTCTTTCAAATAGCACGCAGAAGGTAGTTCAACACCGATTACGATGGGCTATCTTATTCATATTTCATTTTAGAATACCCCCCCTTTGACATATTTAATTGTCTCCATGGATCATCTGGCCCATCCCCAAGGGAATTCAAGGAATCTTCCTTGCCACTTAGGAAAATATAAAGGGACTCACTAACTTGTTCTGTTTGCCCAGAAAGCTAGTTATTGCTAATTCTATATTTATAATCTGTAACCTTCTTTTGTTACTCATTGCAGGATCGCCTGGGCCTCAAAAAGATGGACGAAGCAGGGAAACTAGTGTTCCTGTCACAGCCAGGAGACCACCTCAGCATCTCGCCAGATTGGTTCGTCGCTAAGATAATCAAGCCATACTTGAACCCTGATGCAGAGACGACCGAGAGGTTGTAATATGTACATATTCTTTATTACATACCAGTCAACGGTCAGCTTAGTTTCATAGGTTTTAAACTTTATACCTAGATAGTCCGATTTATAATCGAACTAGTGACCCGCCCTCGATTCGCTTAGGGTGAATTTTAAATAGAAACCTTCCTCTTGAATCCATCGAAAAAAAAGACAAATCAAAATTCCTTGCGTACTTTTAAAGTTTTAAACAGACATAGGGATATAAGGATAGAGAAAGCGACTTTGTTGTATGTAGTGATGTTAGTGAAAAATGAAAAGTGAGAGGACTTTATTGAAGGGCCCCTTGATATATCTGGAACTAGGAGTTCATTATTATAAGACCATAATGTTACTCATAAACATAAATATGGGCTAGATTGGTGCAAGGTAGTTTAGGTCCAAAAAGCCCATTTGATTTGACCCAAAATTATCAAGATTTTTCCACAAAAGATTTTCAAAACAAACTATCACATCGTTGCTTGAACACCTATGTTTATCACGGAAAACCCTTATTGATTAGTGTGCTATTAATCTCACGAAAACTCATTATGGAAAAAGAGCAATCTCTCGTTTGTGTTTAATTAGATTTTAAGTGCGAGCAATAATTAGAATCTTAATACAAAGACTATTAAAAGTGATCTACTGTGATTCTTAAAGCGGTATGTAAGTACCAGTTATACTTTATATCATTGTTTTTACTATGGTTTACAAACCAACTACTCAAAAAAAAAAACTAAGTAGCGTAAGTCGTAAACCTGCGCTTTATATTTATATTTTGAAGGGTGCATTACAGGATGCCTCTTATATACCTTCAATTATCTCAATATTTGTAAGCTTAAAAATAAAAGATCATTATTCCCGTTAAAGAGTTTTTAATTGTACTTCCCAATTCTACATTATTTGTACCTATGTTACTGTGGCGACATACATACATACATAAAATCACGCCTTTTTCCCAGAGGGGTAGGCAGAGATCACTTCCAGCGATCCACTTTTCACCTCTCTGGGAAACGTGACGTGACGGGTTGTGGACCACGTCGCCGCCATTCTGCCTTGTGCATTGTTTAAACAAGGTCATTGCGTTCCCACGAGTAGCAAGGAAATATGACGGGGGAAGGAAAAGGGGAGGAAGGATACTATCGCCTTGGATGATTTGGACTGAGTCGATAGTAGCTCGAGGAGCCGGGGTCGCTTACCCGTATACCGTTCACCAACCACCAATGTTACTGTGGCGACATTCGACAAAAAAGACATCGCACAGCAATCGACAGATGGCACTTATGTACATATCTCCAGAAGAGTATGTATTAAACCTGCATCTCACTTCAGAATTATTTGGGCCACTAGCGACATTATATAGCGCAAAACCAAGAAAGTTAGGGGTGCGGGGTGTTAGCCTTCCGCTCCCCCAACATTCCGGTGATGATGACGAGGGCACTCCAAGCCATCGTCGTATGTTATGTCAGTTAGGGAAAAAAAGAAAAACAAAAGGTAGAGCGGACCATTGTCCCCGAGCACGATTACCCAACTCGGCGGTAGTTCTTTCCTTTTAGGATCACTCTTAAATTAGCCGTCGTCTCTACATCGCATTGTATGATACGAGCACTACTAAAGTTAAGCTTTGTAAAGCTTTAACAGGCTTGAACAGCTTGAAAAACTTGTACAGGCACTTAGTTTATAAAACAATTAACATTTAAAATGCAAAAGCAGTTTAATTAATACGTGTAGGTGATGACAATACGATTTCAAGGTCTCTCAGATACAGTACCAACAACGAAGCATCTAATATTCAGTCCACCAACGCCTCATCTTGAGTATACTTCCCGCTCTTGGCGCGTTCGGGCGCGTCGGTGCGCGCGCGCGGCGTCGCGTACACGCGCAGGAGCCGCGCGCCGCGCCCGAGCAGCGGCCTCAGCGGGAACTTGGCGATGCACTGCAGCATGCAGCGCTCCGCTACTTTGTAGCTGCAATCAATAGTAGAATATGATTCGCCGTACAAAATAATATAGGTGCGGCGGCATCCGATAAAGAACTTCGCAATACAACCGACAGATGGCGCTTACATACCATCTCCATAAGTGTGTGTCAAAAAGTATGAAACCTACATCCCAATTTAGGGTTATTCGGGCCACTAAGCATATATAGGGCAAAAACCTATATGGTGATCGGACCATGGTCCCCGAGCATGATCACCCAGCTCGGCGGAAGATCTTCCCTTTTTGGATCACTCCTTAATAGGGATAGGTAGGTACTGAACGAGACACGTCTGCAGTCACGAGGCAACCTAAAGCTCATTAGAGCCACACTGCCTATCATACGGGGTCCACTCTGATGGATAGCCACCGCGAAGGCCACTTCAACCAATAGACCGCGCGCATAGTCAACAAGTGAACGCCGCTTGATCGAGTGGACGTTTATTTGGCATAATTGTCCTCGCGTGAATGATTCCCTGATACTGAGTACCCGTGGGTTAGCAACGTGCAGTCAATGCAAGGCAAGCATGCGATCAGAGAGTCGTCACCGGGCGGTCAACCTGCTGGCCGCGCGTAGATGGCTCTCGACCGTGGCGATCACAGTTGATTATAGTGATCACCTATGTCCACAAGACGAGGCGGTGGGCAGTGGGTCTCGATGTCTCTAGGTGGTATGATTTGTGACATCAGTGCAGACTAGGGTTGCCAGATGGTAACTTATCAAATCCGGGACAATTCTACTAAAACAATGTTGGCTCGTGGTTATAATAGAAAATATCTTAAATGTCTATACTAAGTACATAATTAACTAAAGTTATAATTATAAGATAAAATACTGTGGTAGTTAATAAATAACTTTGGTAGACAATGAATACCTACTAAATGACAAATTGAATAGTAATAAACTAAAAAAAAGTTTCCGAAATCCGGGACAATAAGCGCTAATTACTGGACACGGGACAACAGGCAAAATTCCGGGACAATCCCGGATTTCCCGGCGGTCTGGCAACCCTAGTGCAGACAGACTTTTCTACCGGGTGTTGGTTAGACTCACTCGTAAGGGTTGATGCAGTCCATCCGAATGACCTTGTAGCCTTGGTCCACCGCCTGCTCCTTGGAGCGCTCCGCCAACGTCACCGCCAGCCCCTGCCTGCGATACTCCGGAAGAACTGTCAGCATCTTTATCTGGATATGAAGACACGATCAGTCGCAGAAACGAATCATCAAATGAGGTGCAATAACCCTTAAAGTGATTGGTACAGTAGGTACACATTCCAGGAACTGTCGATAGAATTTTGTTGATAATGTAATGAAGAATAATAGGTAATGAGTTTAATTATATGACGGTTTTCAGCTCGGGAATAATTACTTAGGTACCTCAAATATTTTCTTCTCGTTGTACTCTTCCCAAAGATTTGGAGTTTCCTGAAGTTTCGCAATGAAGCATAAGAAATCTTTCACATCTGGATCCTGGAAACAGTTAACATATTATATTATAAAATACTGTAACGGTTACTCCGACTACTATCAAAAATAATGTTGTGTAACTGATTATTTTATTCAGCCACCAATGAAGCAGTCCATTGACCGTCTACACGGTTGATATCATAGTACACAGGTGATACGCGCTCGCTCTCACAAGAGAGTCCGGTTAGTATAATTATGTTAGTTCACGCTCCCCCGCAAGTTAAGAGCCATACGCTCCCCCGCAAGTCCAGTGATGATGTCGAGGTTACTCCAAACCATCATCGTATGTCAGTTAGGAAAAAAAATCAAATCAGTACTTTCATCATCAGCCTTTTATAATATCCCACTGCAAGGTATAGGCCTCCGTAGACCGGCATGCACTTCGGTCCTGCGCCAGACCTATATTTATTCGGTTGATCCTAATCTCACCTGTCTGTAAGACGCGTAGTGCCGCAGGTTCTTCGGGTCCACCGCGCTGCTAGCAAAACTGACGCACACTCCGGCTACCGTGCCGTCCTCCGCCTTTGCGTACAATGTGTTGCCTGATCGCCACCAAAGCAACGATACAAGAAATCTTTAAAATGATGAGTAGCTAAGAAGACTCGCTTCTATCCTCTAGATTCTAGGATATAGCTATCTATATCCAAGAATCTAGATTTTATCTATAAAACAACGCTTTATTTCAAGTCGACTTAGCGGAAAGCCATGCGCAGTAGCCAGAGCGACAATAATATAATTCCATCTAGCTGGCAAACTCATACCTATCTTGAGCCAAACCAAGGAGCCTATCTAAGAGCACCCATACATGTGCGGATGCTCTTACGGTGCTTACTTATGTTGTTATTTATCATAGAGAGGACTGTTGAATAAATCATTTCGATTTTTCGGGACCTCTCTTATGGTGCTTAAAGAACTAGAAGAGGTAAGCAACTTAATTTTTTGTACATTTTGTATCGTATCAGCCCAAAAACTAACGTCATATGACGTTCATAACATGTGGTCGCGTTTAGTGACCACCACGACGTATCTTACTGCTTAAATGCTGGTCACCTTGTTTCAACAAGTTGGTAAGGTACTCGTCGAGCGCGCAGTCGTACAGGTCCATGTGGCGCGCGCGCACGAATACGTGCTCGCCCAGGAAGTGCCGCTTTACCACGCCCAGCGCCATCTCGTGGTCGGCGCTCGTCACCGTGTGGATCGTGAAGTTGTCTCCCTAGATGTGGACCAAAAAGTTAAGAAGTTTTTTTTATATTACACAACATCACATACAGTGATCTGATCCCGTGGTAAGTAGCTTAAGCACTTGTGTTACAGATATCAGAATCAACAGTTGATACACAAATATACTTGAATATATTCACCGATGTTGCAACCGTGAGCAGTCAACCTGGGTCACTAACCACTGTTACACCGAGCCAGTCAAGCCAGCAAGCCAGTTTGTTCAAGAGCCACATAAAAGTTTTTGCACCTTCAGTGTATGTTAAACTATGCAGGTAGGTATATGTAGAGGGTATAATGCTGCCATATGCGGATATGGGCACGGATTCATTCCAAAATCCCCGCGATCTGGATTCGGGTCGGTTTGGGGGAGGGGTTTTAAATTGAGCAACTATAATTTTCCTCTGTTTATCCATTTTTAACCTTCAGTGCTCAGCTGATGTAAGTCAAGACAGTCTGCTACCCTTATCATCTGCTTTGCTATCTTAGAAAGTGGTAGTCAAAGTGCTTTTCTATGTAACCCACTATGAATTAGTTGGGCACTCACTACTACTTCTTTAATACAAGCATTTACCCTCTGTCGTGTGCGTACTTGGTAGTTTAGGGCCTCACATAAAAAAAAAACATACAATGTGTAACATTCTGATCTTCTAACGAATCACTAACCTTTTCTGGCTGCATCAACTCTTTAAATCCAAACACGCTGTGGCATTTCTTAACTTGCGGGTTCCGTATTCGCAAATGCGATAAAACTAACTTGGGCACAGATTTTAACCGAAACATCTTGTTTACTTTCCACCAAAATTTTGACTATTCGATATGAACGAATGCGTTCATATTTATTTTTATTATGTTTTGACATGCTCTGTCGTCTCTTCTAAAAAGTATGTATTTGTGAAGTTTGTTGTTGCTTTGTATATGTCACCGTAAAATTGCAAATAAGGTTAGATTGCAATCTATCTCGCGAGATTGTGAACTGTCGAATAATTGAAAACCATAACATGATGCTTACAATTTATCGTGTGATTATTCATCTGATTGCAATCTATCGAAGTGAAACTGATAAATTGCGATCTTAAATATGTCACTTGTCAATGATGTCAATGCCTGATTGGTCAGTTATAGGCATAGCCTATAGCCGACCAATCAGGGACAGCCTTAGGACAGCCGTCCGAAGGCTCCCTGATTGGTCGGCCTTAAAGTCAACCGTGAACACTAATATAGTTCACAATTATTCGACAGTTCACAATCTCGCGAGATAGATTGCAATCTATCCTTATTTGCAATTTTACGGTGACATATACTCACTTAGTTAAGTTGAGGAATTGGCATTGAGGCATATTCTTATAGTTTTCAGCACGCCAAAACAAACACTTGGCCTATTAATTTATAATCAGCAAGCTAAGAATTTACTATCATCAGATTTGCCCGATTTAATTCCAGGGCGAAGTGCATACGTACGAAATCTCGATAGTTCTAATTGAGATTTAAAAAGAATTAATACCTAAACCAAGAATAAATTTGTCACCATTTTATAATTAACAACTACGAGCATAAGTAGGTAACGCTTTTAATTAAAATTTCCATTAACATGCAGTTTATTACGTTGCGAAATCTTGAAGTAAGTCTCAGGAATGTTTTGTATGATGCTCGATAAAAAACATAAGTATGAGGCTTACAGTGTGTATTTTCTTAATATGTGAGTACAACCCACTTTTTAAAAATATAATGTGATTCTACTTCTTGTAAACTATATTTATTTATTGTTTGGTTCACAGGTACGGTGAGCTATTTAGCACAGAGATATAGTTGCTTAAACTTCATAGATGTGCGCATGGCCAACGACGGTAAACCACATCGTATAGTAAGAAAGAATAGTGCATACCTTCATAACTCAGACATAATTCAAGAAAATTATAAAGACTCGCGAAGAATTCAAACTCTTTCAACTTCTTCGCAAACGCGCGATATAAGGAAGAAACCTCAAAAAGCGGTAAAAGTCACAGTAAATACGTACTTAAATGCGCATTCATATATAAAAATAACTAATATGCCTTATCCTCCAATCCGTTCAAGTACACCGAAATTTGACATCCGAAGATACTTTGCAATCAATAACGATGGTAATCTGAGAGCTCCAAAGATTCGCACCGGCGAATATGAAGACGAGAAAGACGCAAATTTGAAGGTTAAAATATCTACATTGGTTCAGCAGACCATTCACGACACAGAAAGAAAGATCAAATCAGTTCAGCATATCAAAGAGAAGAATAGAGAAGAGGCGCCGTATAAAGCTGGCTTCATTCTGAGCATGATAAAGAAATCTCGGGACGTTTTGAATGAATTGTTCAATGTTGCCGTGAAGCATAAGGACGAGTGGAAAGCGTTGGAACAGCTGAAGATCTTCGAGCTGATAGTCCACACAAACGTGGATACAACGAACTTGGTGCGGCAGTTGGTGGAAATACATATTCAACACTTGAACGCTACTAGTCCCCACAACGGGAAGGAGGTTAAAAGGAGAATGGTTTTGATTAGGTAACAATAAAAGAATGACCTTGATGTTTTTTTTTATGAGTCCTTGTCACTGTCGTAGTTCAATTGACATGACCAAAGATAAAAAGATCATATACACACTGCCTAGAATGCTTTGCGTGGGTGTGAGTCCAACCAAATTCCGGATAGCTGAGACTTTTCTGTACATAGTACGCAGCCCATTACCACATGCCAACCAACTCCAATTATCCACAAACTGCCGTATCCATTCACTTTCCATCCGTGTGCCTGGTTCGGTTACCAGTTTGTATACTAAAAATTCATCATGCTCCCACTATCTGCGGCTTTGTTCCTGAGGTGCCTATTCGCGCGTTTTTCGAACCACGCTGTAGCGTCTTAACTAACGAGAGCGCATCTCATCTGCATGCGGTAATTATTTCTCGTGGCGGGAACACCTGCGCTGATGAGGGCGGAGTGCATTAGTTGATGACGTCACGCCTCGCTACCGCCGCGTCTTGCGCGTGCCAATCTTGGCGATAGTGAATACGCGCCTTTATTTGCACTTTTGAAGGCGGAACGCGGTGGAGTTTGATTGTTTTTTTGTTTTGTTGTTATCTGAACGCCTTGCAGCGCCCTAGTTTTCATTAGGGCGAAGTTAATTTAACGGCTTTAGGTCGTAAGCTGGGTTTAGTAGCGTCGACTGTATTCGGCCCACCTGCATCCGAGCTCACCGTGCTTGTAACATATTTAACGTTTGTAAGTTATTCTGACTAGTCAACGACGCGCGATTATATTGCCTTCTGCTTTCTTGTACTGTATTTTTGTGGGATTTGTTCATTATTCAGTATTTTTCGAATATCAACGAGCATGATGTATGTAGCACTAGCTTTCCGCCCGCGACTTCGTCCGCGTAGAGACGTTAAACGAGTAAAACATTACTTCCTTATAGCGCAGTCGGTTAAAATGTAGCCTATAACCTTTTCTAGGCTCTGGCCTATATCTGTACCAAATTTCATTTAAATCGGTCCAGTACTCTATGCGTGAAAGCCAGACAGACAGACAGAGTTACTTTCGGATTTATAATATTAGTAAGGATGTCAAGTTAAGTTCAGAGGGCCTACCATGAGTTGGCTATCGAAAACTTACTTACGTTAAAAACCTATCGAGTTGTTTTTTTCATGCGGCCGATTTTAGTTCTTCGCGTAACCACCAGCCAGCGCTGTACAAGTTTTTCATAGACATATTTACGTAGCGATATCGAGCGCGTAAGTTTTAAACTCATGGTAGCCCCACTGGTCACATATTATGACATGAAGTACTCTATAGGTGTAATGTTCATTCGTTTATGTAGTGTATTGTAAAAATATAAAATTGCAATATTCCCACCCGCACCGTACTCAACTCTTCCGAATTCGCGCATGTAACAAGGGCGAATACGAAGCGTCGTATTGCATAAAACAAAAGCCGCGCACAATGCACGGACGGAACTTTTTTGGCTTAATAAACAATGGAGTGTAGGTAAACGTGAAATAGACACATTTGCCACCAGGGCTGACAGGATAGCATAGCATATGTCTTTCTATTGGTTGGCGATGTACCTCCTTATGTGCAGAGTGTGTCTGAATACACTCTGCACATAAGGAGGTACACGTCGGCAATAAATCAACTTCTAAAAGCGATTAGGAAGAACACCCAGTGTTTTAGTCGGTAAGAGTCTGACTACTAAAAAAATTTAAAACTGTGTCCAATGCTTTCCATTTTCTAAGCGTTATCCCGTTTCGTCTTTTCGGAGCCCGGGCCTCAACCCCAATTTTTCCTGTGATTACATATAAACCTTAATAGGATATTGCAACGGAAAGGAATGTGTAGGTCACCAAAAATCAACCTGAACCTGAAAATTACTGGCGATAGAAGTTCGCAAATTCTATGCCAGTAATATTATGTTTTATATGCCTCCTTAGGTATCATATTATAAGCATTTCTCCCTCCAGTAGGGCTACCATGAGTTTAAAACTTACGCACTCGATATCGCCTACGTAAATGTCTATGAAAAACTTGTACAGCGCCGCTGGTGGTTACGCGAAGAACTAAAATCGGCCGTATGAAAAAAACAACTCGATAGGTTTTTAACGTACGTAAGTTTTCGATAGCCAACTCATGGTAGGCCCTCAGGTTTTATTACTTACTCAACAGTAGAGTTCCAATCTTTATCGGGAAATTGTAAAAATGCTATAACATAGCATTTAACTCGTTGAGGAAATCTGATCGGAGTTCCATTTTCATGAAAATGCTTTAGTAAACTTTCGCGTTCCATTATACTAAATATTAGTCTTTATGGGTCTACATGCGATATTAGGAGTATCAATTACATAGCTACTTACTACCCGACGTTTTGACTGGGTTACACCAATCATGGTCGCAAAAGACGAATATTTACCATGGTCATTTTGATGGACACAGCCCTGACACAACCCGTTTTGTTCGTATCTCTATATTCATACCTATGCATTGTGATTACTAAATTGATCATTGTTTCGGCAGTTGCTTTAAAAATATGAGCGCACTGGACGTCGGACGGCACGAACGGAAAATATGGATACGAAAATACGCGAAACTAACATAAAAAGCATGTTTAAAAATACTGTACACAAAGCGTTTGGTAAATTTGTTCAAAAATAATACAAAGCGTAACTTTCACTTCACGCTATTCAGTGAGCTAATTCCTCTCTATATAACTATATAAATAAATACATATTTCACAACATCACATACATCGATCTGATCCCATGGTAAGTAGCTAAAGCACTTGTGTTACGGAAATCAGTCGTTTCTGATTTTCGTGTGGATACATAAATATACTTAAATATATTTAATAACACACCTAGACACGGAACAAACACCGATTTTCGTCACACAAATATTTGTCCCGACTGGGAATCGAACCCACGACTCTTGGAACCGTAGGTAGTGAACCTGGGTCACTAACCACTGTTCCACCGAGCCAGTCTTGTGTTTTAGGTGCTCTAAATTTTTTTATTTGTGGTCTAACGTTTATAGACTACTAGCGACCCGACCTCTCATCGCTTCAGGTATATTGTAGATAAAAACCTTCCTCTGAAATCCCTCTATCAATTAAAAAACTGCATCAAAAACCATTGTATAGTTTAAAAGATTTAAGCATACATATGAACTGATAGACGCGGGAAGAGACTTTGCTTTATACTATGTAGTGAAGAATTTAATCTTACTTATCTAACCTATTAGCTCAATATCTGTGAGTGCTGTGCTCACCTCTAATTGGCATGTATAACAGAACAGTATCATAGAGAATGTACTAGTGAAAATGTAATTTATATGTGTTGTTGGTGTGCCTTCTTAATAATAAATAAATAAATATCAAATTCTATGCAACGAGAGTGCTGTGTATGTTAAAGATATTGGTCCATATTCTAGAAGTAGTTTCTAAACTTCATGGAAACAGAGACAGCCATTGATGGAATTGCATAGGTCACTATTCCCAGTAAACTAAATGATAACCTATTTCATTGTTAAGACTAGGCTTTGACGTGACTGAGGTTACCTCAGTCTTTAGTCTCGGAAATCAAATATCGTCTGCCGTTGTTGTTTGTAGGTCTTGAACAACGGCACACGATATTTGATTGGACACACAATTTGACTAACGCAGGTCCACTGTGTGCCAACGTGTCCATTGCACAGTGGTCCGGCGCATCATTTGGACACGGCAGCAACTCGCTCGCCCAAATTCCTATACTACGCTGTAGCAGTCTTGATGCTTTTCGGTATTTACTTTAGTTAAAAAATAGTCAATTTTTATTTATTATGGTACACAAACAGATAACTATGTTCACAACATTGACGAAAATATGAAAAATAAATGTGGAAAGAAATATGAGAAAATCTCGCTCCCAATAATTGAAATAGATCTTTGCTTAATAGTAGCAGAATAATAGTGATTCTCTACTCCTCTAGATGACCACTAATATTCTGACAGACTGAGTTAACTTAATATTATATTCTTATTTTTTAGTCGCGCTTTTCACACAACTAATAGGTAAATTTTATTTTACGTCTTTTTACAATGTAAGTATTTATATGTACTTATTAATTCTTATTCCAACCATAAATGAAGTGGCGCTGGGCTGGTCATTTTTGTCGAATGAACCCCGGGAGATGGGCAAAATTGGTCACCCAGTGGCAGCCGAGCGGTCGTCTGCCAAGGGAAAGACCAAAAAATAGTCGGCGTGACGATCTCGACGTCCAACAACCAAACTGGCCATCTCTTGCTGCCATGGAGAAATCGACAAACATGGAGTGAATTGGGGGAGGCCTTTACTCAGCAGTGTGACATCACAGGCTAAATAAAAACAAAATGCCTTCCATATATTTTCTATAGTCTGAAGTACTTGTATGTTTAAAATGAAATATAATTGATACCATTCAACAATCTGTAGGAATAAATGCACAGAAACACTATTTTTTGGCGAAGTATCAAAACTACATGGTTGCTCTACAGCAGCAGGCGACTTGGTCAGTTTCTTTCATCCGCACGGAATCTGCAAATTGTGGCATTAAACAATAGAACCTCTTAGCCGCTCGCTGACTCCGTCTGCTGAATATGAGTACCTACACAAAATGCACGCAACAATAATACTCGAGGAATTGTTCGGAATGACCACTTTTGACTGTTATTTTTCTAGACTGGTCCTCTGTGCAGTCGTATAGAGAGCGTATATGAAGAGGTTCAAGTTAGTGATGCCATTGTCTTTAAAGTATGTCTATTTTTGCGCGAACCTAAAGATTTTTAAGGACCTAAAGATGTCTGATTAACTTTACTGATGAGGGAGGATGACGAAACTCTGATATTATACCTAAGATTTTTTCTATTAATCTGATATCTAAATCGGAATTATTTCATTTACTAATAATATATAGCCCAGTAATATAAGACACAATTAAGCGCTAAAGTTGCTAACTAAGGACAAGTTAACGTTAGGAAAATTTTATGTTCAACATGATTGCACTAATGCAATAATATAAAAATCAAACACACTTATTTAAAGATACTAACCACAAATACTGAGGCTTAGATTCTCTTGAATTCTACATATTAATCTATGGGTAAACAATGTAGTTTATATCCTAATTTTATTAAAATATCTTCACCTATAAAAATGTCCAAATTATTTACCTAATGAAAGTCCCTGCATCTTTGATAATTCAAATTGAAGACGGTTTCGTTGCATGGTTCCAATTGATTAATAAATTTAAATAGGTAGGTACTACAAAATCTTATTGTGTAAACTGTAAACAGTGACCGAGTAAGTAATGAATTTGCTTAAAATTTCGCTTCGCAACAATCGATAATACCTTCCAATCATCAGAAAGCAGGTTTTAATTAATTAAATTCATTCAATGCTGAAACATCACTTGCTTTTCAATGACTCCCAGACAAAGCTCAAAGTGTATTATTTTATAGACAAATCGAAACAGCATAGATTTGTTTGATTTATATTGGGGACTTTGCTGAAGGAACGTGTGCTTTATGTTTTGGGGCGTTAGGTGGGTTTTTGAGTGTGCATGTTGGGGGGTTGAGACGTAATGGCCTGATGGGGGAGTATAATAGGGGATGGATGGGGGCGTGTCCGTGGCAGCGCAAATATAATCAAGAACAGGGATTGCGAAGGCGTAGGGACAGGTGAAGGTTTTGTTAAAATTTTACTGTATTTTTTTTTATTACAATGTAATAACGAAGTAATCGACGAGCATGCGAAGAGATTGATGGATGTGGAAGAAGCGTATGTGGTGTGCCAGGACCGTAGCACATGACAAAAAGTGAACTCTGCCTACCGCTCTGGGAAAAAGAATGATTTTATGTAAACAAATACCGAAACATGTGATGCAGAGGAAAAATGTAAACAAAATTAAAAACGCATTCTGCTCGCTTCTTTCGCGTGAAGAATTCGTTATTAGAAATAAAATAGATTTTTTTTTATTCGGTAAAACATTATGCTCTTTTAATTACCGCATTCGGTTTAAAAGTGTTATAATTATTTAAGTTCGGTTGTCTAAAATCTATCGAAAAGTTTGCGTCCTAGAAAATCCATATGATGACAGATCCTAACATTTGAAATAAATCACTATAATAGAGGAAGATCCCAGAGCTGCCAGACATCACTTATTTTCTAATGGACAAAATATATACGATTGAGTAGTGGTGGGGTGTACTATCATCATATGACTAGTTGCTACCTTGACCAGACGGCCATTTTTCAGATATCAACCAATCAAGGTACATAGAAACACTGCTCACCTCACTTAAATTCTGATGGCTGATTTTAACATATATTTCACACAATACCATTCATACACACAAAAATCAGGTTTCATTACTCCCAGACACTGTTTGTTTACCTTACAGACGCTTTAAAGCTATGAAAAAATTTATTAAGTTTACTTATTTTCTGATGCTTGATTTTTATATATGTTATTCAAACAACTATTTTAAAACGTTTTGCAAACGGACAAACCGATCCAAGGGGCCAAACATTCACCAGACCCAACTGTTTTAGAATAATTTTTTTTTATTGAATTTAGTTAAGTTTTTCTAATAAAATAGTTTGTAAGGTTTTCAGTTGTTTGAATAACATATATAAAAATCAAGCATCAGAAAATAAGTAAACTTAATACATTTTTTCATAGCTTTAAAGCGTCTGTAAGGTAAAACCGCCGACCGCATGTGTCTGGGAGTAATGAATCCTGATTTTTAATGATATTGTGTGAAATATATGTTAAAATCAGCCATCAGAATTTAAGTGAGGTGAGCAGTGTTTCTATGTACCTTGATTGGTTGATATCTGAAAAATGGCCGTCTGGTCAAGGTAGCAACTAGTCATATGATGATAGTACACCCCACCACTACTCAATCGTATATATTTTGTCCATTAGAAAATAAGTGATGTCTGGCAGCTCTGGGATCTTGGACCATAAGTTTGCCTGCTGGTATGGTTACTTGCATACCTGCGAAGAATATCTGAGGTTGTGTAAAGTCGTCTAACCCACACTTGTCTAGCTTGGTTGACTAAGGCCTGATCCCATGCTTAGATTAGGCTCGTTGCCTACGGTAGAGACGTACCTACTAAGGCTGATGATGATATTGATGGTGGAAGAAAAGGTCCCCGACATCCCCTAATGTCACCTTGCCATTCTTTCACCCCAAAGCCGACTCCACGCATTCCCTGTGCACTAATCAACAGCTCCACGTCTGTGCACAGAGTCTCTGTCACAATGCCGCTATTACATTTGCCCGATAATTGCCGCCCGCCCCGGCACCGCCACACAACAGGCTCCAGATAAGATTACAGTTTAAACGCCAGGTCTGGGCTGGTGGACTAAGTTATTAGTACGTTTGTGCAGGTATTGGACTTGCAAATTGACTTAATTACAATTTAATTTAATTTCGTGACTATTTGGCTAATGTGCGAACGCTGTACACTGTACAGCCCGTCTAATACGGGTCGGACTCGCTACTGAAACGATCCAAACAGGAATGATTTATTCAAGAATTTTAGGCATTATGGAATTGGTCTGTAATATTTTCCTGGGACGTGGAAATAAAAAAAAATACGGGTTTTCTTTACTTATTATGATAAATGATACCTACCTTCTTGCCAAAATTCATGATTCTTTATCTATGGGAATAACCCTATGAATCTATAAATAGATTGTTTTGCCCCTGCGAAAAGTACCTATGAAAATAAAAATTCTTTCATACCTTTGTAGAATGTTTCGTTCATGTAACATCGCTGTTTAACACAAAAGCGCCCTTTTGATCGCCACCCAAACTTCACTTGTCCCCAAAATCTTTACAATTAAAGCTAATTATGTCAATTAAATCGAAAGACACTCTATTCAGACCCGTGAACTGAAAGCATTTCACGGCGAGAGACTTTGCGGCTTTCTTTCACCGCCGATTTGATTACGGATACCTGATTTCACGTTACATTGCTGCTTAAAGGGTAAGCATTTGATCAGATAACTATGTTTGAAACATGAGGTAAGGACTGAATGAACGGAATTCAATCTGCTCTAGGTAAATGCTGGCGATCTTCGTAGGTAAGTTAATTTATTTTATTCGTTAAGTTGGTGCTTAATTTTAAGTTGTTTTATAAGTGTTCTAATCTTCGGCATTATCGTCATCATGGTGGTCTATTACACTTGGTAGTCAACATCTTGGCTTCAACTATGCCGATGGAAATAATATTTTTTTCAGAACTAAGGTAAAATTTTCATAAGTAAAGCCCACAATATGTAACTTTAGAAAGTATCCTAAGCGATTGTTAAATAGCTTTCGTACCTAACAAAAGCATCTTGTTGGGTATCTTTTGATTTTGTCGAAATGGCGATAGGGCTTTATCAAGATCAACTCTACTATAAACTTCCAGAAGCCAAAAGGCAATTTCCCATAATCAAAATCAAAATTCCTTTCTTCATAAAGGCATTTTACATGCACTTATAATTCGTCAATTTAGTAATAATAAGATTCTACCACCTGTTCGGAACGACACGATGAGAAGAGTACAAGACTGGCAGAAAGTCTCCAGTTACTCTTTTTAACCGAAAATCATGTTACAAATTGCTGATTAGCCAAGACAGTTCATGTATGTCATAATTCTCATAGTAGAAAAATCTTATACTACATTTACTATTGATAAAAATAAAGCAAAATTTAAAAGTCTAGGGCTTATAAGTACCACCTGTTCAGACCTTTAGGTCTAAATACTAGTACCGACACATTGAGAAAGAACAAAAAAACGTAACGCAAAACCAAATTGCAATGTAAACGCAAATTTACCGTCCGCAACTTTGACTAATGCCATTTCCACTTATGAAAAGCGGCCGCCGGCCTTAATTAAAGGATTGCCCGTTTTTCCCGTTTCGTATACGTCGGACACAGATACGGTAACGGATACGGATCCGTAATTAGTCGGATCAAACGGACCGCGGACACGGTTTACCCAGAGGTGTGCACGAACTTTTTAGACGTTTTTCGCGTACGCTCTGACGAATGCTATTTCAGTTTCTACTTAGTTTAACGAATCCGGTTTTTTCGGTATCTTTTTATGTGGCTCCTCCTAACTCCCTTTATAAAGTTCGATTGCGGTATTGGTGGGTATGTGAGATGGAACAGCCGAAACTCTTTTTTATCCGTGTGAGTACATAAATATTCTACAAAAAATGGCTGTGACATACGGACGGACAGACGGACAGACAGACACAACGAATCTATAAGGGTTCCGGTTTTTTGCCAATTGGCTACGAAATCTTATAAATTTGCTTAGTTCTGTAATTTTTTATTAACTAATCTCTATGCAATTCATTGATGATTGATGTTTTAATGAATTAATTTACAGATTGGGTTGGTAAATGAAAACCTTATTATATTGAGTTCGAAGAAAAAACTTGTTCGTAATAGTCGGGCTCTTCTTAAAGTACCTAACTAGCTACAATAAATTTTCTAATCTACCTCATGTCGTTTTAAGTCAGTAGTTACCTAACCGAACGTTATATTAAAGTTATGTGTTTAAATTCAACTCCATAATAAGTACACTATCACATCGACTTTTCAATTCACCAACGAGACAAAAAACAACCTCACAATCACAACTAATTTCAAAGTCGAGTAGCCAAATATCACGAAAGCAGTTTTTAATAATGGAAAATAAAAAAAAAATTGCGAAAACCCTTTTGTGAATTATCTACTAGCGAATATTCCGGCGTGTTATTGTTGGCTTTAGCAAACTGCATTCGAAATTAAAATTTTTCATTCTGCCTCCCCCTGGCAGGAGATCACTTTTGATTATGCTGCCTCCCACCGCAACGTAATTGGTATATTTTGTTGAAACAACAATGGGCTGCACATTCGTTTTAGACTTTATAAATTGCTTCGCTCTTTTGTGCAGCGGCGGCGACTGAGGATCGTATTGTGTACTGGATTTGTCGTAATCATCCTGTTATCTTAACCTTATGTGCGTACGTGTATCTACTTATCGTCTGTCTGACTTCTGCGTGAATGAATCACATGTAGATGTTCATTCAAATTATCTTTTTTAATTTGAGGAAATCAGCATTAGATACCGATGTTTTGTAGAATAAATGCCAATGTGGTTAAAAGTGTAAGTATTTTTTCTAAATAAAAGACGATTAAATTGAAACTGTGCAATTAATCTTCTAGCGAGAAAAAAATTATCTAAGAAGCAACGACCATAGTTTCGAGATAAGATTCTACACCGTGAAATTTAAGTGGTTGTTTTCCCGTGGCAGAACGATTTGCCTTTAGTAATACTATCGAAACATGCAAATTATTCAGCGAAAAAAAAATTTTTTTTTTGAAATTTTCAAAATAATAATTTTCTATCTCGAAAACGAGAGAAGATATCGTTCTTTTATAAGATGTGACATTATCAGGTACTGCTTGCCGCATGAAATCGATGCTTAAAGCTAAAGAAGCTCTACACCCTAAGTCATAAAACGGTTCGAACGTGCTTTCGAGTTACGGTTAAACCTTTCGTAAAACCGGCATTTATTGATTTTAACACAAAGGAACTGCACACATCTTTTGTACAACTAAGATGGAATCATTTTACTGCGGGAAAACAACCACTAAAATTTCACGGTGTATATTATTATGTATTATTTCATTGTATATCTGCAAACTCTTGTTCATGCACCAAACACAGTATCGCATGGATTATATCCAGCCGCACAAATACAAAGGTGACATACGTATGTATAGTTATAATTGACATTTGTTCATTATTATCTATTCTTCACGTCTCACCGAAGTATACGAGCAACCTAAGTACACCTATGTGGTACGTGGTTGACAGTAGAATACTTTCATTGTCACTTATGCCACACGGAACGCCCTGATACCCCTTCATTGTGTCGCGCACACGTCGCATTGTCGCCCACAACCCTTAGCAAAAGAGCAAAACGGAATACATTTTTCACTTGTTCACCTCGGTACGTCCAAATGGCGAAGTCAGCAATCTTTTAAGAGCAATTACCGCAGGTGACAATCCGGGGCGGAGGCCTGACGTCATCTACTAATGCACTAGGATACCTGTGATTGTCGTAGGTGACAGGTGGTGACACGGAAGTGGCCTGTAGCTGGAAGAGGCGTTTTCATGGAGCAGAGAATCAAAATTTAAAAAAATTACAAAGTTCAAGATTTAGCGTGAAGTGAAAAGGTTTATTGAGTAGGTATATTAAGCGTGAAGAGGTAACAGACACGCATGTTATTGCATTTATGATTTTCGTTGGGATTTGCTTACCTACAGGTCCAGTAGTTGAAAGTGTAATGAATTACTGGTGTTGAAAATCTACTTTTAAGTTATATAAACCTTTTGGAGAATGAGATGACACAGTCAGAAAGGCTCCCCTGCAAGACTGGTGATGAGTTCAGGGCTACCCCAAGCCATCATCGTAATCAGTCAGGAAAACCGTGATACGTGGAACCAACAGTCAGGTCCTCAAGCGGATAATCACCGACTGTTGCTTCTCGGCAAAAATCATTATGATGTCTCATCACCTCGTTGAATCTATCCGCAGAAAATATTGGAAGAAGAGGAGCCGATTTATCCTTCAGCTTCCAACTTAAGCGACTAGGTATCTTTTAAGCTGATGGTATGCGGTAGTGACATCCACATATGAGGTCGACAGGCACAATAGACCATATTGAGCCTGTCGCAGTCACCCTGAAGGCCTGCTTAAATGCCGTTTCGCCGCGTGAAACGGAACGGCCTGAAGAGCCCGGAATCATAGGAGAGAGGGAAAACATGTACACACCGTGCCGCTTCCAAGTTCCGTAGTTGTGTGTGCTCAAGACTGATTACTCCGTCGCACCGACACGCACCTCACTAATTAACAGACATACTGTATTCCTCGCTCTTATAATACGAATAGTCATGAAAAGACGTTTTGTCTTAGTTCATAAAAGTACAACTAACAAGTCTTTTTTTAGCGATGAATTGTAATGGCATAGGTATTTTGTTTTAAATCTCTGATTATGGTCATTAGCGTAAAATATTTAGATGCTGCCTTAAATAACACATCAGTGGGGCTACCATGAGTTTAAAACTTACGCGCTCGATATCGAATACGTAAATATGTCTATGAAAAACATGTACAGCGCCGGCTGGTGGTTACGCGAAGAACTACAATCGGCCATATGAAAAAAACAACTCGATAGGTTTTTAACGTACGTAAGTTTACGATAGCCAACTCATGGTAGGCCCTCAGGTATATTACATGTGACTTGGCTCGATAAATCGATTGGTATTCGTTGAAACCATTTTTTTTCTGACACCACAAGTGCAAAAGCTCCCTATCCTATATATAGCAGATCAATGTAGGTATGGCGATGTTGTTTGATATTGAATTATACTGCATTTATGTCCCTTTTCTAAAATCCTTTCATTATGATCGGATACTCAGGGTACCGGTATGCAAATCATGAATAGTATCCTGAGCCGTTAGATAATTATCAATTGACATAGGATAGAGCTACTTACTGTCTGACTATTCAACAATAAAGGTTCCAACATGCTCGTCATGTATTTGCTACTGCATTTATTATCGCGTAAACTTATTAAAGCAAAAATCTCAATTCACTTCATCTTTATCATCATCACTTTTATTAGTCTTCTGGACATAAGCTTCTCCAAATTTACATATCAAGCATATTATTCACGTAATGGTTAAGTTTGTACTCCCTGTGGTACATATTATCCTGTAACCTGGTTGGTCTATTCAGCCTCCATCGGCATTGTTACACAGAGGGACACAATGGGTATATTAGTCTCGAGTTGAGTTAATATCGCTCGCACCCGACCGCAGAGCCTCCTTCGAGGAGTCTACTGTTGAAGGATACTCTACTTGATGTTGCCTTTATTTTGTTGGTATGAATTTTTGAATGTACCTACAGAGTGTGTGTAGTCTTGCGAAACATATAGGTAGATTTAAAAAAATAGTAGAGTCCTTGAACCAGTAAACGTTAAATTAGAAAAGGTCAAAGCACAGAACCGAATATATCTGATATTGTTTTGATTACCAATATATTTATTTGCTATGACATAATTATGATATTACCATGTGCAAGCATAATGTGTACATATTTTGTAGATATATAACTTTTTTTTTGGCCTTTTCTGTCCCACTGCTGGGCAAAGGCTTTCCCTTACTAGTGAGTAAGGGACTCCAAAGCAGTCGATTTTCGGCCAAGCCCCACCAGTTCCTTTTATGGGCATCTAGGATATCTCGCCATCTCTTCTTCGACCTTCCTTTTTAGCCGACTTCAAAAAAAGGAGGAGGTTCTCAATTCGTCTGTATGTATAATATTTTTTTTTTTTGTATGTTCACCGATATTTTCGTCAATTATAGACGGATTTCAAAAATTTTTTTTTGGTTGGATAGAGTTCACTTCCGAGGTGGTCCCATTTTCACCAGTCTTGGATCTGATGATGGGATCCTGGAGAAATCGAGGGCAACCTTCAAATTTTATAGGGACATGTACCGCGTTTTGCATATTATCTGAAGTCATATTGGCATTTGCTTCTGGCTATCATAATTTTATGATGCTGAGCTGATGATGGAAGGTCAACTCCTTAATAGTTATTATGTACTAGTTATAATATCAGTAATTATTCTACCTTTGTAGCACAATTAAAATCAATAAATGTCGGTTTTACGAAAGGTATAACCGAAACTTTAAAGCAGGTACGTTCGAACCACTTTATTACTTAGGGCGTAGAGCTTCTTTAGTTTTAAGCATCGATTTCATGCGGCAAGCAGTACCTACCTGAATACCTCACATCTTAAAAAACAACGATAGCTCTTCTCGTTTTCGAGTTGGAAAATTATTATTTTGAAAATTCGAAAAAAAAATTTTTTTTTGAGGAATAATTTGGATGATTCGATAGTATTACTAAAGGCAAATCGTTTTGCCGATGGAAAACAACCACTCAAATTTCACGGTGTATTCTCTGTCCAATAAGCTCTATCAGCAGCCTGTTGCGAAACTTTATTTATTTTAATGAAATTTGATACATAGTCTAAAGTCTAGCTAGAGCCTTAGAAAGGACATTCAGTTAATATTTCACCAACTGCGTTAAGAGAATAATGTTTAACATACGATAATCGAATCCAAACGGACCGGACTCGGGCGTAAACCTAGTAATAAAAAGCGAATGAATCCATAGTAGATCGCCGTTCCACGGAAAAATTACCAGCGAACAAATTTCGATGAATGAATGAAATATATTAAGTAAATGTGTTTCTTTGTGCGGATTTGTTTGAGAGTATATTTTAACTGTTGTGTGCCGGACTTTTCATCCGCCTCCCTCCGCCCACCGGTGGCTCCTATAAAATTATATGGAGCAAACAATCTGCGTGCGCGGCGCGGCCGGCGGTTCCCAAACTGTCTAATACATAATTCAATCATATTATTATGTTGGACACTTATGTGTCATTACTGACTATGTATAAGAAGAGGGTCGCGTCTCGTAGGGGTACGAAGTGATTTTTAGTGAGTTATCCCAATAAAATGAAAAGTTGCGGAATGGAGTTACATCTTGAAGTATATATTTGAGATTGAGATTATTGCACGACCTTGAGAAAAAGGCAAGGACAGCCAGGTTACCCACGTAACTGTGTGACGAATGATGGTAGTATAATAGTTTTGAGTACATTTGGAATAAAACAAATTTTACGGATTAAACTCGTGTGTATTACTTTTCTAAACATATTATTTAGAACCCGACGATTAGAACTCGAGTTTAATGCGTGAAATGAAATAAGACGATAGTTATGAGTACGTTATCATTAATTTGTTATACCTTCTCATAAAAAACATAGTAGGTAATTTGTAACTACCTAGTACCCAGTAATTTGATCCATCAGCCTCATATATTAATTATATGGATATTACAGCTAAGAGTAAAATTTTGCCATGCTCAGGTGAGATGAAAAAATAAAATAGGTAATATTTGGTTTTAAAATACCTATCTTCATTTAAGTACAAGAGGCAGACAGAACTTTCAGAGCATTTTTATGTTATAATTTATTTTAACTAATAGGTAGACTTTGGCATAAGCCTAGGAATAACCTTGACATTGCTGAACACGTAAATTAAGAAAGCTAATTCAATATTCTTATGTGCAGACAGGCAAATAAGAGTATTAAAATCGGGAATAAGACAATTTATCTACTGAATTATATGTTCTACTTACTTACTCGTAGGTCCCATAGATAAATAAGGTATACAATTGAAATGCCAAGCAATAATATGTATAGGTAAATATAGGTTAATATCGGTGTTTTTTTCCGTGTCTGGGTGTGTATTAAGTATATTTAAGTATATTTCTCCACTGCTGATTCTGACATCTGTAACACAAGTGCTTAAGCTACTTACCACAGGATCGAATCAATGTATGTGATGTTGTGTAGTATTTATTAATATTTATTTATTTAAATATAAGCTACATAAGTTTTGGATCTGCTGGCCATTGAAACGCGCACTCGGTAAAAATTACAAAATGAAAATTGCGGCCCGGCGCCCGTGAATACGTTAATATCCAATATTGAATACATTATGTTTACATCAAAATATTGAATGAGCTCGCTAAAACGCCGAATGGAAATCAAACGAATATCCCGCGAGATTTATTTGGAATGAGATGTTCGAGTTATATTGGACTGTAATATTGGTGCCGGTACAAAGTCGGGACTATGAACGGAGTTTGTTTGAACATTATCACTTTTTTTCAACGTAACTTTAATGTTGAAAAAACTGATAATCTTCAAATATAACTCATAGATTTTCAATGAGCGAGTTGATAGAGTCAGATTTCATGAAAGTGCGGTTGGTTGGGATTCGCATGTCAAAGTCACTCAAAAAGAACCACTGGAGCATACTAGAGCTCTCAACTATCATATCACCTAACCTGTAAGAAATGTTTTAATTGAAAGTAGAGACACTATGAAAATAAAACGTTAGGCCGATTTCGGCCATGCCGGATTTCAATGGAGATTAGCAGACTGTGCAGGACATTAGAGTGCACAAGTGTATGTGCAAACACAAATGCACTCGGTACCCTAACTCTTATTGTTTAGTTCGGTAATGCGGCAATAAAATATGACCGTTCAGGCGCAAAACCACCGGCCACCGTGATTTCCATGGGCGTGCATCCGCCAATTTTCTAACTCCGGGCTGAGTAATTTCTTATTCTATATTACCTACTATCATTTACATAAATTCTCGAATCAAAACCCCGCGCATGCCATCAATAGGTAGACCGTACCACCGTAGGAACGGGACACAAAACAATACTATTTTGTAATATCAGGAATAATAACTTATAATAAAACATTAGGCAGTTGATTGGCTCGGTGGAACAGTGCTTAGTGATTCTGGCTGCGGTTCCAAGTATTCTAGGTTCGATTTTCGCCCGGGACAAAAGTTTGTATGACGAACATCGGTGTTTGTTCCGTGTCTGGGTGTGTTACTAAATCTATATTTAAGTATATTTGATTATACCTCTGTTGTTTCCAAAATCTATACAAGTTGCAGTTGCAACTTATTTCGGAATCAGAACAATGATTGTGATATTGTGTGAGAGATTAAGTTATTTATTACGATCATGCACAACATAAGTACTGCACCCTTATACCAACGCGTTTTTTAATCAACTTGGCCGTTCATATCGCAGCGACAATGCAGCGCAGTCAATTAGCGCATTCAATCACGATCGCTGATTTTAATCGCTTTAATAAATTAAAAGCCGAGTGGATTGCGGGACGATGAAGATATTTCATATTTTCGATGCTGTGTTATTGACTGCTTGTCAACGATTTAAAACCTACGTATCATTTGATTTGGTCTAGGGGAGTTTTATTGTAACTCTATCGCTAGGTTGTAAAACCTCCAATACGTGCGTGCGTTCTTATGTAAATAAGAACATTAATTTACCCAATATTTTATTGTTATTTCATGATTCAAAAATATAATAAATGGTTTAAGAGTTAGCCTATATACGTAGGTATTATGCAAACGCCATAATCACCTAATGTGTGGAACCATGACAGTTTAAAATTATATAATTTACCCAATATTCTATTTTATGGTTAGTTCATCAAAGAATTACAACAAAGGTCTTAAGATACATGTTACATTACAAATTTAACATCTATGTGACAGACTGGCAACTGTACTAGGAGAACCTGTAGTCATACAGGTTCTCCTAGTACAGTTCTCCTAACCGGACCGCTGGAAAAAAAATATGAGTGAAAGAAAGAAAGAAAAAAGATGAAGAAAATCAAATATAATGTATCATCACTTTAGATATTATTAGAAAATTATAAAACAAACACTAAACTATTAAAACATTAAGTAACCCAACCAAAAATAACAGAAGCGCGCTAAAAACGTACCAACTTCCACTCAAATAGCGCCCCTTACGCGCACAAAAAACATCCAAATTACCATTCGAATCCATCAAAAGCACGTCAATGGTTGTGATCAAACTAACAGACCCGCATGAGGCGTTTAATCACATAGCCTTCGCAATCACATTAGCGGGTGAACCCTAAAATTTTAATCTCCGCCACAATGGGAGCAATCGTTGATTGCAGTCGGAGCGCATATGCATAGGCTTTGGGGATCGTTTAGCATGCACTGCGGGCCGAGGGAAACGGGGAATTGCTAAAACGTGTAGACGAATTGGTAAAAAGTGTATACGTATAGAGAGGATTGATCCTATTATTTATTTATTAAATTGTTAATATAATGAGATCATTTAGATGTAAAAATGTGGTGTACCTAAGTATAAATACGTTAAAACGTGAATAAACCTGGCCTAATTTTGTAGTTTATACATACATTACAGTTACCTTAACATTGATGATTTTTAATTGTTATCAATATATCAAGCTAACAATCTCTATGAAAGAGAATTTAAAAAGTTGAAGAAAATATTTTCATATCCAATTTTCAATATTTCATTATGAAAGTAGTGTCGAACTAAAAAATAGTGTAACAGTTAATGTGTTACTTTGTCATACCACAAACTTTTTACAAATACACGAATATTTTGAAAGACAACTTGAGGACCGAAACACCACCCATAAATCGTTCAGTACCATAAAAATAAAAAACAGTAGCATAAAAAATACACTCAAGTCACTTAAAAGTAAATGTTTAAAATCTAGTTCCCAAAAAGACATATTATTTTGTCCCCCAGTGCACGCGTAACCGGCTAGGGACGAATTGTTTTCGTATTAATAGCATGTCGAGAGGTGTACTACTCATAAAAGAGCCCCTCGTAGTTATGACGACTATTTGATCATTCAATAATGTCTTTCCGTGTTTATTTTGAGATTCCCAAACATTTAGGGCTTATAGGTACTTTAAGATGTTTGAAATCACGCGTTTAATGACTTTGTATTGCTTATTTTTATGTGATACTTAATAATAGTTAACAAAGAAAAATATTATTGGCCATACGCTACACTATTTACATGAAACCTATACTGATTGAAAACTTTTTTTTATATTCGCTTTTTTAGAGGTTTTTCTTCATAAATTATTAAATATACGAAATAATATATTAAATCATGATAATCACCTGTAAAATCCGAAAGATTTCAGTCAGACCTAACACAAGTTTATCTAGATTATGAATAACTGATAGGTATCTAAAGGTGTATCCTGAACGTTGGTAAATCAAGTCCTAATCCTACGGACATCCCCAAATCTTCTGCATCTCCAAGTACCTACTTTCACATTTAATTTATGAATTATGAACATAAATACCCAAGTCCTAGAGAATATTGCTGCCAAAATCGAATCCCTCATTTAATCAACAATCTACAACTTTCGAATTGTAACCAATCGCAGACAACTACAATCCAAAATGAACACACAAACACCCAATAGCGGAACCTGATTTGCGCTCAGTTATTACGTTCAGGTGCGGATGAGGTAGCCCCCCCAGGGGTGGAAGAGGGGGGTGTCTACCCCGTCACCCAACTACCGAGCTACACTACAGTTTCGTCGTTTCGTCGCGCTTGAAATTAATTCCTCTAGATAATCAGAAGTTCCGTGGGCCCGTAGCTTCACTTGTTATTGTGGGCCGATTGGATGAAATAAGAAATAGGAGAGCTGAATAAATTCGTTCGACGGTTCTTTGGGGGCTGTGGCGACAGTGCAATTATTGCTTTGGGAATTTTGTTCGGGATTGTAGTTGAGATGCTGTCTAGTTTTCTTCATGTTTACAGTTAAAAGGAACATTGGAAGCGAGGAAAATTGTAAAGATGTTCATAATAATTACTTCTTCTACTATCTTTGTTCTTATTATATCTTAATTTGAAATAAGTAACAACCACCACATAACTGAATTTGTGCTTCATATATGACGTATTTAAGTATTTGATAATTTACTTTATACCTATTTATAAGCAACTTTAAACTGTAATGGTTACACACATTTGAAAACTGAATATAACCAGGATATTGATCATATTGTAATAGATAGACAAGCTCCCGATAATTGATCCGTGATGGAGCTTGCAACACATACTCTTACGTTGAAACAATCGATATTGTCTAATTTAGTGTTGGTGATATCGACAGTGACTATTAACAATGTCGGATGTGCAAAACAGCAACTTTACAGGAGAGCTCTCAGAAGAGAAATCAAAGTTTAATTTGCATGTATCTTTTTACTTATTTGAGGCAGGATTACAAAATTTTAGGGTTATGCTAAACAAATAATGTTTGTTTAGGCCAATATTATAGGACGCCGTTATTAAATGTGTAAACATGAGAAAAGTCAGTTGCGACTTTTTTAACGGCTCTAAACTAATGTTGAATTGTCAGAAGTACCAGAACCGACATTTTTGCTTGTATAAAATTAATCATCGTTTGCCGGAACTGGTACTTACGACATTGTTCAGTGATTATATAAAAACATATTAGGTCGTATGTGACACGTAATGGACGAAATATTAATTAAAATCACATTAAACTAACCAAAATCAGTTCGGGGTCTCTTTCTACCAATAGACCCAGACTATGTGCTGCCACGGATACCCTCACGTCTGAGACTTGATCTTAGAATTGGAGACCATAACGCCGCTTACTCCAGAGGAGTTCGAGTCGGCTGTCCTCCCTCTCCGGGCGAAGAAGACGGCCCCAGGTCCGGACGGTGTCCCGGCCCGAGTCATCGCTCTGGCCTACTCAGAACTGGAGCAGTCTTTCCGGGGTCTCTTCGACCGGTGTCTCTCGGTCGGAAGGTTCCCGGAAATATGGAAGCAGGGGCTTCTGTGCCTCCTAAGGAAAGAGGGCCGCCCCTCAGAGTCACCTTCCGCGTATCGGTCGATTGCGGAGTGCGATTAAACGACCATCGGCGGAGCGTGGGGCCGGACCGCTCAGAGAACCAGTTCGGATTTAGGGCAGGGCGATCTATCATAGACGCCCTGTCCCGATTGAAGAACCTTGAGAAGGCTTTGAGGAGGCAGCGCGAAGAGCGACGGAGGCGAGCGCGCTGTTGGCGCAGCGTATCAGTGCTTTGGTCCTGCGTTTGGCGCTGGAGAAGACCGAGGCCGTCTATTTCCATAGGCCTCGGAAAGGACCTCTCCCCAACTCGTACATCTTGGTTGTGGGAGTTCGGGTGGCAATCCAGTGCCAAATGAAGTACCGTAGTAGTTAGTAAGTAAGAAGGACTAGTCTTGGATGCGCGGAGGCAGTTTGTCCCACACTTACGAGGGCTGTCGCCGCGCCTCCTCAAGGCAGCGGACTCGTTGGGGTGATTCCTACCGAATATAAGCGGGCCTAGGGCCAGATACCGGCAACTCTATGCCGGCATACTCAGAAGCATGGCCCTTTACGGAGCTCCCATCTGTGCGATAGCGTGTCACGTGACGCGTGCCTACCACACTGTGGGCTTTTCAGCGGCCTGTACCTTGGCAGGCCGCCGAAAAGCCTACCTTGGAAGCTGGAGGCATAGATGCTGGCCGCGAAGTATGAGTGGCTTAAGTAGCAACGAGATCTGGGTCTTCGTCCAGTGAGGAGAGAGCGCGAGGAGTTTGCGAACGGAGCTCAGTGGGCAGATAGCTTAGCCAAGTAGGTGGCAGGGCGTCATCTACTGGATGCGCTCGGGCCAGTGCTCAACAGCTGGCTGGAACGGACGGGCGGTTTCTTGTCGTTCCGTCTGGTGCAGGTGCTGACCGGGCATGGTTGCTTCGGCCACTATCTGCACCGCATTCAGCGGGAGGACGCGCCCATTTGTCACGAGTGCGGCGCACAGGAGGACACGGCGGACCATACTCTCTTCCAGTGTCCGTCGTGGTCCGAAGAGAGGTCGGCCCTAATATCTGTGGCCGGCCCGCTGACGTAGGACGTAGATGTGTGAGCGGTGACTGCCTCTTTCTCCGAGTCAGTGATGACTCAAAAGGAGGCGGTAGAGAGGGAGCGTGAAGACGACCCCTTCGCGCCACCACTGCGAAGAAGGCGACTGGGGCGCAGAAGGCGTGATTATGCGCGTCACATGCCGCAGTCCTACGACGGCCGGCCGGCGGCGGGTGTGGGGACACCCCCATCGGCATTACACCAACGGCCATCGTTGAGGGATCGACCCTGTGCACGGGGTCGCCCCGTTGCCCCCCTCTGGGGACGCTTGAGGGAGACATGGAGGCTTATCTGCCGGCGGTGTTGTGGGTGAAAGCTCTGCCAGGTACCATAACACTGCCAATAGGCGATGAGGTACACCCCGGTGTTTTAGTCGATAAACCCCCTGGGCATTACACTCCGCCCAGGAGCCGCGGCTGGCATTTACCGCCTTCTCGCCAGCCGTCGGGGAGTCCGACACACCACCTGGAGAGCCCCCTCTCGGCTGTCATGGTACTACCGACTTATTTATAATTCTCAAACGCGTTAAATAAAATGGGATGCGGCACTACCGTCATTTGATTTCTAAATAAAAAAAATTAACAATGACGGATGTGGTACTACCGTCATAAGACCCTTTTAGAAAGCAATTAATAAAGTCAGATGTGGTACTACCGACATTTCACTTTTTTCAAAAGTAAATTAACAATGTCGGATGTGGTACTACCGACATTTAAGCCATTTGAAAAACCAATTAACAACGTCCGAAGTGGCACAACTGACATTGTTAAATGCCGTACTAGGAAATACTCATAGTTCATAAATAAAATTGCCTCAAACTTATTAATAAACAAATTGTCAAAATTTTAAGAGTAATATTATGATAAAAGTAATAAATAATAACATATAGCTATTTCTACTGTAGGTTTTGCTTTGGTTTGAGAGTTATTATTGGCAGGTATACTCGAGGTAGATAGGTTCTCATCATCTTTTCTCGTGGCTAGACTGATTAAATGTGCTGATCTTGTAGGTGTCATCGTGAATTAGTCCAGTCAAAATAGACATTTAACCTAGGAAAAATTCGCATAGAGCTGAAAATTGGCATGAATGTTGGGAACACTATTACAAATAATCTGTCAAAAGTCCCCATCGATCCCACGTCTGCAAAAAAAAATAATCAAGGTCAAATGTCACAAATATCAGTTTTATGCACTTTTGAGCGAAACGGTAAGTTTAATCATAAAAGTATGTATGACAAAATTACTTATCACGTAATTATCTATAAGAAATGTCTAAACACTTTGTTCCTAAGATTCACCATTTCAGAGATATAGCGATGCACAAAGTTGAAAAGTTGTATTTTCAAACGCTTCCAGGCCCCCATGCGATTGTGCTAGACAGTTAAAATTTTAACGAATGATGTATCTCAGTTGCCTCTATAACATCTAATACTAGAAACAACATGAAACCAACGTGTTAAGTGGGTTCTCATACAAAACCTATGTTTTTTTTTCTCACAATTGGTCGGTTTTTAACGTGGTTACCCTAGTGAACCTATTCCAGGTCATATATCGATCAAAAACGATATTAACAGATGAATGCATATTATGTATAATATGAATTTTCTAATGATTAAAACCACGATATCTCGCGAATGGTGAGTCGGAAAAAAAAAGTGACTGGACCATTTTTGTAGAAAATTGTATGATCTACAACTTTTGTTTGACCTATTTTTACGATAATACTTACTGTTTTCGAGAAAAATGGAAAAATCCTTAATTTTATACTTTTGACCTTGAATAAATTTTTTTGCAGAAGTAGGATTGATGGGGATTTTTGATATTTCGTTTATTATGATGTATTTAACGTCTCTGGCAATTTTCAGCTCTATGCGAATTTTGTCTAAGTTAGCATTTATTTTTGTCTATTTTGACTGGACTAAATAGTGTTATAAATTATGGGATAAGAAATAAACTCTCTTCAAAACAAAGTTGCCACGCGACGTCCACTCATACCGCTAACAATGACGGATCTGGGAGATCGCGCACGCACACCCGGCCACGCGCCCCGCTAACAACGTCGGAAGTTATTTTCCGACGTTTTTAACGGCCTCTCTAGGTAAGATCCGACTTTCTTAATGTGATTATTTCAAAAACTATGCATGGAAACATTTTTTTTATTTCACCCGATGGTAGATCTAGTTATTAGGGCATGTTTTCTGAAATAAACGAAAAAGTGAGATTTTGCAGATCCGACATTGTTAATAGTCACTGTCGATATCATCAGCGTTGAAAACTCTTTGCTTCCGAAAAAATATGACAGACAGATCCCACTAACTACGGGATCCGGCACGAGAATCGAACTGTCTCCCCCCTTACGCCAGGTAAAGCGCCCGCTGTAGTCTACTAAGACAAAAAGGCCCAACGTCATAATTAAAAAAATCTCGTGCCGGCAAAGAAAGGGGGAAGTGGCGTGAAAGCAAGACGGACCGGCCCGCAGAGGGGCTCTAAAGACAATGTCGCGCTTTGGACGCGCTGCTTAATCATAAATATATCAAGCGGAGACTGTTTCGGGCGCGGATACACTGGCGGAGCTTTCTGTAACACCAAAACATCGGGCACACTAAACACAGGGTACACTGGAGGAACTTTCGTAACTTATACTCGATGGCACACTGGCAGTAATCCTGTCTCTTGCGTTGTGGGTCGATCTCCACCCTGAAGAAATTAAGGTGTCTTGCAGATTTTGGATAAGGCGGTCGATTTCAATGGAGATAAGCCAAATGCGCAGGAAATATTGCACAAGTTTAGTGTGTTACAGGTGTTCCCTTCATTCTGTTCATGTTAGTGACAAAAATCTCACGGACGGGACAAATATTTTGTATGATGAATGTATTAATGAGACGTGGGTGTCATCTTATTCATGAATCTCTGTTGTTTCACCTCGAAGGATATGATATCGGTTAGTACCAATGGGATCATAATTCAATTTAGAGGTATAATTGTATTTGCAGTTTGGTTAGAGTAAAAAATCTACAGATAATTTAAGACCTACAGAAAGTTAACACGATCATCATAGATTCTTCACATATTGACTGTCAGTCACTGTTTGATCCATGCTTTCTTACACTGGTAACATGTAGTATTAGCAGGTAGTTTTCTTGAGTGTACAGTACATGTATACATGATTGGATACTTAAAAATATGGCATGTTTTAACTCTTTATCTACAGGGAAATTGTGGTGGATCAGCTCATTCATAAAGAATCTTTGGTATTGCAAATTTATTAATCATTTTTTTAGTAGTTTTCATGTAAAGACGTAAAGACAGTTTAGGTATATTGTGTAATAAGAACAGAATTATTCCCAAATAAGATCTCATCTTCCGCCGTTGTGCAGTGTGCACCGCCCTCAAGGCAGACAAGGAAGGCTTGCACATGAGTGTATGAAAGTTAAAAGGGGTGTTAAAACAAAACGAATGAGTCCGGACAAAGGAAGGAAGCACGTCCTCGCATCACAGCCCCCTTTGATATCGCGATTCGTGAAGCCAAGAGGATACCTAACGTATTTTGATTAATGGCAGTTTGTTTAATACTCGTGTATGTAAGCTCGGAGCTATTGTCGTAAAACCCTTTGTTGGCGTTCTTTACTTTGGCGATAATCAGCGGAAAGCTGGATCCGAAATTCAGAAATCTAGAGTCAATATGCAGACAGTTAATTTAGATGACTTGTGCAAATTATCCAGCTGAAAATACTCTCTCTCATAGTCAACAATTCTTATAACAAACAAATAAAAATATCTATCTAATGTACAATTATTGAAATTGTATAGTTATGTTAACTTCGAACTGAAATCAGAAATGTATATTGTAAATAATCAGATGTAGTTAGCCCTTCATATCGAATAGATATCGAAACGAACCTTTTATGAGATGACATCTGGCGATGATGATGAGATTGATTTATCTGTATATTCCTAAACTATAATGTAAATTCATATCACTTCGTCATCCAGTTGGTAATATAGAATAGAATAGAATAGGTTATATGTTCGAACCTAATCAAACACAACAAATAATTAGCTCCGAAGTTAATCAACGCTACTACTGTACATGAACATACGTACCTACATAGTGTACAGTCTACGGCAGAGCTCAGCTAGTTTGAAAGCGCATTAATTAGTCCAGTGTGCGCGCTGCGCGGCCGACTGTATTGTCCCGACTGCCTGCAATAGGTAAACACTGTTAGCACTCTAAATAGGGCTGCTAGGTGATGATCAGCTCTTGTCACTATTTATTTGTTAGAAATGTTATATGTTCTATGTGAATGGGAAATTATGAACATGGATCTTTACAAGGCTACAGAAGCGAGAGCAAGAACATTTATGTTCGATATCTTCTTTCTGCCAAGTGTTTGGATTGGATACACCATAGTGATCAAACACCGCAGTGATCATGAGCTGTATCAGTAGAATGTAGCGGTACCACGAGTTTGCTTTCGAAAACTTACGTACGTTAAAAACCTATCGAGTTGTTTTTTTTCATACGACCGATTTTAGTTCTTAGCGCCAAGGGCGCTGTACAAGTTTTTCATAGACATATTATTTCGTAGGCGATATCGAGTCCGTAACTTTTAAACTCATGATAGCGGTACTGAAATGATTCGTTGGGTCCCGGGTTTATGTTTGACTGTTTGTTTATGTTAAAAAGATTCAGATTTCCCTGATTGTTATTCTATGATCAGAAGTGAAGTGACTAAAATACACTCGGAAAATAAGATACAGTTTTAAAACATGACTTTTTTTATTTCTACTGTGACATCACTGTCAAATTACTGATTTCATTTATACGGTAAAGACAATTTTACCACGGTGAAAAGTTTAAAAAAAGATTACCACGTTGGGCGCCAAAAATATGCGGTGATATCTTTCTCAACTAGACATTGCCATTTAAAACTTTTCGACCACTGTAGTTAATAATATCAACAATAACCTGTCAGTAAATCATGAATAGAAAACAGTCTCCTAAAAAGTCCTTTTGAAGCTAACTGTCAGCCCTACCGGTGGGGAGGCATTTCCCACTGGTTTGCGCCTTGCTTATAAATGCTATTTTAACGCGGAAAAAAAGATTAATTAACTAATAGAGCTGTCGGGGCTCGCTTGTGCTCACACGACTAATTACGCAGATTGCTCTCGCGCAGATGGCTTGATATCGGGCACTTTGGACGGGTTCGGAATGGCGTATTGACTGTCAAGTGTTTTCTGCTGGGATTTTGAAGATGGCTCGTTGGGTGTGAAATCGTCTGGCCTTTCATTTGCGTTTACATGTGAGCTTGCACGATATCGTTACTCTACTTTTTAAGGGATTTGTGGTTTTAAGTGTTTTTGTTGGGATTTTGAAGATTAACTTAAGGTTGTAAAACTGTTTGATACATTTGCGGTTTTTGAGCCCTGTCAGTGTGTACAAAGCTAGTCAAATCTTGGATGCTCGAGGGTTTACGTCTTTGGTACTCGTTTTTGTAAGCGAATATTCGCTTACCACAAACGACAAATATAGGAGTCTGAAAGTTCCATCAATAGATCAGCTTGTAAAAGTTAACTATTAATCGTATTCATAGTAGAAAGATACACGCTGGAACATTGCATTACGTTGGTGTTGTCCTTCTACGGAACATACACTTCTTAAAAGTACCTATTACTTTAACATCTTTCAAATTGGTACTTTATTTTAATAATAAAATCTTTCACGAAACTCTTTAGATGTATGTTTATGTATGTACAGTATAAAACAGCAATGGAGGACGATCGCTAAGTGGGTTGCAGATAGCGGAAGCAGCGATTACGAGGAGCAAATGAAGCCGCCCCCGCCCCCCGCTAACCATATCAGGGCTGCCACAAATAGTTGAGTAGATAGTAGATAAATACCCAAAGAAGATAGATAGGTAATATTCTGTAATGTGTAGGAAAATCTTAAGGACGAAATCGATACAATTAGGGCACGGTATCTGTTTTCTAAGCATTTTTTGTTGAAGAAATCGCTGTCCCCCTTTCATGCCTAGGATAGGCATGAAAGTTGTCCTGCTTACTCTGTCCCGGACCGGACATTTCTTTTGTATCGACAGTCTATTAGCACATAATGGTGTGTAGACGAAACTACATCGTAGTCAAAGTCTCTACCGGGCTGCGGTCACAAACCTCTATTTAGGTACATACCATACATTTTGTCTTGTAGACCCGTTTTTTGTTGTTGTTAGTTGCTGTTACCCGCTTGAGCTCGATGAATAGCAACAATTACAAAGCAGCGCTCTTTAGTTATGTTTGTCATAAGTGTGAAATTGAGGTACCTATATTCCACTTTTAGTTACTTTGGCGGCGAAATCTGTGGACATCTTTTTTTTTTATAAAAGGCACAACATGACCTCACTTCACCTGATAAGCGATAAGTTAACGGTAGTGAGATCCACATTTCCACATATGAGGTCGACAGGTACAATAGACCTTATTTAGCCTGTCGCACTCACCCTGAAGGCCTGCTTCTCGTAAATGCCGTTTCACGGCCCGCCTTAAGAGCCCGGAATCCTAGGAGGGAGGGAAAATGTGAGCTGGAAAGTACCTATATATAATTAAGTTACCAAGAGTCAGCCCTTACCAGTCTCCGGGCGGCGCCCGCCCACCGCAACGCGCTAAACGAGTTTCCGCAAACATTTTAATGAATAACACCTCCCCACGAACCGCCGCCCCCCTCCCCCCACCCCGCAATGCGCTAATTAAACATTCCAGCCATATTGTTTCGTTTGCGATGCGCCGGCGTTTTGTACTGAACGCTAATGAGTTTACACCCTAATTAAAAATATTGGTGGAAATGCGAGTAATTTTATTAATTGCTTTTTTTTTGTATTTATATTTTATGGACATGGTTTTATGTTGACCATTTCGTTGACTGGTTCGATGGTGCATATTGGAAGCCTTTGCGCCAGGAGTCGGGAGTTTTGATATGTTTTGGGAAAACAGTTGTATGGTGAAAATCGGTATTTGTTCCGTGTCTGGGTGTCTTATTCCAAATACCCGTAAAAAAAAGTTCTAAGATAGGTACTTAGCTAAATAAAGAGGTGCACTTATTTATTGCGCTCTAAAGGTTATCCTTTAAAAATATTACATACATTACGTTATTAATGAGGAGGTACTGAACTAATTGGTTCACTTTGAAATTAAACACTTTGTTACAAATTGGTCCGGTCATAAATAAAATTATTTTGATAGACGGGGATGTAGGTGCAGGATATTGTTTATTGACAGATTTGCAGATAGATTGGTGTAAGATCTAGTGGTCAAGTAGAACTTATAACTTATAGCACAGCCTCGTGATTTGATTAATAAGGTGAAGAGTTGTTATGTAATTAATCCTGCGGAGTTGTGAGATTGACAACGTGTGACGTTACCGCGTGTAATGTCAATCCCTTACATTTTATTCTTTTCGATCTTCGTTAACGTTTTGATGTAGTTACTTTGTCTAATCCCCGGGTATAGCTAGGGCGTATAGTTTCTAAAGATTGGCTGTGTGAGGTTTGATAACTTTTGACAGTGCTGGTCATATATACTAGGCAACATTTAATATGAAACATCAAACAACGTTTTGGTAGGACACAATATAAATAAATGTCGGCGACAAATGAGACAAAAAACGATTTCTAACATGCTTTCCTATCACGATTCTGACCGCTTTATCGTTTAGATTATTACTCCTTTAAATCGCAGTAAGTCAAAAAAGTAGCCTATATCCTTTCTCAAACTATAGACTGTGAACTAAATTTATATTAAACATGTTCGCTAGTTTTGGAATGAAAGCGCGATAGTAGGTACTTATTTATTTTCGCATTTAAAAAAAAACTTCAGTACAATAATAGAAATAGCACAACACAGATTCATGCTCAGATCCCGGTAAGTCGGTAGGCTGATTAAGATACCTAAGCTCTGCTCTAGACGTGACTAGTCAAATTGTGCTGATTGACCTTCCACTTAAAAATAAATTTTGCTGCTAATGTTAATAATAAAATAATAATTAATCTTATTTAAGATAAATAAATATTATTAATAAAAATATTAACATAATAAAATACATTTGAGTGTAAAATGTAATAAGTTTTTTAAACTTTTAATAGGTACCACGTTGGGCGTCATAATAAATCATTTTGTAGTTTCTGTAAACTTTATATCTTTTTATTAACTAAACATAATGAGTAATAAACTAGACAAGGAATTCTGGATTACAATCTAAGTTAGCTACATTACGATAGATTCAATTTTAAAAAAATCAAGTCATTCATTTTAAATACACTTTACAAAAACGTTTCCGCACTATTAGTTTATAATTAACTTGACAGTGATTATACTAAATGTATATTTACACATACGCCATAACTTAATCTACACCTATTAGCGGTACCCGCTACACTAAGGGCCGATTGGCCGAATTTTCCAACCCCTGTTTCCGTCGGCCAATCAGAGCGGCCCATTCGGTCCAGAGGGGTGGAGCTTGAGGGGTTTTCAACGGGATGTTTTCGCGAAATCTCGCAGTACTGTTTTAGTCACCCTAATGCAGTAACTTACCATCCACCCTAAAGTCAAAATCGTGATAACTTTCGCCGATATGCGACTATAAGATAGTTCGCGGAAGTTTATGTTGACGACGTTGTGTTGAGATGCTGTAACAATTGATAGCACAATGGCGGGTCCGTATTTGTCGCCTCTCCCTGGTGATTTGTTGACGGAGTATATGTTCGGGAGACGTCGTCAGCGCCGCAACAGGACCACCTTCACTCCTCAGCAGCTCAGCGAGCTGGAGTCGCTGTTCCAGAAGACTCACTACCCTGATGTGTTCTTGAGAGAGGAGGTGGCATTGAGGATCAGCTTGTCCGAAGCCAGGGTCCAAGTAGGTGGATTTTGTCATTCCCCTTGAAGTGAGATATAGTCCAGTCATTTAAGCTTAAATTAGGTAAGAATCTCGGAATTCGAGATACCCAGCTGTAAGTCTGTAAATACTTAGATATTGACACCCTAAAGGTGGTCTCAAAACCTACATATGGTAGGGTGTACGCAACTATTAAATTTTCAATGTCAAATGTCACAAATAGCAGTTTTAAGCACTTTTGAGCGAAACGGGAAGTTTTATCATAAAAGTGTGTAGGAGGAAATTACTTATCATCTATTTATCTATAAAAATTGTCTATACGCTTTATTCCTAAGATTCACCATTTCAGAGATAAAGCGATGCAAATAGTTGAAAATGTTGTATTTTCAAAAGCTTCCAGGCCCACGTGCGATTGTGCTAGACAGTTACAATTTTCACGAATGATGTATTTCAATAGCTTCTATAACATCTAATACTAGAAAAAGCTTGAAACCAATGTTTAAGTGGGTTCTCATACAAAAATTATGGTTTTTTTTTCTCACACTTGGAAGATTTTTAATGTGGTTACCTCAGTAAAACTATTCCAGTCAACACCATTTCTACATGAAGTACACGTTCTTCTTATGGGAGCCCCTTAAATAATCGCTTTATGTTGTTTTTAGTATTATAAGTCTTTCGCGTTTCAGTGCATTAAAACTGCTTATTATGGGTCAAAAAGTACGAAATAACCAATTATTAGAAGTATAACTGAAAAAAAGAAACATTTTACAAATGTTAACAGTCCATCTAACTCTATTATGAACGTGAAGTTCATATTAACCAAATTTCAATTTAATGTAACGCAGAAATCTTAAATCTTCTGAATACTGAAAACAACACAAAACAATTATTTAACTAGGCTTCCTTATAAACAACGTTTTCTTCACGTATAAAAGGTGTCGTCTGGAATAGGTTTACTGGGGTAACCACGTTAAAAACTGGCCAAGTGTAAGAGGAAAAAAAACACAATTTTTGTATGAGAACCCACTTAAACATTGGTTTTAAGATTTTTCTAGTATAAGGTGTTATAGAGGCTACTAAAATACATCATTCGTGAAAATTTTAACTGTCTAGCACAATCGCACGTGGGCCTGGAAGCTTTTGAAAATACAACTTTTTCAACTATTTGCATCGCTGTATCTCTGAAATGGTGAATCTTATGAATAAAACATACAGACAATTTTTATAGATAAATAGAAGATAAGTAATTTTCTCCTACACACTTTTATGATAAAACTTCCCGTTTCGCTCAAAAGTTCATAAAACTGATATTTGTGACATTTGACCTTGAAAATTTAATAGTTGCGTACACCCTACAATATGTAGGTTTTGAGATAACTTTTAGGACGTCAATATACAAGTATTTACAGACTTACAGCTGGGTATCTCGAATTCCGAGATTTTTTCCTAATTTGACTGGACTAATATGAATGAAATAATAGTGAATTAAGAATCTAGCACATAGACGCACTTGGGCAGCGTGGTTAACTAGGGCCTTATCGCCCCAGTTTAGGGAAGGCCTGTGCCCCAGCAGTACAGACGTACGTGGGCTGATGATGATGATGATGAAGAATCTAGTATTTTGAAATTAGACTTGCGTGTAGCTTAAAGCTCTTAGCATAGATTTTAATGTTTATAATAATCATGATTCTGTTATATATAATAATGACCGCTCAAACAAAATACAGATCCAGTCTTAAAATGAAAACGACATTAATCATAAAAAAATTTAAGCGTAGCTTTAGTTCATTTTGAATTTGGAATCTTAATTTATATTTTATATTAAACTAGCTGTGCCAGCGACTTCGTTCGCGTTTCCCCCGTTTTTTACACATTTTCCACTGTATCTTTGCTCCTATTGGTCGCAGCGTGATGCTATATAGCCTAAAGCCTTCCTCGATAAATGGTCTATACAACGCAAAAAGATTTTTTCAAATCGAACCAGTAGTTCCTGAGATTAGCGCGTTCAAACAAACAAACTCTTCAGCTTTATAATATTAGTATAGATTGAATATTAGATAGTCAATAAATACAAAGTGTTATTTTGGAAAAGTATAAGAAGCAGTTAAAATATAATCCACAGTAAGTTTCTAAAAAAATTCTTTAAACCGAAGTTAAGTAGGTTAATGTGATTAACGAATAGAAATAGATATAAATATATGATTATTTGTTAGATATCTATCTATTCTATTCGAACTTGAATTAAAGTGGTGAACATTGCATGAACTTGAAATGTTCTTTACTAGTTAGGATTACGTTTTTAATCTAAGGAATCTATTTTACATTTACAGTACGCATACACGTGTCCTCTTTATTTTTAAGCTTTTCTTTGTAATGTGTACCTACTTATTGCTAAACGAAATGTAAAGATTTCCGAATAGCAGAATCTAAGAATCTGAAGTGGGTTATCTTTGACTGTCAGTGATACTACCGTTTCAAAAATAATAAAAAAATTTTTTTTTAATTAATTGCAGTTTTTCATTGTCATAATTATATTAGATAAATCCAAACTAAACTGTAACGAGGTCTATTAAACAATGTGGCTGAATTTGTCTGTTGAATTAAGAGTTATTTTATTAAATGCAAATTATGAACGTCAAATCATAATTAATTTTGTCATAATAACATTATCCATTACAAATATTTTTTTTAAATATGAATTATCTTATTTGCCGCCGGCGACTTCGTTTAGGTGAAGTTAAGAAATAAGAAGCCATCGCGTTAAATGTAACTCTTTTTTAGCGCAGACGGTTAAATAGTCTACATCCTATACAATCATTTCATATAAATCGATTCAGTAGTTTTGCGTGAAAACGCGACAGACGAATAGAGTTTCTTTCGCATTTATGATAAGATATGCTGGAGCAACAATAAATGTGATATCAATTTAAGAGTTTTGAGGCATCTACGGCTCTTCATACATATTAGTTTCTGACTAGAATTAATCATTATAAAATAATATTTAATAATTAATTTTATTGCGTACCTGAGTTTAATGACCTTCTCCTGTTTCCAATCAGCTAACAATAAATGGGTTAATTCTGACCAGTAAACATTTTTACGACCAACGCAAAACTCTAACTTTCTTTTACATTGAAATCAAGTAATGAAGAAAGGAAATAAACATTTAATACAAATCTGTACCCTCCGTGAAAAGTAATATAAGTCAAAAAATCATGTTTTGAGAAAATCGACTTCAAAGTTTTAGAAATTTTGAAAAATTACTGTCGTCTCCTTATCAAATGTAGAGTTCCTAATAAAAGCATTTTTATTATATTATAAAAAGAATTATCTGAAAACATATTTTTTTACTTATTAATTTGTTTACATATTTAGAAAATAATAATAAACTATAATTTGTATCAATGACCACAAAATCCGTGAATTGTGTAAAATGATATAAGTTAATTTACATTACTATACACAATTTGTAACGCAAATGTGTTTAATGATACATATTCTTTTTTTACTTGATTAAAAGTAGTAGAAAGAATGAAACAAAAAAAGTCCGGAACAAAATATTTCCATTGAAATGTCCTGGTTGCAGTACCCCAATATTTTTTTAAAAAATATGTGTTTTACATTACTTATATTAAAATACACCGCAGTTATACGCAAATAAAGATGTGTATAATGATTCATATTAACTTATATCACATAAATATACGTGTAAAGTAATATAACTACAAATTTTGTAGATATGTATTTGGTGCATCAGATGAATAGCTTCCCATTGTTATGGGCTTTTCGTTAATAATATTTGGTTCAGCGTTTCGTTTCGTTCTTATCGTTTAGTTTTTTATTATCATAAGGAAATAAATACTATTTCCTTTGCATCCTCCAACAGCATGTTAGTAAAAATTGTTTGGCTTCAGTTTCTAAATTGTTTATATCTTCCATTATATATCTGTTTCACATTCTTCAACAATACTTTTATTACTGTACTTTCATCCATATCTAAACCGTTACAATATTTTTAGTTTTCTATTAATTTTAAGTCATCCGCATTGTTATTTTCCTTTTATCATATCACTATAAAGTATAAAACAAAGTTGCCTTTTCTGTCCCTATATCCCTATGTGCGCTAAAATCTTTAAATCTACGCAACGGATTTTGATGCGGTTTTTTCTAATATATAGAGTGATTCAAGAGGAAGGTTTTTATGTAAAATTTACCCGAAGTGAAGCGAGGGCGGGTCACTAGTATTAGAATATATCGTAGTTAATATTAGGTTCTTAAATATGAAATTGGCGGTTTTCGTACTGGCCACTTTTGTCACGATTTTCTCCACTTGGGTAAGGAATTCCAAATTTAAATTTGTACAGCTATTTAATCATGTCTTTGACCTTTGATGACTGGCATTTACTTGTTTTTTTTCTGTTTTTTTTTGTCGTGTTGCAAAAGAAAACACAGTTCATTTTTGGTTCCAACATTTTCGTTCTGAAAATACTGACCTGCAGAACAAGCCCCGTGGAAAGCCGGAGACCCAAGTTGATCATGAAGAATTGAAGGCTATCGTGGAAGCGAATCCGACGCAAACCATGTCCGAGTTAGCTGCTGGCTCCGATGTTAGTGATAAAACGGTTTTAATTCACTTAAAGCAAATTAGGCAGATTAAAAAGCTTAAAAGGTGAGTACTTCACGAATTGACTGAAGCAAACCGGCAAACGCGTTACATTACTGAAAGGGTACAATAATGAAGGTATTTAAAACCGAATCATTACCTGTGATGAAAAACGGATTCTGTACGACAATCAGAAGCGATCAGCGCAATGGTTGGAACCTGACCTGCCAGCCAAATCCTGCCCCAAGCGAAATTTAACCCTAAAAAAGTTACTTGTAAGCGTTTGGCGGACCAGTGCCGCCATTGTTCATTACAGTTTTCTCAAATCTGGCCGGACTATTACGGCTGATGTCTACTGTGAGAAATTTCAATCCATGATGAAAAAGCTAGCGGCTAAACAAAATAGGCTGGTTAATCGCTGCACGCCACTGCTGCTTCATGACAATGCTAGACCACACACTGCACAACGGATGGCTACCAAATTATAAGGGCTTTAATTGTAATGTCTTAGACATCCTCCGTACTCCCCGAACCTTGCTCTAACAGATTTACATATTTTTCGAAATCTGGATAACTTCTTGCAAGTGAAAAAATTCAACTCTGAAGGGGCAGTCCAAATCGCTTTCAAAGATTTTATTAATTCCCGTCCGACTAGTTTTTTAGTAAAGTGATCAACGAACTTCCTATGAGATGGCAAAAGTGCATAGAAAACAATAGTTCAAACTTTGATTAATTAAAAATATTCGACTTTTTGCTCCTAACATAAAAAAATGCCAATGTAAGAATCATATAAACTTCCAAATCAGCGTTTGTCGTATTTGTGACCCTTTCTTCCACTAACGTTTTCATAACATTCTTCTCAAACATTTATTTAATTGGTTTGTTTATCTGTTATAATGATATGTTCTTATTCTGCGATGTAATAGCGTTTTAGTTGACTTATTTTTTGAGTTAACTTTAAAGTTTGCTTCATTTTCATGTTGCGATTCGATATTAAGACGGTATGTCATCTGTATTTGCATTTTTCTTTTCTTTATTTCCAACTTCATTATACATCATCTTTCCTTTTATCTATTAAATCAAACTTTTCTTTTTTTCATCTTTGTGTTAGAAAACTGAAATATTTACCATGTTAAACGCAGAATAGTAGGATAAACACAGGTTTCTGTCTGTGTCTAAGCAATGTTCCTTAGCTTCAACTAAATTTTTCAAAATAAAAAGAAGCTCGTGCTTCTGCAGCAGCCCATAAAAATGGAGATTCAGAAGTCCTTCTTAAACAAAGGATGTACTACTATCACGCCTTATTAGACAAAGATATAAAGATTTTGGGAGGTGAGGATTTCCACTTGTATCATTTTACACAATGCGGAAGTATTTTGTACAGTCGCCTTTGGCTATATAATTTTGCTTTAACTTAAGTTGTATTACTTTACACGAATTTGAAATTGTAAAAAATAAATATAAATTTTGATATACCTGAAATTGTATCAAAATACACGAATATTTGTAAATTTGTGATAGGTGTCAAATGATACGATAGCAGTTATATCAATTTTCACAAATCGTATAAATCGCAAGACCTTTGTGACTACCAATACATTTTAAATTATATCATTATACACACAATTGCATTTTAAATATTTTATTGCCAAAAGATCTACATGCTAATTGTATCATTATACACTTTTGTAAAATAAAAAAAAGTAAATGTATTTTAATATAAGTTGAGTTAAATCACTATACATTTATGAAACCATTGGATGTATCTCAAAAACACAGTTGTATCATTAGTCACAAAACTTATCTCCTGTTCTATTAGGGCTAGAGCTACACCGATTGGACAGAAAAATAGCCCATATTTTTCTCTTTACAATGATGCAATAAAATGATAAGTGATATAAGTCGACTTATATCACTGTTCACGGAGGGTACAGAAATCTATACCAATATTATAAAGCTGAAGAGTTTGTTTGTTTGTTTGTTTGTTTGTTTGTTTGTTTGTTTGTTTGAACGCGCTAATCTCAGGAACTACTGGTTCGATTTGAAAAAATCTTTTTGCGTTGTATAGAGCATTTATCGAGGAAGGCTTTAGGCTATATAACATCACGCTGCTACCAATAGGAGCAAAGATACAATGGAAAATGTGTAAAAAACGGGGGAAACGCGAACGAAGTCGCTGGCACAGCTAGTATCATATATATCATATCATATTATAGATATGATATTTGTTATGACTTTTTCAATTTAAGTAGGTTTACTTTGAAAATATTGTTAAAAAAAAGTTGTTATTACAGTACCTTTAAATTAAAAAAATCGACTTTTGTTTTTGCAACGTTTTCATTATATCGATAAAATAAGAAAATATTGTAATAACTTTCTAATGTATGTACGTATAATAGAAAATAGCTTGTTGACAAATTAGGTATGTGATTACTTACTTGTGTGCGATTAAATATCAATCATGCATGTTCAACCACGGCCAAATCAATTGGACAGTAAAATAAATGGAAAATAATCTAACTTATGTACAATAATTTTGTTACAAGTTTTATTACGTTCCGCATGTTGATGCAGTTCATTTTATAATGATTTTTCGAAAACTGTAAATCTATATGTAGACCTACAGGTCTTAAGTTAATTGTTTCGAAATAGGTAAGATGATTCGATCTTTAACACTGTTACATAATTATCTACTGATATCAAAAGCAGGGATTGCGCTAGTATAATTAGGGACTGCGGTTCAATAAAGACCGCTTATTTGAGAATTGGACTCATTCCCTGGGAGTTCCGTACAATTTGTATTGGAGTAGGTAACCTGAATGTATGAAAATTAAGTTTCAAATGTTGCCACAATTCATGGGACCACCAACCAAGTAACTAACAATTTATATTTATTGCAAAAGAATTACGCGTTCCAGATACGGACAGTCATATGATTCTATGTGGATTACTTTGCTTACTTCATTTGAGATCTAGAATCCTAAGAATCTAAGAATCTGTCGCTTATATCGTGTCTAGCTCTAAAATGATGCAGCAAATCAGTAATTTCATATTTGATGCATTTGTTTATGAAGAATATTGGAAAAAATCAGCCAAGTGCGATGTTGTACATAATATATTTTTTTATGCGAGTCCCCCTTAAATACCCTTTTTATTTTGTTTCGAGTATTGGTTGTTATAGCGACAAAAGAAATGCATAATTTAAAAAAAATCTTGAGATACCTACACCCCGGTGACAGACGGACCGACAGCGAAGCATTAGTAATAGGGTCCGTTTTTTACCCTTCAGGTACGGGACCCTAATAACCGGCCAAGTGCGGGTCAGTTTCGCGCACGAAGGGGTACCAAAAATCGCGATATCTGCGTGAGAGTCCCCTTAAATGTTTTTTGTTATCGGAACTATCGGTGTTCATGAAATTTATGAAATCAAATAAAATCGTTTCAACGTAATAGTTTAGTTGTCCTGGTTTTTGAAAGAAAAAAAAAATTAGATCAATTAAAAATTAAAAAAATCAAATAAATTTAATAAAAATGGGTACGGAAGCCTATAAAATCAAAAAATCTTGGGTCAGAAGAACCCAAGAGCAAAAAATCATTTTAAACTCGATTGTCCGCTTAGGTCCCCTAAGCGGACCGAACCACAACTTTAACCATTTCCACCTTTTGCAGGTCTGGTTCCAGAACCGTAGGGCTAAGTGGCGCAAGCAGGCTCGTCTCCAGCTGCTGCAAGATGCGTGGAGGATGCGCTGCTTGGGCCTAGGGTCTCCCCCTCTCTCCTTACCAGGTACTATTATTACATTTAACTGCCTCGTTGGTCTATTGGAAGTAAGCGCTGCGTAAGGACCGAGAGGTCCCCGGTTCGAGTCCGGGGTCGGGCAAAATTTGTGTGAGATTTTCTGTAATAAAATTACTCAGCCCGGAGTTAGGAAGTAGGCGGTTGAACGCCCGTGCCTCGAAAAGCACGTTAAGCCGGTGGTCCTCCGCCCGATCTCTCATCGGTCATGTCGGATTGCCGTCTCACCGAATTATGAGAGTAAGGGAATAGAGAGTGCACTTGTGTTTGTGCGCACACTTGTGCACTATAATAATATATCCTGCGCACTTTGCTGTTCTCAATTGATATCGTCTGCCATGGCTGAAATCGGTCGGACGCCTTATATTTATAACTAGCTGTGCCAGCGACTTCGTTCGCGTTTTCCCCGTTTTTTACACATTTTCCATTGTATCTTTGCTCCTATTGGTCGCAGCGTGATGTTATATAGCCTAAAGCCTTCCCCGATAAATAGTCTATACAACGCAAAAAGATTTTTTCAAATCGAACCAGTAGTTCCTGAGATTAGCGCGTTCAAACAAACAAACAAACAAACAATCAAACAAACAAACAAACTCTTCAGCTTTATAATATTAGTATAGATTATATGCAGGTGATGGACGTGAACACTTTACCTACTGAACAAAATACACACGTGTTGTTTGTGGCCTTTCGTAAGGTAGCAGGCCCGGATACTTAACATGCCAGTTATCTGTTATACTATTAATGCAAGTGGGAAACTTTATGATCGTGATAGGGACCTTTCTCGGTGGTCTACTGATGGGGTGGGATGTGGTCTACTACTGCGTTAAGAGGCCCTGGGTGTGATCTGCGCTTGTATAATACCTTATTTATGTATCTAAGAAAACAGCCCTACCTATATTACTAGGCACTAGTCAGAATCGTGTCATCTCGTTACACGACTACATTATAGCGAAGCTTCCTCTTCCAGGTCACACGAAACCTCCGGACTCCTCACCGGAAGCGCCCGAATCACCTTCCGAGAAGGACTCGCCGGAACCGGCTCCATTAGAGAACAGAGACCTCAAGTCCCCTCGACAAGACCCGTACCTCCACAGCACCAACATGCCTGAACCCATGCCTTCCATGTCTCCGGCAGTCCACGACATGCCTCCCGCCATGTACGGAAACGACGAAAGAATCCTACAGCAACCCTTCCCATTCCCACCTATGCTCATGAACCAAGTAGATAACATGGATGCTGTTCCCACGGACTTGAGAATGTCCAAGAACTGCCCTTGTGTAGGACCCGACGAGCCACAGAATTTAGCATACCGACCTCGGCGTGAGAAGGAGAGCGACAGTGACAGCGATACCGAAATCGATCTGACCTCTCACTCTTCCAAAGACGATGACTTGAGGGAGTCGGAGAGGTTAGCGAATCGAATAGCAACTAGCATCTTCAGAAGTGACACAGTGCTCCATGAGTTGGTGCCGAACGATCTTAGTCTTGGATCTGGTAAAAGTAACAATGACAGGAATATCGCGAATAGGGGCAATCTGTCTGTTTAAGACAAAACCATTCCCGTAACTTAAATTATCTATACTAAAATTAATCAACAAAATTGTCAGTAATTTAATATCATTTTAAATCAACATTTCATGCTACCTAACTATGAATACAGTTATTTGATCAAAACTGATTGTATCGTTTAAGGAGGAAGGAGAATTCTTTGATATTTTCAATGTCAGAGGAATCATATCATTTTCAGACCTTGATTTTTAAGCTGTGTTATAGAAGTAGTCTATAGTTGACGTCACATCGTTAAAAATATTTTTTTCACCAGTACACCTAGGTCACGTAAGGTAATGGAAAGAAATGTGTATTGTATGTACGAGTACTGTATCTAACAATGTTTTATTTACTATAACACAATTTGTACAGTACGTAACTAATTTTCAAAACAACTAGATATTTTGTATCTAATACTTAAAAATTCTAGATAAACGTAAAATTATTATTAGGTGTGATATTATAGCTAGTTTGTGTTAATTTACGTAACTAAAGTGTTAAAATTGTATTTTAAATACACTTTATATAGTACGAGTACTCTAATGGAATCACACATAGGAAACCCTTTTGTTTTTGCAGTTGGCACTACTGCATTATTGTGCAAGCAGTGCAGGTTGCACAGAGACTGCATTCTACTGATTTATGATGCAGCTGAAACTAGTGTTGTATGAAACTCGACTATTGTTTTCAATTCGGGTCTTTACTTTTCGAGGCTAGTCACAAGAGTTCGAGTCCTTTGAGCCTTCTGAGTCTTGAGTCTCAGGAATCCTTTTGAGTCTTCCGAGTGTTTAAAGTCTTTTTGAATCTACTGGGCCTTGATTGATTTTAGATTGCTTAACTTAATAGCATGGAACTATGTAGATGACTCTATCATGTGTTCTTTTGAAGACTCAAGGATTTTAGTTCTTTTTAAAGACTCAGTTTATAATTAAGTATTTTTTAAGACACCGTTTTGAGTAAGTACTTTTAACCAGGACTCAACCGTTTTGCGACCGTTTTATCGCAAGTCTCCAAAAACCGAAGGAGTTGAGCTCTGAGTTTTATTTATGAGTCTACATACGTGAAATTAATACTAAAAGGCTCGAGATTCTTACAACTCTAGCTAGAGCAGTAACACTGACTGCATTAACAAATCTGCACCTGACATTGTCTGTCTCTCTGTTATTCCGAATCAAATCCTATGTAAGGTAATCGTTGTAAGGTAAATGAAACAATGTGTTGGGCGACTAGGTTGCCTATGTAACTACGAGTATGTTAGTCAAATGATAGTGTGGTAAATAAAACATGTAATAGCACCATGTATTCTATATTTATTGACATAAAGGCTGTACAGTATTATGCTTATTATGTACATTTATTGTAAATAGATTTATCACAATAAATTTCAAGTACTTAACTTAAATAATTTTTACATTATTATTTCATATAAAAGTCTTTTTCATTTGCCATAATTAACCTATGTTTAAAATATATGATTTTTTTATATAAATGAATATACACGAAAATCTAACATATAGGTACTAGGTTTAAATTGCAAATGCATGCTTTAAAATTACAGAGATCTATTGGTAAATCAGGGGACATCATATTTGTTTAAATCTATCTATCTATACACCGTGAAATTTTAGTGGTTGTTTTCCCGCAGCAAAATGATTCTACCTTAGTAGCACAATAGATTTGTGCAGTTCTTTTTTATTAAAATCAATAAATGCCGGTTTTACGAAAGGTTTAACCGAAACTCGAAAGTACTTTCGAACCACTTTATCACTTAGGGCGCAGAGCTTCTTTAGCTTTAAGCATCGATTTCATGCGGCAAGCAGTACCTCATTACGTCACATCTTAAAAAACAACGATAGCTTCTCTCGTTTTCGAGTTGGAAAATTATTATTTTGAAAATTTGAAAAAAAAAAATTTTTTTTTAATGAATAATTTGCATAATTCGATAGTATTACTAAAGGCAAATCGTTCTGCCACGGGAAAACAACCACTACAAATTCACGGTGTATAGATTATAGTATTGTTGCATCATTAAGAATCTGAGTAAAAAAATAAGTATATTGTTACCTTAAACTCTTTCTGGGGATTTATCATATTTATGATTTCCATAATTGAGATTCTTTGTTCAGTCAAATAACTTGTCTCCCACTCGGCCCAAATTAACTACTAAGATCGTCAGATTATGTCTACTCCATGACTTATGGCAGACATAATCCGACGATCACTCATTTTAGTCAAATTTTCTACTAAAATAACACAATCCAAACTTTATTTATAGTTGTTTGCCATTGTCTCACAATTAACTAAAATCAAATGAACAAACTCGTCATCCAAAAATAACACAATGCAGTCCCAAAGAAGTTTCTGATAGCACCATTTATCGGTGGTGCCAGTACCTTTACAACATCTGGCGTTGTTACACAATTACCAGGTTTCTGCTAACACCAAATTATAGGTGAGACAAGCAAAATATTTTTATTTCTTCGGGGCTCCTGACTATTCTTAACACAGGGCTCTTGTCAGCCACGTTATGCCATTGAACCAGCCCATACTCTGACGTCACACAGTTTAAAGCAACAACTTCATTTCTGTGACTAACGTCCAGTGACACCGGCCATCATTGCTCATTAACTTCGTCTCCATCACTCATGTTTAGACATGAGGGATGGTTGCCGTCATGTTGCTCATTAATATCATGTATATCATCTGGTGATATCCGGTGACTAGACACACCATCCAAACTTCGTCCTAAAACCACCTGTCGTCATGTTGCTCACTAAATACGTCGCCAAAGTCTAAAGACTCCTGTCGCTCCATCGCCACTGTCTTAAGACACCTGCCGTCATGATGCTTGCTCACTAACTACGTCAGCGATGTCAAAAAACTCCTACCGCGACGTCACTAAAGTCTAAAGACTCCTTTTACTCCATCTCCGCTGTCTTAAGACACCTGCCATCATGTAGTACACTAACTTCATCTACTCCACTCAAGTCGAAAGACACGTCACTAAAGTCAAAAGACTCCTTTTCTTCCATCGCTGTGTAAAGACACCTGCCATCACGCTGCTTGCTCACTAACTACGTCACCGATGTCAAAATACTCCTGCCGCTACGTCAATCAAGTCTAAAGACACCTGCCATCACGCTGCTTGCTCATTGGGTGCGTTTAGCCGACAGACAGACTGGTCAGAATCTGAGAGTGCTGAACAGCATTCGACAATTCTGACTACAGTATCGGCCAGAACCATGCTGAGTGGAAATGAGAGAAGTGAAGTTAGCTGTTAACGTTTGAATATTCCGCCATATGACGAATCAATCAATCAATCTGAATATCGCCACTTAGCATTCCTCAGCCGCGTCAGCCTATGCTACTCAGCAATCGCCATTTTTCTTTCTGTGCTGCCAAGATTGTGTGTCGGCTAAACGCACCCAATAACTACGTCACCATTGTCAAAAACCTCCTGCCACCACGTCACTAAAGTCTAAGAACTCCTGTCGTTCCATCGCTGTCTAAAGACACCTGCCGTCATGCTGCTCGCACCAGGCGGGCGACATGGCGTCGGGGCGCAGTCCCCGCGCGAGGAGGCGCGCGCGCAGGCGCTGCAGGCGCGGCTCCGCGGCCGTGGCGGTGGACATCGGGTCCGCCCACAGGCGCTCCGCCACCGCCGCCGCGCGGGGCCATATCCTCGTATCTGGAACGCAAGTGGATATCTTTTTATAGGACATCCAAGATGACCTCACTTCTGATAGTAAACTGCTGTGAGGACCGCATGTGAGGCCGACGAGCACAATTGTCTGGACTGTCGCCCCCACGGCCCCACCCAAATGCCATTGAAATTTGCCATCCAACTGCAAATGTCATTTTACGCCCCACCTATCAGCTTATTTATTCTTCTGTCTGTGTCTGTCTCTGATGCGGGCGCTATTGACACAATCATTGAATAACGAGGTCATTAACGCTTTAATTGTTTATAATGTTAGGTATAGGTTTCATTATCATTATTTATTTTAGAAAAACAGGTTATTTGGTTGAAATCAACATTTCTCAGTAAGATTCTTGACCATTCCTATTCAACAATTTATTGTATAAGTTTTGAGTTTTTTCCTAACATTTTCTGGAAAATAGACTAAAACACTACCAAGTCGTGCAAAAGGTGTCCAAAATAAATAAGTCAGTTGTCACAATCGTTTCTAGGATCCAAAACAACATCTACTAAACAAAACAAACACAGGAAAGAACGTTTCTAATATAAGTTTAAAATGCTTACCCAATACTTCCTTATCAACATATTCAGTCCACATGGCGACTTCGCCTCCGAGCATGTTGGAGTTCTTTGGCAGCAAGTAAGTGTACATTCTTCTCCAATTGGAGAATTTGGTGGAGCCCCAGAAGCCGTGGTCCAAGTACCAGATGTCTTTGGGCACACTGATGGTCTTGTATCCCAAACGGAGGAGCTCGATAAGGAGGGGATTGTCCAACGGCTCCCAAACTTCGATCACGTATCTGGATGATAAAAATAATTACCTTGTACTATTTATTCTTACATAATATAATGAATACTATAGTGACTCTGTTACGCATTGATGCCTAAACGAATACTACGAAAATTGGCACACAGATAGTCTAGACTTTCAGGCCTGAGAAAACATGGGCAACATTGTTTATCGAATATAATTTCATACTTTTGAATGATTGTCAACATTTAGATATTAAACATCTGCCACGAATCATCAAGTTAAGGGCAGTTGCTTACTGCAGAGGTGGAGTTCCATGTAGCGAATTTAAACAAGTACTTATCAACATCTCACCTGTCCTTATTCAGCATCTTCTGAATGGTGCCAGACCTGGTGAGCTGAGAGGACCACAGCATCACCGGCTGCTTCTCCTCAGTGCCGGCCGCCTTCAGCTCCTCGTCCCAAATCTGCAGGATGTTGGCGTGGAACTCGCTCCAAAGACGAAGGAAACCCTCGGCAGTCGATGTGTTCATGCCCTTCTCCTTCATGTATGTGCGGATTTGTTCGCTCGAGTTCCAACATTGGAACACTATCTGTAAGGGTGGAATGGATTTGGACTCAGTACGGAAGGTTTCTGAAATCACAAAGCATTAGTAGAGCATTGCAAAATTAATTTGGAGGGCAATAAGTTACTTGTTTTGTCTTTAAGACCTAAGACGGTGTATTATTTATTTTGTAAAGGTTTATTTTATAATAAGACGTTTAAAAGAAGCTAGACTATTGACTTTAGCAAAGTCACCGCTCATCATAAACTAGTCCGGAAAGGTAAACATTATTATCGAGTGGTTACGCTGTTCGTCTCAAAACTTGCCTCAGATTCGCAAAACACACTTTTATATTATAGACAGGCCACGGTGGCTGCTGTCGGTGACTCTATTGGCTAAATAAGTAAGAACCGACATCTCCCTGTTATTTCCATCGAATTTGAAAACTACCCAATCTAAAATTTTTTCAATGACAATGAAGCAAAGATTTTCTATCTAATCATCGAAAAGTTGTGGAGGCTGGTTAATCTTTGACATTTAAGGTTTCATCTGCCTATTGAGCCTTCATTACACCATTATAATGAAAATGTGAAAAATTGACATCGTAATCGTGCTGGCTAAAGAAGTTATAAAGGTCAAAACGTCACGAAAATCAGTTCTTCGCAAATATCTCGCGACCTATTGCATGGAGGTTAATAAACGTCATTATGAAAATTGTTTATCTCGAAATTCTCTACAAAAATGCATTTGTTTTCTAAGTAGAGCGAAGTAGAATTAGGGTTTAAAATGCCATTAATGACTAGACTGGATTAATAATTTAAGTACACATTCTATTCAGCTCTCCATAAACCTGTAAAGCTCCAGAGCAACCATACCTCGTCCCCGCCCATGTGGAAGAGCGCGGGCTTGGGCAGCGCCTCGGCGAGGTCCCGGTAGAGGTTGCGCAGCACCTTGTAGGTGGTGGGGTTGGCGGGGTTGAGCTGCCCGCACGGCGGCTGCACGCACAGCCCGCGCCACGGCTCCGCGTTCACGCACACCGCTAGCTCCCCGAACCCGTAGTCCTTGGAACATCATGTTCATTTTGTTAGATGAGAGCACAACCCCTTTAAGAACTACATATAAGAGGGAGGGAACTTTTTTAATGCGCGTTGTCTTTGGACTCTCAAGACTTTGTCAATTTTCATAAGAGAACTGTTTTTCCATTTACCATATTAAAGCTAGTTTTCCACGAAACACAAGATATGTGGTAGTTTTGCTCTAATTGAATTTGTCGATAGTTGACATTCAGATAATTCTAATAATATTATGTATTATCCATCACTGAAGCCCACTACACCTATTAGGCCTGGAAGCTAGTCCTAATATGGGGACCAGATACAAGTCTAGGACAAATAAGTAAGGCGTCCGAATGATTTCAGCCATGGCGGCCGATCTCAATTGAGATCAGCCAAGTGCGCAGGACATATTATAGTGCACAAGTGTGCGCGCAAACACAAGTGAACTCTCTATTCCCTTACTCTCATAATTCGGTGAGACGGCAATCCGACATGACCGATGAGAGATCGGGCGCAGGACCACCGGCTTAACGTGCTTTCCGAGGCACGGGCGTTCAACCGCCAACTTCCTAACTCCGGGCTGAGTAATTTCATTACAGAAAAACTCACACAAATTTTGCCCGACCCCGGATTCGAACCGGGGACCTCTCGGTCCTAACGCAGCGCTTGCTACCAATGGACCAACGAAGCAGTTAAACTAGGACAAATATTAAATGTTTAAGTGCTTTCATATCCAATCTTAAATATAGATAGAATGGACTCACTTCTCCCCACTGCCACCCGTTGCCGGCATGCGCGGGCGAATCGATCTCGATGACTACCCTCACGCCGCGGAGCTGCGCGTACTTGATCAGGTCTCGCACTTCTGCCGCCGAATAGATCTCTGATGGTGAATACGCCCCGTATCTAAAAGAATTATAAAATGGTTTAGTTCAGCACACTCTCAATGGCAGAGATTGCAGTGTTCCAGACTGCAATGCCATGCTGGACAGAAAATGTGTGCAAGTCTTTATCAGGTGTTCGTTCTGTTCTCATAAACTAGAGAGAAACTTGAGACAGGTACTTCTACTATAGTAGGTAATTATTTTATATGTTTATGGGCACAAAATGTTTTTGACTCGTATCGGGATTTGAACCAACACATCTAATAATATCTGAATAATATCTGGGACATCAGATATCTAGAAGATATATTGGCTTTTACGAGACCAACGAGACATACGAAATTGAAACAACTATTTATTGAGCTTACCTAGTGAATTGTGGCACTCTAGTGGACTCCAATGGGAAACTATGCGAATCGGTGACGTGCCAATGAAACACGTTCATCTTGCACGCAGACATGCCGTCTATGGTTCTCTTGATGTCAGCCATCGGTATAAAGTGCCTGGACGTGTCAAGGACCAATCCTCTGTGCTTGTACGCCGGATAGTCCTTGATCCTGGCTCCGGAGATGATGCGAAGGCCACAGCGGGTTTGCTTCGCGTAGTCTGGCTTGTCTGATGTGATCAGTTGAGTCAATGTTTCCAAGCCATGCCGCGCTCCGTAGATAGTTGCGGCCGTTACAGTTACAGACACTTTTTCATCTGGAAGAAATTTTTAAACCAAAATTAGGTAGCTTTTAAAACATGTTAGCTCTGTTGGACAGGGACAGTGAGTAGTTGTAGCGAGACTATGAACGAATCCTTACCAATTGTAGGTCTTTATTACGATCTGTATTTTTTTTGTATATGCCAGATAGTTGCAATCGCATGCTTTTAAAGGCTCAGGAAAGGAGGAAGGAGGGACGGAAACGGATATTTTGTTTAAGTATCTCTGCTACGCTTTAATTTCCTATGTAAACTTTGTTAGGTCTTGCTAACCTTGCTACCCTAGTTCTAATAAGTACTTACTCTTGGTCTGTATATCCAGGTCGTACTTCTCGTCGGTGTCCCAGCTCAGCTCGAGGTTGTCCGAAGCCACCACCAGGTAGACCACCACAGGAGTGTCGACTACCTCTGTCACGTTGCCAGCGCACTCCGCCATAATGTTAGCTGTGGTCACCTTCGTCATTTGGGCTATTGTCTCGCGCGCGCCTATGGCCACATCACTGAGGTCATATCTGGGGGAGGAAGCATATAGGTAGTTGGTAATTAGTAGTTTTGGTATCTACAACTCGGTGACATTAATTAGACCACGTTATTAGGGCACTCCAACTACATATTTTTATCTTCAATCTTATTCATATGTATACAATCTTAAGCAATTATTCTTAGCAAATACTGTATGTTGAAATCCTTAGACTAAGAATTACCTACTAGATCCGACGAACAAAATAAAAGCTCTTGTCTACTTGTTATTAGTTCCAATCGTAATTCCTCGCCTGTCATTACCTAAATGTGAATGTCAATTCTTTACCTACTTGTGTAGCACGTATTCTTTTTTTACTATTGACTTAAGATACCACTTCAAGATTTGTCTTATCTACTTAACGGTTGAAGAGTTTTCTAATATATACCGACTACCTCACTAAGTAATCTAAAATTACTGTTACCAACCACTCCTCTTGCCATTTACATCTCCCGATTAACTGTAAGTCTCACAAAAGTTCAAGTACCTACATAAGTGTACAAAGAAGGCCCGGACCCACTTAGCAAGATAATCCAAAGGTCAAGCCGGGCAAAACGGCACGAATAAAAAAATATCAATAACGTGATGTTAAATGCGATTAATAAAAGCGCATCGGGTGTCTGGGTCTGAACGACCGCACGGAGTGCCGAAAAACGTTACTCATAAACTTTTGAAAACTTTTAGGGAAGTTTGCCGTTCTTCGTCATCTGATTATAATTTTCTAGCATGGGGTTTAGTAAATTTTATTGATGTTCGTTTCTTTAAATGTACCTAGCAGAAAATATCTTACACATATATGGAATTAAAAATTTAATGGCCCTTTATATTCCATCAACAAGATTAAACTCTACCTCTCTACTCTACATTTAACTGCAAACCAGCTCTAAAAATTGAAACAATTTTATTTCAAATATTTTCATAATATCGTAATAAAAAAAACCATTACACCTATACATTTTATTGATATTTCCATTCTTTACCATTTTTTATGATCGCATCAAATTTGCATGATAATCAGAGTGTTCGACAAAGTTTCGCACCGTGGGGCGTCCCGCGGCGCTCGATCACGTTCCGTCAAGTGAACGGTCCGGGCCGAAGGATCGTAGGTCGGAGTGCCGCTAACTCACGGGTGCATTTGCACTGTGCGACAATACAATAAGAAAAAAAAAACAGTTCTAACACAATCATCTTATCTCATCATCAACCCATATACGTCCCTACTGCTGGGGCCTGGGGCCTGGGGCGTGGGGCCTACCCTGAACTAGGGCGATAAGGCCTTAGTCAACCACGTCGGCCAATTGCGGGTTGGTTGAATACAGACACAACCTAAGAACAGATAATAGATGATTTCGGAATAAAGTAATTATGACAGACAAACAAATATGACAATGTATGGTTTCAGTTTTTTCTTATATGGCTAAAGACACCTAAAAAGACGAATTTACGTACAGCGACCAAGCAAGTAAAGGCCTTCATAGGTACGACATACGAGTATGACTGCGGTTGAGTCAAAACTGCACGCTGGGCCAAAAACTTTGTATGGACACATCATGTGTTCATCAAATCACAGTTTATGTGCTCTTTGAAGCATGAAGATGCTCTGCTGAATGAATCAAAAATTAGTCTCTATGTGTCATACTACTCTAGAGAATTTTTGTATTGTATTACCTATTCAGAAACTACAGACAAAATAATGACCAGGAATCATTCAGGACAAACGAAACTTTGTCCATGTCATCGGTAGCACATTGTAAACGATCTGCTACGGCCGTTTACCTCAGATACCGCCCCAGGTAATTCACAGTTGAAACATATTATCATCAGGACAGCCTTTGTGAAACAACGCCTTACCACTACCACAACTACTAGGTATAGATTCCAGACTCATCCTACACTAAAAGAGCATTAGATGGAGACCTAACGATTATTACGATAGGTTCGGTTGTATCTAACCCACGAATACTGAAAAGGCAAGTAAAATATTGGATAGTTTAAGGGACATTTTTTATTTTCCGGCATTGTAATGTTTTTATTTACGAGAACCCTACATATTTGAAACAAACCTAATTTTACGAATTAAACACACGTGTATTACCTACCTATGATTCTAAACATATTATTTAGAGACCCGAAGTTCCGAGCTCTTTACAGCGCTCGTGGTCACAGGCAAGACCACGTATTGCCATTGTACACGCGAGTATAATCCGTAAAATTTAGTTTGAATTTAGTACCTATGCGATCGTCTAAGCAGAATGAAACCATCTGATTATTGTTTGAGTATTGGGTAGATAAATTCGGTAATATACACAGCTAAAAGTGTAGGCAAATGGAATTAACACAAAAAAGCAATCTCGGTTCTATCTCCTTGTGGACTTGGTCGTAAACCTGGATATGATACCAGGACCTTATTGGTCATAGAGCTTTCGCTACCAATATTACACGAACGAGTCAGAGCTTGATACGCGCTTAATCATTTTAGGTATTTATGTTAGATTATCGTCGTGTGACGACAAGAAAGAGTTTATTACTATTTCCTATCAGACAAGACAGCGTGTTATCTCAGTTATTGCTATATTCAACGAAGGGCATTGATAATTTATATCCAATCTTAAGCAATGATAAGCCATAATCTTTCAGGATCGTGTGATAGTATAACGCGATTTCTGGGTCTATGACCACTATACTAGTTACAATAAAATCTTTCCGACTCCAGCCGCAGGACAAATACCTAAGTATTTGTCGTTTTGTAAGTGTCGCAGTCATCTGGTTGAATCAGCGATTTGATTGGATCACTAGCGAGTTTATTAAATGACGACGTTCAATTGAATGACTAGGTCGAACGTTGAATGAACAATCCTCACTCAACGTCCAACAAGTTAGCGGATTGAAACATAGCCCTTTGAACATAGCGGACGTAAAATCAGTCAGGTGATTGTAATTTAGTTCATATTTTTTCCACCGCGGCGTTATTGCTCATCAAAACAAAGATGGCGTCAAACAGCTGGTACAGATCTAATCGAATAGAACTGTGTTGATATTTTTTGAGTGAAATTGAGATTTAAAGTGACTTATTCGTAAAAAAATTGAGACAGCATGGATGTTCCGATTAACACGCTGTCGCCGGCTAAAAAAATTTCTGGCTAAACTGGCTGAATACGAAGAACAAAATAAAGATTAGTTGATTATTATTGTTTAGTGTATTTGTGAGAATTAGGGCTAATGTGACTAAGTGCTCTTATTGCCGGGAAAAAAATTACCTTTTCAGGATCCCAAAGAAAACCTTGGACTACCGAAAGAATATTGGAGGTTATAAATAAAGTTCGAAAAGCTAGGGTGTCCATGATTTCTAAGGAAGCCAGGACATCTATGGATTATAACTGGATATTTTGATATCTTTTCGTACTTTGGTACGATATAATAATGGATATAGCTAAAGAAGTTTTTTTAATATTTAAAAACCCCCGACCCAAAAAAAGTACGCAATTATTATGACAAAAGGTTAAAAATGCTAAACCCTATAAAAAGCACAAAATAACTTTTTACACTACTACGTATGTACCAACTAAAGCGAGGCATAACCGCTAATTTTGAACTGCAAATGGTTATCTTGGCCTGCTGTTGACCGTACGTATGAATTTTTTGATTAAATTTTGTCACGTCGGGGGACCACTCTCATTTATTAGCCTAACGTTAGAAGTACACATTAAGAAGTATCTTAAGACTTAAAATTGTTAAAATTTATATTAAGGTGTGTTATGTCATGTCCGCATTTTTTAAATCTAAAGTTAGTTATCTTTTAAGTTGCGAACTTATGGTCACCCTAATCAAACATTACAAAGTCAGCTATATCCCATTCAACGACTACGCTAACTGACGTTCAGTCAAGATGTTGAACGTTACATTCAACAACTTCACTAGTTGTCCTTTAGTCATTCAATTGAACGTCGTCATTCAATGAACGCGCTAGTGATTCAATCAAATCACTGATTTTACCAGATGACTGCGACATAAGCATCCTCAAGTAACATGTTTACCGCCTACTTATCAAGAGGTGGACGGCCGGAATGGTCAACGAACTTGTCATATGTTAACACCTACGTAATATTGTAGCATTATTTATGTAAGGTAGCCAATACCAGTTCGTGAACTATGCTTAAATCGATTAGTAACATTCCATATCCATGTGTTGTAAGGAAAATGATTGCCAAAATTATTAGAAATGTCAAGTTGCTTTAATATAATGTACATTTAACTTCTTGTTAGTAATTATCAGGCACGTTAAATCAAAGGACATTAGAAGTCCTGGTTATTATCATCTCATGTAAATAAATCTATATCATAAATTTTACCTACAAAAAGAGCAGACAAATCGTCATAATTTTGGTTCTGCTCTGATAAATGAGATACCGGATCATATTACCTACTACGTGCCCACAATTGAACAATTGATAAAAACCAGTATTGTTCATTGTGCTGTATTATCTTGAGATAATTTAAATTCAAATTGTCTCTATACATGCACTTTTCCGTCAATAAAGCCATATGCGGCCTATCCAACATGGAGCACATTCTCAGGTCTAATACCGACAATCTTAATTAGAAAAGCAACAACATGAAATCTGTTCATCTATTTTCGGTCGCAATAATGTCGCAAAGATTATTTAGAAATCGTTTTGTCTTTTATATTTAGAGCTCTGTCAGACGCTTGGATGGCGCCCAGGAGATGAAAAGATTTATTCCGGACTGCCCTTTCTTCCTTGTGATAGAGTTCAAATCTAGGGATCACATTCCGCTCAGCGAAAGTGTTTGATACCAAACTTACGGAGAAGAAATGCAATAATGTCGATCGCCTTTTGTTTTCGTTTCTTTGTCTGTCATTTCATAATCTTTTATGATAACTCTTCGATTTTATGTAATGATCTTGAGAAGGCGTGTTAAAATGATTATACAGAGACAAATGGAACTTTGGTGTCCGCTATCTACCCACATACAAATACACATTTTCTTTCTTTCTTTCTTTTTCTTTCTTTACATAGATAATAATATAATATTCTGTGGAATTCGTGAGGTAACAATGGAGTATGTAAGCTCTATGAATTATTGACAACTTCCCTGACATAAAAAAAATTACGATACACAAGCGCAATAATTGTAACGTTTTATTATATTTGTACTAATTATAAAAACGATCAAGGAAAATATTACACGTTTGTGACGGAACAAACTTTATTTATCGCTAAGGCAACACAAAATCGTAATGACGGAAATAAATCAAGCAAACCGTTTGGCAGTTTGTCATTAGTGGTTTTCGCTTTAAAATTAACTTGCCATTAATCAGTATTTTTGGTTTAGTCATTAATCTAACAATAGTTTGGTGACGTAAAAAAATAATACACGCACGATCTCTGTTTCTTAAGGTCAGGGCTGGTGACCTAAGGAAACATATTGAACTCTTAAATCGCTTATGTTAAAACAGATGCAATAAGTTTTCGAATCCTAACTGAATTTGTTCACGTCGAAAATGTTGACGGAGTTTACCCCATCTCATCTTAGTTGAACAATCATCAAGGATTGATGTACCGGACATTCATCGAAAACTTTTATAATAGGGAAGAGTGAATTTTAATTTCATACCTTAATGTATGAATATATCCAATCAAAAACATAAATGTGAAATGAGAGCCAAGTTCAATATTATGATAATTGCCTTGGTTGTTGACTTCAACGACAAAAGAAGTGAGATCTAAATGGGTGCCAAGTTCAATGGTCAACCCTAAAATTTATTTGTAAGTAACACTATAACATACCTATCATATCTTCTTATAACATAAGATAATGTATGGTGGTAGCCTATGAAGGTCTGTCTTGGCTAGTTTCTATAAACTATATAGTATTATTATGTTCGCTCGCCAGTTTCTACCAACAATCCAAATTTTCGGAATTATAAAATGAAAACTAGCCAAGACAGACCTTCATAGGCTACCACCATACATTATCTTATGTTATAAGAAGATATGATAGGTATGTTATAGTGTTACTTACAAATAAATTTTAGGGTTGACCATTGAACTTGGCACCCATTTAGATCTCACTTCTTTTGTCGTTGAAGTCAACAACCAAGGCAATTATCATAATATTGAACTTGGCTCTCATTTCACATTTATGTTTTTGATTGGATATCATTACTTTTTGTAGAAAAGTATATATCATCGTAACGCCGTGGGTCCTTTGAAAAGGACAAATTCAAAACTAAAACTAGACTTTATAAATATAAAACAATTGAATAAGTTACTGTATTTTCCTACGTTTACGGGGTATAACTCTAAGTAATGAATATGAAAACCGACTATAAATACCTACTCTTAATTGTAAATAAGTAAGTATACCTAAATATATACTTAGTGCTCTGCCTTCCCCGGTATATAGGCGTGATTAGGCAATAATTAGGTGAATGAAATGAAATAAAATCCGTTTCGGAGTCGACCGGTTGCTGTTACCACCATACAGTTGCGTAAAACCCGCCAAGTGACTCTGACCTATCTCGGTCAGCTCGCGTTCCGGGATCAGCACTGTACGAACCGGAGCCAGGGGGGGCCATTGCTGCGGCAAGCGCCGGACCAGTGGAGTCTTAGCGGTGGTATTGTGCGGGCGGAGCGGGTCAGCCCGCCCGCCAGGGAGAGCCGTAGAAACGGTAGTGCCTTCCGTTCGGCGGATTGGCCAACTCCGACCCGCACAGCTCAATACCAATGCGAGACTCCATGCCTTGTCTCGTTGTTGCCGCAGCAGTGGTCTCTTCTTTCACGTCCCCATTGCCCTCTCATATCAATGTTCCGGGAGGGTGGGGTAAAACGGCTTTCAGGGTGAGTGCGACAGGCTCAATATGGTATATTGTGCCTGTCGACCTCATATTTGGATCTCACTACCGCTTACCATCAGGTGGAGTGAGGTCATCTTGTTAGCTCATTATAAAAAAAAAAAAATTGCCAGTTTTTTCTTTTTTCCTTTGTATTCATGTAATTACCTATCTGCATACCAAATTTCAACTCTCTAGGTCATTTGGAACTGGGTTAGAATTTTGATCTGTCAGTCAGTCAATGATAAAAATGAGGATTTTTGGACATTAATATCTAAATAACTGTTTGAGATAAGCTTATGAAATTTGGAACACATATTTATCTCGCAAGTCACAATATATGAGCCAAATTTGATACGTTTATGTGAAATAGTTTTTGATTTATGAGGGGTTCAAAAGTGGTTCCAAATGGTTCGTGTAATATTACACACGGTGCGGCTCGCCAGTTCTGTTTCTTGAACTTGGCTTGACACGCTACCGCGTGTCTAGATATTCTCACTATTTTTAAGCTAAGTAATAGTAACAGAGCCCACGACCAAAATTTTTGTCTCATAGCAATACAACCAAAACCGCATCAAATCGATAGATAAGATTATTCTGAACTCGAAAATACCAATATCAGACATTTTCCGCGTAGCGTTTGATCTGACCGAATTTTCAAAAGTGTCAAAGAATTTTACCGAACTGCATCATAGCAATATGTCTGATTTGCAGACTGTAGTTGAATGATGGTTCTGAGATACCGGAAACATATTTTTCAGACGTTAGTGGTGTTGCGCAAACCCGTAAAATCACTTAAAAAGATAAAAAATGAGACAAAAAAAATGTCTCATAGCAATACGTCTGAAAATCTTTTTTATTAGTAAATTTTGGTTATTTGATGCGAACAAAACAATTTTCAGACGGAAATGTGGTCGCATAAAATTTTGAGACCGTTTTGAAAATGTTAACAAATTTTACCGATCGGTATCATAGCAATATGTCTGAAAATTGCTAGACATGATAGAATAAGTTGTCCACATGTGCAAAAAATTTATATCAGACAAATGAAGTGTAGCATCTTCTCTATCAGACAACTTTTCGATACTCAGATATCATTTAAGAATCGTATTGAGGCATCTTGAATTATCTGTTACAAACCAATGAATAAAAGTAAGAAAATGGCAGGGGCGTAACAAGCGCTGAGGCAGTTGAAATTAAATAGTGATTGATTTGATAGTTTTGGTTTTATTTAAGCACACTTGTTATTTTGGTTTTGGGAGTATATGCTACACTTAAAGTGTCTGAAAACAGGTTTTTGGTAATCATGGCAGCAATACGAAAAGCTAAAAAAAAATTTATCCGTATTGCTATGACACAGGTCGGCTAAATTTGTTGACATTTTCAAAAATGCGCTCAGGCTATGTGCTACGCACAAAATGTCTGAAAACAAACTTTTTCGTCATACAATTATAAAATCTATGTACATTTTCACTATCAGACGTATTGCTATAATACCGACTGCCTTTTTTTTTTGACACAGCAGAAATGGCCTCCCACGCAGTTGCTACACTTTCGACCGTTACTATATACCTAGTCGGGTTCAGAATCATACGATCTAACGATTTTATAGGGTTTTTGCCGTATTGCTATGAGACATGGTTTTGGTCGTGGGCTCTGTAACTATAAGTTTTATAGATATTCGTAGTATAAGGGTCCGGTTGCATCCTTACGGCCAGGATTTGTTAGGCATACTATTACAATATGCTTTATCGAATACTGCTTTACATCCAAACTACTCCTAGTGCACCAGATCAATTCAGGGATCCTAAACCTTTGCACCTCTTGCTAATAGAAGACAAGTGTTACGCCACCGCTCAGTTGACAGTAGCTGTGTCTCGCGCATCCGTGACGCAAGCGATACCGCCCAGAATATGACAGTAGCTGTGTCTCGCGCATCCGTGACGCAAGCTATGCCGCCCAGAATAGACAGACGGACGGGAGACACCTGTACCGTGGTCCGTTGTAAAACCGCGGTGAATGGACGACTGTCTAACGTGTATTTACAGAGCTTCGACGGCAGCTTCGGGATAAAGTGCTTCAGGCGAACGAAGTAGCTGGCAGAACCGAATTTTTATACGAGTGAATGATAAGCGTACCTACAGAAGCTGGTTTGTCTCGAAGTATAGCGTACCTTTTCTTAATGTACCTGGGTGGATGCACTCTGTACAATTTAATTTAATTTTTATTTGATAAAGTTTATCTTCTAATCTCCAAACACTTACATTATTTCACATTACCGTGACATCATAAAACTGCTCAGTCTTCAAATATAAAGACCATCAGGCGACCGCGCCTGCCAATATATTGTGCATTCTTATATATAAAAATGGGTTATCGACAGTGGATTCGTTAAAAACCTTCCGTCCATTTAATTAACTAACCATCTAATTAACTAACCACCTTTCAAGAGTGGTGGTTTTCGCTCCCAAATTTGCCATCGGCTGGTCATTTAATGATACAAAAGGAGTTAACAGTAAACTAACCTAGATCCGTTAAAAACCTTCCGCACCATCTAATTAACTAATAGGTGGCACATTCTGGGGTTGTGTGAAGTCCGAAGAGCGGGAGAGGACACCATAACCTTAGAATCAGGCCACCTGCTGTACTTCCGCGAGGGAGACCAAAATTCTCAAGGTGGCGTCGGTTTTCTGGTCAATAAGTCCCTCTCTGACAACGTGGTGGAAATGTCTAGTGTTTCGAGCAGGGTAGCGTACCTCATCATTAAGCTCACCGAGAGGCTTAGCCTCAAAGTGGTGCAAGTGTACGCACCGACCTCTTCACACTCAGACGATGAAGTGGAGAAAATGTTCGATGACATATCGAAGGCCCTCCACTCCACCACCAAGACCCACTACAATGTTGTTATGGGGGACTTCAACGCTAAAGTGGGAGTACAATTTTGCAGTGAATCGGTAGTAGGGTCCCACGGATTTGGAGCTAGAAATCACAGGGGACAAATGCTTGTCAACTTCCTCGAACGGGAGGGGCTCTTCTTGATGAACTCTTTCTTTAAGAAGCAGCCTCAAAGGAAGTGGACGTGGCGAAGTCCCGATACTGTGACAAGGAACGAGATCGACTTCATCATAGCGGATAGGCGGCACATATTTAGAGATGTCTCCGTGCTCAACAGGTTTAACACCGGCAGTGATCACCGTCTTGTTCGAGGCACTCTAAATATCGACTTCAAAGCCGAACGTGTTCGCTTGGTGAGGTCTAGTCTCCGACCTACTCTACTCCAAACCATGGCAGGATCCGAAACGTTCCAGTCAAACCTGGAGAACCGATTTGCTACAGTGGAAACCACAATTGACGTTAACCAGAAACTTGAAAATATGGTTCGTGTCCTCAGGAGGAAGGATCGAGATTTTGCAGCAGAAGGCGAGGGGTAGGAAGTCTAAACTCTCTGAGAAGACCTTAAGGCTAATGAGGCAGCGACGTGAAGACCCACCCGCTACTACATTGGAAGCTCGGGCTCTCAACCGGGAGATCAATAAATGTGTGCGACGCGACCTCCGGTGCTACAATACTCTTTTAATCGAAAGAGCTATTGAACAAAAATCGGGGGTCAAAGGTGTTTGTACAATCTCTCGGAAGAAGCCACCTAACGAAGCTGACTACAGCGAATGGGGACATTGCTGCTTCAAAGCCGGCAGTACTCTCGGAGATAGAAGACTTCTATGGCCGGTTATACGCCTCGCATGCATCTCGCCCTGATCCCGGCAATGAGGACACTAGAGCCATATTGACACGCCACTATACCGAAGACCTACCAGAAGTTAGCAATAACGAAATCGAGATTGCTCTTGGGCAGCTTAAAAATGGAAAAGCCCCTGGAGAAGACGGCGTTACGACAGAGTTACTTAAGGCTGGAGGCAAACCCGTTCTAAGGGAGCTTCAAAGGCTTTTTAACGCTGTCTTGTTTGAAGGCAGAACTCCGGAGGCGTGGAGTAAGAGTGTGGTCGTCCTGTTCTTCAAAAAGGGTGACAAAACCCTTTTGAAGAACTATCGACCTATTTCCCTTTTAAGCCACGTCTATAAGCTTTTCTCAAGAGTAATCACGAACCGTCTTGCACGAAGACTCGACGAATTCCAACCACCGGAACAGGCTGGATTTCGGAGCGGATACGGCACCATAGACCACATCCACACAGTGCGGCAGATTATACAGAAGACTGAGGAGTATAATCAGCCCCTGTGCCTAGCATTTGTGGACTATGAGAAAGCCTTTGACTCGGTTGAAATCTGGTCAGTTCTGGAGTCCCTGCAGCGATGCCAAGTAGATTGGCGGTACATCCAGGTGATGAAATGTCTTTACCAAGCCGCAACCATGTCCGTCCAAGTACAGAATCAGCAAACAAAACCCATACCATTGCATAGAGGAGTGAGACAAGGGGACGTCATCTCCCCGAAGTTGTTCACAAATGCAATGGAGGATTTGTTCAAGACGCTGAACTGGAAAGGACGTGGCATTAACATAAATGGTGGATACATCTCCCACCTGCGATTTGCAGATGACATCGTCATTCTGGCAGAGACGCTGCAGGACCTACAACAGATGCTGAATGACCTGGCTGACTCTTCTGCGCGCATCGGCCTACGGATGAACTTGGATAAAACCAAGGTCATGTTCAATGAACATGTACTACCGGAACCGATTGCGATTCACGGCACCGTCCTCGAAGTTGTTCAAAAATATGTGTACCTCGGGCAGACTATGCAGTTGGGTCGAAACAACTTTGAGGACGAGGTGAATAGAAGAATTCAGCTGGGTTGGGCAGCATTTGGGAAATTACGCCGAGTCTTCTCATCGTCAATCCCACAAAGCCTAAAGACGAAAGTCTTTAATCAGTGCGTCCTACCCGTCATGACGTATGGAGCCGAAACGTGGACACTGACGGCACGGCTGGTCCACAAGTTAAAAGTCGCTCAGCGGGCTATGGAAAGAGCTATGCTCGGTGTTTCTCTGCGGGATCGAATCAGAAATGAGGCGATCCGTCAGAGAACCAAAGTCATCGACATAGCTCATCGCATTAGTAAGCTGAAGTGGCAGTGGGCTGGCCACATCAGCCGTAGAACCGACGACCGATGGGGTAGACGAGTTCTGGAGTGGATACCGCGTCTCGGCAAACGTAGTGTAGGACGCCCGCAGGCCAGGTGGTGTGACGATCTGCGCAGGACGGCTGGTAGGAGCTGGATGCGAGTGGCCGAGGAGAGAGAGAAGTGGCGTGCATTTGGGGAGGCCTATGTCCAGCAGTGGACTGTAATGGGCTGATGATGATGATGACCATCTAATTAACTAACCACCTTTCGAGAGTGGAATTGCTCGCTCCCACATTTGCCATCGGCTGGTCATTTAATAATACAAAAGGTGGTAAACTAACCTGAGGTAAGTGGGATGCATCTGCACCGTCTGCGTGCTGATGCCAGCAGAGAGCGGCTTGGGCCAGATGCCTCCGAAGCGGCCGCAGACAGTCCGACACAGGTCCAAGCTCTGGTAGTGGACCGCGGTCACGTTGCTCAACTCCGGCTTGGGATGGTTCGAGCGCTGGCAGCCCACGTTCGCCACGCATTTGTACACCCATGATGGTCTGAAGAATAAAATTTCAAACTTTAGAAAAGCGGTCAACTTGAGAATCTCTTCCTTTTATGAAGTCTGTTAAAAAGAAAGGGATTCCTTACTACCAAATGGACTAATTATTTGAGTGAATACATTCAACAAACCACATTTGGGTCCAAAATTTCGACTAAATCAGAGAATAAGCTTTTCATCCAAGTGATCTGTTTACAACTATTTCAGGGTTATGGTCTGGCAGGCACAACGATTTAACAAACATAATAACAATTAAAATTGTTCTGGAACTAAAACTACTAAATGGAAACGTAGTGTCAAATCCAGGCACTTAAGCCAAAAATATTCATGGTTTTTTAATTGTTCAACTGACAAATTCAAACTATGAAATAATAATTCCGTGATAAATGCACAAAACGTAAAGACATCGACGAGCATGCATGAAGGGCTTAATGGTTGTAGAAGGGAAAGTTCTGTGCCAGGACCGTAGCACATAGCAGGAAGTGATCTCTGCCATGTGCACATGTATGTATGTAAAGACAGTGTACAACACACGCTTGTAATGCTGGTCGGTAATGAGAATAGGAAATATGGGGAACAAAACGGAAATGAACAAAAAATATAATCCACATTACAATGTGTAATGTGTAATAATAGATAACATTTGACACGGTAATGCTATTCAAACCATGTAGGTACTAAGTTTAAATACAATTGTGGAGATCACCACATTCACAATCTTCAAGGGCGAATGCAAAGCAGCTCCATAATGAGGGTTTTTAATGTAAATTAGGTACTTGTAACCAGTTATTGTAATTAAAATAATACTTACTCGTATATTACCGGTGTGGGGTCTTTGATTTCATTCTCGTTGCACCGAACCAAGTTTACCGCCAATATGGCGAATAGAACCCACCAACCGCTCATGTTTTCCTGAAATTAATGTTTTACTATTATTTTTAACCATTTATGTCTTTCGTTGCTTACGTAAAATTTCAAATTCTGAATTTTAAAGTCTGCATTTGAATCCTAATTTTCATATAAAGTTCAATTTATTTAACAAAAACTTTTAATTTTAAAATTTTTTTTCAATAGCTTTTAAGTTGACTTCCTGATAAATAACATTATTTTTTTAACATCACATGGCATTTTAGGGATTCTGTCAGACAAATCTTTCATCCAAAAAGATCTTATCAGAATATTATTTGAACTTTAAACACAGAAAAATATTTCGCATTCTGTGGGTTCTTTTATAAAGTTGTGGTCGAGTTTAATAGTCCAACTCCAAAGTGACGAATTAATTAGCCCATTTGAACTGAACTACGATACGACGACAATACAAAATATATGAGAGATATGAATTCCTTAATTTCCTCGAATTTTAAAAGTGTCTGTCAGATCCAATAATGCAATGATAATCAAATAATGGATATTAAGCCGGTTTTTGTAATCAGTGATGACATAAACCTTTACGAAATGTCTTATCTTACAATCTTGAGGTCCTTACCTCAGAGACATAAATGTATCTTTTATGATTTTATGTACAATGTTTTATTTGCCTACTGCTCTGTCTGCTCATTACATTTCATCATAGAAGTATTATGTACTACGTACAATTATGTATATCCATTTTCAATTTAGATTAATCTTAATGAGTCCAGAGAATAAAAATACACCCTATTAAGTAAAATGAAGTTATATTTCCTAACGTGATTTTCCAATGAGGGTGTTCGCGTATAAGATATCCACTAGATGGCAAGACGTAGATATTAGGTCTAACTGCTTCGTGATTGGTGAATATTGACATGTCTGTCAATGTCACGTCAAAAGTAACCAATCATGCTGCAGTTAGACCTCACGCCTACGTATTGCCATCTAGTGAAGTTCTTATACGCGAAAACCCTCATTCCATGAAGAACTGAAATGTCAAATGGACGATGACATACTTTGTCATCCATGATTATCTATTGTGCAATTTTTTTAGTACGGGTGCACAATGACAATACTTTCATAAAACTACCTAACCTACGTATAGCTTGCGCACATAGGTATATCATCATTATCACGTTTACCGTTCATAAGCTGTCTTCATTTAGTCTATTGTTCGAAATCATCAAAGCTGAACAAATATGTTAAGTTACAATAACATTTATGAGTTGGAGGGAATTCTAGATAAAATCAGCAAGATAACTGTGTTCTGTTTCTGTCTGTCAGTCTCATTGTCCACAGTCGGTACAGTCCGCCAAAAATGTGGTCTACCACCCTATGGTTGAGATTCGTTTGAACGTCATGAAACAACAATGTCATTTTTTCCCTGGCAATAAAATTGTGTCAGTGACTTTTGTCAACTTTAGCGACCGTTACGTCTCGCAGAATTTTTTGTCAAAAGACCACTTCCTTGGCTGACTAGATTAAATATATTTAAATATAGTTAATTCATATATATGAATAAACTTAAAGTTTGTAAACTACTTTACTGCCTTACTTGCGACAGGAGCACAAATGCACCAATTAGTCATCGTCATTTTTACAATTTCGCCATTTACAAATTTATACAGATAAATTAAAGGAAAGAGTTCCTAAATGCCCTCGTTGAACTTAACTCGCTATGTAGGTATTCTTGTCTCTGCTAACAGCTAGGAGAATCCTGCACATACTCGTAATTTGTATATATGTGTAAATGAGTTCGTATGTATATGCCTCATTATTAGTAAAGATTCTGCGTGTATTGTATGTCGCGTGATTGTGGATCTTCAGCCGCACGCGATCATAATATTATTGTGGTGTGACCGACAACAAAGTCGTTGTATGAAGCATGTCGCTGCCGGAGTGCAAATACAAATTATCTTGGATCTAGAATAGACGGTATAGCAATAGTATTTTTTTATTCACGGTATGGGCATGGCAGTCATCCTTGTCCAGTACCAGAGCGAGTTGGACTTGCACTTGATCAGCTTTTGGTTTTTAATCAAGCGATCTTGATACGGTTGTAGATCGTAGGTGTTATTGTTTTCGCTGTATCCCAACTTTTTCCAGAACGCAGAACAGTATTATTCCAACCCAACACCAGCCGTTGACTCAGCCCGATGGGGCACTGGATAAAAACCCTATCTCATGCGCCAAGAGTCGTGGGTTCGATAACAACACACGACTATATTCATCCGATATTCACACAAATATTTTGTGTGTGTTTGGGCCTGTTATTTATATATTTAAGTAGCTATATTTGCGTACGTAGTGTAGGACGCCCGCAGGCCAGGTGGTGTGACGATCTGCGCAGGACGGCTGGTAGGAGCTGGATGCGAGTGGCCGAGGAGAGAGAGAAGTGGCGTGCATTTGGGGAGGCCTATGTCCAGCAGTGGACTGTAATGGGCTGATGATGATGATGATGATGATGATATTTGCGTATATCACTGTTTTTCCATATTCGAAGAGAATATTTTTCGAAACTAAAAAACCACTTCAGTTCGTTGACCCCTTCCTATCGAAGATGTGATCGTCGCTGCGCATGAGTGCGCGCGGAAGTGTCGCAGTTCCTTCCCGCGGTTCCGCGCTTATTACCGCTGTCGATCACACGCTACTCGCCGGGGGAAATAGCGCTAGTGTATGTTCGTACATCCCACGAACGAAACAGGTACGAAAGAAGAGACAAATAAGCCACTGTACAGTGAAATTCTCAACTAGGTCCCGACGTCTTCACGTCAACATGGCTGGGTCTCAATGAAGATCAGCTGACTGCACGGGACATTTATAGTTAGTACAGAAGTGTGCAGCCAAGTGAGCAGGACATATTATAGTGCACAAGTGTGCGCGCAAACACAAGTGCACTCTCTGTTCCCTCACTCTTATAGTAGGTACGGCGAGACGGCAATCCGACATGACCGCTGAGAGATCAGACGCAAGACCACTGGCTTAACGTGCAAGTTGGTGGTAAATACCAATGTAATCTGTGGGTAGACGCACGTGGGTTGCAGCAACCATCGTGAAGATGGTTGCTGGAACTAACTTGGATCGACCCCGGACTTAAACGGAGAACCTCTCGTCTCTATCAGCGGTTACTACCAATAGACCAACGAGGCAGTTTTCTCGAAACAATACGAGTATGTCAACTTAGTTTACGCACAACAAGCCAGTTACCAGGTACGTAGTAGCAATAGGTAATCATTACTATAATAACAGATACTTAACGTTAATTACCCACAGTCTTATAGGATGCATTATTAAAAGACGCTTCTTTTACATAGTCATGTTATATAATAGAACAATTTTCTTTTAACTAAGAAGATTTTTTATAAGCATCTGCCATTCGAAGCAATATTTTCACATCTAGATTGCGTACCTAAATTTATACGCTTAATTTAACTATTAAATCGATGCAGGCTTTTCAATTCCAATATTAAAACATAATGGTTTATTACAGGTAGGTAGGTACGCAATACCTATTCGTTTTATAACACAAGCTGTCAACACAAATATACTTTATTTTATTTCCGAGTCCATATTTTTCAGCCACGCTGGAAATCCACTTAGTAACATAGACCATTAAAAAGGTAATTGTTCATAAACGCTGTTCGGTATATAGGTAGCACCTAAATATTTTATATCGTATCGCGTAGCACGCAACTATAGCCGACATTAGTGGATATCTGATTTATCATCTTAGTATGTATGTTTAAGTTGTACGTGCCCTTATAATTACCTAAATTATGCCATTTGGTACACGTTACAAAATGATTTGACATGAATTAATGATGATGACACATTTGGTACCGTTCAAGGATATTTCGTATGAAAGTCAAAGATTCTATTGCGAACTAAGTGTTGTTACAGGTGTTGATGTTAAAACTTACCCTCACCCCTAAGTTAACTTAGAATACGCTAAATTGAGTCTTTGAATACATTTTTAAAATCTCTGGTTCCATATCCTGGCTCAGTAGTAACCATTTACAATTTTGACCATTGTGACAAACAATGTCACAGCAAAACATTTTCCGAAACTATTTACTTTACAAAATTAATGATACGTAGCAATTTTGTAAATTTAAATGTTTAAAGGAGACTGGGTTCATCATCAGCCCATATACGTTTCCAATGCTGGGAAACAAGCCTACCTTAACTAGGGCAATAAGGCCTTCGTCAACTACGCTGGCCAAGTGCGGGTTGGTCGACTACACAACCTTGCAATTTCTTCAGAGGTGCAGACTTTACTCACTACTTCACTATTATACGTGACTACAAATAAAAACTTTCTTTAATAAATAACCATAACGTTCAAAATAGCCTAACCGTTAAATAATAAATGATCTCTAGTACAACTAGAAATAACTTCAAAGCATAAAGGCATGTGGCACCCATTAAAAAGTTCCCAGACAGTTATAAATGCAGTTACTTACCTAAAAGTACCGTGTTTAGTCCTTACTTAGTGTACCTAATAACCAAAGTTAAGTATTTTTAGGGCAGCAAATTTTTACTGTTATTACGTAGAAACTACTAGGCTTCTACACACTGGTAAGTTAATATCTGTTTATTACAATGTCCCAGTTGGTAATTATCTCTGCAGCAATTCATGTTATAACAATAATGTACTTAGTCATCTAAACTGTTTATTTGTTTATGCATATGTTGAAACACGGACACTATCATGTTATTATAAATAAGTAGATGAGTATTCCTTTGATATTTCATGATGCATGTATAATATCAATACATAGTATAAAACAAAGTCGCTTTCGCTGTATGTCCGTATGTATGCTAAGATCTTTAAAACTACGCAACGGATTTTGATGCGGTTTTTTTTAATAGATAGAGTGATTCTTAAGGAAGGTTTGTATGTAAAATTTACCCGAAGCGAAGCGAGGGCGGGTCACTAGTAATGTATATTTGCTTCTTATAGAAATCGTTTCGTCGGCAGCTGTTGATTCTGAGGGTACAACTAAATTCAAGGAATTTGATTTGATTTGATTATTAGTAGTTTTGCATTATTATTATTATTATTACTAAAACATATTTATTATACTTGTACCAGCATTTAATAACTATGACCTCGCATATATAGTTTTATTTGGTACGATGAACATAAGGTTTATAAGACCGCTCGTGAGTACATACATAAGTTTATTGCACGTAGCAATATCGATTAGATTGTTCATCAAATGATTCTTGCTACTAGTTCTCCTTGTCTTCATTTCGTTTGTTGTGATTGTGCTTTTTCGGTAAATTCAGTTGGCTCATGTAAGTAGTGTAGTCTTTTTTAAAGGGATTTTCGGGTACATTTAATAGGGTAGTTTCCTATTTTTTTATTTTTATACAGATGGATGCACCACACAATTGCAAATGTACTGTTAAAAGAATGGTTTGATATTTGGAAAACTCCCGGAGATATTACAATTTCAATAGCACATTATTTGGGCGAGCTCAAAACGCTTCATACAAATGTCACAGTGAGCTATGACGTCACCGCTTGTGATATTGTATGCATATCGTAAGAACTTTGTTCCGCAGCTATATCAAATGTTGCGTTTACGAATATGTGTTCATAGTGAAAGTTACTACTAATTTTGTAGTTTATAAGATGGCATAGTTATTTTGGAGAATTTTCGCACTTTTGAAATGGACTTTCCCACCCAACTTTAAATGTCTGTTATTGTCTCATTTCGTCAGAAATTTTTAATTCGTTTTGACTAATGTTATTCAGTTACCTATAACTTACAGTTAATTGTGAAATTTTATGTAAAATCAGACTTAGGAAACTACCGTATTGTTACTCGTAGACCGCTTTGTGACTACGAAGTTTATTGTGGAAGGGCGACTCTATTTTTTTCACTCTGTGGAGTCAACCACTACCTGCTATGACAATTTGATACTAGAATACTATCGAATTTTTAATTTTCATGTACCATTGACGCTACATGTATTTATTCATAGAAAATTGTGCACGAAAATCAACAAGTCGTTTTTGATAAAGTAGTCAAGAGAGAATCTTCGTGTAAAGGCTAAAGTACTAATGCACTATTGCAGTCGATTTGCATAAAATATGCAAGTAGATCACATTGAATGTTCGCCATTGCGATTGAATCATCAATTTCTACACGCTGCTCAATGACCGATCTATTTACCAATAGTAGATTATCATATTATGGTTAAACAGTATTGTCTATTTATTTTCTTCCAACATGTAGCAAACTACTTATGGATTCAACAATTCGATTCAACAGTTCTAATTTGCGTTTAAAATTCGTAAAGTTTTTTTTTCATATGTTGATATGTCAAATCTTTTTTTTTTTCATTTGTGATGTCATTGACCTTTACCTTCTCTTCATGACACTACTGTGAAAATGTAGCTACAAAGGGCATTGTTGTGATGCCAGAGACTTGCAAGAAATGAGTGCAGGCGGAGCCGTAACGCCGAGTGAAAGTGTGATGTTTACCGGCACGGTTTTTGCGAGAATTTGAACATAATCGAGTTTGTTCATCGAATTACAATAGGTATAACTCCTTTTAAGTGAATGAATGAATGGTTATGTCCTACTTTTCGGGTTTTTGTAGGTACGGTTCGTTGTGATTGAAATAGTTAAAAGTTTTTTCTTACTGGGCTTTCTGTTATTCGACTAACTATTGCAGAAGTTTTGCACAAATTACTCATTAAAAAGTAAACGTATTTTTCTTGTTAACTGAAGGAAGTCTTGACAAAGTGTTAGGTATCTAAAGTTTGGTAACTGGTTTTCAATTAAATGACGATGAAAATCATTATGATTTATAAGTATTCGGCTAATATGCCTAGTATGCACAATATTTCTTTTTAAAGATTTAAATAAACAAATTTTTTCCTGTTTTTAAAAGACTTCTACTTATGTTTATGATCATAAGGTTTACGTACATTTCGTGATTATTTAAAACAAAAGTTAAATCATCGTGTAGTAGGTATACGAATTTGTCAAAAACTGGCGATAAGATAAATGTATTAAGGTCAAATAACAGTTTACCTCTGTTTTATCTGTATCCCGTCCCGTATGTAAGTTGAAAATTACCCAAATGCTTGAAGGAAGAAGGATGCAAGGACGAGAAAAACAAATAAGTTACTTACATTTAATATTTGCAATAGGCTCTTCAGGTCATACAGTTGTTAGATAATATTCTATTCAATAGACTGTATGCTTCCGTTGTAATCACTGCCGCCGAGCACTAATACTATTTCCAATCATAACTTGATTCACTTGACACTTTCATTTGTTTTTATTAAAAATAGTTTAGCGTGATTTTTAAAATAACACATAAAGTTTCATAACTTTATTACTATGTTTGGTGCGCGAACGCGATTTTTTTTTCTTTTTGTACCAGGCAGGCGCAGAACCAAACCGGCCGCGGCTCGAAGCCTTTTTATCTTTTTGTTTATATTGGTGTTTTTTTTTTCTGCAGCGCGCAGGATGTTCGCGGCGCGAAGGTCGCCAGTGCTATGGGCCGACTGTCAATGCGGTACGTTTTAAGTAATTTTGTTATTGTTTATCGAGTGCTAACGCTGCGGAATCATTATCGCGCATTGATAAAGAGGCGCGCGGACGTAGGGCGCGAACCGCTCTGATTGGACGACTGAACTGTTACTTGTGTGTTGAACTCTGTTTTGGCGGGAGATCCGCGTTTAGCCGACTTAGCGCGATGGATACAATTGATTGCCTTTCTACTTGCCTTGAGCGATCGCTTTAAATTCAGTTCCTATTTGATACTGTTTTAAGCAGCTAACGCGTCTGTATTAGACAAAAAATGAATGAATTGCAAACTTGAATGACGACACTGACGAATTTGTAATTCTCCCTATTAGGTATGGGTGATTGTTTTGCCTGCCGTATTTAAATGATGGATGCTATTTGAGGACTCAGCTTCGATTACATTGAATGTGTAATTTACTTATGTAGGTACCTACCTATTAACGTAAGTGTACCCAGTAACTTATTAAATGTGAAGGTTGTTTCTATGATAGACTAAGTAACCAACATAACTTAGAGAAATCTGTGAAATCGTACGTAGGAATTATGTGATCAATAGTCGCTGTATCAATCTGCTTTATCAAAATGTCCCAGACCCGTGAGTCCCGTGACCCCTAGAGTTTACTGTATCAGATTTCACTGTTTACAGTGATATGTATCAATCAAAATACATTGAAATATATTAGTTATTCTTCTATTCGACTAAATATTGTAAAACATTATAATATCGAACCTAGGTAGGTTATCTCGTTGATATCGTAATCATGTGATTAAGACATCGACGAGATTTATATCTACCTATGTTAGGACGCATCTTAGGCCGAAAGCCATTTGCATTTTAATTGCTACCTACAATAATTGAATTTTAAGAGACCTAACTGTTATTCATTTTATAGTATTGTACCCTCTTACTGTTTTATTGAAGTACCTATTTCGTAATATCTAATATCTCAGTATCTATATGAACTGACCATCACTTTAATTGATAGGCTTAAATTAGCAATATTCTTTACATCAATGTAAGGATATGTACGGGTGTTCCCCATCTTGCCATACTCAGGTGTACCTGGGAGTGCTATTTCAAAAAAAATTTTTTTTCACCCCAAGATAAAACTTTAATCAAATGTAAATGGGAACTTTAATAAATTACTTTCAATAATTTTCACACATACCTATTCAGCAAAATTATTCAATCATTAAGTTCAAAAATCGAATAAAAATAAATGCTACTCTGCTCTGACTTTGTATAAACAAATATCTCAAAATGATATATGGTTCACTTTACGTCAATATAAAAATTGAAAAAGCGTTTAGTTTTTGACGTCATTGGGTGATCAAGTCTCCCGAGGGATCAAGTCTCCCCGACTACACAACTATTAATTTAATTAACTCGTCAATAACTACCTATCGTAATGTGGTGATGACCGAGCGTTAAAAAATTAGGTATGCTTTTACTACACACTAACTCTGTAACAGTAACGTAGCCTACATTGCTTGGGTAGGTAACACTTTGACTGTTGTAGTAACAACATTTATTGAATCCCATTATGAATCGCTTACTATTATTGGCTATTATTTGTGCGAACACTACACATTTGAAATAAAATTATTTTTTTCGGATTAAAGTTTAATCATTAAACTCACCTGTAGCGGTACCATGAGTTGGCTATCGAAAACTTACGTACCTACGTTAAAAACCTACCTATCGAGTTGTTTTTTCATACGACCGATTTTAGTTCTTCTCCTCCTCCTCCTCCTCCTCCTCCTCTCCTCCTCCTCCTCCTCCTCGGCTCCTCGAGCTACTATCGACTGAGTCCAAATCATCCGAGGCGATAGTATCCTTCCTCCCCTTTTTCTTCCCCCGTCATATATCCTTTCTACTCGTGGGAACGCAGTGACCTTGTTAAAACAATGCACAAGGCAGAATGGCGGCGACGTGGTCCACAACCCGTCACGTCACGTTTCCCACAGAGGTGAAAAGTGGATCGCTGGAAGTGATCTCTGCCTACCCCTCTGGGAAAAAGGCGTGATTGTATGTATGTATGTATGTATGTATGTTAGTTCTTAGCGTAACCACCAGGGGCGCTGCACAAGTTTTTCATAGACATATTTACGTAGGTGAAATCGAGTCCGTAACTTTTAATCTCATGGTAGCGCTACTGTATTGTTATTCTCATATACTCTGTCTAATAAAACTAGTATTATTATGATATGTTCCGAAAAACAATACCTATACGCGAGTTTAATCCGTAAAATTTCAATCGCTTACTACTTATATAAACAAACATTCTCATCTGCAACATTATATATGTATGCTCACAATGTGCCATGGTACCTACGCTTTACAGCAAATGTCGTAGGTAGTAAATAATACCCATTTATATTGTTTAGGACCCTACAATTTCATTAGTGGCCACAATTGTTTGTTATATTAGTCGATATATTCTGAGGATTATAAAAATTACCTCAGTCATTATACTTATTTTGACGAATAACCTTTGCCATTTTTGTCCTTACTATGTTCAGTGTCTTAAGGTTATTTTTTGTTTAACCTGCATAATAAATAATTTAAAGACACGTTGAATGCAAGTCATAATGTACATAGATGAAGTCATAATACATAAGTATTTATTTACAAACACAAAACTTAACATTTAAATATTATTTTCTTGTAAACTTTACAAATATAGTCCTACCTAATCATTTTCTCTTAAATTATTTACCTATTAAAAAGTGCCTACCTACCCCACTGGGACGAATCGTAAAATAAAATGTTATGTATATTTGTATGTATGTATTAAAGACTATTCATGGGTAATAGAATTTGGATAGTTTCATGTAGTTCTATCGGAAAAGCTTGAATATTTGGATTAAAGCCGTAAAAAAGCATCCTTGAAAACTCTCCAAAAAGATCTTGATACGTTACAAAATCAATCGAATTTCAGGCCGCATCCAGAAACTAGGTTAAGCACCTAGTTATACCTACGGATCTAAGAGTAAAGTTCGATCTTATTAATAGCCGAACACGAATAGCCCTTCCCTTTAGTGACGTCAATCGGTCGAACAGCCAAAATCACAAACTACGCAAGTGGGACATTCACCCACACTATGAAAATTATGTCAAAACGTTCTTAAAATATTGGCGCCATTAAAAAATAACATTTGATCTGACAGGCAGACTATTGTTTTACCGCTTTTGTTTGAACAAAACTGCAACTAAATCAAAATAAGTAGGTGGATGTCAACTATTACAAGTGCTGCGAGTATAGCTTGGAAGATAAAATATTTGTAGTTAATTCAATTAAGAAAAAAAATATATAAACTAGGTTTCATTTTATGAAACGGTCATCATGCATTAGACATTATCGCATATTAAGACCTTATAACATACCTGATGTTATAAGGTCTTAATATGCGATATTAGTGTTTCTTATTTACACCAGTGTCAATAACTTTGAAAATAGAGTAATAAAGTCAGACAATATTTTTGTGTTTGAGTGTATAAAAGTGCTTCAATGAAACCTAGACCATCTGTTGTAATAATTAGCAGAGCTACTAAAATATAATGAATAGATTCAGTATAACTTTTATAAAGTGTTAGATACTTTAATTGCCTACCTAATACTTTTTAGTTACGTATAGAAAGGTAATAAAATTAAAATTAACAGCAGGAACGTGTATTATGTACGCACTTACACGCATAACTTTAGTTAAAGCAAATTGGACAATAAAATTTTATTGTGTTCAACAGGATATAAATTATTTGAAAAAATATACAGAAGTAAAGAAATGGACAGGTCGAAAACAATACTATATCACAAAGGTTTTTTAACTTTTTTGTTAACTTTCTACAAAACATACATCGTTCAGCTCATGGCGAACAGTGAAGAGTTCCTTTGAACCATATTCTGTCTAGGTGTGAGAGCCACATCTCCTCCTCCTCCGCTCCCTTTCAAGTTCGGTGATGATAACGAGGATACTCCAAGCCTGATACTATAGGTAACCCAATCAAATTACGTAATATCCGAGATGCCCCCAGCCCCCAATTGGAATAAAACAGAAGAAATAAAGCTGTGTAAGAAGTTATATTACAAAAAAGGATGGATTTCAAAATACGATTGTCTGTTGTAACTAAAAATATACTGCAACAGTAATCAGTAATCAGTGCATTGTGTTGGGAGATACAGATCTGGCCCCGTTGCGTTGCGCCGGCGCAACAGAGTCCCGTTACTCCGTCCACTGTGGGAGGACTCGTGGCGTAAAACACCATTGTCTAAAATGGTAATACCCTTATTTAAAAACGTACCTACTTAAATTGAGAAGTAAAGTTTGAATGTTACGATTGAAGACATAGGACTCTCCGGCACACTATTTAGCTAGATAAAACTAGAGGCAGATATATATTGCCTGTACAAATATCTAGTATCAAATTAACGGTCATGGCGCCAGATCTCAAATGGAGATCAATCTACTGCACACCGCTGAGGTAAACGAGTTCTAGAGTGGAGAACGCGTCTCGGCAAATATAGTGTGGGCAGCCCTGAGGCCAGGTGGAGTGAAGATCTACGCTGGTAGGAGCTGTAGCGCTACCATGAGTAAAAAATGTCTATGAACATGCACACTCTTTTTCTTGATTTATGATTTCTGATTTATGCAGGTAAAATGAAAGTCCCATTAGTCTATGGGATTGTTATCGCAATGATAGATTAGGAAAATAACCATCGGCTATGTGCTTTGCCAGGCACGGGCGTGCATCCGCGACCTTCCTAACTCCGTTCTGTGTAATTTCTTAATGGAAAATCCCACACTACTAGATTATAATTAATTATAATATCTGGCCCTATAGAATGTACCCAGACATGTATAGGTACAAACCGGACCTTTAAAAATCCTTGGATTGGCCCACAAAAATCCAGCCCAGCTGTAACTAATTGCTTTGGATGCCAGTGGCGTCGGTCTAGTAATTGTGCATTCAGACAAACCTCAGTGAAAGTTGCGTACTGGGGAAAGTCCTTGTTACTTGCACCTAACACTGACTGACAAGACGTTATGGCCTCGATATGTATGGTGAAGATGCTATGTGGTATGATGATGAGAACTGAATAGACATTTGTGACACTAGTCATCATGACAATATTAAGCTCAGATACTTACATTTTTTAAAAATCGTCGATGGCCGAGTGGTTTCGGTCGTTGCTTGCCATGCGAGAGGTCGCCAGTTCAAACCCCGCCAGGTACCAATGTGTTTTTCAAATTTGAATATGTACCATCATTCGACGCTTTAACGGTGAAGGAAAACATCGTGAGGAAACTTGCACACCTCATTTTTCAACGGTGTGTGAAGCCACATGGCTTTATTGTAACGGCTTTATTCTAAGGGCGGTTTAAAAACTCTTGACACCAGGTGGTTCATCAACCATACGATAAAGAGAAGAAGACTAAGTAGGCAGGCGCCTAACTTACACTCAATCAATGTTCTGTCCATCAAATTGTTAACTGATTTTAAAACAAGGTATTCTTTCAAATTTCTGGGTATCGATGGCAACAGGAAATGGGCTATAATGATTGACATATGATTTATTGATGAGCTGCAGATGAACTTAAAATGCTTGTGTAGCAGAAAATAATTCAGACCTTGCATATCAATAACTGCCGTATCAATCTTGATACAATCTAATAATTAAGGCATGACTATGAATTGACAGCGAGCGTAATGGACGCGCGGACATTCTGATGTAATTTTATTGATTGTTTTGTTTGTGCTGATTATATCGAACCCGACCGTAGAATAGTAGGTGTACCTACTGAAATCATATGAGGCCCGTTACTAAATATTTTTTTTAATTATCTAGGCAATAGTTTGTGATATTCTGTGTTGTGAATATTGGCAATACATGGAAAAACATCAGATCTCTCAAAATATCACTTAGTTTAAAAAATTGAAGTATTTGAGTTTTGAGTTGGTATTTATGTATGTAAATTGGTCTCTGACACCCATAGTACCTACCTAAAAACTCTCCTTCTTTTGGGGTTAGATGGCCGTATTTTTTATTTTTTTTATTTTTATAATGAGCTAACAAGATGACCTCACTCCACCTGATGGTAAGCGGTAGTGAGATCCAAATATGAGGTCGACAGGCACAATATACCATATTGAGCCTGTCGCACTCACCCTGAAAGCCGTTTCACCCTTCCCTCCCGGAACATCGATATGAGAGGGAAAGGGGGACGTGAAAGAAGAAGAACCGTATGTGAAGATGTCTCAAATATTTTTTTTTATTTATTTACTGCTCGCTCTTCCAGAATAAATCTTGCCACAGTGTACAGTAGGTACCTAGTTATGCAACTGGCGACAGACTACTACCCACTCGTCATTGAAATGCGTAAACATTCTCCGTTACAAAAAAAGTTACAGAATGTTTTGCTACGAGAGGAAAAACGCGACCGATTCAACTGAAAACCTATATAATTCACCGTTCCAGTAACACATTACCATTCGCGTGGCATCAGTAATCATTTCCTGACCGATTAGGCGTTGCTGACCGGTAGTGGTGGGCTGCGAACGGTACCGGATCACACACGTATACCACGTCCGTACTTCCTTAGTTCCTAGCGCGTTGTACCGTTAAACATGATTGACAGTGTACCTACCTATAGCAATAACTTTTGAAATACGATGCGCCTGATACGAAATGACATGGCTTTGCGGATTGCATTATTTTTTTTCAGGAAACGATGTAGAAAATTTAGCACTGCGACAATTTCCTTCTTTCCCGTAATAAAATAATACTTTAATGTTATTTTTTAGGACAATCGAAACATAACTACCTTCAATACCACCTACTTTCAGAATCACGTTAAGTAGGTACCCTACCTATTTACCTACCTACTTTACTACGTTATAGAGGATTAACTACCAATGTAATCCTGTGGTGATTTATGACCGGAATAGTGAACGCAACCGGCTAGCACCAAAATATGAAAAAGGCCAGCCATCGCTTAAAATAAAAGTTTAGGTAGGTACATATTTACCACCGCGGACTACGGAGGAGTTCCATCATCGACAGAGTTATAGAGCTGAGGAAATGGTAAGCAAATAATGAGGTTAGATTAGGTAGTGACATACATAATGGCTGGAGAAGCCAGGCGGCTTTTTATCATATCGCCTGGCGCAGGTACTCACTGGACACGGTTGTTTCGGTCGATTCCTGCACCGGATACAGAAGGAGGAGACTCCAATTTGTCAGTCGTGCGGTTTGGCCGAGGACACGGTGGAGCACACATTATCGTCGTGCCCATCGTGGACTGCGGCCAGAACGATCTTAACCGGAGTAGTTGGAGCGGACCTCTCGCTGCCTCGTATCATAAAGGGCATGCTCGAGAGGGAAACCGCTTGGAAAGCCGTCGCCTCCTTTTGCGAAGACGTCATGTCACAGAAGGAGGCGGCCGAGCGGGAGCGGGAAAACCATCCCTCCGCTCCCCCTCAAAGAAGAAGAAGGAGGACCGGGCGTGCGCGGCGAGCTTTCGCCCGCGCTATAGCGCCAGAGTCCAGCGGTGGCCAGCCGGCGACGGGTGTGGGGACACTCCCGTCGGCATTGCACCACCGGCCGCCGCTGAGGGACGGAGGATCCCGTGTACCGGGTCCCCCGTCAGCCACCCACTAAGGGGGGTGGGATCTGCAGGGCCTGTTACGGGCAACGCCGGCAGCGTCGTGGCAGTACAAGACTGGCTTCAGAGTCCCATGACGCCGCCTTTCGGCTAGGAGGTACACCCCGGTGTTTTAGTCGGTAGACCCCCTGGGCATTGCACACCGCCCAGGAGCCGCAGCTGGCATTTACCACCTTTTCGCCAGCCGTTGGGGAGTCCGACACACCACCTGGAGAGAACCCCCTCTCCGGGTGACGGTGCATAATGCATTTCACCGGGATAAAAAAAAAAAAATGTACAGAGTACAAAGAATGTACAGTTTATTATTTATATAAATTTGACAAATGACAAAAAAGACATATTATTAGATATAAAGTAGACTAGACAGTCATCAGAGCCGCTTAAGCAGCGATACTAAAGTCGCATATTACCAAATAGCTGATAATGTCGTTTTGTCTTGAACAAATTACTAAAATACTATAAACTTGTGACATTTTCAAAACGGAACGTTTTCTAATTAGAAGTTGTTATCGTAGTATGCATGAATTGAAACGCTGATGACAACAGTGTTGCCACCTTGTGCTGGCTTTACTACTAATTTAGTGTGTATTTTAAAATATTTTAACATTCTTACTTTTTGTTTTTTTGGTTTCTAATTCAGGTAAACTTATTATATGTTTTTGAATATGAGTACCTATTATATAGTAAGTTATTATTAGATTTTTTTTTTATATTTAGGTAGATGTAAAAACGTCACAAACACTTTAAAAGCCAATAATTAATTTTATTTCAGTCGTCCTAAAGAAATAAAATTATGCTATTCACTGACTTTATATTTGTTAATGATTGTTTCATACAATCATGTTAAAAATCATGTTTTTTCCAAATAAGATAAAGCGGTTTGTACATAAAATACAATAGTATCATTTTCGTTGTGCTGACAACCCGCAGTTTCAAGTTGGTCTCCCGTGTGTAACTTTTACGTTTATTTTTTTAATTTCTGTGCGAAATTATAAAATGTATACTGTCTCAAAAGGGCCTAGCAAGATTGTTGCAAAAACTAGAAGAGGTAATTTATAAAATATAATACGTGCAGCGTTTGTTTGTTTATAAAATTGACATGTATAGTTCAAGAAATGAAATCTGGAATATCTTCGGTTTCAGGCCTCTCACAGAATTTAGAACGACTGGACAGCCGTAAAGACCATAGCAGGAAGTCTTCTGAGTCGGATAATGGAGAAATTGTTAAGTACGTATTAGACATTTATCTGTGATGCAATGCGGGAAGCTTTCATTAAATTTCATCAGTATTTTACATAACCTCTTTACCGGAGCGCCTGCCTGTGTAGAGCGCTGTACTGGCTCATTAATGCTGTTATTGATTTCAAGTGGTCTTCTTAGTGCTTTGACTCATTAGTTATACAAAATTCAATTCAATAATAATAAAATTATAAACAATAACTTATTGTTCAGGAAGTGATGTAACTTAAGCTTAAATAGTGCTATTTATTTGTTTCTGTAATTAGAAAGCGAATTGATTAGTATATAAATTCGGTATTACACCAATATTGAACAATTTCTTTTGATGAATTTTCATGTTTTACTTATTTATGTACTGTAATTAGTCAATTATGTTTTCAGTATGCCCAAACCAGTATTCCATTCCAACGGCAAAAAGACAGTACACCAGAGAATACAGCATCATGTAATCACACCACAGCATGAGGAAATTATTAGATATATAAGTGAAAGTAAGTACACACATCAGAGCAGATGCATTCTATATGAAACCAAAATATGCCTTCTAACTGCTATGAATGTTTATTCCTTGTTTTCTTAATTGAGTTTCATAAGAGGGCTGGAATAAGGTGATAATCAATTAATAATAATCATCCATTTTACTAGTCCAAAATCGCTCAATAAATCCTCCCACTGAGTATGTAAAGCCATATATTGTAGCAAGTTTGGAAGAGCTGTTTGGAAACCATCCATTTGTGTGAATTGATGGTGAGGGCAAAAAATATTCTGCATAATTGTATGATAATTCGCTTGTCATTGTTTATTGTGTTATTGTTGACATCTTCTTATCACCATTGTACTCTAGGTGACAAGTTGCAATTGTCAATGCATACTTTTAGTAATAAATATTTATGAACTCTCAAGTAACTCATACCACTGTCATAATATAATATTTTTTTATTTTATACTGTTTAATCTTTTCTGGTCATATTTCCAATGCTATTCTATTATATTGTGTGTTTGTATAGAAGGAAAGTAGCACAAGGATGTATGAGCTACAAATTAGTGATAGTTAGGAACTTTACATTTGGTTGTACATTTGAAAAGATTGACTTGGCATTGTGAATATAATGGACTCCACTTGTAGAGTACTTAGCTCTGTAATTACCTCTACACTTGTATTTTAATCATTATAGCTTCCTGTATTATTACTATGCTTTTGAATAAATAGTGACCAGCTGTCAAAGAATGGTAGAATATTTAAAAAATTGTTCAGGGATTTATCTTCAACTAAATATCATTGAAAATATAATTTGTTATAAATGATTTCTTTATAAAAATTAAGCTCAAACAGTTTATCTTTTTGAAAAACTTGTGATGTCATAAAATGTAGTTCTGATGGTTTAATTATTTGATTTTCAGCTTGGACACAAACAGCATATGGCGAGAGCGAGCCATCAACACCCACGAGTACAACTGGTACAGTATTTTATTCTTTTCTTTCTTACTTAATTTAAGAATTAAGGTTAGTCTTGTATGTACACTTATTTGTTATTGAATATGGTAAAGTATTGAATTTAAACGATGATGATATTAAATAATACACCCAGACACGGAACAAACACCGATAGTCGTCACACAAATATTTGTCCTAAGTGGGAATCGAACCCACAACTCTACCTATCTTCTACCTTGTACAAATAAGTAACAATCCATGTATTACAGGATCAGGATCCGGTAGCTCGTCGCCGGCGCCGCCCTCGAGCCTGTTCTACCAGGATGAGGCGCCCAGCGCCGTGCTGCGGGACTTCAAGCCCTTCGACCTCGAGACGTGGTGGGGCAAACGCCTATTCCAGAACATCACCAGCTCGCTGTGAGGACTGCACCGAGATAACACTCACGAGAGAGCGTGCAAGCCGTCGGTAGCGTAAGTCACAATCATCTGAAGTTTACTAAATTTTGTAAATTTATACCTTTATGTACCCATTTTGGATCACTACCTGCAGAATGCTTGGTTATGTGTTGGCTATGAATGTCATGGGGATTCGGATCAAATTTTTCACATCCGCTTCCTGATTGCATGAAATCGTCGTAAGTGAATGCAGGTAGTATAACTAAATTGCTGGTCGGTTGTGAATATACACTTATATGAACTAGCAAGTTAATATGGTCGATGTCATAAGTAGCTGTGCAATTTTGATAGTTACTGAATCTTAGCATTTTAAGAATAAGATCCCTTATCTGTCAAAAATGTGATGATCGCGACTGTACACACGGCAGTCAAATCTCAATTAACTTACAATACATTTTTAAAAATCAATTGGAAACGTTTTACAACATAAAATAAATGATAAATTTGCAGGAAACAGATTAAAAATACGTATTTTTCTTTATAATTTTACCAACGGATTTATAGTTACATTATTTTATTATTATTACAGTTTTTATGTAAAAAAATTTAGTAATCTACAGTTGATTGTGGATCTCAGTAGATATGTCATATCGTAAGTGAAAATTTCCAAACGCTCAAACTTCTTTTGCTACTAGAAATGTTACTGCAAACCAATATTCTTTAAGATTGTTAAGTTGATAAAATTTTATAGTTTTGTTTATAGATTTTTAATGGAAGTACCTATCTAAAACCACCATCACTAAGGAATTACCAAAGATTATGCATGCATGCAATTTGTATAAAATTATGTAAAATATTTTTAAAATCGTCATATATAACATACATAAATGAAGATTTTCTTTATCCTTACCTTTCTCCCTACCTTTGAAATTGAAAGTTATCAAGTTTACTTTTACTTTACTATCTCTTCATCTGATAAGTTGTTTTTTCTTTTTCTCCTGAAAAAAGCTAAAGCGTTAAATTTCTTTCATGAATGGAGTTTTTGTGTGAGGTATAAAAAATAATAGTGAACTGAAATTGCAATTAGTGGTTCTTGCTAGCCCTTGATAAAATCTGCCCCAGCAATCTTCATTTGTTTGTTCTATTGGATCTTCTCATGTAGCAAAAAGATTTTCATTTATAATCTTCCTTCTCTTCTTTCTCCTCCAATGTTAACTGTACTTCCAGGGATTTGTTTGCTAAACGAAGATGGAATTCTTGCCTTCAAGTGCATTCTAAGTGCAAAATACAAAAGCCCTTCTGTCTTTCTAACCAATAAACTTCTAGCATGATTGTCCAACCATTTGTGGTACTCTTCCTTTCCTTTAATGGTAATTCTTCTTAACACATATATTTCACCTCTTATGTTAAATCTTATGATAAGGGAAATTTCTTGTCACTTAAATTCATTCACTTACAGTGATTTTTGTCTACCTTGGTAAAATACATCAAAATGTTATTATATTTCGAATGAATCACAATTTATACATGAAATAATAGTTATGTAATGATTACATAATAGATACCTAGGTGGTATCTACGGAAGCGGAATGCTGATTAGATTATGCTGTTAAATATATTTTTACATCTGAATGAAATATTTTAAATTCTCTTTAAGATTCGTGTGTTTATCATACCGTTATTATTATTATTGTCATTTGTTGTACCCTTTTTAAAAGTAATTATATTACTCTGGGCATCGGAATTTGAAAATAGTGCCAGCTTTTAATAAATATTTACTGAAATTATGTATTCGTTTATTCGGTAAAAATCCGTCTTGAAGGCAGCATGCTACATACCAACCTCTTAAATGTATAATTGATATGTGTACCTAATTTTGATTTAAAAATTCGACATAAAAATGTTTTTTGTCGACTTCTTTTAGGTATGTGTATGTGCACACACTACATATTAAATACAAAACTCTAAGTTTCGACTCCCAGTTCTGAAAATTAATTATATACAAATACAAACATGTCGATATTTTGGTTCTAAAACCGTGCAGCTATCATTAAATTGACCGAAATCTTTGTTAACTTGTAATAAGTTTTGTCGCATGCAAGCACACAATAATGTACTTCGATTTATTTTTTCATAATATTTTTCCTGAAATGTTTTGTAGTAGTATTACATGTTAAAGTATTCTTTACATTTTTTTTAAAACTGCTTTATGATGCCAAATATTTAATACAAGGAAGAATTTGAGCTAGGTCCCAGTATTTGGATTTTTATACATTTATCGAAAGCGGCCATAAAAATTTAATAATTGATACAAAGAAAAATCCAAAAACTTTATTTGTTTGCATTCTGCTATTGTTATCTGCTTATTATCGATTACTATTTAATATTAATTGTCAAAATAAATCCAATTCTTATTGGATATTAATATGGCTATAGAAGATTAAGTATGATAAGCTTTAGATCATCGAATCGTTATATTTAAATAATATTATGAAGTTGTACTTTTACAGATATTTTAAAGCAAATTTTATGTTATGAACTCCTCGGATTCGTCCATTTTGGTTGCCATGTATCAGTTCAATGGTGTGTGTTCCTCAAATATAAAATATATATAGAATAAAATATATATCTCTCATATATCAGAAGGTATAATTAAAATTACAATGGTATACACCAATATTTATAAATAGGCTTGCAATATTCGTCTTTGTTAGGTATAGAACTCACGATCGGGCACTACCAAGCGTGCCGTCTATCCAACCAAAATAAATGAATAAAGTTAAGTTTTAACTCAGGCTTTAAAGACTTTGCAGCTAACCATTGATTTACATAACCAGACAGGAAGAATCCGAATGAGTAAGTTAAATTATTTAAGTTTACACTATATGAAAAGGACTCGAAAGTTTTTATATAATTTCTGTTAAATTAACTGATGTATAATGCCACTATATTTTATTGATGTAAGTACACACCCCGTATACAAACTATATATTTACAGAAGCTATATTAATTAAGTTTTGTAACAGAACATCTATAATGAATTGTTAATGACTGTTATTGTTATGATCACGTTGTAATGCTTATTGTTTTACGTTATATGCAAGCTGAACAAAGTCTTCCAGAAATTTATACAACAAGTATAATCATGTATGTTAAAAATCGGCTTAACTAGGTCGGTCATGGTCTTTACTCTGTTCTCTCGCCTAAAGTCCTTCTAAACTTGCTTTTCCTTAAAATTATATCTATCGTTTAATTGTTAGTTCAATCTTAAGAAAACTATTGTTATTTTAAATTGTACGTAAATCTTTTGAATATTGGTTTTGTTTTCGTCTTACATGGCAAACCGAACTGTCTCCAAATTGTTACATCACATTTGTACATCACATTGCGATTTAATGTACCATTGTACATACGTTGGTAAAGCTACCTTGATTTTCATTCCATAAGGTTACTTTTCAAATGTACTCAAATAAGTATCGCTACTGTTATGTACAAAATAGTGATATGAATGAAGCAATCTTATTTAAGCAATAAATGCACGAAATGTAGTATAGTTTTTATCCTTTTAGATGGAATATTTGAGTCATAGTAGTTATATGCAGGAGAATATTTTTAGACTGATTTAGTTATAAAAAGTTATGCTTTTTGTTGTAGTTGAATAAACCGTCTGACAAAGATCAAATATTTTTTTTATTTAATATAACCCTTTAATACTTAGTGCAGATGTTAGAATTTCCAAAACCATAAATATAGGCTAAAAGAATTTTAAATAAAAAAAAATCTGGCCTATAAAACTATAAGCGTCAATTTTGACATACCTAATCAATCATAAAGCTTATACATATTTTTTGTGTAATATTCTTGAAAGTTTATAAAGTCGTCAATTTAGCACATTCTAATTTAAAACACACTAATGCATTTTGATAAAATTGGTGGCGGTCTATTTGAACCGGAAAATATGCAATATGTGGAAATAAATAACGTCTACGTAAGTTATGTAACAAGTTTTCTCAGTACCTACACTAAAGCCGAAGTTATACCTATTTATTTACCCGAATGTTTACCTCTTCAATGCTAAATCCATGCAATAAACTAGTACCGGAGTATCGTTCTCAGTCACTATTCGCCAGTATCGTGGTGACATGACTAAATTCTTGCCTGAAACATTTTCTCCTCTTTTTTTCTAACTGACATACAATGTTGGCTTGGAGTAGCCTCATCATCACCGGACTTGCGGGAGAGCGGATGGCTCTCACCCCTATTTTCTCATCTTCCCACATACTTTCTATGAAAAGTGTGACGGTTCTTCGCCCTCGTCATCACCATCGTCCGTTTCTAGAATAATCCTAACGAAAAGAACTTCGTCTGTGGTGTTTGGAACGCCCAGAATCTTCTCGAAGGCCTAGAGCGGAGCCTGTGTAAGAGTCAAAAGTATCAAGAGAGGCTGTTCCGATGTAAAGCTACTCATGCGCACTCGCACGATTGGTGGGGGAGGGATCGGTCCACGGGGAAGGAGGGGAAGGGATCTGAATCAGGTAAGTTTTTTTTTCTAACTGACTTACGATGATGGCTTGGAGTAGCCTTGTCATCATCACCGTACTTGCGGGGGAGCGGATGGCTCTCACCCCTAAACAGGTAAGTTAAATGTCATTTATATGGAACCTTACTGGTGTTAACATCTCGAGTTTCCCAGAAAAACTATCTAGTCCTACTTAGTAGGTATACTTGCCGGTAACAGAGTTATTTATCTTAGCATATGAATTCTTTAGCTTATATTTATTCTCTAGCTTTCTTGATATACTTAAGCTTGTTTTACCTATAATGTTGCCTATTTGGCCATGTCTAATAAGGTAAGATATATTTTACCTGTTTTCTATTTCAGAAACCACTAAAGCTTCCAGAGGGCACTTAGATTTATCAGAGTCTTGGTCCACTATGAGTATTGTATGTCTGCAGTACCAGTAAGTGTGCCTAATGTATTTACGCCTTAAATTATAACGGAGAATCGAACCCTATCTGCCGCGTCTTATGTGCACTTAAATGTCCTTTTGTCTACTGGGTCTACCTATCAGTTTTTAACAGACAGTTGTGATTTTTGTTAGTTTTTTCGGTTTCAAGAAGCAGCTGTTGAGACCAAATAATTGGTAGGTACAAAACCCCTCACGTCTACCATTCAACACTCACCACTGTAATATTTACTAACATAGTTTTACCATGATGTACTTTTTAAATAACTCACCAAAAAGGTTCAAAAACCTTTTCTACCTTAATTAGATACGAAGAGCTCTCAAAGAAGTACGCAGCTCTTCTCCACGCGTACCACGAGAGCAATAGTACCGCCGTCTGCCGCTCGGCGGCGCTGGCGCGGCTTCGGGGGCAAGCGAAGTGTGCGCTCGCGCAGTTAGGTCAAGCGCATTGCGCGCTGATCGCCGTCGGGGATAGGTATCTTGACTTGAGGAGGAAGAAACAGCTTCAGGTGTGTTGGAGGTGGTATTTTTAATCATAAACTGTAGGTACCTTTGTCTGAACAACACGCGGTTGGTTTTGTGTAGGTCGATAGAACGGGGTTCCTAAAGTTTTAATTATTGGTAGACCTTAGACCTCTAAGGTCCCTGGTCCCTTTGCTGCTTTAACCCTTAATAGAGCACAGCATACCTAGACATTTTTCATTCGTTTTTGGTGGTACAACTACTTCATAAGGTTCAAAATCTGGTGGGATCTATTTTCTCGTTGCCCTATTACTTACGGGTTAAATTATTACCTATTTTCATTTGGCCTACCAAACCTATTTAATTGGGTGTTTTTTTTTCAAGTGGGAAATGTAGGTAGAACATCACCAGTGACGTTTTCAATTGTGTAAAAGTCATTATCATCGGGTGAAGTCCAAGTCCGCGACTGATGGTCTATGGCGAGGGTATCGCTGGCCACATTAGCCTTCATTATCCTACAACATATTATGACATACAATAGGAAAAAGTTTCACAAGTGTGTAAATAGTATCTTATTCAATCTAGAATGAGCCCAACAGATCTTGCTTCGGTCCAAGTCTAGCAATAATTTTACAGAAGAAGAAGTACGAAGCTCGTGTGAAACAACTGCAGGCGACAATGCGCGGTGTGAGGGCGATGTGCGAGCTGGCACGGCGGCAGCTGGACACCGGACTCGCACGGGCCCTGCTTGAGGAGCGGAGTGCTCCCGCCGCGCAGCTCCTAGTTGAGGTGCGTGTACCAATCGTAGTCGTAACTGCCTCCTTGGTCTATTGGTAGCAAGCGCTACGTAAGGACCGAGAGGTCCCTGGTTCGAGGTCGGGGTCGGGTACAAATTTGTGTGAGTTTTTCTGTAAAGAAATAGCTCAGCCCGGAGTAAGGAAGTTGGCGGTTGCACGCATAATCGGAAAGCAAGTTAAGCCGGTGATATAAAGATATTTGAAAAACATCCACGTTCGTGGCAGGGAGTACCACACGTCCTGCGCCCGATCTCTCATCGATCATGTCGGATTTCCGTATTTTCCGTCTCACCTAACTATGAGAGTGCACTTGTGTTGGCGCGCACACTTGTGCACTACAATATGTCCTGCGCACTTGGCTGATCTCAATTGAGATCAGCCGCCATGGCTGAAATCGGTCGGATGACTTATTACCAGTCGTAGGCTCTTTGGCCACTGCATTTACCTAATTAGAACGGGCTCTACATCGATCGATGCACCACTCCTCCTCGATGTAGACTTAATCGAACCTTTCCAACTCGTTGACGAAGGCCAGCAACTTCTTCGCGCTGTGAGGGAACTCGCTAAGTAGGTAAGTTACCTCGGGGATCCGAGATTGCCAAAATTATTTTAGTTATTTGGGCATATAATTTTCAACGCTCTTTCCGTCAGGTGTAGCAATCGAGCAAGCTACAGTAGGTGACTTGGTTATCTATTTATCATAATTCTGTCTTTCGATACCATCCCACTGGTTCTGATATACAGAACGAGAAGGATAATCCCTCATTTTTTCCAATTCAAATTGTACGTATTACGTATCTGCTTGTAGAATTTAGATATGAATTAAAAAGAAAATGTGAAAATAAATTTACTTATCTACCCTTGGTTATAGATCCGGAAATGCAATCTTCTCTTCATGGAGAACTTAAAGCTCAAAGCACAGATAGAAGAGTTAGCACCAGGAAAAGTATTCGAAGAATCGGAATTATGAAATATTTTAAAAGGTATAGATTCAGGGATTTGAATAGGTACTTAGTTATTTTGTAAGTATTTTATTTACGTAAGTATTTGATAGCATGTAAAACTTACTTGTTTTAGTAATAAAAGTCATTGTACTTAAATATCTTTATTTGGTTTCATTCTTACGATACTGCAGTAAAACTTTCCACTAAAAAATGCTTAACGATCTGTGCTTTATACCATCAATTTGTTTTTATACCATCCGATCAAGAAAAATACAATTCTTTTGCAAAAGCATAATATAGTCAAGCCCTTTCTGTCTACTTGTTAATACATATGGTAATGCATAAATTATTATAAAAAGTTTCTAAAAATGCTTCACCCAAATGATGGTAAAATTTTACGTTCTTGTAAATTGACCGGCGCATGTTGACGATCTCCATCATCTGGAATAATAAGGATTCTTCTGAAAGAAGAAACTGAATTGGAAGAAGATACATATATATTAGGTACCTGCCTATTATAATTGTTACCAAGATATGTCTCTATTTCTTTTTACCTTTGTACTGAGATGCCACCGCACCGCCGAGTCGTCTACATTCGTTCACTTATCCACGTACTCTTTATGCAGGCTCTTTATCTCATTTACCATCCCATCCAAAATGTATGACAGATGGTCTGGGTGGTCTAAGATAGCGGCGTCAGCCGAAGCTGCCAGTCTTAGCACGCCGCCGTAGCATAGGGCCGTTACGTCTAGACCTAGAACATAAAGGACCACTTTCACAAACTATTTATCTCTGTGTAGAGCCATTTGTAACTTTCTAACCAATAAATGTTATTAAAGACAGGATATTAATAACTAGTCCATGATTTAATTGATGTATGATTGTATGTAGTCCAAAATATACGCTCAATCAAGTTATTGGAACTACATATTTACATGTCTTGTACCCAAATAAAACTTTTATACTTAATGTTGCTGCACAGGTAGGTATATACCTAGGAGATATAAATACCTACCGAGTAGGTACATAAGTAGGATACACATAAAAATATAACAACGTTCTTCATTAATTGATTGATCATAACTAGACATCGGATTATATGCACTATCAAAATGCCAAAATATGCATGCAAATATGCACTAAAAAAGGGCGAAATATGCACAAAATATTCACAATCAAAAAACCATTAGAATTAACTTTATTTTCACAATACGTATATACCTACTATATATAGGTAGATACTATTGGTTGTAATTCTTGTGACAATATACAATAACATATTTTTCAAGATTTTCTGGCGCAAATTTGTGACGTTTGTCACTTAAAACTAATTTATATGCTGAAAATGATCTTTCAACGTCAAATGACGTCACCGGACAAAACTTAAATTTTGGCGTCATTTCTGCCGAGACCTCTTCAGGCAGAATTTGTCCGGTGCCTTTGATAAATGCGCTAACTTTTTTTATTCCTTTGAGACACGGATTTTTATATGCGAGGGCTATGTGTTGATGTGTGGTGTTGGGACGGCGGCGTAGTACAACACGTCTAACACGTATAAATACTAAAATAAGCACTGTCAATGAAAAAGTACCAAAATATGCAATAACGCTATAAAAATAGCATTATATGCATTTGCATATGCAAACATGCAAATGCATATAATCCGATGTCTAATCATAACAATACTCGTAATATTGATTGGTCATAATTTATTCGAAGAACATTCATCGTCGAATAGATTGATCAGACACGCAAATCGTATCTGTTGCCAAATGTAAGTACTTAGACCTTACGCCGTTGTGTTAAGGTTAGTTCTTGAATGCATTTAGGTCTACAGTAACTGCTTTTGATTTACTCGAAATCACACGGCCTTCAAAATCAAAATCAAAATCAAAATCAAAATTGTTTATTTGCTTGTAAATAGGGTAGGTTACAGTATAGTGTAGATGTTAATTTAAAAATAAAGAAGCTTAAAACCTATTTAGCTATTAATATAGCATGCAAATATTTTGTCTCTTATGAGGTAGGCAGTATACAAAGATGATGTTTTACATCAATATATTATTTATACATATTATAGTTATCATTTATTTAAAATTTATACTTACTCAACATTTAATATTAATCTATTCATCCATGTAATAATCATATATATTTTAGAAGTTCAAATAAAAGTTATCATATATTATCCTTATAATCTAGAAAATCTTTAATTGAGTAAAAACTTTTTTCCATTAGCCATTTCTTTAGTGCTGGTTTAAATTTATTGTTTGGAAGACATTTGATATGCCCTGGTAATTTATTATAGATTTTTAAACACATCATATAGCAATTTTTTAGAAAGCGGGTGGTGTTTGGAGCTATATTTACAATTAAGTTGTTGGTTTGTCTGGTTTGTCTTTGTGTGTGGTCTTTAGCTAAAACAAATAGTTGTTTGTTGTTGATTACAAATGTTCCTACTTCAAGTATGTATAGAGATGGGAGTGGGAGAATATTCAAACAATATTTGTTATTCCCACGCTGTTTACTACTTAAATGCTGACGTTTATAAGCGTGTAGGCGGAAGAATATGTGTAACTTTTGTAAGAGTTGTTTGATGGTCAAAATACTTAGCTACAACAGGTGCAACCTGCTGTGCGAAATTGACTATAAGACAGCGCTACACTAGGCGGATAGTCCGCTGCAGATATTCCGTTAGAGAATAGCAATTCATATATATTGTATATAGCGACCGATCTTCTGCTTAGTGTGCTCGCTATTTGTAATTTATTGAGTCTTGCGTCTTAAGTCCATGTGGTTGCATCACATGTATTGACGTTCCGTCAGTAAAGATCCGCTACGGAGTTTCCGCGTAGTGTGGAGCAGGTCTAAATCTATTGAATACCAGCTGCCTAGTTACTTACACGCCACGCGCGTATGAATATTTCAATCTCAAGTGAAATATTTTTATAGGTATTATACTAAAATATTTCACTTGAGATTCTAGAAGACCGTTGAAACTAACAAATTTTTTTAGTTCAACAAATCGCTACACTGAAATCAGATATCTTTCTAATTACGAACATAGAAATTTGATTTACATTCCAATTTCTCCACCTATCTGGTTTTCAAGTGGCATATTTTTTTACACAACCATCATCTTGAATTTGTGCTCACACATGCCTCTTGCTTATTTTTTGCTTAGCCTTAGGGCGCCACCATCGTCCACTTATTATTCATATTCATATTAAAAGGCACCAGTAATGTTATGCTGATCGGTGATATATTTTGGTGGTGACATATTATTTTTATTGTTTATAGTTGCATAATAGACACCCAAGTCAAGATGTGTCTCTGTCCAACAACTAACCAAAGCTAAGCTTCCACGACGCGTAAACCACGGCGTAGGAAGACGGTATTGTATTACACCGTTTGTAATGTAAATAAAAGCGTGTAAAGTTACTTTTACAACCGACTTATAGTCTTTTTAACATTTAGCCGTGTTGTGTTCGGATTGCGTATCCCTATACATCACCTTAACTGAATAACGGAACACGAGATACATTTCTTTATGAGGATGAGGTAGCATGACATTTTCTATGGAATTGCCCGTGTAGATTATGATATAATCAGAAAATCAGGACGTTTATCCTTTGATTTTATTCCTACTGTTGTTGTTATTCCTACGAATTGTCATAATTACCTACTGTAAGACTTGGCGAACAGTATAACGATCCACCTACATAATAATGCACATCCTATTCGAAGCTTAGGTCACCGGACCGATTTTTGTTTCTTTGATTTAATTGAAACTGTCGCCAGTCGGATAAGAAATTGGTTGCCTAATGCGAGCCGTAAACTTTAACGCTTTAAATTAACTTAGGTACGTTAAATAAATATATGAGTTGTCTCATCGCCTTATTTATAGTCACTTGGATGGAATACCTAATACTCACCGGTATTTCCCTTGTGCGGCACAAAGAATACTAATTCCTTCAGGGCGTTGCCCCCACATAGGGTCAGGGCGGCAGGGCCGGGCATGTTGCTGAAGACCAGGGTCGCCTGGCTGCTGTTCAGGAGGGGCCCGAGGATTTGCTTCGGCAGGACACTTATCAGCTTGATGAAGTAGTGGTTGGACTACAAAAGTGGACACATCTAATAGTTACAGAGCCCACGACCAAAATTTTTGTCTCATAGCAATACAGCCAAAACCACATCAAATCGATAGATAAGATTATTCTGAACTCGAAAATACCAATATCAGACATTTTCCGCGTAGCGTTTGATCTGACCGAATTTTCAAAATTGTCAAATAATTTTACCGAACTGCATCATAGCAATATGTCTGATTTGCAGACTGTAGTTGAATGATGGTTCTGCGATACCGGAAACATATTTTTCAGACGTTTGTGGTGTAGCGCAAACCCGTGAAATCACCTAAAAAGATTAAAAATGAGACAAAAAAAATGTCTCATAGCAATACGTCTGAAAATCTTTTTTATTAGTAAATTTTGGTTATTTGATGCGAACAAAACAATTTTCAGACGGAAATGTGGACACATAAAATTTTGAGACCGTTTTGAAAATGTTAACATATTTTACCGATCGGTATCATAGCAATATGTCTGAAAATTGCTAGACATGATAGAATAAGTTGTCCACATGTGCAAAAAATTTATATCAGACAAATGAAGTGTAGCATCTTCTCTATCAGACAACTTTTCGATACTCAGATATCATTTAAGAATCGTATTGAGGCATCTTGAATTCTCTGTTACAAACCAATGAATAATAGTAAGAAAGGGGCAGGGGCGTAACAAGCGCTGAGGCAGTTGAAATTAAATAGTGATTGATTTGATAGTTTTGGTTTTATTTAAGAACACTTGTTATTTTGGTTTTGGGAGTATATGCTACACTTAAAGTGTCTGAAAACAGGTTTTTGGTAATCATAGCAGCAATACGAAAAGTAAAAAAAAAAGTTTATCCGTATTGCTATGACACAGGTCGGCTAAATTATTTGACATTTTCAAAAATGCGCTCAGGCTATGTGCTACGCACAAAATGTCTGAAAACAAACTTTTTCATAATACAATTATAAAATATATGTACATTTTCACTATCAGACGTATTGCTATAATACCGACTGCCTTTTTTTTTTGACACAGCAGAAATGGCCTCCCACGCAGTTGCTACACTTTCGACCGTTACTATATACCTAGTCGGGTTCAGAATCATACGATCTAACGATTTTATAGGGTTTTTGCCGTATTGCTATGAGACATGGTTTTGGTCGTGGGCTCTGTAACTATAAAGTTTGATTAATTATTTACTGGATAATATTTTGGCCTTTCGGTACAACACGCAATTTTTCCATTGAGTTTTGAATACGGTCATATATCTATGAGTAAAAGTGGCAAATATAGACCCGGTAGAGCCAGTGTTGAGAAAGCTCGAATGCCTTGTTAAAACTTATGCAAAATAAACAAATTTCATGATGAGTTAGAAAGTCCTTATAATTTAAATGTTTCTCATTAAAAAACCTAAACTGATTGGCCTACTTTTACATAATTATTTGTGACTGTGTTAATAGGTAGGTACCTACTATTACATTTAATCCGAATCTGTTACTTAGTATTTCTGGTACATTGTAGTATCTACTTACCACGGGGTCAGCACTTTTGCGTAACATATCGCATCTACGTTTAATTTCATTCAAATTCCTCTTATCGTTTACCGGTACATCTAACATCGTCACACTAAAGTCGTTCTTCATAAGTACATTTTGATCAATGGATGATGATTTTGGAAATCTGACTGGAACTATTACTGCTATGTCGTCTGGAACATTTGCCATAGTCTAAAAGTTAATTAACTGGTTTATTTAGTATTTGGATATTCCAAATCAAGTTCATGTAAAAGAATTGTAACTATACCTTTGTAAAATAATTATTTAAGCCACTAGATAAGGCTGTGACTAATATATCGGAGAAAGATAAATTGTCGACATTATTTTTTATTTCTTTCACCATCAATAGTAAATTCTCATCGGATTCTGTCCACTTGAAAACTTTATTTCCTAGCAAAGACGGGCCATGTAACACGTTATCATCTGGTTTTCGTAAAATCGTGTCAACAAAACATATGGGGATTTCCCATAACTTCTGCATCATATCCACCAACGCAGTCGGGCTCTCGTAATTCTTTGCTTCTGGCATAGAGAACATGTTTACTGGATGATTTTCTCTTTTATCTGCAAGTGTTTCACAGAGAAACTCGAGCAGAGCCACTCCGTCCCCAATAGAATGATGAATGACGAATATTATTCCGTATTCACCTCTTTCCTCATCGTAGTTTCCGACTCTTTGATTCGTGATGAAAATTTTGAAGAGGCCTTCATCGTCATACGGCAAAGATTCGTTGGAAACTTGCACCATTACGTCTTCTAAGTCCACAACGGTAAGTTCGCTTGAATCTGGCAATTCGAGGACCTCCACATATTGACCCACATCAATCAAACTGTATTTTCTCCAGTAATAAAATCCATATTCTTCACTTCTCCTATAGAATATCTTGTCGATACCGTCATTAGCGATTGTTATGTTCAGCAATTTGGCTTTGATGCTGTCAGCCAAAGACTGAGGTGAATCGGATTCTATAACACCAATAACGTTTATCGTTGCATCATCTTCCAAACTCCAAAATATATCGAAACTGTCCAAGAATCCAACGAAATGTTTGTCCTTTCTTCTTATAATCACAGAGCACAATACTTTATAACACAAAGCTAAAACTAAAAATGTTAGCACTAATGGTAAACTTAACAATAACAATACAAGAACAGCACTTCTTGAAATAGTCTTTGCATTGAAATATCTTTTCAATGTGGCAGCAGGATTTGATTTACAGAACTAGAACAAAAATACAATAATTAAATTTATTGATTTCCAGGATTGACAGGAAAGGAAAATATTCAACAGTTTTTTTACTTACGCTGAAATGTAAAATTACGTTGATAAATATCACAGCAGCTATCGTTGTGGTCGTTCCGAAAACTGATTCTGAGGATTGTTGTAACACCGAATTTGACACATCACTCACATTTTGCGAAAGATAGTTTATAGGCAATGAGCAATTTAAATACACTTTAAATTTATTCATTTTGAATACCTATACACGATTTCTCTTATGCAAAGCAATACTTTTTTGGCGCAAGAAATACTCATTTATTATATAAAAATCGCCTTCTTCGCACAAACTCAAAGGCATTACTGAAGAAGGGAAAGCCATTCGGGACCACAACCCTTACTTTAATGCGTTGTGAAACCGCATAAGTTCAAGACATTGAAAGGAAATCCAATTAGATTACGCAACATGGATGCACGTTGCATTCATAAAACAATTATTGGATAAATAAAACTCACAAACAATTATGAATTTACTAATATTTATTTATTTACATGTTCTTTTAAAAAAAGTCACTATTGAATCTTGTTTAACCTTCAACCTTCTCACTGATCAAAGAAATTATAGAAACAAGAGAGCACAACTGCGTCTTACTAACTAGGTACAAGTCTAAAAACTATTGAAATGCATTAAATGCAGTTTGATATGTATGGCTATCCATATATAGTTACAAAACAAACATCATTTATAAATATATATACACTTAAGAAATACCTGCACAATATTCCTTATGCTAATTTTAATTGACTTGGTTTTAACTTCATACCTCTATAATCTAAATGGTGCGTAATTAACAAGTGTTTTTTACGAACTTATTTTCTTTCGCTTTTCAAGGTACTTTAAAAGTAGTAGAATTTGTTAGACCATTGGTCGCAGAACAAAAATAGTAAATTGGTATTCATACTTTCTTACTGGTATTCTTGCTTAACCTAATTTTGTATATAGGTCGTTTACATTGTCATTTTTTAAACCGGTCAAGTTGAACGAAGCGATTTTTCGTACTAAATTTAACATTTGTCCTAGTTTTCGACGGCAACTTTTTCAGTTTTTTGTCGTTTGATGAAGCACAAGACATTAATCCACATGAAGGAGACGGAAGCTACGTAGACCACCCTCAAGTGGGGGGGCACCAGGGAGAAGTTGAGGGTCTGAGCGGGGATCCAGAAGGCTTGGTTGGCGATGAATGTCTTCCAGTACTTTTCGCGTAGCTCTTCAAGGACGTCTTCTTTTCTTTCCAATACGCCGTTTACTGAAACAATAATGTTATGTTTAGAACAAGCTTACGGGATTATCAAATTGACTTTAAAAGAATATCTCGATAATAATATTGGTGGCAACCGCCGCGTAAGTATTTAGTTCCTTCGTTCCGTGGATCAGGAGCGCTACCATGAGTTAGCTATCGAAAACTTACATACGTTAAAAACCTGTAGTTTTTTTCATACTACCAATTTTAGTTCTTAGCGTTACCGCTAAGGGCGCTGTACAAGTTTTTCATAGACATATTTACATAGGCGATATCGAGTCTGTCATTTTAAAACTCATGGTAGCGCTACTAAAGTCGAGTCTCATGTCCAGACAAATATGTTTTTCAGATATGAAATTACGCAGCTCGGCGTCAGGAAATTGGTGGTAAGAAATATCAGTCACGTCGCATTAACGTTATACTTAATATAGATGTACCTACATACATACCTCACCTACTATAAGAGTGACCATACAGAAAGTGCAGCTATATTGTATGTACCTAGAATGTTATGTTTGGTGCTATTGTATGTCACGCGCAGTTGGCCGATGTCCATTGAAATTAGTTCCCATACAATTTTCCACTCTAACTAAACTGTATTGACCATGAATGCTTACGTGCGTAAAATGCAGCCAGGAGTATGGGCGTTGCCAGAAACTGTTCTGCGACCACTTTGGTCGCTACTGTCTTCATTGCTGTTCCCACTAACTTCTTATCCAGATACTTGTACCTAAAAAGAGAAGGATCAAAATCTACATAAATATCAATGAAAAGGTAAATCTTATATGTACAACTTAACTACTAAATACTTACTTTTTTTGAATTTTAGGCCTTAAGTTAGGTAATTTACAGAGACTGAAATAATTTCCTTTTTCAGGTGAAAACGTCACAGACAGACAAAATTGCTTGTTAATTTTTATGAATGATTAGCTCGGTGGAACAGTGGTTAGTAACCCTGGCCGGCGGTTCCAAGAGTCGTCGGTTCGATTCCCACTTGGGCCAAATATTTGTGTAATGAATCGGTGTTTGTTCCGTGTCTGGGTGTGAATATGTATTTATATCAGTCTCTGACGCCCATAGTACAAGCTGTGCTTAGTTTGGGGTCATTTATAACCGTGTGTGGAAATGTCCCAATTTTTTTTTCATTAATTTATTTATTTATTATACACTTGAGAGCATAAATATCGCACATCAGCATTTTTTTTGAAAAACAATGTTTTTTTCCAATTTCCAGTTATTTTTACAATAACATTTATATGTTTTTAGAAAGCTTGTTTTATAGCAAACATTATGTAACCAAACAATACAAAAATTCTTTGACTATTCAGTATATTTTCTTTCCCTAAATGAATCGACATTAATTTCAATAATGAGTATGATGCAATTTGGACTTACAAAAAATAAAAGAAATTATCCAAACGAAAAAAAATGTTCTAATAACTCGTATTACCACCTTTTGCACCTATAACAGCACGTATACGGTTTTAGTTACGGTGTAGTTAGTAGATTGTAGTCTGTTTGTTTACCAGTAATAGAGGGCTGGTGGGTAGACGGTGCTGCCCGCTACGACGATTCGCGCCGCGGACGCGTAGTCCAAATCAGGTTTCTCTGGCTGAAATAAACAATAATTTATTTTAACAAAATAAGTAATTATTAAATCCTCAACCATTATAGTCAACAAAAGAATAAATTTAAAAATAGAATTTAAATAATATACTACCTACATAAATAAGTGCCTAGTCTATCTATTAACAATACCTAGTTAATTGCACATTTAATTTCATTCATATTGTAAACTAATGAACATTTTATCAATACTATACAATATTAATCATCTAGTTATAAACTAAATTAATTACATGCTAAAAATAACACTATCAATGTAGTTCTGGAAATTGATACCAAATTACGCCGCTCCCGACACGGGTAGCGTGGCCGAGCGGTCTAAGGCGCTGGTTTAAGGCACCAGTCTCTTCGGAGGCGTGGGTTCGAATCCCACCGCTGCCATGATACTTTTTGCTGCTTGTTTTAATCAATATTAAATGTATTTGGTAAGTTTACGACAATTGGCTTTTTAGTAACACTGTTTTTCATTTCTATTGCTTTTTTTTAACAGTCAGCTCAACATTCATAGAAGATTAAATGTTTCATCATCGTTGATTTCCAGTTGATAATATTTTTATTAACTGGAAATCAACGATGATTACACTTACATTTCTATAGAGACATGTTTAATGAATGATTGATATGAATCGGTAACTAATGGACAGGTATTGTCATGACTTGGAAATGGCATCGTCATGGCTTCAAAACCTGGACCCGACCAGCTCAAAGTTTAGGCAGATTCTCCCTAAGCAAAGATTTCATAGGGCGTTATATAAGTATAAGTTATAATTGTTAGTCGATGGCTTTTGGCCCATCTCTGATCTCAAGGTACCTAGGTACGAACAACTATGTGGAAAAATAGTGCAACGACAGTTTTTCTATAAAATTTACGTCACGGAAACCTAATAGAATCAGTAGCGCTACCGTGAGTTTAAAAGTTACGGACTCGATATCGCCTACGTAAATATGCCTATGAAAAACTAGTACAGCCCCACTGGTGGTTCCGCTAAGAACTAAAATCGGTCGTATAAAAAAAACAACTCGATAGGTTTTTAACGTACGTAAGTTTTCGATAGCCAAGTCATGGTACCGCTACAGATTAATGTAAGTTCATTAGTACCTATCGAAACAAATCAAATGTCGTTCATAAAATCACATCTTCTAATTTCGCCGCTAGAGGCGCTATAACTACACTCAGGGGCACATTTAACCGGCCACTTACATTTTTTCAGTTCTCTTTAAAAATCAGACAAATTGAAACAAAATTTTGTTATGATATTAAGTTAAGCGGATATACACGAACATAAATTAAACATATGTAAGGTATTAAATGGTTTATTTATGACAAAAAAAAACTAAATGTGAAAATGGAGTTTTCGTACAACAAATTAAAAAAATGCGAAAATTAATTTCAAATAAAAGTGTACCTTACATTTACGAATTAATAATGTGTATTTGCTCCCCTGGTCCTAATGACTTCTTGCAACCGATTTGGAACCTCATTCATTATGTCTTGGATGTCGCTTTGGGGGCTTTTCTCCCACGCCTCGATCGCTGGTGCACTTAGCTCACCGAAGCTGCTTGGAGCTGGTGTACGACTACGGATTCATCTTTTGAGGTTGTCCCACACATGCTCTATTAGGTTCAGGTCAGGACTTCGAGCTGGCCAAGTTAATTGCTGAATATTGACGGCATCCAAGTACGCGGTAACAACTCTTGCAGTGTGCGCAAGGGCAATGTCGTGCATTAAAACAAAATTGTTGCCTATGAAAGGCGCAAAAAGTCCTAATTGTGGTTCTAGGACTTCTGTCATGTACCTGTGAGCATTAATACTGCCTCCTTCAAAGATTACCAGCTCTGTACGGGAAGTGTAAGATATGCCACCCCATACCATTATAGAGCCTCCTGGTATCCTACGATTCTGACCACAGCACATTCAGCAAACCTTTCTCCGCGGCGTCTATACACGCACTGGCGTCCTAATGGGCCGCGTAGAAAGATTCATGACTCATCTGAGTAGAGAACCATCTTCCATTGTGCCGAAGTTCAATTAGCATGTTCTTGGGCAAATCTTAGTCTCGCTCTTCTGTGCGCTGCAGTCAATTCTGGGACTCGAGCTGGTCTAAATGCTCTCAGATTCCGCTCTGCTAACCTTCTTCTTATTGTACGTAGGCTTACATTTACATTTCGAACTTCAAACATACGGCAACGAGCCGTATATAGAAAATATCTTAAATGTCTATACTAAGTACATAATTAACTATAGTTATAATTATACGATAAAATACTGTGGTAGTTAATCAAACGTTAAACTAATAAGGAAAATAAAGAGCACTTCGCTTAAATTACCAATTTTAAACTTTGGTAGACAATGAATACCTACCTACTTAATGACAAATTGAATAGTAATAAACTAAAAAAAAGTTTCCGAAATCCGGGACAATAAGCGCTAATTACTGAACACGGGACAAGAGGCAAAATTCCGGGACAATCCCGGATTTCCCGGCGGTCTGGCAAGCCTACCTTCTGATGATAGGCTTAATCAGCTTAACCGGGCTTGCGAGGAAGCATCCGCTCTCTCTCTCTCTCCGCGAAAACCAGCTGTTATCTCACCGTATAAAGCTTGTTGAAGGTCTGCTGGGAAAGTTCGGCAGCCGTGTAGAAGGAGGCGTAGACCAGGGTGTTGGTCAGCACGGGCCGCCGCTGCAGCGCGCCGCGCCACCACGCTGCCAAACGAGACGCCATTGCTCTAGTAAGCAGATAAACTTAAATTACTTACTAAATTAGACACAATGCTATACCATAAGTATCGCTACCATGAGTTTAAAAGTGATAGACTCGATATCGCCTATGTCAAAAATGTCTATGAAAAAATGTAGGTACAGCGCCCCTAGCGGTAACGACTAAAATCGGTAGTATGAAAAAAACAATTCTATAGGTTTTTTTATTAATCGTACATAAGTTTTCGATAGCAAGCTCATGGTAGCGCTAAAAAAATATTGTAGGCCCGTTTTGCAATAAACCATGTATCAATCTGTTATTCTAGATATTAAAATATAATTTGGCGTGTAAAATAAAAATGCCTATTTACGTCAGAAATGTTTGATTGTTTTGTTTTTGATGGACAATCGGTTTGGTATGTCTTTATGTAAATAAGAATAACGTAGGATACCGTGGTAGACTAAACTTTATAGGCTAAACGAAATCGGATATCTACCGTATTTTAGTGTTTAATCAATGATTGATGAATCCTTTATAAGCTACTTACAAATTGTTATATTTGGCTACCAGGACACAACTACATAATTGGAAATAACAGGAAATACCAAATATCTAACTACTTAAAACTATCACTAGTAAGTAGGTACTGTTGTAAACACGAAAACCTATTTGCGGAAGAATCACTAATGGCATGCGTATGAAAATGCAGTCAATAGGGTAATATATGCAATGAATTGCTTTGTGCACGCTTTGTAGGTGATTATGCGTGCTATTTACATACTTATATGCGCAAACAAACACTTGTGCGCTTCTGTCAAGCAGAAAGCAATGTCCGTTTTAACATTATAAACTTAGTTACTTTTCTAGGACTTAACCATTTTCTTTTATTTTACGTCATGCCAATTCCCCACAAAAGAATCTGATACCACTGGCGTATATACCTATTATGTTTTAATTTTGTTGATCTTAATGTTTTTGTGTAAAACAATATACCCCATTCTTCTTAGTTGCATGTTGATAGTAAAGTCACCAACATTTTTTTTAAACTTCTTAGGTAGGTTAAATTATTACTGCACTCAATTTAGGTGAAATGCTATTATGTGCATATTTCAATAACTGGTATCTGAAAGCAGTATTAAAAACACCCAGGTATGTCTACTAATAATACATAAAAATAAATGTAATCAGAAATAATTATTAGAATCAGGTCTCTTTATTTATGAAGGAATGCTATTATTTCGATAATATTGTTATCTAACATTAGTTACCTTCTTAGAACAACATATTCATATAACTTCACAACCAACCTGTGTTAAATTGAACTAATTTCAGTTTCCGTTTACATTTGACTGCCAAAACCACCTAAACGAACACAAAAATTGGTACTATAACACTCCTTTTTACTCTTTTGTTTACACTGACCGAAATAAACATAAAAAAGATTGTCACGAACGTTGTATTCCCCGCGAGGAACAATTTGGACTAACCGCGTCCCTTCTGGCGACGAATTGACTTCAATAGAATAATTAAATGTAGCAATAGATATGATCTACATATAACCTTTGCACAATATTTCAGTTCAATGTAAAACAAAGAGGCTATTCTTGAAGTAAACGAGATTTTTCATCGGTATTTATTTCAGCAGTCATTATGGGAATTATTTCTGAGCAATGATTTCATATCAAGATAATTTTTCACATAAAGAATATCTATGTAAAAATTGAAATCAAATCTGACTTGCATCGTTTGATCAAAGCCTACCCTTGTCATCTAAAACAATGCCTACAATTGTCACATTCAATAAATCAAATTATAATATTATAATTATTGTAACGTTGACATTTGAAGCACTTCAATGTGGGAAAGAGGGAAATTTGTTTGCCCTCTGGCATCTTTTGTAAAAAATACCATTTAAAGGCATGGCGTGCTCTCATATGCTGCAATCTTATCTACTTTGTGTTAATGAATTAAAAGTACCATTTACGTAATAATTATATCATTGAATTTTTCAACAATGAAATTACTATGATTGTGGGACTGGCGCGATCGTAATCACTATCTTCACTTGTTCTTTCTAATTTTCTTTACACTTATTTAATTATTACTTTCTAAACCTTTACACGCAGCCGTATATTGTGTTGGTTGTAAATTAATTTTACTATGTTGGAAAACATTTCTTACGAAAACAACTCAATCATATTGTTTGTTATTATTATGTTATAAATTGACGTAAGTTTTTTTCATGAAGAGAAATTGTGGCGATGAAATGAAAATGCGTGCGTTAATTTAGCTACTATTTAAATGTCCGGAGTTTAGTTAGATGAACATTTTTGTACATGTTACATTTACAATTGTAATTAAAGGTATATATCTGAATTTAATGGTAATAGATATGTCGCAGTCATCTGGTTAAATCAGCGATTTGATTGGATCACTAGCGCGTTCATTGAATGACGACGTTCAATTGAATGACTAAAGGACAACTCGTGAAGTTGTTGAATCTAACGTTCAACATCTTGACTGAACGTCATTTAGCGTAGTCGTTGAATGACTTTGTTATGTTTGATTAGGGTAACCTAACCGTAAAAATAGGTAGGGTGAAAGGGTAATAGTTCGCAACTTAAAAGATAACTAACGTTAGATTTAAAAAATGCGGACATGACATAACAGACCTTATTAACCAGCCAGTTTTGCAAGATTTTTTTCTTTTAAAGTAGCCGGCGACAGCGTATTAATCGGTACATCCATGCTGTCTCAATTTTTTTACGAATAAGTCACTTTAAATATCAACTTCACTCAAAAAAGTATCAACACAGTGCTATTCGATTATATCTGTACCAGCTGTTGGCGCCATCTTTGTTTTGATAAGCACTAATGCCGCAGTGGAATAAAAACGAACTAAATTACAATCACCTGACTGATTTTACATCCGTTATGTTCAAAGGGCTATGTTTCAATCCGCTAACTTGTTGGACGTTGAGTGAGGATAGTTCATTCAACGTTCGACCTAGTCATTCAATTGAACGTCGTCATTTAATGAACGCACTAGTGATCCAATCAAATCGCTGATAGTCCAGTCAAATTAGCTCTTTTAAACACCAATCTGCGGAAAAATTACTAGTGAGCTGAATTTTGGTACACACCTTTATTACGGCATTGTAATGATCGACATTCTTCATGATTTTCAGTTTTCCTTTTCCAAAAAGGAAAACTTTCTGTACTAGTATTACTAATGCTATATGTCTGTATGTAGTAGATTTTACTAACAACACGCTTACAATTAATATCAATGAAAAGCATAGGGCGTACGCCTTGGTATACAATACCGTATGAGAGTGCTTTCTCGGCGCTCTCCTCCGAAAACTTTCAATTCTACAAAAAAATGCAAAGGACATTTTTTGTAGATAATTTTATAACAAATATTTTTTCTAATGACCTCAATTAAGCTACAAGCAATAGATCGCGAGATATTCGCGAAAAACTGATTTTCGCGACCTTTTGACCCCTATAACTTTTTAAGCCGGCACGATATCGCTACCTTAAATCTCAAATGGCGTAACCGCCAATTTGGTCAAAATGACTTTTTAATGCAGTTTTATTCAGTTTTTTTTTCTCTATCGATCTGTATATTTAAAATCCTCAAATTCGCAAAAAAAAGGTTATTACGACCCAATGTTTTTATAGATTTGAACACTTTTCATAAGGTAAACAGGTCGTAAAAGGCTTAGTTTAATTTACTTGGTGGTTACGCCCCTAGAAATTATTGTGACGTGAAAAAAAATTCAAAAAAAAAGGGTGTAAGGGACATAATTTTCCGGCGTAACTCGTAAGACACGCTATTTTTCGAAATTGCAATACAAAAGAAAGGCGTTTACACCCAAAATCGCTGAACACATGATTGTCATTATTATTGTTAGTATTGATGCGCGGGGGGATTAAGTTTGCGGAGACATTGGCTATTTATTGCTTTTCCTTGTTTCGGCATTTTAAATCAATGTCCAAACACAAATCAGAATGAAAGACCAATAACGCGCCAAAGTCAACGTAACGGTCACAAAAAATAATAAATACACGGAGGAACGTAATCTATGCGTACCAGTACGCAAATGGCTGAATACATAGATAAATGTATGGTGAATATACAGCAGCGGGGGTAACGAATGACAAAATTAATCGAATTACGTATAACTATAAGTGAAATTTCCCATGTACAAAAATTCTTCATCCTGTTATAAAACTTACAAGGTGAGTATTACCCATTACATCACTATGAAAACGTGACATATGGCGTAACTTTGTAAAAAGCGTAATACAAAGTGGAAATTTTACGTTTTCTTTCATTATTAAGTTATTTTAAAGCACAAAAGACAATTACTTTCGGGAGATACGACCTTCACCTCTTAAAAATCATGTTTTTTTATGAGGCGTAAACGCCTTTTCGTAATATTTTTATAGGCGTAACCGACTTCTAGTTTGTTAAATATAAGATTTAGGTGCAAAGAGTTCTTACTGAAGCCTTTATCTCAAAATTCTAAGAAATTTGAGAGATACATTTTCACTGCATTAAAATTAACAAAGTTATATAAAAAAAAATACTTTTTTTTTCGTTTTTTTGCTCTCCTGAAAAGTTGCGTTTTGGTGGTTACGCCATTTGAGATTTAAGGTATCGATATGAATGTCGATTTTTCACACCTTCATTACAATGCCGTAATAAAGGTGTGTACCAAAATTCAGCTCACTAGTAATTTTTCCGCAGATGAAACCTAATTTGACTGGACTATGATTCAACCAAATGACTGCGACAGATACACCATTAAATTCAGATATGAAAACTTATGTTATTTTATTTCTAAACCGAATATGTACCTCATACGTGTTTTTATTTCAAATAAAGTGTTCGATCAATAATGCTTAAAGTTTTCTCACACAAATTTAACTTTATACTTCTGCACCCATTACCACATACCTCAATACCCTTCGCCCCATAACTCTATCAGTTGTTACGACAACAGTCGTACGTCACTCGACACTTAAAATACCAAAACAAAGATTCATGGTGTACCGTAAAGCTTTCATTTCTTACCACTAACTTTTGTACATTTAGTGACATTTTAATATTAAGAATAATCAATTTCTTAATATTAAAATTATAGTATGTAAAACATGCTTAAATAGTTGCAAGACTTACCTACAATATTATTTATTACCTACAAGACTGCAGTTATGTAAAAGAAAAAAATGAGTCAGTGCATTTATATGTACCTAAGCATTCGCGTATCATAACCCCTTTCACAAGGAATCAGTACGTCACAGTCCCTTCTTGAATCATATCTTATCACTGACTCGTAGTGCAGTTCGCATTGAAACTAGAGACCTAGCTCTTACGTAAGGAAGCGATCGCTATCAAGGTTTAAGATAATGTCGTTCAATATTAGGTAGGTACCAAGCAAAACCGGTTAATGCTTTTCTCAAGCAGTCCAGTAATAGTCGAGACATCGAATCAATTAGTAAGCAAACGAGGTTTGCATTTTTCATAATATTACATTATGTTATTAGGATTACTTCCTCACTACTACTACTACTTACTACTAGCACTCTAAAACTAAATTCGCAGTTACAGAACTGTGCTAAATTTGCAGCACGTCGAAAGCCACGAGTGATTGATCCAAACATTAAGAAATGGAGTGCTAATCGTACGAATTTAGTGCATGTAAGTTATAAGTGGGCTTTAAAATTTTGCAATTTTTTGCCATATCTTACATGCAGCTAATTCCGTTTTCAGTGGTTTTACTTATTGGATTCCGTAGATACAGGATATTATTATACATAGCTAATTAAACATCCCAATAATATTTGGTTGGACCTTTACCTACATTACTTTAAATTCCCTGTGGTTCTAAAAAATAGGATCAAATAGGTGAGACAAATTGGAATCACACGGGAAATTATGTAATTTTTTTAAATTTTAACGGAGGTCTTTATCTGATTTGGAAAGTGGCCGGGGAGAACAGATATTTATCTTGTTAAACTTTATGTTATTTCGATGACTGCCTCGTTGGTCTATTGGTACCAAGTGCTGCGTTAGGACCGAGAGGTCCCCGGTTCGAGTCCGGGGTCGGGCAAAATTTGTGTGAGTTTTTCTGTAATGAAATTACTCAGCCCGGAGTTAGGAAGTTGGCGTTTGAACGCCCGTGCCTCGGAAAGTACGTTAAGCCGGTGGTCCTGCGCCCGATCTCTCATCGGTCATGTCGGATTGCCGTCTCACCGAATTATGAGGGTAAGGGAATAGAGAGTGCACTTGTGTTTGCGCGCACACTTGTGCACTATAATATGCCCTGCGCACTTGGCTGATCTCAATTGAGATCGGCCGCCATGGCTGAAATCGGTCGGACGCCTTAGTTATTTCGATAAAATCTCTTCTACTTTTGTGGGAGAGCTCATTCATTCGTTTATCCTACCATGATTTTATGTGTGTAAGTAGATAACACAAGTGAACACTCGTACCATATGTAGGTACAAACTAGGTAACAGATAGTTATAAAAAAACTACAACTAAAATTACTTTTTATTAGAGTTCATTACATAAACGAAGGAATTCGTTACAGCTATCGGAAAGGTATGCTACGTTCAATTGCGTAATTAAACAAAGAGGTTGCGCAATCGACAGTTTTTGTTTACCAATGTTGTGCATTTGTCGAGCCTTCTTCGTGACACTTGCTCTGTTACGTAAAAGTTGTAGGTACTTTCGTTCGATACTTTGTAGGTTCTTGTCGAAATCGTTTGGTAGCAATTGCTCTACCACAAACTTTCGTTTAGTTTTTTTCCCTAACTGATTCAACTATGCTCGACTCACCTAATGTTTGAAATACCTAATGATCGTTTCACATAATTTCATAATAACTAATGTACGCAATCCCTAATGGACAATTCGCCTACGCTCGACTCACCTAACCTTTTTTCGTCTACGCTTTATTCATCTACGCTTTATTCCCCTAACGCTTTACTCACCTAAGAGCGAATTCACCTACGGCCTATACTTTGGTACTTGGTAACTTCCACGTTGATCTATTGGTAGCAAGCACTGCGTAAGGATCGAGAGGTCCCCGGTTCGAGTCCGGGGTCAGGCAAAATTTGTATTGAGTTTTTCTGCAATGAAATTACTCAGCCCGAAGTTCAGAAGTTAGCGGTTTAACGCCCGTGCCTTGGAAAGCACGTTAAGCCGATGGTCCTGCGTCTAATCTCTCATCGGTCATGTCGGATTGCCGTCTCACCGAATTATGAGAGTAAGGGAATAGAGAGTGCACTTGTGTTTGCGCGCACACTTGTGCACTATAATATGGCCTGATCTATATTGAAGCTGCGGTGGTGAGCGAAACCATTCTGCGAGAATAAGCTTGCGTGGAACCGCCGGAGCCCCGCAACGCCAGAGCCGTGATAGAGCCCAAACCGCGCGACGCGCAGTAATGATAAATAGTAGGCGAGTTGTTGATTAGGTATTTCAAACATATTCGAAACATGTATTATGTTAAAAAAGCATTAGATTAAAAAAGCATTAGTTTAATTGGTCCTTAGTGCAAACAATTTTAGTTGAAACAAAATTATATGAGTTAAGCATTAGGTGAGTCGTGCATTAGGCGTAATGATTTTAGGTGAGTCGAGCATAGTTGAATCGGCAGTAGTTGAAACAACTTTAGTTATTTTGATACGTAACCCAATGGCTCTACCACAAACTTTCGTTTAGTTCAATTTGTTCTGACTTGTTAAAATCTTTCGGTAACTGCTCTACCACATAAACGTAACGTACTACATACATACATTCTATTCTACTATACATACATTTATATAGGTAGGTAAGCCAGATCCGCTATGAGATACCTATAGATTCTTAAAACACATAAAATTATTGCATAATTTTAGCGTGCATAATTATATCGTATATTAAACGTATATATTAAAAACAACACAGCTACAAAACTCAAAAGCGTACAACATGTAGGGGAACCTGTTGTACCTTGGACAGTGTTGTACCTAGGACAATTGTAATTTTTCGTAAACTCTCGCGCTTTACAATAATATTGTATATGGCAGTCGAAGCCTGCTTTGATAAGACTTACGTGAAGTTAGTAGTGATTTGCCGGCGCCGCGGCAATGCAGTTAAAAAGGGATATTTATTATTTTTTACCTAAAAAGTTTGTTTTTTGAATTTACTTATGGCCTCTTAATTTGTCACGATATGTATTTATAAAATATCTTTTACTTCCGATATAATCTCAGTTTATTAAGGTTTTAGATAGTATACCCAACCTCAACCCACCCTCAATTAAAAGTGTGTTTAAACAAGTTGTAACTAAAAATTGTTATGATGTTGTACCTCGGCCCCCCAACTGAGGTTGTAACTTGGACATAGATAATACATAGATAATTTTGATATAGATAGTATAACCTTATAAAAACATATTTTTTGATTATATTTTTATTCTATTTATATAAGGCAAAAAATAAATATTTAGATATGTAAACATTTGTTATGTTATTGACACAAAATAAAGAGACAAGAGACTATTAATTAAGGTAACTGTTAATTTGCTTTTTACATTAATGTTTTTGTTGATTACAGGTATAAGCATTATTGTTGTACTTACCTATATTAAAAATAAAACTCTGCTGCAATTGCTAGTGTTTATCTTCATTCTACCCTGGAATGTCCAAAGTACTACTGGAACGGTCCAAGGTACATCAGGTCTGTTGTACCTTGGACAGTTTTCCCTTTTTTTTTCAAGTTGCTTTTGTTTCCAGCTTTACCGAAAATCCTCATATTTTATGTATTTATTATATAGTTGAGTAACTGATCTTTCCATTATTCCATATTTGACGGATCTTATTCCACCCATTTATTTTTAAAAAATAAAAATAACAAAAACTGGCCTAGGTACAACAGGTTCCCCTACATACAAAATAATGAAATTTTATCATTGTGCGAAAAATTATAACATGTTGACTCAACATCTCAGTACAAGTATTTTTCATTAGCAAAAAATTGTCCTTTTCATAAAGTCAGTCAGCTGATCATAAGCTTCTTTTGTATTTCAGTGAATTTTGTTCCATCGATTAAATGGAGTTAATAGGCTAGCTAAGTTCAAAACACTAAGTGAAAACAAACCCTATCATTTATACCTACCAAAAAAATATTTAACACTAATATTTTAAACATTGTTGGACGAAATGCTTAAGAAATGTGTAAGCATTTCGTGCAAAATCATCTTGATCCAATGTTCTTCCTTCGCTTATAAAATCCTAATTGACTAGTAGGTATGCTTTGGTGTTGAACCTGTTCTGAGAAGGAAAACATAATCACAGTGGTTCGCTGTGGTCTCTAGACCACTCGCATACCTACCTAGAAGTGCGTCATAGAATCGATTAACAAAAGTAACAAGTTTTTAACTTGAAAGCAGATTATTTTAACTTTTATTTTTTCTTAAAACCCCAATGATATAACAAATATTGGTCTCTTTTTTCACTAAGCCCCAAAAACGTGCGAAAATAATTAAAGTAATTTGGTAAAGTTTATTTCTATGTAAATAACTAAGGGCATAAATGAATAGGCGACAATGTTTAGAGTTTCCTCCGCGGAAACGACAACGAAGAAAAACTGAGTGAAACTTTTTTCTTTTGTTAAGTTTAACAATAAACGTGTTGAACTGTTGCGCTATGATTTTCTCCGTACACTATAAAACTTCAAGGACTTTTTAACTAAAGTTAGATTCGATTTCAAGAAATATGCAATAATTTACGGTCTCAGTAAAAGTATTACGAAAAATAAAGTAGTTACGGAAGTAAGTAAAAAGGCTTTATTACGATCGATCGAAATAAGTATTATATACAGGCGAAGTTTCACTGAGAAAGAGCGATGTATGTTATTTAATATAGGTAGCTAATCTCTAAATACCTGATACTATTTCTAAACAAAATATATACTTTAAACAATACTTATTCATGCCATGCACATTATAGATAGGTAAAGGAAATCATAAGTAAGTCAAAAAATACATTCAAAAGCCTTTCATTTGTTTTCCTACTCATCCCACGGTTCAAAAGCCTGTGTAGCACTAACTTTTTAAAAGATTAATCAAAAGTTTACCTTTGTATTAATCCCGAGACCCGTTGCTCTGAAACTGTAACTCTGAATCCTTCGTATCTTAGACTAAATGTGTTCTTTTGTGATAAAAACAGTTGTTATTTGAGATAACATTTGTATGTAGAGATTGTCATAATGCCATAGTGTGGCGGATCGTAAAAATTCGAAACGTGAAGCGGCCGGGCCTGCCGTGCCAGGTAATAGGAGGTACGGCCGCACGGTGGGTCGAACGAGCAAGTGCGTGGACAAAAGATTTGTTTTCTGTTTTATTTTATTCATCTTTTTGGGTAGTCACATTTTTTAATGCTTTTACAGTTAATCGTTCGAGGGATTCGTGATATAACATCAGATAAATTCCAAATTATTAAGTAAACGGATGGAAACTTTTCTAGCATACAATATTTATGTTAATTTTCATCATGGCATTAAAAATTATTAATACGGTACTTATTACAGTTTTATTTGTAAAAAAGGTCGAGATTTATAGTACATTAACCCTGTTATTTTACTTAACCCAAACTAAAATATTCATATGTTTACTCTGGCACTCATTAAAAACAGTAATAATAGTACACATCGATCGATTTCTAACGAATAATAAATTAACTACGTCCGTACATAATTAATAAAACACGTATCACATACAATTACTAAAATACTCAAACGCCTAATTAATCTTGAACAATACCAGAGACGATTAATTGCAAAAAATCCATATTAAATTCAATACAGAATTTTGCCAAGAAAGTAGAGCAGTGTGCATTCTTGGTGTTAGCGGTCGTCCTCCCACCTACGGCGCGGTGATCTCGCTCTAGCGCCATCGCGCCGTCCCTCTCTGACGGCTCAGTCAGTCGCCGCCGAACGCTGGCGTGTTCCACAGGTGTATCGTTCCCTGCTGTGTAATGTGTGACTTTCGTAAATAAAACCTGTTTATTACAACCGAAGGATCTCAAAAGACGTCCTTTTTTGTTTTAAAATAATAGAGCCGCTTTGTGCGTCCGCGGTGGTGTGTTCAAATTGGAATCGGCAACAGTGTTGAAGTGGTTTCGAAACAGTGACAACAAGTTTTTCTTGTGTTGTGCTCGGTCCTTGAGTTGGAGGCTCTATCATCGGCGACGACGCTCCTCGTGTCCGGGCGATTTGTGGTCAAGGTATGTCTTAAGATTATAGTGTTTACGGACTCTACGTAGAGCTGCTCTACTAGGTATTGGAAGTATAAGTTTAACGGTAATGATGTGCATGCGGCGTAAACGAGATAACTTTCACAAATTTACACTTCTCGACCATTTTTAGCATAAACTCACAGTTTTCTTGCATAACTTAACGAATTTCAACATTACACAATTTCATAGATTTACTTCAAAAGGGCGATCTATACCTATTATATACTCGTACTCACAAATGTTTAATACAAATCCAATCCTATAATGAAATAAAAACTTCACACGAAGAGCATTATCGAACGCTCATCTATTATGAAGTATGAATGCATCCCATGCTCCATAAAGTTATTAATCTATTAAGGATGTTAACCTTTACGACTAGCAACAGAGGCAAACTTTATAGGAAAACAATAAAACACCGTGTACCCTACCATCTATTGAAAAGTTGGTCAGGTGTATTTCATTGTACAAACGCAGTCGAGTGAAATGCGTTCTGTGTAGGGGAGGCTTTATCAATTGTTTGCTCTCCTACCTGCTCTGCAGAGCCATTAGAGCTATCGTCACACGTTTACTTTATGTTATTGTCATAACAAGCTGTGTAACATGTGGTTATCGCGTTATTAATCTTGTTCTAAGCACGTTGCGAGCATAAATTGTTTTTCTTTGATTTAAAAAACGACTCTATATTTTCACTTGTCCCTAGAGATTAGGTATGAAAGATTTAAACGCTTTTGAATAACGTGTTGAACTCAGGATATTGTTCCAATAAATTTTACAAAATACGAAGTACCTATTTGGATTAGTTAATTATGCATCACATCTCATTACGATTCAGATCAATTACTTCTTATATAGTATATTGCATGCGTCATTATTACTTTTGCTAATAAGCTATAAACAAAATATATACTTACCTACACAATCTGATAATGAAATTGCTAGAATTCCAGACACTGATAAAATATCAATTACTTAGTTAAATACTGTACCTTGTAGTAATGTAAACATTAGGCAATTGATAATGTGACGTACCTACCTATTTACTTCCTTAATTTGTTGATTAATTTGGTCGTTATGTTAAGTCTTGGCTATGTTAAGCTAAGTAAGCATAATCAATTATGTAGGCTCTACCTGTATTAATACAAAGTATGACCAAAGTATACCTCGACCGCATACCTATGTGGATCACACTACAGGTTACCATTAGGTGGAGGTGGAGTGAGGTCATCTTATCAGCTAATCAATAATCAATAAATATGTATTTTCATAAAAGTTCCTCAGATCAGGTTCGCAGTGTCATCGAAGTCTCAAGGTCACCTCACCAGTAATTTACATACTTTCAGAAATAATAGTGCAATATGATAAACAAAACCACAATAGAAAGGTCAAAAAATTTGAAAAAATTTTTTTATAAACCTCAATTTTGTGATCCTTAAAGCCAAAAACACTAACAATATTTTTGACGAAAATACTCAATGACGTGAGACGCAGACAATTTTTAAAATTCCTCCGTTCGAAAACAGCCGCGCAACGAACTGTTGAGATGTCAATGCATCTGAGTCACGTCGGCACGTCACTATGATGTCATAAGCCAGGTAGGTAAAAAGAAAAAAACAAATGTGAATTATGACTCTACATTTTCATTTCTTTGAGTACAAATGCCATCACAGAAATGACTATTTGACGTGTTTGAAAAAAAAAACAAAGTTAGCTTTAAATAATCTTGTAATGAGATGTAAAATATGGTAATGTACTTATAAGGACCATTTCTTTGTGTACTTTATCTGTGTGTTAAATTAATAACTTACACTTAATTTTAATTAGAAAATTAAGTCCATCTCATTTTTTTTGGTTAATAATGTCCAACTCAACATTAATAACGAAATTAATAATTTAAAAATTAAGCGTACCACTTAAATAACCCTTTACTTAACATACATACATAATAACAAAATTCAACTCATCTTAACAAAGCGTATTTTAACCTTGGAAAGCGAATATCACGATGCAAAAGGCTACAGAATCAACAATAAACCGCTTTCAGTCGATTGAATTCCTTTTAAGGTTTACCAGTCAACAAAAACTGGGTTTGACTATATTTAAGAAGCCATTTAAACCCCAAAATAACTTGACATACTTTAGTTTCGACACAATATTAATATCATTATTTCATAAAAACAAAATTTTAACCACTGTGCACTTTTAAAGCAACTTTTAAAACAGTGAAATTCTTGATGTAGTGAATAATAGTTATTATAATACGTATTTAACCCACAGTGCAAAAAATTATAAATATTACAAAATTAAGTTTGTTACTTTGTAAACTATCTTTAAGATAACAAAAACATATCCAACCGACACTCATGTATGTGAATGTGCAATTCCAAAATAATTACCATGACGAATATAACGATTGTAAGCAAGATTGGTTGTCTAACGTAGCTATATGGATGACCTTGTAAGTTATTGCTTAACGCCATAAAAATAGATTTCGTAATTGCAGAGAAAAACTGCGTTTTGCTCGGGTCTGGCATTATCTTACGTGCAAGCCTGTGACTAATGGGTCGTGACGTAGTGATTTCTAGTCTAACTTCGACTTTAGTACCTGAATCTTATGGTAATTTTCAGTTTATGAAATGTTACAAATGCAATATTAAATTGAATAACGGAATCTTCGAATTAAATGCAGCGTCCTTTTTCGTTATCGTATCAAAAACCCTTAAACCTTATTTTTTGTGCAAATAAGTACCTACTCATGTATGATTTCAGAATTTCGCGTTCCATTACACTAAATATTAGTCTTTATGGGTCTACACGCAGCGACCACGATTGGTGTTACCCAGTCGAAACGTCGGGCAGTAGTAGCTATGTATTTGCTACTCCTAATATCGCGTGTAGACCCATAAAGACTAATATTAATTACCTACTCAGTACTAATAATAACTATTTATGCATAAATTCCATGAGCCTCTTCTATCGTTATGCAGATAATAGCAAGTTTTTCCAGCGATATTGTCTCGATTCAAAGAGCTATCAGCGAGCGGTTTTCAATGCAACAAAACAATGTGCGATGCACTATGGGATAGTTCACACACTAACAAACGCCTCTGTTCCCCGAGACAATTCACAACATGTTTTTACACTTTGCATCGCTGTCTTCAGCTTAGAAATCGACGATCTTGTATGAAAAATAGTCATTATAACAACTTGACTATTTTTCAAATTAGTAATTAACTATTCTATTCATCGATGACTTTTGTATAGGTTTCGAGTATAGATAGGTCTGCGCTATTGAAAGACTTTACGACTGTCTTTTGACCTAAACTTCCATGCTTTTTATTTAAATGCATTTTTTCAATTCATTTTCATTATGATTCGTATTCATAGATAAATACTTTACAGAAGTTGTCCTGTGGGCTGATTTGTGATTCTGAATCGTATAGGATTTTTTTTTATAATAGGCAAACTGCAAGATGACATCACTCCACCTGATGTTAAGCGGTAGTGAGATCCAAATATGAGATCGACAGGCACAATAATTCACTAAAATGCATACCAAAAAAATCAAATCGGACCAGCCTTTGGTGAAGTTCAGTACAGTAACTCGTATGGTAAAGTGCAGTATTATTGTCTCGATATACCTAAAAAATTTGAAAACCGTAATATGTATTACATTCGTGTCTAGCTTTAAATAATTTAATTTTTAAAGGCATACTCGTAGCAACCAAGTTGATAAGTCGAAACCGTAAGAAATCCACAGATTGACGGGAGTTTGAGTCGGAAACATAAATAATTAAATCAAAACCATGGCACTGATAACGTTATCGCTCTTCGATACATTATTGCAGGAAAGTTTAATGCCGTATGAAATCTATACGCGTTCTTTGATTAAATATTTCTTACGATTTTAACGAAACCTATCCGTGAATTCATATTGTTAAAATACAGAAAAGTTTTCCACGATCAACCCTTATAACTTAATTTTTTCTGATATATTATATATGTAAAATCTTTAATTGGATGAAGATTTAGAAACTTATCCGTAAATTGGTGATCTATTTACAATCATCCCAATATTTTCGAATGACTGCATAAATAGTCAGTTGGCGGTTAAAAGCCGTTGCATAGAAAGCAGTTGACGTATAATTTGATACCGCTAGACGAGTCTCAATTGACCCCTAAAATCCTCAATCACACTTGGAACAGTTGACACAGAGGCAATTGGACAGAACAATACAACGTTGCCGTTGGCTGTTGAAAAAACACAGAGGCATCATCTCTCTTTGTGTTTGTAAACTGCCGACAACAAGTGGAAGGATCCGTATGTTTAGAGTATTGTAAATGACAATTGCTCTAATCCTTCCGTATCAGACTTCAAAGAGCTTGAGTTTAAAATTGTTCCTATTTTATTATAGTACAGATTCTTGTGTAACTCTGTTTTACTTAATTTCAACTAATCCTTCATCAATGCCTTTGCAATATGTCTGATCATATATTTTTTTAAATATTGTATTTACCATAGTTATAGGAATATTTAAAGGCAAAAAATATTTTCCCATAAAAATAACCAATCCAAAATTAGAGAAAATCGGGTTTGGAAAATTGTATGTTCATATAAAAAAAGTTAAGCTAATCCTGATCTAGATATCTATACTAATATTATAAAGCTGAAGAGTTTGTTTGTTTGTTTGTTTGAACGCGCTAATCTCAGGAACTACTGGTTCGATTTGAAAAAATCTTTTTGCGTTGTATAGACCATTTATCGAGGAAGGCTTTAGGCTATATAACGGGTTACATCACGCTGCGACCAATAGGAGCAAAGATACAATGGAAAATGTGTAAAAAACGGGGGAAACGCGAACGAAGTCGCTGGCACAGCTAGTTAGTATATAATTATATCAATCATTGAATGATAACAAACGAGACACTCCCGATCTGTTGACATACCTAGTCTTTCTTCGGCCTTCACATCTCAGTGGCCAGTTTACATTCCATTGAGCAAATCCTCATTGTGCCCCCAGTGATCGATCTGGTCATAATGGCCGTGTTTACAAACGTTCCCGCTGTTTGTAAACCGCGCCGAGTGCGAGAGACCACGCGCAAGCGATCGTGCGCTTGCGCATGTGACGATAAACGGCTTTATCTACTCGTTACTCTTCCATTTTGGTCAAACAGTTTGTGGTCATTGATGAAACCATCACTAAAAGATACGTATATTCATTACTAAGTACTTACCGTAATCTGTCAAAGACATTTTATGTTATCGATAGAGTCCGATTCGATTAGGTTGGTAAAATCGTACTGACACTTTATTGTTGATTTATACTTATAAACAATCACTTGATGGTCTAAAATACTTACATTTTGAATTATTTTAATTACTCTACGTAAAACCAGTAATAACCAGAATAATCAGTTCAATGGTGAATTAAAGGCACGGGAAAATTGTCTTACAAATTCATAAGAACATTCATAGGTAGAGACGCAAAAAGTGTTAGCGGATACTTATATTACATTTTATGTATTTTAATAATCTTTCATATTAAGGATACGACTCCCATACTATACTTCCTGTTATAGTCAGGATGTGAAACTTCCCGTTAAATTTTTTGCCCTACCCACCGGAGCGGATCTTATGCAGTTCTTAAGCCATGTAAGACGCAATAAATTTCTTATTAGAATCCTTGCTGTCTAACTTCATATTATACACCGTAAAAATCTATTGATTTGCATGATTAAATTAACGTTATAATACCAGTTATACCTACCAACTTCGGCGCTAGGTACCGCCAGGACAAAACTCTCCAATGTCGTACGTAATTATTTTACCATTGGGTAGTTTCCTAAGTCAAATTTTACATGTGATTTCACAATTAATAGTAAGACATAGGCAGATTAATAACATAAGTCAAATTGAAATTAAAATTTCTGACAAAATGAGGCAATAATAGACATTTGAAGATGGGTGGGCGAGTCCATTATAAAATATCAAAAGTGATTAAAATAAACAATACCATATTTCAAATTACATAATTAATAACAACTTTTGTTTTGGGACCATTTTCATAAACGCAATATTTAGTATACTTGCCGAACAAATTTCTGGCGCGTTGCATACAAATAACTGAAGCGTCACGTCACGATTCAGTCACTTTTTGTATGGAGCGTTTTGAGCTTGCCTAAATGATGTGCTATTGAAACAGTAATATCTCGGCGAGTTTTAAAGTTATGACAATAATTCTTTAAGCATTTTTTTTTAATGTTGTGTGGTCCATCCATCTACATCAAATTAAAAAAATAGGCAACTACCCTATTGTCATTTTGTTTATTGTTTGCTAAACTGCACTGTATGGGTGTTTACAAATGCACTACTGCAAAATCAATCGTGTTACAAAACAAGGCATTGTTCTAGAGGTTTCACGACCCGAGATGACACTGTTGCCTAACGCTCTGCGAAAAACTCTTGAGAAACTAAATCGGACTCAGGCGCCGACCGCAAGCCACAGTGAAAGTCTCACGGGCAACTGACTAATTATCCAAGAGGCAAACCTCTTTGAGCAATGACCGTTGTTAAAAGGTATGTATTAAGGCTTGATAAAAGGAATGTGAAAGAGAAAAAAAAAAAACTCTGCTATAAGAAGGGAGCAATCCTTATTTTAGCAGGGTTTTTGTAATGACGCCACTTTCATATAAAGTCTCCCAAATTCAAATTCAAATTATTTCTTAAACTAATTTTGAGTTGGAGATCTCATAAAAATTGTTAAACTCCTTGCCCGCCTATCTTAGACCCTAGCTAAGTCGTCATGCATAAAGAATGCAAAATGTATTCTAAACAGAACAAAGCACTCTGTCAATGTTTCAAGCTTGAAGAAGTCTATTTTTATACACGTTTCTTGCAGTATTAGTGTAAAAATGACCTTGAATTAAGTAAGAAGGGTTAACCCTTCTTACTTAATTTAAATAATATACCTTCCTCCATTGGGGGACAGTATTTACACAACTACGGACTAAAATGTAATCTTAACTAACGGGTATTAAATTGTAGCGCACATAATGCTCAATGGTCCCTGGCATTTTCGTAAGCTTAACTTTCATTACCCTATTGCAATCTTTGATAAGTTCAACTAAACTAATTTTAGCCTCTGCCACTGGAACAAGGACTTTATCAAGCAACTAAGTCGCTACTAATATACTGTTGTTACCTTCTGCATTTTCTATATTTAATTTGACAGCATACCTCTAGTGATTAGTTTTGTAATTGAAATGTCAAACCTCTTCTCTTTTTAACTAGATGTCTTGATTCTTGCTTTTAGTTATGCTTTCTCCTTTTAAATTCACAATATATTGCCATTTGAAAACTCTGAGCAATACTCGTATGATGATAACCTGACTTGACTGTTCGAGTAGAGTAGGACAGAAAATGTTGTACAAATCTGTAAAAATAAAACAAAAGACGACGCAATCGATTTGAGAAGAGTAGGATAGGAAACTCATTGCTTGAATATTCAAAGGTAATACTGGTCTGAAAAAAAAACGACCATGCATTCCACATTACTAAATGCGGTTGAGTTGAGAGTGTATCGTTGTTTTTGGATACAATACCTGCCTACGCCCACCCACTGTTCGCCAAAGGTCATCTGTGGCCATTCAGCTCGATTACAGCCAATCGTAAACGGATTGCGAGGTTTCGAGTTGTAACATCGATTGTCGCTTTGTTTTTGCTATTAGTTTGTCGATTAATCGAGTCGATGTCCAAACAAGATAGCTGAAACTGCGTCTAGTGGAGTGATGCAGTTTTGCTGGCGGTCGATGAACTAAATGGTTCATTGGACTGCCTATATATTTTTTCTATAATTTTTATCTCCTTTGATTCTGAAATGTAAACTTTAACACTGAAAGTTAAAATACCAAGTCCGCACTTGGTAATACAGTTCTAAAAGGCGTAAATTTTCGATATTAGATTTAGCAATAACTTTAAACGTTAATATACTTTTCTTTTATTATTTTCACTGAATAGGTTGGTGGTAATCATAGTAAACCTGCAGCATCTACACAATATATCACCTTAAAACGTGAATCTTTAATTAACCTGTAAAAGTAGCTTCAGATACATTTTAAAATACATTCATCACGCATACCTCAAAAGTATTCAAATTTTTATGAAGCAACGTGTATTATGGTTGACCACCACACCAAAGTGCCCAATTACAACAAGATATACTTACGTTGTTCCCATTGCGTTCCATTACGCGCAAACTTGCTTCACCTACCATCGTGACTGTACAACGATATTCCTAATTAGCGGTTGACATTTGCCATCGTTAACTACCTATTCTCCAAGAGTTCCCTCGGGAAGTCTGGCTCGTTCCCACGCATGGGAAGCCACACAAAAAGCACATAGTGACTTCCTCAAGGGATGTCTCGCTACGATGATCGCGAGCGCTAGGGTGCATAACAATATAAATTGGACTGATAAATTGATTCTGTTATGGGTTTTTCTAATTTGGTATAAAATAGCAAACAATTTCGTTGCTAATGTACACTGCAAGTTGGAATGCAGTGAGCGGTGTTAATGTGGGGAATTTGTGTCATTAAAGACGTGTATTACACATTTGGATTTTGTTCTTCATTGACGGCCGCTGCCTTAGACTGCCGATTAAGGATAAAATTCTTGAATTTAGATTACTTAGATGTATCTAATGATTGTGGTCGGGTATGTGCAACTGGATTTAGCAAAAACGTTGAACTAATTATTAAATTTACATGTATCAGGCGTAAAATAATTTCTTAATACTACTTCTAATTGCTAAATCGGTAGAGATCGCGTACTAATTTAATAATTCTTGTATAAAATATGAATTTTATTTCAGTTTTTTAAAGAAACTACCTTAGCTAGCACCTTGTACAATGCTAAATTGAATCGACAAAAGCGAAACTTATCCAAAACATCATACCAAGTCATATTATCATCAATGCCTTGAAGATCCAAGGTTTATGTTACGGAAATAGGACCGGTTTGTGATAGTAGCGATGTAAGCAACATCACGCATGTAATTCAAGTATGACAAAAACTATGCACAATTAGAGAGTATTTTTTTATATACCAGCCTTACTACTTCTTGGCATGTTGTTAGATATCGTAAACCAGTTGTAATATGATTTAGAAGTTACTTATTCGTTTCTATGATCATTATAATCATCAATAGAGATAAAAAAGTCTACACATTGATTAGGTCAGTACCTAGGTACTGACCTACAAACAAAAGCATAGATCTTACATAAAGGTAGCATCTTATATCACAGCAAAAGTAATATAACGTCATCATACCGCATCTAATAGATTGATAGATGTGGAACACTGATCGCGCGCAAATAGCGGAAATGATGATATTTAATGATATTAATATGGATAACTAAAAATAAAGTTACGAAAGAAGCTTTTACTGAGACCTTCAAAATGAACTACTTGGCGTCATCAGACATGTTATAGAATGAAAGAAGCAAAAGGCAAAATGAATCAAGGACTTATCAACATACAAATAAATAGTATTTGATGCAAAAAACGAGGAAAACATTAATAAAACTAAGAAACGAAATAACAAGCAAACTTATCTTTTCTAATGAGCAATTACACATGCCTATGATTGCAGCTACTCATTTGAAACAGAGAAAGCAAAACGTTTTATGCGCATTTTCTCCTCAATGCTTACTCATGAGGGGATATTAAGCTTATTACATTAAGAAATTATAGCCAGTGTCAAAAGACTTGTATTTAGGAAATGTGAGGTCACATAGAACAGGAAATACTAAGCCAACGAAAAACATCGTCGTAATATTTCGTTTAAAATTCAACTTATCAAAAAAGAATAAACTGATTTCCCCGTTTCCTTTTTGTTCTGCAACTATTATTATCACAAAAACTGATTGTATTGTGCATTTAATTAAAAAAATCATACATAGCACATGATGTACTCATAAATCATAAAACAATTACCGTGTCATGAAAAATAAATGTTGATAAGTTATTAATACTGAATACTGGTTGATAGCAATTGAAGCGTTTAAGTTTTTTATTACTTAACTCTCATAAATGTGTGAACTGTAGGCTTCTGTTTGTTCACATCAACCAAACACTAGCCAACACTACCTATTAATGTTATAACTTTTCTTTTCCATTTGAATAATCTAAAGAATTCCAGAACCTTTTGTTATAATGGCCCTTCGAATCATCACCTGTGGAGTCCATTAGCTGCTAATGAGTAGACGTTCTATTTCATTAATCACTCTAATCCTACAAAATCGAACTATATTTAAAGCCAAGCTTTCGTAGAGCTTTCACTGGGCACAAAAGAACTGTCATCTCTGCCACAGTAGACGCAATGTCAGTGAAGCTTTTACATCGAAACTTGATTATTGAAACACGACACCTAATACTCGTAGTAGGTATTATGTAGATAGACCATTTTATGTAGGTACGTACTCTTAAATTTACCGTCTTAATTACATTTTGGTGTATATGTTCCCTCTTTTTACAGAAAACCATTCATTGTTTTAAATTTACGTATATTTAGTCCTTCTTAGACGACATTTGTTAAGATTTTCTTTATGCATTGTAATAAATTTAACAGCATCAAGCCTTTAAGGTGTCCAATTACAAATCTGAAAATCTGAATTTTTCAGTGATCTCAGCCTGCCCCTCTGGGAAAAAGGCGTGATTTTATATTGTTCATGTAATTTCAAATCGATGCTAATCCAAGAGTTGCCTTGTTTCAAGTTGTACTGTGTCAGCTGCGCGGGCGCAGTGTAAAAGCTGCTTTCTCGCCTGCGTGAGTCACTTCTTATCATCCATTGTGCCTCACATGCCACATGCCTTCGAACCAGGGCTGCATTTAGAGGGGGAAGGACATTGTCTTGTCTTACACCGGCCCTGTGTCGCTTTGCCAATGTACCCCACGTTTAATCCTACTGAATTAATATGCCTTTTTACAATAAAGTAAAATAAATCTTCTCAATCAACATTATTAGCATGTTGCTCTACGGTTGTCATTAAACAGGCTAATTAATATGAAATTATAAAGTTATATTTAGTAATCTATACTGCGTATTACCAATATTCAATCAATTACAATGATCAGACGTTACTTCTTTGTGTAGACTACAAAGTTCACAAGAACTGAGACGGGATATTATAATATTTTACAAAAAAAACATGTCTCAGTACCTATTTCAGCTCGAGCCTATAGCACCAATCCATCAGTCTGATTGTACACTTGTACAGTATAATTATATATGTTAAAAAAACTGTTGTGTAAAACACGACGATTAAAGCCGTCCCTGTTAGAACGAGGTTCGCATACCTTTGTCACTATTTCTTTGTTTCATTATGTTTATTATTGATTGTAACTTGTAGAAATTCACATTTCTTTACGGAGCCGTGTACGGAATACGTGTAAATGTGCATTGCATAACAAACACAAGCAGATAATCGATTTTCATACATAAGTTCAATACTATATTACCTATATGTATGTATACTTCGTCGTGTTAGGCACATAGTCTGCCTAAATGACTAACCAACCAAGTGATCTACGGTGGAGACCATCTCAATTTATAGATTATTTCAATTGAAACTAGTTTTAAGGATAACACTCGGGTATAATAAGATGCTTTACATATAGAACGACGAACTTACTTACTTCAAATGCTAGCTTAAAAGCTATTATATGGCTATGATTGGCTCGGCAAAACAGTGGTTAGTGACCCAGCCTGGCGGTTCCAAAAGTCGTGGGTTCGATTCCCACTCAGGACAAATATTTGTGTGATGAACATCGATGTTTGTTCCGTGTCTGGGTGTGATTTTAGTATGTATTTATATAATTACACGATTTTAATTTCAGATATAATTTTATTACTAAATCATTACGGTCCTACTATTTCCTGAGTCGCAAAACATATTATTCTAATGGAATGACTTGATTGCGAATTTGCGAGCAAAGCTTGCGACACGGTTAGCACGCCATGAATATAGATAATCTAGAGTCCTAGATATTATTGCATATGTTGCATTACATACATAAGTCACGGTTCTGAGTCATTATAATTATTGTCTTGAAGTTTGCGCGTATCTGTATGTTGTATCGGCCATTACAGCATTAATAACTTTTACCTTTATGTGTCCTACTAGTCCAGTCATTTAAGCTTAAATTAGGTATGAATCTCGGAATTCGAGATACCCAGCTGTAAGTCTGTAAATATTTAGATATTGACACCCTAAAAGTGGTCTCAAAACCTACATATGGTAGGGTGTACGCAACTATTAAATTTTCAATGTCAAATGTCACAAATATCAGTTTTATGAACTTTTGAGCGAAACGGCAAGTTTTATCATCAAAGTGTGTAGGAGAAAATTGCTTATCATCTAATTATCTATAAAAATTGTCTCTACGTTTTATTCCTAAGATTTACCATTTCAGAGATACAGCGATGCAAATAGTTGAAAAAGTTGTATTTTCAAAAGCTTCCAGATCCCCGTGCGATTGTGCTAGACAGTTAAAATTTTCACAACTGATGTATTTCAGTAGCCTCTATAACATCTAATACTAGAAAAAGCTTAAAACCTAAATGTTTAAGTGGGTTCTTATACAAAACTATGGATTTTTTTTCTCACACTTGGCCGGTTTTTAACGTGGTTACCCCAGTAAACCTATTCCAGACGACACCTTTTATACGTGAAGAACACGTTGTTTATATGGAAGCCTAGTTAAATAATTGTTTTATGTTGTTTTTAGTACTATACATATACGTTTCAGTACATTTAAACTGCTTATTATGGGTCAAAAAGTACGAAATAACCAATTATTAGAATTTCTGTTTGAAGTATAACTGAAAAAAATACATTTTAAAAATGTTAACTGTCCATCTAACTCTATTATGAACGTGAAGATCCATATTAACCAAATTTAATTTAATGAAACGCAGAAATCTTAAATCTTCTGAATACTGAAAACAACACAAAACAATTATTTAACTAGGCTTCCTTATAAACAACGTGTTCTTCATGTATAAAAGGTGTCGTCTGGAATAGGTTTGCTGGGGTAACCACGTTAAAAACCGGCCAAGTGTGAGAAAAAAAAAACCATAGTTTTTGTATGAGAACCCACTAAAACATTGGTTTTAAGCTTTTTCTAGTATTAGATGTTATAGAGGCTACTAAAATACATCATTCGTGAAAATTTTAACTGTCTAGCACAATCGCACGTGGGCCTGGAAGCTTTTGAAAATACAACTTTTTCAACTATTTGCATCGCTGTATCTCTGAAATGGTGAATCTTAGAAATAAAACGTCCAGACAATTTTTATAGATAAATAGAAGATAAGTAATTTTCTTCTACTCACTTTTATGATAAAACTTCCCGTTTCGCTCAAAAGTTCACGAAACTGATATTTGTGACATTTGACCTTGAAAATTTAATAGTTGCGTACACCCTACAATATGTAGGTTTTGAGAACACTTTTAGGGTGTCAATATCTAAGTATTTACAGACTTACAGCTGGGTATCTCGAATTCCGAGATTTTATCCTAATTTGACTGGACTATACATTTACAGAGCAAAATAGTGAATATTGTGTGTCACTTTTTGACATTTGATGCCAAAGGGGGCGGTTTATGTATCGATGCACTGTTTTTCATTAAACAACACTGATAATTATAATCAGGTAACATAATGATCAATGGATACATCTGTTATTCTAATCGTATTTCATCACACAATTGTTATTGAATATTTTTATTAAAATTTTAAAAAGTAATAGGTAGGAACGTTGCATAAAAAGTAAATAAGCTTTAACATAGTTACTAATCATTTAATCACATTATTCGTAACAATTTTTCACGTGTTCTGCCATGTGCAAAAGGATAATCTGTAGAACTTAAAATAAGTGGAATTATTGGATGATTGGGATCACAACAAAGCTAATAGAATTAAGATTGGTTTGTAAATTCCGTATTACGTGAGAATCCTATTAGAGCATTTGATGCTAGACTAGACTTAATTGTTAAACCTGTACGTATTTAAGCCTCTATCACGATTAGGCTATAGACTATTTTCACGGTTTTGCTGTTACTATATTGCATTTTAACATTACAAAGGGATAATGAATAAAATCAAGAAGGGCCTAAACAAATCCTAAAAGTTTTCCATAATAAACAACATTAAAAAAACCATTTCATAAGAGTCATAAAAAATTAAGTCGGTAGTTGCAAACTTACACTATCGAAGTTGTAATAAAATATTTATAAATCACTCATCAATGCTGCTGAAATAGAATTGTATAGTCAGAAATATTAAAAACTTAAAGTAGTAATCATAATCAGCAGTCGGCTTCAATTCTAGGTTGTAAAGTCCACCCATTTTAGTTTTATTATTTAATTGCTATAGACCAAACATAAGGGTTGTGTACAGCCATAGGGTTGTAAATCGTACTACTGGTATTATGTTGCCCTATAGCATGTAATTATAGAGGAAGATCCCAGAGCCGCCAGACATTACTTATTTTCTAATGGACAAAATATATACGATTGAGTAGTGGTGGGGTGTACTATCATCATATGACTAGTTGCTACCTTGACCAGACGGCCATTTTTCAAATATCAACCAATCAAGGTACATAGAAACACTGCTCACCTCACTTAAATTCTGATGGCTGATTTTAACATATATTTCACACAATATCATTAAAAATCAGGTTTTATTACTCCCAGACAAATGCGGTCGGCGGTTTTACCTTACAGACGCTTTAAAGCTATGAAAAAAATTTTACTTTTACTTAATTTTACTTATTTTGTGATGCTTGATTTTTATATATGTTATTCAAACAACTATTTTAAAATGTTTTGCAAACGGACAGACCGATCCAAGGGGCCAAACATTCACCAGACCCAACTGTTTTAGATTTTTTTTTTAAATTGAATTTAGTTAAGTTTTTCTAATAAAATAGTTTGTAAGGTACAATTCTATAATTATTGCGGTCAGATGAGCACTTTTTAGTTGTTTGAATAACATATATAAAAATCAAGCATCAGAAAATAAGTAAAAGTAAAATTTTTTTCATAGCTTTAAAGCGTCTGTAAGGTAAAACCGCCGACCGCATGTGTCTGGGAGTAATGAATCCTGATTTTTAATGATATTGTGTGAAATATATGTTAAAATCAGCCATCAGAATTTAAGTGAGGTGAGTAGTGTTTCTATGTACCTTGATTAGTTGATATCTGAAAAATGGCCGTCTGGTCAAGGTAGCAACTAGTCATATGATGATAGTACACCCCAACACTACTCAATCGTATATATTTTGTCCATTAGAAAATAAGTGATGTCTGGCAGCTCTGGGATCTTGGACCATTAGTAGATAGAGGCCAATACTAGCTATCGGTGGCCGCCTATATCCGTCCATGATACCTGTTTTGCATGTATGATTGGACTATATGATCTGTTACAGTTAGGTCGTAGGGATGCCTCATCGATATAGACTTATTTTTGCTAGATTCGAACAAAATTTAAGAAGATTCTTTAGCATTTTATAGTTTTGCAAAATTTTGCTGTTCCCTTAGTAACAGGTCGCTACTAACGAAACTTCAAATCAATCTTGGTGTGCTTTAGAGTAGTATAAGTAATTAATTAGCCTAATCTAGATAATTATAAAAACAATCTTATAAATAAATAAATAAATATTTCACAACATCACATACATTGATCTGATCCCGTGGTAAGTAGCTTAAGCACTTGTGTTACAGGTATCAGAATCAACAGTGGATACACAAATATACTTAAATATATTTAATAATACACCCAGACACGGAACAAACACCGATGTTCGTCACACAAATATTTGTCCCGAGTGGGAATCGAACCCACGACTCTTGGAACCATAGGTAGTAAACCTGGGTCACTAACCACTGTTCCACCGAGCCAGTCAATCTAAATGAGACAAAGCCTTAAGTGGTACATTTTTTTGTCTCTTTCGTAACTGACTACGATACTGACTTGGAGTCTTGTCATTATCACCGGACTAGCGGGGCAGTAGATGGCTCTCAAGTCTCACCTCTAATCATCATCACCTGACTTGCGGGGGAGTGGATGGCCCACACTGTTAAACGTGTTTCCCTTTAAAATACATTGGGTATCATATTCATTGGTATCCAATTGCCATGACAAGCTGTCAGCCCTAAGCTATGGTGTCGGAGCGCCAGAGCAGTCACGCTATACCACAGGGCATGCTTACGCAACTGGTTCGGTTATGCTTTCTTGCCATATTAAATACCCATTTGTGTTACGTATTGGCCAAACAATGACCATTTTAAATACACAATGCATTGTCGTGCCAACTGTTGCATTTGCACTTATAACCACTCAGCTTAAAAATCATTTCAAATTATTTAAATACATGACAAACGCACTTGTTCTTGTATTGTTAGTAAATCTTATGTGAATGTTTAATGTGTTATTTTTTAGTGAAAGTTTAGTAAATAAACTTATTATTAATTCACGTCACATCTACTTGGAGCATATTATAAGCAAATATCGGTATATTTTTCAGCCATGTGTCGCCAAAAATTACATAGATGACGTAACTACCCGTAGGTAAGTATATGGATCGTTTTAATGTCATACTATCGTGAATTCCTAAGTCATGCTGATCAGTTAACTCATAACAGTTACTACACCGTAAGCCAACCGAAACATGGGCGGTAAGTTAGTTATGTCCCCAACCATCCAATAACTAGGTAGAGACAATTGAATATTCGACTTTTTCAGCGACGCTATTTATAAATTTAGCTAAAGAAAGTGAATAAAAATACAGTACCAAGATACGTTTAAATACAATTGGTATGGGAGTTTTGAATTTGAAACCTGCTTACTCGGCAACCCAGTACTTGAAGATCTACATTTTTATTACTATACATTTTGGTGCTCGATCATTTTTATTTTTATTTAAATTGTCGCCTGAACACTTTAACCAATATCTCTGAACAGTGTGTGGTGTTAATAATATTAAATTAACTTGGCTAATATCACTTGAACGTTCGACAGCGATGCAACGTAACGACCCGCCGCACCTGACACAACAAACACCATTGTTCCGCCGTTTGTTTGTTTGTCGCTTTTGTGCCTTTTACTGTTCTTGTTGGTATAACAAATTTAAACCTCTATATCCACTGATGAGTCAGACTCAGATCAGAACTAAATATTGAAATAAATACATGGGTATGCTTGCTACTGAGTCTTATGACTGACTGAGTCTAGCTCCTAGTCCGAACAATATTTTGCATCTGAATAGGGCACTAACATACCCACTTAATTCCTAATACTATTATAAATGTGATGTGAACATAGTATCGCAAAATATATAGTTTATTCAATGGTTTGATTGCGAGTGTTAACTTACGCCAAGCTTCAGAGCCGCTTAAAAAAATTAGGTACACAATTAGCCTAGTAAGGGCCTGGTAAGTAAAACAAGGAAGTAACATGTTACGCGATAATATTACATAAATAATATTCATCCGACACATTTGTCAATAATAATATTTTCCCTAGTTTGTGTTTACTTGCTCAGCGGGTCGTTGGCGCCGACCCAACATCCTCTCCATCCTCAATACGCCAATTGGCTTGCGCGTAGCAATTTGAAATACAAAATAATGGCTGCAACCAGCACGTGACTGACAGTAACGACATGTGCTTCACTCACAATTATTAGGTACAAGAAAAATAGAGATATTACCTATTCTGTGTACCAAGTAAAATATGCCGCTGCAAATATCTACGTAATGACTATTTTGTTTTTAATTTTAAAAAATGTGTTTGTTTTTTGTCATTCTTAAATTCTTAAAACAAAACGTTAAGTTGAAGTATTTTTCCAGCCATCATGACTAGCTGAATGTCAAGTGACGCTCGACATTTATTCTTTTCGGGTACTATGGAAATTAAGGCTTCATTTGCAGAATTGTATAATTTGGTGACACAGTGATGGGACCATCACATCAAAGTACGTTATTCTATTAGCTATGTAATGCCTGTTTAAAGATAAGGAACTAGCAGTCTAGAAAGGTAGATATTTACATAAGAATAGACATTTGCGAACGATAAATCACATGGTTGAGCGTGACGGATAGCTGCTATCATTTCCATACCATCGCTTTCTATTCTTAAGCATCACTAATCCTATGAAAGCTACCGATCTCTTGGATATGCTACGGTTTATCAACTCCGGAAATCAGTACATATTAAATGTGAGATGGATGGTATCTTCTAAAGTAGGAACGAATTAGAATAGTGCAGCAAAAAATAATAATATCACTAAAAAATCCACCCAAACTACAAGTACACTGATGATTCTATATCTTAGCTTAGGTCAACCTAGAAATACACCTTACATATACTCCTTCCTACAAAGTAAGGTGTACTTCTAGGTACGAACCTAACAAAACTAAACCAAATAAAATATTGATAGCCAGGCCACACAATGTTTAGACACCAGTTAGGACAGTCGTGACCGCCCGGTGTCACGCACACACGACAATCAAACCGACCGAAACACAACGTCACACTTTTTCACTCAAACATACTCCATAATTCGATCACGAACCAATTTTTCGATTCGTCTACCCGTGAAAAGACTCGTGATTCAATTACTTTGAAGTTGACATTCGCATAGAACTCTCACTTCTAAACCCATTTCATTTTATTGAGCGCTGTCTGATTGGTTACCGAAATATTTCATAAATTTGATTTTAGATTCCTTAATTATCCAGGCTGGATTAAAAACTGGTTCCGAAGCTAGTTCCGCCAAGGAAAAAAAATGAAATCGAAATCGGTTTATCCGTTCGAGAGCTGCAATACCACAGACAGACACACACATACACCATGTAAAACTTATAAGACCTCGTCGTTTTTGCGACAGGAATATAAAATGCTTTAAAAACGAATAGGCCGCGCTATAATCGGAAATCACAAATCATAATAAGCAATTCCTACTTTACTCATTCCACGAACGGTACATTTGATAGGTTAATTACAATTCATTGATAAATTCTCGCACGTAATTACATTAATGAAAATAGTGTTGCGTGCGGAAAGTAACGTGGAAACGCTGATAAAAAATCTAAAAATAAATGTACGGTGCCCATCAATGTAGCTACAAACGTGACAATGAAATGGAACCTTGATCTTAGACTCATGCGCTGATGACGTATTCACTAAACGTGCCAAATCGCATTAGCACCGATGACTTACACGTGTACTAGACTCCTAGGCGTTTAGAACAGATAAACTAGAGGCCGATGGGATATTACAGCTTAAGCTAACTTGTTAATGCTATAAAACAAGTTGAGCTACACGTTTGTGTAAAGCCGATTATATGCAATTGCATTGGAGGCGGAGACTTCCGCGTGTATTTTGTCCTTATGTGTTCCGGCTTTCGCGCGGCAGGTTCGTATCTTGTGTACTTTTCAACTTGCACATTAACTTAGGTGTGTCCGGCCATTTCGCTAAAGCTGATCGAATTAACATAGTATGCAGTCTATAGTGTACCTATAAATTTTATCTAATACTACATGAAATTAATTTAACTTTGATATATTTACAATAATAAGTAAAACTTTAATAAACTATCTTGTCGTCTTTTTCTGTAGATAACTTGTTTTCCGTTTTTATCAGACGGTATCGTGTGGTAACATAATACCACAAAGAATATTTTGTACGAGGGATTTCCCAAAACCTTTTATGATAATTTTTACTTTAAACTCAAGTTTTGTAATTGAGACTATTTTAATTTGTTCTTACATTGTAGTTACCTGCTAGATAATAAACACACTTCTTAACTACATAGTCATAGAAAGCAATGACATGATCTTCCCCAAGGCTTTACGTTCACCGTGCTACCACAACCGATTGCCGAATAAACTCCTACCCTATCCAAGGTCTTGGTACAAAATAGTGTTATTATTGCCATGAACCACGCGACCCCGAAAAATATGAATAGGAATGATTCTGGCACATATTGCTGGCAAGTCGTGAATGGTGATTGTTCCGCGCCCTAGAAAGCAATCGATCGCAGGTCGACGGCCCCACAGCCTTAAAACCTTATGTGGAACAAGGCGATTCCGAAATGCCCTCAAATGGACTCTAGTTGAACAAAATTGGAATGAAATGTACATAACAAAAGTATACCCAAGCCACAGATATTATAACTATACCTACGCCTACAGAGGACGCAGAGACCAGAAGTAGCGTGAACAGTTGAAAGCCAAAATGGCATTGTATCAAGAAACAAGTGCATACGATGGTGTGACAGTGTTGCTTTGGTAGTGAATGATCAGAGAGACACTTCAAAATCAGTCAACATTAAAGAAATATTTTGTAAGAGACGTGATAAATGAATAGGTACCTAGTGTACGAGTATGTTATGCGATTTAAATATACGATAATATGACTAATTAAACACAACGCTGAAAGGAAAGATGCTTTAAATTTTCATACAGATATATACCAAACATAACTACCAAAGATAAAATAATACCATAATATCTACCTACCTAACTTTCTAATATTAACTTCAGTTAAGTTAGTTTTAACTTGCCATGTCATTTTGGCAGTCTGCAATACCGTGGCAATAGTGCGATCTTTACTAGGTCATTGTCCTATCTATAGATAAGATGTGCTTGCGTTCCGCATTGCAGTCTCAAGATTGTTAAGTTTAGAAGATTGAATATGGAACGTTGAGAATTGAGATTGAAATTGCAAGGCATCTTTAGATATGCAACTTTAGATTGAATCTCCAATTCAATCATTTAACTTCCACGCAATTCCAGCAGATTTTGCTACAAAATTGAATTCGTTTTCACAAAAAACTACGTCTACGAATAAAGCCACTGTATGAGTAATGAACATAGATTATGTAAATGACATGACGTAGTGGCACTAACCATTACAGGCCGGCTAGCCTACATTGTGTTAGTTCGTACTTCCTAGAAACAATGCAGCCTAAATAACGTAATTTGCCAACGTTTGAACCGTCACGCACTAGGGACATAAAACAAACTCTCTTTTACAGAAGTGAAATGGAAAATGTTGGTTTAAATGTGAACGTAAGAAACTTGTCCCTTTCGATGATCTACTATTAGCAATTAGACATTAGTTATTAGAACACAGAACATACTATGTAAAGATTTAAAAGGCATGAGTGTTATTGTATCTTGATCCCTGTCTGTTAACCATTATGACATACAACCAGTTAACTTTTACACGCTTTGGCCAATCTAGATATTATTTCGATTAATATTGTATAATATAGACTATGACTGGTTTTAAGTTTTCTCTTTCACATTTCATGCTCAATCTAACCGTTCAATCATAATAGTTAATGGAAAACTTATCTTAGAATTTTTGTCAACGATTTTATATATACGTAAGAAATGTTGTGGTTGCACAAGAAAGTTTAAATCGGCTGCGGAATTTTAAACTGTCGCTTTCTTGCCAAGAAATCTTTCATTAATTTTCTTATTAATTGATGTTTACAAAATATTTTGACAGGAAAATTTATCTTTATCTGAGTACTACATTTCTTTTTTCAGATAAATAATGATGATGATCACTGTTTTTTTAGTAGTATATCCCAAGCAGGTTCATACCAACCAACGCCAAACAAACCAAAAATACAATACTTCCGTAGCGCAGTAGCGCTATACTATCATTCCAAAGACTCTTAGTACCGTAGAACCGTAGGTAGTGACTCTGGGTCACTAACCAATCCGGTCTAATTGTTGACTCTATTGACCTAAGACGACACATATCTATATATAGATAAGTTATAACATAATGACAAGGTAAAGCATGACATGTACTACATAACTTAAGTATCTAGATTCCTTAATTCAAGACCAGTCCGCGTCGCCCCCGCCGCGGATGAGTTACGAAGTCGATTATCGAGTTTTTCCCCGGATGCTGGGCGCAATCATCAAGATTTCTTGTTGGAAAGAGACTTGTGCCCGTAATTATGTTTCCTGAGAACGCGAAGCGGTGACACGATGCCACAAATTGATGTTCTTACGTGTTCTATCACTTTGTACTCGCATTCCACTTGCTACTCAAGATGTGATTAAGTTCATGTGTGACTAGAAATTACATTATAATTAACACTATTTGTTAATAAGTAAACGGAAAGCTCAGAGCTATGGAGCTCAGAGTATAACTGATGGCACAAGATCTTAATTTAGATTAGGAAATTATTTTTGTAATCGTATATATGTATACGTATACGCTACACATACGAAATGCCTCTTATAAAGTATATAAAACTGCTTTGTTTATAATATTCAATTGTATTTAGACTAATTACATAACATAGGCTAGAAAAGCTGAATTGTATCATTAGATTTCATCACAACTACAATGCTAGGACAGTATTAGTATCAAACTAACTTCTGTGGTGACTTAATCATGAAAGAGAATCATAGTACCAAATTTCCCAAACCAAAGAGACACATAAATCAAGCGTAAAGGCAGGCCGAGTTAAGACGGTTATCTTTCAAAAGCCCAACTGCAAATGGCTGCTGTCAGCATCGTATCTTGGGCCCGATCTCCAAAGGGCGTTAATATTAGCCACCGCTACAGACTATGCGACGCCTCGCTCCAATTATAGACGGCATTAATAGTTCGCTTTATATCCCCGAGACTATTTCGCATTGAGTGAAATACGAGCGAACGCGGTCGGCTCTTGGACTACCGCCAGCCTGGAATGACATAACTGGAAGTATTGCACGGAGATTCAATGCGATTTAGCAATAAGAGAAATAGGGATGTGGTCGAATTTAATGTGCCCCCGTTTCGCTTTTACAAGTTGGAAGCGAAGAATTTCTGACGTCAAATTAAAATGTAAGTTAAGATTCCATCTTAGCAATCTACATAGGTCCCCTGAGCTCACCAGTTAAGATAATAACTAAATAATTCGGAGATCAAATCATTTGGGAACCTTTGACAATAAAATAATGTTCACTCAATCCGTGCGTAATAATTAATTAATAAGTCGAATGCACTTATCTATATATATAAAAGGAAGTCGTGTTAGTTACACCACTTATAACTCGAGATCGGCAGAACAGATTTGGCTGAAAATTGGTAGGGAGGTAGCTTAGAGCCAGGAGAAGGACATAGGATACTTTTTATCCCGTTTTACAGAGTTCCCGTGGGACTTGACATGAAACGTCAGTCACTATTCATGTGTGCGTTCAGAAATTCATTTTTAGTAAAATGTCTCAAAAGTTTAGGTACTGTTATAACTGTTTGTTTCAGATATTAATTTGTGTAAATTATTTATTTGATTTTTAATATCCGAAAATAATACCTCAGATTATTATAAGGGTGTTGAATCGACAAAATTCATCTATATTATTCAGATTATTGTCTATTTCAGAGATTTTCATTAAGCAGAATAGTGACATCTGATTGACATATGTTCGTTTATTGACAAACATTTCAATATCTATAGTGACCAAAGAAGCTTCGTTGTCAAAAAATTTCAATCATCAAATGTGTTTAGTTCAGAAGAAAAGACGAGCTGATCGCACTACAAATAAATACGGTTCATACCTGCATCAAACGGAGCAGATAGATATTAAATCTAGACACAAGAAACTTTTGCAAATATATTTCATGCGCAATTCAGCAAAAGTAAAAGTAAGGCGTCCAACCGTTTTCAGCCATGGCGGTCGATCTTAATTGAGATCAGCCAAGTGCGCAGGACATATTATAGTGCACAAGTGTGCGCGCAAACACAAGTGCACTCTCTATTCCCTTACTCTCATAATTCGGTGAGACGGCAATCCGACATGACCGATGTGCGGTCCTGCGCCCGAGAGGAGATCGGGCGCAGGACCACCGGCTTAACGTGCTTTCCGAGGCACGGGCGTTCAACCGCCAACTTCCTAACTCCGGGCTGAGTAATTTCATTACAGAAAAACTCACACAAATTTTGCCCGACCCTGGATTTGAACCAAATTCAGCATAAGAATCAGTATTGATCAGCGTTGTGCACAACAATTTGGTGAAGATAATATACACATCCTGTCCTTAGCTGTTCGTGTTAAGTCTTTGTACTTCTATTGTCTGTCATATATGTGTGTTTTTGCTTGAGTTTTGTGTTTTGTATTGATATAATTTATTGTATACCTATTTGTTTATGTTATGTGGTCAATAAACGATTTCTATTCTATTCTATTCTATTCTGTATATTGTGGAACAACTTCACACATTTTTCCATCGACAAAATAGGGTAGTTTCCAAAGTCAAACTTTACATGCGATTTCACAATTCATAGTAAGATATAGGTAAATTAATAACATTAGTCAAATCGAAATTAAAATTTCTGACGAAATGAGACAATAATAGACATTTGAAGTTTGGTGGGAAAGTCCATTTCAAAAGTTCGAAAATTCTTCAAAAATGCTTTGCCATCGTATAAAATACAAAATTAGTAGTAACTTTCACTATGAAAAAATATTTGTAAACGTGACATTTTATATAGCTACTAAACAAAGTTCTTGCGATATGCATACAGTATTTATTTATAGACGTTGTGATAGGACTACAGCTGTGATAGGACGCTAACAATAATTTTAATGCTTGATATCGATTTTTGATAACTTTTCTATCCAATATTACAATAGGCTTATTTATAATTTTTATAATTGCTTTCAAATCCAGATATATCAAATATCTGGATTTGAAAGCAATTATTGTATCGCTGGATATGAGTAAAAAATATGAGATTAGTAAAGTTCTTCTCAGTTATGACGAGACCAGAGGGCCTACCATGAGTTGTCTATCGAAAACTTACGTACGTTAAAAACCTATCGAGTTGTTAAGCTATTGCATAGCTTTTATCGCGGGCTTTGAGCGCGGCGACCGAACCAAAAAAATCCGTAACGAAAAAAACCTCACAATCGTCTAACGTCGTTTCAGTTCGGTAGACTTCGGCACGGTGTTTGTGTGCCTACGTCTACGAAACTCGCACGAATCGAGACGAGCTGCTCCGAAATCGGACGATGCTATGCAATAGCTTTACTGCGGAGGTCTTCGAGTGCCACACGTCTTTTATTTTCATACGGCCGATTTTAGTTCTTCGCGTAACCACCAGCGGCGCGGTAGGTACAAGTTTTTCATAGACATATTTACGTAGGCGATATCGAGTAAGTTTTAAACTCATGGTAGCCCTACAGGGAAGTAAGGATTAAATTGAATATGGAGGATATTATGGATTCCAGTTCAAATTTAAAAGCTACTTACTCATACCCAAGATGGGACAACTTTCAGCTATAAAAAGCATATATACGTATAATTGAGAGACTCCATCCTTATATCAAGTCGGTTAACAAAATAAAGTAGTGCATCAAAGCTACGTTAAGGCGGTACGAAGTTCGCCGGGTCAGCTAGTGTATTATATAAGCTGATTTAGACATAATCACATCAAAGTCTAATAATAGTAGCTTTCTATTCGCAAAAGTAAACTTTAATGAATCCTAATTTTACCAAAATAACTGAACAACTTTTTATCGGTAAATGTATCTTAGCTATCATTGTGTTTTTGCTGCCAGAACTTTCAGACTATTGTCAGAAATGGTTGAAAAAGGCAGTTGATATTTTTTTGGCAAGTAAAAACCTACGCTTTGGAGTAATAGCATTAATGCGTTAACTGTTGTGCAATAGCATCATTATGGCAATATGATTGTTTCTAGCGATTTGATATTATTTCATTAAGGTGTCTGAATCTCACTTGTTTTTAAAAGGATACAGATTACGTTTCCTAAGCTCGACATACTCATTAATTTTGAATATTTTTTAAGTAACCTTTTAATATTAATTTGAACTTTATTTATCACAATAGGTAAACTTAGATCTAACTTAGGAGAAATAATGCAATACAGATTAGTTTTCAAAGCTTTTAAAATCGTTTGTATTAAGCTACAGATACCAGATAATACCGTAGCTCCATTGAAACGAACAATGTTGCAATAAACATCTTCTATCGACCGGAGCTAGCACGGAAAACACGTAATGCAAACATAACCTTTCGAAGAGGAGGCTCTAACGATCAACGCTCTAAGGTCACAACCTACGCAGTGGCAGACACTGCTTAGGCGGGATCGGAATAGTCTTGCTATTCTATAACTATACCTCTAGATTTTGAGACCACATGACATCATACTGACGGTTGTCTAAAGGGTGACGAATATCCGCCCATTGGTATTCCGAATTCCTACAAACTGTTACATTTTATGGTACCTATGTAGTTCCGTTTCCTTCTGAAATACTGCATAGATACTGACTGATTAATTGAGAAATAAATAAAATACGTAACATCAAATCAAAAACATTTGTTATAGTGAATGATATTTCAAAGAATATGTAAGTATTACTTACATATTACTTTATTTAGGTAGCTTATATAAATGCTATCCAAATATTCACATTTAAATCACACTTGAATCGCAGATATCTCTGGCTCTCTTAATAGTCACGTAAAAGCATGAACATTCCAATAAAACACCTGACCTATGACACTGTTATGATTAATTAAGTATCTCAACAATGAAATAGTTTAATGTATAGCGGCCTAATGAATATCACGAGATCTCTATACTAGCTGTGCCTGCAACTTCGTCCACGTTTTCCCCCGTTTTCTACACATTTTCGATTGTTGACACTCGTATATAGCTCGTATATATCTGTTACTCGTATATAGCCTTCCTCGAGAAATGTTCTACCCAACACAAAACATATTCAATTCGAATCAGCAGTACCTGAGATTAGCGCGTTCAAACAAACAAACAAACTCTTCAGCATTATATTAGTGTAGATTATAATAACTTGGTGAACACAGCAGTAGTGACTCATCTGTCGGTTCGCGCTAAGTTTGCTCCTAATAAGGCAGTACCTGTTACCGTGGGCGCCGCATGCGCATACGTTCCTATCCAAGTACATTCCACGATTCTTTGTAATTATTCACTGAATCAAGGTTGATGCCGATCGCGGTCAAGTGCGAGTAGGATCCGCCGCTGGGTTGCACTGACGTTATCTATTATTTACTTTATTTTTGCTGCCTGCATGCCCACGAACGTTTATTTATAATCCTGGCAAGTTATTTGTAAAGAACCCTTCGAATTCGATATAGGTTTTCTCTGCCATTTGCCTTCCCCATTTACCCTGGTCAATGTAGTGAGTGTCCTGACAATTCTTTTCTCCAGTGATGTAACTATTTACAAACATTTTATATAGCCACTTCATTCTTGTAACTTGTAATATAGTAATAATCTATTTACCTTGCGCCCTCATGAAGTGTTATGTAACTCCTATTGTGGCAACTACTTTACACGTAACAATATACGTAGTTATACGGTAACTTATATTATATGTAATGCAGTTAACTTTATCGGTTTAAAAACCATGCTTGTAGTAATTCCGATGTCTAGGTTTGTTTGCATAATATTGAACACTTGATAAGTATCCCTACTTTAATGATAGTCATATACTATCACAAACCTCATTCTTCAAAGTATGTTATAATTAAATCATAAAAGATTTAGATCAAATAGTCGTTTTATGATGAATATGACGTTAGCGGTTGTATACATATATTCATTTGATTACAACTACTAAACATCCGGATTCTCGCGCACTCAATTTAAAGTAATCGTCGGACTAAATAAGTAATCAATTAAGTTATTTACTCGGTTCTAAATCGTAAGTTACGATCGAAAAGTGGACACTTCGGACATTCTAGGTGTAAAATATTGAATTTACATTACGTTCAACCAGATTTCATTCATTACTTCACAGTCCAGCCCAAATTGTTAGAGACAAGAAGTCGATACAATTATGTAAATTAATTTATCTACGTTGCCTCCTTACATTGACATAGATACCCAATTACGTTGTTCTACAGAATGAATGAGTCACCGCCATTGTGATACAAACTATTAATCATCTAACGTAATAAAATAGGACCTAAACAAAACTAGTTATTTAGTTTGTCAACATCTAGTGCCTATCTAGTAAAGTTCTTTCGTGAATATTATAGTGAGTCATAATGTAAAATGTTATTTACGATGACTTGATTTCGTTTCATTATTCGGGAACGTGATTTGGTGTTGTGTTATTGGTTCTTTGAAAAGAAAACAAAAGGTTTTCCAACGAATGAAAGTTGAACACCAACATTTTCGAGAGTCTTACTACATCCTTCTTAGATTGTCGATATTATGATACTTACTACAAAGAAAGTTATTTCCTAACGTCAAAACTTAACTGACAGCAACCAAGCCGCGTAGTTCATGGATTTCATTAAATATTTAACCGTAAGCTGAAATAAACGACTCGATTGGAACGATATTAGCTTGAAAAGGTTACTCCAATGTTAACTAAACTACGAAAACCGTGTTTTGGTTATCGTGAACCGATAATTACCTCTAATTGCTGAAGTATATATTCGGCAGTAGCATCATAAGTAGTTTATGTACGTAGTGTATGTATTGTTAAAACAGTACTTAGAGTAGGATCATGCAATGTTTGGTAAATAAATAAACATCCGAAAGAGGATTTAACAAAAAAAAAAATACTGAAATTGAGCAAAACTAACCACATCTGAAATAGTTGTCGTCACTATTACTTGCCATTATGTTTTGTTGTTATTCATTCGTTTTTTTTATGATAAATATTTTTGGTTTATTATCAAAGTACGCATATCATCTCTCCGTTATGCCGTCGTAAACGTACGCATATTAACGACTAACTTCGCAGTATTACGTGGACAGTGTAACATGGTAAGTAGGTATACTACAAGGAAATCGCTTTGAAAAAGCGATTAATTACGCAAATGTGGGCTAGAGCACGACTGATCGCGCCGTGAATCAGACCATCCAATGGTGCTGTTAGGGTAATCTACGATGCTGCTAATGTATCAGAAAAAGATTTTAGACTTTCGCGTTCCATTACACTAAATATTAGTCTTTATGGGTCTACACGCGATATTAGGAGTAGCAATTACATAGCTACTTACTGCCCGACGTTTCGACTAGGTTACACCAATCATGGTCGCGAGCGAACTGGCGCCGCCCGTCTTCGTCTGCCACAGCGGATGTAATTGCTACTCCTATCACGTGTAGACCCATAAAGACTAATATTTAGTATAAGAACAAGTTTCAATGTATGTATGATAGGTGCATATTTGTATCTAAGTTAAGCAAAGCAAATCAATACAACACACACATTACCATACACGCGTAATGATTTATTCAAGACTCTTATGATGTCATTTATTTAATTTTAAAGGTGCCAGTTTGTGTCCAATTTAACCTGTCAAGTGCTGCTGTGAGTAGAAGACGAAGTATCGTTTGCTATACTGACTACTTTTTTCTATATACATATTTTCATAAAATTTATTTCCGAGAAAAGCGATACGTCGCTACCGGCTAGTCTCAAACACAGCAAAAATTACAAAAAAGGGCTAATTCGATAAAGTGTCTAAAATAATGGTACCAACCAATGTCCATTATGTACCTATATTCATAAGATTCAGAAAATTTACTCTTGTTTACCAATCGTTTGATTCATTTGTTTGGTAACCCTAACAAACAGTATGGCCACCGTTATGCCGTCAAGCGTGAACCGCACAGCCAGCTTCCACGCCTAGTTGCCCGCTTGACCGTTGGTGCTGATTGCTACCGTATGAGCTAAGTTAAAGTACTTTTTGCTTATTTCCGCAGATATGTACTTCATCTTAGTCTAAGCGTGGTATAAGTTATCAAACATAGCATTGGTTTGATCACTTTTGAGTTTGTTTGAATATATGGGTAACTACGCGTTTGATATATTCTTTACATTTTTGAAACATTTAGAGGAAGATCCCAGAGCTGCCAGACATCACTTATTTTCTAATGGACAAAATATATACAATTGAGTAGTGGTGGGGTGTACTATCATCATATGACTAGTTGCTACCTTGACCAGACGGCCATTTTTCAGATATCAACCAATCAAGGTACATAGAAACACTGCTCACCTCACTTAAATTCTGATGGCTGATTTTAACATATATTTCACACAATATCATTAAAAATCAGGTTTTATTACTCCCAGACACATGCGGTCGGCGGTTTTACCTTACAGACGCTTTAAAGCTTTGAAAAAAATTTTACTTTTACTTAATTTTACTTATTTTGTGATGCTTGATTTTTATATATGTTATTCAAACAACTATTTTAAAACGTTTTGCAAACGGACAGACCGTTCCAAGGGGCCAAACATTCACCAGACCCAACTTTTTAGATTTTTTTTTAAAAATTGAATTTAGTTAAGTTTTTCTAATAAAATAGTTTGTAAGGTACAATTCTATAATTATTGCGGTCAGATGAGCACTTTTTAGTTGTTTGAATAACATATATAAAAATCAAGCATGAGAAAATAAGTAAAAGTAAAATTTTTTTCATAGCTTTAAAGCGTCTGTAAGGTAAAACCGCCGACCGCATGTGTCTGGGAGTAATGAATCCTGATTTTTAATGATATTGTGTGAAATATATGTTAAAATCAGCCATCAGAATTTAAGTGAGGTGAGCAGTGTTTCTATGTACCTTGATTGGTTGATATCAGAAAAATGGCCGTCTGGTCAAGGTAGCAACTAGTCATATGATGATAGTACACCCCAACACTACTCAATCGTATATATTTTGTCCATTAGAAAATAAGTGATGTCTGGCAGCTCTGGGATCTTGGACCAATTGACTTTAAGGTAGTTTATAATGTTGGAGTTATGAGAACTTTTAAAAACTTTGTGGATTTCATTAACCTACTCCGCTAAGTGTGAAATGATTTACCTCACAAGTACCTACATACATATACATATAAGTATTAAGTAGATATTGCTGGAAAACTACAGGTAACACCCACTATCTCTTCCAACGATAAAAACGATATTTGCACATGGAATTTTAGTCTCATTTCACAATCTCAACTTGTCGCAAAGCAAACACCGAATTCGATACTCAGCGATTCAGTCTGTTTGGTATGAAGCGAACATTCTCTTGCACTCTTATCTTTCTAGATCAACCTTCGCAAATGCAAACTTTCAATAAAATTATCACTGAAACAGCAAATACTTAGTATTTGCGTTGTTCCTATTATTTGAGTTAAATATTTGAGATTTCTCCGTTGAACCTTGAGTCATAACATATACTAGTTACTCCTGATAATAACACGTAGTTCATTTTAGAATAATAAACGAATACCGTTTGTTTTTACATAATGTAGAGTAATGTTATCCGTGATATTGTGTAAGAACATCATATTTCGAGGCATATATTGACAAACAATTATTTTTTTATTTAATAAAAAAATTAAAAACTGTAATTATAATTTTAGTGGCACCATACTCACCAAATAAAAAAAAATAAAAAGAAAAATAGTTAAAGGGCTAAAGGCAACTTTTCATGATCATACATTCATTGCATTTACTTTTCGGCAAGTATAAGGAAACTTTTCGGGATCATTGCATGGAATTTCATGCAATACAAAGTATCAGACTACACATTGAGTAGACCACCTGACAGCCAATATCTCTGTGTATCAGGGTGCGGCTCAAGTTAATCTCCGATATGACCGCTGAAGTACTGGCAGGCGCGCCTGACCTTTCCACCGACACGCGATTGGCTCGGAATGCATCCATTCAGGAATCTAACAATGTTTCAATTTTAAGTTAACTGTCTCGTCGTGTTCCATTGTTCTCGAAATTGACAAATAGTTTCAAAATATATATTTTGGTTTATATTTTACAACAATTTATTAAAGTTATAGTACTATAGTGCTTATTATAGTTGTAGTTTTAACAATAAGGTAAACAAATTGATTAAAGCAAGCAATACATTTGCAAGTAGAGTATACGTACTAATTACGCTTATTAATAGAAATATTTCTTCTTCTTCCAGATAAACCATATCTATGACATCACCTCCACATAACTTCCGAAGCTAAACCAGCCAACAACTTCTGGTAAGTTTGTCCATTAATGCCCTCTGCGTAATTCTAACCACGTACTAGCGTGCATCCGCCCAACCTCATCCTGTCAATACTTTTATTGCCTCGCCTTCGTTAACCATGAGGTTAGACTGTAAAATGTGCATTTCTTTATGGCATTGAATAAGCACGTTCCTTCTTAATAATAGAAAACACCGCAATAAGCAATAATTATACAAACTACCTTGGTTTGCTAGCTTACTGTAAATGTGTATTTTTTGCAATCAAACCTAAACAGCGGTGATTTGAATATTGAAACAATAATTAAAAAATAAATTTCGTGAGGTGAAAATAATACAGGGAATTATCTCGTTATTAATGAATAATATTTAATCCACCAAGCAAACAATGTAGTGTATCTAATTAAAATGGCAAATTATAATAATCATCAGTGATCACGAAAGCTGTCGGGTTTTCAAATAAACATAAAATTATATTTAACATCTTATTATACACGAGATTCATCTATGAAATTAGCATTTCAAATGCTAATAATAATGGACAATACAATCGCCACAAGTTTGAATATCTGCGCATAGAGTAGTTTATACTTAGCTATTTTAGTGCGGTCGTTGCCGTCAATATTGTCAGATTCTTCATCACTATCAGTTGTAACTAAGAAAGTTAATATTACATCATAAATAGGGACAATAGAATCATTGTCTTTTACACATTAAATACTTTCTAGCTTGAGGAAAATACCGCTATTACATTTTATAACGTAACTCTCATTAAGAAGCCAGGTGACAAAAGGCATCCAATAGATGCTTCATCATTACTAATACCATAGCTAATTGAATAACAGACCGATGCGGCCGGTCAGCATAAAAATTGAAGCAAAATCGGACATAACTTTTGCACCGTCAAAACCTAGCGATTACGCACTATTATACTAATGTACAGTTTCTGGCTAGGTCAACTAGTTGACCTTACTAAATCAGCGATTATAGTGATCGTTAGAAACGACTTTTTAATACGTTTATCAGATATCTTGCAAAATAATAACGGTTCTTGCTATTTGTCGGCTTGAATAGCCATTACAAGTTAACGTAGTGTCTGTGACCAATCTTTAATATAGTCCGTAGCTTAATTTCTCCGCTATTTACTGATCACGTAGGACAAACATAATGGGCTATTAACTATGACGATGAGAACAATTTTATTTCATCATCATCATCATCAACATCATCAGCCCATTTCTGTCCATTTTATTTAAGTAAATAGAATTCAAAAATGTTTTGTATTAAATTCTTCTGGCCTTATTATGTTTTTCCCATATCTCTTTTTTTAATAAGGAAAATAATGACAGTGGGTGCGTTTAGCCGACACACAATCTTGTCAGCACAGAAAGAAAAATGGCGATTGCTGAGTAGCATAGGCTGACACGGCTGAGGAATGCTAAGTGGCGATATTCAGATTGATTGATTGATTCGTCATATGGCGGAATAACAGCTAACTTCATTTCTCTCATTTCCACTCAGCATGGTTCTGGCCGATACTGTAGTCAGAATTGTGGAATGCTGTTCAGCACTCTCAGATTCTGACCAGTCTGTCTATCGGCTAAACGCACCCAGTTTGTGTTCATGATCTCAAAGGTAGCTAAGCATATTGATTTGCAAGTCTGATTTAAGTGCGCCATTTACATGCGACCTTAAGGACCTCCTAACACATGAACTGGATTTGTCCTTTATCAAGTCTGAATGGATAATCGATGGTCAATCTCGAAGTACGAGTCATTGTTATGGGTTATTCCGAGAATTGAGTTTTTAAGTTTAATATGTATCTAATCATAACTTATGTACGTTAATTTCATAACCGCCGGTGGTAGAGGCAGTGTGAGTAAGTAATTCGATAGAGTTGTGAACTGGGTTATTTGGATATGATTACATTTGAAATACAGATTGGAAATCATGATCCAAGTTTGTATAGTGGATAAATATGAAGTTAGAACCTCGCTTGCCTAAAACATAAAGTATTAAACAGATAACAAGTTACTACTTATGAGTGATTGCCTACATACATAAAGAAGCAGTAGTTTGGTTTTATTCTGTAGTCGTGCAGTTTGGTTTTTACCAGGTTGTAAACGTGACGAGCATGAAGATAAACTGTGTACCCACAATCTCGAATCATTAAAACTAATGGAGGCTGTGATGCAATCACAAGTATGTTGTTATGACTTTGAATCTTTCACTTGATAAAGGACGACTTACGCTAGTCTATTGAAAACAAAAAAAAAATATTTGAAAATTAAACAAGAACTTACAATAAGTTCATCCACTCAAATCGATAGAGAACACTTTTTATTTAACTTTAAAGAGCAAGTAATAATAATATATTAACAACTGTGCCATCTCAACAGTCCAGCAGAATAACGAATCAGAGAAAAATACTTTAAGCATCTTAAGTTTCAAACGACATTTCATTAATGAGGGCGAAAATCTCAAGTACCCGTAATCGACGAGCGTGCATGAAGAGGTTGATGGATGTGGATGAAGCGAAAGTGGTGTGCCAGGACCGTAGCACATGGCAGGAAGTGATCTCTACCCAACCCTCTTGGAAAAGGCGTGATTTTATGTATGTATGTATGTATGTAAAATCTCATGCAACAAAGATCCACCCAGTGACATGCAAATGTCACTTAGTTTTACATAAACGCACTGTCGTAGGACACCTTCCATTGACTCCCTGAGCAGAGGTCTTAATCCCTTTAGGAGGCGCCCTCAGACAAACGTCGCTTTTAGGGGTGAGAACCATCCATTCTCCCGTAAGGCCCGCCATACACGGACCGCTTGAGCAGTTAGCCAGTGATTAACATACACGGACCGCGCTCTTGCAGTCATAGTCAACAGCTTAAGTCTAGCGTCTGCTTGAGACTTCATCGTGCTGCTAACTGCTCGGAGCAGTCACGACTGCTCGAGCGGTTCCGTGTATGTGTGTACGTAGAATCTGTAGTTTACTATGCAGTCGCAGCTTCAAGCTGTCCGTCCAGAATGCTTGAAGTTCATCATCAAGAGTCAGATGATGATGAACAAGGCTCCAAGCTATCGTCGTTAGTTAGAAAAAAACACCTCTCGTAGTTCCCAGCGGATGCGTTAAGAGCCGTTGCAGCGGACGTTGCGCAACCAGGGTCGATGCCTCTGCGATCGATTACGCTTTTGTTCTTTACGCCTGATAACGATACGTTTTTCAACAGTTTTTTTGATCTTTCACCGCTCTTTAATGATTTTTGATGTTCAACTGTTTTTAGGGTACCACTGAAGTTATTGAAAATTTTTCGGCGAGGCTAACATGGTGATGATTGCGTGATGCGTGAAACATTGCTTTGCAAAAATTAGATGATACTTTTGTTACTAAGTGGTAGTAACAATAGCAAGTTATTGGTTTGGGTGAACGAATCAAGTTGTTGTTTTGTCTTCATAACTTGACGTTAAATACCGTAAAAAGGGGCATACTTGAAGAGCGTACTCAAAAATCAAAATCAAAATCAAAATGTTTTATTCATATAGGCAATTTGCATGCACTTATAAATCATCAAATTAGTAATAATAAGATTCTACCACCGGTTCGGAAAGCCGTATCTATCGAGAAGACTCCGGCAAGAAACTCGATAGTCGCTCTTTTTAAACATGTCATACATTGTAAATGAGCCAAGTCATACAGTCCGGGTGTGCCATATACTTTAAGACCATTCTTGAAACAATTAATTTGGCCAGCTAATAATTAGGCCAGTAATTCTTCAATGTTTTATTTCTTGTATTCACCAAATTCCAAATGAAAATAAACAATGTTGCTTTTCCACTCCTCATATTTTACGGTACGGTAGCAATTAGAATGCCTCGGATTAAGCATTTCTAAGAGCCATTAACGCGTTAACCTTTCGAAATTTCTAAAGTATTGAATAAACGACTCAAGGCCGGCGGGTTATGCAAATGTGCATGTGTGTTCTCGGTCTATTTAGTGCACCTAGCCGTATCGGTATTGGCCAAGGGTAGGTTGCATTAGAGTCCGATCAGGTGACAATATCTTGCATTTTTGGTTGACTGCCTATTTAAAGTCTAATTCATGTACTAGCAAATAAGTTTGTTGTGATAACGATACTTTCGAAATAGCTGTCGCATTGTCGAGAAATAATCGTGTACCTTCTCAGTTTTTTTTAAACATGGAATTTTTTTTTTGATAATAAATCTAGTTAGAAATGACTACAAAAAGGAATTCAATAATGATATTCCTAACACAGCTTAAACTATTCTTCTAAGATATTCTAGAAATAGTAGATAGTCTATATAAGTATTCCATAGCTATAAAATACAATCTGCCTATGTGAGACATTAATCGGCAAATCGAATACACGTTTTACAATTTGAAGCTCATGAATGAAGCATCAGTCTTTATTAGGCATTAACACTAATAACTAGCGTATTTCTCTGTCTGTCTGTTTATCACAAGCTTATTGACTAATTTCTATACGTATTATACAAATTAATTCATTCGCATGAATTCATATTTCAACCCAAAAACCCATGCAACTAACTACTTAAACTACGATCAATACAAGTTTTTTGAACTCAATCAATAGTGTTACAAAACGATGAACCAAGTGGACCAATCACGAAGATAATTGGTACGTGAGGCAAGTATGGCGTGACGTCTCGTTTCTTGAATTCATTGACAGACTTTTTATGGATGAAATCTATACTAGTCTATACTAATATTATAAAGAGGAAAGATTTGTATTTTTGTATTTTTGTATTTTTGTATTTTTGTATGTTTGTAATGAATAAACTCAAAAACTACTGGACCGATTGCAATAATTTTTTCACCGTTCGAAAGCTGCATTATTCAGAAGTAACATAGGCTATATAATATTTTAAAAAAAATTAGGGATCCTTACTAAAACTCCAATAATGTAACCCAAGGTGTAAAAAATTTACCTGAAAAATTCCTTACGTCGCGTACGCTGCGAAAACTATTGATGATAGAACAAAATCATTTACTACGACTTTGTAGAACTTATCATTATCTATAAAAAGTGTCGCGACAGCATATGTCTAAATATTATAGTTATGTCACAGTAAGCGGTTTTTTATTCGAAAAATTTAATTTATATGCCGCCACATGAAAAGGCTCTTTATTTGTACCTTGGTATTAATCCTTATCAAAATAAATTACTTTATATGCAAGACGGCTTCAATACCTATTTATGACTTTTTGAATTATTCAATTCGGACATTTCATTCGGAAGATATCACGAGTTTAAAAATGCAAGTATTAGAAAAAAGTCGCGTGGTTGCCGCCACCGCGCTCGGTTAGCCAGCATGCGATGTAGGCTTCATGTAAGTGTTATAGGCAATGTGTATAATGCAGGTATTCTATACAATTCCTAGGAAATGTATAGAATGCCGAGGTTGCTTAGGCAATGTATGAAATGATACTTAATGTTTGAAATATTTTACACTTTACCTAGGAAATGTATAGAATAACTAGGCATTGTATAGAATGCCGGTGGAAGCTTAGGTAATGTATTTAATCGATTTTTTTTCTCCGTAATTTGGTTAGTTAAAGAATTCAAGAAGCCCAAAACTAAAATTACTTTGTACAATGCACTTGTTCGTAGTATTCTAGAATATTGCAGTGTAGTGTGGAACCCACACTACATTAAAAAAATTGGACGAGTTCAAAAAATATTCTGTACCATCTTTCCTATAGCCTTAATATGGCCGAAAAACTTCCTCACTACGAAAATTACATTACATTAAAATGAATACTTTGAAAGATCGTAAAACCATGCTGGACAATATGTTTCTGTTCAAATTGGTGAATGGATTAGTTGACTGTTCGAATCTGCTCTCGGGAGTTAACTTAAAATGTACCTATTTTTTAAATTACATAGAAAGACTAGATTCAATTTGTTTACCCACAAGAGCTCTAAATCAAATTAAGGTTTATTTTCCCCTTTATCTATATAAAGGGGAAAATAAACCGTAAGTATTAAAACTAAAACCACTTCTTGTATTTTGAACTAAATAAAATTCAAAATGCCTGTTGTCTGAAATGCATGTAGTTGTCACCTATAATTAAGTTTGCGTTCATCTAAATGTTCATCGTAATTTTACTTATATCATATTGTTAATGTAGTCTTGTTGGTGATCTTAAATAAATAAATAATTAGATAGGTACCTACTGAGCTTATCCTAATTTTAACTGTCACATGAATGTTTATGATCAACAAATTGCAACTACATATCTAGCTATCGCTGTTCTTGAGTTAAAGTCTGGTGACAGATGGACGGACGGACCATTCATGGGTTAACGGACGGACTCAAAATCAATTATTCAAAATACCGAGGTTAAGTTTGATTAACCCGTTCAAAATCAACATTTTGAACTTGATATTAACAGGAACTTTACTCTGTCTGAATAATAGATAAAATAAAAATGTTTAAGGACCTACCCGAAGTCGTTCATTATACACATTGCCTGAAGCACTTCGGGCATTTTATACAATACCTAGGCAATGTGTGAAATTAATCGTATTATACACATTGCCTGAACGTTTTAGGCATTGTATAGAATACCTAGGTAATCTATACAATACCGGATTATACACATTGCCTATAACATAAGCATCACTGGGGTACGGGGGAGTCAATGTAATATAATATATTTATATATAATAATATTATAAAGAGGAAAGGTTTGATTTTTTGTTTGTTTGTTTGTTTCGAATAGGCTCCGAAACTACTGCACCGATTTGAAAAAATCTTTCACTGTTGGAAAGCTACACTATCCCTGAGTGTCATAGGCTTTTTTTTAGATAAAAATAGATTTCTCTTACGGGGTTAAAATATATTACATAGAGATAGAGATATCCCCGAAGCGAAGCGAGGGCGGGTCGCTAGTTATCGATAAAAACGTAATGTTACTTTGATTACTTGCATAATGTGAATGGAACCGGTCGCGGTGCGCGGGCGCAGTCGCCGCCGGCCGCCGGACCCCGCCGGTCCTGGCTGCGTACGGGAATCCGTTTTGACGTTTTACCTTTTTTTTCCCACAACTTTCCACTGCATTGCCAGTAACATTATTTGTATCGAATTTGTCAACACAAATTATTATGGTGCTGGCTGAAATGGAATCTGTTTTGACGTTTAGCCTTTTTTTTTCGTAATCTGCTATTTGTATTTTTACTTTGGCAATGTAATAACATTTGACAGTAACAGTTGTATCGTAGGAGTTCAAGAACGAGCATTATTCCGGTCCTGGCCTTATTGAAATATGTTGTGACGAATTCGAAAGATATCATAAATTTCATTAATTGTTATTCATTTTTTTTTCAATATCCAGTCCAGTAAATTGTTTGACAGAATCAAGTTTAAAAAAAATGTAAAGATCCTTTACCAATATGCATTGATAATGTGCTTACAAAGTTACTTAGTGATGCAACCCCACCTTTTATAAAGCTACCTTAAGAGCCTGTGTGAAAACTGATCTAAGAATCTAATTAAGTGTCAACTTAAAGAGTGATACGTCGTTTAAATTACAAAATGCTAAACATGGATGTAGTATAGAGAAAGTTTACACAAATGTGTTTGCACAACCGTCGTCGGAATACCAAAGCGGTGATGTAGCATAGCGGTGTATAAATAAATACCTCTGAGCTCATAAAGTTAAGGTTAAATGAGGTTCAGAAAGTCCGTAGTTCTATTAAAATGAAATAGAGACGAATTTATAACAATAATAATGTCTTTTGTTTCTAATGTATTCTTATTTTACCAAAAAAAGCAACTTCAGAGCTTAACTAGCTGTGATATAGGGGTGAGAGCCATTCGCTCCCCCGCAAGTCCGGTGGTGATGACAAGGCTACTCCAAGCTATCATCGTTAATTAGGGGTGAGAGCCATCCGCTCCCCCGCAAGTCCGGTGATGATGACAAGGCTACTCCAAGCTATCATCGTTAATTACGGGTGAGAGCCATCCGCTCCCCCGCAAGTCCGGTGATGATGACAAGGCTACTCCAAGCTATCATCGTTAATTAGGGGTGAGAGCCATCCGCTCCCCCGCAAGTCCGGTGATGATGACAAGGCTATTCTAAGCCATCATCGTTAGTCAGTTAGGAAAAAGAAACTGAACACAATGATTTAAATATTGTGACCTTGTAACATTTTGTATGCATTATTCATCTTAAATTATCCGATAAAGCAAAGAAATCGATGGACACCCAGTTTTGCGCAAATCATAATAGGAAACCACGTGTATCCGTTATTTTGTTTCAGTTGCGTGCCGCAAAATGTTATTTAGTAACATTTTTACAACACTGTGATATACGTTGTAACGAACTAATAATGGGTACGCTAATCTGTTACAGTATCTATGTTTTTTTTTATTCTCAATCCTTTTTTGCATCGATTACTTATGAAAATATATTAATTTTGGTATGTAGGTATAATATATTCAGATTATGAAAATATCTTAAATATACATCTAAGTCAAATCTACGTGTATGCAATTTCCACCAATCTGATATTCGGGTCCTATTTCTTTTTTACCTGCTAGTCGCTAGTGACTTTATGATTAAATTTATGTGCTTATGTACTTCTGTATTTTTCGACAAAGTTAAGTATTTTCCTTCATTGCCACAAAAGTTGCCACATTTTAAAGGCAGTCCCTTCATTGCATTGATACGTAGGTAAATTATAGTTGCCTACAGGCCTAAATAGCAGTTAAATGTAGAAATGCCGTACCTACTTGCCACGGTAGAGTAACTCGAGTGTAACACGCTAAATTTATTCAAATCATTGTAACACCTCAAGTGCTATGTAGCGCAATCATGTGGATTTTTTTTAAGAAAGTGGGATTCTTCTAGTAGGTACTTTTCTATGATACCTCATAGTGAAGTGGATATTGTTTTAAGTTTCCGTTGAGGCTCTAAGCTTATTCAAATCTCTTGGTTTGTCTACAAATGTTATATTTCCAATGATTTGGCGTGCAAAAAGGATAATTTCAAAAGGGAAAGCCGGAAAAGGATTATTTTCTTGCTTATGTTGATGAGGAAATGAAAGAGATTGCAAGTTAAATTTGTGATAATTCTTGTAGATAGAATATTGTTAAAATATAAAAAACCAAGTATGGCAAAAATCAAAAAGGAAATTAATCATCATCTGCGTACCACGTGTAATTAGCGAGATTTCATTACAATTTATGCGCTATAAATTCCCGCAAGATAATCCGTCGCGTGTAATCCATAATTTGTTCCATAAATGACAAAAAGTAAATGAGATCGCAATTATAATTTGACAGAAATCGATTAATATGTCGTACAAGCTCTCGCAGATGTCAACAGCATGCGCATGCGCACATAATGAGTTACTTAGCCCAAACAAATCCTAATTAGATAGATTCCTGTGCAGAGAGCGTTCACTTAATGAGTGAACCACTCATCATACTTAATACTTGTTTACTTTACTCGTTTATCAACCTTTATCGGTTTGCTCGACACATAATCCAGTTTACTTGTGATTGCCATCCAAACGTCATCCAGATATTATCTTCGAGATTTGACCACTAAATTCTTCTCATTGAAAAGTTATACAGCAGCTCTGAAAATACGACATTAGGTCCACTTGTACAAAATAACAAAATTTTGCTCATTGAATTCAAGTCAATGCTGTAAGTGAACACATAAATAAATCAACGAATGACAATGTAAGCTGGATGCAAATAGAACGTTAAAGCGTGTGTCTGTATCTGAATGTTATTGATGAGAGACAAATTACTTGAATCGTCAATGAATGCGACGCATAATCAGCTGTTCAGACATTTTTCAGTTTATTTTAAATCTCATTTAAGTTGCAGAAACCCGATTTTAAGTCGACATAAACGACTCGCGCTATAAAGCAGAAACTTTATAACAGTACCTCTGTGTTTTCGATAGATAATTTTATTGCTCAGGGAAACTGTGTGTGAAACAGTGGTAATCTTAGAAACCGTAAAAGTAACTACAAAACGGCAGGTTAATCTGTTTCCGATCTCGGCCGCCGCGTCTAGTACCGCTATTCCCGCATTCTTGTCGGGTTCGTGTATGACGCGAGGTATTTCAAAACTTTCCATCAAGCAAAAAGGGACTAGAATGCCATGAACAATCACTGTGCTGGAAAGACACTAGTTCTCGTAATGGCAGACCGATCACAGTGCTAGAAAGAGAGCCTTGATTTCCAATACCGGGCAATCATGTGTGAGCTAGTTGATGTGTGATTATGTGAGCTAGATGTCGTACTATTGGAAGCTTGAGTGTCCAACTGGGGTAGTTTTACAATTTTCAACGGCACTTTATTCCCCCGGTTATTTATAGTTGTGTGTCTTGTTGTTTCACCTTGAGTTAAAGATAAGTAATGACTGTTTAAGTAATTAATATCTACCATAATTTACAAAATAACGCTACAGGCACTTTATACGAATGCCCTCAGCCAAATTTTGGGCCAGTTAGACAATTCCTACAGTGAGAGTCTTCCACTAATATAAATCGTGATGATCAAATTCAAACCTTGTCTATTGAATTTGTAATACATTAACGTTACAGACGTCACGCTCTATAAACAACCTTTTATAATGCAGAAATGGACAGCAAACGTTGTAAATTATCTGAGCAAGTGTTCGGTGCACTTGAATGTCCAAAAAAAATATTAACAAAACAGTAAATTTAAATTGAGAAATTGTTTGCAATGAAAGCTAAAACTAGATCTTGCATCAAATAGTCATACTATTAAAAAATATTTGTGTTTATATGAAATTTAGGCATTTAGTTCAGTGACCTACAAACTTCTTGACTTTGTACCTAGGCATTGAAGCCTGATCGCCCTTGTATAGGGTAGACCCGTCCCCCAGCAATGTATTGATGAATGTGTCGATTTCGAAAATGTCGTGATTACTAAATGGAAAAAGCCCAGATTATCTATCGGCCCTTTAGTCGATTACAGCGCTAGAAAAATCTAAAAGTCGTAACAAACGTCCAGTAGTCGTCGATAGTATTCATGTGAACTTTTTGGTGGTTCATAATTAAATCATAAAAATGTGAAGTGAACATTTTCGAATTTTGGTGATGTCGGAAGTGGCAGTAGTACTGCAGGGTGAAGTGGTCTTGCAACAGAGAAGTGACTATGACCTCCTTAGTCTGCTTCAAGTTTGGTGGAATACCTTAGTGCTAGTGGGCCGATTGCTTCTCTGGTACTTCAGGCTGCTACTACACCAGGCTTTGTACGGTAAATGTTCTGCTAAACGAGTCATCATATCAAATAGAAACTTCTATGAAGTTACTTTTAATGGCTGCTAACCTGGCAAACCTCAGGAGCCCTATCTAATCTGGTTTGTCAGGAGAAGAAAGTGCAAAGGCAACAGCTGACCGCGTTTTCAAAGATACAATGTCCCTAAGAATTAGATAGAAATCCCCAGGTACTTTTGGCATCATTGCAATGATAATATCCACGATATCGTTTAAAGTTTGTGACTCTACAGACTACGTCACTATTTACCAAGTATTTAACCGAAAAACGTTCATATCTCTACCAGGGATAGTAAATTCACAAACGTAGCGTGTTCTTTACAATGTTTGATGTATTTTATTTAAATAGTGCATGTTGCACGCGAAATTCAATGACCTTATTTGAACTAAGTAACAAATACAAAGTTTAATGGATACACTTTAGTCTTTGTTATGCACTTTATCATTTATCTCTTTGTAAACTTTCACATCGTACTTAGTTGAAATTTAATTCTTACTCATTAAAGCAGAATTACTCGCTTATGAAAGTTTTTTGAAGCGTACTTAAGTAGTTTGGCGCTTTATAATATGTTTACTCTGGCTCCATAATTTATTTGATGTTTTTCGTATAGACGTGACAATTTATTTGTCACTTTTAATAAACCGTTCCAAGGTACTAATCCAGCCCGCAGGTATTTTTGCTCTGCAAAAGGTGGAGTAGAAAATGTTTTGGCGTTATATTGCTTACGTATGGCAGTTTAATAGAAATCCAAGTTTTCGACCTCGGGGGGCGCATGCGCGAGCCGCCATCCTGAATTAAAGGTGCCGAAATTCGTTTTTTTCTAAATAACGTCTAAACAGTTTACTTTATGACTAAAGTGTCTATGAAAAGCATAAAGAAGACAAAATTACTTACATTTCCTTCATACATATTTATTCTGTAAGTCTTATAGGTAAAAACATAAAAGCAGTTGAAAAATCAAAAGTTACAAAAATCAAAAATGTTGGTTAAAAATTTTACTAATTATTTTTTAAACCTTTTTGATGGCCCAGGTAGGTGAATGTCGACATCTTCATTAATCTCGCTAGAATTTTGAGTTTCAATGTCGCTGTTTCTAAAAAAATGGGTTTCCAGCAATGAAATTTCATCGTCATCGTTGTCCTAGTTATCTATCCGAATCTCTACCGCATTTCCGCAGGACTGTCCACTACAGAACCCACATACAATAGAGCATTGTAATCCAGCTTTTCTGCAACTACATGCTCTACTGCATCCTTTTTTACAGTGGCAAGAAATTACTTTTAAAAGCGTTGGGGGTGCAGCTTTCTCAGTTGTTTTTATTGGACTGAGCCCATTGGTGTTATATCACCAGCCCCAGTCTTCTGGGTTTTTTTTTATCCCAGACCAAACACGTAGTAACAAATTCCTACTAGATTTAAATAATTTTTTCGTTTTTTTCCATCGCTTGTAAACTTTTACCTATAAGACTTACAGAATAAACATGTATGAAGGAAATGTAAGTAATTTTGTCTTCTTTATGCTTTTCATAGACACTTTAGTCATAAAGTAAACTGTTTAGACGTTATTTAGAAAAAAACGAATTTCGGCACCTTTAATTCAAGATGGCGGCTCGCGCATGCGCCCCCCGAGGTCGAAAACTTGGATTTCTATTAAACTGCCATACGTAAGCAATATAACGCCAAAACATTTTCTACTCCACCTTTTGCAGACCAGAGGCTTTTATATGTCCCCACAGACTGTACTATACTACTTAGCCGAGTTGCTTATCATCATATGTCAACATTTACATGCTATCAATGTCAATTTTATCATCGCTTTCGATATTATTTTCACTACATTATCTGCGCATTTATCTTCACATTTATTTTTATTATGAATTAACTATTTCTTAATTGATTGTTATCAATCCGATTCTAGTCCTTTGAACTGAATATCGTATTTGAGGCTAAGAGGTTAATCAAGATTATTTATTCACACAGCATGTTCTACTGACATCCTTGCGTAGTAAGCTAATGAAATAAGTATACCTCTTTTATATTTTCAACTATAACGCGCAGACCCTACAAATATTCCATTGAAATTCAGGACAATAATAACTAAACATTCTTATGTTAACTTATCCGATACTTATTCCACTTTAACGATAGATTGAACTAGTGCAATATTTGACTATGCGGCGATGTGAATAAGTTGGTTACCTAGAAATGCTACTAAAATAACTTATTTTACAAAGAATGGCTCATCATCATCATCATTATCATCATCAGCCTATAGGTTTATTCACACGTCTTCGCCACTCCTGCCCATTCTCGGCCACTCGAAAAATCATGTATAATATAAATTAAATCAGCATTACAATAACGTTTATTTTTCTGTATTTCCAGAGGCGAAGGTGCCGGCGGCCATGATGGCGCCCAGCGTGTTCCAACGGACGAAATCGCCTCGCTCGTCACCAGGAAACTTGCCCAGGAAACTACAGGTAAATAATAATAAAAGATCCTATGTTAATATGACGCCTATAGCTAATGTAGGGCCAGAGACTAACATACCTTTGACAGTCAGGCTCCAGTTTCCAAACAATCACACCGATAAAGAGGTAAGGGTCCTAATCCTTATGTCTTTATCTATAAATCTGCATAGACTTTCGATTGACTAGACTTCGTTATTAAGTCTACCAATAGTATTTGCCTGCTACCTTACCTACCTTACTAGTTCCCACTATCAAAAATAAACATCCGTCTCTAATTGTTCTCGAATTTCATTTATAAATAATATGAGTGATGACGTATTTTATGTAAACTAATCATATGTTATAAAAATAGAAGAATAGCGTACCAAAATACTTACTGTATAGATAATCGCTCTGACGTTTCTACCGTTTTTGTGTAGCTGCATATTCCCAAACGCACTATTGTTTGGAACAAAGAGGCTGACCTTTGTTTCGAATCCTTAAACACCTGAATCAGACGCGTACCGTTTGATTGTTGTCATTCCGCATCTATTTTTAGACGTAATTGTTGTCCACATTTCCACTTAGCATCGATCGCTCGAGCGAAGGTTAACGTCACAATATTGGACTAACACCCTTATCTACAATCGCTTGTCTTGGCAAATATGTAACGTTGTTCGTACTTCGTAATCGTATTGAACTCGTGCAGTTTTTCTGTTTAAACAAAAAAAAATGTGTGCCCTTATAATATAATGATGCTCTGCGTATTACTGTCTAAAAGGGACCAGCCATTTTAATGATAAGGAACATAAACTTTAAATCAAAGTTTTTAATCATCACACAGACCGTTATGTGCCGTTAATTTCTTTGTAGTCTGCCGCGATAATTTTGCTGGCAATGAAGATCTAAAGGCCATGAGTAGAGTCCCGGATCGGGCTACAATTGTGTGAGTTTCTGTTGAGGGTTTTTGTATTCCGCCCGGAATCAGAAATCAAGCGGTGATGCACCCCTATTCCTTTCAAATCACATGTGCTTATGGTCTTGCCTACGCGATTTTCAAATATTAAAAGACCATAGAGCCATTAACAGTACAACATTGTTCCTGATTATTCTTCTCGGTGTTTTCCAGAACGGCTCGGAAGCAGCCAGCCAGGCGGACCCCACGGCGGACTCCAGCCCCGGCAACTCCATATCTGATGCTGAGAACTTCGAGTGCTATGGAGAGGGCGACGCGGATGCGCCTGCTAACACGTCAGTATATTCCTTAACTAGCTGAGCCAGCTATGGAGTTATTTATTATAACTCCATAGCTGGCTCTCTTTATATAAATCTGATTTGGCGTTTGTAAAAAAAAAGATAAAAAGACCTAAGAGAAATACTCAATCAAAAACGTTTCGTTATTCGGCAATCAGGCACAAATCCGGCGATGCAGGGGTGAGAGCTATCCGCTAAGAAGTGAGAGCCACCCGCTCCCCCGCAAATCCGGTGATGTTGACAAGGCTACTCCATGCCATCATCTTTGTCAGTTAGGAAACAAAAATATGGCGATAAGACCAATGGACCGTTAGATACCCTAAAGACTAATTCTCAGATAATATTAAAGGCTAATTTTATCAGCGAAAAAACATTAATGTTATTTCTAAAGTTTTCGTATTGCTTTAGTTAAAAATCGTTACGAAATTAAAAAAATTAAGTGTATGTAGTTAAAAATAAGAGTCAACAACAAAAGTTACACTTTATAATTAATCTACTACATCTCAAAATATCATACAGCAAAAGCCACTTTCACTTTATTATGTTTAACCACCCAACCAAACGCTGTGATATTTTTAGATGGACCGTAAAATTAAATCTAAAATAGATTGGTTGGTAACTAATGATATAATATTAACCACTGTATTGCATGCTAGGAGCATTGCAATCGGGACTAGAGAGAAAACAAAGCTTCTGTTCTAAAGTAGAAAATAATAAAGTGTAGATGCTAAAAAGTTTTCACTGAATGCGGTAATATTAGAACAAAAACACAAATAGATTAAGTACTCTGTTTTGTAATCCTGTAGATCCTAAACAATTGCTTTTCTTTCGAACTGGTATTTTATTGTTGTTATTTCACAGTCAGATTATCCCAATAATGGGCAAAAGACTCCTCCATAGATGATCATAATCAGCTGTAATAAGAGAGGCAATAACTACAAGAATCTGCAAGTTTAATTAAACAAAATAGTTCAGATTGCCGGTGTCAAAGCATAAAATATTTTAGTAGTTCTGATCACAGTACCAACGGGCAATGTACAGGTTTATGGAGCAACATAAAAGCAGTCAATGTTCCCATAAAAAGCTTCCGCGTGTGATTGAGCGTCGGTTATCATTGCACTAGGTAGTATTTGGCTTCTGTTGCACCATCATTCGGATGCATTGCACCTATAAAAGGTTTTACTACAATACAATAAAAAACCGGCCAAGTGCGAGTCGGGCTCGCGCACAAAGGGTTCCGTAGCAGCAAATATAATAAAAATCAACCTATCTCAAAAACTATAAGAGATACTTTGATCAAACCAAAAATCGTTGAAAGAGTTAATTAGCATGCATCACCTCTATTTTTTTTAGAATTTTATACCCCGTAGTTATAAAAATAGAGGGGGGGGGACATACTTTTTACGACTTTGAGAGCTGATATCTCAAAAACCGTTCACTTTAAGAAAAATGTTTTTTTGAAAACTTTATATCATTTTAAAAGACCTTTCCATTGATACCCCACACGGGTATGTACATCGAAAAAAAAAATTTCATCCCTCAGTTACATGTATGGGGGGCCCCACCCCCAATTCTTTTTTTTACTATTTAGTGTCATATTTTTGTAGCGGTTCATACAACACATATTCCCATCAAATTTCATCACTATAGTACTTATAGTTTCCGAGTAAATCGGCTGTGACAGACGGACAGACGGACAGACGGACATGACGAAACTATAAGGGTTCCGTTTTTGCCATTTTGGCTACGGAACCCTAAAAACGGCTACTCGTTACATTTCCAATGATTTACATGCGTACCTGGCCTTTTACTTCAAGAAGTTAAGATTCTGCATTTTATTTTACAAGCTTTTATTTAACTTGCAATGTATGTATGTATGTATGTTTGTGTGTTCGGGTGGAATTTTATAACTCAATTTTAAGGCACTTGCCCTCAACCGATTGAGCTGAAATTTTGCATGCACGTGTATATCCGATGACAATGCAATATTATTATGACATGGAGCTGATCTGATGATGAAGTCGGAAGATAGCCATAGCAACTCAGTAATTAAATAACATAACCACATCGAGTTTGGGCTCATTTCATTCGACTAGATGAGTACTTTGGTGCTAGATAGTAACCAAGGTCTGATGATGGAGCCGGAAGACAGCCAAAGGAACTCAGTACCATCAGTACTTAAACGACACAACCAAATCGAGTTTGGGCTCGTTTGATTCGCCTAGATGAGTACTTAGATGCTAGATGGTAACCAGGGTCTGATGATGGAGCCGGAAGACAGCCAAAGGAACTCAGTACTTAAACGACACAACCCCATCGAGTTTGGGCTCGTTTGATTCGCCTAGATGAGTTGAATGAGATGAACAGACTTAGGAACTTACAAGGTGAAAACTAAAAAGTATAAAATAAATTAAGGTAAAAAAATCTTTAAAAACAAGCTTTTATTTAAATGCGCTAAAAAGAAAAAAATAAACTTTTACACTATAACTTTACTGTCAACTTATAACATTTCAAATTCAACATATTTGACACAATTTATATGTTTTAAAAGCTTGTCGCGAGATTTAAGTACCTACTCGTAATTTTAAAAGCAAGTTTTAAAATACCTGCCTATTAAAAATTTTAAACTAAGAAAGTAAATACGAGTACTTAAATCTCGCGACAAGCTTTTAAAACATATAAATTGTGTCAAATATGTTGAATTTGAAATGTTATAAGTTGACAGTAAAGTTATAGTGTAAAAGTTTATTTTTTTCTTTTTAGCGCATTTAAATAAAAGCTTGTTTTTAAAGATTTTTTTACCTTAATTTTTTATATGTATCTCATTCACATGGTTCATCACAATTTCTATACACCACTTTATTATTATCATCATCCTAATTATAAATGTTATTCCCTAGTGTAATTTCCTCATCATAATAATCTTTAACAGGATTTATTTCAACTATTTCCACGCGTGCATAATATTCATCTTTTCGTTATTTCACTTATTGTTATAGCTTTAACAACGATAAGCTTTAACCCTTAATCAAATACAGCATATAGAATCTTTTCATTGGTTTTCGCCGGTATTACAACTAGGTACATAAGGTTCAAAATCTGGTGGGAACTATTTTCCCTGTGTCTTATTAGGGGTAACGATAGCTTTTATCAATTACTTCCCATACAATAAATACATCCCTTGCAAAGCTAATCGAATCCGCACAGGAACAATAAATTTATTTTCGCATAGCTCCATGCTGATCTATCTACTAATCTCTTGGCTATAGTCCAGATCTCTACATAGCTCAACCATTTCCATGTAATTGCTCTCATTAATATTTCCAAAATTAATGAGGAGATGAAACTTTCGACACTCCCAAAATAGCTTAATGAATTTAGCTGTCAGCACTTTCCCTTACGGTTTATTTTAGAATCCTGATGAGTTTATTGTGTAAATAAATAGTAAATCCTTGTTATTATGGTCAACAAAGTATGGTTAAAAGGTTAATATGGCTACAAGATTTACGTTTATTCACTCACAAATTTTAGCAGACATGATAAAATTATTTTTTTAAAACAGCCGTAACTATTTTCACAAGTGCAAACTTAATACAATAGCAGGTAAATTAGGTGAGTAGGTACTTACATTAAATGCCTAATTTAAAATTCTTTTTTGCAGATTAGAAAACGGTACTAGGAGCCCAGGAAGCCATCTCAACAGACATTCGTGGACTCGGACCAGTCTTAGGCGGACACCACCCAGGTAAATTATAAAATCAAATAAACATAACACCACAAAGTATCTAATTAGAATACGATAGATACAAAAGGCTTTTTTGCACTTATTATAATCATGATTGTAGATATATAGTAAAGGATTACAACTATGTAATTAATTCTAATTACATACATACGATCCTGTAAGCTATAATATTCTATTTCATAGTATTTTTACGGTCGGTATGAAGTTTAACAACCGTATTCACAAAAGTTATTATGAGGTCACATCACATAGTACGAGCACGTATAGTATACACGAGCATAAAAAGATAATGAAACGTTTTTTTTAAAAATAAGTAGGTAGGTAAGTGTCTAGTCAAAATGCATTTGAGAACGGATATGCTTGAAAATACACACTGATATTATTCTCTGCAAAGTGTTGGTACTATACACCGTGAAATTTTAGTGGTTGTTTTCCCGCAGTAAAATGATTCTATCTTAGTAGTACAAAAGATGTGTGCAGTTCTTTTTTGGTAAAATCAATAAATGCCGGTTTTACGAAAGGTTTAACCGTAAATCGAAAACACGTTCGAACCGCCTTATGACTTAGGGTGTAGAGCTTCTTTAGCTTTGAGCATCGATTTCATGCGGCAAGCAGTACCTGAATACGTCACATCTTCAAAAACAACGATAGCTTCTCTCGTTTTCGAGTTGGAAAATTATTATTCTGAAAAATCGAAAAAAAAAAATTTTTTTTCGAGGAATAATTTGCATGATTCGATAGTATTACTAAAGGCAAGTCGTTCTGCCACGGGAAAACAACCACTAAAATTTCACGGTGTATAATCCAGAACAAAGTATATTGTGAATACGATTGATATTCTTCCATTCATCCCTCTTCAGACATGGTTGATCAACATATCCATTTTTTACATAATTAACAACTAACTATTGGTAGATAAATTAATTTCACTTGTTTTCATTATTTTTAAAAGTTGCAGTGGTATTATACCTACTACTACATACTTTAATAGATCAAAATAAGTTTAGTAACAAAAACTGTAACCCTTAAGTTGAATAAAAAATAAAAAAAATCTGCAAATTAGCCGTAACACGCCGCATCGCCTACACGACTCTAAACTTTTTTAGCTTTTTGCCTCATACTCATCAGAATATCTACTCTCTACTCGTTCTAAGAGGTATTTATTTTCTCATATCCTATGGTAATTTAAAATCTTGGTGGTAACATTCAAACTACTTAGTGATTCGTAGATAAGAAGATTCGTGTTCATGTTCATACGTGTTGGTAGTACAGTAGCGCTACCATGAGTTTAAAAGTTACGGACTCGATATCGCCTACGTAAATATGTCTATGAAAAACTTGTACAGCGCCCCCGGTGGTCACGCTAAGAACTAAAATTGGTCGTATGAAAAAAACAACTCGATAGGTGTTTAACGTACGTAAGTTTTCGATAGCCAACTCATGGTACCGCTACTGTAACATGACAATAACTAGTGTCTTTTCTAATGAGTATGTGGCTTCGAACGGGCTTACTGTATTCTTTTTTGTCACTTGTACTTTCTAGTTGTTTTTTTTTTTGCGTTTTTTTTTGTTTTGTTTGTGTTTGTTGCACTTTGCGCCGCTTCTCACGTTGTGTTTCTGTTGTCGTAGCCATCAAGAGAACCTTCCGCATCGACGGTGGGGATCCATGAGACAGTAAGAATCTTTTTTGTTTGTTTATTTTTCTTGATTTTTCACTTACCGACTTAACAAAGGTCCTAAACGTCACACAAATTTTGTACTAATATAGGAAACGAAACACTTTCTAAGAATTAAACAGCGTACCTTGTAGTTAAAGTTTTGTACCTCGTTAAATCGATGAAAATCGAAATATTTGTGGAATTCGAATTTGATTAACTTCCCATTTTGTAAGAATGCCGACGTTTGGGTACTTTGCCCTTTGTGAATCATTCTTGGTTTTTCCGTATGTTTGATTTCATGGCTGGCTAAATATGCAATGGAATAAATCTGGTTATTGTAACCAGATTTATTCCATTGCATATTTACTTACTACGTTTTTTAAGGAACATTTTAGTATTTTTTTTTCCATTTGGAGCAACCACACTGTTGTTTCATTTCTAAACAGAAAATTAATTATCAATGGAATAAATTATCAATTTCATCAAGTTTTAATGAGCTTTTTTTTTAAACTTATGCCACCAAATTATCTATGCACACACCAAAATAGATACAGTACATATTTTGTACGTATAAATAAATAACATACTGATACAACTGAATACAGTACAATTTATCCTTCCTCTAAGGAGCTATTATTAGGGAATTAAACTCGGACACAAATAGATAGGACAAAACTGTCAATCGCGATCCGATAGCCAGAGACAGATTAGACCACGTTTTACTCACTAAGTTTCTACTAATTCCTTATGGGTAAGCGATTTTGAATCCTACTACCTGGGTTAAAAGATACTAATTGTATCTGCCTAACCTGCCTGCAAAACTAAATTAGTATTGTGACATAGTATTGGCGTGGAACAATGCACTAAACACTATTTCCAGATTTTCAATGAGTCATCAGCGAACTGGAATCGGTTTTATACAATGTGATAAATCCAAAGTGATTAGTACAGAGATAGGTTGTTTAAAATTACCTTAAGTACTAAACACTGTGGATCTTACGCGTTTCAGTAGCGTGCAAGTTTTCAAATCAGTTAATTGTTGGCTAAAACTTCTTTACATTTTACCACCCGCATATGTAACATGCATCAAATAATCTTAACTCGATTCTTGATAACATGATAAATTATTCAGTTTTCAAATAACAATTAGCAAACAGTGGCTAAAGTACTTTTTGCTATCGTAAATAGGTAAGTCGTAAAAAGCGTTAGCGTAAGTTTTTTGGTATATAATAACAAACTTCATGAAATAGATTTCTTTACATATCTACGTAGTTTTCGTGACCTGAACAAAAGTTACATCATGAATGTAAATAATAAACGGTACGGTAAGTATTTATGCAGTTGGCATAAACTTGTATTTTATTTATTTCAACTGAGACTGCAGAAAAAAACTTTTATGTTTTCAGCCAAATAATAACTCGTATTTGTATAATAATATTATGAACAGTACGAACCACTAAAACTAATATTCCTAACGAATATCTTGATCAGATTAAGGGAAACCTTATTGGTTTTATATAAGGTGCCTTATAATTTCTAGCATTAGAAAAAATCCTACGAACATCTTACATAAGTTGTCAAACTTTATGTCATAAACAAATTACTTTAAGTGTTACCTGTTTGTAGCATAACAAAATGGTTTCGTAATAAAAAAGAAAACTTAGAAGCCGAAACCTAGACGTCTAAATCCACTTACAAAAACAACTAACATGGATTCGGCATGGTTCACAAAAGTTTGCTGGCTTACTTTTGCATAATACTTGTATCCAAGGAATGCATTACAGCAGTCAAAATAAGCCAGTAATTTGCTCGCGCGCCACTTTGCACGCAGCGGACTTGGTAATTGGTTTGAAGCCTGATGCTAAATAAGTTAACTCAGCTAACTGCCAAAAAATGGTACAGCTTTGCGTCAATAAAGTTGTGTCCTGCAAGTGGTATCGACAATCTAGTTATGATTACCATCAATTCCGATGACAGGAAATTATTTCATGCATGTTCAAATCAGTGATAAGAAATCCAGGGTTACGTAAAATAGTCTTCGTCTTCTGTTTAAGGACACGAAAATTTTATATAAGATAGGTGAAAAGCGTCGATGGCCGAGTGGTTAAGGTCGTTGCTTGCCATGCGAGAGGTCCCCAGTTCAACCCCGCCACGTGCCACTGTGATTTATGAAATTGATATGTACGATTATTCGACGCATTAACGGCGAAGGAAAACATCGTTGGGAAATCTGCACACTTACGAAGAAATTCTAAGGTTGTGTAGTCGACCAACCCGCACTTGGGCATCGTGGTTGACTAAAGCCTTACCGTCGTAGTTTAAGTAGTCTCGTGCCCCAGCAGTGGGGACGTATATTATGGGCCGATGACAAATGATGAGGATTGGTATACTTGTATGTGGTTTGGCTAATTCTAACGTGATAATTATTATTTTTCTATTATCTCCGTCTAGCCATCTTTGGTTCGGGTAAGTCAGTATCTTTGCTCGAGTGTTTTATTCAGTTATTTAAGATATTTCATATTCATCTTTCATATTTATATCGTGGAATTACTGTCGATCATTTCTTATCGGGTATAATGCTTGGGGTTTTACTGCATTATAGATCTTGTCACTGCAAATTTCTTACATTTGATCCTACCTAGGTCAAATTCTTGATACAAAAAATAAGCAATACGCGCATTCATAATGCTATTATTCATTTTACTTATGTGTCTGTTCGTAAACGGTAAAAGTGCTATTTACAGAATGAGCTGGTATTAGTAAACATTTAGAAGACAACGTATAATTTATCGGATCCAGTAAAATGATCACTTTTGCCGGCACGAGAGATCCCGAAGATGCACATTATAATGAGGAGTAAGTGCAGGCGTCAACTTAAGTGGCAATTAGCATTATTTTAGAGTAGGGTTGGCAATTTACTCATACATATCGGGTTTATTTTAACTTTTAATAGATATGTAATATATATTATACTAAAGCGATGGATGTGTCGCGAGTACAATGAGATTGTTACAAGAACATGATGAGTTAGATATTTTTGTTAATAAATATATTATTAAGTTTAGGCATAAAGTGAAAAGTATCCTCAACTGAGCTATCCTTAATTATCTCACAATATCATTATCCTTTTTGTTGGTTTGTTATAAAAATGTTATATGTATAATATGTTTACGCGCTATTATTGATTAGCCATGCTGTGTGTACTCGTTTTTGGGGGTCACAGTCTAGATTTGTAATTTTTTAAATGTTTTTATTCAAATTATTTTATGATTGTAACCTGTCGTGTATGCCATAATAAATAAATAAAAATAAAATAAATAAAGCATATACTACATAGATCTAAACGCGTGTTTAGTAGTTTAAGCACGGATCACATTCACGGAAATCTGAACAAAAAGTGGCTCCTATACATAGACGATTAAATAGATGGATAAGCTCATTAAGACACGGTACAAATAAATTGAATATTCATCATCCAAATATTTTTCCTGGATAGGAACTAGGTAAACCCAGGACTTCTGGCTAAAGAGCCAGGACTATACCAATTGTTAAATCTGTCTGCTGCGTCTTAGTCTTAGATTTGAATAACATTTAACGCAATGATAGTCTTACAAGGTGCATAGGATACTTTTAAACCGACTCCACTTTTTTTTTCTAAATTACGATGATGAAGCCATCATCGGAATAGCCTTGTCATCATCACCGGACTTTTGCGGATGGCTCTCACCACCGACTTCACTGTAGTGATGACGCGATAATCGATAATCCGAGTTTACGCAAATGGTGTTGCGGCGTAGCTACTAGACGGTGATAGCTTTGTAGTTAGTAGGTATGCAACCCTAATAGAAAACATTTTGTTAGGCACACTAGGTGTGTGGATTCTCACCAAGAAAGTGAAGTGTTCCACGCGGCTGCTCCGCGTTCCTCGGCCGAGGTGTTATTAAGAGATGAAAAGCAAAATCGATAATGAGATTGGATAAGTAGTACAGTAGGCAGACACTTAGCCGGCCTGCCTGCTTCTGTACTTCTTTGACTACTTCTTAAATATAAGGCGTCCGACCGATTTCAGCCATGGCGGCCGATCTCAATTGAGATCAGCCAAGTGCGCAGGACATATTATAGTGCACAAGTGTGCGCACAAACACAAGTGCACTCTCTATTCCCTTACTCTCATAATTCGGTTAGACGGCAATCCGACATGACCGATGAGAGATCGGGCGCAGGACCACCGGCTTAACGTGCTTTCCGAGGCACGGGCGTTCAACCGCCAACTTCCTAACTCCGGCTCATTACAGTTTACACAAATTTTGCCCGACCCCGGATTCGAACCGGGACCTCTCGGTCCTAACGCAGCGCTTGCTACCAATGGACCAACGAGGCAGTTACTACTACTTCATAATGCGTTGGTATATGAAGGTTATGTATTAATATGTATGATTCGCGTTTCACGATGAGAGTCTTGACATAGAACAGGCATGACTACTGGTTAGATGGCGGATTGGATTCTCATGCGCCAAGATTTTGTGTGATGAACATCGGTGTTATAGTATACAGTATTAAGTAAAGCAAAGTCGCATTCCGCGTCTATATGTGTGTATGCTTAAATCTTTAAAACTACGCAACGGATTTTAATATTATTTAAATTCATTTGGGTAAACCACTGTTCGATTCTGATAACACAAGTGCTTACGCTTTACCACGGGATCAGATCAATGCCTTTATGTGATGTTATATAATATCTACTTATTTATAAAAAAATGTCTGTCAAGTTGCAAAAAGCGGCTTTGTCAGTCGCTTTACAGTTGTTTTTAGGCTCGCCACTGGGCAAAATTATCACAAACTTCTACTAACGAAAACCGTTACGCACCTAGTTACATACATTGCAATAATGTAAAAAGCAAATAATGGTAGATGTTTATCCGTGCCTGGCCGACCATAAATACAGCATTCAAATAAGTACATATTTAAGATTATTTAACATACTTTTATAACATTACCGTGTTTTTATCGAATGAACTCGGAGGGAACAAGTTTTATCACAGTGTTAGAAATTTGTAGTTTGAGTTTGCTTGTTGAAGATTAAATGTAATTTCTTAGACGTTTTTAGAATTATAAAATATTGGTTTTGGTTAAAAATGTAAACATTACGTAATAGGTGCGTCCTTTGTTAAATAAATTTAATTAATTGTACAATGTAATAATCGGTTCATTAACTGCACAATTTTTTATGTTGCTTATACTAGGGATGCATTACCTATAAATATAAAATCTTATTGAAAAACTATCGAAGTAAGTAAAATTCCACCTGCCAGTTGGAAATCAATTCAAATCGACAGTACGCTACACATTAGTTAGAGGAATACCTACATAATAATTTCGACTGTGTAAAGTCAGCCGATCTCCGTTGATCTCCCACATTCTTGTTTCGTGTAGGTGATGTGTAGATCATAACATTTTGGTTCTTTGGTCGCCGAGAAGACAATGGGTGGCAATTTGTGGTGTGGTGATGTAACCATGAATCATTCGCTTCCCTCGTTTGTCACGAACGAATCGTAGACCGGTTGTTTCACATAGAACCTACCTATAAGATTATATGTTTACTAACAATTGGCTTGACAGTAGATTTGCTCAATGTATTTCGAAAACCCATTATGTATAATCGTTTGCTGATAAGTCAAATTACAAGACGGTGTGGGTAACTACACTTACAGTAGATAAATATAGGTAGGTAGGTAAGTTTCAACATAATCGACACAGATTTAGAATAAATTAGGTTAAATTTCAAGTTCAAAACCCGCCTTTGGGTTTCATTTCTAAGAACGAATGATGCACTCATTATATTAGCAAAATAGGTTATCAGAAGGAATGCATCTCACGAAATGATTACAAACACCTAGGTCGATGTTTGTAGCCGACATATCGCATACCGCACACCTAGGGTTGCCAACTATACTGTTTTAAACAGTATTATACTGTTTTTCCCTCAATTATACTTTTTACTGTTGAACAAAAAAAAAGTATACAAAATACTGTTTTCCGATCGAAATGGAAACACGAAGGACGCTCACACAAATTTATTTTTATTCCGTCAGACGGTACTTACTGCTCAGAGCAGCGCAGCCGAGAACCTCAAACAAAATTAAAATACTGTTAATTTTCCTAAGATACTGTTTATTATTCTTTACTGATCTGAATATACTTTATTTCATGTAAAATAAGTTGGCAACCCTACGCACACCCCAAAACAGATCGTCGACACCAAATCCGCTACCCAAGCCGTCCACGTCCGCTCCACTCGTACTGCTTAATAATTTAATAACGGCGAGCGTTTCGCGGCGATTGCGGATAATTCATAGTTGTTCGCTACCTCTACCTGCCAGCCGCTGACCACTCGCGCCTTTGTGGATGCGTCAGTAGTACGCGGCTGCCCGCCTGCTCCGCAGACCGCTACGCGCGCTCATCACGTTCTATCATTCGAAATACAAATTCCAAAACGTATTCCGTGAAAAAGTGATGTTCCAATAAAAAAATAAATCAAAAAGTGATAGTGTTTTTTTTTTCGACGAAAAAATGTGATCAGTTTTTTAAGTGCCAGTAATTTTGGCGACAAGAAAGAAGTTTGTGTTACCCAAATTAGTTCATATCTGTAAAGCTGGAGCGTAACGGTGTTTACATGCATTACAGAAAGCGGCCCTACAGGTTGGTATTTGTAATCAGATGAATTTATTGTTGTCACGCAAGCGTACCGATGAACAATGTGGGTACATAAGGTGCTGGAATTTCATGCAAATCGCCCATGGCTGAATTATATTTTGGCGTGAATGACGTGACCGACATACAGGTGTTAATAGAATTAACTGCCATATCAATCAGTAGCCAGTGTCGAATACCTGTCTTCTTTTGAGCAAATTAATTAATGTTACGTTAATGATTGTGAAACGTTCACAAAAAAGATCGGCGAGCAGGTAGCTATACAAAGGTTCTAGCGACTGTATACTAAAACTATAGAAAATACATTAGGTACAGCTTAAATAACGATACCAATATAGAGCTCTATATCATTTAGAATATGACAATAGAAATTTCTATTATAAGTTAAGCTTAAAAACAAAATACTATTCAGTAGTCTGTCATAACTAAGTAAGGTAAAAAATCAGATTGTTAGTGTACCAAGATAAACTGTTAGGTATTACCTCTTTAAAGTGTCAAGTCACCACGACAAGGTACCTATTATAATCACAGTTTATGTTAGAAATAGGTAATACTAAAGTCCCATTCAAATAACAAAGGACAGATCTTATGCCCATATTAGTCACAGTGACTTTTGTCATGTCTCAAATATAAACAATGACCATTACAGAAAATGCCTTGGCGATATAATTATCGTCAGAAGAAACGTGGTTTCCAAAGAATTGTTTTCTATTTCCAATGATATTGACAGTATAGAAAAATAGATGTTTGATTGTTATTGTTATTGTTTACAATGGATGTTCTATTGTGAGCCCGTGGATATGCAGTCGTAACAACAGCGCCAAATACTCTTACTCAATGATACCTACCGATATTATGGGTTTTAGTTACGAGTAGACATTCTACTGATTTTGTTAATTTTATTTGAATTGCGTTGTGTTTTCTATAAAATTTCGAGGTATATACTCAAAAATCTAAAATGTTTGTTTTATTATTATAATGTACTTATAGTCAAAAAAATTCACCACTTTCAAATGATTTCCAGAAAACAACACAAAGCTATAAAATGGCTTTAGGTATTGATCGAATTTTGATCGAAACCTCTTTAGAAATACTTAATGTAGCAAGCAAGTACACGGTGCAAACAAATTGCAGTAATTTTTTTAAATATGTAATACCTACAGTTAGCTAAAATATTTTCAACTGAGTAACCTTAAACATTTTTACTGCTGGTTAAGTATTTATTTATCCATTACTTAGTAGATATTATCAAGAATATTATAACAAAGCTTTTTACGTTCGTCACGAGTAGGGGAACCAGAATATTCCAAATTATTTAGGACATTCCTATCAATTAAAAAATGGCACAAGTGTCAAAAAAAGTGTTTTTATAAATAAAATGGTGTAACTGCAGTTAAAGGAAAGATAACAATGAAAGGTTGGATACTTGAAGTAACATTGTTAATACGTTGTCTCAAATATATCGATAGCATAAGTAACAAATAATAATTTAATCCATGATTACTGACCATTGAATAAAAACAAGATACATTAAAAATACAACCCGCACTTGGCCATCGTGGTTGACTAAGGCCTGATCGCTATAGTTTAGGGTAGGACCCGCGCCCCAGCAGTGGTGCGTACATGGGTTGATAATGTTGACTTAGAAAATAAGGCACATTATTTATTACGAATGCTCTTGCTATATCCCTGAAAATGTCAGAATCATCCTCACTCTAGTTCGACCTTAAAGCAACTCACATTCGTTTAATTATTAAAATTAATCGTTGCCAAATTGCAACACCTTCCACCGCTATGACGTGGTATGTCGTAACCGCCATTATGTTAGAACACCAGCTATTTTATTGTCGCATCGCGCAGACAATGTGGACGCATGGTTATTTTATGATGTCCACGCCATTGTCCAGCTCAGACGTACTATCAAGTACTTGCCTTCCTCTGACACGCAAACTCATTACGTTGACGTGAGCGGTCTTTTTAAATAAGTTTTTTTTTTGTTGTAACCTTTTTGCTCGTTTTTGTGGCCATGAATGGACTCCATTCGGCTCTTAACTCGTAGCAGCTATGATAAATAGGTATCACGTTTTTTTATTTTTTTACTTATTACTGCATGCAATAAATTACATTCTATGGACGTTTATTATATGGAGTATAATAGTAAATAGTCGTAGTTTTATGTGTGATGTATCAAAATCTCATCACAAAATAATATGGTCTCTTAGTTTATTTTAATCAAAACAATAATGGGCCATAGAAAAATCTAAAATATGTTTATGATTACCAATAAACTGAAAGTCTGAAACGCAAGGGTGACATTTCTGACAGTCAATTTACATGGGATAATAATTGTTTACATCAGGATCTAGTATTCTAGTCAGGACTAGAGAACTACCACAAATAGATCAACGAAAAAGTTTCAATATGTAATAACGTGACATACACTTGGTTTTATTATACGACTAGCGACCCGCCCTCGCTTCGCTTCGGGGATATCTCTATCTCTATGTAATATATTTTAACCCCGTAAGAGAAATCTATTTTTTTTATCTAAAAAAAGCCTATGACACTCAGGGATAGTGTAGCTTTCCAACAGTGAAAGGTTTTTTCAAATCGGTACAGTTGTTTCGGAGCCTATTCGAAACAAACAAACAAACATAAAATCAAACCTTTACTCTTTATAATATTATTATTTACATATTAAATTGACTCCCCCGTACCCCAGTGACGCTTACATGGAGCCTACATCGCATGCTGGCTAGCTGAGCGCGGTGGCGGCAACCACGCGACTTTTTTCTAATACTTGCATTTTTAAACTCGTGATATCTTCCGAATTAAATGTCCGAATTGAATAATTAAAAAAGTTATAAAAAGGTATTGAAGCCGTCTTGAATATAAAGTAACTTATTTTTTTAAGGATTAATACCAAGATACAAATAAAGAGCCCTTTCAAGCGGCGGCATATAAATTAATTTTTTAGAATAAAAAACCGCTTGCTGTGACATAACTATAATATTTAGACATATGCTGTCGCGACACTTTTTGTAGATAATGATGAGTTCTGCAAAGTCTTAGTAAATGGTTTTGTTCTATCTTCAATAGTTTTCGCAGCGCAGGCGACGTAAGGAATTTTTCAGGTCTATTTTTTACACCTTGGGTTACATTATTGGAGTTTTAGTAAGGATCCCTAATTTTTAAAAAAATATAATATAGCCTATGTTACTTCTGAATAATGCAGCTTTCTAATGGTCAAAAAATTATTTCAATCAGTCCAGTAGTTTTTGAGTTTATTCATTACAAACATACAAAAATATAAAAATACAAAAATACAAAAATACAAATCTTTCCTCTTTATAATATTAGTATAGAAGTATAGATATAGATTACTCAATTCATGGCCAATTTCAACTCGTGCAGTTACATTTATTGTGTGTACCATAACATGAATTTATGTATTAACTTATACACATTTGCGGTCGTGGCCCGTGAAACATTACAATTATCCACAGTAATGCTTAATTATTTAATGGCTGCTGCCAAAGGCTGTGGCTTATTACTAATTATTTATATATCACAGTGATACGCTTTTACATAAAAATGTGAACGTAGTAAAGCATTAACCCAGATTGGGCTCGCGCGATGCAAATGCGTTAAATGTAGGGTTGGCACAGGGCCTTAAAATCTAAACATCAAGTGATATCATAATTACCCTTAGTATATAAATCCCTTATACAATTACCTACTTAAAAATATACACAGCCAGAATTAGAAGAAAATAGTATAAATGACGTGAATGTTCACAATGATATCTCTAGCTACCGTGGTAATATAAAATCTTAATCTAAGAAGATCTTTGGATTAGCCAAATGCCAATAGGTACTTGAGAATGATCTACCTAGTATACCATTAAAACCTTACCCGACATGTAAAATCAAAATTATTCGCTAGAAGTTAGAAGCATGTTTTGGAGAGGTTTTTAATAAACTCTCGGGGGATGTATTGTGCCTTCAAATAACCATTAGGGTTTATAAGACTATAGTGTGTATAGACAACCCTACTCCAAATGTAAAACCGTACCTAAGAAGATTAGGTGACGGACGTTGTGTAATCTTAAACATGGACCTTCCGCAGATTACGCACCTGTCTCGTGAAATTACGATGTTTTGGGCAGCAAATACATAAATAAATCGGTTTTAATAATGTCCGTTACGACACAAAATTAGGGTTTCCTCTTTAAACAGCAGCTTTTTTTTAGAATAGATTTGGATTAATTACGACGTAAACTGAGCTGTTGCTTTACGTTGACATTAAGGTGTAAAAATTTCGTGTACATTTAAATACTATTCGCATCAAAATACTTGGGCAGATGTAATTATTTTTTTATTTTGAATTAAACATGTACTAAAATATCAAGGGGTAGGTTTAACGCCACGGAAACCTAGTCACTCTCGAATTATTAAAATAAGTCTAATGAGAGTTGTAATGACATAATTTCTCATTGTAAATTACGACGCTTAGTTGTTTGATATTCAAAATACAGTGTTCCATGAAATTTCGTTAACACCTTTCTATGTAAGTGACAGCAGCTGTCTTGCTCCGACAATAATTGGACTTAACAAAGTACGTCGAGCAAATAGCAATGCAAGCATCGGATGTCACAGTGCCGCCCGGGCACCGAACCATGGACCGCGCTTTCTTACGCAATTTCACGGCGCGCGCGCACCCGCGGCTCATTTGCGAACGATTTCACCACCACTCCCCGGAGACGTCCTGGCTGGAAATTATAATGTCCGATCGTCGGACTCGAAGAAAGCGATATTGTTGGAACCGATTAAATTTCAATCGTACAGTAGCGGATTGACCGAATGACTGAATGGGTTAGCCGAAAAGAAAACGAGTCCTAAAAAAATTATATGACAAAAAAGACTTAAGTCAAATGGTCTATGGTCGATCCTTATTTTTTAAGAGATTTAAAAATCATATTCACTTTTTAATTTGGTACCTATTCGCTCTGTGCGGAGTGGGTGGTGGGGGACGGCAAATCGATCGAAGCGCACGATGTGTGACAGAAATGTGATATAATTCTGAGCTTTCATGTGTCAAATTTATTATTTATATATATTTTTTATTTTTTATTTAAATTGCTTTAATTTCATAAATTCCCTTGTATTTGTAAGTAAAAACGTTACGTACGTAAAGAAAACGATGCAAATTCAATACTTATAATAATATTCATATTTTTGTGAAGTAAGAAAATCACTTGGTACTCACTTTATACAATTTTTATTTATTTTGTGTTGAAAAACTAGTCGAAAATCTTTATCAAAACATCTAGTTGCTATGATATGACATATCAAAACATCTAGTTGCTATGATATGACAGATCTCAACTCCAGAATAGTTGTCGCCACTAGGGGCGCTATCATCGCGCACATAGCGAATAACCACAGCTTGAAATTTACGTACGTGCTTACAGCACTGACAGGAAAAGTGTTTTTTTTTTTCAATTTATTATCCGTCATTACAACACTTTTTCTGAATCAAAAGTACTAGAATAATGTGGAAAATAAATTGTTACACGTGTCATCCCTACGCCTCCTTATTCATTAGGTTCGGCTTAGTTCCGGTCAAAATTAGTAAGGTACAGGCTTAACTAAGGTGGAAGTATAAATTATCAAAACACAGCATTAACGGATGTCCACATTGGCAGGTGTAATCCTAGTTCAATATTTATTTTATTAAAATTCCTCGCCTAACGAGATAAATAAAATTTATTTAGGTTATTACCAGACAGCAAGTACAGTTGTAAATTTCATTTATACATAATATAACTATATAATTATTTTAGTTAGTTTAATCATTTCCTTTTAAGCCTTGCTTTATGATCGCGACATCGTCTTTTTTTTATAATAAGTTAACAAGATGACCTCACTCCACCTGATGGTAAGCGGTAGTGAGATCCAAATATGAGGTTGACAGGCACAATAGACCATATTGAACCTGTCGCACTCACCCTGAAAGCCCGCTTAAATGCCGTTTTACCCCCGGTTCATCCTTCCAGTTTCAGTTGTCGCAATTTGTTCTTAGCCTTTACCACAAAGTACAATAACTAATGATCAACTTTGTTTCAAAATGCCTCCAAATAGCGGTTGGGCATTAATTTTTTGCTTCCAGTGAATGGCCTAGATTTTGTAACTTTGGTGTGAAGGTCGATAGCTAGATGTTATTTCTAATACTATGTTTGTTTTGCTTGGTATCACTAAATGTATTAAATTAAATGAATAGGTTAACATGTTATTAACATGTTGTCAATAGAGTATCTACAATCAAACTATGAGTAAAAGACAGATAATTAATGAATTAAGAGACGAGGACAGTTAATTTTGAGACGAGGACACATACTTTAAATTTTATTTATTTTCTATTGACCATGAAAAAAAATTTCACGTCTCAATGTACTGAACGTCTTCCGTTCCAACATACCGCAAAGGTAAAACACTTTCACCATCACAATAACTAAGTAAGAATACGTAGGTAAAAATGTTCTAAAAGATTTTACCTGCTAATAACACAAAATGGATTGCACGTACAGGCAAAGATAATTTCAACTCAAATCATCATTAAAAATCAAACAACACACTACCTGCGTAGGCCGTTAACTAGATCAAACATATCTAACTTACTCACAGCACGCAGCAAATTGCCTTCGTAACTGCGACTATGGTAGCTAACAATAACATGAAATAATTGCCCGCGTTACATATATTTCCTTCTTTCGCCAAGAGAACGGAACCGCTGAATGCCGGACATAGCTAACATAACTATATCCGAGCATTTTATTATTTTTATAATTAGAACCTTTGTATATTTATGTTTTTTTTAATATAAGTATTCACTTTTAGATATATTATTTACGATTAAAGATTTAGTACATTTTCAATTGGCTAATATGGCGCCCAACGAGGGGCTTTGAAACGTCTGTCTACAGGATAAAAAAATATAACTTCTCCTGTGATCTACCATCTATATAAGATCGATAACAATCAGCCATGTTATTAGTAAAATTGTAAACTAAGTTAAAAGTTGTTCAGAAGCAATAAATCGATTGAGTTATAGTTAAATCATACGAAAATTGTGATCTCACTAATGTTACCAAAATGTTCCGCCTTATGCATTTTAAACACGCCCAACTGCATACTTTAAACTGCTTAAAATTACGTTACATTCATAACGACTTACATCAGGATCAGTTAGCATCGTATACAGGATGGAACATTACGATTAGCACATTGTCGAAAAAATGCATTCATACATTGACACCCCCATTCTTCCAGTTACTAATTGATTGCAATTTGTTTCAGTTCTGGGAAGCGGCAAATCGGCTCCAATGTCTTAGCTAGGTAATTACTCATTATCATTTAAAGCAAAAACCTGTAAATAATTGCTTGTTTTATAATGGCTGCTTTGAAAATTATACTAATCTATCACGCCATCTATTATAAACAGTTGGCAGTTATCAACGCCATCTATCCAAACTGTACTAGAACTTAATGCTTTTGCGCGAGCATCGCTCAGTTCTATGTACAAAATAGTTCCACGATTGTCAACAGATGGCGCTACATGCATGTAACTTTTTAATTAACGGCAAAGAAATAGTAGTTCATAATGGCTCGATGGATTAAATAATTAACGGTATAATTAACGTTGTTACAGCCAATTATACCGGTCGTCGTCGTTCAACTCGTCGGGCTGCGGCTCGGGCGGGGAGCCGGCGGACGACATGTACTCAGATGTCTCGTTGGAGGAGGACGTCCAAGGTCTCAATTATAAGGTAAGTTTTATTTTTTATTTCTTCCAGCTGTTTTTGGCGGGCAATCTCATCCATCGGTCAATAAGGGATTACCGTATCGCTTTACAATGCACAAGTGAGACAGCAATATAACATTAAGGATGCACCCTCTATTTCTTCAAGCTTGTAAACCAATAAGACTATCGGACTTAATCTAAAATAGATTAAGCGCAAGAACCCACATTACTTACTGACGCAAGGGAGCCACTTTCATCAAGGTTTGCTTCCTCGTCATCAGATTTAGGATTACTGACACAGACCATAGAGTATCATCAAAATACTAAGCTACCACATGAATTCACCAATAGGTACCACAAAATATGAAATGCACTGCACTGGTTGTGAACGTGTTACGTGGAAATCTGTCATAACAGTACTTTCACCACCGCTTGACACCTCGCACAATATGGCACACGTATGCATAGGCATATTGTAGGTGAAATGAAATGCAAGCAACAGCGTCTGACTAGCCATAGTCAAGATGGTGGTTACCACAAAGGGTGGAACCTGGTTTTCGGGGCTAACTTTCTACCATTATCCAGACCAGTGGCATAACTTTAGGATGACAGGGCTGGTGAAATGTCACGGGTCCCCGACCTATAAGGGGGCCTCGGTACAAGAGCCCTCGTGCTCAGAAATGGCAATTGCTTACGAGATTCCAGGGTTGTTATTTTTTAGAGCCCTCCTGTCAAAATAATATGCCACGGGCCCCAGATGGTATAGTTACACCACTTCACAAGCTTCGGGATTGTGTGAAGCCATCCGGACTCTTTGGCCCCGTCTGACTCAGAATGGTATGATCAGCAACATAAATAGATGCACCACTAAACTTTAGGATCATGCTTCTAGAACACTTAATACAATATGGATTGATTACCGTTTCTCTCAAGTTAAGAGCATATTTAATTAATAAATAGACCGGAATATCTAACGACCGGGAATGGTAGCTGTAATAATAACTTATGTTTACTACTTCGGTTTTAACGTCTATTCTAAGACTGTCTTGACTGTAGCCTTTATTTTCAACTGAAGGCGAAATTACTAGGAAAACTCATCCAATACCCAAGAACAGTGAACAATCACTGTGTGAATCTACTGTCATTGTCATCATCACCAATCGGCGTGAGTCAGTTTCCTCCCTCGCCTCATTAACGATCTATCTCTCAGCTGACACACTCTGGCGATAAGAAGCTTCCTATACCCACACGCATAAATTATAAGTTAGCGTCTAAGTTAATTGTTACTTCTTACTAACTTTCTCTATTGAATAAGACGTTTTTGATATCACTCTTCCGCATCATTTATCATGCGTCATCTCATAACGAGTAGATGGGAATTTCAATTATAATTTGTGGCCACATGCATAATATGGTTACTCACTATTATGCCACAGATGGCAGATTCTATAGAGCAGTATTTTTATTTATCACTTTTACACAAACAGTTGGAAGTGCGTCTCAACTCTTAACCAAACTCTGTTAATCTAATGTTAATTTTAACAATCGAAGCAAAATACCTGTCTTTAATTGGAAAGTTAAAGTTTGTTTAAATACTTATGTACTAAAGGCGGTACCAATTAATATAAATTAATAATTATGCGTAAACACGCACCATGATTGGTGTAGGTAAAGTCGAAACGTCAGCCTATGTATTTGCTACTGTTTTTATCGTATGAAGAGCCGTATACTATACCACTTAATAGCTATTAGGCACAGGAAAATTTTATGTTTATGTGTCTATTAATAGTATTATTTTTGCATGTCGTCACCGTTTCGCCAACACATGTGGTGGTTATTTTTAGAAATGGCCGAGTGCCAGAACGACCTTGCACCACGTTTTCTGGTGAAAATAGGATCCTACGGTAACTGCACTATCAAATTTAATAACTTATTATTATAATTTAATAAGTACGCCATCATTAAGTAAATAAGTAATTATTAGTTTAAACCTAACTCTTTGATACTAATTCTAGTAGTTGATCTGGTTGATAATGTTGTAAGTTTGGAGTGGTCTGTGATCTTAAAGAATCCCAACTTAATACCTATACACCGTGAAATTTTAGTGGTTGTTTTCCCGCAGTAAAATGATTCTATCTTAGTAGTACAAAAGATGTGTGCAGTTATCTTTTGGTAAAATCAACAAATGTCGGTTTTACGAAAGTTTTTACCGTAACTCGAAAGCACGTTCGAACCGCTTTAAGACTTAGGGTGTAGAGCTTCTTTAGCTTTAAGCATCGATTTCATGCGGCAAGCAGTACCTGAATACGTCACATCTTTAAAAACAACGATAGCTTCTCTCGTTTTCGAGTTGGAAAATTATTATTCTGAAAAATCGCAGAAAAAAATTATTTTTTTCGAGAAATAATTTGCATGATTCGATAGTATTACTAAAGGCAAATCGTTCTGCCACGGGAAAACAACCACTAAAATTTCACGGTGTATAAACCACCTAAAGTGGGATATTGGCCAACGTCGGAAAATCTAGTCATTAATCTCCTCCATCTCCTACATCTATCAAAGCCAAGAAAACTTGTTATAAAATGTCATTGCAAACGCATCTTACAAGTAGCTGCCTATCTACAATAGCCATTAGGAACGAAAACCAAGGTTTTGTTCCTAATAGATTTGGGCTTACGGTTTTAGCCTGTTCAGCCTTTTCAAATACATAGTATGAACTGTTATACATTTAGGATGCAAACTATGGCGACTGCGGTAGAAATGGTTATGTTTGTATGCGTCCAGTTTGCAGCCAATTGCGTCCATTGCTTACACGGGTAAAAAATAAGACTGACCACTTATCTATGGTACTAGTAAAGGGTTGTATAACACAACATACTAGTCGATGCCTAGCAAGTGGCTTAACCCGATCACCGCTATAATCTCATTGAATATCGCTGATCTCGTTATTAATACCTTAGGTCGACGTTTACAATAATACCTGGCCTTTTTGCACTACAGCAAGGTCAATTTAAAGCCTCTTAACAGAAACTAGAGCGAAAATACTTACTTATGTCAAAAATTTAGCTAGCCTATACTTAGTTTAGCAAGACATTAAGTCATACGTTACATTAAGATGTTAACGAATGTTATTATTTGGTAATCATATAAGTATGATAAGGACCGACTTTTAAAATCTTTCTCTATAGCCATACATACATCTTCCTGTTACACTGCAATGTGAAATGATCTTTATTATTTTCGTGTACTGTTGAACGCGAACTTGTAACATTCATAATGTCTAATCGGTTTTGATAGTTTTACAATCCTTTTTTATTCTTAATAGTGCACACAAGTTTCAAGGCCGTATCACGGAAATGATGTCATATGAGCTAACCAATGACTTAAGTGGTTATCACATTAGTATTCTGAGGGTATATACTACGATCATCCATATCCCAGTTCGACGACCTCAATAGAAAATAAACAATTGTCCGAAGGAAAGCATAGACAATGGGCGGTCCCGGCTCATTTGCCGCTCGTTCCTGTAATGGCCGCCGGATGCGCGCCCTGCGCGTGCGCCGCTTCCGGTCAGATGGGCGACTCACGCGCTCAAGACAAGACATAAATTGACTTTTTATGCTTCAAGACACTACTGGCCACTCGTATTGACCATAAAGATTACGTTTTACATAAACTTTATGGTTCTTGACCCGGAAAAGGGTTAAATTGTTTATGATTTTCCGTTTACCATAATCAATAGAATGTGATGTACTGTTTATCACAGAATATCCTACCGAACATTTTACCAATCATAATACATCTTCTGCGAATCAATGCATTTGTTTCTAATTTTGAAACAATAAAATAATAGTAAACCAAGATAAAGGAGTAAATCTATTTGAAAATTTACTCCAAACTCTTAGAAACATGAGTAGGAATTTACTAACGCTCTACCATACAATTTCTGAGCAACAGACTTGCTCACAAAAGTTCACTATCTGCACATTTGCACCATAAATCATTATTCAGTTGTCATGTTCACTCGCAAGCAGTCTGTGGGTGTTGCCTAGTGTTCGAATGTGCATTCTGATGCATTTTCTGCAAATAGGCCTCGCCGTCAGAACTGACGAATGTGGCAAGCTCGCCCCGATTTGAATGAGAAAGGCTAAAGGCAAATGGTAGGGTTGCTTTGGTCTGTATTCACTGTCTAGACTATATTCAGCCCATCACAAGAAATGACAAATAAAAAACTTAACTCCTATACAATAGTTTCAGCTGACTAAGAAATGCAGTGGTAGAAGCCGGTGGGAAAGCCACTGCAGTTTATACTGAAAATTCTTACCTTATTATTTCTTCTTTTGGGGTTATACATGCAACGTCATTATTATTTAGCGCAATTAATATTATTTTGTTATGTATATAGTTTTGTACCATTTCATTTCAAGTTTCAGTATTTCCTATTATTATAGTAGGTACTTATAGCGCTAGAGACGCGTAGAATATTAAAATGCGCTTGCAGCTATCTCGTAATGCACCGCACAATGGGCTCTCGGAAACTGAGTACCGATCGCGTTCCAAACAAGGCTACTGATCAACACACAATGATCGGACACACATGGGTAGATTGATGATGTTTTGATCTTACATAAGCATCATGTTTCCGAAAACATAGTAATGACATTCAAACACTTTCATTCTTGCTAAAAATATGTCTTACTGTTTATCGAATTACCCGAAAGTCCGCTACTGGAGTGGACATAGACCTCCCTCAATGATCTCTACAACAATCGGTCCCACGACAATCAGTGTGCACCACGCTTATTGACCAGATCATCATTACATACATCTTGCAGATCCTAATTTTCCTTCAAATGAATGTTTGGGGGATTATTTGTCAACTAAAATCATCTGATCACATCTAACTACACTTAATCAAGCGTTTTCCTTAAATGAATGAAGGAGACATCGAAATTGCTGATAATCAATTGACCACAAATGGCATGCTTGTCGACCGTAATATGCGGGTACAGTGCGCTCGTAATTCACGCAAGGAACCAATACAATCTTGCACCTATATCTTGGCAACTGAAAATTATGTATTCTATCTTAGTGACACCACTATTGCTGTCTTAACATTACCATTTAATTTTGTATACCACAAAAATTTAACATTACAGTTTTAACATCTAACATCGGTAGTGTTTGTATTTTTACTGATACCTTATTGTAATCAGCGCCTTATCCAGAAACGATATAGAATAGAATAGAATAGAATAGAATATAATTTATTGGTCACATATTACAAGAAAAAAATAAATTTAACATAAAATAATACAAATTAACAGAACATAATATATACAACGAATATTTAGCATCAGTGACCAACAAGGTACGTGCCTCAGCATAGACTGCAGAAGCTCATCAAGAGCTCCTGCAGCACTGGTATTCTGGCCGTACCTTTTTGGTTGAGTGACGACAGACACTCAACCAAAAAGTTTTGAAAAAAGATTTGTAATTGTACAAAAAGTTGCAGCGGTAGAACATAATGTCCTAGCATTGACAATGCATCTCGAGAGCTATTTTCTTGTTGGAATATTTCTGCAAAATTGTTTAAATCAGATCTTTTTTCTACAAACATCTTCATGATTTTCAGTTTTCCTTTTCCAAAAAGGAAAACTTTCTGTACTAGTATTACTAATGCTATATGTCTGTATGTAGTAGATTTTACTAACAACACGCTTACAAACATCAATCAAAAGCATAGGGCGTACGCCTTGGTATACAATACCGTATGTGAGTGCTTTCTCGGCGCTCTCCTTCGAAAACTTTTGATTCTACAAAAAAATGCAAGAGACATTTTTTGTAGATAATTTTATAGCAAATAATTTTTTTAATAACATTAATTAACCTATAAGCAATAGATCGCGAGATATTCGCGAAAAACGGATTTTCGCGACCTTTTGACCCCTATAACTTCTTACGCCGGCACGATATCAATGTCGATTTTTCACACCTTCATTACAATGCCGTAATGAAGGTGTGTACCAAAATTCAGCTAACTAGTATTTTTTCCGCAGATTGGCCGTTTTAAGAGCTAATTTGACTGGACTATACATAATATCTTCTACTACGACGTAATTGGTCACTATCATTGAGTTTGCGTTCCCTGATGAATCAGATCCTACGTCTGTTGTCACTTCGAATGTGTAAATAAATAGTCATTCTCAATGTTTTACTCACCGGGTTTATGGCTGACGTGACCGCTGCCAATTCTACAAATCTATTTCTGAATGAGTAAGTTTTACTCGACTCGGTTGAATGGATTTATAAATTGTTATGTTGCGATAATTTTGTAGTATTTGTAAGAATTAAATGAAGTTGATGCTCAGCAGCAACCTACCGACCGATACGTGTTATTATTACAGGCTTATTATCATCTTTTCACAATTTCTTATGTCATAATTTGCATCATTACAATCGTAAATTACCAATTTATTCTCTTAATAATTATTATTACTTAATTAGATGATCATCTCCAAAATTGCAATAGATAATTGGAAAGATCCAAGAAAAACAAAATAAGTTGTTCATTTTATGTTCAATAATAAAATTATATTCTATTCTATTCCATTCCATTCTATTCAATTATGTTACTAAATAGTAGGTACGTCGTCAGATATACAAAAATCCAAAAAAAGACCTTAGCTTTACTTTTTGTCAATAACTAGGTGTCAAATCATGTTTCTCTATTATTTCACTCAGACGATATAACAGTTTTCACAATGGTGTTTTCGATAGTCTCGTGTTATACGTGTGTTTGATAGACAATCATGATGTCGTCAACATATCGTGTCGGGCTGCATTCTCGAGCGGTAGGAACAATGGCGGGAGTGGGTGTCGCCGCGTGGGCCCAACTGTGCCAAGGATACCGGGATCCGAACATATCAATGCGGCTACTCCGATGATAAACAGCAAATGTTATCAAATGTTGCCGGTATATTGACCATTGGACATCCTTAAATAGTTATGTACACAAAATTGGGCTGATACAAGAAGTTGTATATTAATTCCTCGAGTCATTTATTCTTATATATGACTAAGTGACCTCCCTATATTAATTCCATTTGGTCTATACATTCTGAATACTTTTTATGCTATACAAGAACATTGAATGCACTAACTTCCTACCGAGTACTCATAAAATACCTAGTTTGGCACCCCTATGTATAGTTCTAAGTATTTTCTTAAAAGTAAAAAGTTAGGTCAGCAATCACTATAATAGTCGGATATCAAATCGAGACTTTGATTTAAACATTAATTATCAACTAGGTAGTTAGCACGATAACCCAAGGCGACTGTAAATGAGAAACAATAATAATAATAATTTACCGATGCAATAAACGATTAAAATTAATAACGAAAATAGACGCAATTTAATACAAAATGACATTGACTATATCGAAGACGAACTTACATAACTTTGTAAATGAGCGTTAGATTTGAACTGGTTACATTTCGTCAGCTCATTGTGAATTAAAATAAGGTCAAATTGCTATCTTAGTTGCTTAAGCCCCGTGACAATTGAAGAAATCACTCACCGTATTCCCCGGCCCATTTATTTTGGTACCACTTATCGAATGATAACCAAACGTATCTTGATGTGTTTATCAAGCAATCAAAATGATTTTCCATGTTATTGTAAGAATGGCTTGATATGTATGAGTCACTAAAGTGAAAACTTATATTAAACTGCATGAATAAGGCTAAATGAGTGCGAAAAGATGATGATAGTCTCTTATCTTGCATTCAATTTGGATAATTTGACATTGGTGATTAGTAACTGTGTCAAGAGGAAACTAATTACGCGATTACAAATTTATTTACGCATTGTCGCGGAATGGAAACATCTCTAGCGCTTCTTACCTTTTGAGAAAATTTGTAGTTCATTGAGACACCAATCCTACTATACCGATGAAAAATTATAAGTAGGACTACCAGATTAACATGCAATCTGAAGCATTGGGTGTAACAACTCCAAAATCCTGACTCTGATCACCAATAAACCAACATTCGTACCTCCTTGGTACCTACGTCAAGTTTCAAAACGTTATCTAATGCAAACGAACTAACGTATACTCGTTACTACGTATTACACAGTTGTATTACTGCCATTATACGTACAAAACCATCGCAACGCGAAACGGAAAGTGGTGCGAATGAACGCGTGCGAAAACCGAACATATTGTTTGCAGATGCCGGTTGCCAACACTGGCTGTCACACCACCACGAGATAGATCTTAATTACACTATACATTATACAACTGCAAGTTAATTGAATCAAAACCTCTATCACATTGTCTAGGCTACATCTTTTGTTTATTAATGGATAAGCAGTTCCTGATCACTTGTTCGCTTGTTTTTGTAACTGGTACCCTTAACTGAAGGTACTTTTACTTTCACATGTCTATAGCTAAGTACGACAGTCTAGTTGCATTTAACTGTCTTGATTGCGTGCTTGTATTATACAACATTGTTAATTAAATCAAAATCTGCATTACTATGTGAATTGATGTCTCTGATGAATTCAAACTTCTTTGTTTCGCAATAGCTGCAGGAATTCCATTGTGCATTTTATCTGCCGACGATTTGGACGTATAATCTACGTCTTTTTTGTCAACTATGTGAGCATGCCTTACTGTAAAGTTGGTAAAGTCATTCTCGTTTTGTTTTTAGCCAAGTCATTATGATTTTTTTTTATTTTCAGGATAATATCAAAATAAACATGTTAATTAAATTACCATTTAATCTAATTGAGTGACACTGCGCTTATGCTAATAATACAAGTATACAAGGAATATAGTTTTGATTGAAGTAGTAATTAATAAATTCAAGTCTCTGTGATTTCTTCACCCACTATCGGAATATTTGAAAAATTACGTAAAAATGTCTATGTTTGAACATAAAAAAACTAGAAATCGAAGTTTAAATTTAAGGTGATTTTATTTTTTTGATTCTGTGGTGGAATTTACAAACGAAGATATAAATTAAAATACTTAGTAACAAACCTTTGGGAACTGCAGCCAATTTTTTTTTCCAAGTTTACTCTGTTCATTGTCAACACAACCCAATCTGTCCAGAGGCCAACGTCACCAATTTAGGACGATATCTATTGTCAAGCATTCGTTTTTGGGGCGCGAAGATCTGCGTGTGGTGCGAACGAGATATATCGGGAAAAGATCTAGACCACATCTAATTGTGATCACAGTTATTAGCAACGTAATCTCTCCGTGAGATGTCTCTTGCATGAGAGTCTTCCATGCTTTAGAAGTCCTAGAGACCTAGATACTCTCAGTAATGAAGCTTAAGACGTATTTGGCGGTTCTTTTAACGTCCATATAAGATATAATTAGTGGAAATAAAATGTTCAACACAGAGCTTACAGAATATCTTCGTGATCTCGTTGTAATTAACGGAACTCAGCAATTTATTTCTGCAGTCCGAATAAGCGGTTTATAAATTAATTTTGTATTACTCGCTTCGCTGAATATTTAAAAGTAACAGAAATATTCTGTGAAACCTCGCTCTCATAAAGTAAAAGTTTTATGGCATATTGATCAAACTTGGTCCTTCGATTCATTGTAACATTGCGACGTAGCATTATATTTGCATTTGCTGCAGATGCATAACTCAAATTGCCTTCATCATCTTCAATTGTCACACAAATCATCTAGGGCTCCTTTATTAGGTCTAATTCACGCAGGTCTCTTCGTATTCTTTTTACCATTCTGAGGATTTTATTGAAGAACAATGATTGATGTAGGTAACTTATACTATAAGATTTTACATACATGATACCTTCTACCTACATACTTTATAACCTTGAACTCTATGGAGGTCTACTGGTATTGTCTTAGAGGATGCAATGCGGAACACAGAATAAGTGGGCAATCATTATTTTGTCATCATCACAGAGCACTTGGAGCGACATACCGATATCATTACCCAATTACATTGTACATGTTAAGAAATAAAAGACTTACGCTTAGCACTATTAATTTGTGGAAGACATATCGATACTTTAAATCTCAAATGGCGTAACCACCAAAACACTACTTTTCAGGAGAGCAGAAAAACAAAAAAAAAATGTTTATTTAATTCATAACTTTATCAATTTTAATACAATGAAAATGTTTTATACATCAAATTTCTTAGAATTTTGAGATGAAGGCTTCAGTAGGAACTCTTTGTACTTAAATCTTATATTTAAGAAACTAGAAGTCGGTTACGACTTGTGAAAATATTACAAAAAGGCGTTTACGCCCCATAAAAATCACGATTTTTAAGAGGTGAAGGTCGTATCTCCAATAAAAAAATGTTTCTTGTGCTTTAAACTCATTTAATGATAAAAGAAAACGTAAAATATTCACTCTGTATTACGCTTTTACAAAGTTACGCCGTTTGACACTTTTTCATAGTGACTCAACGCGTAATTTTTAGAATTGGATGAAAAATTTTGGAATATGGGAAACTTCACTAAGATTTTTAAGTATCTAAATCGATTAATTTTGTCATTTGAAACCCCCGCTGATGTGTATTCACCATACATTTATCTATGTATTCAGCCATTTGCGTACTTGTGCGCATAGATTACGTTCCTCGGTGTATTTATTATTTTTTGTGACCGTTACGTTGACTTTGGCGCGTTATTGGTCTTTGATCCTGATTTGTGTTTGGACATTGATTTAAAATGCCGAAACAAGGAAAAGCAATAAATAGCCAATGTCTCCGCATTCTTAATCCCCCCGCGCATCAATACTAACAATAATAATGACAATCATGTGTTCAGCGATGTTGGGTGTAAACGCCTTTCTTTTGTATTGCAATTTCGAAAAATAGCGTGTCTTACGAGTTACGCCAGAAAATTATGTCACTTACACCCTTTTTTTTGACATTTTTTTCACGTCACAATAATTTCTAGGGGCGTAAACACCAAGTAAATTAGACAAAGCCTTTTACGACCTGTTTACCTTATGAAAAGTGTTCAAATCTATAAAAAACATTGGGTCGTAACAACCTTTTTTTTGCGAATTTGAGGATTTTAAATATACAGATCGATAGAGAAAAAAAAACTGAATAAAACTGCATTAAAAAGTCATTTTGACCAAATTGGCGGTTACGCCATTTGAGATTTAAGGTAGCGATATTGTGCACAGAAGCGCGATTATTCCATTAGAATCAAGTGTTTAAGACTATAAATTCATAAGCGCATACCAACCGATTAATGTGGATATAGGTCGAAAATAGGCGTTACATTGATTTATTACGTGTAAAACCACGTAATAAATCAATCAAGACGTATTCATGCTCTTTCATCACATTTCTCGTATTGATTTCTTACCCTGTTGAATGCGATGTATCCCATTATAATAGTAACTGTAGATGTGTAACTTTCTGAGGGCACTTCTGAGGGAGCAATCATTTATTCACCCTACCTTTAAACGCCCTCACCATCACCGAATTAATGAAACTCCTGGGGGATGACCGGGTGAATCATTGTCGCATGCCAGCGCGCGATAATTCTGCTGTAGCCGTAAATCTAAATAATATCGACCGTGGATTTATCTATAATCTTTTATTCACTTTGAAAGCAATTTTTTTTTCTACAGTCATACACCTTAGGATTGTTTTATTTATATGATTCTAAGTGAGGCGAAATCATTTTCAGCCATGTTGAACTTTGAAATCGTGATATCTCACCCATGTCATAAATCATCTAAAGAAAGTTAAGAACAAAATTATATTGACTCAAACGATTGTCGACATCACTCTATTATTATCGTTTTTGTGGCAATTTATCACGATTATTAACTTGCAAAAAAGTAATTGCTGTTGGAAAAACAAATTCACTCATAAATGATCACGCTAATCAAATCTATGTAAGTCGTTACTCGTTAGAACAATGTGACGGTAATGAAGTAATTGTATTGCAAGTTCTCAGTTTATGTATGGTTAAATAGATGTAACACGCATCTATCGCTTAGGTAATATTACAGTGTGTTTAGTTTTAAGTATTGGTTGCATTGGTTACATGAATAGCAGCAGTAATTTCTTCGTCGTAGTGTTTATTAGCATCGAAAGTAACTAGGTATTGTTTTCCACATGAAAAAAAGGGATTTCTATTTTTCATGTATGTATATTATTTTTTCAAAATCATCACATAGTTTTGTTACAATAATATTTTCAAAAACAACAGATTCACTATCGATACCTAACTTATATTTTCTAATGCGTTGCCAATAGCTCCTAATCGGGTTATTGTACACCTGTCCAGTTAATGTGACATAATTCAATAATACGTAATACTAAAACAATACCGAGATGTGTTCAAGTACAATCCATTTATCACGGTTGGACATCCAAGTCACGCACAACAATTGAAACTTTTTACGCGAATTCCACAAATGCCAAACACTTAAAAGACCTGAGAAATTATTAGCAAGAAACACTGTGCCACGCTGAAAATTACAAAAACAACATTAAAATGTATGAGATCGCATTGTTCCGTCATTTGCAATTGTTTACAGTGTTGTATAAGAGTGTATTCTTGCTGGTACTTTCATGTAAACTGCTAAGAACGTTTGACCTGTTGTTTCGTTGAGTATTTCATGTCCTAATACGTAATATCTATCTACATAACCTATTTTTGAATAGAAGAGAAAAATCTACTTGTAAATTCTACTCATCCACGTAGCAAACTCAGAATGATAACTACCTGCATAAATTCAAATCTAATGTAATTTCCTATAGGCCACTGTTGGTGTTTATCGACTTTCTTAATGAAATAGAATCCACTTAAGGTGGTCTGGCATTAGCTTGCTTAAGTAAGTAATTACCGCTTTATTTATCAGTAATGTTGGTTCACTTGAAGTTAAGCCTAAGCAGACGCACGCACACTGTCTTTCGTGAACCGCTAAAAATAAAATTGTTTATGTTATAACTGCAACGAAACATGCCAGAGATCTGAGGCTGGCTGCCATTGTTTGAGTTTACAAATTCCCAGTGCCTCAAATATAATCTTAGCAGTGAATAAGTCGACTATATTCGCTCAATTAAAGTCTCAACTCGCATTTCGCACGGTACGAACAATAACCTCATTCTCTAGTTCCGATTAAATAACTCGTTCTTTTATTCATTTAGTACTTGTAAAGGCACTTGTATTATCTTTGCCATTCCGCGCGGCGGTTTCTCTCGTACACAGATGTCCATTTATACGATCTCGAGTAAGCAATCAAATAAGCATTAAGCAGAACCATACGCGGCAACTGTGTAGTCGGAGCCAGTTTTGTCTCATTATGCACATAGATATTTATTGATTTCACATGGCCTATGGTATAGTCGGCTTAACTTTCGATTCTCGATCTCTCGATATCACAAATTAAACCTCATTGCCCATTACCTCCTGGCCTTCGTGTCAAAACCAAATAAACGCTCGCTATTTAGGTTGTAAGTCCTGTTTGTTACTGGTCTTGCTCGATCTGCATTAGGACTGGTATGTTGCGCCGAGTTCAAAGCAGCCATTTAAATGTACAATTTACTTATTTAGTTGAAGCATTTGACATCACTAACAAATTGTTTTAAAGTTTACAAAATTTGCGTGACAATCCTTAACGACAAGACACAGATAGGTACTAGAAAATAAGAAACGTAGAATATTTTCTGACTTAACAACGACTGTGAAACCAAGAACGACGATGTTATGTTACAAAAGCTCTTTACCCCCTCGTTACGTTATAACCTACTTCGGAAAGCAGAGAATCCTTGAAGCAAGTTGTCCGTCCATCTGGCGGACAATCGCAATCATGTAAGTCCCTCGCCCGTTAAATTACGAGATGTACCCAGAATGGGGGACTTATGAAAGGGGTTATTGCCTCGGAACTATCTGTCAGGCGGCCGTGCATGTGCAGGGAGCGAATAAAGTTTATTTGTATGGCGCAGTGGCGTCGGCCCCCTGATAATCAAGCGATGGGTGGGGCGGCGAGCGCGCCGGTTAGTGCCGCCCGCGACCGCGCGCCGAACTCACGCTCGCTCTAGCCAACGCCAAAAAGTTTCGATACCGATAACATCGGAAATTCGGGACCAACTTAGTCTCCAATAACAAAACGGCTGTGCCCGTCCACAACTGTCTGCTCGCTCCAAAAGGATGTCCGAGCAACCATCGAAAATTTTAAATCGACTTCGCCGAAGTGTTTTCTTCCCCGATAAATTAATTCTCGTTTACGACAACAATTAGTGGGAGCACATCCATTCTAGTTTGAAGGGGACTTGACATAGTGGGACCACGTTATGTGAAAAATGTGACATTAAGTGATTGATGCAGTGCAGTGTTACGTGAAAGAAGGAAGAAAGTAATTTAAATAGAACACAAGTTGTTAAGTAGTTGAAACAGTCAAGTGCCATCAAAGTCAAGCTTTATCAAAATTATCATTCTAATCTAACACAAAGTCATATTACGTATGGATTTAGTAGTGAGTAAAGTTTATTTATGTGAAGTTAAGGCGAAGTGCAATATTGGAATATATCCAAAGATAATATAATTGGTGACTGAACGTGTTTTAAATGTTTAAATCGGGACTGTTCAATCGTTCGCGGGGCACGATGGGTGAAGCAGTGGAGGTGGAAGATAGTTTGGAACTGGAGTACGACATGTGGGACGGACAGTTCGACTTCGTGGGGCCCCAGGACCCCCCCGCGGAGCCGCGGCCCCGCATCACCTCCGACGCCAGCCTCACCGAGGACCTGTTCACGGGGGGTCCCCTAACCCCCCACCTCACTAACGGACTCAACGGTGGAAAGAAGACAGCTGCACACCAGTGGTGTGACAACTTGTCTGATCAAGTGAGATTTTGTTTATACATTTAGAAATTATTAGGTGTTACAAGCAACTTGAATATTGATGTAAAAAAATCTTAGTAGGTAAATTCTTGAGTAATTTGCGTCATAACGTTTTTGACGCAGATTGATTTCCCGTTTTCAGTGAACAATGCTAGAACATTATCCTTATTAATTGACTCATTTGTTATTATTCACTTACATCTATAGTAATTCCTTTTAACATAACAACTTCTCAAACGCTTAGCTAGTAAATAGTTTATAGACTGTAACAAGCAGCTTCAGTGAATTCCAATCACGTAATCTAAGAATCTTGATGGTCAGTCAAGGAAGCCATGCTTTGTGAAATCTTTTCTAAGTACTCGCGGCCCAGACGGCATTAATCTATCGCTGAGAATTTCCATTATTGCATTGTAGTATCCAGCTGGCGATGCGTATCCGGTATTTAATCGAAAACAAAAGTTTTTCGGGTGATTGGAGCGAGACCGAACCTGGGCCCCCGCGCCATCGCCGCCGTCGCCACCGCCGATTCGCTCGCGAATGTCACGGCCCGTCACGGAACCCGATCCATCTCGCCACCATGCACCATTCTCATCGATCAAACGCGCCTTATCTTCACCCGTAACAGCAAGTTCACCAAAATTGTATTCTTCAACCACTCAAGATGTGATGACATCTGCTGTTATCTTCGTTATCTTTGTAACTGATGATTTGACGTACATTTTTCGTGTACTTACGAAATCATTTTGCAAGCTACCAGAATGTGTAGATTTCTTGTGTGTCAGCCATTAGGTTACGTTAAGAGGATACACCAATACAAATACTTAGAAAAAACTTATCCTCACAATCATTAAGGTGACAAATTGGTTAACCTAAGTATCTCTATTTACTATTCTAAATATTTCGCAGATTTTCAATTTCTCAGGAAATACGTAGTATTATTATTACAATCTTTTGTAATTCTTTAAAGTAGCCTTATGTAATCGAACTTCCTTCAATAAATCAGACGATATTTAAAAGACGTTGTTTTTCAAATATTCAAACTAGGTACATCATCGATCAATCAATGTTATGATAGCAAGTGACAATGTTCAACGTGTTATTGATAACATGATCTATGTATTTTATGGTTCATCTATGACTCGACTCCTATAGTTTTACTGGTAGTATGTCTCATATTATTGTTTGACTTACAAGTTCATATCTAATATTCCTTGAAGTGATACATTATTTTCCGACTGTTTTTCCTATGACGTCTTCAAACACACTACTAATTCCTACCACACCTCGGGCTTAGTAATGTAAGCGTTTCAAGTGATGTGCAAAAGTGCAAAATCGGCAAATATGCAGTCGCAGACTTTCCAGTCGTGTTTCGAAATGATTATTGAAATCCTGTTGCTTATCTTCAAATAGAAATGCGCTTTAAAGAACCTAGATCTTGTTGAATTATGAACGTCAACATTTCCATTTAATCGCCAGCTGTTAAATTCTGAATGCGTAAACGCTACATAACCTGCATGGATGGATATAAAGGAAAGCGTTTGGTTAAAGACTTATAAAACTATAGCAGGAAGAAAAACGGTATTAAATTCCTTTTGTAACATTCATAATATGCAAGGACATTCGACTTTGTTAATATAATTAGACGTAATTGATGTGTGCCACGGCCGCGGTGGCACGAATGCTCGCATTATGCACTTGCACCCGCTAGCGTGCAAGTCAAACGCATCAGACTTCCCATATCATTGTTGGGCGCTAAAACAAACTGTTTACCACAAAAAACAACCTTGCATTGGCTTCTTTCGTTATTTAATAACCCGTTTTCATTGTTGTCCGGTTGTTCGCCTATTAATTGGAAACCAAGCGGAACCGTTTTGTTAACATTAACCCGATTACAGGATTCTTTCTATTTCAATAGACAGCCTATGATTGATAAAATTTCTAAACCTGATTTCATATTACTTTACCCATCCATAAATTATGATGATTGTGACAAAACTTGGGAATCTAGAACAATACTTTAACGGGCTTAAAAAAAAGGCGTCCGACCGATTTCAGCCATGGCGGCCGATCTCAATTGAGATCAGCCAAGTGCGCAGGACATATTATAGTGCACAAGTGCAAACACAAGTGCACTCTCTATTCCCTTACTCTCATAATTCGGTGAGACGGCAATCCGACATGACCGATGAGATGAGATGAGAGATCGGGCGCAGGACCACCGGCTTAACGTGCTTTCCGAGGCACGGGCGTTCAACCGCCAACTTCCTAACTCCGGGCTGAGTAATTTCATTACAGAAAAACTCACACAAATTTTGCCCGACCCCGGATTCGAACCGGGGACCTCTCGGTCCTAACGCAGCACTTGCTACCATAGACCAACGAGGCAGTTAACGGGCTTAAAATAAGTTGGCCAAATCAAGTTCTATATTAAAATACTTGAAGTTTATATTAACATACAAATCAGTAAAATAATAATATTCAAAAATCAGTAACATATAACTATTTGGTCTTAGTTTTCATCGGTAAACACTCCCCTCGAAATTAGTTCGACCAGTCATCGTAGAGCCAACAAAATATTCACAAAAACCAAATTACATCAACAGTTACTTTATTACTGACCGCGACAAAAAGTGCCGCGTGAATGGCTACAGTACAGTATTATTATCGGCCAGTGGCGTATCTCCTTTTATGGGTCAAAGTCTGACGATCTAATTAATCAAATTAGAGAATGAGCGGCGAGTGTCGGCTGTGTGACCGTTAAGTCTAGGAATGCGTCGTATAATGCATATCGATTCGCGTTTACTAGCGGAACGATTGCTAGGGATGATCGCCATCGACTATGGTCAGCACGGAAACATCGATTGTCAAAATCGGAATATCGATACACTTAAGTTAGGGGGCTATGAGAAGATTTTGATCGTCGATCTCCAAACAAAACAAAAAAGTAACAGAACCTAAATTAAACACTAGGACTTTTGCTCGTACGCTCCATCGAATCAAAAATATGTATTATGGAATCCACATCTAGCAATTTTTAAAAGGTCTCAAATGGAAATATTAAATATACAAAAAACAACTGTTGTTATTTTGGAGGTGGACTAAACCACTCTTAGACACGTCACGTCTCACGTCTTCTTCGCTTCATATAATTCGAAAAAATTGTTCTTCAAAAAAATGTTTTTATTGCAAATCAGTTTTACACATTCACTTGTTTACACTTTACACAAGATTTCAGTATTTCCTCATCGATGCACAATTTTACATCAAACATCGGCATATTCTCATCGATATTACAATCCATACCTTTCCTCGTCCGATTCTACGGTGTATATTATCATAAGTATATTTCCATCGATACCTATTATAATCGATACTTTTCCTCGTCCGACTCTACGGCTAACCGCACGGCGACCCGGGGCGTGCTCTTGGGAACAGCCCGATGTGCACTGACCTAAGCTAGGCAACCTATTAGCTGAACAGATAGAACGCAGTCTTTGATCAACAACGACCCGTTTGTAATCACCAGTTTCATGGAAACTGTTATTTCTTTGAACACCTCAATATCTATGTTGATATGCATGTGTACGTTGTGCATTTGCTTCGTTTTATTTGTCTTTCAATTATTTTTTTTGCCTTACTGACTTACGATCATGGCTTGGAGTAGCCTCGTCATCATCACCGAACTTGTTGGGGAGCGGATGGCTCTCATTTAACCTATTGTTATACGTAGCGTACTTCGAAGAGTGTATGCTCTAGGTCGAATACTTGATAATAAAGCGAATTTCCTGGACAAATAGTAATTTCTCCAAAATTTTAAAAATGTGATAAAAATTCTTAAATGCAGAAGTTATTAGTCAGATGTCGACAATTTCATTATGCTCAAACTGCATAGTTTATCACAGAACTCGGTACTGTATGAGTTAGAAACATTTTTGCATACTTTAGTTCACGTCCATTAGATTTAAAGTGGAACGATTTGCATGAGCCCGCGCCCGGCTACAAATTAGCCACGACGTGCGATGACCTGGGCTTAGCTCCGTCCATGCTAATTGGTCGCTGGACGCCGGGTGTCGGCCACTAATGAATTATGTGGGTGTTGTCGACTGATGGCCGACTGTTACACATGCATACAATCACGCCCTATCTCTAGGAACATCTCTATGGACTCTGCGTCCATCAATACGAGTAAGTGAGCTCTTTAAACTTGTGAAGATGGAAATTTTAGTAAATTTTGTTGCATTGGTTGGTACCAGTTGTATTATCCAAAGTTACGGATAGTTTCTTTTATAAGTTCACTATTCTATCAAATAAGAGACGGAATCTGGTTTGCCGGTTGGACCGGACTCGTGGCATAATGCCATCGCTGGGTGTGGTGTGTCGTATCGTATCGTATCGTATAAATATTGTTTGAAATAAGATACATCACTATTGAGTAAACCTCTAAATATACGCTTTTTTATTGCTAAACTGAAACAAAAGCCAATAAAGTTCCCTCTGACACTAACGACTAAAACTTGTAAGCAATACATGTAACAGTAGGAAGCATTGTTAAACCAAATGTCACACAAGCCATTCCGGCGGTAATTGAACGAAACTGAGAGCCGCAGATCCATCTGTGGAGGCAAACTCTAACCGGTGGAAAGTTGCCGGACAAGTCGGCTAAGAAAATGTGCGCTTAGGGAAGTCACGAGAACTCACTCCGCTGCTATTCAGCTGAGTGCCTGCCTATTGACTGCGCCCCGCGATAGTAATCATACTCGCAGTTTTGCATACTTACCGCTCAATGGCCACAAACCACTTTCATTTGTTTTAATTGTGATGTATTGTATTGATAGTCTATAATAATTTGATTGGTATTCAATTATATATGTAGGTACCTCTATCTGCTGCTGCTGTACTACTAAAATCGAGAAATTATGGACAGTTAGAAAACATTTTTCGTGATCTCACTAAACATTCATCATTCTTCATATTTCCTAACTTCTTTGTTTGAGATTAGATAACCTTAGGCATCCATCGACTACATAAACAGGTAGCAATAATTACCCAAAATTCTTATTTGTTCATTAATTAAATATTGATAATAGAACACGGGTGATCTCAGTGTCCAACAGTGTCGCTTTATCTACTTTGTAAAGCAAATGGCAAAGGTTATACACTTATTGACTTTGTCACTTTACTAGAAACGTGCAAAGTGCCTGATTGCCTGAATACCTATGACTCTAAAGTTTAAATATTATTTAGATATGGTAATTTGTACTTCGGTTTGAACAAAAATGTTTATGATTTAAATGCCAACCATGAGAATTTTAGAGGTTTATAACCTACAAGAACCCCGTAATATTTACTGCGTCTGCTGAAACATTAATTATCCTAAACTTTTCTTAGTTAAAACCCAAAAACATGTATTAACCTAACCAATTTCTTTAAGATTAGCTTATTTATTTTAGATCCTCAAGACGTATTGAATTTAATACATGAAACTGGTATTTAATAAATCATACTAACTATATACCTTACTTACCTTATCTTCTTCTATTAACAATACAGAAGAAATTCGTTTAAACAAAATTGGTTTCACTTTCACTGGTGTATCTGGTCATCTCATCTAACTCTTAGTTGAATGGACGTGGAATCTGGATTCTATAATAGATAAAAAATGTGTACAATGCTTACAAATAATGTTACGTACTTCACCAGACCCTATATAGGTAGACTGATATATTCACAGTACACTGCTCATTTCTGAATGCTTCTGTAAATTGGTACAAGAATATTTGGGCTAAACACTTTGCATATTCAACATACTTCGCCTCTTAAGATAAGACAGTTAAATTAAAAAAAATATCAGACTTACATGTACATGTCTTAATTCAATATCAATTAGAACAGTTAATTAATACAGTTACGAACACAAAAAATGTAATACGGATCGTTAATAAATATAGCTAGCGGTATCGAATCGATTTCAGTGGCCAGTATGTTTAATATAACAGAACATTATAATACATGACTTGACAAAAACTGATCGCTTTTAAAAAGGGGCAATAACTTCGAGGTACTCGACTTGAACAAGTGAAACCCGTCATATCAACTATACAAATATTCATGTAACATAATGCAAACTTGCATTTACAAACTCCAGTTACACCGAAATACAGTTCATTTTTAATAATTCATGTCTTCACCTTTGCTTACAGTAGATAATGGCTCTTTCTCTAAAACAGCAGCAAGAATTTGCTTATAATAACTATTAGACAGTCTATTGCAGCAGTTATGATGCCGACATTATTAAAATCTTACTCCATCTTGTTTGAGCCATAACGTGTCTTGTAAAATTTCCATCCCGCAAATGATAGTATGTAATATCGTTTTAAGTATTACAAGCTCAGCCGCTTTGAAAGACTTCATCTACGATCAAGTTGATCAAAGAAATTTCCAATGAATCAATCGGTACATCGGACTCAGTTAATTCTTTTTTTTTACTATTCTATTGATTTGCCCGTTACTTGTCAGACTTATGTTAACAGTTGTGAAAGTAGCTAAACAAATGGAAGTATGTGATTGCGATGCTGCGTGCGTTTCAGAGCTATTGTATCAACAGCGTTAAAGAAAATAAACATTTAGTAAAACATAAAAATTCTTGCACCAAATATTCAACAGACAGATCCCAACTGCATTACGTGTACAAAATGTATAAGTGTATCAACGGAAATGAAAAATGCTGTAAGATTACACAAATATCCGTTCATCATCAAATTTTTGATTCACCCTTGGCATATCTTCAAGTTACTCATATAACGTAGTTGTTCTTATTTTGAGGCAAGCTACATTACATTTCATTGATCCAATTGCTTATTTAAATTGTTTATCATTAAGTAAAATACCTACACTATCATTGTATAAATCGATATATTTATATTAATAGCACGATATTATTGTTCTATTTGATTACATTTCAGTCTATTTGGTTACGTAAGTGTTATATCGATCATTTGTCCATTTGCTCCTCTAGAGTCTAGACACCTCTAAATTGAAAGCTTCCCGTCTCTTGCGCTCTTTAATGCAGTAATTGTATCTCGTTGAGACAATATAGTTCTCAGAACAGTATTGGTTCACATGTGACACACATGCCATGTGTTTTGGAGAATCAGTAAAATACATACTTTCATTCATGCCTAAAAACAATTGTGGGAGCGTGCACGATATATTATCAAAAGATGTTGTCTTTTACTGGCTTTAGAAGATCAAAAGTATCTTTTTAAAGTTCAATTCAATTATAGCGCAACTTTATACATTTACGATACGTTCTATTTAAATAGGAGAGTGATAAATGCTATGTAGAGGATATGAAAGAATTTAGTAGATTCAAATTCAATGCTATTCAGAACTAATTTGAATGAATAATGTGTTTACGACGATCAAGAGTATTCATGCGTGAACACGGTTTAGCAGTCTACTTACTTTGTGGCTTATGCTAATAACCCGACTAAAAATAATCGAGTTCAGTGATGCGCTAAAGATGAAAACATTAAACGCTTTGATTCATGCCTTAATCCTCATACATAATTAATATGAAATGAAGAGAATTGTCTGGCAAATTAGACCATCATTAAAAACCATCCATTTGATGGATATCAAAACCAAACGCAATTTAACAGACGTGGATATATCCAATTATCTCTAAATGCGATTTCAGTTATGTTTATTAAAGGATATATCTAAAACTAGTCGGATTTCCTGAAAATATTTTTAGTAATGAGGTTGAATTAATTATCTAGTTAATTAATATAGATTTTAACGCATACAGAACTGAAGCATCCGTAAGTGTTAAAATTGTATGTTCACATTTATTATCGGTGGTGATCTTGCTGTGAGCTTCGAGAGTGACTCAAGGATACTCCGCAAATAAATATGAATCAAACGCACATAACATTCAATGAAGTATTGCGAAGAAGCAAGAAAGCTTATATTTATTGTACTCGTATGATTCCTATATTTGGTATTATGAAAACAAATAAGTTCTTACACAAATTAGTGACAAATAAATTGAGACATGCAAAACTACCAACACGAGTAATACTAAAATAAATATCCGTATTCAAACATCGAAGATCCACGAATAGCATCGGTATGAACTTTCAAGAAACTATAAAGCTAAAGCTTCAGGCAAAAGGAAAGTTTGAAGAGAAGATTGTCGATTACTTAACAGTAATCAATGCAGCCATAAACGCATTAGGTAACTAAGTAATTACTTCACGTAGTTTGTATATGGCCTGGCTTTTATTTCGCAAAACGAGTCCAACAACTCGGAAGAGGGCAGTAAAAGTAGCGAATCGTTAAAGGTATATCAATCGAAGGTTTTGCATGAAGAAGTATAGGTTATAAAACACAAAATACTTACTGCCTCACGAACGGTGCCTGTCACGCAACCTCTCGAGACACTGTAATGACAAATAAAAACGCGTTTCGTTATAAAACAATATGGGAATATCATCATAGCTTCGGAAATATAATGTTTCGCCAAGTCATGCTGTTTTGCTTGAGGCAGTGAAGTGAAATTCACGCGTCATTTTAAACTTTTAACCCGGAGCGCCGGCGGAGATGCGATACCGTAATTTCTTCGATAACATTATTTTATATCACATATTTCGACAACATAATGCCATAAAGGATTGTGACATTATGTTGTTGAATCGCGCGTCAGAATACAATAGGGGCTGATATCAATTTTACACTCACTTTCGATTCAATTGAGAAATGGCGCCTTCATATTAAGTACTCGGAATATATAAATCAAAGTTACACAATTATTATCATGGTATCTCTGCCAAACCATTTCATTCACAATATCTGATGATGTTGGCCGCCATCACGTAAATACCTTGACAACTAAGCATCAAGAACGTGAATCACAAATCGTTCAGCCGAATAAGACACAATTAAGCGCTAATCACGCAAATCAAAGACTAGTTCTGCATTTGAAATAAAACTAATTTTACGGATTAAAGGGCAAGTCTCGAAGATTCTTCGGATTAAGTCTTGCCCGAAGAGCTCGAAACGTCGGCTTTCTAAATAACATGTTTAAAAAATTATTACACGCTAGTTTAATCCGTAAAATTACTTTAATTTCAAATGTGTAGTGTTCGCGCAAATAATAGACAATAACAACAAGTTTTGCATTTTCGATATCTTGTAATGCTACACTACATCCAATCAATTTAAATTTTAATCATCTTCAGACCTCTGCTGTCTTTGTAGTACACGAAAGGCCACACACATTTGTTGGTATACGACGCATAGTTTGCGACACAGCTAATCGTCGTTCATTTGGTTGCAGGTGCAACTCCTCCAGCAGCAGGTGACATCACTAGCTGACACGCAGAGCACGGCGGACGAGCGGTACGCGCGCGCGAAGGCCGACAACGCGGTGCTGCAGGCCAGGGTACACATGCTCGACGAACAGATCAGAGAGGTAAATCTATTTTATTTTATTTTATTTATTACAAAAAGTACACCAACAGCATTTACATAAAACAAATGTGACAAGTAAGGTATAAAAGTAGAGTTCTTATATATCGATGAACTGGAAGGATTGAGAATCCGGGAAGCTCGAATAGTCATTATTCTTAACAGGTGCAACTTTTGGGCCATGGACTGTTCAAGTTTACCTTATTATTATTAGTGTGTGTGTGCAATGGGTGAGCACCCTCTATAAATAAATAAAAACATATTCACCATTTAGTAAAAGCTCTAAAACAATTGTAAATACAATCTTACAATTTGTAAAACGATAGAACCAAAGATATTTAATGACATGGCTAATTTTCGACTGAAAACTTGCGATAATCGGTTAAAAAGAGTAACTATTGAGTTTCTTGCCGGAGAATCAGCGTTCCGAAACGGTGGTAGAATCACTAATCTAACTTATTTATTTACTGTACCGACGATTTATAAGTGCGTGTAAATCCTTACATACTATATATATCCTTACTAATATTATAAATCCGAAAGAACTCTGTCTGTCTGTTACGCTTTCACGCATAGAGTACTGGACCGATTTGGTACAGATATAGTCCAGAGCCTAGAAAAGGTTATAGGCTACTTTTTAACCGACTGCTCTATAAGGAAGTAATGTTTTGCCCGTCAAACGTCTCCACGCGGACGAAGTCGCGGGCGGAAAGCTAGTGCCTTTATAAATAAAGGAATTTTGACTTTGAGGGTCAATGAACTAGGAGAACTAATAGACTAGGTCTCTCTTCATGTCAAGTTAACTTTTTGATTAAATTCTTAAAGCTAAATGAAAATCCACCATCCTTATAGCCATCAAAGTTAAAGTATTAATATCGTATTATCGTACTTAGCGTCAGAACTCACGCTCTCCCGGCGGTTGCGGTTTACGGTACTGTAAAATGTACCTAAGACAATCAATAAAAGTATTTTTATTTGATAGAACCTCCTCGTATTTCGAATTGGGTTCATCATCAGCCCATATACATACGTACCCACTGCATCTAGGGGTGTGAGCCTTCCGCTCCCCCGCCAGCCCGGTGAAGTTGTAGAAGCCATCTTAGGCTAACAGGTTAGTCCTTTCGAAAAAAAAAAAAAAAAAAAAAAAAAAAAATGGGGCACGGGCCTACCCTAAACTAGGGCGATAAGGACTAACAACTGGGGGTGTGTCGACCACACAATTTAAGAATTTCTTCATGGGTGTGCACATTTCCTCACGATATTTTCCTTCACAGTCAAAGCGTCGAATAATGGTACTTATGAATTAAAATTTGAAAAACACATTGTTACGCGGCGGGGTTTGAACGGGCGACCTCCCGCTTGACAAGCACCCTTAACGGCGGCCATGGACGCTTTCGAATTGGGTTAAAACGGTTCTCCTTGATCCAGATCGAGTGCAGATGCGAGGAGCGCATCGCGGAGGAGCAGCGGCGGTGCAGGGAGGCAATCGCGCGCGTGGAACGGGACCGGGACGCGCAGATGGCCGTCCTCACCGACCGCCTCGCCAGCGCTGAGGCGGAGGCTTCGGACCTCAAGCAGGAGGTAACTTGTTTTGTCATCACTATGACTCTTTGTGTATCTGCCTCGTTGGTCTATTGTTAGCAAGCGCTGGGCAAGGACCAAAAGGTTCAAGCTCGGCGTCGGGCAAAATTTGTGTGAGTTCTTCTGTAAAGGAATTACTCAGCTCGGAGTTGGGAAGTTGGCGGTTGGACGCCCGATCTCTCATCGGTCGTGTCGGATTGCCGTCTCACCGAACTATGAGAGGAACAGAGAGTGTAGGTACTTGTGTTTGCGCGCACACTTGTGCACTATAATAATATTATAGGGTCACTACACTGGTTACGGTTCCAAGAGTAGTGGGTTCGATTCCCACTCGGGACATATATTTGTGTGATGAACATCGGTGTTTGTTCTGTGTCTGGGAGTGTTATTAAATGTATTTAAGTATGTTTGTGTATACCACTGTTGTTTCTGATATCCGTGACGCAAGTGCTTAAGTAACTTAATTCAGAAACAGAACAGTGTTTGTGTTGATGTGGCAGAGCCACAATAATTATGTCTCTGTCAGTCTACCTACGTTGTTGTAGAGCAGAATACTAACACGAATATTCGCTTTAGCCCGGGAATGTGGTCTCAACGTAATGTCCAAGTGACATTTTTACAAAAAGTGGGTTAATATTTTTGTTCAAAATTAAATCCTATTCACCTTACGTCAGTAAGAAGACCAATAGACCTTGAGCGTATTCAATCAACCTAATTTGATAAGCCTATTTCACGTCAATTAATGTTATTTAGCAATACGGAAACCGATTTAAGTCATTATTATTTAAAGAGGACGACTGAAGATGCTTTCCCTTTTTGTCTAAAAAGTAAATATTACTTATCATCAATCAATCATCAGCCCATTACCATCCACTGCTGGACATAGGCCTCCCCAAATGCTCGCCACTTATTTCAATCTAAGGCTACTCGCATCAATTTCTTAGTATACCTAATGTAATTTTATTTCTATGAAGCTCCTATTTAATAATACGTTTGGTCCTTAAACAAACCAAATGATTTACAATTCAACAACTTAGTAGTCTGCGATAATTAACGTATTAGCCCGGTAGAACGACAGTTGGGTCGTTACAGCGGATTACTTACATCGCGGCTGTCCGAAGATAACGCCGACGTAATTAGAATGCAGTCTAGAATTCGTGGGATGGTGCAATCCACGATCCATTTTATCTTTGACTCCGATCATTTATTATTCGCTGCAAATTCATTACCTTCAGCTTGCCGTTGGACCGCTAATGTAAGCGAAATTCTTCGTAATTATCTTCAAATATTTTTTTAGCCAACACGAAAGTTTTGTAACATTATTAACGCGAATAGCAATTAAAATGTTGATAAAGGAGGTGATAGACATTCGACCGTTTCACTTGAACAAATAACCTTCCCTTATCTGCAACAAACTGCAAACTTTCGATCGATTTTCACGTTTACATCACTGAATCAAGGTAACCGTAACTAAATTTTTAATAAAAACCAAATGGAAGAAGTCTCTAAAAAAACTTCTGTCTGAAAAACTGAAACATTTCTAATGAATATATTATGCTTAGATGCATAGTCATTACTAGAATACTAATCTAGCCAAAGTATAGGTACTCGGATAACTAAAGACTCTGTAAGTCTAGGGATTTATCATGGTGATCCAGATGCTTACCTTCTCTTGAATAGAATAAAATTCATTAATTGACCACATTATTAACATAAGCTATTACACAACGAATGAGAGTAACTTGTTATTAGAGTAACAAGGATGTTGCTAATATCTCAAAACTTACCTTGGCATCTTCTAACCAATCTAAACGAATTCCAGGTGGGCCGACTTCGTGGAGTAGCAGAAACACTGCGAGCGAACGCCGATCTAGCAGGTCGGGCTCACCGAGAAGCTCAGGAGCAAGTTGGCGAGCTCGCTGCTCAGCTGAGCGCCGCGCGGGACTCAGAGCGGCGGGAGAGAGACGCTGCTCAGGCAAACGCTGACCTGTTGGCTGCGGCGAAGCTGGAACTGCAAAGGTTGAGGGAAGCGCCGCCGCCGCCGCCCGACCCGCGGCTAGATGAGCTCAGAAAGGAACTAACGTTATTAAGGACTCAGAATAAATGTAAGTACTCAACATGTTTCAAGCCACTTCTACTAGGACTTCACAAACCTTGAGTACCACTTGTAGTAATGATGCTTGCATCTCGAAGTCTGTCTTCGAGATGCAAGTAAGTGAATGTGGTTCTCTGGGTCATCGCAGTCACGACGCTCTACTCCAATTGAGCTAACTCACACACTATGTCAGACTAGATTAAAAAGGGTGACTGTTCTATAGAGTTTATTGTTTTTTGCTAGAGTTTAGAATCGTCATTTTGAACCGGTAATACAATCATACTTACTAGTCCTGGACCTATTGATTTTTTACGCAATAAAGTATTATTGATTTGATTTGAGGCAGCAATGCAATTGTTTGTTTGTAGGCCATGGTTGTTGCCTTATCGGTAGTGACCAACCCTATCAGTCCCCGTAATAATAACGTTTCTTATTTCAATTGGAAATCCTAATCAAGTAAACTAAAAGTTAAATTTTCCAAAGGTCAAATTTTGAAGAACGGTCAAATTAAAAATACCCGTAATCGACAAGCATGCATGAAGAGATTGATGGATGTGAAAGAAGCGAAAGTGTGGCAGGATCGTAGCACGTGGCAGGAAGTGATCTCTGTCTACCCCTCTGGGAAAAAGGCGTGATTTTATATATGTATGTAAAATTCCAGCTCTCTCAGAGGCTCAAGAGGAGCTGCAAGCGCAGATCCTGACTCGTGGCGTAGAGGAAGGCCGCAGCCTGCTGGACGGCGTGAGCGGCCCGCTCGTCGCCACCAACTCCTTGGCCCACGAGCTCTCCCAGATGAGCGATGATGAGGTAAGCATCCCTGCTGATTACTACTAGATACTACTAAATATTAGTCTTTCTGGGTCTACACGCGATATTAGAAGTAGCAAATAGGTGCATTGCTACCATCCATCCATAGCGATGGTTCTGCGCGACCAGGACTGGTGTAACCCTGTCGAAATATCGGGCAGTAAGTAGCTATGAATTTGCGACACCTAGACCATAAAAGACTCGTATTTAGAGTATTGGAACGCGAAAGTCTCAAATCCTACTACTAGCTATGTTTTGTGATTGTCTGTCATTACATGGTCCGAAACAACATACTAAAACGTCCACGTAAACTGCACGACGTTGAAACCGTGTCCACGGAGCTGCAAAGTCGCACATGCTCCGTAGATTTGAAGGTTTCCACGCAAGATGCAAACGTTCTCCTTGTTATTTCCAGTTGACGAAAACGTGGGCATTTCATGCAGTTTATGTGGACAATCGGCCATGGTTGCTGCCTTATCCCTGTAACGGGAATCAGTACAAACTCTGTTTGAAACATCATAGTCGCTGACATAAACATACAGGGTGTCCCAAAAAGTAGTGTCAAGCGGAAGTCCTGAGATAGAACACCCCGTGGGGCATCCGAAACACCCCCATGTATGTTCCGCGATTTTTTATAGTTTTCGAGTTATGATTATTTTTCTTAAATTTTGAGAACAACTGACCTAACCGACTAAAAATATTGTAGAGAAAAAAGTATTCCACTTTTTTGAGTAATTCTTTTTGCAAATCAATTTTCATGAGTTTTTCTTTAATGCCTAAAATATTTGTCTCCATAACTTATATGGAAAATATCAAAATTATGGTACAAACTGAAAAGTTACGTTCTGTAAATAATGTCTTACAATTTCAACGTTAAATTCAAAATATTAGGAGGTAGTTGCATGGCTCCTAAATAACTTTAAAAACTGCGCTAGACTCTCACCTTTCATAATCATTAATAAAAAATGGTACTTAATGGGCTACTTTTGCTGAAATCGGACTTCAAAGACAGAGAGGTGGAAAAATCATAAAATTTTCCATTTGAATACGAAGAGTTATTTGGACATTTTATTATTTCTAAAGTCAATAAGATTGTTAACAATCAAAATTATACCAGAAATGCTAAGAAATAACCACTTGAAAGTTGAATTTGTGATACTTAAAAATTTAATTAAGTTTAAAAATGAGAACTTTATTAAAAAAAAAAGTTATCGTTTTTGATTATTTATTGTAAAAAATGTATAAGTAAAAGTTTATTAAAGTCCATAAAAAAAGTAAAGTTCGTCAAGTTCGTCGTAACAAAGGTATTGCATGTGAAAACAGTGTTAGCGCAATGAAGCTAAAATTAAACAAAAAAAAAGCATCCAAATGTTTCCATCTGAGTGCTCCTGTATTAAATTTAGGTTTGTTAACAAACTGACTAACTTTCGGAATAATAAAATGTCTAAATAATGCTTGTTCATCAAATAGCAAATTTTATGATTCTTCCACCTCTCTGTCTTTGAAGTCCGATTTCAGAAAAAGTAGCCCATTAAGTACCATTTTTTATTAATGATTATGAAAGGTGAGAGTCTAGCGCAGTTTTTAAAGTTATTTAGGAGCCATGCAACTACCTCCTAATGTTTTAAATTTAACGTTGAAATTGTAAGACATTATTTACAGAACGTAACTTTTCAGTTTGTACCATAATTTTGATATTTTCCATATAAGTTATGGAGACAAATATTTTAGGCATTAAAGAAAAACTCATGAAAATTGATTTGCAAAAAGAATTACTCAAAAAAGTGGAATACTTTTTTCTCTACAATATTTTTAGTCGGTTAGGTCAGTTGTTCTCAAAATTTAAGAAAAATAATCATAACTCGAAAACTATAAAAAATCGCGGAACATACATGGGGGTGTTTCGGATGCCCCACAGGGTGTTCTATCTCAGGACTTCCGCTTGACACTACTTTTTGGGACACCCTGTATAACAGACACAAGCATAAATTATTCAGACCGCTTGGCATACAAAGCACTAGTGCCCGATATGAGGATTTAACAACCAAATGTCTAAGATAGATATGAAAAACTAAAAAGTAATTTAGTATTCCACCATCCGAAACCAAAAATATCTTGCATAAAATCATAAAAGAGGTTTCTCACGATGTGGAAATTATATCGCTATATTGTGCGACATGTGTGATCTTTTAGAACTCAAAATGTTCTCACAGCAATAAGTTTTCAATCGACCGCCATTATTTGTTTAACGCTTGTGGTTAATTAACTCATTTACTGCTGAAACTGTCTGATGTTATCTATGCTTGGCGCAACCAGCCCGTGACATAATGTGGGAACATATTTTCATTACAGTGAAATGATTGGAATGTATCATTATCAACTTGATACTTACGTGTCAATTTTCATTTAATTACAACAAACATATATTTTAACATCTAAAAAGCGATTTGAGCATTAAACTTATTAATACATGAATGGTAATATTATGTAATAGTAACATTAGATAGAGATTATGATAGGTACACAACTACACGTGCATCTCAAACTAATGCATGAAAGGAATTCGATACATATTTCTCCTACAATATGATTCGAGACACTAGAATTTCAATTACATACAACTTTACATATAGTTTTTTTTACTATTTGTTTACTTAACCATTCATATATTCATATGACATAGATGCTTTGCTTGACTACTGACTTATTTGCGAAGCCTATATTTTATGTATGCATTTTTGCAGCTCCACGATACACAAACTGATCTCAACGTAGAGATGGAAAAGGTACGATTTTTTTACTAACTGTGCATGTTTTGTACCTTTAGATATCCTACTAACTTATATGCATGCTATCTGCTGTAATCCTTTCGAAAGTGGTTCATTTTTGTTTATCAAATGGTACCTTTTTCATGCTATGCCGCCGATAATAATATAACATCATCAACGTACACTATTTTCATTGCACTGGTCATTTTAATTAACCATGGAATTTGGCGTTAGTACTAGTCTTTTCTAACATTTTAAAACCCAAAAGGCAAATAAACGTTTAACATTTAAAGTTTAACAATCCCCTTTCTTTACAGTTGCAGAAAGCTTTAAAAGAACAGCAAGATGTCAACGTGCAATTACGAAACTACATAGACGGTATCCTGTTAGCTATAGTAGAGAACTACCCACAGTTGTTGGAAGTCAAATATCAAAAGGAGCCGCCGGGCACCAAGTCATCATAACATACAATAAAACAGTTCAAAGTTACTTATTTCATCAGTTTGTCTAGTTGCATCATATAAATTCCGAGTTTGCAAGTGTTCATTGGGTTTTTAAATAATTTTATTAAATTGTAAAAAAATATTATGTTGATATTAAATGTAATGTTTGTACTGTGATAAAGAGAAATAATGAATAATTAATTACATACTTGGTATAAATATAAAAATGAAATCAATCCATTTGTTCACTAGGTGTACATTTTAGAGCTCACCGAGTTTTATAAATATTAATGAGTCCTGAAACGATAATTTGATAATTGAATTCTACTTAGACGATCATGGTGATATTTAATTGAAATCTCTCAAAGAAAAATTAAATTTGGAGCCTTCTTAAAGTCCAAGTAAAAATCAAATATTAAATTGTCGTTCCAGTATTTGTCCTAATCAACCATAATTATGTAAATATTGTGAATAATATTTCTACTTAAAACATGATTCTATCGTTATCCGTGCTTATATCAATTTAATTAAATATTAAATGATAAAATGAGTTCTAGCAATTAATGTATTTATATTCAGATCTGTGCAAAATAAGAGTCTAGTAAGATTTTACAAAGGCCAGGCCGTCCATATGATTACTACTAGTAAACTACTTAAAGCAATTAATATGAAAGACTGGAGAGAATGATTATTTTGGGTGCATATAGTAGGTAGATAATAACAATGAATGATAATTTTAAAATATTTACGATAGGATACCATAACAATGTTGAAATTAAAATGCCTAAAGCCATTATACTGAAGCGTGTAATCCTACTGTGAATTAGATGTTTTGCTTCAAACCCTTAGTACTTTAAGATGTAATTTAAGAGAATTGTGTACCTATTTTTACAATGAGATATTATAACTTATAAGATTATGATATAGATAAATAGGCATTTGTGTACATTTTGATAACATTGATTAATAAATAGTTATAAATGTATAGAAAATATTCTTCTAATTAGTCATTCACATAAATTAAATGAATTGTAATATTATTCAGTCTTTTATTTCAGTAAGGCTACCTACAAAGCTTACAATCTAAGTCGATGTTGGATTAAATTATTCTTTCTCTTCTAAATCATCGCCGTCATCTTTATCGCCTGGATCCAAATTGTTTAACATCTTTTGGACGTCTAGCCGTAACATCATAAATTTGGGATCCATGTAATCCTGAAGATAAAAAAAACAATACGTATAACAAAATGTTTCTTCATGATGAACAAGGAAAGACAAACGACACCTGAGCATAATTGGATATTTGTCACCATATTGAAGTACGTAAGTAATTAAAAGTAGTAACAATATTTACCTTAAAAGCTCCAGAGGTTGAATCGGAAGCTTGCGGTTGTAGACTATCCATACCACTGGGCATTCCAATGTCATCCATCTGAACACTATTCGGCAAAGGCGCTCGGCTCAAATCGGGTCTCTGTCTCAAATCGATCTGTTTCTTCAACTTCAAACTTACCAGCTCTTGAGCGATCGCTTTCATAGCAGACATCACGTTCGAGTCACCATCGTCTCTAGACACCGACACGTTTTGATAACTATCTGGGAATGTGTGAGCACTCTCGAAGTTGTATATTGGCACTTGTTGTGACGTTTTGCACAACGAACATTGCTGCCTACCCTCCATTTGTTTCTTTTCATTGTGCAGAGCTAACCGTTCTCGAGACAAAGATACTTTTTCCTTTGCTATCTGTTTTTCTCTTGCGTTGAGTGACACAGCATGTTCCTGTAATCGACGAATTCGTTCTTCATATTTGCTCTGTATTAGTTCCGCTTCAGAATATTTCTTGTCAGCATGAGATTGTTTGTCCATTGCTGCTTTTACTAGCAGTTCTAAATCCCGACCTCTGAAAGTTACAATTTTAATATCATTATTATTAAATGTTGTTTTACGTAACTAAACTGAGGCCTTATAAAAACGTCCTTACTTCGCTAAAATCCTTTGCTCATCCATATGCAATTGTTGTTTTTCCAAATTTATCCTTAATCTTTCTTCAGAAACTTCTTCCGACTGGGCTTGCAGTTCAGCTTTCATTTTCTAAATAAGTAAAGACCATTAGGTAATATTAATATAATTATCACTCTTAAATTGGTAATATACACTAATACATTGATCTTACCTCAAGTTCCTGTCTTAAATTTTGAATGGCTGATTTTTCCTTTACTAGAATAACACTGTCTTTTTGGATTTGCATTTTATCTTCGTTAATTCTTTCGATTTTTTCTTTAAATTCTTTTTGGATATCTTCCTTTAACATCTGAAAAATTGTCGTAAGCATGAAATTAACTTATATGTTGATTCAACAATAATAACCTGATAATTGAACCTACCTTAATTTCTTCATCCTGCTTCTTCAGAACATTTTTAGCAAATTCAGTCTGCTTACTGAACGTAGCTTTTTCAAATTCGAATTCCATCTTCTTTTGTTTCATACTTGCCATTTCTTCTTCTATGGACTGCAATTTGTTGGTAAGATTACAATAAAATGTATTAACTTATCTCACGAGACTAGAAATAAAGTATATATTTATACAATAATACCTCATTCATTTGCTTTAATCTTGATTCCAATAATTTAATCGTGTCCCGACTTTCAGTCTTCTCTTTTTCCATATTCTCCCGATCGCTTTTCAACTGCTGTATCATATCTGCAAAATCATCCTTTAACTACTTTAATGCCCTAAACTCAGCCTACAACAATTTTGCTTAATTAATATTTCACCTAGTACGTACCACTAATCTGACTTTCCCTAGTTTGCATATTCCTCTCTGCCTCATGTTGCTTATTCTCAGTAAACGACTGTATTCTGTCGACTAGCATTTGGCATTGAGTTTTATTTTCCTTCACGTCAGATACCAAAGTCTGTAAATCTGAAGAGAAGCCAGCTGCATCTTGTATTAGAGCGTGTTCATGTTTTACAGCATTTCTGAAAAAATAACGATCACTTACTTAACTACCTAACCCATTTTTTCGGATTTGAAAGTTAAAAGGAGACTTTTACATAGGTGTTATATCACTTATAGATTTGTCACTAGTTACTAGTATATCACTTTCTATTAACACGTTCACAGTCCCCATACATTTTTGTTGTACAGTCCCGTATGTCCCAATATGATTTTACCTAATTTATATTTGATAATATGTTGCAAACATAGGGAAACAATTTTTTTTCCAAAAATGTGTTATGGAAATGAGCTCTTCCCTGATTTTCCCGTGATCCCCATAGGGGGCACGGACTTGTGAGTTTAAAAAAACGGTGACGTGAGACTGACAATGAAAGTTTATTGAGGGTAGAATGTTAAAAAATCTACCAGACATTTGTCCACATATCATAACATGATTTATTTGCATTATTTTAGATTTCATGATTTATTTGTGAATGTAACGTTTAAGATACGTATCTTGCCCAATACAGATATTAGGTATTCGATTTTTAGAAGAAAGTCATGTTGAAAGTGATGTAGATTAATTTTTTTTATTCAGATTTCAGTTATATGATTTTTATTTCATTTGAGGAATAAAAACCTTGAAACTGAAATCGATTTTTGTTAAAATAAAGTGCAGGATTTCTTGGTTATTATGTTCCTTTTCTTAAAAAAAATCTATTTTGAAAAATATTAACATTTTGCGGCGTGTTTTTTTAAAAATATATTTATTTTTCCTCTATTCACAAGTCCACAAAATTGCATAAACATATTCATAAGTCCGAGAAATTAATTGAAGTATAAAGATGTACAGGTATCGTGACCCCATATGGAGGCACGGACTGGACGCTTTACTTTCCGGTGACCCCCTAAGGGGGCACTGGACTGTGAACGTGTTAAAGAGGCCCAAATTCGAAACAATAAACCAAGATGATAATAAATTAAGCCTCTCACTTGATATTTTCCATTAGCGTTGCGTGGTGTTCCTGCAACGTTCTAACGTTTTCCAAGTGCTGTTGCCGTAACATCTCATTCTCAGTCTTATGTCTCTCAGAGAGTGACGTTAGGTTATCTTCTGCAAGTTTCTTGTACAATTCGTGATGTTCTTCTAACCAGTTGATCTTCTCCGAGTAGAACCTTGTTAACTTATCGCTTTCTTCTTTCATTCTCTCTTCTGATTGGCTCAATGAAACTTCGAGAAATGCCAGTTGTCGTCTAAGAAAAATAATAAGATTGTACAGTGATATTGAACACATCTCTAAAGTATAAAAAAATACGTCATTACCAAATATTTATAGATTCTAACTCTTACCTGTAAGATGTTTCCATCAAATCAATCTCCTTATCATGATTCTCTTGCAAAGACTGCACTAGTTGAAGCAGCTGTTTCTTTTCTTTAGTATGAGGACTCTCTTTGGTTTCACCAACTGCGTTTTCGTACTCGTCGCCAGAATTTATGTTATCATCTGTATTCGTTGTTCCTAGTAATGCCTAAAAATGTACTGCTATAAATATAAAACAAATATATCTAACGACTAGTTTATTGAAAGGTTTTATTTTTATCATGCGGTTTTATTTTACATTTTCTATGACATCAGTAATAGGTTTGTGAACAACTGCCATATTCATATAAATAACATAAGGTAGGAAGAACAGAGGTCCTTCTGTGGGCTAAGTGTGTATTTACTTATCTTTTACATTGGGAACGTAACTTAAGGGCTCGTCCCCATTAGGCGAACAGTGAGTGGCCGACAGGTTCAAGTTTACCCCACACATTATACACATACAAAGATCTATTTGAAACTTTTTGCGTGCTGACTTTTTCCGTACGCGCCTGATACGCAGCGAATGAGCCGCGCGGCTTAAAATGTATGGTTTCGTTAGGCGGACAGAAGTCCGCCTAATGGAGTAGTCTTCTATAGTACACACGTTGCCTTCTGTACTATCCTGACCTTTATCCTCTGCGTGATTCTCTCTTGGTGCGCGTTGATGATGGCCTGCATCTGAGTCCTGTGCTGCATCTGCCGCTGCAGCATGGCGTCGAGCTGGTCGTGGTGCGCCAGGGCCGCTTCCTTCTGCAGACGTTGGCTCTCCTTCTGCCTCACTAGAGTAATAAAGGTCAGAAAGTGGTGTATTGTGTAATACTTCGTTTGCAGGTACTGTGATATTTTTTTAAAAAAGGCACTATTATTCAGTTACATTTTTTTTTGAGAGTTAATGTGTTGACAGTCTATGAAATAAGTGCAGCCTCTATATAGATTGGTGCTAGAAGAAAATACAGCAGTGTGAATACCTACTTCTTTCAATCAAACATTTACGAAGTGTGTTAAATTAGGACACCGATGGTTGTTGATGAGGTAAAGAGTCAATTCTTGGGTTTAAGGAATGAAAATAGTAGAACAATAGGAATTGAATAAGAATAATCCCCAAGTTTACTAAGATTTCATCCAACATCTGTTTCCAACATCCAGAGTATTTTAACTAACATTTTTACTCACTTTGCATCGCAGCTAGGATGAGGTAAAGAGTCAATTATTGGGTTTAAGGAATGAAAATAGTAGAACAATAGGAATTGAATAAGAATAATCCCCAAGTTTACTAAGATTTCATCCAACATCTGTTTCCAACATCCAGAGTATTTTTGAATAACATTTTTACTCACTTTGCATCGCAGCTAGTTTTTCCTCTTGCGCTTTCAACTGTAACGCAACCATTAGTTGAGACTCCTGTTGTTGCAAATACATTGCCGCACCTTCCGCCGTCAAGTCTTCATTGCTACTTCTCAAAACTCCACTGCTCATCATTTTTTCAACAGGATCCGCTACGATCTCTTTAGGTCTTACTTTATCTTCCTGTACCACTGTTTCCTGCTCTTTCTCTTCTTTTACATCTTCTTTGGCGTGCTGTTTAGCTTTAGTTTCGGGTTCAACATTTTTTTTCTTTTTAGACTCTCCTCCACCAAGCCACGAAGGCATATCAGTTACATCTTCGCTTTCGTCTTTATCCTGAAATATTCCTAACCAATCCTCACTAGTCTTAGTTTTCTTTGGAGCTTTCTCTTCTTTGGGCTTCTCTACCTTAGGTACTGATTTTGGGGGAACATTTTTACTGATTGAGGGTTTCGATTCACTCTTCCCTAGAATAGAATCGAAATCGAATTCTTGACTCTTCGCTGCCACAGGTCGATTAGTAGCAGTAGTAGACCCAGTTTTAGTAGATGTTCCGCCTAATATGTCATCTAGTAAAGACTGAGAACTTTTCCCTTTTTCAATTGATTTTGGTTCTTTCCTGGTTTCTACATTCAAATCACCTAATATATCTAGTGAATCGGCACTTGCGCTCATTTTAGGCTTTGCAGGAGATTTGGTTGGCTTTGGATCTATTTGCTGTGTTTTCACAGACTCTTTAGATAGTGTTCTCTTAAATGGAGCAGGTGATGTTGGTTTTAGAAAATCACTTTCTGTCTTATCCGCTTTTCCTAAGTCAAATAGAGCATCCTTTTTCATATCTAATGAACTACTGGCCTGCTTTGGCTTGTCCGTATCTAAATCAAAAAGAGCGCTTTTCTTCTCTGGCGTAGGCATGCTTTTCTTCTTAGGAGTTTTTTTCTTACCTAAAATATCGTCATCAAAGAAACTATCATCACTACCATCACTAAGAATGCCTGCTAATGGGTCATCCATATTAAAATTCATAATGAATACAGTAAATATGTATTTTATTACAATTAAAGGTACTGGCTAAATCCGTAACTTCACTGTTGCACTGATAAATGTTATCAAATCCAGCGCCATGGAAACGGAAACTGACAATATACCATAGACATAAAATTGTTCTTTTTTGGGGATTATCTGGCTTGGTTTTACGGACCTTTAAGTTATATCTCACTTTTCCTAGTGTTTTTATAGTATTGATAAAGCAAAAAGTGATTGCTTGGTATCGCTTCAAAAGTTTAAGACCTTAGAATTTTGTATTAAATTGCACAAAATGGAACTCAACGTTAAAATATAACGTTATTTAATTGACAAGACTATAAGCGAAATGTCAAAATATTTCTGAACGAAATAATCGGTAGCAACTTTTCTTCATCTGTGGTAAAATTTGTTGCTTCACGTCAGCCAGTCGGCTGTATTTTAATTATTTTTCAAAACAAATACAGTGTTTTTATTATTTTATTCGTTTAAAACGTAAAGCCTGCATAAAATTATGGAATATATTGGTGAGTAACATGTCTGTACCATTCTGTTTTGGCGAATAATACGCCTGTAAAATTTCTGTAGGGCCCAGCATGAAGAGCTTTTGTTCTAGAAAATTTGCTAACTCACGTTTTAATTTTATTTCTCAGCGTCTGAAAAGGGAGACTCGTCTGAAAATCGAGATCCAAACTCCTTAATAGCAAATGGCTCGTCTAAAGTTGTAGTTGAAAACAAAGTGGAGGCTGAGGCCGAGAAATCACACATGGAAGCCCCCGCTGAGAGCGCGGCATGCTCGTCAGAGACGACTGAAGACACGGAAATCTGTGAGATTCCCGAACAGGTCGAATTTACAGTAGTTTTTAACAAGGGAAAACATGACATTACGTTTGCGTACGACGCATCTGTGTTGGATCTGAAGGCTCACTTGGAGCGAATATGCGGGGTGCCGCAGTCCGCTCAGAAGCTAATCATCAAGGGAATGGCAAAAGACACCATGACACTGAGGAATGCGGGGATTGTAAAGGGAGGGAAAGTGATGCTGGTTGGATCCAAGATGGACGACATTTTGGCTGTGAAGAGTGCACCTAAGGTTTGCTTATCATTTTACTCTTATTGCATTCATCTGATCTACTGCTGATAGATACTCTTTTGAATACTTATTATCTATTGTAGGAATTATTAGAGGAGAAAGCCAGCAGTCAGTCCAGTAAAGAGCCATTGTGCATGCAGAAAATACACAGGAAGGTACTAGACAAGGGCATCCCTCCTGATGTAATGCCTGGAATCAAAGGAGTCAAGGTAAATGGTTACTTCATAATAATTATTATTTACCCTATATCATGAGCTACTTAACAATACTTTTTTTACTTACTTACAGAACTTCCTTCCACCACATTAGATACTATCCAATTCATTAATATTGTCTAATTCTAATCATCAATCTAATAAGAATTTTCTGTACCCAGGAACCACTACCACCCATCCCCCTTAGTGGCATGTTAAACAAACATGGAGGGAAAGTGAGGCTCACCTTCAAACCGGAGCAAGATCAGCTCTGGCTAGGCACAAAGGAGCGCACAGAGAAACTTGCCATGACATCCATCAAAAGTTAGTACACATGATAGTCCTTTGTATGTTCAAGAACTACCTTTCACATAAAATGTCAGGGAATATCATTGCCATATTGATATCACTGAAGTTTTTTCTCTGTTCTCAGGTATCACATCGGAGCCCATCAAAGAGCATGAGGAATATCACATTATGGTGAGTCATTTCTGTGTCTAAATATATACCAATTTTCTTCACTGTTTATCCCATGTTAATTTGGCATTTTTCCAACAACAGCAAATGTGACATTGATAATAACCCTCTTGTTTGCAGGGCCTACAATTGGGGCCTACGGAGGCATCCCGGTATTGGGTGTACTGGGTGCCAGCTCAATACATAGAAGCCATAAAGGATGCTGTACTTGGAGTATGGCAGTTCTTCTAATCTCAGTAATTGTTCTCTCAGTCCAAAAAGTCTACCTTCCCATCATCTAATTGGGTAGTTGCAATATAAAAATATAAATGTGTATGAAAATTCATTTCTTACTGGTACAATATAATAGTACCATTTCTTTTGTGATAACACTAATGCCATGTCAATTAAAATTGTCCATTCAAATACTGGCATCTATCTGGTCATATAAAAAATTATAATTATTTATTGTTATTGTAAGTTTGCATTTTGTGCATTTGGTTCTGTGAGCTGTACAATGCTGCTACTTATAAGGATTGTAGGGATGTCCTGTACCAGGGATGGCGAATTGTGTGTGCCATATTTTGAGGATGTCACTGATCACATTATTTATTATGCACAATAAAAAAGTATGAACTAAATATGTATTGATTTGACGACTGATAGTGAGTGAGCCCTATTCTATGTATTAATTGGATGTGCAGGCTTTACATTTCACAAAGTCAAAATTATTAGTTGGCACACTGATACGTAAAAGTTCGCCATCTCTGCCCTATACTTACTCAGTAGGGGAACCTGTTGTACCTAGGCCAGTTTTTGATATTTTTATTTTTTATAAATAAATGGTAAGAATAAGATCCGTCAAATAGGGAATAATGGAAAGATCAGTTACTCAACTATATAATAAATACATAAAATATGAGGATTTTCGGTAAAGCTGGAAACAAAAGCAACTTTAAAAAAAAAGGGAAAACTGTCCAAGGTACAACAGACCTGATGTACCTTGGACCGTTCCAGTTGTACTTTGAACATTCCAGGGTAGAATGAAGATAAACACTAGCAATTGCAGCAGAGTTTTATTTTTAATATAGGTAAGTACAACAATAATGTTCATACCTGTAATCAACAAAAACATTAATGTAAATAGCAGATTAACAGTTAACTTAATTAATAGTCTCTTGTCTCTTTATTTTGTGTCAATAACATAACAAATGTTCACATATTTAAATATTTATTTTTTGCCTTATATAAATGGAATAAAAATATAATCAAAAAATATGTTTTTATAAGGTTATATTATCTATATCAAAATTATCTATGTATTATCTATGTCCAAGGTACAACCTCAGTTGGGGGGCCAAGGTACAACATCATAACAATTTTTAGTTACAACTTGTTTAAACACACTTTTAATTGAGGTTGGGTTCTGACAACTATACTATCTAAAACCTTAATAAACTGAGTTTATATCGGAAGTAAAAGATATTTTATAAATACGCATCGTGACAAATTAAGAGGCCGTAAGTAAATTCCAAAAAACGAACTTTTAAGGCAAAAAATAATAAATTACCTTTTTTAACTGCATTGACCCGGCGCCGGCGAATCACAACTAACTTCACGTGAGTCTTATCAAAGCAGGCTTTGACTGCCATATACAATATTATTGTAAGGCGCGGGAGTTTACGAAAAATTACAATTGTCCAAGGTACAACACTGTCCAAGGTACAACAGGTTCCCCTACTATATTACACACATCCACTATGAGCTTAATGTCCCTTCAAGTTTCAAACCTGATCTCTTTATGTGAACTTTACAATATTAGTCACTGAGTGAAGGATTGGTCAGAACCACACTGCAAAATCGACTGTCAAATATGTATTTCTTATTGATGTTTAGAGTAATGTGATTAATGTAGTGGATCTAAATTTATGAATTTAAATTATATTATGCAAGTTGGTATTGAAGCCAATCCTTCACTGTATACTTTTGATCATAGAATTAGAAAATAAAATGTTTAAATGGGATTATTGTGTTTCTTTTATAATATTCTTAGGTTTCCTCAAGTTCATCATCACATAGTTGACAGGGTATTAAATTAAAGATTTTGATTCATGTATACATAATTTTATTCAAGGAAGTCAATACTGTTCAATATAAATAAAATTAAAGCTAAAGTAGTTGCACTACAAGAAATGGCACATAAAATATAAAAAGCACAATAGTGTCTAAAAAGGTACAAAGTAAATATTTGGCATCTTATCTTGATATGTAAAAATATATTTGTACTATACTTATTTTGCATAAATACTCTTCACCCATATTCCGATTGCACTGTTATAGAGAACTGTCCCTTGGGTATTTTGGTAGCATGGTACCAAATTCTAGTATCCAGTAAAACTGAAAAAAAAAAATACTTTAATCATTTCAAATCTATCCTAAAAAGACTGAGAAAGGATATAGACTTCTTTAACTCAACTTCACTATATTTCATGCTATAAAATGGAAGTATCCATAGTTGGCTAGTTTAACATATTTTTCATTGCATCATCATAAATATTGGTATACTGACCAACATCTCCAGTTTCCACATAGAACCCAAACTTGTGGCAGACATGATCACATTCTGGTACAGGTGCTAGGGACCAAAGCTTGCTGCCTTTGACCTGTCCTTGCCACATTAGCCGTGAAATATAGTCCAGCTAAAAATAACAATAACACAGGCTTACAATTTCAATTAAAATAAGATAATAAGTAGATTGGAAATTTACTTCAATGCCATTTCCATGCCTTCTATGCCAGGCTTGACTATTAAAATATACATAGGCCACACTTATTTACCATACATACAATCACGCCTTTTTCCCAGAGGGGTAGGCAGAGATCACTTCCAGCGATTCACTTTTCACCTCTGTGGGAAACGTGACGTGACGGGTTGTGGACCACGTCGCCGCCATTCTGCCTTGTGCATTGTTTTAACAAGGTCATTGTGTTCCCACGAGTAGCAAGGATGTACTTATTTACCATATGTATTTAAGTAAAAAGTAACTTTAAATAAATTATGATAAGTCTTACATGCATCACAGCTCCAATTTCATATCCAAAAAATATGTTTTCTGTTGCTGGATACTCAGCTGTTTCAGGTAAAAAATCTGGAATACTATAATACTGTCTTACTTTATTCAGTATGTCTGGGTGGCAGTTTCCCCTGCAGGCAAAATAAATCTTATTAGTATTTTTTTTCAAAAATTAGTAAAGATTGAGACTTTTACTACCCATTACAACAATTTCTTGTGACCAAAGTATGATTTACAATTGAATATAATTTTGTACAAGAATTACATTTGTCTAGTTAAACCTACAAGTTACTTAGTAAATATTAAAATGATTCATACCATCCCACATACCAAGGGGTTTGCCCTGGATCATTCCTGGCCCTAGCTGTGGGCATTTCAAACACCTCTCTCAATGTGAACAGGTCACTCTTAAAGTTAAGGAACTGGCATCCATCTTCCAGGCTCTCATAGCTGCCCTCAGTCTGCTGATACAGTCTTTTGAAAAATTCATAACTAAACTCTTTTGTGGCTTTCCAATGGTGAATGGCATTTTTTACTATAATTGGCTTTGAAGAATAGGCATATTTCTGAAAATACAAACATAATCTTTGCTATGTTATTATAAGTTAAAGGTACTTCAAGTTACACCACTTTATATTCAATCGAATAATCTAGTTTTACAGATTACAAAAATGATCAACATTTATAGCAGTATAGGTAATGAAAATATTTCTTATTTGATTTGATTAGGCATTCCGAAAAGTAAATTATCTACATGTAATCGTTAAAAACAAAAGCTTACTGAAAAGCCACGCCTAGTAACATTCGTCAGTATCATGGGTTTCGTAACATTCTCGCAGTAAGAGCAGTCGGCAAGCGGACGCGCCGCTTCCCACACCAGATAATTACTTGCCACCAAACATCTATCACCTAAAACACTATACAACCAGCTACCGCTTATCGCCAAAAACGTGAATAACACTATAATTGACACTGTAAAACAGCTCTTTGCCCTCTTATTCTTTGGATTAGAAGCAGGATAGAGCTCTCTTAATAGACACAAGTTTAATCCCTCCTTAATTGCGGTCTTATGCAATACCAACAGTTTACGACGTACGCTCCTTTTTGTATATTTTTGGATTGGCATCTTATTTTGTAAAGGGCATCAAAAACTTATCCGGAAATTTATTAATTATTACATTTTTAATGAATTTGTTTGTACACAAACTATAATACACGTCAACTTGACATACAGAGTTCTTGACAGTTCAAACTGTATCGTTCAAAAACTTATTGACGCCCATAGAGGAGACGGAGTTGTTATAAAAACCCCTCTAAAGTTAAATGCAGTGTTAACAGTAAAAGGTGTATTTAAAAAAGGCATACATAGATTCCTCAGAAATTGTACCAAATATTTGTAAGTTTAGTCCATTTTGTCGTAAACGTTATTGAGTAATGTCAACTGTGTGTGTGTTATTAACATTCTTGTGAGCCTATTGGTATTAGAATACTAGTATGATACTAGCCGCTCTAAGTTGGCCGATTTGCTACATGTCAGACTGACTGCACTAGTCTTTGAGTATAAAGCCACTGGAGATGCCTTACACTGGCGACCCCCTCCGGCAAAGTACATTGGTAAACTGTTCAAACACGTTTAATAAAACTACTTGTCGCTGCACCACCGCCATTTTGCATTGATCCCTGTCGCGTGACGTTACTCTTGAAAAATGGTTAGTTGTGCAGTATTCTCATGTAAAAGGCGATCGAGAGCTCAAATTCGCAACAAGAGCGAGTTTAGTATCATATCTAAGTGTTTTTATTAACTTTTAAACGTGTATTTAAGAAGAATTGCCATTTAAATAAAAAGTCGTTGCGATACGTAAACGACAGAAAAAAATAAACAAGAATACAGTGGTACGGGGGCTAGTGATGTCACAAAGTCAAAAAAGCGACTCGACATTTGAATGAATCATTCACTCCCTGCAGTCAGTTGTATAATCCGTTTTTTACTTTAATTAAATGAATTAAATAAAAGGTCTAAACATATGTTATATTTAAATCTTGTAAGATGAATTAGAAAAATTACTTTTCTTTCCTCTGGTCATACGATATTGAAATTTAGTCTGAAAATGAAAAGAAATTCTGTGACTCCCTTAGAGATATTTTTAAAGACATAGATATTTCAACCGTATCCTCTCAGTACATTTTGGACTGTATCTTATATGTTTACAAGAACAAACAATCATTTAATATCGGATCCTCACCATTTTAACACCAGTAATAAACATAAGTTTGCCGTTTCAAGGCTCAGGCTTCAAAAGACTGGAAAGTCGTTCTTGGGTTTAAGCACAAAATTGTTTAATAAGATCCCACAAAATGTTATTGAATTACAATAATCAGTACAAGATAGTTCAGTTCATTCACCAAACTGATTTTATTTTATTCTTTGTGTCATCACTATTTTTTCGTATGTGTGTTGCGTAGTTACGTGAAAACTTTGTTTGTGTGCGTGTATTGTTTGAAGTGTTGAACATTTTTGTAGTGTGCGTTTATCGTTACAGCAAAATTTGTGTCTGTTGAGTTATTAATTTTTTGGTGGTGTGCTGTACGTGTTTACCTCGCCCCCGCTAAAAGTGGCGAAAAAATTTGTTAGAAGCGTTGACGTTATGGCATCTCCAGTGGCTTTATACTCAAAGGCACTAGTGAGGGACAACGGTAAAATTGCCGAAGTATATAAGTAACAGTTATTTCCACTTTATAACCAAGCAAGGTCTAATTATAACAAATTTTTATTAAAAACATTAATTCACATCCAAAAGATTGAATTTAAGTTCCTTATTTATAAATATATTTATTTTTAAAATACAATACTTATTAAATCCTTCATCCTATTTTTAAAAATACCTGGTGAGTATTACCCACTATGTCACTATGAAAACGTGTCAAACGGCGTAACCTTGTAAAAGCGTAATACAGAGTGGAAATTTTACGTTTTCTTTTTAAAATTCAATTATTTTAGGTAATAAAAGACAAATAACTAGATAATTATACCGGAGCCGTTCTTAGAAGACTGATTTGACACTTTTTATTTTATATTTTGCATTTATCCTTGTTAAGAGGAACATATTTACGCGAATCATAAAGAACAACTTTTAAAAATAATACGTTATTTCAAAATTTCAAATGCACATAATTATATAATTACTAGCTGTGCCCGCGACTTCGTTCGCGTGGACTACAGGATTTAACATATAAAAGTTTATCCTGCTAACTCTCGTTCCCGTAAGAATTTTTCAATATCCTGTTCCAACTAAGCTTTAAGTTTACTATGGTACCTGCATGCCAAATTTACAGCATCTAACTTCAGCGGTTTAGATTTTTCATACAAAAGGATTTTCCCGATTATTCCCGTTCCCGTGAGAATTTCGAGAATTCCTTTCTTAGTGCACCTCTACGGTACCTAAGCTACGTCCAGTCCAAATTTCAAGTGCCTACGTTTAGCCGTTTAGGCTGTGCGTCGATATGTCAGTCAGTCAGTCAGTCAGTTTCTCCTTTTATATATTTAGATAAGAACCCGGCTTGGCTCGGGTAAGATGTGATTCATAATAAACATCGAGGAGCAAAATATAGGTAAATATTTCCGTAGTCATCGGTTCTTCAAGGAATACTAAAGGATTAAACAGGACATAGATTCTTTCATTGAGTTTAATAAATCTAGTGAATAAAAATTGCAAAAGTTTTTATACAATAAATTTTTAACATTTAAAATTAAGGAACATCAATCAACAAAACAAATTGCAATGAGTACTAATCCTAGAATTTGGCAAAGGTCCTTATAAAATTATATTATCTATTCTTCATCAGTATCTGTTATCGCCCTGAAAGAGTATATCATAAAAAATGTGTCAAAAACAATGTTTCCGCGAAACGTCAATGACTGAAGAAAAATAGTTTTGATAATATTCACTCAATTCCGGCAAGATGGTGACTGTGATTCGTCTGTCAACACATTGTCATTTTGAATTTAGCAAAATACTCGACAATCCGAATTTTGCGGATATATGTTGTCGACTCGAAATCATTATTTTTTGATGTTTTATTATTCATGTAAGGTTTTAATCGAGTCTACCGTACCCCTTGACGAAATTATTAATATTATAGAAGATTACTTTGGACCAAACATCTAAATCATTAAAACGATTGTTATGGGTAAACTATAAAAGGTAGACATATGCTCTCGCGGACATTTTTAAAGATAATGTTAAGATGAACAATTCATCCATAGAGCATTTTTGTATAACTTTAACTATATGCTCAGCGCACGCCACGGAAGGCCTCAGAAACGATACTTTCCCCCGTTTTTGAAACATTTTCGGTTACTGCTCCACAACTATAGGACCTAGCGTGATATTATATAGCCTATGTAACTTCTGAATAATGCAGCTTTCTAATGGTGAAAAAAATATTGCAATCGGTCCAGTAGTTTTTGAGTTTATTCATTACAAACATACAAAAATACAAATCTTTCCTCTTTATAATATTAGTATAGAAGTATAGATTTGTCTTTTATTACCTAAAATAATTGAATTATAAAAAGAAAACGTAAAATTTCCACTCTGTATTACGCTTTTACAAGGTTACGCCGTTTGACACGTTTTCATAGTGACGTAGTGGGTAATACTCACCAGGTATTTTTTAAAATAGGATGAAGGATTTAATAAGTATTGTATTTTAAAAATAAATATATTTATAAATAAGGAGCTTAAATTCAATCTTTTGGATGTGAATTAATGTTTTTAATAAAAATTTGTTATAATTAGACCTTGCTTGGTTATAAAGTGGAAATAACTGTTACTTATATACTTCGGCAATTTTACCGTTGTCCCTCACTAGTGCAGTCAGTCTGACATGTAGCAAATCGGCCAACTTAGAGCGGCTTTGGTATAGTGATAAATCATGTAATAACACGACCACCCTAATGAAATTGCTACAACAAAAAAATTGTCTATGGTTTCTGACCTGACGCTGTCAAGTCAACGAACTGATGAACTTGGCGGTTTCATCAACAATTTCGTTAGAAAAGCTATAGAAATGCCTCCAAAAAAACGTGATAAAGATAGCGAAAATAACAAAAACTCTAAGATTGACCATTTACAAGCTGACCATGAGTTGTTTCTACAAGCTTTCGAAAGTAAGTGGCATGGCAGTAATGTTAGTTTGCATTTCCAGTCTTATATCCTTGTTATTATTATTGAATCATATTTTTCAGAACCTACCCAAATATACAGATTCCTGCGAACTCGCAACATGCTTTCGGTACGTGTTTACAAACGATTAATGCATTTGTCCTTTGATTAAGAGCACACCGTTAACCAGAGTTGTTTCATGGTTTTCAGCCGATATTTCTTAACAGAACTTTATCCTACATGAAGCGGAGGATGTCCAGAAGTAACAAAGGCCGTACGGGCTTCAAAGTGGACTCTTTACTTGAAAAAATAACTTTAAAAAAGAGCACTGAGCTTCAGCCAAACAGTTTGGGAGGTTACATGACACTGACGTTTCTAGGATTCTATGACAAAAGCCTAGACGACCCTCGAGACTACCAAGTGAAAGTGGAAACTTTGTTACTGAAAATATGCCATAAAAAGAGGAAGGAAAGTTCATCTGCCATTGTGGAGGTTTCGGTATGTTTCTGAGACAGAATCTCATTTAAAAAAGTGTTAAATTGTTAACGACAGCACAGACAGACAGTTTTTTTATGTAACTTAACATGCTAAGCATAGAATTATACATACATACATAATATCACACTTTTTTCCCAGAGATCACTTCACAGAATTTTGTTGATTGTTAATACAATATATCATATAATTATTATCATTGAATGATTTTGAATTGTGTATAAATATAAATTTATATTTATCTTTATAACATTTCATAAAAGCATCATTGTTTCAACATCCATATACATTCTACAGGTTGGTAGCTGTTCCGTTCCTCTGAACCCATCAACATCAGAGCCCCCAGCGATGGCATCCGCAGTCAGCATCTCAAGTGACACATTCAGCCCTTCCCAAGGGCCCAATGTGAAGTCCTACATGCTCATGCTGAGGGTCACTGTCACTAGAGCTTCTCCAGGTGGAACGGTGAATGGTGCCGCTAGTTCTAGTGAAATAACTAATGGTGAATGTGATGGTGAGTTTATGTTACTTTTACAATGTTTTGAATACCAGTTAAGTTTTTTGACTTGAGAGAAATATATTTAAGGAATCTGTCACCCGGCTCAATTGGTTTAACTTTCAAGTCTCAAGACTTTGCAGGGAAAATGTAGTTTATGTTGTATTTTACAATAACCCAATTATGAGGCTAAGTATCCTTACTTAGCCACATAATTGTCCTGCATAATTTTTGTACTTTAAATAATCTGAATTTTCTTTCACACAAGTAATCCTAAAAGGACATAGCTATCTATGCTTACAGTAAATAGTTAGCATGGTTTGGAAGAACAGTACATAATTTTAACTCATCTGATTTAATGTTTTTTTCATAGAACCTGTAACCAAACGTTTAAAATCATCCACATCAACGGACCACCTGAACTCATCAACTAGTGAAAATAAGTGGACCAAACTTTACGGCAGTGAACTGATTGTATACGATAAACACAACCGTTGCCTCCTCACTAACGGGGAGTATGACCTGGTGCTCCACGACGCGTCTCCCGGCGGCAGGAGCGCCACTATCGCGCGGTCACCCCATAAGGCGTTGATGGCACAATGGGAAACAATACCTAATGTAAGTGTTTGATACTGGTTGTAGACTATTTTTTTGTATGGAACAATGTATGTGATGTTGTGTGTTTTTGTTAAAAATAAAGACTTTGATAGATTTTTTATACTTTATAAGTAATATGAGCCAGTATAACTGCCAGCAAACAAGTTTGTTAAGAAGATGTATGGGATCATTGAGTCATCAGGATAATCAATTTATGTTATACACAAAGATAGCTGTGTAACTGTTTTGTGTAATTTATTTTGTGCAAGACACAGCTATGCTTTGAGGAAAATAAAATTATTGCACTGCATAATTTGCATAAACTTTATAGTCTTAATGCTTACTTTGGAATAAGATGATTCTATTCTCTGTGAATTAACTACATATATTGATTTTATTATATTTCACAAAATAATATTGGCATATTTGTATATTATTATTTGTTTAACAAATTGGTATTTGTTTTAGGAAAACGAAATGCACACAGAAACAAATCCATTTGACATATTCAAAGTGCGACCTCTACTCAAACTGAAACTTAGCTGGAGCCAGGAGCCAACCAATGGGCTTGTGAACCGGCCCAAACTCTACCAGCAGAGTGAGACCAATGGAGTCAAGAAAGAGGCCAGCACTAGCAAGGAGAGGCATTCCACACAGAAGAGTACTAATGATGTTAAGAACGGTGAGTGATCATTTATAGTTGATTGACTGTACTTAAACCAAAAACTATGTGTAACTATCATGCAAAATAGAGAGCAACACTGCCAATGGTATATAACTACTAGTTAACTTTCCAATATAATTACAATAAGTCATTATTACACTTCTTTTTACATTTATCATGGTTTCGAGCGAACTTTTGGTTTTCTTTGCCAGACTTTTTGATTGGTTACTCAAATCTTGGTCGCCATGAAGCGAACTTTTAGTAGACCTACCTTTTTTTCCCATAATGTAGCAAAGGCCTTCCCCAATTCACTTGTTGCCGATTGGTAAAGAAGATCGGAAGGGAAAGGCAAAATTGATCACCGAGTGTCAGCCGAAAGGTCATTGGCCAAAGAGTAGACAAAAAAGAAACAATTGGCATGATGATCTCGACGCCACACCCAAACTGATGTTTTATTTGGTAATGGTGCAACAGGCTGATATCTGCAACTCGACGTCTAAGCGCCTATTTTGCGTGGTAAAAGATGTTTTATTTACAGTCTAGGCCAGGAGGTTTACTATTTTTTTTTTTCAGGCGAAAAGGCAAAGACAGAGCCCACAGACGGTGAAGCGAAACGGCAGCAGATCATCTACCAGTTCCTGTACAACAACAACTCGCGGCAGCAGACGGAGGCGTGCGACGACCTGCACTGCCCGTGGTGCTCGCTCGACTGCGGCACGCTCTACTCGCTGCTGAAGCACCTGAAGCTGTGCCACTCGCGGTTCAACTTCACCTACTTTGTGAGTGTACTTTGTGACAGATTTGGCATTATGAGGCAGATGTGATGTGCAGATATGATTTTTCTTTTAGTTTGTCTCTTGTGTTTGTTTCTTGTCTGTAATTTGGGCTTTTACAATGAAGGAAAACATTTTAAAGAAATTGTGAGGTTAAGTAAGGTCGACAAATCTATAGGTACTCAGCGAGCGTGGTTCATAAAGTTCTATTTGCAGTTTTAGTTTAGGGTATGCTTAAGTTTCTTAGTGGAGGTGTAATAAAAGAATGCAAAATGGCTGACACCATCCACCATCTTGAATTATTGAAAAAAAAAATTATGTTCCAATGACTGTTATAAATGTACACAAAACTCCTCAAGCAAAAAAGTATTACTAATTGTGACTTTCGCAAATCTTAACAAACTATTCGTACCCGCAGCCGATCCCGGGCGGCGCGCGCATCGACGTCTCAATCAACGAACTCTACGACGGGTCCTACACGGGTTCCCCTCACGACCTGATCGCGGGGGCGGGTCGGGGCGGCCGGGGCGGGGGGGACCGGGGCGAGGCGGCGCGTGGGGAGACCGGAGTTCGGGGGGACCCCGGGGCACGAGGGGACCCCGGGGTGCGGGGAGACCCCGGTGTGTCGTCGGGGGGGCGGCTGGGCCCGGCGCGGCGCACGTGCCTCACGCGCGTGCTGGTGTGCCGGGGGCGGCCGCGGCGCCGCGCGGCACGGCACAGCCTGGCCGAGTTCCTCGAGCTGGATGATGGGGAGCTGGAGGCGCAGCGACCCTACCTCACCGGACACAATAGGTGAGCATTGAAGCTGTATGACTGCAGAAAACCTCTTGCATTTATGGACGTAGTACCCGACTTCTGGCCTAGGTGTGGGACAGAGACTTATGTATGTAGTCTTTTTTCAGTGAGACTTGTGTAGTTTATAGTGGCTGTTAGGGGACATTTGACACCACCGTCTAACTTGTATGGAGAGACAAAGTTTTAGTAGAACACCTTTAGACTTCCCAATTCCATCCAAAAACAGCGATTGGCATTTGTCCAACTTTCCAGGAGTCAGGGGAGGGAAAATAATGTAAATAAAAAAAATGTACACCACCTATCTCCACGCAACTTATAACACAACATAATAATATGTCTGTGTCTGTATTTTCTGTATGTTTTGGCCTCGTGAGTTTTTGTTTTCTTTCCCTGATAAAATTATAGCGACCAAATTATAACAACTCTTACATACTCAATCAATCATAAATGTTACTCATATTTGAACTATTCATTCTAGATTGTACCACCACACGATCACCTGCCTGCCCGTGTACCCCAACGAGCTGGACATCGACTCCGAGAGCGAGACGGACCCGCTGTGGCTGCAGCAGAAGACGATGATGATGATCGACGAGTTCACCGACGTCAACGAGGGCGAGAAGGAGCTCATGAAGATGTGGAACCTCCACGTGATGAAGTACAACTACGTGGGCGACTGCCAGATCCCGATCGCTTGCCAAATGTTCCTACAAATGAAAGGGAAAGAGCTCCTAGAGAAAAACCTCTACAGGAACTTCGTACTGCACATGTGCTCCCTACACGACTTTGGGCTGCTGAGCCCGGTAGCGCTGTACCAAACGATACAAATGCTCAACCAAATGTTGGCAGACAACACTGAGGCCAAAGAGAAGATGAGGGACTCGTTGAAAGCGCAGCGGGAACACTGGCATGCGGTCGGTAAGTATCAACAGCCGGCTATCATCGAGCAGAAGCCTCAAGTCACAACTGCGAAGCTGAACACAGTAGAAGCTTCTCCATCGGTAAGACGGAAAACTTCTAACTTACAAAACGCGAATAGAATGGCCAGTGCTAGCGCCAACTTCAGTGCAACAACTCCAGGCCCGAGCCATGGAGAGACTAAGAGGAAGATGTCGTCTGGCAGCATTCAAAGCCGCAAGCGCTCCTCTATATCAGAGAGAAAAAGCTCCGTATAGCGGCGGCGATCACACCGCGGTGTGAATAACTCCACTCGGTCGAGGGTCTAAGTACAACGTCAAGTATTAACGATATAGAGTTAACCCTCGATTCGGGGACCTTGCCACGACACGCCCACAAGGCTAGCGTTACTACGATGTTTTTACTATCATATTTTATTGTGTTTGATTGTAATAAGTTATTGTTGGTGAAATGTAGTGAAAATTGGTAGTGCTAGAGTTTGCATGCTAAGTCCTATTAGAACAAAATCTACATCATTTTACATTGTCGTGTTAATATAAAAAATTGTCATATCAGTTGATTACTTAGTGATGTGAAAAACATTTTTTGTTATGATATTAACTTCATTTTTATCCAAAAAGTTTACTTTTTTAATTTTAAGCTAAATAAGATCCATGAAATGGGTATCAATAGGTAAGGTAAATTATAGCTCATTGTGTCTACGTAATCCATTTCTCTGATCTTAGATCTCTAAGAATGTCGTGTTTTGATGATCATGTTAAGTAAATGTAAACTTCATGTTTCGTAACTGTGATTTCTAAATCAATCATTGGTAGATAATGTGTAATTTGTTTATTTAAATGATAAAATATGTAAAAAAAAAACACTGCCAGTAATTTGACCTCAATAATTGGGCCACAACATAATGTTTAAGTATAACATTTTATTAGACTTAAAAAAGTACTGATATATTCATGAACCTAAAACAATAGCTAACATTGATAAATGATAATTAGCTTAAATTATTAAAATAGTTACTATATAAATGGGTCGTATGTGTCCCATAGTTATATCTGATTAAAATAATTTAGACTTTTGTTGATAAAAAGTTATTTGATTTGATGAAGGAACAAAAAGTTGATATACTATAAATAATATAAATATAAGTGGCCCTTACGTTACTGCCGATATGATTACTCGTACATAATTAATAAAGTAGTTATAATGTCTCGAAGTAAGTAGGCAAGAATAGTGAACTGTAAACTTTTATAAGGCTACAAGCGACTCGCCCCAGCGTCCCACGAATGCATTACTGATATCAGACTATATTATGAACGTAATACACATATAAACCTTCCTTCTGGATCAGTCTTATCAATTAAAAAAACAATTCAATATCCATTGAGTATTTTTAAATATTTAAGTGATACTGACAGGCAGATAGAGGAAATGATTCTACTGTGATGTACACAGCATGTTATATAAATCGACATACTAAATTTATTTTTTACACAGTTTTCTTATGATTTACATGAATAGTTCGTCTCGATTCAAATTCATGAAAGTACTCTCCACTGAATATTATTTGCGCACACAAAATACTATCATTCATCTTGCATGAGCCCATATTTTTCTAGTTAAGGCTAATATTGTTAAACTTATCAGGTCCATATTACTCAACTGAGTACCTATTATAATAATATGCTTGCTTCCAATTGAACTTAGATACATGTCAATGTCTAAGCCATTTTTACAGCTTAGGTAAGAATAATGTCAGAGTGCTAAACTTGTTACACCGATTTATAGATAGTTTAGGAATAGATTAATACGATTTACTACAGCTTTTTAAATAGGCGACAATATAAAACTATAGCCATCAATGATATTAAAATAGGACGCGTATAGAAATTGTTAGTTTTTATATCAGCCGAACTTTTTGCAATATCGTTTGTTTATATAAATATGGACTTGTACAAAAGACAGGGTGTCCTGATGCCTTAACTTGTTCACACCATGCTATATAAGAAAACCTTTTAAAGTAAAAATTAAGCCATTTTACATTAGATATAATACACATGACCCAGCACATATTATATTGATTGATGAATGTATGAAAACGAGTAAAGACAATTACAAAATATTTCGTAGCTAACACGTTAATAGTTATAGATTTATAGCATAATAATTTTCAATGATTTGATATTTATGATTATAGTAGACATTTTTTGTGGCTCAAGATTGTATCTGATTCGTACATTTACGAAGTTTGATTTATGTGTAGTGCAATACAAAATATAGAATGACTATATTTCAATTGTTTATCTATAGATCACCGAACATGTATTGCATTCACATTCTGATATTAAAACTGAATAATATAATAGTTGTTGCAGAATAAGTTTCTACATATTAAGGTTGTTGGATTGTAGAATCTTTACTATTTGTAAGCCATACATTGGCTAGGCTCAATGATACGACTACATAGTTGTTTCTACGAATTTTGTATGGTTTTTTGTAACTAGTGTATGCAGCTAAGGCATGTTATTTAATGTTGAAATGTTTTATGTTGATAAGGTTCCATATTCCGAAGGATAAAGCGATTCTACAATCCATATGATAGATATCCGCGTAGTACTGAATAGTTCATATACATGAGACTGTTACGATAGTAACTACATATACACTCTCAATATTTTACATACATTTTCTAGTTTATACGCTTATGTTAAACTTGCTATGTTTTATGTATTGCCATTTTGGGTGTTAATTTGATTAAAACGACACTATTTTGTTATTGTTCCATTTTGAGTAATGTAGTGATTCAGTAAATTACTTGTACTTATGAAATGAAATATAACTATTATTTTCGACATTTGTATTTTCATTTATGCAACTCATAAGAACATTTTCTTTAGGTATATAACTGTTATCTTATAGATTCTGAAAATTACCATTCCTTTTGACTAAAATTGTAGATTTCATGTTGGTATATAATTATATTCCTATTGAATTTATCATAGTTATGGACGGTAACATAAATAAGTCTTCATTCAGTTAAAACTTTTTGGCATAAAATACAAAATTAGAATTGTCAAAGGTGTCGAGTAAAGAGAAAAATGGAAAGCCATTTGACAAAGTTCACAAACTGAAATTTGTTGTTAAAATATGTCACAATCGAAGAATAACCACAAATTACCCGACAGAATTAGGATAGAAACGCAGGCCACCGACAAAAACGAAGATGAAGGTACAAATATATGTGTTTTATTGCGTTCTCGCAGAGACTTGTCATTTGAGAAGTTAAACAGTGTGTGTTCTTTCTACAGGGGATGTAACAAGTTGTGATCCGACCGAAAGCTGTACTTATGCTGGTAAGCCTTTAACTGCAACTTAATCTGTAGGATCTGACGTCATATGCTCATTTTGGTGATGGTTTTTGCAGTAACCGTCTCAAAGAAACCGTCGTCGTCTGGCGAGGAGGAGTCCACATTGTGTTCCGGTCAGAAATCATTCATCAGCATACACTCAACTGACCAGCTGTGTCAAGTGGCGGATATAGAGAACCCCGCGAACCTTGAAGAGTGTAACGTAGAGGTTCTCAGCCTGAACGAGGTGTTTCCGTCGACTTCCGAGGAGAGTTTGTCTAACGAGGACGATTCGCCGGTGCAAAGGAGGCAGAGGAATAGGCATAAGGCTGCTATACAGAAGTGCCAGTCGGAGAATGCAGCGAAGTCCGGCTACATGCCGACCAATAGCAAGTCGTCGACGATGTCGGGCCGACAGAAGGACCCCGTAGAGGGCGCCTCTGTGTACTCCGACTTCGATATACCTAAGAGCACGATGTACGTGGTGGGGAGCAACCCGGGCGAGCCGAAGATGTCGTATCCGGACCCGCCGAAGAAAATATCGAAGACGGTAAGGATTTCTTTATCTATGCCTCACTTACGTTTATCAATTTCTAGCTAGCCCTAGCTAATTGGTACTGCCCGAAAGAAAAGTACTTAGCTAAAACTCTATACATACTTAGATCTTGACGATAATATTTTAGTTGATTTCTATTGTACTTACCTATCTTCTATACCAACGTTACCAACACATTTACTTATAGTAGTTTTAAGTTTAGTACCCTCCATTAGGGGTGAGAGTCATCCGCTCCCCCGGAAAAATCGTGCAGATGACGAGGGTACCTACCTACTCCAAGCCATCATCGTATGTCTGTTAGGAAAAAAACCTGGGGCCAACTGGGATTTTTAGGAAAATTAGTAGACCATTTCTCCAGTGAATTTCATGTTTACTTTCCATTTCCCATTTGAAGATGTGACAATTTTTCCAAAAAAATTTGACCCCAGTGGGGACTTTGACTTTGGCGGTCAGGGGGTCCCGTAGAAATGGGAGTGCCTTCCGTTCGGCGGACTGGCCAACTCCGACCCGCACAGCTCAATATGTACCAATGCGAGACTCCACGCTTTGTCTCGTTGTTGCCGCAGTAGTGGTCTCCTCTTTCACGTCCCCCTTTCCCTCTAATATCGATGTTCCGGGGGGGAGGGGTGAAACGGCTTTCAGGGTGAGTGCGACAGGCTCAATATGGTATATTGTGCCTGTTGACCTCATATTTGGATCTCACTACCGCTTACCATCAGGTGGAGTGAGGTCATCTTGTTAGCTCATTATAAAAAAAAAACTTCTGGGAATAACCAGTTAACAATGCTCTCACATGCCAGATGAAGAAGTTCCTCCGCAACATCGACAAGCACAAGAGCGAGCAGAGCAACAAGTCGGGCGAGAAGGCGATCAGCAAGCTGACGATGCGAGGGATCCTCAAGGACGGGCGCTGCGTGCCCGCCTGCACTGGCGACTCGTCCGAGCGCGGCGCCGACGACTGCGCGCGTGAGTATGCACGTATTAACACAAGAGTACCGCCACTGCTGCCCGAGAGAAGCTGAATCTTAGATCAGCAGTAGTGTCTAGCAGACCGAGAAGGCGATCAGCAAGCTGACGATGCGCGGCATCCTCAAGGACGGGCGCTGCGCCGACGACTGCGCCCGTGAGTGGACATAGTAGTCTGAGGACTATTGCCAAATAAAAAAAAATACTAATTAATTCCCAGTGGTCACTAGTGCCGTGGTGCTGTCAGTAGCAGCCACGGTATTTTTGACTTGTTTAACCAGTAATACTCACTGGTCACTAGTGCTGCCAGTAACCACAGGATTTTCACTAGTTTAACAAAACCATGTTTCCCATCGATCTCTTTCAAACCCGCGACACTTGTGTGGTGATGGTGGTGTCGATCCCCGTCCGGCATAGGTACATTTTCGTCCGGTAGCTGGTTGTGTGGTTTAATTATTTTATTAAAGTATCTTTGTGTTAGCGAATAGGTCATACGTCAACTGGTTTCAGAAGTGACAGATGGGAATTTCAGAAAATTTGCTCTAATTAAATATTTTTGGCTTCAGCCATATTTAATCGTAATCTTTTTTCTTTACAGCGGACGATCTCGCACTACCCTTCCCGATGGATTTCAGCCCTCAAACGAACTACTCGAAACAGAACCCGGACAAGAACGTGACGTTCAACACCCAAGTGGTGATAATACACTTCAGCGGCGACCTCTGTGTCGGCCAGAGTGTTGAGACGCTCAGCAAGGAGAAGGACCAGCAAGCCAGGAACTCGGAGCTAAGGAAAACATTTCTAACCAAGTACAACGAATTTTGGCCCACTCAAAAATAATGTTAAGCTTAGATTGTAATTCCATTTGTCTTAGTCGTATAACGGTGAGCAAGTAAGAGTGAAATTCGAAACAAAAATTTAGTTAATTTATCAACCATGTTTTATATCATCTACATCTTGTACCATGTTTAAATTATGGAGGTAGCGTATTTGTCTCGTTATTTATTTATTTATGATTATTTTATCTTAAATTGCTTGGGTGATTTGTGTCTCTAATATTATAAAATCAACTAAACCAAATTGAAATATACATATAGATTATTTTTACTTTCTCTTTTGATTTAATAAAACTCTTTAGTAATTACATATAACTTTTTTTTAATATCACAGATTTGTCTTTATTTAGGTTGGGAAGTGATTTTCCATAGAACAAGTTCTTTGACGCGTTCGTATGTGAAGTATTTGGGGAAGTCGAGGGGTAGTTGTTGGACGGACCACGTGGAATGCGCGTTGTCTGCCTTCGCCTTGTCCAGCAGATTAAGGAATGTCTCGTAGCACGGCGCCACCGAGTCCATGTGTTCTAGCGTGAACACGTAGCGTTTCTCAAGGACTACGTAAATCGTCTTGGGCGGCCGGTTGTTCAAAACCTTCTGTATTGTCTCCACAAACGCCGCCGTGACATCGTCGTCATAGATAACTGAAAACGTGTAATGCTTATAAATGATTAGGTAGGTAAATAGGTACCGACATAATAATAGGCGATACATAATCATCTAAAACAAGTCGTAAATATTCGACAGATATACTTTATAGAAAATAAGTGTGATGTATTTTACCTAATTATTTTTTTTATTTATTTAAAATTAGGTACACTGACAAATTTATATCAAAACATGACAAGTATGTAGTTACAAACTTAAGATGGGCTGGACTGAAATCCACAAGTAGTGTAGTGTACACAGCATGCAATTACATTTCAATATGTGTATTATGATTAACATTTTTGTGTGTAAATATTTGTCTTTATGGGTCTACACGCGTTATTAGGAGTAGCAAATTACATAGCTACTTACTGCCCGACGTTTCGACTGGGTTACACCAATCGTGGTCGCGAGCGAACTTGCGCCTCCCAGTGATTAGTAAGTGCATACCGCGGAAAGTTACGTCTAATATAAACCCGGATTCAGTGAGTGTTGTGTGTCATACAAATGTGGGTAGCTGTACAAATGACATTAGTGCTGGTTCGGGGGTGGATCAAGATATTCACAACCGCAATGGCAGACGAAGACGGGAGGCGCCAGTTCGCTCGCGACCACGATTGGTGTAACCCAGTCGAAACGTCGGGCAGTAAGTAGCTATGTAATTTGCTACTCCTAATAACGCGTGTAGACCCATAAAGACAAATATTTAGTGTAATGGAACGCGAAAGTCTAAAATTTTTGTGTGTGTTTTCTAGTGTTTTCGTTTGTTTTAGGTATAGTTAGGCAGAGAAATTATATCTAACTAACCTACTTACTTACTAAACTAACTACTACTTATAAGTATATTTGAAGAGTAATTCATTATTTTAATAATTAAATTTTTTAATGATAGATAGGTACGTACCGTCGGCAGCTATAAAAACATCGGTTTCTTTGATTTCTCTAGTTAGTTGCGGGCTCCATTTTTCCATAAAGTCCAGGGGCATGACTTTAAACTCTGACTTTATCAATTTCGCGTTATATTGAGCATTCAATTTGATCAACTCCAATATGCCACCAAGGTCGATATCTTTAACAATAAAACATTTTTTTTATTACAAAATATTCTGTCTGTAAATAAGCTTTTAATAAAAATGAACATTTTTATGATCAATAAATGTTTCTTTCGTCCTTTCTAACATCATGTAAAAACGTTCTGTGGGGCTACCATGACTTTAAAACTTACGCACTCGATATCGCCTACGTAAATATGTCTATGAAAAACTTGTACAGCGCCGCTGGTGGTTACGCGAAGAACTAAAATCGGCCGTATGAAAAAAACAACTCGATAGGTTTTTAACGTAAGTAAGTTTTCGATAGCCAACTCATGGTAGGCCCTCTGGTTATAACTTTTAAAATTAAAATAAATTAATGATGGATGTCACCTCATGGAGTCTTGTTATTCTTGTACATCAGAGCTGAGGCGCCAAAAAATCGGTTCATGTGTTAACACTTCAAAATATAGGTTGACATAAAGGCAATGTTCCCATCACACACACATTTTTAATAGTTCGGCAATTTAACGCAGCATGAACATGGACTCTCCATTAAATTTAGGGACCCCTAGTCCCCTAGTGTGTAACCATTTTTGGCGCGTAAACGCCCGAACAACAACGGAACCTTTGTTCCCAACAGTCAGTTATCTGTCACTGGTCGCCATTGGGAATATTTTTATCTCAATAATTGTGACTTGTTGGGAAAATTTTTCCCTATTCTGTTTGATCTAATGTTACCAAATCTAATTGAACAATGCATGGCGATTTTTCAAAAAAATAAAGTAATGTCTATTTTTATTTGCGCGAGCACTACACATTTGAAATAAAACTAATTTTACGGATACGAGTTTAATCCGTAAAATTAGATTTATTTAAAAAAATAAAGTAATATAATAAAATATAAAGTAATATATTTTTTAATATAACTACCTGTGCATATGACTTTCTTGGCATACAAAGCAGCAACAAAGCTGGTGAGTCCTGTGCCAGCTCCCAACTCCATAACAGTCTTTCCTTGAAGCTCTCCATTGAGCCCTAAGTGGATCAGGAGGTCTCCTAGTAGGAAAGCTCCCCTCCATACTTGCAAACCAACCAAAGCTATTTTGGTTTTAGAACTGTGCTCTGAAAAAAAATGCATCATTTTCAAGATCTGTTGACACTTTATTAGCACAAAAGAAATGGGATGCCATTTCTTTCAAATTTAAAAATGTTAACTCTACACCAAAAAATAATTTAAGCTTCAATATTAGCAATATTTGAGACTTCACTGAGTAGTTAACAGAAAAGGTATTTTTTTTACATTTCTTATTTTGTTGTCAGATGAAATTGAATATAAGTGTAGCTCACAGTAAAATAGAACCAAGAAAAGACACCAACTTACCTATTTTGATTGTTTCCTTTTGAGGCCTTTCAATGTCCAAGTCATCATCCTTATCAAACTGCGGCTTCTGTCTACTTGTTGGCAATAAAAAAGGAAACTCTGATATTACATCTGAAAAACATGCAATTTATTTATAAAATAAAATCAATGAATAATTACCAAACTATTTGATTTGTTCCTTACTTCCATCTTTGCTAGGTGTTGCCTTAGTTTTGTAATCATATTCTTCATATATTTCAGATGTCACAGTTAGATCAGGCATCTAGAAAAATATGATGTACATTAATTAGATAATAATTACAGATCATAAAACAAGGATTTATAACTGAGTTTAATTTAAATAATCATGCTGCTGATGTTTATAAACTCACAATGTGGTTTATAATCATCAGTTGCTATGGTAGGTATTTAGGTAGAGCATTCACCACCTAACCAAGAAATTGAAGTCATACTGAAACTCTAAAATAATTTCATGGTCGGATGACTTTATAGTACTTGGCAGTCAAACATAAATAGTAACATAACAGATGCCATATGTTCAGTAAGTACTTACTGTGAAATATTGACACTTGCCACTTTTTCAAAATTCTAAATTAACTGTGTGCAAATGATAACTGTACTCACAGTAGGAAGAAACCTAAAAAATTGGATTGAGTCCAATTTTAAAACTTCTAAAATAAATCTATAGTCTAGTTTGTGCCAGTATTGTGAATTACTGTGTGACTGCCAGTATGTTGGATATATGAATCTGCGAATCTCACATACTATGTGAGTGGACAGTAATTTATAGTGGCCATTATAACTAATTCCACCTGTATGTAGGTGAAATGAAATGTCTGTGTGGGGTGAATGTAAAACATTGCGTGATGAAGTATACAGTGAAATAAAATTTAATTTGGACTACCAAAATATTAAAGTAAGTTGTCTTATTGCACTAAATTAAAATTAAGGAATTAAAATACCTGTTCAGAAGTTATTCCGACTCATTTCCCAGAATATCTGTGTATACCGCAAGAGCCACATCTATCGTATTTATATTATAAATAATCGTATACACAAAAATAGATAAGCTTTCATGTTAAACACACATCACAACAATGATGTTTTTTAAATATTGTTTGCTACTATAACACACGAAACATTTTCGTATTAAAATAAATAAGTCAGTGTCAAATTAATTGACAACAAACTGTCAAAATCAGCTGTTTCAAAGCTTCTTTCCTTAACACTGTTTTAGAACGTGAAATAACGTGATTTGGCGATAATAGATTAGGATTATTACTGCTCATTTATAATCACCTAATTGTCTTACTATGCAAATAACAATGCTTCACAGGAAAAGACAATAGGTACATATTCGTCAGCTGTTTGTTTACATTGTTTATTTTGCTGGATTAAGCTATTGTATTTTTCATTTAGCAAAAAATATTTAGACATTTTTTCTGCATGCGCCTTACAAATGTAGATGTCTATTATACATAATTTTGATTTCTTTGTAAACAGTACAGTATTATTTCTGGCAATCGAACCGAATTTACAGAATATATTTTGTAAGTGCAACACCGAGTTTTTCGGCCAACCAATGGCGACCCTACACACGATCGACGCTGCCACGTCAAAGTGAGACGGAGTGAATGAAGTGGCGCTTTTTGGCATTTGGTTGAGCTTCGTCTTCCGAGAAGTAGGCTCATTGTGAAGAGTCAACTTGAATAAAAATGCGTGTCTTATTATTTGCGGCAGTAGCCCTTTTGGGCATCGCCCTCGGAGACGAAATTCCCACAGAGGAAAACGTTCTCGTACTAAGCAAATCTAACTTCGACGGTGCTATTTCTTCAAACGAGTTCATCCTAGTGGAATTCTGTAAGTTTCCCACGATTGTTCATTATTGCTTCATAATTTGGTAGTATTTCTTTGTAGGGTGTGATGTTAACTGTTAAGTTCCTTATAAGGCGATGACACGTCAGTAAAGATGGGTCATGCCGGCATGCTTTGTGTTCGATGACATGGTTGTGTGTACGTGACAGATGCACCATGGTGCGGCCACTGCAAGTCGCTGGCGCCGGAGTATGCCAAGGCGGCCACCAAGCTGCTGGAGGAGGAGTCTCCCATCAAGCTGGCGAAGGTGGACGCTACCCAGGAGCAGGACCTCGCTGAGAGCTACGGCGTCCGGGGCTACCCCACTCTCAAATTCTTCAAGAACGGCAACCCTATTGATTACTCAGGTACTTCATTACATGCATATCAACTTTTGTAAACTAAAATATGATTTTACAGCTATGTTTAGAAAACTTTTCTAGCTTATCCACTCACAGTAATTAAAATTTAATCAGTTCATGCCTATAGGATTTCTAATAAGAACTGTGCCAAATTACTTACATTTTTGTTCATAAATTTGAATAAATATTTAGATTTTTTTACTGAATCTTTACAGTAGAAGGTATGTATGAAAATATCTATCAAAATTTCTCTCAATATTATATAAAAAATCACAACCAAACAGGATTTTGTGTTGGCAGTATTTGTTGTTTTGTAAGGTTTAAATGCAATATAAATAACCAGACAACAAAGGAGAAATAAAATAGTCATCCTAAATGAGTCATCATAAGACATGACCATATCTTGTCCTTATTTATTAGGTGGTCGTCAAGCTGATGACATTGTAGCCTGGCTGAAGAAGAAGACTGGTCCCCCCGCCATCGAAGTTGCCTCAGCTGACCAAGCCAAGGAGCTCTCTTCTGCCAACAATGTTGTTGTCTTCGGTTTCTTCACCAACAAGGAATCCGAGAAGGCTAAGGCCTTCCTTGGTGTTGCTGGTATCACCGATGACCAGATCTTTGCCGTCGTCACTGATGAGAAGGTTATCAAGGAGCTGGAGGCTGAAGATGAAGATGTCATCCTATTCAAGAATGTAAGTACTCACTTATATCTTCTGCAACAACCTAAGAACACATCCTACTTCTTAGATGCACCTCATGACAAGTATTTTCATTTTGTAGGTAGGTATATTATGTACAATTTCACTCTTCATTACGATTGTTAATTTAACTAGTGTTAATTAAACACTCATTAGATAATAATTATGTAGGCCTCAACAACAGTAGATAATGATATACCCGCTATAAACTGTGGGTGGTATGTTAAATGATAGCATTAATATACCAAATAATTTCTTATTTAAATATTTTCTTATTCAGTAAGTCAACTAAATAATATTACTGGGGTATAATAGATATTATTATACTTGTTGAATTGATAAACAATTATTTAGTAATATAGTTTTAAGATATAAGTACTACCTTCACAGCATTGTGAAAGTCAAAAAGATAAGAGAAATGCTGGGAATGTTATTTTAAAGAACAAACCTCAACAATTTCAATAGAATTTCCCATACCAATGTGAATGTGCAAGTGATAAAGATATACTTGCACTTACACTCATTTTAACTGCTATATAATTCATTCAAGACTTCCCAGTGAAGTATGATTAATAAATGTACACTTTCACAATTACTCATGGTAACTGTACCTACATTTCGACATACTTAGCAAGTACCTACGCAGGATTAATGATCCGTTATCGACTGCCATCGATATGTCCATTAAAAAAAAGTGCAGAAAAAAAACTCAACGTGTTACCGGCCGGCCGCCACATCGCCGGCATGTTTTGCCGGTACATTACGTCTCTGATCGCCACGCGCGTTCTGCCGACGTAGCGTGTCGTGGGGCCTAGCGATTGACTCGACGCGACACTGACCTTTACCGGGCGTTATCTCAGGGCCGCCCTGTTACTAGTCATTTCGATGTTCTCTGTTGCAAGTTAGTTGACTGATAAAAGTCGTTATTCAAATACGGATGACTGTATTCCTTGATGCTGGGTTGCATTTGTGTGAAACTATTTATTATAGCGTTTGTTGAATTCATGCAAAATACATGGCTACCTAGGTACTCCATTATTTATTCCGATTTTTCTAAAATTTGAAGATTGAAGTTTATTTAAAAAACGAACTGATTTCGATGCGCCGCAAAATGGTGATTTGAAGTTATTAGTATTCCTCGGACGCGTTTGAGCGGGCGTACATCGACATAATAGCTATGATGTCACTATAAATATAATACCTGTTTATAGTAATTTGCATACACCGTCTGTAGGAAGAAATGGTGGAACTAGAATTCGAAATAATTTTCGTTTAAAATATAGAGAATGATATAGATGCTCTTCTTGTGAAAACTAGAATAATAATACATTTGTTAATATACATACTTTTTAATATTATTTTAACATTGAGAAGTAAAATGAAAAATAAAACCATATGAACATCCATAAAAAGACATTACATATTTCGAACCCGGAGTTTCCATAACTTAACGAACGTAGTCACGGGATAACTACTGATATAAAATCTATTAATACGCGCTTAAATAACTGTTGAAGCAGTTTTGTTATCAACCTGCTGTGCTTGTTCAAATAAGATAATAACAACTATGAGCAGTGAAACTGTAACCATTATTCGCTAAATGACCACTAACGATACATATTTATTCCAATAGAATGCTTCATGAAAGTGTTTGCAACGAATCACTGAGCGCGAAGTTCGAATAGCGCTACTGAATTATGTAGGCCTCAACAACAGTAGATAATGAAATACCCGCTATAAACTGTGGGTGGTATGTTAAATGATAGCACTAATATACCAAATAATTTCTTATATTAATATTTTCTTATTCAGTAAGTCAATGAAATAATATTACTGGGGTATAATAGACATGTTGAATTGATAAACAATTATTTAGTAATATAGTTTTAAGATAAAAGTAACATCTTCACAGCATTGTGAAAGTCAAAAATATAAGATAAATGCTGGGAATGCTATTTTAAAGAACAAACTTCAACAATTTCAATAGAATTTCCCATACCAATGTGAATGTGCAAGTGAAAAAGATATACTTGCACTTACACTCATTTTAACTGCTATATAATTCATTCAAGACTTCCCAGTGAAGTATGATTAGTAAATGTACACTTTCACAATTACTCATGGTAACTGTACCTACATTTCGACATACTTAGCAAGTACCTACGCAGGATTAATGATCCGTTATCGACTGCCATCGATATGTCCATTAAAAAAAAGTGCAGAAAAAAAACTAAACGTGTTACCGGCCGGCCGCCACATCGCCGGCATGTTTTGCCGGTACATTACGTCTCTGATCGCCACGCGCGTTCTGCCGACGTAGCGTGTCGTGGGGCCTAGCCAGCGTCGGACTGGCCATACAGTCAGGGTGGCATTTGCCAGCCGGGCCCCAGCCTGCGCGGGCCCCCCACAGGCCTGTGTCGCCCGCTCGGAAACTATGCTTCTCACAAAAATATTGCTTATGCTATTAGCAAATTGCCTTGCCCACAAATAAATACGTTTAAAATTACTTTTTATCCTAAATTAAAGATTTAAAAAGTCATTAGCAAAATAAAGAGATCGTCCCTTATTTTTTTTATTTAAAGCAAAAAAGACGCATTGTTTCCGAGATATCGTGAAAAAAATGTTTTCTCATCCCTTTTTCAAGATGGCGGCCGGGGACAAGGGCCCCCACATACTTGAAGTTCTATTGACCAAATGACCACTACAAACATGTTCTAAAAATAAAATTGCGTTCTCTCATAAATGCAATACATACTCGGTAATTAAATTGTAACAATTCAAATTAAATTACAAAGCTGAAAGTTCTTCTCTTTTTAAAAAAAATACTAGCTAGGTTTATACAGGGTATCCCAAAAAATTATGTCAAGCGAATATCCTAAGATAGAACACTCCGTGGGGCTTTGAAACACCCCCATGTATGTTACGCGATTTTTTGAGTTATTATTTTTATTAAACTTTTGAGAATATTTGACATAACCGATTAAAAAGTTAAAAAAAAATCTTTTTTAAAAAATCTTTTTGCAAATCAATTTTCATGAGTTTTTCTTTAATGCCTAAAATATTTGTCTCCATAACTTAAATGGAAGTTTTCAAAATGATGGCAGAAACTGAAAAATTATGTTCTGTAAATAATGTCTTAAATTTCAACTTCAAATTAAAAATATTAGGATGTAGCTCAGCTTTTATAATCATTAATAAAAACTAGTACTTAACGGGCTACTTTTGGTTGAAAAATCATAAAATTTGTTATTTGATTACAAAGCATTATTTGGACATTTTATTATTTCTGAAGTTAATAAGATTGTTAACAATCGAAATTATTACAGAAATGGTAAGATTCAACCATTTGAGAGTTTAATTTGAGATACTTTATTAAGTTTTGAAATGGACCTTAAATGAAAAAGAAGGAAGTGTATTTGATTATTAAAAAATATTAGTGATCGCACTCAAAGTCCGTTAAGAAAGCAAAGTTCGTCGTAACAACAGGATTCGTCATGCGAAAACAGTGTTAACGCAATGAAACCTAAATTTAAAAAAAAATATGACATCCAAATGTTTGCATCTGAGTGTTCCTGTATTAAATTTTGTTAGCAAACTAATTAACTTTAGAAATGATAAAATGTCCAAAATAATACTTCGTAATCAAATGGCAAATTTATGATTTTTCCTCATCTCTGTCTTTGAAGTCCGATTTCAGCAAAAGTAGCCTATTAGGTACTAGTTTTTATTAATGATTATGAAAGCTGAGAGTCTGGCGTAGTGTTTAAGGTTACTAAAGAGCTTTGCAGCTAAGTACCTTCTAATATTTAAAATTTAAAGTTGAAATTTTAATACATTATTTACAGAACGTAATTTTTCAGTTTGTACCATCATTTTGAAAACTTCCAATTATAGTTTTTGAGTTATGATTTTTTTTAACTTATGAGAATATTTGACATAACCGATTAAAAATTTCTAAAAAACTTTTTTTTAGAAATTTTTAATTTTTTAGAAAATCTTTTTGCAAATCAATTTTGATGAAAAAATATCACAATTTTAATGAAAATTTTATTGCAAACAGAATTTCTCAAAGAAATTAAATACTTTTTTCTTTGGATTTTTTCTAAATCGGTTATGTTAATTATTCTCAACAGTTTAGGAAAAAAACCATAACTCGAACACTATAAAAATCGCGGAACATACATGGGGTGTGTGTACCTACTAACTCAGGACATTCGCTTGACACTATTTTTTTGGACATCCTGTATATTATTTGTTATAGGATTTACCTGTACATAATTATTATTTATAATACCTACTTATTATTTTAGTATTATAATCATTTTTTTTTATTGTTTATCTCGATTTGTGTATCTCAGTATTTTTCGATAGTATCCCATCACCGTGATATAGTCTCGGGCCCTGGGCTACTTAGGGTTATGAGCCATCCGCTCACCCGCAAGTCCGGTGAAGCTGAACAGGCCTCAGACGGCCATCTCAGTCACTTCCGAAAAAAAAAATCTCGGGCCCTGGGATTGTGATTTGCCACCCGGGCCCTTGCGGCTCAGTCCGACCCTGGGCCTAGCGATTGACTCGACGCGACACTGACCTTTACCGGGCGTTATCTCAGGGCCGCCCTGTTACTAGTCATTTCGATGTTCTCTGTTGCAAGTTAGTTGACTGATAAAGTCGTTATTCAAATACGGATGACTGTATTCCTTGATGCTGGGTTGCATTTGTGTAAAACTATGAAATTTATTATAGCGTTTGTTGAATTGATACAAAATACATGGCTACTTAGGTACTCCATTACTTATTCCGATTTTTCTAAAATTTTAAGCTTGAAGTTAATTTTAAAAACGACCTGATTTCGATACGCCGCAAAATGGTGAATTGAAGTTATTAGTATTCCTCGGACGCGTTTGAGCGGGCGTACATCGTATGTCGATAGCTATGATGTCACTATAAATATAAAACCTGTTTATAGTGATTTGCATACACCGACTGTAGGAAGAAATGGTGGAACTAGAATCCGAAATAATTTTCGTTTAAAATATAGAGAATGATATAGATGCTCTTCTTGTGAAAACGAGTACATATATTAAAATAATTAATAATTCCCAAACATAATATTATTTTTACATTAAGAAGTAAAATTACACAAAAATAAAACCTTATTAACTCTCGTACAGAGGCATGTCAAAGATAATAATACATTTCGAACTCGGGAGTTTCGATAACTTAACGATTGTAGTCACGGGATAACTACCGATATAAAATCTATTAATACGCGCTTAAATAACTGAAGCAGTTTTGTTATCAACCTGCTGTGCTCGTCAAATAAGATAATAACAACCATGAGCAGTGAAACTGTAACCATTATTCGCTAAATGACCACTAACGATACATATTTATTCCAATAGAATGCTTCATGAAAGTGTTTGCAACGAATCACTGAGCGCGGAGTTCGAATAGCGCTACTGAATTGATGTTAATGTTATCAAATTTCGATTGCGAGGTCAAACGACTATCGATTATATCTGTACCCGGATGGGTATGATCACACTTTCGTGATTTAGCATCCTAAAATACGTATAGACTTTCTCCGAATTAGTCTTTAGTATTCAAAAATATTATAAACTTTCTCCAAGTTGTCTAAGTCGCTTCGAATTAAAGCACTTGATTGATGAGTGTTTTTATCAAGTAGATAAAATTTTTTAGCTTTCCTAAAATTCTTATGAAATCGCGAGACACTAATTGAGGTAAACACGGGACTTAGTTAATTCCTATCTGGGACAAATATTTGTAAGAGTGATAAAGAAAAAATGGAATACAGTCCTATACCGAAGTACTGGTCAATATTCCAAATTTTCTTCGTTGATGAGAGCAACATATCTCGGAATCAGCACAGTGTATGTGTGTATGATTTAATATACCACGGGAGCTGAAGCAACGGAATACACTACACTACAAAACATAGCTACCTACATAGTGCCCGATATACATTATGTATGATATTGCGATATATTGATTCATTAAAATATAGGTTTTCACCCGCGACTCCGTCCGCGTGAAATCGCTTTTCGTTATAGTAAAGTCGGTTAAAAAGTAGCCTATGTTCTTTCTTAAGCTCTATACTACATCTCTGCACCAAATCTCATTCAAAAATCGATTTTTTAGTTTAGACGTGATTGATTGCGTAACACACAAACAGACACACTTACTTTTGCATCTAATTTAGTAATGATATTAAAAACTAACAACGACCCGCCCTCGCGTCGCTTCGGGTATATCTCTATCTCTATAGTATATGTGAGTGATGTTTTGAGTTATATATTTATCATAATGTCTTCTCCAACAGTTCGAAGATCCCCGCGTCAAGTACACCGAAGAGAAGTTCGACGAGGACACGTTCAAGACCTGGGTGTTTGTCCAGAGCATGCCCGTGGTCGTGGAGTTCTCCCACGAGACCGCCTCCAAGATCTTCGGCGGACAGATCAAGTACCACCTCCTGTTGTTCCTGTCCAAGGTGAGTGATTGTCTAGACTAGGGGTGAGAGCCGTCCGGTGATGATGATGACGTAGCTATCTAACCCATCATCGTATATCAGTTAGAAAAAAAGGTCTATAGACTCTTTGGTAGATATCAGTCAAATAAAAACAAAAGTTCTATAGACTCTATGGTAGATTTTCTGTTCTTTTTTTCGGTTTTAAAGTGCCAACTTGTCCACCTCGTGCCAGTATATATCCAGTATTTAAGTTTGCAGTTTCATAGGTATAGGTCAAAGAAAAGTTATTTATTTACATTCATGATAATGAAACTTGTTCTTTTTTTAATTCATTTGATTAGAAACAATTGTTGGTAATAATAAATTAATCATGTTACTTGTCGTATACAGTTTCGGTACGTTGTGGTGGTTTGAGGGATATGTGAATAAAGAAAATGTGTCAGTTTTTCCTTTTAATACGAACGAGGCATCAAACTCGTCATTTAAGTTTTTAAGGAAAAAACATAATTTCATTGCTTTTATGCGGAAAACTTAATTTTAAATGGGTATTCTTTGTGTGTTTTTTTGTATACTGTTTTTTATCAGTTTAACAAAATAAGAACATTAATTAACGCGCAGTTTTGTATAAAAATACCTATCAGTAAGACGATAGCAACATACATTGTTGCATTGTTACAACTTTTAAAATATCACTACAATGCATAGTTGCCAACACGCGTTGCAATAATCTATACTTAGGTACCTACTTATTTATTACTTATATGACAAATATCCATTATATCCATTATCATTTTTAAGTGCAGTGAGCAATACAACATTTGTGTCGGTTGATGGTGAATAGGTAGATAGTGAATTATCTTTCTACAGACTACTTTAGTTTTTGGCTAAAAGAAGTCTTTACCGAACGAGTTAATTCGTAAATTTTACATAGCCATTTTTTTATTGAGACCTCAAGCCCATTCCTTTCGTCATTATTTATAGCAAACAACTAATGTGACCACGAGCTTTATAAAGAGCTCGAAATGTCGCGTCTCTAAAAATTACGTTTTTTTTTTAAATATACGCGAGTTTAAAAAATAAATAAATTTCGCTTAATTAAAAAGTCTATAGCAACTTTATATATTGTGTGACTATGCATGCATACGAAAGTGATAAAGCAAAATTCGCGACGATTTCAACGGTGAAAGTTCGGCCGAGGTCATGCAGTCTCTGTGAAAGCACACGTCACATCCCAAACTCGCTCCCACACTGAACCAGGCAGACCACGTGTCGGTACAGCGTGCATCTATCGATGAAAGTTCAACTTTCAAACGGACTGCATTTCTACCACTCTTGAAAATGTTAGTGGGTTGATATGGGTAATTAATTAAGAAGCTGAAATAGTCGTTTGTGAAAGCAGTCTGAATTTTAAATCGCGATGAATCATTTTGTTATGATGAAAGTCTGAATTTGAGTTCTAAGATTTTAGGATTTTGTTTAAACCTAACTTTTCACCTTTCGTGTTTGGGTTAAAAGCTATTTGATAATTCCATGTTTCTTTAAGCTCTTAAGATTGAGGACATACAGTTCAAAATCGCTAAATCTAAGCTACATTTTTATTTGTTTCTAATGGTAACGAATTACAATCACGATATAATCTGTACTGCAGTTTCTATTAGCATTTATGTGAAAATGAGCTCAAAAGGACGTCACACTTCCCAAATCAGACAAGTACATTATCGAGTATAAGGGAAGCCAATGACCCGGCGAGTTCGTTGACCTCGCGATTCGACAAACCGTAATACTACAATACCGTTTTGTTTATGAAAACTACGACGTCTCGTTAGAATAAACGGCGATGGTGTATCGATGGACCGGAAAATCCGGTTTTGTAATTAGGAAATTTGACTTTTTTTTTTATTAATAAAAAATGCTGTACCGTCTTATTGCTCATAGGTAGTGATTTTGAAATACCCTATTAAAATAAATGCGTTTTTATTTCAGTTGGATATAAAATTTGGGGGTATAACTCCACTAGTTTGTGCTTATTTATTCCTCTTAATCAAAATTTTATTATTAATTATAGGCATCATACTACTAAGCACTTCATCAATCCTCAATTAATTATGTAGTCATTTATTGACAAGAAATCACAATGTCAAAACTCACCGGTAGCACCTATAGTCTGATAAACGACATATTCGAAGTATTTTTTTTTTATTACACCGTGTCTGACGTGCCTCTCTCGTCCTCAGAAAAATGGCGACTTCGAGAAGTACCTGGACGAGCTCAAGCCCGTGTGCAAGAACTACCGCGACAAGATCATGTGCGTGGCCATCGACACCGACGAGGACGACCACCAGAGGTAAATAATAATAAATAAATAAATATTACACAACATCACATGTACATTGATCTGATCCCGTTGTAAGTAGCGTAAGCATTTGTGTTACGCTTAGGGATGAGAGCCATACGCTCCCCCGCAAGTCCGGTGATTATGACTCCAAGCCAGCAGTGGTATAGTACAGTTTTTTTATTAAACTGTACTATACCACTGCTGGGTAAAGGTCACAAATATACTTAAGTATATTTAATAACACAGCCAGACACAGAACAAATACTGATGTTCGTCACACAAATATTTGTCCCGGGTGGGAGTCGAACCCACGTCTCTTGGAACCCAAGACTCTTGGAACCCAAGACTCTAGGAACCCAATCTTTATCGGCAATCCCAAGCCTTATTCGAAGCTTCCAGTGAATAGAAAAGCGATTGTTATTTTAAGTGATGCGATCACGTTCTGATTGCCGCATGAAATTGATGATTAAAGCTAAAGAAGCTCTACGCCCTAAGTAATAAAGTTCGAGCGTGCTATATATATTTATTGATTATGGGTATTTATTGATTTGAATAAAAATAAACTGCACTAATCCATTGTACTGCGGAAAAACTAAATAGGGATGAGAGCCATCCGCTCACCCGCAAGTCCGGTGATAATGACAGGGCTATCAAGCCATCATCGTAAGTCAAATAGAAAAAAAAAACAGTTTAGTAAGTAGTTCTAGTAGTAGTTCTTCACTCATTCGTGCCCCATTTCCATTAGGATCCTGGAGTTCTTCGGCATGAAGAAGGACGAGGTCCCGTCCGCGCGCCTCATCGCGCTTGAGCAAGACATGGCCAAGTACAAGCCCGCCTCCAACGAGCTCAACGCCAACACCATCGAGGTTAGTAGCATTTCCTTTACTATACGTGTTACCAACTACTCTCATGTACCTTAGGTTTCTACTTCTTGTACTGATGAACCTTGTCTAATGGAGAACGGTACCAAATACAAATAATTTTATTACCATAAAAAATTAACATCGTAAATTATTGTAAGGATAAAGTTCGATAACACAGATGGGATTAATTGTCAATCCCATACATTTTATGAAACAACTTGGAATGGACTTGGAATACACTAAATGGAATAATTTTTTTTTAAGAAAGTTTTATAATGGTATAAATTGTATTCCCATTTGAAGTATATTTAAAAACGTAACATTTATTTGAGACAGAGATGATTTATTACAGAATTTATCAATGTTCTGCATGACCAGCACCCATTTTGTATGAAATATTCAAGTGATCAATACATTAAACACATAATGTGGTAATTGTCGCCAATTCGATCTCAAATCAACACACATTTATTGCACGACTGGCTCGGTGGAACAGTGGTTAGTGACCCTGGCTAGCGGTTCCAAGAGTCGTGGGTTCGATTCCCACTCGGGACAAATATTTGTGTGATGAACATCGGTGTTTGTTCCGTGTCTGGGTGTAATTATGTATTTAAGTATGTATTTAAAAATATATATGTATGTATATCAGCCTCTGACGCCCATAGAACAAGCTCTGCTTAGTTTGGGGTCAGATGACCGTGTGTGGAAATGTACCAGATATTTAGATATTTAATAAAGTTTCACTTTTTAATAACCCAGATCTTGAGTTAAACTGATAACGAACTATCGATGTCGCGTAATCTTAAAGACTTGTCACAATATATCGCATACGTGTCTCCCCACGTGTAGCCTTTAGCCTCACTTCCTCTTATCAACCACTCGAGCCCAATCTATGTGTGACATTTATTACATTTAATATAACATATTCGGAAAATGTACTAAACAATAGTTCCAATGAGCAAAATCGTCATGGTTTGTTTAATATTTCATTGCTCTATGTGAAAATTAGTAAAGGCTGTAAATTGGAAATTTATAGCCTGCTTATTAGTCCAGTCAAATTAGCTCTTTTAAACACCAATCTGCGGAAAAATTACTAGTGAGCTGAATTTTGGTACACACCTTTATTACGGCATTGTAATGAAGGTGTGAAAAATCGACATTCATATCGTGCCGGCTTAAAAAGTTATAGGGGTCCAAAGGTCGCGAAAATCAGTTTTTCGCGAATATCTCGCGATCTATTGCTTGTAGGTTAATTGAGGTCATTAGAAAAATTATTTGTTATAAAATTATCTACAAAAAATGTCCTTTGCATTTTTTTGTAGAATTGAAAGTTTTCGGAGGAGAGCGCCGAGAAAGCACTCACATACGGTATTGTATACCAAGGCGTACGCCCTATGCTTTTCATTGATATTTGTAAGCGTGTTGTTAGTAAAATCTACTACATACAGACATATAGCATTAGTAATACTAGTACAGAAAGTTTTCCTTTTTGGAAAAGGAAAACTGAAAATCATGAAGATGTTTAAAAAAAGATTTGTAATTGTACAAAAAATTGCAGCGGTAGAAAATATGTCCTAGCATTGACAATGCATCTCGAGAGCAATTTTCTTGTTGGAATATTTCTGCAAAATTGTTTAAATCAGATCTTTTTTCAAACATCTTCATGATTTTCAGTTTTCCTTTTCCAAAAAGGAAAACTTTCTGTACTAGTATTACTAATGCTATATGTCTGTATGTAGTAGATTTTACTAACAACACGCTTACAAATATCAATGAAAAGCATAGGGCGTACGCCTTGGTATACAATTTTTTTTATATTTTTTTATTTATTGAGCTAACAAGATGACCTCACTCCACCTGATAGTAAGCGGTAGTGAGATCCAAATATGAGTTCGACAGGCACAATAGACCATATTGAGCCTGTCGCACTCACCCTGAAAGCCCGCTTAAAGAGGAGACCACTGCTGCGGCAACAACGAGACAAGGCGTGGAGTCGCATTGGTATTGAGCTGAGCGGGTCGGAGTTGGCCAGTCCGGCGCCGGACAGAAGGGCCTCCGTTTCTACGAGTCCCCTTGGCCGGCGGGCTGACCCCCTCCGCTCGCACAATACCGCCGCTAAGACTCCACTGGTATACCGTATGTGAGTGCTTTCTCGGCGCTCTCCTCCGAAAACTTTCAATTCTACAAAAAAATGCAAAGGACATTTTTTGTAGATAATTTTATAACAAATAATTTTTCTAATGACCTCAATTAACCTACAAGCAATAGATCGCGAGATATTCGCGAAAAACTGATTTTCGCGACCTTTGGACCCCTATAACTTTTTAAGCCGGCACGATATGAATGTCGATTTTTCACACCTTCATTACAATGCCGTAATAAAGGTGTGTACCAAAATTCAGCTCACTAGTAATTTTTCCGCAGATGAAACCTAATTTGACTGGACTATATCTCGATGCTGTCAAGATTTTATGTCGAGTTTCATTCAAATGTATGCTTTGTTAGAATAGTCATAAAGTAGCTATTAGCGTGTGACAGATAACGCGACTCATTATGTAATTTAACGTACTTGTAGTTATGTGGTCTGCAGATCATTACTAATAGTTTTAACAGTGTAACTGCTGAGCTGATTTTAGTTAATAGGTTAATAGACAAAAAAAACATATTATTATTTCAAATGTTCTTTGGTAACGATGAATCTGATAATATTAGATACGATGTGATTTGTTATAGATAATAATTAGTTATCAATGCCATGTCATTGTTGGTGGAATCACGATGATAGATTACTGTTTAGAACTACGAAACAGCTTTAACTCTATACTTTCCCCCTACATGGAAACATAGTGTATTTGGAGACTTTTTTCAAATATATTAGTGTGCCTAAATTTAAGCATCCAGCCCAATTTACTTGCATTTTTGATAAAAGATAAAAAACCAGCAATCGATATCCTAACTGACCCACATTACACTACACTGGCTGGAAAAATAATTTTCTTGAAAAAAAAACCATCATTCGACCTCTAAACTGCCACCCATTTCACTGGCTGGCAAGAACAACTTCACCAATCACCTCCATACTGACCCTTCCACTTCCACCTCAGGAGTTCGTGCAGTCGTTCTTCGACGGCAAGCTCAAGCAGCACCTGCTCAGCGAGGACCTTCCCGAGGACTGGGCCGCCCAGCCGGTCAAGACGCTGGTGGCGACCAACTTCGACGAGGTGGTCTTCGACAACAACAAGAGGGTGCTTGTCGAGTTCTACGCGCCTTGGTGAGTGGGAGTTTACTTATTTTTTTATTTTTAAGCGACTTGATCTCGCTTCGTTTCTGGTATATTATTTACTAGTGACCCGCCCTCGCTTCGCTTCGGGTAAATTTTACATACAAACCTTCCTTAAGAATCACTCTATCTATTTAAAAAACCGCATCAAAATTCGTTGCGTAGTTTTAAAGATCTAAGCATACATACGGACATACAGCGAAAGCGACTTTGTTTTATACTATGTATTGATTATACTAGATGCCGCCCACGACTTCGTTTACCCGCCTTCGCTTCGTTTCTGGTATATTATATTAGAGGCCGCTCGCGACTTCGTCCGCGTGGAAACCCTATGATCAATATTAGGAATCAATCCCAAGGGAGCTCCGTGATAAAAAGTCTATATACGTTATTTTGGATCTTCAGCTACCTACGTACCAAATTTCATCGGTTCAGTTGTATTTGCGTGTAAGAGTAACAAACAGCCATACATAAACTTTCGCATTCATAATGTTAGTAGGATATAAAACTATCTCTTAAAAAAACGTTGCGTATATACGATCTAAGCATACATAGAGACAGACTTGGTTGTATACAATATAGTGATTTATCATACAGATAAAAAACATGTATACTTGAATCTATTACATACTTATTTAGGCTAGCCCGACGGTAATCTATAAGCGATCTAGATACGTTTTGCGTGCGTTGCGTTTGCGTTGCGTTTATTCCCTGCAATTATATTATCTCATTAGATAAACTAACCAAATATCTCCAGTCAATTGTGTAAAATCTCACTTATTTGACACATAAACTTATGTTCATAAAAAAATCGCCGTTAGGTTAGCTTGGAGTTTTCCTCAATGATACCAAATTCTGTAACCTTTATCTAGTGACTTAAATACCAATTTCATTTACGATGATGAAATAGTGAAAAAATATTTGAAGAGTAGAACAATACTTTTTCAGTCACACGAAACATGAGACAATAGCATTCAACTATTGAAATCCATTTGTACAAGTGATACTCTGCAAATACAACTTGTACAAATGTCTTGGCCAGTTTCAGTATGAAGTATAAAATTAAGTCATTATAAATAATTAATTTAACTATAGGGCTCAGGGCTTTTTCATCTTATTTAACGATAGAAAGAAAAACATTTTATTAGTGGGTTTGTGAAAAAAATACTGTTGTGAGGCGTGACTGTTGAAGTAATATACTATTGTGAGGTTTTGATAAAGGGGACGTCCTTTACAGTAATTACTGATAAATCTATAATGAATGATAGAAAAATATTATTGTTATTTGTTCAAATATTTACTGTACTCTCAAGTGCAACTAGCCTATTGATGCAGAGGAAAACAATTTTGTTACGGTTCCATGATACATAAAGAAAGTATTTGCGTATAGGTATTGCATATTGCGTAAACATTTTTTATGATCGTAATGACTGGAAAAACAACTGTTACAAGGCAAATATTATTGAGGATCATTTAGGTCACCTTTTGTTTTTTAAGGACACGTAATTTATTAATTTGTGCCATCGCTTTAAGGATGTGGCATAGGACTCTTCAGGATGTAGGATTTTTACTGGAAGTTTCGCTGTCGCTAGGCTAATAGACCGCATTTAACTTATTACTATCGGTTTCTTTTTAGTCCAAAACAGTTTTCTTCTTTCTTCCTTTCTTACAATCTGAATACAAATTTATAGTTGAACTAGTTACCCGCCCTCGCTTTGCTTAGGGTAATCCTTTCTTAGCGGATGCCTTCGTCATAACATCTACCTGTACGCCAAATTTCAGTCCGCCCAGTAGTTTAGGCTGTGCGTTGATTGATCACTATATCAGTCAGTCACCTTTGAGTTCTATATGTTTAGATAGATAGCTTAAATTAGGAAAGTAATTTAGCCGCTGCCCTCCTACTTAGGGCTAGTAATTACTGTAACACTGACGTCAGCAAATTTCGTTAAGTCAGCGATTATGCAAAAAGCATGACATTCGAGCTATTATTTTAATTGTCTCGTCGTTTCTATGTCAAGTGCAGACTGTCGCGACACGACGGCGGTCGATCGTCAACTCTGTCGCGAATGTTTGCACAAGTGCGATCATTTGTTCAAGTGTGGGCGGCGACTACTAGGTCTCGTTACCCGTATTCACTGGTCTGCGAGGGTAGAGTGCGTCATTGGACGGTGTTTGCTTGATGACTTGGAAAGCGTTATGCTAATACCTTTGTTGCTGTGTCGGGATGTAGCTAGGGGGTACGTAACATGCCATTGGCTCGTTCTTAGGAATATCATCGCCTATGATTGATTAGTTATGTATGTTTTTTTTTAAAACTATGTAAGTCTGAGTAACTTTTAATTTGGTTAAAAAAAGATACTCACCCTTAAGTTAGGGCGGTTCTTTACGGAGTTATCAATTCACAAAGTTAGCATTCTAATCGGCTGTGAAAGACTAACATTAACGCGATTTGATATTGTATTGCTTAGGTAGTATCGATTCAGAACTAGGTATTCCAGGTATTAAAACAAAAAGGTTTTTATAAATAAATTAACCAATTACATTTCACTAGATTTGCATAATTGATTAATTCAAACTCGTTAATTTAGATAATACAGCGCAGGTAACTACCTAATTAATTTAATTATTTAAAGCTACAGGAACAAATATATAGCGAATTTTAATAGTAATTGTGGTATTTTTAAAAAGAAAATATATATTTTATTAATTTCTTTCACACTTCGTTACGGAATGTAATGAATAAGACAATTATTGAGACTGATCTCAGAACTATGGCAACAATTAAACCACGCCTAACTAATAATTTCTTGGCCAATTGAATAATTCTGAAAACTTAGTATAAATTACTGTGTGAATGTGTCGTCACTACATAGTATAAAGCAACACTTTGCTTTACGCGTCTGTCTGTCCCTAATGTATGCTTAAATCTTTCAAACTACACAACGGATTTTGATGCGGTTTATTTTTATAGATAGAGGGATTTAATAGGAATGCTTTTATGTATGACTAGCTGTGCCAGCGACTTCGTTCGCGTTTCCCCTGTTTTTTACACATTTTCCATTGTATCTTTGCTCCTATTGGTCGCAGCGTGATGTTAAAAGCCTTCCTCGATAAATGGTCTATACAACGCAAAAAGATTTTTTCAAATCGAACCAGTAGTTCCTGAGATTAGCGCGTTCAAACAAACAAACAAACAAACTCTTCAGCTTTATAATATTAGTGTATGATATACGCGAAGCGTAGCGAGAGCGGGTCATAAGACAGTGTTAAAAGTACTTATTTCAGAATCTTAATTCTGATGAAGTTCTAAAAGAAGTACGCCTTAAATGAGCTTGTTGACGTAATGACTAATTCCCTTCGCCGTCAACAGGTGCGGCCACTGCAAGCAGCTGGTGCCGATCTACGATAAGCTCGGCGCTCACTTCGAAGGCGACGACGACGTCGTGATCGCCAAGATCGACGCCACCGCCAACGAACTGGAGCACACCAAGATCACCTCCTTCCCCACCATCAAGCTCTACACCAAGGACAACCAGGTACGAACAGAGATTTGAATTCTATTTTTTAAATCTTAGTACAGTATGACCGCGATCCATTTGATGGTAGGCAGCCGTAAAGCCATGAGGTCCGTTGTGTATGCTTTAGAAAACTGCTGCATAATAGTTAAATATCATTATGTATTATATATGTGGTAAGGCAGACTCTTCTTAAAATATGAAAAAAAAAAAATTTAGTCGTCAAATATCGACCATACAATATAAATTCTTTCAAAAAACCTTAAAATTTGATAAACTAATTGTGGTTACAATTTTACCTTTACACCAACTGATTAAACTTTATGTACGTTTTAAATATTTAATTTTCATATCTAAGGCCTAAAGGAACTATAAAAGAACAGAATTCGATACACTTAATTAGTATTGCCATTAATGTTTTACAACTGATTATGTTACTATTACATACATGCACAATGTAATGCCTTACATTTGTAATATGTTATGAATCTTAATTAACGCATGCACTAATTTAATTAACTGAAAGGCTCGATAAAGCTTCAGCGAAGAGTTTTATGCTCCTCAACAAGATGTGTGTATATTCGTTTACTCGGTCCGTGTACCTTGTACATCCAAGCCAGAGTTAGAAAAAAAGGCAGGCAACTTAGCTCGGAATCAGTTATCAGTACAGTAACTGCATCGTTGGTCTATTAGTAGCAAGCGCTGCGTAAGGACCGAGAGGTCCCCGGTTCGAGTCCGGGGTCGGGCAAAATTTGTGTGAGTTTTACTGTAATGAAATTACTAAACCCGGTGTTAGGGAGTTGGCGGTTGCACGCCCGTACCTCGGAAAGCACGCTAAGCTAAGCGCCCGATCTCTCATAGGTCATGTCGGATTGCCGTCTCGGAAAAGAGAGTGCACTTGTGCACTACAATATGTCCTGCGCACTGGCTGATCTCAATTGAGATCGGTCGCCGTAACAGAAATCGGTCGGACGCCTTATTTATAATGAACGTTTATTTGTTCGTGTAGGTGCGCGACTACAACGGCGAGAGGACCCTGGCCGCGCTCACCAAGTTCGTGGAGACCGACGGCGCCGAGGCCGAGGCACAGCCCAGCGTGGTGAGTAACACTTTGTTTAGTCATCATCAGCCCATATACGTCCCCACTGCTGGGGCACGGGCCTACCCTAAACTAGGGCGATATGGCCTTAGTCGACCGCGCTGGCCAAGTGCGGGTTGGTCGACTACACAACCTTAGAATTTCTTCTTAGGTGTGCAGGTTTCCTCACACCTAAGAGGTTTGTTTAGTAACACCTTGATATGTTAGTGGTTGTTTTTTTCCGTAGCAGAACGATTTACCTTTAGTAGTACTATTGAATGCTAGTTATTTCGTGTAAAAATAAGCATATTTTTATTTTTCAAAAAATTATCGTCCATCTCGAAAGCGTGAGAAGCGATAGTTATTTTAAGTGATACGACGTAATCAAGTAGGTACTGCTTTCATGCGGCAAGCAGTTGGTGATTAAAGCTAAATAAGCTTTACACCCTTAGTAATTAAGCGGTTCGAGCGTATTTTCTAGTTTCGTTTATCCCTTTCGTAAAACTGGTATTTATTGATTTGATTTAAAAAAATTGCAAACATCTATTTTGCTACTAAGATAGAATCATTTTACAGCGGAACATCATTTTACAACCACTAAAACTTCACGGTCATTTTACCCATTCAAAAAGTATTTTATTAGAGTTTGGATTTCGAAATTCTTTCAGCCGCATCGTTCCCGAAGTGGAGTCATTTTAGTCTCTTTATGAATAAGGTCTTAAATTAGCTAATGAGAATGATCAATGAAGTATAAAAAATAAAATTAAAGCGGTTACATTTGATTGGAGTTATTATTGAGGACCGTAGCCAACTATTTGCCAGAATAAGGTATCAAAACATAATATCGTGGTTGAATCGAGTCAAGTAGTTTTCATAATCGATATTATTGTATTACTAACGTGTGATTATTATTTCGCAGAGCGAGTTCGAAGAGGACGACGACGTCCCGGCCAGAGACGAGTTATAAGCGGTGTGTCCGCTGCATGAGACTTCCATAGCATAGTTCTGTATAGATTATAATAATATTTTTTACTTAATCAAGACACTTACTTCGCATTTCATTCTCTAGACTGTTAAATTGTTCTCTAAATTGTGTTGAGGTTGTTACTAAATAACTAGTTTACGTTTTTTTACTGTTTTGCCGTCGCACATTTGATATTTAGGAGAATACTCGAGTTCTAAACCGCGGGCGACAGATCTCAGAGCGCCCAATTAATTAATTTATTCGGTTAATAACATAACTTATTTCGTAAGATGAGCAGCATAATTAAGTTTATGTACGTTACGAAAGTATTTATAATTTCTGTATCATAATGGCCTTATATTCTTTCACATTCCTTAGTACAAGATTGAGTTACATCGAACAAGTATTTTTTGTTATCTTTTGTAAGGTTATCTCCAATTATTTTTGTATGTGAAATAAGTTTCTCCTTTTTTGTTCATCACAAAAATATTTTGTAAATTGGACTTATTGTCATATTGTTGTATTTTTATACGCATTTTATGTTGCTTATAATAAGATGTTGGTTTTATTCTTTCGAAGGTGCTTTCCTGTCCAACTTAAAAGTAGTGACTTTAAAATCGCATGAAAAATGTAAAATGAATTTCAATGCATGATTACAATGATCAATGTAAATAATATTTCACTCTGTAAAATTTGCAATTGCCAAATCTGCATTTTGTGTATCTATTGTGGATACAGAAATTGATAAATAAACAAAATAATAATTATATGGTATTTTTATTGCATTTCTTCTGACCTAGAATAATATAAGAATCATATGTCTATTGAATTGACTCAATACGAGAGAAATATAATTTTGTTTTGATAGGATCTCTGTTGACAATTTTTAAATGAAACAATACATGGTGATAATTATTTTATTATCTTATTAAATACAACGATTATTACAACATAAAATAACTTTTTAAATAATTAACATTAAGCTTGTTCTTCCATATTACATATCACATTTACACCAAAAGAACATTTAATTGAGACAAAGTGGAATGATCAAGTTTTATACAATATACTTGGTTAGTATACACTTTGGTATGAGGGGTAAACATACAGGATACACACAGGTAACTTATTAGTATGTCAAATACAATTTGTAAGTGATACAGTAGTGATAAGGCTTTGCCACGTCACGTAAAAGGAAACTGTTGGAGGAAGATAAGTTGCGTCGTGTATAATTGGAAAACGGTTACAATTATTGTCGGTTGGCTTCACTTCAAGGCTGCGACTGCGACAAGCGAAACGGATACTTAAGGTTCTTTTTTACATTTGAAGGGTCCACTGCAATAATGATTAATGTCCAAAAAAATTTTATTCTTAACTAGTAATGCTATTCGGTCAGTTAAACATGTATTTAGAAATCTTGTTTACAAACTGCGCATTACATTTACTTTAACTTTAATAAACAGCATTTTATTATATTCAGGTTTGAGTTTTTTTACACCATTTATAAATTTAAAACCCAATTATCTTAAAACAAAAGACAATGGACATTCATCATTATTGCAGTGGACCCTTCATTTTAAAGACATAGAAAACGTATACTTGAAGTCTGCTATCAGGAAACAAACGACTGTTGATTTATGATTTACTGAAATTGATTGTAAATTAGTTTAGTAGGCATTGAATCATTAAGGTGTTGAAATATAAGTAAACAAATAATGAATTAGGGTTACATAGAGTGCTTATTTAATATCGTAGGTATTTGCAAGCCATTACGGATAGGTGAGGAAATTCCTTATCGTACCAACATATCAGTCTTCCTCTCAAATTGTGTGCTGTACTACCCAATAATCTTCTCTTTGCCTCACTGCCTTAGCGACTCGGAAAACAGCGCTTTCGGACAGGATTTATCTTTTTCATTTCATTCCATTTACCCTTTGGTACAAATAATGCGTATTCCCTGTTTTATGTACAAATAAAAATAAATCCCATTAGTTAACAAAACAACCCGAAATGAAATTCATTATAATTTAAATAATTTCATGATTTAAAACTACATTTCAAAATAATCTGTATACATTTTATACACGTGAATAAATTAATATCGTGTTTATAAAACCAATATTTTTATCACAATCACGACCTTCTATCACTTTTGAATACTATAAAACCGTAATTCATAATTACATAGTCGAATAACACCAAAGGTCTTTTATTAAATGCTCCCATGGTCTGGTGAATCCTACACACGTTATATATTAGAGAAATCTATTAAATGTAAACTTATCCTAGTGTAAAATATTAGTCAATGACGCGACACGTACTTAGTAGAGAAGCTGTTACATAGTAGTAGAATATTGAAGTATTTTAAGTTAACTAAACAATATTAAGAACATGGCGTACTGTACATATCGTATATATGTTACGGTCAATGTGAGTAATCGGTAATTATCTATAATCACCGGTAATTGTAGATAAATACCGACGCACATGGTAAATGTAGTGAATTATTCAAATTTACCGGTAATTATATAAAACTCCCTCGCGACTGCGGTCAATGTTGACATTGCTGACAAAAATCACAAGTACTCTGCAATTCCAAATGTCACAAAACTCAAACCTGCAAAAATAATATTAACGAGAAAGAATTTTAAGAGTTCCACTGATAATTGCCTGCTGATTTGTTAATTTTATTTAACTTTATTTTTATAAGATTATTTTTTTTTAAAACCAAACTTGAAGTTTGGTTTCTAGATATGTCTTGTTTATTTTATAACTAGCTGTGCCCGCGCCTTCGTTCGCGTGGACTACAGGATTTTACAAACAAAAGTTTTTTCCCAGTAACTCCCGATCCCGTAAGAGTTTTGCAATATCGCGTTGCAAGTAAGCTGTACGTCTATTAGGGTACCTGCATGCCAAATTTCAATCATCTATCTTACGCGGTTTAGATGTTTTCATACAAAAGTTTTTTCCCGCTCATTCCCGTTCCCGTGGAAATTTTGCAATATCATGTTGCGATTAAGCTTTAAGTTTAATAAGGTACCTGCATGCCAAATTTCAAGCATCTAACTTAAGCAGTTTTAATATTTTCCTGCTAATTCCTGTTAGAATTTCGGGAAATGCTTTCTTATTGCACCTTTACGGTACCTAACCTACGTCCCTTCAAAATCTTACGTTCCAGCGTTCAAAGTTGACAAAGTTTCATACAAACTTACCCCCATATTTTATTTGTTAATTTAATGAGAATATATTTTATGTTTTGCTTAACCGAACAGAAGGTTTGGTCTCTTGATATTCGAGAAATATTTTTGTTTGTCCGATGTTAGTAAACAAATTTTATTATAATAAGGACTAGAATTGTTTATATCCTAACAAACATTTGATTCAGATGTTTACATAAATAAATAAATATTTGGGACATTTCCACAAACTAAGCACAGCTTGTACCTACTTTTGGCGGCAGAGACTGATAAACATACATATATGTTTATAAATACATACTTAAACACATAATCACATCTAGACACGAAACAAACACCGAAATACATCACAAATATTTATTTGCCCCGAGTGGGAATCAAACCCATTGTTTCACCGAGCCAGTCAAGTCAGTTTGATTTTATTATTTACCACATTTACAAAAAGGGTATGGGAATTTCATATAATTACCGGTAAATGTGATTAATTCGATAGTTTTTACCACCTTTACCACGAGCACTGATAATTATGCATAGTTACCGGTAATTATACATAATAACCGCTCTATCCACATTAACCGTAACATATATATGATTTGTAATCTACTTTTTAATGAGAAGAATTTATTTATAAGAAAAAAATTGTTAATACATTTTTTTTTCCAAATAATATCTGTACTAGAAACAAATATAAACTACAGTGAAATATCAATATGTACAAGCTTTATGTATATTCGTTTTACACCTAAATGATTTATTTTCAACAGAAAGTTGATACAATTTTTACGAATGGGATTCATGCTTAAAATAATTAGATCGTTTCGAATATCCACGAGTCAGCTTAAAATATTTCAATTACAACTATACAAGCCAGGCACCAAACGGCATATTGAGAACGAGCGAATTGAAGGATGTTGCGGGACCGTCGGCTGGGTCTTAGGATTATTAATACAATGTAGAATGGTGTAGGTGTAACATTAGAAACATTAAGTGTCCTAAAATAAATAGGTATGAGTAAACCTTATAAGGCCAACGCCGCATTTCGCGGACGCAAGCGCGGCTTCATACAAAATTCCTCGTGACGAGTCAATGGAAGCTATCGCGTGTGAGAAATTCACTAGATGGCAATACGTAGGCGTGAGGTCCAACTGCAGCATACATACGTAACATCACGCCTTTTGGCGTAGGCAGAGATCACTTCCTGCCATGTGCTATGGTCCTGCATGATTGGTGAATATTGACAGGTCTGTCAATTTCACGTCAAAAATAACCTACGCATGCTGCAGTGCCTACGTATTGCCATTATTGCCAGTAGTGAATTTCTCATACGCGTTAACCCTCATTTTATATGAGTTTGCGCCTGTGTCCTAGTAACGCAGCGTCGATAATATTGATTTACGATTATTACAACTGAATAGTATAAAATCATAGTGACAGTTCACATTTTTTGCGGTGATCATTATTATGACACAAACAGATCAGATGGCCAACCCAAAAACAGGCAAGGAGCACCACAGTACGATGATTAGATACAACAGAATAGTGAGTTTTATTATTTTTAGTTTTATTTTCATAGTGTGCACACTTTTTTGCGGTGATCATTATTATGACATAAACAGATCAGTAGCGCTACCATGAGTTAGCTATCGAAAACTAACGCTATTGAAAAAAACAAATCGATAGGTTTTTAACGTTACGTACGATACATACGTATCGAATCGTTTTTTTCATACTACCGATTTTAGTTTTAGCGTTACCGCTAGAGGCGCTGTACATTTTTTCATAGACATTTTTACATAGGCGATATCGAGTCTGGGGGCCTAGACAAACAAAGTAACAATATCGAAACGATAACGAAGTTTGAGTGATTTCAGATCACGTGATTAATCGCGTCTAATGTCAATCCCATACATTTTATTATTTTCAAACTTCGTTATTGTTTCGATATTCTTACTTTGTCTACGAGACCTGTCACTTTTAAACGCATGGTAGGGCTACAGGTGGCTAATCCAAAAACTGGCTAGGGGTGACCTCAGCCGACTGCCCGTGGCGGGTGACGAGTGTCTCCATGAAGAGGTGTGTGTTTCGATGCAAATCAACGGGGTGCGCGCGCGCAGAGTCTGTTCGAGCGCGGCGCCGGCGGCGTTTGAGCCTTTCGGCGTTACGCTGCTAAAAAAAAAGATATTTTTATTTTATTTCATGATTGTCAAATATGGGGCAGGAGGGGATCCATATACATATTTTTTTTATAATAGGCTAACAAGACGACCTCACTCCACCTGATGGTAAGCGGTAGCGAGATCCATAAATATGAATATGATTTAAATGTTAGTAACACCGTGAAATTCGAGTGGTTGTTTTCCCGTTGCAGAACGATTTGCCTTTAGTAATACTATCGAATCATGCAAATTATTCCTTGAAAAAAGGGCGTAGAACTTGATTAGCTTAATGCATCGATTTCATGCGGCAAGTAGTACCTGAATACGTCACATCTTAAAAAACAACGATAGCTTCACTCGTTTTCGAGTTGGAAAATTATTATTTTGAAAATTCGAAATAATTTTTTTTTTCAAGGAATTTTTTGCATGATTTGATAGTATTACTAAAGACAAATTGTTCTGCCACGGGAAAACAACCACTCAAATTTCACGGTGTATACTAACATTTTCATAAATGTTGAACATCATAGATGATTTGACGTTTGTTTAGTTGCTTTTATAAAATACATTAGAACTGGCTGAACCGGCGAAGTGCAAAGCTAAGGATACGGTACTGTAAGGTCAGCGACGTTTGTGGCAATCTCTTTGAATCTTAACTCAAATCTGCGCAATCAATCACTTATTTGAATGTCGTTACAAGATTCAAAAACGAGCAAATAAACACTTCGTGCCACTTTCTTTTTAATTTGTGTCTTCGCCAGTCGCTGGAGAGTCCGACACACCACCCGGAGAGAAGAAGAAGAGAGAGTTTTTGCTTGGCTGTTATGCTTGCCAATTTTATGATAAACAGTAAGATTTAAGTAAATCAATATTATTAATGAAAAAAACTAGCGTGTGACGTCACACGCCTGTGGACGTTTATATGGAGCGTTTTTGAGCTCGCCCAAATAATGTGCTATTAAAATTGTAATATCTCGTCGAGCTATCGAGATATTAAAGTGATACTTTCAACCGTGTCTTTGTGTTCGAGTGGTCCATCCAACTATATCAGAATAAAAAAAATGTTAAATACCTTATTCACTGGGTTTATAAAAAACGGTACCTTTCGGTGAAGGGCGGCGCCAGTTCGCTCGCGACCACGATTGGTGTAACCCAGTCTGCACGTCGGGCAGTAAGTAGCTATGTAATTTGCTACTCCTAATATCGCGTGTATTATAGGGTTGCCAACTTTTTTTAGCAGTAATAAAGTATTTCTGATTTTAAAGGAGGTAAATAAAGAGTACACTTTTAAAAAAGAGTATCATTTATTTTTATCTTTTATTACAGACGTGCACTAAACATTTTGTAAAAAAGAGTATTTTAGCGTACTCTATTAGTGTTATAGATTATAGAGTACGACCACATGAAATAGAGTACAATACTCTATTTTAGAGTACGGTTGGCAACCCTACGTGTAGACCCATAAAGACTAATTTTAACGGTACCTTTGTTGTCGGTGTGGGCGGGGGCGGCGGGCGCGGCGGGCAGCGCGTCGGCGGCGGCGGCGCGCTCGGCCAGGAACTTGTCGAAGTCCCGTGACGTCACGCTCTCCACGCCGCCCGACGCCTCCGAAGCCGCCTAGGGAACGCGACACGTTATCAGAAAAAAATACTTAGGATTTTTATACCCATTTACGATCTTCGATAACCTTTTTAGGGCGAACCCTACGGTACTTGAGGTACTAAAGAACGGGACGGGAAATTACTAAGCCTCCGCCATCCGTCTGTCTGTCTCCAAGCTGTATCTCTTAAACCGCAATAGCTAAAAAGCTGAAATGATGTATTTCTGTTGCGCTATAACAACAAAAACTAAAAGGGAAAATATTAAAGGGGCTCCCCATATAATAAACATGTTTTTTTTACATAATTGATACGAATACTTGTAGTATACTGGAGGATTTTTTTAAGGTCATATGCATTTAAGGTTAAGATTATTATATAGGATTTTTTGTTTTAGTACCTTCACTTTCTAATTGTTAAGCTGATGTAAAATAACTAATGTTATTGTTAAGTTATTAAACTGTTATTAGTGTTTGTACTAATTTTTAAGCTAAGATGCACAATAAAAATATTCTTATTCTTATTATTCACGGAAGCATGGTTCGAACGCAACGTACTAATGAGTACATGTTTGAAATTCACATGTATGGTGGTGAGAAAGTGATTGAACAGAATGAATTCAATTTGTTACAGATAAAAACTAATTACATAGCACCCAAATACATTTAGATGGTGAATGAACAAATATGATTAATAAAATATCTTTTGAATGCAACATCACTGGTATTAGCAGTTTTTACGATGACACGAAACATAATGTGGCATCAAATTAAAATGTTATTTACAACATAAAAACAAAGTAAAAAAGTGAAATGAAATTAAATGTGATTAAATACACCCAATACTTATATGTATATACACCGTGAAATTTTAGTGGTTGTTTTCCCGCAGTAAAATGATTCTATCTTAGTAGTACAATAGATTTGTGCAGTTATTTTTTGTTAAAATCAATAAATGCCGGTTTTACGAAAGGTTTAACCGAAACTCGAAAGCACGTTCGAACCGCTTTATGACTTAGGGTGTCGAGCTTCTTCAGCTTTAAGCATCGATTTCATGCGGCAAGCAGTACCTGATTACGTCACATCTTATAAAAGAACGATAGCTTCTCTCGTTTTCGAGTTGGAAAATTATTATTTTGAAAATTTGAAAAAAAAAAATTTTTTTTCGAGGAATTATTTGCATGATTCGATAGTATTACTAAAGGCAAATCGTTCTGCCACGGGAAAACAACCACTAAAATTTCACAGTGTATAAAAAAAAAACAAAAGAAAAAAAAACACACCTTCTCCTGTTCTAACCATGCCGCTATCTCATCTATCTCTCTTTGGTCCATTCCCGAGGGCTGTTAAAAGTAAAAAATAATAAACAAAAAATAAACACATTTTCTTCTTTTTTGCAATGTTTAGGGCTATTAGAAAAACTTTTGGTAAGTTGTAAAAAGATTTATATTAGTTATACGTTAAACGTTATGCAAATACTCAGCTTTGATAAACTTTATAGACGACTATTACGATTACTTTAACTCGACTTGCCCACGATAAATCAATACAAAGTGTACAACTCTACTGTAATCATCTTTTGGTCACTGACTGTCACTTTTCCAAGATATTTTCGAATCTGGGGTTGGGCTGAATTTGTGTAAGTTTTTCTGTTAAGAAATAACTCAGCCCGGAGTCATTAAGTTGGTGGATGCCCGTGCCACGGAAAGCACGTTGCTGCTGCGCCCGATCTCTCATCGGTCATGTCGGATTGCCGTCTCACCGAATTATGAGAGTAAGGGAACAGAGAGTGCACTTGTGTTTGCGAGTATACTTGTGCACTTTAATATGTCCTGTGCAGTTGGCTGATCTCCATTGAGATCGGCCGCCATGGCCGAAATCGGGCAACCGCCTTATATATGTATGTATATAGCTGTGCCCGCGACTTCGTTCGCGTGGACTACAGGATTTTACATAGAAAAGTTTTTTCCTAATTACTCCCGTTCCCTTGGGAATTTTGCAATATCGCGTTGCAAATAACCTTTACGTTCATTAGGGTACCTGCATGCCAATTTTCAATCATCTATATAACGCGGTTAAGATATATAGTATTTAATATTTGAAAATATAACATAATATATGATAAAGCGTGTGTACCAGAGGCTGGTTGGATCGCTGCGCGGCGGCGAGCCCGCCCGCCTGCGGCTCCAGCCCGTCCGCGTAGCTGCTGCCGCTGTAACATAAGAATAATAATAAAATCTTCTTCTTATCGTGTGGTTGATGAACAACCTGGTGTCAGAGTTTAAACCGCCCGCAGGCCACTGACATGGCTTCACACACCGTTGAAAAATCTCTCAGGTGTGCTGGTTTCCTCACGATGTTTTCCTTCACCGTTAAAGCGTCGAATGATGGTACATATGAATTTCCAATTTGAAAAACACCTGTACCTGGCGGGGTTTGAACTGGCGACCTCTCGCATGGCAAGCAACGACCTGAACCACTAGGCCATCGACGCTTTTTACCCGACTGCCAGGAGGGTTACGTGTTTAGCGCGTATCTTGTATATGTAATATTCTTTATTACCTTGTATCTCTAGAACCGTTGAATGGATTTTCACATTTGAGGTATCGTTAGATTTGTCTTAATAGCCCAAGTGTTCTTAGGTAGGTGAAATATAAATTTATTATTGGTATCATACTAAAAAGTCATAAATAAAATAATAATTTAATAATAAACAAAAAAAACCCGCCTGCATGGATAACTACAATTAAAAATCAACTGAAAAGACTGTCTTTATCATATAATAAAATTCGTTTATTGCTTTCCATACACATACAAAATAAAAAATAACAGTCAGTATATCAGAGGTAGCAATAGGAGATAGCTCAGCAATACTCAGCATGAGCTTGTCTAGGATCCGGGATCCTAGATAGCGCTGATTTTCAGCTACTCCCGTTTCATTATGAAGAAGAAATACGCCGAAGCTTATGAACGTCAACTTCATCATTATGTGAATGTCCAGGCTATTCAGCTCCTCTACAATACTAACTCAGTGCGGAGACTCGAAAGGACAAAACCTTTTGAGTTAGTAAATTAGTGACAAAAAGTAAAGTGCCACTCAATATTTCTTATAACTTTCGCCATTCCATTATTTATCAATATCAATCTTCATTATCTCGCCTTTGTCCCACGCTAAGTGGGACCGGGGCAACATGTACATACTTCTTCCACTCGGGCCTGTCATTCGTCATCTCTGCGTCTACTCCATTCACTCCTATATCATCTCTCACGCAATCCATCCATGTCTTCTTCGGCCTTCCTCTACTATTACGTCCTATCAATATAACTCAAAAATATATTTCTGCCAATGTATTCTATGTCTGGCTCGGCGTGAAACAGTAATAAGTGACCCTGGCTGGCGGTTCCAAGAGTCGTGGGTTCGATTCCCAATCGGGACAAATATTTTTGGGATGAACATTGGTGTTTGTTCGTTGTCTGGGTGTGATTTTAAACAAATTAATAAATATTACACAACATCACATACATTGATCTTATTAGGTGGTAAGTAGCTTAAGCACTTGTGTTACAGATATTAGAATCAACAGTGGATACACAAATTTACTTAAATATATTAATAACATATTAATATGTATTTAAGTATAGATAGATAGTATATATATGTATATCTGTCTCTGACGCCCGTAGTACAAGCTCTGCTTGGTTTGGCGTCAGATGACCGTGTGAATTTTCACACACGGTCATCAGACGCCAAACTAAGCAATAATAAATCAAATAAAATATCCGGGACATTAGTCCCGGATATTTTATTTTATTTATTTATGTGCTTACCCGGTCTTGGTGGTCTCGTAGGTGACGTTCCGCGACTGCGCGAACATGTCGAACTCGTCCTTGGACGCCTGTCCGGGAGACTTGTCCAGCTGCGAGTCCTTCACGCCTAATGGACAGACAGACAAAATGTTACTCTGATATCTTGACCTTAACGGCTATCCAGGGGGTCTAATAATATATTTATACACTTAGAACGGCAATTCATTTTTATTTATTAGATAGGGTTATCTAATAAATAAAAATGAATTGCCGTTCGTTAGTCTGACTAAAACTCGAGGACGCCCGGACCGATTTAGGTAATTTTGGTTTTAAAGTGTTCATGGCAGTCCAGGGAAGGTTTCAATGAGAAAATATAGAAAAATAATCAGTATTGGCGGTATGAAATTCGCCGGGACCACTAGTTTGGAATATATTTAGACCCTTATTACATCTACATAACATTTTTGCAATCAATTAGTAAGCCAATATAGGTAATATTTTTTATATAAAAAGATTTGATGACAAATATCGGGAAAACTTAAGTAAAAAAGCTAGCTATCGCAACTTCGATTATAAAATTAATAATGAAATATAAATCTACTAAATTATTAGGAATAGTTAAATGTATTACAACTGGTATTATGTACAGTTTAATTTATTTAATGATAAACTTACTCAGTTTAGCAACATCAGGTACATCGTCGCTGAGATCAATCAGGGCGTCATCGTCTGTTTTCTTTGCTGGAACAAAAATACGCGTAAATTAAAGTATCTAAAGTTAACCTTTTACAGAGTAGAGAAAGACTTTTATGCATAATTTACCCGAAGCGAAGCGAGATCGGGTCACTAGTTATTTATTAAATTGTAGATACTACTTAGAACTACTTCTACTACTACTACTTCCCTTACCATCTATGCCAAACCACTAGCGCTGCAACTATCATCTTCAACAGATGCTGTGGCCAGTATACAGGGTGTAACAGGAGGGGTGGATCATCGTAAGTCAATCGATGGGGGACTTCAATACCTATCGATATAACCCCCATGTATGTTCAGCGATTTTCAATAGTTCCAAAGTTATTGAGATTTTTGTGAAATTTTTGTAAGAAGCCGGAATTCAGTATAAAAGTCTTCACTGTAGCTTAACTACTGGACCTGCTTGTATGATTTTTTTTCTAGAATTAGTTCAATAGTGGGTCTTTATAATTACGATACCGATTTGAGTCATAACCCTATCATATTGGAGTAAAAAAATAATTCTTCACAAAAGTTTTACGAATCGAATTGTGTCTACCAACTTTCAAAGCCTCCAGTGAAAAAAAAGTGCCTGTGTTTTTTTTCTAGAACTTATTTTAAAAACTACCTACATTCATGGATGGTATACCCTGAAAATTTCATACCGCTACTGCCAGAGCATCAAAACTAAAAATGAACGCGAATGGCACGGGTGCCATAAATCAGTGTTTTTATTTTTTATGTGAAACTTTAATTTAAAAACAAATCGATATGTTTCACCAAATTTATGCTATGTTAATAACATTAGTAGCAGTAACTTTACAGAATTGCAAATTGAAGGGGTGAAAATCAAACAGAGAAAATTTACATAATTTTTATAATATTTTTTTTTATAGTAAGTGTTCATAATGGGCATTACAATGGGCTATGCATAGCTTAGACCTTCTTAAAAAGCTTTTTTGGAGGTTGTGGAATGCTTCTTTTCTGTAAAATTTTTCAGGGGCCCAAATTGTGACAAGGCAAAATGTAGTAGTAGTATTTTGCAACTTCCAAAAAACTTTGTAAAAAGGTGTCGTACTCGTTTATGCATAGCCAATAATGGTGCCCATTATGAACACTTACTGTAAAAAAAATAATTAACAAAAATTATGTAAATTTTCTTTGTTTGATTTTCACCCTTTTAATTTGCAATTCTGTAAAATTACTGCTACTAATGTTACTAACATAGCATAAATTTGCTGAAACATATCGATTTATTTTTTAAATTAAAGTTTTTCATGAAAAATGTAAACACTGATTTATGGCACCTGTGCCATTCGCGTTCAATTTTCGTTTTGATGCTCTGGTAGTAGCGGTATGAAATTTTCAGGGTATACTATCCATGAATGTAGGTAGTTTTTAAAATAAGTTCTAGAAAAAAAACACAGGCACTTTTTTTTCACTGGAGGCTTTGAAAGTTGGTAGACACAATTCGATTCGTAAAACTTTTGTGAAGAATTATTTTTTTACTCCAATATGCGAGGGTTATGACTCAAATCGGTATCGTAATTATAAAGACCCACTATTGAACTATTTCTAGAAAAAAAATCATGCAAGCAGGTCCAGTAGTTAAGCTACAGTGAAGACTTTTATACAGAATTCCGGCTTTTTACAAAAACTTCACAAAAATCTCAATAGCTTTGGAACTATTGAAAATCGCTGAACATACATGGGGGTTATATCGATAGGTACTGAAGTCCCCCATCGATTGACTTACGATGATCCACCCCCCCTGTTACACCCTGTATATATATAGATACTACTTAAGCTAAGGAATTTAATCTAATAGGGTATGGCAACATAGAAATAGAAGGTGTGTCTCCAATATACTTTTTTTCTTTTTAACCTATGTCATCCCACTGCTGGGAAAAGGTCTCCTCCAAATCTATCCAATGCTCTCTATTTAAGGCCAGGAAAAAAATAACTGGCACGTCCAAATACTAACTTAAGAAAAAAACTTTACTGAATAAACTTACGTGATTCGTTGGCGCCGGGCACGCCCATTGCGGCGCCCAAGATGGCGGAAGGCGTGGCGCCGGTGGCTGCATTCCTAAAATTAACAATGATATAATGGTTAGCTTTACGACGCGTAGTAGTGGCTAAACGAATATAACTTAGTCTCTTAAGTAAACTCCCCATGTACCTAAGTCACTAAGCTATAGTATAGGTTGGTCAATAGTAGTATGTTAGAATTTTTTTCTGCGGTGAGAGCACAAAACGGTTTGAGGGCTTAGGGCGGGCGCAACGCTAATGAATGTACACCTAGCGTCTGGCCGCGCGGTAAAAAAATATAGAGAGACAAAATTAAAAACAAACTGTCAGCTGCTTTCTGGGAACCTATTGGGTGTGTTCCCTTGAACATATTTTTTTATGTCGTTGATTGGTTTCTATTTCGATCGTCTCTCGTCGAGGCGCCAGTCCTATACACACACTGCACCAGGTCACAGGACACAGGTCACAGGTCGCAGGTGGGGGACCTGTTGCTGAGGAAGCGCGCGTGCCGCAGCAGCAGGTTGTTGAGCGCGTCGTTGGCGTGCAGCAGCGCGCCCGTGAGCTGCGAGGCGCCAGTCCTATACACACACTGCACCAGGTCACAGGACACAGGTCACAGGTCGCAGGTGGGGACCTGTTGCTGAGGAAGCGCGCGTGCCGCAGCAGCAGGTTGTTGAGCGCGTCGTTGGCGTGCAGCAGCGCGCCCGTGAGCTGCGAGGCGCCAGTCCTATACACACACTGCACCAGGTCACAGGACACAGGTCACAGGTCGCAGGTGGGGGACCTGTTGCTGAGGAAGCGCGCGTGCCGCAGCAGCAGGTTGTTGAGCGCGTCGTTGGCGTGCAGCAGCGCGCCCGTGAGCTGCGAGGCGCCAGTCCTATACACACACTGCACCAGGTCACAGGACACAGGTCACAGGTCGCAGGTGGGGGACCTGTTGCTGAGGAAGCGCGCGTGCCGCAGCAGCAGGTTGTTGAGCGCGTCGTTGGCGTGCAGCAGCGCGCCCGTGAGCTGCGAGGCGCCCGCGAGTCGCGCCGCCAGTTCCGCCACTCGGCTCTGCATCGCGCGCAGCGTGTCCGCCAGCTCCTACAACACACATACATACAGACTTATTACATACAGTGGACCGAAACTGCAAGTCATAGTTAGTTTTGAGTTGTGTTTAGAGTTTTCGCCATAGGCCATGAGAAACCTCACACGACGCCGGTGTGGCGCCAGTCGGCGCCGGTAGTGTGTCGGTGGGCGAGGTACTGTGTCGGAGGGGGTAGTGTGACGGTAGTCAGAAGTAGTGTATTGGTAGGCGGAGTAGTGTGTCGGAGGGGGTAGTGTCAGTAGGCGGGGGTAGTATGTCGGTAGGCAGGCGTAGTGTGTCGATAGCCTTGGGAAGTATGTCGGTGGACGGGCGTAGTGTGTCAGTAGGTGGTGGTAGTGAGTCGATAGGCGGCGGTAGTGTGTCGGTAGGCTAGGAAAGCGTGTCGGTAGGCGGGGTAGTGTGTCGGAGGGGATAGTGTGTCGGTAGGCGGTGGTAGTGAGTCGGTAGGCGGGGTAGACTGTCAGAGGGGGCCATAAGTCGATAGGCGGCGGTAGTGTGCCGGAAGAGGTAGCGTCCCGGTAAGCGGAGTGGTGTGTCAGTAAATGTAGTGTGTCGGTAGGTTACCAATAGTAATCAGTGGGGCTACCATGAGTTTAAAACTTACGCGCTCGATATCGCCTACGTAAATATGTCTATGAAAAACATGTACAGCGCCGCCTGGTGGTTACGCGAAGAACTACAATCGGCCATATGAAAAAAACAACTCGATAGGTTTTTAACGTACGTAAGTTTACGATAGCCAACTCATGGTAGGCCCTCTGGTAGTAAGACTCACGTTGAGCAGCTCGATGTCGCTGGGGTGGTGCTGCGCCGGCGGCTGCGCGGTGAGCTCGGTGAGCATGTCGTTCATGACGGCCATGTTGCCCTCCACCACCGACAGGTCAGCGCGCAGCTTGCTAGTCTGGCTGTCTGACAGCGTCACCTGCAAACAGTACCTCCATAAATGATTTACTCGCTGAGCGACTTGATGGGTGTCTCAGACAAAGCGATTCATGTGGCCGAATACTGGGCCGATCACGTTTGATTTTGCCATCGACTCGATAAGAAGAAGATAAATGATCTTATATTAAGAGTTGTAGTAATCACAGCTCAGCTTGCTAGATTTTAATGAAAGCTTGTTCTTCTTGGTTGTATCCATCATGACTGATCTTGGTTGATCGTGGCCGTCATATGAGTGCATTTCCGCCATTGATTGCGGTCCATTGCACACCTCACTATCTCGTGAAAATAAAACCTTAGAGAAATAAGTTTTTTATAGACTAATACGAGTAATCAGAGAATAGAGAACAAGTTTTCCACACACTAATAGTAAGTAATCTGGGCCTAATTTTATTACTCACCGTGGCAGCAGCCGCCTGGTCGGGGCTGGGCCGCGACGGGGAGCCCTGCGGCGGCGCGCGCTGCGGCGAGCCCGCCAGCGCCGGCTCCGGCCCGTCCGGGACGCTCTGCCGGGACACGGGACATGACAACCAGGGGGTACAATATACATGCTTTAGTGGGACCCTGAGTTAAAACTTCTGGGAGCCAGCCTAATGAGGGCGTTTTAGATTGAATCAACCACGCAATGGCGAGGTGTAGTCGGGTCAAGCTTAACGGTTATTGGTTTGATTTGAAATACCCCCTCATCGAATAACAGTAAGAAAATAAACGATCTTATTTTGATTGCTTAGGCAGGTACTTAAAATTTCATAAAAATCAACCAAGGTTTTTCTATTAAATTTTAGGTAAGGTGATAATTTAAACTAACTATATTCTAATCTAGGGTGGTGTTTGGTACAATTAAGACGTTTTAAAAACTAACAAAATTGTGTCAATGATGTCAGTGTTTCATAAAAGGATAGCTGACATCCAATCTATCTAGATTGGAAAAATGTGCTCAAACGGTGGATCAGAATTTAGTTGATACTATTGCATATATTATAAAGCGTTAATGTAGCAGTAAACGTCTGATCTCTTTAGACCAGATAATCAATAAATAAAGTAAATATTTTGAACATCACATAACCAGAAATAGAAAATCGACCTGAATATCAAAACAAAATGTAAAGGTCACCATTAGAAAACAAGTTTAGTTCGTTGTTTGCTTGGCCAAGCAGTATTAGTGGATCGAAACTACGAAAGACCTTGGTTGCTTAAACATGCACCCAATTTATTAACCAAGGTGAACATTTCACTGCACCACCCTACCTATCACCAATTTTTACTCTATATTACATACTATGCATTAGATTTCACATGATATTCTGTTTAACATCTCTTTTTTACGATGCCCAGTTCTTATCTCGTACAATACGATGTCAAGGATAAGGAAAAAATTGTTTTTGATGTTGTATACCTAACGTGTGTAATAATGTGTAGCGATTTTCCCGTAACACAAAAAAATATAAAAAAATCGGCCAGAGGCTAAGATGTATAGTCCCGTTTTAGCAAGTAAAAAATCAAAATTACTTCACTTGTTTAAAAATAAAACTTTAATGAACTCTACTACACTTGTCTAAATAAAACAAGTCACAATTTTCGAAACGAATTTAACAACAAGTCATATCTCTCAGTAATAAACTAGTGCCTACTTTATGTTTTGTATTTGTATTGAATATAACTCATTCCAGTGTCACAGACGCGGATAAATGTGTTATGTGAGGTGTCATACCTATGCACGCACAAAGTAACGATTGCGTAAGATTTAATACATCTTGGAAAATTTTAATAATCAATTTACGATAATTTCTTGACGATATTTTTCTTAAGAGGCAGAGTTATATAAATCATAATTACACATAGATTTTCACTTCAGGTAAAGTAAGATACTTCTTACCTGTAATAAAAATTACTGGGCAATTCATAAAATTTATTTAAAAACAATACAAAGCCGAACATAGATTGAAATGGATGTAATTATATTGAAAAAGAATTAAAGTAGGTTGCATTGTGCACCTTAAATTAAAAAGATAGATAGAAAAGTTAATTTCGCCGATAGAACAGAACGAAAACAACCTTCATTTAGGTCATGGACATAGCAACCTGGATTTATAATTAAAGCAATGCAGATTACTTTAATAGGTACTTAACTAGTATATGTTTTCTAAGGGATTTTCTATGTACACTATATTTCTGTTTCCAGTATATTGAACAGTTTTACAGAATTAAGTACTTTAAAGATAAAGACATACCCTTTGCGGAGTGAAGATAGGCGCCATCGTATCCAAATCGGTCATAGGAAACTCTACTCCCTTAGCACGAAGCTCGTTGTAGACTTGCACCACACCCTAAAATAATACATATGTTTGTTTTCATAATAGCGGCCATAGCTATCAACATACATATGGACCGAAAGGTCGTAGCAAGGTTCGAAATTCAAATGAGCACAACTTATTTAACATAAACTCTTAAGTTACCAACAAATAATTACAAGTTCTAAAGAAGGCGACCAAAAGAAATTACTGTTTAAAAATAGCAATTTCTTATGAAATCCAAACAAAGAAACAATGAAGTGAACATGATGCTGCAGATAACAAATTGTATAAGTTGAATGCTCCTTTGTTCAAATGCAACCACCATCAAATGTTTGAATATGGAGTAATCACTATTATAGTGAAAATTTTTTGTTTGCCTATATTTTCTGTTAATTAGGAAAACTTTTCCCATATAAAAATTACTATAAAGAAGTTCCATTGCAATAATATGTCTCAAGTTTCGGATTTCAAGGTTTAATTAGATTAGGATCAAGTATGCCCTGCCCAAGTAAAGTCTTACATTGTAGGGCTTTACAATTTGTTTACATTGGAAACACAAAACATTTGCACTGGGACTTCAACTGAAAATCTCTGATTCCAGACATAATTATATTCATTTCTCCACCATCATCATCATCCTATCATTAAAGCCTTTATTATACTACACTGCAGGAAATAAGTTTCACTGCCTATTATTGACCATAAGGTTGTCAAAAGAAGAACTTACCTGCAATTCAGGCTGATTTTGGAAAGCATCAGCCCAGCACTGAATTAGGCTCAGGACCTTCTCTTGAACCACTGTGGGTGGGTCATTTTTGGGTCCAATCAGTTTCACCTGAAAAATTAAAGTTGCTATCGAGTCTGTCTTCACCAAGGTAACAAAATAGATTGCACAACACTATGCAGGTTTCCATATTACTGACTTATGTTATACAGGGTGTCCCAAAAAGTAGTGTCAAGCGGAAGTCCTGAGATAGAACACTCTGTGGGGCATCCGAAACACCCCCATGTATGTTCCGCGATTTTTTATAGTTTTCGAGTTATGATTATTTTTCTAAAATTTTGAGAACAACTGACCTTACCGACTAAAAATATTGTAGAAAAAAAAGTATTTGACTTTTTTGAGTAATTCTTTTTGCAAATCAATTTTCATGAGTTTTTCTTTAATGCCTAAAATATTTGTCTCCATAACTTATATGGAAAATAACAAAATTATGGTACGAACTGAAAAGTTACGTTCTGTAAATAATGTCCTACAATTTCAACGTTAAATTTAAAATATTAGGAGGTAGCTGCATGGCTCCTAAGTAACTTTAAAAACTGAGTTAGACTCTCAGGTTTCATAATCGTTAATAAAAACTGGTACTTAATGAGCTACTTTTGCTGAAATCAGACTTCAAAGATAGAGAGGTGGAAAAATCATAAAATTTGCCATTTGAATACGAAGTATTATTTGGACAATTTATTATTTCTAAAGTTAATAAGGTTGTTAACAATCAAAATTATATCAGAAATGCTAAGAAATAACCACTTGAAAGTTTAATTTGCGATACTTAAAAAAATTATTATGTTTAAAAATGGGAACTTTATTTAAAAAAAAAATATCATTTTTGATTATTTATTGTCAAAAGTTTATAAGTAAAAGTTTATTAAAGTCAGTAAAGAAAGCAAAGTTCGTCAAGTTCGTCGTAACAAAGGTATTGCATGTGAAAACAGTGTTAGCGCAATGAAACTTAAATTAAACAAAAAAAAATCATCCAAATGTTTGCATCTGAGCGCTCCTGTATTAAATTTAGGTTTGTTAATAAACTGACTAACTTTCGGAATAATAAAATGTCCAAATAATACTTCGTATTCAAATGGCAAATTTTATGATTTTTACACCTCTCTGTCTTTGTAGTACGATTTCAGCTAAAGTAGCCCATTAAGTACCAGTTTTTATTAATGATTATGAAAGCTGAGAGTCTAGCGCAGTTTTTAAATTTATTTAGGAGCCATGCAAGTACCTCCTTATATTTTAAATTTAACGTTGAAATTGTAAGACATTATTTACTGAACGTAATTTTTCAGTTTGTACCATAATTTTGATATTTTCCATATAAGTTATGGAGACAAATATTTAAGACATTAAAGAAAAACTCATGGAAATTGATTTGCAAAAAGAATTTCTCAAAAAAGTCAAATACTTTTTTTTTTACAATATTTTTAGTCGGTTAGGTCAGTAGTTCTCAAAATTTTTGAAAAATAATCATAACTCGAAAACTATAAAAAATCGCGGAACATACATAGGGGTGTTTCGGATGCCCCACAGGGTGCTCTATCTCAGGACTTCCGCTTGACACTACTTTTTGGGACACCCTGTATATTGACTTAATTACCTAAAAAACCTGTTTTTTAAAACTTAATGTTAGAATACAATGGTCAATAACCATTAACATCTTATCATATTGATATTCTATGAAAATTTACATGAAAGTAACACAAAAATTGCCTTTAAGTTTAATAATATCATATCATATTTAATGGTCATAGGCTAGCTACGCTATGGAGGTAAGGCAATACAAAAAATTTTATGCATCTTCTTTTTTGACTATAACTATGATTAATATTCCATTGGACAATTTCAAAATGAAATTACATTTGGTCTAACTTAGTCACCACCATTCTCAAACATGTCAACATTACTAGATACTAGAGCATTATCAGATAACACTTGGTAGATAATGAATGATATTCATTGACATTAGCATTTGTTTGATAACAGTTCATTGTACTTTTCCAAAGTAGTATTAATTGTTCAGAACAATAGATACAAGGTAATGTGGGAATAAAAATAATTATTTGTTTCCTTAGTGCATTTCAAAATCACAGATAAAACTGTTTGATAACACCTGAATCTTCTTAATCAATAGTCAAGAGAGTTCCCATTATCAAACAATACGAACAAGCAGTTACTTTATTATTTTCACTGGATGAAAGTTATTTGTTACATTTGGATCATATCAGATAACAAAAATAAACTGATAAAGGACCAGTATGTCTCAAACTACTCACCAATTCTGAGATGAACTCTTTGTTGCAGACTAAAGCGTGCAGCGATTTGCCACAGTTCTTCACACAAGTCTCCAGCACAGTCAAAGTGTACATAACCACTGTATAGTTTTTCCCTGCGCTTTGAGTCAATTTTTTCCTGATTGCTTTAACTGCATCTTTGGGCCCATCTGCAGTGCTGTTTATAATATCACATATTTCCATGTTAAGAGCCCAATTCTCTGAAGGTAGAGAGCCATCTGTTGCTTGTTCTGTGAAAAAAATAATTTACTTACACCTAATACACCTACCACCATAACATCTTTCCTGAGTATTTACCATTAAAGGGTCAAACTAATTATGATACCTACTATTGGAGCATTCCTATGTATGTTTTAAACCCACAAAGTTTTGTCATTACTACATTACATTTGTCATACTCTCGCACACATTATTTTTTAATCGCACACAAAAAATATTATCATTACAAAGAGAAATTCGGATTTAAAGGTGCAGAACAAAAAATACTAAGTTGGTCACGGGACATTATAGGTACTGTACTATACTGCGTAATAAAAGAATGTGTCTTATATGGAATGTGGACTTACCTATTTTCTGACCCACCGGTGTAGAAAAGGGATTTCCTACCCCAAAGAAGGACATTTTTACAAATTGTAATCAAATATTTATCAAAAAGATTTCACCGATTTCACTTGTCACCACAAAAAGTAGACCACAGAATAAAAACAAACATGAACTGTCACTGTCTTCGACAAAGTACCTAATACGGTTCCGAATTTGTTTGTCACACAAAACTTTAAAGAATAAATCAATATAAACATGATGAAACATAGACTGAATTTAAATCTTTTCCTTTTCTTAAGAGTAGTATCATTTTATGTCGTGTTTTGCTTGCCATATGACTTGGCTACTATATGTAGCTTAGCGAATGATTTGAGTTTAAGGATTTTAGCTAGTGTCCAAAAACGATTCTGTGTTAGGACTAATTTGGCTTTTGCCTCCAGTTTGCTACCCACATATTTTAAAGTGAAGTCTATCTATCCGTAGTATTCTATGTGAGTTCATTTTGAGGATCCATTATATTATTTAAGTGGGCCTATTTATTCGTTAAATAATAGGTTTTGCCGAGGGTAGATATAAACCTATTAATATAATAATTAATATTAATATATTAATATAATAATATGTAATAAAAATACCTGACAACACCACTATTGTTTAAGTAAAGAAGTGAGCCATATGCTAAGCTACTTTAATATGTATGTATAACCTTAGTAGGGTAGTTTCCTATTTTTTTATTTTTTGATAAATGGATGGACCACACAATTGCAAAGGTGCTGTTAAAAGAATGGTTTGATATTTAGAAAACTCTCGGAGATATTGCGGTTTCAACAGCACATCATTTGGGCGAGCTCAAAACGCTTCATACAAATGTAGCACAGAGCTATGACGTCACCGCTCTGTATACTGTACGCATATCGTAAGAACTTTGTTCAGCAGCTATATCAAATGTTGCGTTTACGAATATGTTTTCATAGTGAAAGTTACTACTAATTCTGTAATTAATAATATGGCATAGTATTTTAATTGAATTTTCGCACTTTAGAAATGGACTTTCCCACCTAACTTCAAATGCCTATTATTGTCCCATTTCATAAGAAATTTTATTTTCGATTTCACTTATGTTATTAATTTACCTATATGTTACTGTTAATTGTGAAATTGTATGTAAAATCAGACTTAGGAAACTACCCTATTGCGACACCCTTACAGGGTTCATAAACTGTGCTGTAAAATGTACTTTTATGTGTGCAATAAATGAATAAATAAATAAAAATAAATAAATAAATATTTGATCAGTCATGTTGCCTAGCAACGGAAAGCCAAGGCCTACCTTGGTGACATTAATATAAACAGAAAAAACCCCTAATTTGTATTTTGACAAAAAGTGGAGAAAGTATTTCAATAATAATAATAACATGACTGAGAAGAAGTCTTTGAACTGTCTAATTATTCATCCCAATATCGAGCCGGGAGTTATAGATAATGCTATGCTCACACGGTGCATTTTGGAATATGGTGAGCAAAGTTCACCATATAAATTCCTAAGAAATATTTATTTCACACGGCGTGCGTTACACTAGCGAGAGTAGTTACAAATTTATATATAGTCTACGGATACTTCAAATTAGATACGCTGTATTATCGTATCGGGAAGGAATTTGAAAGTACTTAATGTAGCTAATCAGTGCATATCATAAAAGCCAATTTGTTTTTATTTAAAACAACTTTATGATGCGTATTGAACACTGGCTCGATGGAATAGTGGTTAGTGACCCAGGTTCACTATCAACGTTTCCCAGAGTGGTGGGTTCGATTCCCACGCGGGACAAACACCTATTAGTGTGACGAACATCGGTGTTTGTTCCGTGTCTGCAGTGGCGTAACTACAGGGTGGCAAGTCGGCAAAATGCCACGGGCCCCCACCGGGTAGGGGGCCCCAGCCGAAAGGGGCCCCCGGTCATAGCAGAATCTCAACTGCCAACACACATACACATTAAGATAAAAAAAAAAGAACGTGGTGTGCATGGGGCCCCATCCGATAAATTTTGCCACGGACTTCAACGGGTATAGTTACGCCACTGCGTGTCTGTGTGTTATTAAATATATTTAAGTATATTTGTGTATCCACTGTTGATCCTGATATCCGTAACACAAGTGCTTAAGCTACTTACCACGGGATCAGATCAATGTAAGTAGGTATGTGAGGTTGTGTAATAAGTATTTATTTATTTATTTGTATTCTAGACAAAAATTTAATTATTATGAATGTAGGTATATCACATTTAAAACCACTAAACATACACAACTAATCATATATCAGGTCCGAAAGATGAAGCGGGAAGGTTATTTGCTGAAGAAGGCGTACATTTAGACGAAGCTCCTGTGGTACGCCTTGAATTCCAAAATATACTGAGAATTGATCACCTTTGGATGCTGAAATCACTCACAAAGTTAACGCTAGCCCACAACCTCATCGAAAGAATCGAAAATTTGGAACAACTAACTGGTCTGAACGAACTGGACTTATCGTTCAATAAACTTGAAAAGATTGAAAATCTAGACGCACTGGTTAATCTGGAGATATTGACTCTCTTTCATAACAAAATCAGAAAGTTGGAAAATATGGAAACCCTTGAAAAACTGCTTGTATTCAGTATTGGCGATAATTATATCGAAGATTATAAAGAGGTAAGTAGTTACCTACGTAAAAAACAAGTAGCAAAGGAGTAGATGGGTGCACTTTCTGAATAAAAGGTCAATAAGTAAGTTACTAGGTCATTGCTGATGGATACAAAAATTTAAAGTTTTTCAGTGTGGCCCGCGAATCCACTTACCTACCTACTTTTAATAAACTGACGACACGAATGTTTTTAACAGATGGCGTATATGCGCAGGTTCCGAATGCTTCGATCAGTAAGTTTCAAGGGAAACCCATGTTGCGACGATCCCATGGCATATCAATTCCTCAAATCGGCTCTAACTAGAGTTACATACCTCGATTACAAGGTAGTTACTGAAGAAGAAAGAGAAAACGGCAGAGCTATTTTTAGGTAGGATTATGTAAAAGTAGAATGAGGCAAAATCACATTAAGTAAGTTTCTACCTTAATAGTACCTTATTCTGTCAACAGAGGGCTGCTCAGAAAGTTAGACGATGCTGATGAAAAATCGGAAAAGGAGCGACTTGCTAAAGAAGAATACGACGCAAGAGTGGAATTCTATGCCTTATCTTTTGTAGAATATTTGAGCGGACCCGAGCTTATTGAATCCATGTTTGAGAAAGACGCTGATGGATCGTTGCTATTACAAGTTGGTGGAGAACTTATAGGTTTCTACGAACAGTAAGTAAATAGATAAATAATACCAAGCCTTACTATTCTTCTGTTTGTTCACTCTATAATCACGCCTATGTACTTATAGATACAAGGAGCAGTACGTTGAAACGATGGCTGGATTAGTAGAATTTGCACAAGATGCTTACAATGTAAGGCAAAACGAAATTAAGCTTTTCAAAGATCTAGTTGTAAATGCTCTTGAAGACAGCGTGAAAAAGAGCAAAGAGTAAGTAACTACCTTGACAACATTTAAATTCAATTTTTTATTTTTATTTTTATTTCTTCAGGATAACAAACAATTGCATAATATTGCTTAATGCTACTACAGGGTTACTATCTAATACACTTGATACAATTATGCAACCAACACCATTATCCTCATAGTAATATAAACTATTTATTATTATCAACTTAAGTCGACAAGGAAAAAATAAAAGCCATTTTTACATATTTAGTTAAAGCAATCAGAGTAAGTTAGAAATTTTGTTACAAAGTTTTTAACTGGGAGTATGAGAAAGTTTATCAAATACACATTTCCTAAATTGTGTAGGTGACAATTCAAATAAGTCAATATCAACAAAATATTCGTTATAACTTTTCATTAATCGCCATAACGGAGCTCTCTCTCCAGCATTACTTCTACATCTTTTGAGAGCAAATAGACTATGAGTGTGAGTATTGCGAATGCGCTGAGAACGACTAGGTGTGCGTATATATATTTGGCTTATTAGTATATTACAATCAAATTGATTATGACAAATCTTATAAAGAGTCGATTGATCAAGGTACAGCCTCCGATGCTTGAGAGTTGACAGTGAGAATTTACCTAAGAGAGAACGATAAGAAGACCGTGACTTGGCGAGCCTGTAATTCAGGTTTCGGATATATTTCCGTTGTACTGATTCGATTTGGTCACTGTATTTGTTGTAAAAGGGTTCCATACGCATGTAGCGTATTCGAGTTGTGATCTTATGAGTGACTTATATAATAGTAGATGGGTTGAGTTCTTCTTGAATGCGCAGCACGTACGTCTCAGAAAGCCAAACATTTGATAGGCTTTAGCTGTGATGCGATCAACATGAGCGTCAAAGTGCAGTTTAGAGTCAAAGAGTATACCTAGATCTTTAATAAGGAAGACCTTTTCTAGAGGCGAATTGCAAAGTAGGTAGTTAGATTGTATAGGATTTTTTCTTTTACTGAAGGAAATGAATTTACATTTTGGTAGACTAAGCTGCAGTTTATTAGCTAGACAGTAAGCAGATAACCGGTCCAAATCTTCTTGTAATTTGTTGCAGTCGTCAATTGAATTTATTTTTCGATAAACCTTTAGGTCATCAGCGTATAGGAGAAAATCACTATGTCTAAAACATGTGTTAATGTCGTTAATAAAAAGTACAAATAGCAACGGTCCCAAAATTGATCCCTGCGCTACACCTGACGTCACGCCGATCACATCAGAACTAAAACCCTGAACTACGACCTTCTGAGTTCTGTTTATCACGTAAGACGTGAGCCAGCGCAACAGATTCCCATGTATACCATTGTATGCTATTTTCTGTAACAGTAGTGTGTGGTCTACTTTGTCAAAAGCCTTACAAAAATCAGTGTAAATTGTGTCTACTTGCTGTTGGTTATCCATGCTTTCAAACAGAAAGTTAGAGTATAAAATTAAATTACTAACTGTAGAACGATTTCTGACGAACCCATGTTGTTCGGGGATAATAATGTTATGTAAGATAGGGTAAATTTCCTTGTGCACTAATTTTTTCCAGGTCTTTTGACAATGCAGACAACAAGGATATTGGCCGGTAGTTGGTAACGTCATGTTTGACGCCACCCTTATACACTGGAATGACATTGGCAGACTTCCATGCCTGGGGTACTATCCCCTCTTTCAGACTGCGGTTGAATAAATAAAATAGTGGGGTACTCATCGACTCAGCCGTATGTTTTAGAAAAAGAGCAGGTAGGCCATCGGGTCCTGCCCCTTTGGTAACATCCAAGGATTTAAGAGTATTCGCTATTCTATCTTTACTGAGAGTTAAATAGGAGATGTTTATTTGACTGTTCGACGAGAACTCAAGGTTGCATGTAGCACTTGTGTCTGCGGGTTCATAAACTGAGCTAAAAAAATTTGAAAATAATTTGCATACATTCTCAGGCCCGTGGCTTTCCTCGTTTCCAAATGACATAGTGTTAGGCACACCTACATTCTTTTTATTCTGTTTTACAAATGACCAGAACTTTTTGATATCTTTATGTATAGAAGATTCAATACAATTTAAATAATTATGGTAACATTTAGTTGAAAGTACCTTAAATCTTCTACGGTATAAAGAGAACTGCTCATAGTCGACAGTATTTTTATATTTTTTATATTTGATCCAGGCCTTTTCTTTGTTTCTAAAAATATGAATTAGGGGACGTGAGAACCATACCGGATATTCATTGGATTTAGCAGGACGCCTGGGCACATGCTTTTTAATAATATCATAGATGGTGTCATAAAATATTTGAACAGCAGACTCTAAAGAAGCGTCAACCAGAAGAGAGGCCCAGTCGACCAAACTAATGTCTTTGTTAACAGCGGGGAAGTTTGCCTCAATAAAACGATAAATAGGTACAGAGCTTCGGGCCATGGGTTTGACAGATAATTTAAACCTAATTAAAGTAACAAAAGGTGGATGAAAATTATCTATGGGTACCAAAGGAAGAAGTACAGGATCACACACACAGACGTCGTTAGAAATTAATAAGTCCAAAGTACGATTAAGGTGATTTTTAATATTATTATATTGCTTACAATTTATAGTAGATAAAAAGTGAATAAGGAGTAGTTCGACTGTGGTACTGTTGCTGTATATACGCGGCATAAGTGCGGGTTTGCCCGAGTCTACCCATTCGATATGTGGTAGGTTAAAATCGCCAAATATTTGTATATAATTTGTGTTAAGAGATAATATTTCATGTTCAAGTAAATTAAAAAGTGATTGATATGAAGCTAGTGTTTGATTTGGGGGAATATAAATACCGCACACGATGTGATATTCATCATCGGTCCTAGAATAAAACTTTAATAAAACGTAATCAATATTGTGCGGTACACTATAATAACAACCATCTTGACAAATCGTGGACATAAACTCAGTGCGCATTGCACTTAAACCGCGGCGAACTGCTATCAAAATACCACCACCGTCAGACTTACCTGTCAACACACGATTTCTATCACAACGGTAAACAATGTATCTTGAATCGATGAATTCTCCATCCACAATCTCGGGAATTAACCAAGTCTCTGTCAAAATTATGAGATCAAAGGATTCTGCCATAATATTATTGTAGATAGTGTTTAATTTGGTTCTCAACCCACGACAGTTTTGATAATATATTGAGAGGTTATTAGCCATAGTACCCGCGCAAAATTCCAAATGTTACTAAAAGAAAGTTATTTATGTTGCTAGACTCACGGCTCACATAGTAAATTCGAATGTTAAGCGATGACGATTTATATATTATTAATAGTGACGAATTAAGCATTTGTGTAAGTAAATATAAGATGTTAAAATGTGCTAGGTTATAATAGCAATCGGAGTGATTAAGGCAATATTGTCTAATTGTGGTAAGCCAATATGATTTGTCAATTGATTTAACATAAAAAATAAAAGCAAACAAGCTTAAAACGATTGAGAGAATAGACGCGCACCTAGTCAGCACACAGAGCAATGTGATATGCAGAGAACGCAAGATTCAATAATTCGTAAATGTAGGTAAGTACCTACTCTTCTTTTAATTTTTGGATTAAATGAAGGAACAACTTTAATAACATTCCTAACTAACTTATGTACCTATATCTTTAATTATTACGTACTAGGTATTTTGAACTAGAATTTTGAACCGATTTCCTACTGATTAACTTTAAGTTCCCATAGTAGAAAGGATGGGTGATATAATATCACATGAGATAAAGACGATTATCGCTTCACAGCGTAGTAGAAGTATTTGAGAAAAAGAAGAAACCTCTAGTGGACCAGATGAACGAAGTGATCCGTAAATTCACGACGAAGCAGGCGACGATCGAACAGCTGGAGCCACAGCTGATAGAGCTGGGAGACGCGTTCAACGACGCGCTGTACGAGCTGTGGAAGAGCCTGATGACCATTGAGATGCAGCTGTATGAGCAGTGTGAGGTGAGTTGGGCAGTTTTACAGGATAGTGTAAGCCTAGCCTACATAATGAATAAAATATTTTTGTTTTTTATTTAATTTGTACCCAATTAAATGATAGTTACCTCCTAACATGGTTGACTGCTTAATTATTTTTTCTAACCGATTTCGAGTATGTCGGCCAATCACATTATATTTCTGCTAACTGCGCAGGACATTATTATAGTGCTCAAGTATGCGCGCAAACACAGGTGCACTCTATCTACTCTATACCATCACTTTCATAGATCGGCGAGAGGTCATCCGAAGAGAGATGATCCTGCTGGTCTGGCTTGATATTGTGCAGCCAATAGGCCGAGTTAGGCACTTATCTGGCTGAATCCGTTGCAGGAGTCGCGAGTCCAATTCGCCGTGAACATGACAGAGATGCTGACGAAACTGATGGAGGTGTCTCGCAACTCGTTTGGCGCCTGGCGCGAGAATGAGGGCGTGTGGTCCATGCGCCAGTTCGAGAGCCTCTCCAAGCTGCTCGGCAACAAGGTCATGCTGGGCGACGCGCCGCCGGAACTCTTTGAGGTATTAAGCGGATATAACATTCATTTTACTATGTTCCACTTTCGACGAACGAATCCCGCTATTTTCACTAAAAATGTTCCATAATCCCGACGTGGCAAAAATACATCTGGCAACGCTGTCGTCAATAGACGTTGTAGGGGGTTTATAAGGAGAGATAGGTATTCAATGCTGTGGCTGTAGCCACAATAAACGGGAAACGTCAAATCCTGAAAATGCCAATGGATGATATCCATCTTCAGGAAATATCCTGGAAAATCCCGGAGTGGCTCGTCTCTCTCGCTCGTGCTGGGTGGTGACCGGAGTGGGACCCGGCGTGTCCGCCTCCGGGGGGGTACGGGGGCCTTTCCGCCCGGCGGACTACCCAACTCGGACCTCACAGCCCAATACCAATTCGACTCCACGCCTTATCTCGTTGTAGCCGCAGCAATGGTCACCTTGAGGACCCCGATCCAAGAAAAAGTACGTAGGTAGGTAACATTAAAAATTTAACATTGAATTGTCAGAAGACGTATGTTCCCGCAACTCGTGCATATATGAATTATAATAAGTAGGTAGACGAGATATTATGATGTGATGATAGCTAGCGTGGTTGACTATGATTTGAACTAGTGAGCAACTAGAACCAGTGGGGACGTATATGGGAAGTTGATGATGATGAGACAAAATATTACCTACTCCAGCCGTGTTTAACGTGAATAGGTGATGATGGACCGAGACGCGATGATGAACCTGGTAGCGCAGTCCTCGGACAACCACATGCGGTTTATAGACGCTCGTGAGGACCTGCTCACGACGAGAGCCAACAACTGGAAGGATGACCTCATACAAGGAGCCAACGAGTAAGTGCACTTTACCTGTATAGTTACGTATATTGAATCATTTTCGTGAACTGAGGGTTCTATCGATATCTTTTTAGTAGAACTAATAACTGAAGAACTTTGTGATTTTAATGATTACATAGGTACCTATGTAACGTAAGATTTTACACTTTCACGTTCCATTGCTTAATGTAGGTAATGGAACGCAAAAGTCTAAAATATTACTCGCGACCAAGATTGGTGCAACCCAGTCGAAACGTCGGGCAGTACGTACTTAGGTAGCATGTGTTTGTGTAATTTGTATAAACACTAATATTTACATATTTTATGTTAGATACGAAAAATATAACATTATATTGACTGGTTCGATATTAGCATATTATTACCCGTGTCTCCGGTGTCTCTTGCAAGAATACCGAATAGAACGCACTGTAGGAGCTGTTATTAGCTCAGCAGCAGAATGTTAAAAATTTCGAACTTCCTAATAGCAATCCTAAAAACCAAGTAATTTCTTCCAGAAACGAGATCATACGCAACAGAGACCGGATCCTGGAGATCAACTACTTCATAGACAACCAGCGCGAGGAGTGGACCGACATGCAGATGGGGCTGACGGAAGCCGTGGACCCCGAGACCGCCGCTTTGCTCGGGGACGACTTTTGAGGGACCAACTACATATTATGTACTCTGTTACCTGAATATATTAGTGAGGCTGTCTTTTGAGTTTTCTAAAACCTTAGGTAGGTACTTGAGTTAATAGTCAGTAAAATCGTAAATTCTAGAAACATTTTTTTGTGCACGAATTAAAATACATTTGCCGCTGTATTGCGCATTTAGCGCCATCTAGACATAAGCAAGATAGCAGTTTTTTGAAAAACCTTTATTTTCTCGGGATTCAATTCAATTGAACCGATTGAAATGAAATTTGATATATAAAAAACCTACCTACAGCAAAAGGATATTACTACATTTTAACCAGATTCGCATAGGAGTAATCCTTCACGAGATAAATGACTTCACGCACTCGTAGGTACACTGGGTGAAATTTTTTTTTTTTTTCGTTTGAGTTCGCTCGCGACCACGATTGGTGTAACCCAGTCGAAACGTCGGGCAGTAAGTAACTATGTAATTTGCTACTCCTAATAACGCGTGTAGACTCATAAAGACAAATATTTAGTGACACTGGGTGAACTTGAATGTACCAGTATTGCACCTACTCGTGTTGAAGAGTGTTTTGACATCTGAACAATGGATATTAGTGTCCGACCGAATGTTCGGTTTCGGTTTCGTTTTCGGTTGAGTTTCGGTAAAAACACGAGTTTCGGTTTAGTTTCGTTTTCGGCGGCAAACTTGCCGAAACTACGACCGAAACAGAATGTGCATTCGGGAAAAAAAATAGTAAAATGTCCAAATAATACTTCGTAATCAAATGGATAACTTTATGATATTTCCACCTCTCTGTCTTTGAAGTCCGATGTCAGCAAAAGTAGCCCATTAAGTACAAGTTTTTATAAATTATTACGAAAGCTGAGTCTGGCGCAGTTTTAAAAGTTACTTAGGAGCCATGCAGCTACCTCCTAATATTTTCAAAATAAAGTTGAAATTGTAAGACATTAGGTATTTACAGAACGTATTTTTAAAGTTTGTACCATAATTTTGAAAACTTTTATATAAGTAACGGAGACAAATATTTTAGGCATTAAAGAAAAACTCATGGAAATTGATTTGCAAAAAGTTCCTCAGAAAAGTCAAATACTTATTTTCTTTAGAATATTTTTAGTAGGTTAGGACAATTTTTCTCAAATGTTTATAAAAAAAATCCACGGGGTGTTCTATCTTAGGACTTCCACTTGACGCTATTTTTGGGACACTCTGTATAATTATTATTTTACCAGAAAAAACTAGGAATTATGTGGCGATTCTTGTAAGTTTAACTGTATTAATGTCCAAACCAAATATTTGTGTATCAATATACAAGATCTCCTTACATTAAGTATAGATTATACCTAACAGACATTCTTTCTTCAATCATCGATGATAAAAGAACATTGTCGTTAAAAAACAGCATATGGCAATTTTTTTACAAAAATCCATCTTATTTATCTTAAGCTATGTGCAAACAGTGCAATAAATTATTCAGTAGGAAGTTCCGAGCCTAGAAGGCCTTGTAAGGAAGTTTCGGTTTCGGTTTCGGCCGAAACAGACACCGTTGCCGAAATTCGTTTTCGGTTTCGGTTTCGGTCGTAAAACTAGTTTCGGTCGGACACTAATGGATATTAAACATTTTAAAACAGGTACATATTTAGAAAAAAGCGTACTAAAAAAAATTAACAATCGGTTTGTCGTTACTTTCTCGTAAGCATGGCTATTTTTAACTTGACACATTTTTTTCACAAAAAGGTATTTTTAATTAGACCATTTATCGAGGAAGGCTTTATTCTATATAACATCACGTTGCTTTTAATAGGAGCAGTAAAACAATGTATCATGTGTAAAAAACGGGTGGAACCGCAAACGAAGTCGCTTGCACAGCTAGTGTGAAATAAAAATAAAGATGTAAATAAAATCATACAATATTTTATTTTATATTTTGACAATACAACTTAAAATTCAACAGTCCGCGTCTGTATCGAGTATATATAAATGGCAGTTCAATGTATTCTTACATTAAATGTATATTTTATAGTATCATTAAAAATATATTACTCAGGATAACTAAAAACGAGTATCTCCAACTTCAATCATTAAATTGTGCTTGTTTACATTTTCTAAAAGTCATCTAAAAATATGTATTTTTTTCCTACTTATTCTTCATAGAAAAAAAAGAATAAATATATATTACATTGATTACACTGATCTGGTCTAAAAATATATAGATATGAGAATAACAAGAGTAAACTTAAAGCACCATTTTAACAAACATGAATTACCTGCATTCACGTCAAAATTTAAACAGTCATAAATTTTAATTTCAAACGCAGTCTTAACCTGCACAAGTAAGATCACATCACTCTCATCAAATTGACATGTTGTTTTGAACATTCAAAGACGTACCTACTGTTACGTAAATTCTATTTATTTACCTACTTAGCAGCCTTTTGTTTGAGCGACTGCATGTACAGTTCCAGGCCTTTTTGTACTTGTGGGCTGAGCGCGAATTGCTTGAATTCATTAAGGTCAGCCTCTCGGTTCTGGGCTAGGTCTTTAAGGGCGGCGCTCCTGAACTTCTGCTTCGTCATAGCGCGGGCCAGAGGCGGGATCTTGTCGTACTTCTTTATGAACTTCTTACATTTTGCTATCGCATCCTCCTTGTCGGTTGCTACCTCGTCTATCAGGCCAACCTGAAAAATTAAATTAGGTACTATGTTTGTTGTATCCACTGTTAAAGACTACTGATATCTGTTGTAATAAATTAATCTATATGAATACTAAAAAAAAGATTGATAGCGCTGATCCGAAACTATAACACAGGCACTTTAGATATAAGGACACACATCTAATAATGCAACTAATCTTTAGGTAGGAAGAGTGTCGACACAAAAGAACCTAATGGGTCGAAGGGACCATTGTCCAATATACTTAGTACCCACAGCAGGATCCAATGAAAAATAATACATGTAAATATCTTTTTTCATTCATTAATTTCACGTTACTGACAGTATAGAGTATTGCATATTATTTCATTCTTTTTTCATCATTATCAACATCGGCCCGTATACGTCCCTCCACTGCTGGGGCACGGGCCTACCCTAAAGGGCGATAAGGCTTTATTCAACCACGCTAGCCAAGTGCAGGTTGGTTGACTACACAACCTAAGAATTTCTTCGTAGGTGTGCAGGTTTCCTCACGATGTTTTCCTTCAACGTTAAAGATTTACTTTACTAACTAAATACAGTTTTACATTCTACATACCTTCAAAGCCTGTTCAACAGGGAACATAGCGCCGGTGGTAAGAGCCAGTTCAGCCTGCCTCACGCTGATGGTGTTGACCATGGTGTCCATGAACCAGCGCGGAGCCACGATGCCGAGCGCGGTCTCGTTCAGTCCGATGGCGTATTTGCCGCCCACCATCGCACGGTATTCGCACGACATCGCTAGCAGACAGCCGCCCGCTGGAGCGTGGCCCTAATGGGAAACACATTTTCATTCTCATTACAGAGCTTTAAAGATTGAAAATTCTTTAAAGCTCTGGATATCTGGTCAAGGAGATATCCCACTATAAGTTTTCTAAATTATGATTGGTAAGTAGTATGTATATGTATGATTGGTAAGTAGTATAAAGAATCTTGTCATAGAATCCCAACCGAAGGCAGTCAAAGTTAAGCGACAACATTGGATGTCTGTTGACACGTGGAAACTGGTTGAAGAGAGACGGGATTTGAAATCTAGTGGTGCAGAAATTCAAGAACTGAATAGTTACAAGGCAAAAATACAAGCAGCCTGTCGTAGAGACCGTAATATAACACTTCAGAACATCTGTGAGGAGCTGGAACAACACGCAGTGAAATATGAGACAAAAGACCTACACGTTAAAATAAGAACTATAACACGCCAATTTAAACCAAAGAACTGGGCTGTAGAAAACTCCGAAGGAATTACTGTAACGGAAATAAAGGAAATTGTTAACGTGTGGCAAGAGTACTGTAAGTCTCTTCACTGACGATACTTTGCATGCAGACAGCCCCATTCCCTTCCCAAATGAAAAGGAACCAAGTATACTGAAAGACGAAACTCGTGCTGCTATAAAACACCTAAAACGCGGCAAAGCAATTGGTACAGATGAAATTCCTATCGAGGTCATTCAGGATATGGGAGAGACTGGGGTAAATATTCTGCATGCCATCTGTTGTCGTGTATGGGATACTGGTGAGTGGCCGATGGACTGGTCTCACTCACTATTTGTACCATTACACAAAAAGGGATCGACCCGGAAGTGCAATAACTACAGGCTCATTTCGCTTGTATCACATGCAAGTAAAGTCATGCTGCATATACTTAATGCCAGACTTCAACTATATTTAAATCGTGAGATAGCGCCGGAACAGGCAGGCTTTGTAAAAGGGCGCGGAACTAGGGAACAAATCCTTATCCTTAGGCAAATTATAGAGAAGTCACGTGAGTTCAACAATCCCTTATACATCTGCTTCGTAGATTTCCGTAAAGCCTTCGATACTGTTAAGTGGCATAAACTGTGGGCTGTTCTACAGGACATGGGAGTACCAAATCACTTACTATATCTCATACGAAAACTCTATGAAGACGGGACGGCGGCTGTCCGGGTTGACGGAATGGATTCTGAATGCTTCAAGACTCAGGCTGGGGTGCGACAGGGATGTATTTTGTCACCGCTGTTATTCAACATCTATACAGAAATATATCATGAGAATTGTGCTTGATAAGTGGGGTAAGGGTGTGTCCATTGGAGGCCAGATGATTTCGAATCTGCGATATGCCGACGATACTACCTTACTGGCTAAAACTGAAGAGGACATTGAAAGCCTCTTACATCTCCTAGAAAATACCAGCATTGAATTTGGCCTCGCCATTAACCGAGACAAGACCAAGGTCATGATTGTTGATCGCAATACAAGTAACAAGCCGGAAACAAAGATAATAGCGAACTGCGAAGTTGTCCGGAGCTACATCTATCTAGGCTCTAACATCAACAATAACGGCGACTGTTCTGAAGAGATAAAGAGGCGTTGCGCAATAACAAGATCAGCAACAGAAAAGCTCATTAAGATTTGGAAAGACCGTCGGATAACAAAAAACACTAAAGTCCGCCTAATGAATTGCCTGGTCTTTCCGATCTTCCTCTATGGAGCTGAAACATGGACTCTTAGAATGCAGGATAGGAGGAAGATTGACGCCCTGGAGATGTGGTGCTGGCGACGTCTTTTAAGAATAAGCTGGACTGCCCACAGAACAAACGCATCCATACTTAAGGAACTAAAAATAAAACAAAGGCTCTCGTCGACTGTCCAATTACGAGTCCTCAAGTTCTTTGGTCATGTCACCCGTAAACACGATTCCATGGAGCGCCTGGTTTTACAGGGGCGAGTGGAAGGCAAAAGATCACGGGGTCGGTCCCCAACTAGGTGGACCGATCTTATAAAAACTACGACTGGTTCCTCCATCACAGAGTGTACTCGCAGTGCCACACACAGAGACCGGTGGAGAGCAATCGCGAAGGCTGCGGTCAGCACTGAAAGACCATAATCACGACCACTCTGCCAAGAGTGAACGACTAAGAAGAGAAGTAGTATGTACATAGGTATAAACATAAGTCACTCTTACATTAATTGCAGCTGCCGTTGGGTATTTTGAACCATACAGTTTCAGCCATAACCCCTGGAGTGTAGTCCAAAAAGTTTCTAATCTTTTCACATCTGGTTTGTACATTTCCATGATATCTAATCCAGCAGAGAATACAGTAGGTGAAGCCTGAAATTAAATGAATGTGTTTTTTTTATACAATAAGACACTCAGAAATGTTCCCTATAATTTGATTAATGAAAGTTGAATATATTTACTTACATTAAGTAAACATTAATTCATTGTCATTTCGGTATTTGGCAGTACATATATCATTATAATATTATTATCGTAAGTTTAATTAGAGTAATGATACTGGTATATTTGTTAGAAAACATTGGAGCCTAAAATTTTAATAGATTTGAAAGTACATATCTGTTTATGTCAAATAACTTATTTTTATATCTTCTTAAAATAAACAATTAATTCTTAAGACAAACCAAAGGTACTTGAATACAAAAACTAAATCAACATACTGCATAAATGCAGTGAACTCGGAGAGAACAGAAAAAAGAAAACATTATAGAAAAAAAAATTTCAAAATGTTTAACTAAGTTGTCATTTTGGCCACAAATAATAAATAGAAATAAATATGAATACTAATGGATAAAGAAATAAAAAAACTTACAGATGTCAAAATAAGTCCTTTAGACTTATTTTTTTCTACTTCAACTAAGGCCTTGTCCATTTCCTGCATAAGTTCTACATTCAGACTGTTGACTGGTAGCCGCTGCATAGTGAGGGTTGCAATGCCTTCATTGTCCACATTGAGTTCTGTCAGGGGCCCTTTGGCAGACATGGACCGGGCATTCGGCACGACTCGCCTGGCATTGAAGAATAGTGACCGTAATGGAATCACTGAAAATATGTTAAAATTGTATCATTCTTAATCTAGAGGGGAAAAACTTGCTATTACTTAATGATGCTAACCAAAGAGAATATAATCACTACGTGATGCTAACTTTAAATAACACATACCTCCAAGCAAACAAATAATATCTAAAGATCTACATGTCCAGTAAACTAAACGAAATTAATTTTATATTGTAGAGTAGGTAAACTTTCAGATTGGCAATAATTTATCATAAACATAATAGTAAACTTAATATTGATACTTATAGGTAGTATCTACTAATCCACAAATAACAATATTTAACTTTATACATGTACTTTTGGCTAAAGTTTATGTTTCTCCTAGATTGTCTAAGTTTCAATAAACCAAAATTAAAGTTGACTTAAAATAAACAATAGAAAAATGTATATGTACTTACTGTCTTTTTTTGAAGTTAACTTTAGCTTTCCCCTAGTTTTTAATACTGCAGAAGAAAATTAATTGAACCTTGGACTTTTCAATAATACTTACTTCTATGAATGAGATCTATGAATGAAAACGAACGAAAGCACTACTATGTGTAGGTATCGATAATTATTATTCATTCACTCATTTATTATTCGATTGGATTTAGTCGATTTTATTTGCTATTCCGAGAATTATATTCTAGTCCAGTAAAATTAGAAGTATTTCGTTTGAAAACGATTACTTACCTCAAAGATAAAAAAAAGCATTATCTATTTTATAAATATTTTTACTTATAAATTATTCAAACATGCCATTCTATGCATTCATTGATCAGAAAATAAAGAGAAAGAAAAAAAATGTCGATGTCATTCATATGTCAGTGTTGTCACTCACTCGACCAACCGGACGAACTCGAAAACGAATCAAAATCAAATCAAAAAGTTAGGAAAAAGTGATTTGTTGATAATTATTAAAGGATTTCAGTATTCAATGAACATATAATTTATATCGTTGCACTGTTCATTCTTTTGATATCGTATTATTATGTAAACCTGAAGACTCAAAAAGCAGAATGTCTTTGGAGCAAACAGCGTGTGACGGTAAGCCTGCCTGATTTTGGATTTATCGGCAATTTAGCGTAATTTTTTATGAATATTAACCATTGTACCACTCAGTTGAAAGTGTACTAACACAATGGTACGTACGGAAATGTATATTACTAAAATCTCTTGATAAAACCAGGTACACTCCAAATTGTTACGGAATTTCTGAATGATTGATAATTATTATGTGATATAAGTTGATAAAGATTAAGCTTTCGTTGATTAATATTCTTTAAATGTACTTTACAGACCTGAAGGCTTTTGAGCGTCGTTTGACCGAAGTTATAGGATGTCTTCAACCAGCTACTATGAGATGGAGAAGTAAGTATTTATATTTAGATATTGAAACATTCAAATATTTTTATTTAACGACCCATTTATTAATTTGATCATATTATAGAACAGTCATAAAATAGTCATTATGAATTTGATTGTTGGTAGGACATTGAAGAGGAGTTTTATTGAAAACTTTGATTATTTTTTTGTTTTTCAAAATTTTATTGTTGCTCATCTAAGGAACACTCAACAACCTTTAATGCTTTGTTTCAGTTTTACTGGCTGTGGTATCTGTATGCACAGCCATGGCAGCATGGCATTGGCTGACTGATCCCTTGACTCCAGTGGTCTCCTTAACTCAATCATTATGGAACCATCCATTTTTTGCATTCACTTCTACTTTATTAGGTGAGCTCATTTAGTACACATAATGTGATAACATATTTAATATCAGTCTCCCGTAGTACAAGCTATGCTTAGTGTGGAAACATCCCAAATATTTATTTATTTATATTTATTATGCAATGCTGCAGTGAAATCTCTTCAATTAGTAGCATTAATTATATTTCCTTTACTTTTCAGTGTTATTATTTATGATGGGGGTTCACAGGAAGGTCATAGCACCCAGCATTATTACTGCTAGAACACGGTCAGTACTGAATGACTTCAATATGTCATGTGACGAAACAGGAAAATTAATCTTAAAACCACGACCAGCAAATACATGAGTGATTATGTTCTAATTGGTTTCTTAAGTTGTAAATATTACTTAAGTATAAATAAATGATGATTACAAGAATATTTGGGATTTTAATTTGTCAAAATAAAACAAAATACTTACAAGTCTATTAAAGTTTATTAATCATAACTTTGGTGTGTTTATTATATACAATAAATAAAAGATAACTAAAAATAGGTTTATTATACAAATCTTAATGTGTAACAGAAATGTGTTTCAAATCAGATAAGGAACAACAATCTCAATAACTACAAACTGGTCTCTGCTGTTGCAAGAGAAAATTTCGCTAAATATTTGACTAAGGAAATAACAACATTATGACTTTAATAGAAAAAGCAAACTTATGCATACTTTTAAATTTAAAACTTCTGAACAGAATCTTGTTGACTCGAAAGCTTGAGTAAAAGTTTATTGTAATAGTAGAAATACACAATTAACCTTTTCAGCGCCAAAGTCTGATATATCAGACATTTAAGTTTCGTGCCCTCGCCGCCAAAGTCTGATATATCAGACAAATATATCTTACCATTTTTTTCTTATCGTTATAGTACGTGACGACACATGCATACAAGTTTCGGACAGTTTATACTTTAGTTAATAAAAATATAAATTTTACAAAGTATTATAATGTTATTTTAATGATAAATTATTAAAAACAAAACCGTGTTGAATCGACTCGAACTCCTTTTATTTTTATTTGAACTCTCAGCGCCAATGTCTGATATATCAGACAGACAGTGATGTTCCATTACAATGTTCCTACCAAAACTATAAATCTGGTACTTCAAAAAATAAACATTCAAAAATTTAAAAATTATACAGGTTTTTGTCTTGGGCATATTTTTTGGGGTGTGACGAAATTTCACGAAGTTTTACCACAGAAAACGCTTCATTATCGAATTATTTTTTTGCATCAAATCCAGTAAATTGCATAGTATGTCACAACACTATCGCGACACGATCATGCATGAGTCTCGTACGCCAATGTCTGATATATCAGACACGGAAGTGACGTCAGAGGCGATAGATGTTTCTAGAACTACTTATTTTGTGCTGTACAATGACGGTAGGAGATATCGATAAATTATGGAAGTACTCTGCAAAATCATGTTATTTACTGTGTTATTCTTTGGGTTGCTGTGCTGATTTATTACGATTGTAAATTAATATTTATTGAAATATGACCACTGCAGAGGAGTTGATTAGGATTTTAGAAGGAACTGATGATGTTGAATTTGAAAGTGATGAAGTCTTGTTACATAATCAATAGGTAAGTTATAAAAAATAGTATTCTCGATATAATGTGGTAGTAACCATACTATGCTCTGACATAATAGGTATAGTGTTTGTAATTTTTTTTATATTGGAATAAATAGATGTATTTACGTTAGAAAAAAAACTTACCGGTCATTTTTATTTTTTATTTCATGTAACACAATACATATATAGTGTTTGTAATGTTCTTATCTGTAAAATTGGACATGAAATATCATGTAAATGGTGCTTAAAGCGAGCAAGGTCATCATTAAAGGAAATTATTGCAGCAATAGCTGCATTATAACATATATTTCTCTGTTGTTACGGGACTTTACATTATTTAAAGTAATTAAAAATCATAACTCTTTGAAATAGAGTAAAGGCTTTTAGCCATGGCAATTGCAAGAAAAACAAAACTGAGATGACGAATCAAAAAATTACACATTTAGATGGTTCAAGCTAGTAATGTAGGTAGGCAAGCCGCAAGTCATGTAGTGTAGGGTGAAATTTTACAACATGCAATCGTTTTTGTCGTTAAAATAAATATAACCTGATTTAAGGATTATTAGATATACGATCATCGGAAATAGTAAAATAATTATTGTCTCCATCATTTTATTAATTTAGTAATTAAATCAATAAGTTAAAAGTAATTCGTAAGGTATCGAAGTTTATGACCGGAAGTTGACACTTCACTAACTCTCGCTAAAAATACATATTATGCGTACGCCACTGTCTGATATATCAGACACGTAGTGATGCAATTGTCGTCATAATTACTTGTTGGTTTTTTTACTGTATTATTGCGCCACTGAGATTTCAATACATTCAATACATGTTTCACAGAGTAAAAAATAATAAAATAAACCCCAAGAACTTAACTATATATATATAACACATAAAATAACAATATATATATTTTTATAATGATTTATTTATAACAAATTAATAATATCGATACTCAACGTTGTCAGCACTAGTAAACCAACCACTTATATTGCGGTGGCGTGTGGTGAACGTTTTTGACGAAAACTCGTGGCGTGGAAAGGGTTAATGTTGATAGTACATTAAAAAAATTCACACATTTAATAAATCGCTATGTGAACTTATTAGCAGGTAAAACCTGTAGGTAGGTAATAATTTCATAATAGGACTAACTAAAGTAATGATAAAATGTAATTTCAGCAATTCTGCAAAACAATGAAAGCTTGCTCAAAATGGTAAGAGAAAATAATTTTAAATTTAGGACATTGAATATTAGGTTTCTGATTACCGCATTTGCCCCTAACCATTATCATTCGTATTTCTGTAAAACAAGCTGCATTTTAAGAGTAAAGTTCTACTAATCTTGTCACAATATTTTTACTCATGAATCTACCATCATCGCTAATTGCAATCGACTCACTTACTCTAATACAATATCGCTCCCGCGTTCGAACTATGTTTATACTCGCCATGGAGTCACTATTTTGGAATTATTATCAATGGAATCTTATCAAAATTATGATAATATCAAAAAAATATAATTTTAAAATTATGCTTTGGGCAGTGGTAATATGGAATCGATACCATTCCAATTCCAACCATCAATTCCTTAAATGACACACACATTCCTTAAATACCTAAATGCAATTTGAAAAGATTAAAATAACTTGGAAGTTTCTACAATTTCTCAACAAATTCAACTATGCAATGCATACAGTGCAAACTGTGCAAGTAATATTATTTGAAAGTTGTTTCGTACCTTAGTTTCTACATGAAAGAGATATTTGTGCTCTAGTGACAATGCGTAACAATAATTAAACTCATGTAATTAACACTAATATGTATGAGTAGGTGTCATAAATGTATCTAAAATCCCTTGAGTGAAGAAAACTATAATTACAATATTTTCAACAAATTCAAACATGGTAATGAGTGATTCTTCCGTTTCGTCCAAATCGCCTTTCCAGTCCAAAAGTCATTATGAATATTGTAATTAACCTTATTTTTTTTATTCAATAAGGTAGGACGTACTTTTATCTTGAATGTCCATCATCTATATCAGGTTTAAGATTCATAATAAAAAAAAGTTTAGAACAAAAACATGCATTTTTTTCATTCCCCTCCTTGTTCAAATGGTCCCTCAGAACGTTGTGACACATATTTGGTGACTATCCTAGGGGAAATGTACATAATTTTTGTTCTTATATACTAATGTATTCATTGACTATTATAAACTTGCAATACAGTATTTTTTATAAGTGTTTAACATAGAAAGAATCGTCTTTAAAGTTTTGTCAACCCAAAAACATCATTTCCTTTCACGAAAATTGAACATTAAATTTTTAATGCACGTACTATACTATCTATTTCTTGCCAAAAAAAAGACGCTCCCTAGACCTTAATCCGTCGATACAAGTCGTCAGGATAGGACGCACGCTGCCCGGACAAAATATTTTCACGATTTAATTGCTGAAAACAGCGTTTGTCACGAGAAGTAAACATTACCTTCCATTGTTTTTGTATGTAAGTGTATGACGTAAAAAAATAATTTTTAACTTTAGGTAACGGCCTACTGTAGGGTCTAGTTATCAATTAATTATGAATATCTAGCCTTTATTAATTCACGAGTAAATTCAGAAAATCCGCTCAAACTTCATTCCTTTCCGTATCATTCCCTTCCATTCCCTCCAATTTTTTTAACGGAGGGGAATGAGCCACTTTGGAGGGTAATGATTTTTTAAAATTTAAAATTAATATGTTCCTTAGTATGTCTCTTTGTTAATTTTTCTTCTATTATTTTGATTATATCGAATTATAACTTGTGTAAGTATATGTCAGTATTATTGAAATTACTTTAAATTCTATCTATGCATTTTGTTACCTACCTAGGCACTTGTTAGTTAATAATAATTCCCCGCTGCTTCTTTCTTTCTGTCTGTTCGCAATAAACTGAAAAACTACTGAACGAACGGAGTAAGTAGGTACTTAATTAATAATGAAGGTTTCGTGAAATATTCGATTATTTTGCTTAGTTATTGTTTTTTAGATACATTATACATCCGCAACAATGTTGAAGTCGAAGAAAAGGGCAACTAAAAAAGAAAAAATAGCTAAAGACAGATTGCGAAAGAAGTTAAAATACGCAGAAATCAAGGCTGATCATCAAAAATACAAATTTGAGGAGTAGAAACAAAAAAGGAAATACTTTGTAAAAAAATAAAAGAAAAAAGTCCTAAGTATTACAGACATGACGGCACGACAAAAGAGGTAGCAAAGGCGAAGATGGCGAAAAAACTCAAAAAATAAAATTAAATAAGCTGAAAGAGCAGAAAAAATTGCAAAGAATTTTAAATGATAACTTTCCACCCAGTAGTACGACTGAGAAAATTATAAACATGCCAGATACTACAATACGCGACCCTCTTATGTTACAAGAAGAATTCACATCAAGCCAAAGTACACCGAAGTCACATTTAATGCATAAAAAAACTAATAATCCAACGCAATGAGGAAGCTGCCATTCAGATCTAAAAAAGCAATAACAATTTTACAGAATAATTGACAAACTAAAAAAAGAGAAAGCGATTTGAAGAAGACATTTATTCATGGAACGGAAGTTACAAAAAGATAAGATTCAGGATGGCATAGAAAAGAAAGTAAATTAAGTCATAAAAGACATAAATAATGAGAAGGTACAAGTAGTGAAAAGGAAGCTATTGTTTCATGAAACAGTTTGTCGAGGTGTATCAGAAAAATACAAAAGCCTTCCGAAAAAAATTCTGCTGGAGATATAACTGATAATTCGAGGCTCTAGATAATAAAACTGCGAAACTAGAACAAAGTATTGAAAATTTTCTACAAGAAGATGAAAACAGTCAAATGGCGCCAGGAAAAACGATTTTTTGTTTTCGAAGAAGCAAAAGTAATATTTGACATATCCCATATTGTTTGAGCCTCGAATTATCAATTATATCTCCAGTAAAACATCTATTCTCTTTTTTCGGAAGGCTTTTGTATTTTTCTGATACTCTTCGACAAACTGTTTCATTAAAAAAAAGCTTCTTTTTCACTTCTTGTACCTTCTCATTATTTATGTCTTTTATGACTTCATCTTCTTTCTTTTCTATGCTATCTTGAATCTTAACTTTTTGTAATTTCCGCTCCATAAATAAATGTCTTCTTAAAATCGCTTTCTCTTTTATTTAGTTTGTCAATTTCATTCTGTTAAATTGTTATTGCTTTTTAGATCTGTATCGCAGCTTCCTCATTGCGTTTGAAGTAAGTACTAGTAATTTTATGCACTAAATGTGACTTCGGTGTACAATGTGACTTCGGTTTGGCTTGATGTGGATTCTTCTTGTAACGAGGGTCGTGTATTGGATCTGGCATGTTTATAATTTCCTCAGTCTCACTACTGGGTGGAGAGTTATCTATTAAAATTCTTTGCAATTTTTTGTGCTCTTTCAGCTTATTTAAATATTTTTCGGAGTTTTTTCAACATCTTCGCCTTCGCTCCCTCTTTTGTCGTGCCGTCATGTCTGTTATACTTATGTTTTTTTTTCTTCTTTACAAAGTATTTCCTCTTTTGTTTCTCCTTCTCTAATTTGTATTTTTCATGATCAGCCTACTTAGTTGATTTTTTAACAATTTTTTTATAAGGTTTTTATGTTGTTTTTTTTTAGTTTTTTATTTATTTCATCATCCTTCTAACGCTTATTCCCATATTCATATGGGGCGCGCTTGAATATTTCATTCCTTTTTGATATTTTTTCCATTACTTTATATTCGTTCATGAATAACACATGTAATTAATAAAACAAAAGTTCGATTACACACCCACGTCTTTTATTTATAGTCCAAAAATATTTAAAATCATATACCTACCCAAGTTATATAGGTACGTAAAAGATTTCATCTTCTGATTGTTCATTATTTTCCATACAAAATCATTAAACTTCCGTCATATTTAATTTTATTTCATTACCTTCCAAATTCAATCATTACCTTCCGTACTTATTTCATTACCTTCCGTGGGTTCATTACATTCCGTCTATTTTCTTGACAATTAAAGTTTTTTCATGAAGGCCTTTACTGATAATCTATACTTAAAAGGTACATGAATGATTATATGCAACTTTTTTTGTAAAATCGATTAAATAATTTTTTTTCTCAAAATCTTTGAGATTTGGACGAAACGGAAGAATCACTCTAATACAATAAAATTGTGTATATGTGAAACATAATAACAAATATCTATCTACCTATTTATGCTAACACTGATTAAATTGATAAACGTAGATTATAATATCTGTATGTAAATATAAATTTACATTTATTTAATAAACACATGCTTTTGAGCGTTTGGTTAAAGACAGCGGCTATAATATAATAGTAAGAATGTAGATAATAATGAAATGTTCAGATACATGTAAGTATATTTATAACAAAATTGGGAAACCTGAGTCTTACCTTGGGCTAAATAAATGTATCGTTATCTCCGTTATCCTACAATAATAGGTAATATTATATATGACTCATAATCATGCACAATGCTTATCATCTTACACCAATTTATACATAATTGTCAATATAGAAACATATCGTAAAATTTATTTTATAATTACAGATAGTTAACATCAAGGCAGTGGTATATGCGTAAATTTAGTTTTAACATGTATGTATATTAACATTTTTACCTATGACGGGTGTTGAACTCGTTCATAGAAAAAATGTTTGTAAAATCCAAACGTTCACCTTACCTTATCGTAAGTTTCTTCGATCCTCAGAATGTCAATAAATCATTGCATAGTAATAACAACAATATTCAAGATATTTTACACATCTTTCGTGCAGTATACATTTCTTACTTGGATAACAAACAAGAATTCAATAAAATCATACGTGTTTTGGTAAATTTGTGCTTCATGCAGTTCAGTCTTTTTAGATGAATGGAGTATTTTAATGTTTGAATGTTAAATAAATGTTATAAAATTGCATAAGCAATAAAAATGGAAGTGGATACAGGTAGATTAATTGTCTAAGAGCATCTCATTTTGCGACAGTCGTAGTTTCCAACGATCATCCTAAGTATGTACATAACACAATATATTGCACAAACTTTAGGTAACCAATTAGGTACTTAGTTTAATGTGAAGGCAATTGAAGGACTATAATAATGTTACTTTAATAATACTTCTGTCTTAATTACATAATGTGTCTAATTTATGCACTCTTAGCGAGTTAAATGATTTATAAAAGCTAACTTATGAGTTGCAAGTGAGTGCTAGGTCGGTGCGAGCCTTGCGCGCTTGGGGCGGGGGACACATTCTCTACAATTCCTTACGATTGCTTTTGAAGCATGCATTTTCATATATACTTACGTGTGTTGCGGTTACACCCCTACGTAACCTACGTTCTTACATAGGGCCTCCAATGTGTGGAACCAGTGGCCGATCCAGTTTTGTCTAACTTTTAACACTGCGAATAATACAATGCGCGATTCTCCACACAGCAGAGGCCTTTACACTTACAAAATAAAGCTTTAAAATTAAACTTCAACTTTGAAAAATATTATGATTTTCGATTCACACTTTCTTCAATTACCTATTATTATTTTTTTTGTATGAACAATATCATAATTATTACCTTAAGTATTATAAAAATCGCACATCATACGACGTGCGATACAAAGGCAGGTATACAAAATATTTTATCTTTTAGTTAAATGTGAATGTTAAAAAAAGGATTTTACGAGATTAGATTAACGTGATTCGTGACTAATCTATAGGAATTTGCAAGAAATAAATTCTACTGATTCTATTTTGAGCCAAATTGTTCAGGGCAATATCGACAATCTGATAACATTATTCCGATTAAAAGTATTTGTCAATGTTTTGTAAATATTGAATTAAATATAATAATGTTCTAACAAAATCAAAAAAGTTTTCGACTTTTAGATATAGGTGGTAGATGTGGTAGTCTCGTTTAAGCTTACACTTTATGAGCGACATTATGTAGATATTTTCATGATTTGCCTCTAAAAAGTACTTTATATGTATAGTTTTCAATGTAATATAACGCGTTAAAAATTATGTATGGTCTACCCGATATAAAGAGTAGCTAATACAGTACTGCGACAATAATAATGCATTTTCTACTCTTTCGCGTGTCGACCCATTATAAATACTTTTCAATACTTGTAGTTAGACTCCAACATTGCCCCGAACAAACTGCGCTAGCAAATGAAACGCGTGCGCACGAGAGATCCCCAAATGATTATTGTCGAATCATTCCCCACAGCAACATGCAAGGCTGGAGTGCTGTCCTCACGCCGCCAGGAGAGTCCTGATGTTCTTCGGCGTAGATTGGTGGTTTAGGTGCTTCGTCGTATACCTGGAATTCGTGTTTTTACATTAATTGTTCGTCTATTTTTTGGTTAGTTGCAGGACTGATAAACTAATACATATATAGGTACTTTATTGTGCCTGTCCACCTCATATGTGGACATCACCAAAGCTTACCATCAGGTGGAGTGATGTCATGTGACATTTAAAGTCTTTAAGAGTTATAATAGCGTAAGTAGATCCCTAACTTACACTCGTATGACTTCATCTTCCAAGACATCTTACAATCCACGCCTAAATCTACCATTTAAGTAAAATTATACCAATTTCCTTTTCATTCATATGCTATTGCATCGACGTGCTTTTATAAGTATTCGTGTATTCAAACAAAAAGTAGGGCCTGAATCTAGCAACCTCCCAAAATGTAAGTTACCACCGAAAAATTCAAACAATATTTGTTACACAGTTCCGTGCGGTATGTTTATTGATCAGTTTGCCAACAAGACGAGTTGTGGTTTACAGCACTGTTGGTAAATCAGGTGCAGTAAGAGATGTAATAAAATTACCCTAACGTTGGTTCAAAGTAGGCCAGTAATAAATAATACGCGTTTACCGGTCCGCAGCTGTTACGGTTGAGATGTTTAGAATATTACACTTCAGTGCACATAACGCATTGTTTTTCATCAAAACAATTAGCTGCTCTGAAGATCAAGGCCACGACAAGGCCAGTAAAAATGCCTGCTAATAAGATAAATACGAAAGTAGCTAAGAGATACCTAGGCTTGACCATAATCCAGACTCAGCAGGTCTGGTACAATATTTTTAGCGCATAGTTGAAATATATACCAGTTATTTTCCAAACGAAAAGATATGTTATGGAAAGACCTCTCTACAGCAAACGTTGAGGTATCCCATAAAGTGCCTGAGTTTGACTCTGACTCGAAGTGTAGCCCCATGAATATATGTATAGTGACTGGTTGATGAGATAGTTAACTAAAGTAAGTCCTTCACCGCAAGCCCAGCCTTGGAGGTCGAGCGCAGTCTGCAATCGCCATCACTACTTGGACAGTCCGACGCTGAATAGCACAATAGGTTACCTGAGTGCGTTGAGAAGCGGCTCGGCCTTCGCCGGCGTCTGCTGCTGGAGGAACTTGACGCAGCCCTTGACGTCGACAGAGGAGGAGCGGCAGAAGGCGCCCGACGGGTGCACCCAGTCGTACAGGATGATCAGCCCAACCATCACGCGTAGCACGAGCAGAGACGTCTCCTCGCGGCTAAACTGCGCCACCAGCTTACTGGAAACAATAAGAGCCGTTCATTAGCTGAGTCATCTCTATAATTTGCCTAGTCAGATTGGGAGGGATTAAGGAAACTCTTTATAAATAATTTGTATTACCTATCGTCTTTTGTTTAACTCTCAGGGACTACCAAATTAACCCGTCTCTAAACTCAAGAAGTATAAGAGGTATATCACCTCATAGGTACTGAACCTACTTGTTAATCTTTTTTTTTAAAACTGAAATAGCATCTGAAGCCTGATAAAGCTTCAGATGCTATTTCAGTTTCACTTCGTTCACTGGACTTGCGGGGGAGCGGAAAGTTCTCACCCCTATATACCCTTCTCAGTAAAATTCTTGCAGCAATATTGCTGCATATTCTTTAATAATATGTATTATGCAGCAGCAAAGTTACGAGTATGATGACAAATAGAAATAGACAGGTGTTGTGACTCAATAGTTGGGGCGGCCCGATTATTGGAAAAGCCTGTTCTCTGTATCGTGACGTTCAATATTGTCGATGAGTGACCAAAAAACCCTTTAAGAGACCAACAGGTCAATATACTGCATATTGCGTTTTTAGGCTAATGTCGTCACAATTGTTAGTTCTAATAGGGTTCGTAGATTTTCATCGCCATTCAGATGTATGCTTCATATTGGGTTGCGATTTTTTGTAAATAAATCACCTAGAGTCCTTGACATTTGAAATAATAGTTGATTTGTACACATTTCAATAACTTCGGCAACCCTAAACTGGACAAAAGATTCATGGCGCGCGCTCGCAAACTGATGCAAATGAAAATGCCATGCGCTCTTTCGCAACATCAATGCAAATTTCATCGCAAACAAGTATTCTGAGCGCAGACAACGTCGTTTGATTTGGAGTACCTATCGGCCTGATTTCCTTCCGACCGTGCCTCTTAGCCTCTTGAGAACTGAACTATAGTTTACTGCAAACTTATTACATTGTGTAAGATAATTATTAAGTTGTATATTTTTGTTACTGAAGTATGTATACTGTATGTATAAATTGATTCATGGAGCGACCGACAATGTTACGTAATCATAGAAGATATCGCTTTTTTTTATAAAATGTTAAGCAGTAGGGTGAGATCCGTGTATGAGGTGGACAGGCACAATATACCATATTGAGCCTGTCGCACTCACCCTGTAGGCCTGTTTGAATGCCGTTTCACGCCCTGCCTGAAGAGCCCGGGATCATAGGAGGGAGGGAAAACGTGAGCTGAAAGGGCATTCCATGCCTTAATGTACATACATAATGGCAGAAAAGAGGAACTAAACCACCTCAAAAAGAGCGCAAATTTCTCTATGAAATTTTTATTTTCATCATGAAAACACAAATATCAAAGATACTAAATAGGCAGGTATATTTATGATCAACTTAGTGCTAGCGCTTCAAGATAAATGAATCAAGTGTAATATCGTTCTACATCTTGTTATCGTCGTTTTATCACGCTTACCTTATTTATGACACTCTCTTTGTACTCAAACGGAGGAGGCTAAACTAATCTAGATAACTGTGTCTAGTTTGTTTTGAGGCCGCTAATAAGTATGCATTCTGTTAATAGTAAGATGAAGTAGTTTAGGTAAGTGCAAGTAGGAACATTGAAATGTGATTACCAAACTCAAATGGGAACACATGGCGATCAATGGATGACATCAATATATGTACCATTTTTGTTTTTTGATAAAAAAAAATGGTAAGGAACATAAACACTCAAAATTTATATAATTTTTAAATAGTTATTTATTTCTGCAAATAATAGATACAATTGACAAAACAAAAACAGCTTGCAAGAAAAAAAATCAAACAGCTACAACTACTTGCACATATTCCAGTGTCATTTACTTTTATACGTTGCGTTGCAACGCGCTTTGGTCTGCGCCAAATGCAATACGCTAATGTGGCCAACATTTTTATGTAAACGTTTGGAACTTTTTTTGGGTCGCATGTGTTCCATGTTTACACGGCCAGCGAACTGGATTTACGGCACAATAAAACTATGTACGGCGGATTCGGGTCGGCTCCTACGGAGACCGGTACGTACTCGTAAACTTTGGACTCTCGTACACTACCCACAGTAGTTAAACCGAACGTTGATGCAAGCCCCCTGAACTTTAATTCCAGGCCATAAGAGTGCTTTTGCAGTTTGGACTATTTAGCCGTTTTATTGGGTTTTACAGACGTTTACACAAAATACATTGGATCTAAGCTACAAATTTAACTCATGTCAATGTTTAGCAACATTAGCTTTATGGTTTCGAATATATTATATTCATTAGAAGGTGTCTTCATCAAAACATTTGGTTAAAAATATCCAAGATTATGTTTCCGAAGCCCGTTGGAAAACTCTTGAGAAAGGAATGTTCATTGTTTAACCTAATACTAATCTTTTTTATAATATTGGGGTGCGTCCGTCCATTTAACATACTTGAATATAGACAAATAAATTGGCTTTAACCCTCACGCGACACTAGAACCAAAACTACAAGCTCACGTCCGAAAGTAATATTTCAAAGGAAGCATACTGTCGGCGCGTTGGCTAATATAAAAGGCTTTTCTTTTATATTCACATTTTTGTACACAATGCAATTGTGTTTTACTTTTTATCTACACGGATGCTCTATTTGAAATGCTGAATTTATTTGCTAGTGTTATTCAGTAAAGTTTTCGTTTACGAGGACAATTTGTTTGTTGTATTGTCCTATTTCATCAAAAACCGGGAACACTGGAATTTTATTACTGAATAATAAATTTACCATATTTTAAACAAAAATCTACGTCAAGCCATCATAATTTTATACCAGTACAAACAAATACAAACGTAGTTTACATCAATTATTAATTCCAAACCAAACTTGTTTATGTACAAATTCGTTAAAATTAAAACCAAATATGCAGCGGACAATGATGCCGCTCTCCCAAATGTTTTCCCGAATCCAATTTGTCACACACAGACCAAGTCTAAAGCGTGTTAACGTGAGAGTAATTTTTTGTTATTTGGTCGAACTCCACAGTTTCGTTGGACATAAAAGGGATAACAAATTGAATAAGCAAACCCCGCTGACAAGCTCCGTTGTGCCATTTGTAGCTTCTCTCCATAATAGACTATTCGGTCGGTAGGACACTTATTGTTCCGGCGCACTCCAGGATTCTGTCATCCGGACCTAGATTGTTGAAATATCTTAGGAATGGTGCCATGAAATAGTGCAATTTGCATTAAATCAAATAGCGATTTAGAAGCACCAGTTAGAGCAACGAATAAACTTGAGATAGAACAAAGAAAGAATACAACTAAATTATTAAATGAACGCACAGGAAAATAATATTACATTTTGTTTGTGAGTCTTGTTGTTTGAATATTCTAAAAGGCAAAACACACAATCACACAATGATTGGCTATTCCATGGACCCCAAGCCCCAAACTGTCCGTTAAACATACAACAATCCAACATCTAAATTATGAACGTTACTTATTTGATTGATGGTACTGATTGGATTAGTCGACAATCTATCTAGCCAGTAATTGAGGATATGGCCTAAAACCTGGTACCCCCTGCAATTGCAACGCAACTCATGAGTTACGAACATTCATTATTCGCCTGTCCCTTAATGGACTTCAGTTTGAAGTTAATTAAGAGATTGTACTAGAGCACGAAGCGATTACATCGTCAATTGTTCTTAGTGTTCACGAGCCAAGATTTCGGAGAATCTAGAGTACGAAAAAGAAGTCGTTTTTATTAAATAATAAGATATTTTTTTCAGCTTCTGATATTCGTAATATACGAGTATATATTTATCTGTTTGTTGCTCATATATTTACTTGGATTTGGTATGACAATGCGAGTTGAAGATTCTGGCAGAGAAGAGTGCAAATTACCCTAACGGCAAGATAGCTTAAGTAAATTAGAATAACTAATTAAGACTACATTGCAGCTCTTGTGGTAGAGCTTAAAACTACAAAAATTCATTAGCACTGGCCATTAAGGCATTGTGGGCCAAGTGCCAACTTCCCTCAGTCAGCAAAAAAACTAGGCTGAACTGAAATCATAATGATTCTAGCGTGGCGCGTTTGGTTGAAAACCGTCGTTCGTATTTCGACTATATTTATACAATCGCCGTCGACCGCCTATAAACGATGACGCGATAATTTGATTTGTTATTCAAAGCATAAGTTCCTATTGTCACTTTCAATGGACATCGAACCAACATTGGCAGACGAATTTCCGCTCATTACTGTACCTGGGAAGATTTTGTGGATATTATAGTAGCGGTATGTTTGCAAAAACTAATATACAATGAACGAACAGAGGGCCTACCATGAGTTGGCTATCGTAAACTTACTTACGTTAAAAACCTATAGAGTTGTTTTTTTCATACGGCCGATTTTAGTTCTTCGCGTAACCACCAGCGGCGCTGTACAAGTTTTTCATAGACATATTTACGTAGGAGATATCGAGTGCGTAAGATTTAAACTCATGGTAGCCCCACAGGTTCAAATATCACCGATTTCTCGATGACTATTTGAGAATACACTCAATCATAAACATTGACATTGCATAATAATGACAAAAACTGGTTAAACTATTTAAAAATGCAGCCCACAACAGCTGTTCAATGTTTTATCGTTCAGCAACGGCCACTGATAATAATAATACTGATTCCCCAAAAATATATACAGATACGTAATATCAATATTGGTACTCGATAGCGAATGATTACACCAGCAGAATACGTTTGCTTGCTTGGAAATAACATAACAATGGATTCATGAGAATTTACGCAAACACGTTAGATTTAAATTGGAATATATGAGGTATAAAGTAAAGGATTATAATGAGTCAATGTTAAAGTTCGTTTGACATAATGGCGTGAGTAAATGATGTAGCTAACTTCAGAGCATAAATTAAGCTTAGCTTCAAGAGCTTGAAAAGCATGAGGAATGATGAGTAAATAATCCATGGCCAATTCAGTTGACGTCGCTTTCGGTTCATCCTATCGCTTACTCACACACACACAATGCAAGTGCAAATCCCTTGCGGCGGTACACTAATGTACTGCGGACAATAGTGCCCGGTGATACATACTCGTAGTGGGGAATTCAAAATGGGAAAACTTAGTTATCACTAAAATACAGAATAGGGACGTGGTATACGAGGACGATTTCAACAAGAAGCAATTCTTATAGTGACATTTTTACGTAATTGATTCCTAGAAGACTGAATGTGTCGGGGATATTTACGATGCAATCTAGTTTTTTTTGAGTTTGCGATATTCTGGAATTTTAATATTATGAACTCGATAAAACAAGAATACATGATAAACGTCTTGGGCATTTTCGGTTTTCAAATTGGTGGAACCACGACAGTTAAAGTTACATAATGTTGTTGGCAAGTAACGAATTAGTAGTTGTACAGTAACCAAATCTGATAAATGTATTCAAACTTGACCAGTGTTGCTAACTATACTGATATCAAGTTCGATTCGCAACGTGGAGGAAGTGTTCCCGTTCGCACAACATGGCTGCGCTTGCGCATACATACGATCGCTGATTGTGCGCACTCCAGGAAGCCGGAATATATTGGGAAACTAGATAAGAGACACGCGAAATGGGCAAAGCAATAACATCGCCACTTCAGAATTACTGTATTGTATTATTAACTTTATGTTTCCGCTACAATTATGCCTCTTAGTACGTGTAGTTTTGGCGTTGTTTGTACTTTTGTTAGAACTATATGAGTAGTACCTATTTATTAAGAAATAAAATGCTAGATCTGATTCGAAATCTAGACAAATTAATTCCATGCTGGTAAAATGGGTTGTTGGATTCGAGTACGATTATGTCATAACATAGCACCGATGAATTTATTTTTGTAAGCACTACCTTATCTTTGTTTACTCAATCGATTTTTCTTGTGGCAGTTTTATATTTTAGTTCTTATATTACAAGTTTTGATTATCTTGTCGACTTTTCATACTATACGTAGAGTTATAGAGTACTTAAGTGTACTGCCGCAAAGTAATTACTTTACGATTGTCTCTGGGACGTGCACAAATTACAGGCTATCTTCGTGGAAGCTACATATAAGTTGCACATGTACATGCAAGCAAAGGGAACAATGCAATACATGTATTTTTAAAGTTCATATGAAAATATTATCAAAGGTTCATTTAGAACAAGAAGGATTCTTACTAACACGTTTTCAATAGAGAGTTTTATCATCATGCGTGAGTGATGTTCGTTTTGGTACATATACGGCAATAATAATGATACTGCAAACTACCTCTTAGATATGATGTAAATCCTTTTTACTTTATTATTGTATAACATGAACACCAGTAAACATTATTACTGTTACTGTAATGGCGTGCTAAAGCCACTTTAGTCGCCCGACAATAACAAATTCACTTGAACAACCTCTTAATTCTATTTGTTTGGTGGAATATAAAAGGAATATTATAGCAGCTACATTTAATACGTTATCTAAACTGACAAGTTAGTAAGTTTATGTACGTTTTAAAACTGAAGTTATTGAAAATAAGCTGTTTGAATAGTAGTAAAATGTGTGTTATAGTAAGGCGAATATTGAATAATACAATGAAATTTAAAATCTTCCAATTATTGTGTAAAATAATGATGATACTCCTGTAATAACTTAGTGCTATCTAATATCAATAGAAATGTTATGTGTATTTCTATTTTAACTTGCGATTTTCCACATTCAAAAGCAACGAAAACAGAGACCGGGGTGCTTTTCAGATAGAGAAAAGACTTGGCTACAACAAAAATAAACAGTAAAAGCTTGGAGCTTTCGAGCGAGCTTCCAAAGAAGCTAGGCCATTAAACCTAGGGAGTGGCACGGGAAATGCATGTTGATATCTTATCCACAACCTTTCTCTGCGGCATTCGATACAACATCTGCGGCAAATAGCATGTCTGATGTTAATCTGAGAAAGATTTATCTACAGTGCACCACGAATAGGTCTTGTTGAACTTTGAATTTCTAATAAGATATTTTAGTGTGGTACAACGTCTTAGATTGTGCTGTTAAATACAATGTAAGGGGATCCAGTAAATTAGGCGTTGCAGAAACTGCATTTAATGCGTCCACATAAATTGCCATAACTGTTTAGCTTCCACGGCTTTAGCCACCAAGCATTTCCTTAATGGGCATTGCATTCACGGTGCAATGAATTTGTCGGTACATCTGAGTATTGGTGGACAAAGAGATGCAAATACAAAGAAAATTGGAACGCCTCTTTACATGAGTATAATATTTCGTAACTGTTTGGTGGAGTATTTGGACAGATCCTGCAGTGGTATACTTGACCTACAACGTGATTCATAACGACATCCGCAGATATCCGTCTGCTACTTGTTGTTTCGAAATTACAATGTCATCAAAAGATATACAAAATAATAATTGTGTCTTTCATGTACCTAATGTTTGTTCACTTGTATAAGGATATTTTATTCATACAGATTACTTCCGAAAAACATATTTAAGTCCATTACAAATCACTCCAGTCTTAAAAGTGCTATACGCACATAATCGATCTGATCCCTTTAAATAAATTCCTGTACGTTCATATGTTCCTTTAACTTGTTCCAAGTTAAGACCAACTTGAAGACACTTTGAACTGCTCTAACTATTCCAATCAAAACTGCGGATCCAAAACACCGGGTCATCAGCACGACCCAGCCGTTCCCATAAAGCATCACGTAATGAGCGACAGCCGATTTATCACAGGCATTATTTGTGCTGCGATATCGGAGCCCGAGCATTGATACGCGGGCCGACACCCGATCTCTCGCGGTAACAAATACGCCCTTGTTGCAAGGATACTGCTCTTTACACCTACAAAAGGACGTAAGTATACTAACGGACCTCAAGTGCTTCGTTGGTCTATGAGAGGAAAGAGCCATTAAAGTGGGAAAGGACCACATTTGGGTGAGATTTTCTGTTAAGAACTTTTTTTTTATTTTTCATCTGGGAGTCAATTATATGGCGAATGCACCCACTTAGGTCGAAAAGCATGGTCAGCTAGTGGTCCTGCGCCACGGTATCATCGGGTCGTGTCGGATTGTAGTCTCATCGAACTATGAAAGTGAGGAAACAGAGAGTGCACTAGTGTTTGCGCACACACTTGTGCTTATAAATGTCCTGCGTAGTTGACTGATTTCCATAGAAATGGGCCGCCATGGTCAAAATCGGTCTGAGGTTATATTTAGAATCTTCGTTAGATTTATTCATTGCGCGGAGTAAGTTATACTGTTGCGGGAACGGGGTACGTTTAATTCAAGATACGCCAAAAGTCACCAAAAGACAATTAATTTATTTATCGACTAACAATTACACAATTAAACACTTAAAAACACAATTAAAAACACTTAATTACAACACTAAACACGGAACACTAAATTACACTAAAGCACTGAATCACACTAATACACTGAATTGCACTGAAACTATTCGCAGGTAACGCACTCGATCACTCTTAGTTCGCAGGAGACTGATTCGTTTCGCTTTCCCAAATCGGAACTGTCCCGTCGCGTCGTACATCCCGCTTTTATACCCAGTGAGGACGCAGCTCTTCGCGTGGCGTCGAGAATCTTCTCGCGGGGATCGAAATTTCTAGAACTCGCTGGAGCTCGCTCCGACCGACCAGAGTGTGTGACGTAGTATCGTGCAAGCGAATATAGACCTTATCCATACGACGATAAGACTCATTTCGCTTGCACGGTCTCTCAAGGTCGTACTATTATTATTACTTTAGAACACTCTAGAGCTCGCTACAACCTACCAGAGTGTGTAGCGTAGTATCGTGCAAGCGAATATAGACCTTATCCATACGACGATAAGACTAATTCCGCTTGCACGGTCTCTCGTGGTCGTAACATTATCCCCCTCTTAGTCATGCTCGTCCCGAGCATCATTTGACCCATGGTAACGAGCCAATCGATCAATGTGAACAATTTTCGGCTTGCCTCTTGTCCCTTGTTTGATCCGATAGGTTAAGTCGTTCAGCCTAGTGATGATCTTGTATGGTCCTTCCCACCTTGGCTGGAACTTCGGTGATTTGCCCTTCTTCCTGAGTGGGTTGTGTAACCAAACCAGACTCCCTTCATCGAAACCGTCGGTGTTGGCTTTGCGGTCGTAACGGGTTTTCATTCTTTCGCTGGATTTTAGACTGCAGTCTCTAACGAGAGCATGTACTTCATCCAGGCGCTTCTGTAGGTCAGCCGCATATTCGGTTACTGGTTTCGGAGCTTCTGGCGGTGTCCCAGTCAACGCGTCTACCGGAAGCCGCATTTCTCGACCGAAGTTTACCATTGCTGGGGTTGCGCTGGTGCTATCGTGGATCGCAGATCGGTAGGACAGCAAGAAAAGCGGTATGTACTGGTCCCAGTCTCGTTGATGCTCGTCCACAACTTTGGCCAAGTGGTTTTCCAACGTTTGGTTGAATCTCTCGACCATGCCATCGGATTGCGGGTGTGCTGGTGTAGTACGGGTCTTATGCATACCCAATAGTTGACAGACCTCCTGGAACAGTGCTGACTCAAAGTTTCTTCCTTGGTCAGAATGTATCTCAAGAGGCACACCAAATCGGCAAATCACCTCGTGGACTAACTTCTTGGCGACCGTCTTTGCTTCTTGATTAGGCGTAGCGAAGACTTCAGGCCACTTAGTGAAGTAATCTTGGACCACAATGATGTACTTGTTTCCCTCATCGGATTCTGGAAAGGGGCCAGCTACATCTACTGCGATTCTTTCCCATGGAGCGCCGACGTTGTACAGCTTGAGTTTGCCCTTACTTCTGGTTTGTGGGCCCTTTACTGATGCGCAAGTCGTACATTTCTTGCACCAGTCTTCGACGTCCTCCCGACAGTGAATCCAGTAGAACCTCTGTCTCAGCTTCTCTCTCTCAGGTCTTCTTCACGCCTAAATGTCCCCCGGATACCCCATCGTGTATGTACCTCAGTAGAGAAGCAACCTGTTTACGGGGTACAATCAGCTGTAGTGTCGTTTGATCCCCTTTTGGTGTTTCCCATTTCCTGAAGAGTACTCCATCCTTAATCTCCAAACTGTCCCATTGTGCCCAGTAACTTTTCGTGATGGGGCTTGATGATGCTACATGGCTCCAAGAAGGTTTTTGACCTACTTCTTTCCATTCAAATATTTTCCTCAGGTCACAATCCTCTTTTTGAGCCTTTTTGATAGCGTCTTCGCTCCATTCATTATCAAGTCCCTGGGTGGTAATCATCCGGACTTCTTCTTTAGTCTCCGTCTTAGAACAATGACTGCAGGCCACAGGACAAGGTCTCCTTGATAGGGCATCGGCATTCAAATGCGTTCTACCACTCCGATGTTCTGTTGTGAAGTTGTACTCCTGTAGCTGCTCTAACCACCGCGCCACTTGTCCTTCAGGGTTCTTAAACTGCAAGAGCCATTTTAACGCAGCATGATCTGTCCGCAGGGTAAACTGTCTTCCAACGAGGTACTTGTTGAAATGCTGTAGAGTCTTCACTACCGCCAACAGTTCCTTACGAGTCACACAGTAGTTCCTTTCAGGTTTTGAAAGTGACTTACTGAAATAGGCGATCACGACTTCCCGTTCACCTTGCTCTTGCGACAGAACTCCGCCTATGCCAGTATTGCTGGCATCAGTGTCCACGATAAACCTTCCTTCTCTGTTCGGGTAGCCAAGTATAGGACTGGTGCAGAGGTGTTCTTTTAATCTGACGAAGGCTTGATCACATTCCAAGTCCCAGGCGAATACTCGTTTATCTTCCGTGAGCCGATGAAGAGGTTTCGCTATATCAGAGAAGTTCTTTACAAAGCGCCGGTAGTATGCGCATAAACCCAAAAATGATCTCACGTCGGTCTTGTTAGCTGGAATAGGCCATTCTTGGACAGCTTTGATCTTCTCTGGGTCGGTCCTTACACCTTTCGATGAAATAATGTGGCCTAAATAGGCGACTTCTTCCTTGAAAAACGTGCATTTCTTTGCGCTGAGTTTTAAGTTTGCTTCTCGTATTCTAGTGAAAACCTTCCTCAGGTTACTGACATGCTCTGTGAAATTTCGACCCATGACAATGATGTCATCCAGATAGACCAGGCATGCATCACCCAGAAGTCCAACCAGTACCCTTTCCATCAACCGCTCGAATGTCGCCGGAGCGTTGCAAAGACCAAAGGGCATGACGTTGAACTGCCACAATCCATTCCTAGTTCCGGTCGTAAATGCCGTCTTCTCCTTGTCTGCTGGATGGATGTCTACTTGCCAGTACCCACTCTTAAGGTCCACTGTTGAGAACCACTTCATGCCGCTCAACATGTCCAGTGTGTCGTCTATACGGGGCAGAGGGTAGCTGTCCTTCTTCGTTGCATTATTCAACAACCGGTAGTCCACACAAAACCTGGTGCTGCCGTCCTTCTTCTTTACCAGGACTACTGGCGAAGACCACGGGCTTGTTGAAGGTTCTATGATGCGGTTCTTCTGCATCTCGGCAACCATGTCTGCTACCTCCTTCTCTTTGGCAAATGGAAGGCGTCTAGGCCGCTGCTTTATTGGTGACGCGTCTCCCGTGTCTATTCTGTGTTTAACGAGACCTGTCCTTCCCAAATCATGGTCACCCTTCGAAAATATGTCGTTGAAATCTAGCAACAACCTTTTAGCTTGCTGAAGTTCCCGCTCAGAGAGTTTGTCCTTACAATTTGCTAGGAGCGGCGTGACGTCATCTCCTTGACAGGATTCCGGTTCCCGGGTCCTTTTCAGCCTTCTGATGGATTGACCTGCATCGCACCGTCCGATGACACAGTTTCTTCGTAGCTGCACTTCATCTTCGCTAAGATTGATGACTCGCACCAGCGCTCCTTTTCCGGTCATTGCCAGAGTTCTTGCTGTGATCCAACTCGGGTGGTCGCCGCAGTTTTCTATGACGACGCTTCGCCCTTGACACGCAGTGTAAGGGAATCTAACTTTGACCAAAGTTTCAGATCTCGGCGGTAGGGTCGTATTTTGCAGGCAGTAAACTGCGCATGATCTCGCTCCCTCTAGGAATACTTCTTGTTCGGGGAAACTAAGTACTCCTTTAGCGACGTCTACCACACACTTCTGGTCTCTTAAAAAGTCTAATCCGATGATGCAGTCGTCCGTGATATCTGCTATGAGAACGCCGTATTCAAAGGTTTGTTCTCCAATGGTTATGTTCGCCATCGTCTCACCGAAGACGGTAACTGGCTGGCCTGTTGCTGTTTGAAGCTGAACGGATGGTCTCTGATTCCACACAATAGTCCTTTTCAATAGCTCCGGACGCACTATTGTTCTTGAAGCACCGGTGTCAATAGTAAAATGACACGTTACGCTGTTCAGCTGTCCAACCACAGTAAGATTGTTCCCATTACCAATCTGTGAAACAGTGACGGTAGGGGCTCGATGTTGGCCAGCCAGCGCCCGCCCCACGGCCCTGGCTCCTGACAGCTCTTCTGCGTCCACCTGTGTAGAGGACGCTACTGTCGTTCTATGCGGCCATCTTTGCCTGGGGCAACTACTCCGAATATGACCCCTCTCGCCGCAGCCGTAGCACATCGGACCCAAAGAAGGTTTTTCGTTCACCACAACCTCCCGAAGTCGCTGAGTTCTAGCGTCTTGACGAACGGCTTCCACCTCCAAAGCATGGGCTAGAGCTTCCTGTAAGGTCTGATGATGTCTCAGTTTCACGGTATGCCTGACGTCTGCGTCTCTAATTCCATCACAGAAGGCTTGCGGGATCATTGACTCCACCATTGTCGGGCATGACACGTACGCACGTCTGACTAGCCTTTCGATTTCCGTTGCCCATTGCTGCAGACTCTCACCAGGCTTCTGCTGTCGATCGCGGAGTTGTGCTCTATACGCGTGTTCTAGGTGTTTGTCGCTGTACCTGCCCTCTAGTGCTCTTTGGAGAGCACCTAAAGTTCTGTTATCCGAAGGCAGGTTTTCCAACGTGAGCAGGGCATCTCCACGAAGAGCCAGAGTCAGAGCTATCAAGGACTCTTCCTCGTTCCACCCCTTTCCTTTAGCCACCGTCTCGAACTGGTACCAAAATGCTGCCCAAGACGTCGTTCCATCGAAGTGGGGTACTTCGATTTTCGGAGAATCTGACACTACCGTAGCACCCCGGGTCCCCACTCTTGCCATTTTGGTATGCAGCTGTCGCATCTCAGCATCCACCTGGCTCAATCGATCCTCGTGTTGGGTGAATCGATCTTCATGTTGGGTGAGTCGATCTTCGTGTTGGGTCAGTCGATCTTCGTGTTGGGTCTTGACACTTAGCACATCATCCTTGAGAGCATCAATCTGCTTTTCTAATACTTCGTGCTTCTTTTCAATAGCCCCCAACAAACTCTTGCTTAGCTCTTCCTTGAGTTCGACCAGTTGCTCCTCCTGGCGACGGGCTTGCTCCTCCTGGCGAAGGTCTTGCTTTTCCTGGCGAAGGGCTTGTTCTTCCCTCAGCTTAGCAAATTGTGCTTCCTGAAGTCGGGCAAGCTCCTCCTGGCGGCGGGCTTGCTCACGGGCTTGCTCCTCCTGGCGGCGGGCTTGCTCCTCCTGGCGGCGGGCTTGCTCCTCCTGGCGGCGGGCTTGCTCCTCCTGGCGGCTGGCTTGTGTCTGCAGCATTTTAAATAAGTCTGCAAGCTCCACAGGCCCAATTGATGTTTGAATTGATCCCTCCGTTGAAGTGCCTTCACCCTCTTGCAGGGCCGCGGTTTGACTCCTTGTTACTCGACCCTCACTGTCTTCTCGTGGTGTAAGAGGCATCTTGAATCCCACTTCTGACACCAATTGTTGCGGGAACGGGGTACGTTTAATTCAAGATACGCCAAAAGTCACCAAAAGACAATTAATTTATTTATCGACTAACAATTACACAATTAAACACTTAAAAACACAATTAAAAACACTTAATTACAACACTAAACACGGAACACTAAATTACACTAAAGCACTGAATCACACTAATACACTGAATTGCACTGAAACTATTCGCAGGTAACGCACTCGATCACTCTTAGTTCGCAGGAGACTGATTCGTTTCGCTTTCCCAAATCGGAACTGTCCCGTCGCGTCGTACATCCCGCTTTTATACCCAGTGAGGACGCAGCTCTTCGCGTGGCGTCGAGAATCTTCTCGCGGGGATCGAAATTTCTAGAACTCGCTGGAGCTCGCTCCGACCGACCAGAGTGTGTGACGTAGTATCGTGCAAGCGAATATAGACCTTATCCATACGACGATAAGACTCATTTCGCTTGCACGGTCTCTCAAGGTCGTACTATTATTATTACTTTAGAACACTCTAGAGCTCGCTACAACCTACCAGAGTGTGTAGCGTAGTATCGTGCAAGCGAATATAGACCTTATCCATACGACGATAAGACTAATTCCGCTTGCACGGTCTCTCGTGGTCGTAACAATACGAATACCTTATTCCGAAAACTCCCACACGGAACGGTGACTCATACAGACTTCGTTGGCTGCTCCTTCATTTGGTTTTCAGAAATCTTTCATCATGCGTAGTCAGGTCAATGTACGTTTGCAAAATTTGACGACTTGTGGCAGGTTTACGATGTAATTCCGTAAACTATTTGTGTTTGTAGGTACATGTGGATACTGCGCAAGTAAATCAACGCGGTAAAGTAAACAACCTACACCCAAATTATGCTTTATGGTACAAATAAAATTTGCAATTTTTTTTTTGACAAAACGACAAAAAAACATAAAAGCTTGGAAGCTCACATGTGCAGCCTATATTTTTTTTTTATATTTTACGCGTGTTTTGTCAGAGACAATAGATAATAATCAATTCTTTGTGAGTCACACGAGGCCTGAACCGATTAAAACGAAAGCCGACAACAATACAACATAATGCCAGTACGTTGTACATCGTTGAATCAGCAGGCTAGTTTGAATACAACGATTAAGTTAGTTCACTGATTCTAGAGGCGTAGTACCTAAAGTTGCATAGCTAGATATCTTTAGAACTCCTGAGTGACTTTGTTGCCAGGCAAGGATACTTAATAGTGTACACGCGCTGTCTGCACATTATACGGTACGGAATGTGTGCACAGGGCTTAAAATTAGATTCTGTTCCAGATTGGTTGCTTTTACATTTTTAGCATGCATCTAAGGAATTTTCAATGTCCGTAAAAGTCTCCAGTTGATACCAAGGTTGTGTTATAAAAGTAATTATAGAAACGTTAGTCTTCGTCTTCCAGCAAAGCAAGCTATGTGTGAAAGTTGGTAGCATTACGATTTGTACGCAAATCTGATAATTTCCAGTTTAGGAGTGACCATATTTTTCTTTCTAATTGTTTCCAATAATATACACCAAGTAAGAAGTACATACCCATACCTGCCATAAATTTACAAAACCTTTGCTGGAAAAACCTTTTTTAAAATCCGTTCAGAAGTTACAAGGATAAATTCTACAAACTTTACACCTAAAATATTAAACCTCACGCTATTTGGCAGCATGTGAAATTTTGTGCAACAATTACATGCTTACTAAGAAGCAAAACAAGTTGGGCACGTTGCAGGAAAACTTCAGGAGCCATTAAGCCTTCCCCGGGGAACACGTAAGGGACTGAAGAGTAAAGAGGTCCCGCTTATTGCTCCCGGTGACCCCGGCGAACTTGCTAATGCTTTCGTTTACTTTGACAAGGGCATTTTCAACTCTATTGCTTGGTGTTTTTTCAAGTATTTTGGTACGGATGATTATTGTGTTGTTTAACTGAATATTAGGCAAACATTGCATCGCTGTGCTGTTTTAACATTAGGGTGATTGTTTTGTTGAGTACTTTGGGATATAACTTTTCTCAAATGCTTTAATTGTATGAGACTGAATAAAAACCAATATAAGAGAATCGAAATCTTTTAATTCACTTTAATGAAGTCATTAAGACGAATTTGTGTGAATTGCTTTATGGTACAAATAAAACTCTACTATATGTCACTGTTATGATACCTTAGTGGTTACGAGTTTCTCATATCCATGATTAAGGAATAGCTGCAGTGTAAAATCATAAAAATATTATGTGTAATTGTTTCCGCAATAGCAAGTCCCTAGACACACACGTACATGACATTGTCAAATACAGCTTATTGGCTAAGTCCACACAAGTCTTAGCGTATCTTAATGTCCAAACTAATAACTCGAGATTACATTATCGTGACTTTGAAAGCGTTTATAGTTGGGGTAAACAAAATCAAGTGATAAATAATGAGCAAGTGTCCAATGCAGCTAACGATAAGACCGTTTAGCGAGATGGTTTATCTAAATTGATGTAAACAGTTCGAAATTACAATGCAAAGCATTTAATGACCAAAGAAGATATTATCTGTTATCACATCTGTTTATTTTTATACCCTCTTTATCAAATTGGTAAAAAACCAAAACAAAACATTACTTGCTTGTTTTGGGAATTGGGCCGTGTTCTGGGATTATCGAAATTTAAAATGCATATAATATGGTATGTTCGTTTACTTTGAAACTGAAATCTTATACGCCAAGAAGTTAAAATCGTCTTAGTCAATCACGCCTTATATTGTGTCCACAAAACTACAGATTATACGTATCCTAAAACTGAAAAAGCAAAAATAGTTGCAGCTTAATTAGCAGAATAGTACAGCCTTGAAGAAACCGCCATGCCTGCATGCGCCCGAGTTCATGACGCGTTTGCTTTGAAAATCTGGTTGCGCGAGAAATCTGAGATTTATACGCCGCTCACAAACCTTTGTGCTAGATTCTCGAATGGCTAGTTTCTAAACAATTGTTTATGGCTATTTGTGTTCGGCCGACATGCTCAGTATCTACATTGGAGAGATATACGAGCAAGGATATTTAGCACAAAATTAATCCAATTAAGACGGTGTAAAGTTTTCACCGTCGACTCTTTGAAACAATATTAACCCATTTTTAATCTCCATATTAATACATTTTCACATTAATCTTTCATAGTGATGACGAGAGAGATAGCAAAGCAATTTTCTAAAAGCGTTGTGGAAACTTCAACATGACATTTTCCGAGAGAAAATAATTTCCAGCGGATATATTTTTATCGCCATTTCGCATCTATAAAATAACAGGAATGTTGTAAACTGATGAAAGCAGAGCAAACAGTTCTTAATTTTTGTGCGAAAATATTTCAGGCTCACCGAAATTGCGGTTATTCGGTGTTATTGACTTGTCGTTCGGCGTGAAATAACTTGCTACTTAAAAAATAAATGTATTTTTATTACGACACATTCTCGTGGGAAGCGTCCAGTTTTCGTCGCGATTTTATGGCACCACGGGGCTACATTATGCAGTAAACGCGTTTTTTGTAACACAAAAGATAATGAATAGGCTTTACCGCGTAAATCATCCTCTGTTATTTTCAAATTTACTGTCCCAGTGGAGCGAAATTAAATTTCAAGGTATGAAAGAGTAGCTATCGCTAATGACTTCACATTACCGAGTAATGAAATCGGGTTTCGAGTTGAAACAAAATTTATCCGACGAAATGTTCATTAGAATATTACTTTTTAATTGAATCTAAGGCAATTTTCAATGGGGCAAAGGTTTTTCAGGTATTTATCTGTTTCTTTATCGATATGTGATAAGTTTATGTGTATACTTAAAGGAAAATAAAACCATCATAATATTATATTATTCCGCTCCACTTCCGCAGTTTTGGTAGTCTTTCAAGTCTGTATTTGTCTTAACTGCGGAATTGGAAGTACGTTATGACAGCATTACCAGAGAACTAAGAAGTTAGGCAAGTACTCACGGGTTCTCCAGCATCCTGAGGCACACCTTCGCCATGGTGCTGAGCGTCTCCGTAGTATTCTCCAGGTCTTGCTGGTTGTCGTTCACGAACTGGCTCGTGGCCTCTGACAGCACTTTGAGCATCGGCGTCGCTTGCGCATAGAACAGGGACATCCTGTTGGCTACATCCGCGCTTATATGAGGCTCTTCGCCTGGTGGTAGATCTGCGTTGATGAGGCCTCCGCGGGATACGCTTCTTCTGTAGTAGCTGAAGTCGTTCTGTATGGCTGGCGTCTTCATCTGGGGAAGGATATTTAGTTATAGGTACACATAAAACCATCTGGCATGACGTGATATACCCTAGCTAAGCTTGGAGTAGCCTTGTCATCATATCATCACCGGACTTGCGGAGGACCGGATGGCTCTTCTCACCTCTAATAATGTTAATAATGTAATGACCTTAATGTATGAAAAAATGTTATAATTTGTAAATCTCTGTAGTAAAAGTATTAAAACCATTGCTTTAAAGTTTAAACAATGTAAGTAGTTAGCGATTGAACCTCCTAACACTTTACCTTTACTTCGCATTAGTGCCTGATATCTAGTCCAGCATAATCAGTAAATAGAGACATGATTAGGGTTTATTGGTTGACAATGATAAACTAGCTATTTACCTTGGTATCATATTATAACGTTTATTTTTGCACTTTTATGGAAGTTCTTGTGTATGATTAATACTTTTTTGCATAATGGTATATCTAGTTGGCACTATGGATATTTCGCAGCTGTGCACAGAAGTATGACTAACGCTTATTATGTGCCTACCTAGATTACGTAGCAAGCATAATAAAAATCTTATGCTGACCTGTTCCACCAAAGTGCTAATACGAGTAGCAGTAACAATAACAATATAACGCTACAGCACATTTTTTTGGATCCATATCTATAGTTTTAGTTAGATATCATTGAACAAACATTTTCCTGTCTTTTACTTTGGTTTATGACACCATTACGACTCCCCTCTTTAGTTCAAAAGAATCATATTTCGGAGGAAAACATAAGTGTTTAACGGCAATGATATTTATTTCTCTCTTCGGGGCAAGATCACGTTTTGCCGATTCTCCCCTACAGATTTCCTCAGTAGGAGGGGGGACGTGTAAATTTGGTAATCCATCCGATAATGGGACAAACTTAGATGCCCAAACTGTTATAGGTTTTCTTTTGAAATCCATCCATATCTAATAACTGTCTATTTAATATGACTTTAGAAAAAAAACTATAACTTTTCAAGGCTTCATGTTTATCTGTATATCTACTTTACTTGTTATAAAATCACAAGGGTGGCCCCTTTATTTCTTTCACTATTCCGGAAATAATGTATCACTGTCAGATTAAATAAACAGTTAATTAATTACAAACGGTGTATTATAGTATACTATGGAATTTGGAAATAATGTAATTAGCAATGTCACAGGAGTTTATAAAATGTGGCAGCATGTCTCTCTGGGGAGTGAAATTGAATTTGTAAAGTCACAATTTAATTACAATGGATGTATCAAATGTTTCATTCATTTTAGTAAGTTTTAGTACATTATAAATTTATTTTTGCTGAACAAAGTAACCAAACGACGTAGCCAATATGACTCACAATCTTATTAAAGATGACGAAACGAGACAAAGGTATTATTTTTCATTTACATTTTCTTCAAGTTGCTGAAGGAAATTTGAAATCTAGTTAAAATGACATCTCTACAGAAAATATATCTGATACTATCAAATGAAATGTAGTGCCCTTGACGTCTATCGAACAAAATTGCAATGAAGCGATGAGTCAGCGCGGGAGGTCAAGCCAAGCCTGCTTTCTATCAATGCGTGCCAATTTGATTCGTCGTCACTTTGACACCTTATATAGATCCGTGTTGACTAAAGTTAGTGTGGCTTTGATAACTGTACAGATACATATCGTATCAAAGGATTATTCTTAATAGAATATGGCTTTAAACCGTTTAAAAGGGTGGGTTGTTGGGTGGGTTAGGATGCATTTTTCTCTAAACCTTCGACAGATGACTTAAGGACTTAAGAGGAACCGTGATTGCCTCGGAAAATGTTGTAAACACGAAAAGCAATGACACATTACGGATGACGACAACGTTTAGGTATTACTATTTTATTTAATACCAATCATATTTGCTTTGTCTAGGTACAAGTCGTGCGTCGTATATTATGTATTAATATGGTATTACCTACATATTTTTATGTTTGTAAGTTACATATTTGCATCTATTGGTTAATTATTATACCAATCCAAACAACACATCTGATCACAAATGTGTGTCAAACGACCGCTAAAATAATTAGATTTGTCTAAAAACCACACATAATTCAATTGACTCGAATGTGTGCATCTAATGACAGTTCAAGTTTTTTTTTTTTATATAAAGAGGCTAACAAGATGACCTCACTCCACCTGATGGTAAGCGGTAGTGAGATCCAAATATGAGGTCGACAGGCACAATAGACCATATTGAGCCTGTCGCACTCACCCTGAAAGCCGTGAAAAAGGAGACCACAGCTGCGGCAACAACGAGACAAGGCGTGGAGTCTCGCATTGGTATTGAGCTGTGCGGGTCGGAGTTGGCCAGTCCGCCGGACGGAAGGGCCCCCGTTTCTACGGGTCTCCCTGGCCGGCGGGCTGACCCGCTCCGCCCGCACAATACCGCCGCTAAGACTCCACTGGTCCGGCGCTTGCCGCAACAATGGTCCCCCCTGGCTCCGGTTCGTACAGTGCTGATCCCGGAACGCGACCTGACCAAGAGAGGTCAGAGTCACTTGGCGAGTTTTACACAACTGTAAGGTGGTAACAGCAACCGGTCGACAAAATGTCTCCCACCTGAAGTATTAAGTTATTATATTCGTTATAAAACCACATATATTTCACGTTTCCAAATGTGATTATTAGCAGCGTAGTGTAAGCAGGATCGATGCGGATCCATTGATGCCTTGAAATATTCATCGCGGAGGGAATCGAACCCTCGTATATTCTTAGAAGAGGTGAGCAAACACTTCAGGATATTTCAAACCGAGTGGAATGGTGCTTCAATTATATAAACGGAATAGACATTTAGTTGTGTACACTGAAGTAATTCTGCTAACAGATAAGTGGGATCTTAGGTAGAAGGTATTTCATCTGAACGGCAATGGTGAACGTCGATGACATTAAGTTAATATGAAAATAGCTTAGCAGTCTTCAATACATTAAATCGAATTGTGGAATAAAAATTGACCAAGTTGTAAAATATGTTTTAATATATATTAAATTAATAAAATTGCGGCACAATAGTTAAACAGTTCTACATTGCCGGAAGTAAAAATTTTAATCAATAGATGCTCAAATTTAATACAACAGTAAAATATTAGTTCAGTTTATCTGATCGGTTATGTTTTTCGGCCTTCATAATTCACTGGACAAAAATTGGCCAAGTTGTAAAATACTTTTTACATATATTAAATTAATAAAATTAAGGCACACTTGTTAAACAGTTCTACATTGCCGGAAGTAACAATTTTAATCAAAAGATGCTCAAATTTAATACAACAGTAAAATATTAGTTCAGTTTATCTGGTTGGTTAAGTTTTTCAGCCTCCATAATTCACTGGACAAAAGTCTTTATAATCACTTTAAAATTCCGTTTTCATCGGATCCATTTTATCGGTGGACAAATTGCCTGATGTGCACCGCAGTTTCAATTTAAACTATGAGGATTTACGGGCTATGTTGCAGATTATGCTTATCATTGTGGAATTTGCGGATTAAGCCATCCATATTACCATAACTCGGCTTATAGTATCATTTGAGCTCATCGTGCCATCAGGATTATTGGTGTGATGTCTGAACACTTATCCTATAAAATAATGTTGCTTAACTACGATATGTTATCAAGCAGTTTCCGCCCAATAGCTGTGAACATCTCATTGATAACAAATTCATTAATGAAACCCAATTCTGGTACAAGCTTCAATGTGTATGTTAATTACTTGGAATTCATTAAGTTTCCGCGTGGCTGACTATATGGATCTAAGTTCTTAAAACCAACTAACACAGTTATTTCAAACAATATATTTATTTAGCCAGACTTCATACTTTAGGCACTTATGTGACATCTGCTATCTACAATAATATTACGGAGCAACGACTCTCCAAGGTTGAGGTCAAAAGGGCTTGGCAATTGTGCACCGGATTTCTTGTTATTCAATCATAAACTCTACTCGTGGTCGTAATTTACACAAGTAGCATGTAAATATGTAAATAAATATCACACAACATCATTTACATTTTCCGATTCTGAAGTAAGTTGCTTAAGCACTTGTTTTATAGATATCAGAAACAATATAAAGAAATATATTAAAAATATATATAATTATAGATGTTAATAACACACTCCAACACGGAACAAACACCGATGTTCACCATTCAAATATTTCTGGGAATCGAAGCCACGACTCTTGGCGGAAGAATCAGGGGCACTATCTAATGCGCCATCGGGCCATTCACAATACATAATATTAATCATATATTTTGTCCAAAACTATTTTATATACGTATATGTGTTATTATTCTAAGTACGTATATTACTCCCTACAAACTTTAGTAATCACTTCGAAATGTAGCTGATTTGATATTGATAAGTCGACTCATTCAGTCTGTGAGTCATCTGAATGTCGAAATACTAACTGGTCAAAATTTGTCAGATTCATCAATTTCGTTGAACGTACATAATGTTAACTAAACAATGGCATGAATAAACGACGTTCTATGGATTTGTGTTTGTAAATTTTTTTATTGACAATAGGAGTAAACATGTGAGATAAGATCATCATGAGTGCAAACATCGCCTTACACACGCTTGACTCAATAGAAATTTGTTTGAAGCAGGTAAAGAAGTAGAAAGTAGAGGGAACCAGATCACGCGGCAGATCACCTATGCGCTGGACTGATCAAGTGAAATCCGCCGTAGGAAACCGCGTGTCAGACTGCGCCAGACAGTCTGCAAACGGAGAAAGATGGCGGGAGATCGTGAAGAAAGCTGTGTCCGCCCCTAACACTAATATTATGGGCGCCTCGACGTGACCACGACCACTCTGCCAAGAGCGAGGCGACAGAGAAGAAGGTAAAGAAGACATTTAACTAATCTCACACGTCTAACTCTACAACAGAAAAACCCTTTAAATAAATTTAATAAACAGAAACAATAAAACAACATCGACAACTGTATCACGAAGGATATCCAGTGGTAACAACATAATGACGCGTTGATACGACAAAAACGATTGGTTCCGCTCATGTGGAGGAAACACGGGCGTTAGTCTGTTTGATCGGTCGTATTAGAACAAGTTACGAATAACATCTATAATACTACTATAGGGGTGAGAGCCATCCGTTCCCCGCAAGTCCGGTGATGATGACGAGACTTCAAGAAATAATCGTATGGCAGTTAGGAAAAAAAAAACTATAATATAACACTAACAGTTAGAAAAAAATTATGAAACAGTTATCGTTAACGTTGTTTAGTAGATAAAAAAAACACAACCATTTTTAAACGAACCCTCTCCTAAAAAGGTAAATATAGAGAAAAAAAAACATTGTTCTTTTTTGTTTAAAATTAGTGGTCAATCGACCTTGTCTATAAGCAAATTGATTATCACGCATGATAGAGATAATGTGCAGAAAATCACATGCCTTATGGATACCAGCACGGTATACACAAAAGTTTTAGGATATTTTGCTATCGTTTACAAAAACATCCAGTCAGTTAGTTTAGTGTAGTCGAAAGTTCTGCTTAGAACAACATACAAATATTTTAAAGTGAAGCTGTACACTTTATAGTGGCTTTATTCCAGTTCGTGTTTTACCATGTAATCGAGTAAAGCTCCAACTTTCTCCGTATAGACTAAATCATAGGAGAAACTTAAGTGGACTTGTCAAGGCTTAGGCCCTTCATATGATAGACGACTTGAGTAAATTGTAGGAAATTTTGTTTTCTAGTCTTGGCTCTACGAAAATACGAGTACATACCAGTATTGGTAAATGTCATAGCGGAATTTTCAATAAAGGAATTTGTTTGAATTACTGATTAATTATCCATTTAAGTTTTTTTTATCAATGATTAGTATATTTACAGGATTTGAGGATATTTCCATATAAAAAACTATATTTCCATATAAAAAAGACACGAGTAACGTCAGCGCTTGAGTTAATTTGAATGCACCCTAAGGACAAGAATATACTAAAATTATTTCCATCTAGTTAGAAAGGAGACCGTGCGTATTCCTCACTCAAAAACATTTCGGGTCCAGACACAACTACAACTGCTCTTTTATCACCTCGACGCATGCAGTTCCGCATTCTCGGTACTTACTTTATGTTCATCAAACTTGAGCACAAACTCCAATATCTCGGCGAACTGCTTGACTAGAGCCTGCTGCTGTTCCAGATGTTGTGTGGGGCTCATCGCACCCCCTACCAGGGAGCCGAGCAGACGGGGGACCACCTGTTAAACATACAACTCGTTAACATCGCTTAGGTAACTAAAAAGGGTTTTTATCCTAAGTAATAAGGGAACATACGCGACAGAACCAAAATTTTCCAGAATTATTTCATAAATAAAAAAATCTTTAAAAACAAGCTTTTATTTAAATGCGCTAAAAAGAAAATAAATGCGCTAAAAAGAAAAAAATAAACTTTTACACTATAACTTTACTGTCAACTTATAACATTTCAAATTCAACATATTTGACACAATAAATATGTTTTAAAAGCTTGTCGCGAGATTTAAGTACTCGTATTTACTTTCTTAGTTTAAAATTTTTAATAGGCAGGTATTTTAAAACTTGCTTTTAAAATTACGAGTAGGTACTTAAATCTCGCGACAAGCTTTTAAAACATATAAATTGTGTCAAATATGTTGAATTTGAAATGTTATAAGTTGACAGTAAAGTTATAGTGTAAAACTTTATTATCTTCTTTTTAGCGCATTTAAATAAAAGCTTGTTTTTAAAGATTTTTTTACCTTAATTTATTTTATACTTTTTAGTTTTCACCTTGTAAGTTCCTAAGTCTGTTCATCTCATTCAACTCATCTAGGCGAATCAAACGAGCCCAAACTCGATGGGGTTGTGTCGTTTAAGTACTGAGTTCCTTTGGCTGTCTTCCGGCTCCATCATCAGACCCTGGTTACCATCTAGCATCTAAGTACTCATCTAGGCGAATCAAACGAGCCCAAACTCGATTTGGTTGTGTCGTTTAAGTACTGAGTTCCTTTGGCTGTCTTCCGGCTCCATCATCAGACCTTGGTTACTATCTAGCACCAAAGTACTCATCTAGTCGAATGAAATGAGCCCAAACTCGATGTGGTTATGTTATTTAATTACTGAGTTGCTATGGCTATCTTCCGACTTCATCATCAGATCAGCTCCATGTCATAATAATATTGCATTGTCATCGGATATACACGTGCATGCAAAATTTCAGCTCAATCGGTTGAGGGCAAGTGCCTTAAAATTGAGTTATAAAATTCCACCCGAACAACACAAACATACATACATACATACATACATTGCAAGTTAAATAAAAGCTTGTAATAAAATGTGGTATGCGGCACAATGTTCGTATGGCTTTTTTTTTAATTTAAAGACAACCAAAATCAGAGATCTAACTGAATCGTTGGAAGATTTTAGGTCATTAGTTAAATGAACTAAAGTAAATCCAAAAGCCAGTCAGTAAAGGTATTCTTATTTTGCAACCTAGACCTTAGTATAAAATAGTCTCGACATAAAATTCATTCGGGATATTTAGCTGAATAACTACATAATTTGGAAAGTTACGGCAGTCCGGACCGGCAGGCAATATTTTGTGCGCACTTTTAAAAGCTTTAGTAATGGATGCGGCATTAAATTTATGGTACCAGGCTGAACTTAATAATGCAATATACTTTGTAACACAGAATCTAGGAAGATACATGATTATACACAATTACTTTCAATTGCTAAATAGAGATGGTAACCTCCTATTTGTGTTTTTAAAACAATCAAATCAAATCAATGTCATACATTGCACGTATCTACACTAATATTATAAAGAGGAAAGATTTGTATTTTTGTATTTTTGTATTTTTGTATGTTTGTAATGAATAAACTCAAAAACTACTGGACCGATTGCAATAATTTTTTCACCATTAGAAAGCTGCATTATTCAGAAGTTACATAGGCTATATAGTATCACGCTAGGTCCTATAGTTGTGGAGCAGTAACCGAAAATGTTTCAAAAACGGGGGAAAGTATCGTTTCTGAGGCCTTCCGTGGCGTGCGCTGAGCATATAGTTAAAGTTATACAAAAATGCTCTATGGATGAATTGTTCATTTTAACATTATCTTTAAAAAAGTCCGCGAGAGCATATGTCTACCTTTTATAGTTTACCCATAACATTCGTTTTAATGATTTAGATGTTTGCTCCAAAGTAATCTTCTATATTAATAATTTTGTCAAGGGGTACGGTAGACTCGATTAAAACCTTACATGAATAATAAAACATCAAAAAATAATGATTTCGAGTCGACAACATATATCCGCAAATTTCGGATTGTCGAGTATTTTGTTAAATTCAAAATGTGTTGACAGACGAATCACAGTCACCATCATGCCGGAATTATTGATTGAATATTGTGTCAAAACTAATTTTCTTCAGTCATTGACGTTTCGCGGAAACATTGTTTTTGACATATTTTTATGATATACTCTTTCAGGGCGATAACAGATACTGATGAAGAATAGATAATATAATTTTATAAGGACCTTTGCCAAATTCTAGGATTTTTTTTTTTATAAAAGGCTAACAAGATGATCTCACTCCACCTGATGGTAAGCGGTAGTGAGATCCAAATATGAGGTCGACAGGCACAATAGATCGTATTGAGCCTGTCGCACTCACCCTGTAGGCCTGCTTGAATGCCGTTTCACGCCCCGCCTGAAGAGCCCGGGATCATAGGAGGGAGGGAAAACATGAGCTGGAAGGGCATTCCATGCCTTAATGGCACGGGGCAGAAATGAGGAGCTAAACCTCTTAGTCCGAGCCACCAGCGCCTGCATTGTTTGTGGATTGACTGACCTATCGACGCACAGCCTAAACGGCTAAACGTAGGCACTTGAAATTTGGACCGGACGTAGCTTAGGTACCATAGAGGTGCACTAAGAAAGGAATTCTCGAAATTCTCACGGGAACGGGAATAACCGGGAAAATCCTTTTGTATGAAAAATCTAAACCGCTGAAGTTAGATGCTGTAAATTTGACATGCAGGTACCATAATAAACTTAAAGCTTAGGTGAAACAGGATATTGAAAAATTCTTACGGGAACGAGAGTTAGCAGGATAAACTTTTATATGTTAAATCCTGTAGTCCACGCGAACGAAGTCGCGGGCACAGCTAGTCATTAATGTATTAAAACACTGATATTTATTGGGTTTACATAGATCTTAGCACCAAAGTGTAAAATTATTGAACTCATCTTGTTTATTTGAATATGTTTAGACTTTAATGTCCCCTATTGTTTTCGCTATAATGGATGTTCTATCCGTGCAAGGGATAAAGGGTCTATAAAGGGCAGTATATAAATATCTGACGATAAAGGTTCAAGGTTATTAAGGGAATCTTTTATGACGCATTTTGTTCGCTATTAGCATACATAAATAATATATAACACGTATAGATAAATCTGTAACATCTAAGGCTGTAACAACGATGCAAGACTTAGGGGTGAGGGCCATCCGCTTCCCCGCAAGTCCGGTGATGATGACAAGGCAATCTCCAAGCCATCATCGTTAGTCAGTCAGTCAGTCAGGAAAAAAAAAGATGCAAGACTACATACAATTACGGCTTTTAAATTCGCTCGCGCATATAATCATGTATTTGGTAAACCGACAATACGTTCAAAAACTAACAAACCGACGGAAAGCACGAACACAATCGCTGAAAACTAATTCAAGTGGTACATTCGTTCCCATAACCCTTTCCGATATTTTATTGGCTGCTTTGACTTCACCCAGAACAATGGTCGCACCACAGAAACTGCAATTGACGTCGCCGACCGCGCGAAATAAGCTGGGGAAATGGGATTATTCCACTTTGCCACAACAAGTCGCCCCGCTGAGGGCAAAAGGCAATGTTTAAATGCATATAGATTTACGAGTATATATCAATTGCTGTTCGTTTGTTTCGAAACTCGTGAACGGCTGGGCCGAATTAGCTGATTTGGTTTTGAAATGTTTGTCTAAGATTGAACGTTGACAAAATATGAAAAAATTGCGAGGAATTCGGTATGTTCGTAAACAGAAACAAGAAATATTGGTATGTTAATGTTACGAGAATGAATTTCGCTGGGACCACTAGTTAAATTTATGTAATTCAATTAATAGACTCTGCTTTGGAAAAGGGTACATTTTTTACGATTAGGCTATGGAAGGTCGCGAAGATTCCACTAAAAAAATTATATCTCTCCCCATTCAGTGGGTCTGTTTGATGGAGGAAAGTGGAACAATCCGGAATCGGTTGGGAATGGAGTGGATTTTTCCAATATTCATTGTGGAGGCATGGAATCGATCAACCATTCGCAATCGAGCTGTAAGGCACAAACAGACTAAAAGGACCTACCTGTCCGCTTTGTCGACGATATCATTCTTAGAACTCTTATTTGCATTATAGGCTTATTCAAACGTAGCGAGAGGTGATAGGATTACAATCCAATCAGTGAGATTGTTTTATATTGAGCATAAGAAAGAAGGCATAAGAAGAGTCGAACATTTTTATTACTTTTATTTCTCAATATTTTATTCCGAAGAAATACTTCTTAATATCAAAATACGTACAATAAAATTATAATATGTTTTTGAAGTTATACATGATTAAGATGGGTTGACTGCCTTTACACATGGCTTGCACTGTTTATGTACAGTATACATATATACCGGAATTACCGGAATATTGAATTTAACTATATTTCAAATAAAACTCACTAAACATGGTATTCAGAGAGGGGTCTAAATTAGAATAACAATACATGCGAGTTTAATCCGTAAAATCAGGGACACAGTACATCTTTCTAAGTAAGTATTATTATAAACTATTATCTATGTCTTCATCTAATTAAGAAATATTTTCGGAACACCGCACATTATACGAATACTTAGTGTAATACTAGCACTGAAATTCTGACATACTTCAGTTGGAAATGATATTTCAGAACTGCGAGAGAAAATCTGCTCGCGAAGAATTCTAGCCGCTCTGAATAACATTCACTAGTATAATGTCTACGGAATTCTGCAAATGTGGTCACTGTTTTTGTTTGAATTTTATGTACCATGCAGCTTTTAGTTATGTTTTGATTTGAGAGGAGTCTCTAATGATGTTTCAGTACAATGTAGATCTCTATACAAAATCTCTGTTAAATAAATTAATATATATTTCACAACATCAATACATCGATCTAATCCCGATGTAAGAAGCTTAGCACTTGTGTTGTGTTGTCTGTATTGTTTATTTTAAATATTTAACGTATTATCAATTAACAGTGGTGTAAATTTATGCAAATCAGTAGTGTTGGAGATAGGAAACTTAATGACGCCTCCGTCATATTTTATAATGTATGTTATAAACATTGATAATAATTCGTAAGTAAGTACCTATGTCACATTAAAGTATCATCGCAGTGACAAAACATACGATGCGACACACGGTCCGTCTCACAGCGTTTGTTAGTGAAAATGGAGGCCACAGCTAACGATTAAACAATGCCAGGAAGTCATTGTAATTTAGCCGATTAGCCTGCTTCGACTGTCGGGAATACGATGAGGGGATAAACGTTTGATTCAATCGATTGCATTCGGTTTAATTCTATACGTTATGAAGGTATGTATGTACTATTGCTTTAATATATTACTATTGCTTTAATTAGCCCCTTTTCGCCCACAATGCTTTGTGTGATCGTTTGACATTACGTTGACGAGAGCATGACGATCCCAACAACATTGTTAATATTATTAATGCCAAAGTAACTCTGTCTGTCTATCTGTGGCGATTTAACGCCAAAAGTATCGAACCGATTTTAGTTTTAAAATTAATGCATCCAAGATTTAGAAACTATTCAAGTTGCAGTGTCCCACCAAAACTCAAAAGGGATATATTACAGACAAGCATTAGCAGTCCAGTATTACACGCATGCTTTAGTTGATATATGTAATTAAATAACATTGCCATACACCACATTATCAAATACCTAATTATCAAATATAACGAGACAAACTCCAATCCTTATCAACAAGCAAAACGGATATTAATTAGCATTTCGTTTTGAAACTGCCATTGAAAACTTAACAATCGGATGGCCTATAAACGTTTCCCATTACTGGAGTGGGCGGTATCGCAAACGTCTATCAAGTCCGGCGAATAGGCCTCAACTTCTGCAGTCACGCGAGAGACCCGTAAAACGGGGATTTATTTCCAAAGCCACATCGATGGGTGTATGATTTGTAGGTTACACGATTTGTTGACGTTTAATTTCATATTGCTACTTTGTTAGAGCAAGTCGAGCCCACCTACAGCCGCTCTACGATAGGCTGGAATCGTCTGAGGGGCAGAAGCTTATCTATAGATTGGCACGTTCTAGGGTCAAAGCGGCACAGGATATCTCCAAGTGCCGCTGTGTTAAAGACCCTCACGGTGACCTACTATGCGAGGACCTCGCGGTGAAGGAGAGATGGCGCTCTTACTTCCACGAGCTGTTAAATAAACAGCATAGAGAAGTGCAGCCACCGGACCTCCCTCCGAATCTTGGACTTGTGCCACCGGTAACGCCTGAAGAAGTAGAGAATGCTCTTCGCCGCATGAAGAATCGGAAAGCTGTCGGAGCCGATGGAGTCCCCATCGAAGCCTGGAAGGCAATGGGTGGTCGTGGTGTGGGCATCCTAACTGACCTTTATAACCGCATACTCAGCACCGGCAGGATTCCTTGCCAATGGAGACTGAGTGTTATCACCCCGGTCTTCAAGGGCAAGGGATCAGTGCAAGAGTGCGGTAGTTATCGCGGTATAAAGGTCATGTCCCACACCATGAAACTATTCGAGCGGATAGTAGACTCTCGAATCCGTCAGAGTGCACTGTCTCTGGATGTCAATATGGTTTCCGCCCCGGTCACGGGACTATGGACCCCGTTTTTGCCCTAAGAATCATCATGGAGAAATACAGGACGAAGAACACGCCTCTCCACTTCCTATTTCTGGACATGGAGAAGGCCTTCGACTGTGTTCCGCGTGCGATGATTTGGTGGGCCCTGAGGTCCAAGGGAGTGCCAGAAACGTATGTCGATATCATTAGAGACATGTACTGTGATTCCGATTCTGTAGTTAGGACCGCTGTTGGCGACACTTTGCCCTTCCGTATAACCGTCGGAGTACACCAAGGCTCCGTCCTGAGTCCGTTCCTCTTCAGCCTGATATTAGACGTATTGTCAGACAGCATCAGAGACCACCATGAGCAGCCACCATGGCTACTTATGTATGCTGACGATATCGCGCTGGTGGACTCGGACAGGGGACGGCTGGTGAGACGTGTTAACACATGGAAGGAATCGCTTGAGAACGGGGTCTGAAACTCAACGTGGCGAAGACAGAGTACTTGGCCTGCAACACTACAGATTCCATGTCCGTCCGCATAGGCGAAGACACGGTCGAGCGCACGGACCGGTTCAAGTATCTGGGATCTGTACTCCACGCGAACGGCGACATCGACTCCGACGTCAAGGCACGCATTTCTGCTGCTTGGGATAAATGGCGGGAGGTGAGCGGCGTCACTTGCGACCCTAAAATGCCGGTTAAACTGAAGGGACAGGTCTATAAATCCATCATTAGGCCTGTTCTCTTATATGGTAGTGAAGCATGGCCATTACTTGAGCGGCACAAGCAGGAACTGCGGGTCACGGAGATGAAGATGCTGCGCTGGATGTCGGGAGTTACGCGAGCAGATCGCGTAAAGAACTCCCGTATTCGCGGCAGCCTTCATGTCCGAGACATCGCTGATAAACTGCAAGAGTGCCGCCTACGTTGGTACGGTCATGTTTTACGGAAACCGGCAAACTACGTAGGGAACAAGTGTCTAGCCATGTCGCTACCGCCGGGTCCCGGCAGAAGGGGAAGGCCCAAGAAGGCCTGGCTTGACGTCGTAGTGGATGACATGCGTGCCAACAAACTCTCCGTAAAGGATGCCGAAGACCGTGCGAAGTGGAGAGCTAGGAGTAGGAAAGCGGACCCCGGGCTCCGCAAGGATGCAACCGGGAAATCGCGAAGATGATGATGATGATGACTTTGTTAGAGCAAGTGTTATTCGATGCTTTAACGATGAAGGAAAACATCGTGACATTCTCAGGTTGTGTAGTCGACCAACCCGCAATATGGGCTGAAGTTATAAATAAATTTAATTGATCCCAGGGACCAGACAGAGAACTATTAGTGTGATGAATATCAGTGATATTCCTGATATCTACAACACATTTTCTTAAGCCATCAATGAATACACAGTGAAATTTTAGTGGCTGTTTTCCCGCAGTAAAATTATAAAAAAACGATAGATTCCCTCGTTTTCGAGTTGGAAAATTATTATTCTAAAAACTTAAAAAAAACATTTTTTTTTCTTGGATTAATTTGTATTTTGTCGATAGTATTACTAAAGGCAAGTCGTTCTGCCTCGGGAAAACAACCACTAAAATTTCACGGTGTATTTTAATCGAATCTATTCATATTATGTTCTTCCTATAATAAATTCCACTCGTAAACTTAATGGAAATTACTCTTTAGTAGATAAGCGAGTTTTATAGGCCAATCAAATTGAAGTCCGATCAATCGGGTGCATCATTATAAATGACGAGCGTGATAAATCTGTAAATTGTAAACATAGGTTATGGTTGTGCGGCGTTCCATAAATGGGCCTCGGTAAGCATGACTGGCGAAGTGGGTCAGATACGGGTTTTGTTTGTTACGAGAGAAAATACATTCAGGGTCGTCTTTTAACTTTAGTGACGTAGGATTTTGTAAAGGGTGATGATGGTGGTTGCTATATTGGCTAAGATGCCAGTTTATGAATGTATTAATGAATCAATCATTCATATAGAGTAAGATGTTTTCTGTAAAAGTCATAGTCACTCACGAAATCAGATCATGCAAATGAAATAAAAATGTACCTATATTAGCAAAAGATACCGATAGAGAGATAGAGTGACCAAAATTTTTTTATGTGGACTTACAGGAAACCCTTTATGTATAACATATTAAAAATAAACTCTTTCGCACGAATCCCAAAGTGGGGTCGGTTTGGTGTTAACGTATTAATAGGGTCCTATACTCTGATAGACAAAATACTTCAAAATGTTGATTTCGAAGTAAAAAGCAACGAAAATTTTTATTTTGACAAAATACACCCGCTTTCTCCCCAAAAAAATTAATTAAAATTACAACTTTTTATTTACCCGCGAAAACGCTGTGCGCCATTACGTGACGTCATCATGGTATAAACAAAATCTGACAGGTGGAAATGGTGGAATCGCTCGCGCGTCTAACCTAACCTAACTAAACGACCACACAAGTTTTTATAAATATTAGTGACTACTTGTGCAGTGTGTTTGTTATTAAATAAATTCATTTAATAATTAATCATGAATTACAATCGCTATCATTGGTGTGTGGCGCCGAGCTGCAAAAGCACAAGCAAAATTACTCCAGAAAAGTTATTCGTTAAAGTACCAGACGATATAACAATGAGAAATATTTGGTTGGAACTCGTAAACAGAGATCCTAAATCATTGTCCACTAAAAGTCGACTGCATCTTTGTGAAGATCATTTTAATGTAAGTAAACTTTTACATTTAATCTAATAATACTTTGCCTGTCAGGTAGGTAAATAACCAACTTTAATGATTAACGTAACTAACTTGTATAAATCTTCCACCCTCTTTATACTGTTTAACGTAGTGATTATATTCTCTTTGATTGTTTTACTACTTTTATGCCCTGTAGGTTCATGTCAATTGTCATTTTTACATTTATAAAATAAAGTCCATCGCCACGTCTGTCTTTTCACGATAAACTCAAAAACTACTTAACGGATTTTCGTGAGGTTTTCACCAGTAGATAGAGTGATTCTTCCCGAAGATTTTAGTGTATAAACATACCCCAGGTGCAGCCGGGGTGGGCCGCTAGTTCCATAAAATTTAAATACCTACAAAGAAAATTCAATAAATTTAATACATTTTGTTTCAGTTGGAAGAAGATATGGAAAATTACATGGAATATAAAATAATGGGGTCCGTGAAACAAGTAAAAATAAAACCAGGAACTATTCCATCCAAATTATTATCATGTACTATGACACAAAGGCTGGATTTAGTTCAAGAGACCGGAGAATCGTCTCAGTCAGGTAATATGGGACTACTCAATCAGTATGCAGTTAAAAGCACTTCAGACTATATCCACCTTTAGACCCGTCGCTCTTATTTTGTGGGCCTAATAATGATTATTAATTATATAATGTACTACTTTATTTAGCACAACATTAAATCCTCTTGCCTGTTTTGTGGACCAATCTGAGTTATTGATATTCTTTTTTATCATTTCCAGATATTCAAATTTTTGGATCTGAGAATAATAAAGCAGACAAAACAACCCAAGTTCAAATAGTGACCACTGACCAGTCCATCCAAGTGCAAGTAATATCACAGGAGGACAAATCAACACAAGCAAATCTATCAGCTCATTACAGAAGTAAATCTACACAGTTCAAGTTGAAAACAAAACATCAGTGTCTCTCACCTTTGAAAAACACTAGTGTGACTACTGCAACTTCACCTCATATTAAAGAAAGCCAAATACATAATAAAGCAAGTACGTCTGGAATCACAAGATCCGCTAAACGAAAATTATCTGTTATGCTTGAAGATCAGTCTGATAGTGAAATGACATTTACACCACCATCTATGGCAAGTGAATGGTCTTCACCATCAAAATCCAAGAATACTTCTGACAGTAGTTTGCCTGAGGAATTAAAATTAGAAGACCATAAGTTAAATTACCAAAATACTCTGTCTAAAATTAAAAAATATAGTAGACTGTACTTGGGTATTCTAAGGAAGTTTATTTTTTGATAGAAATTATAAGAAAGCATACTCATATAACAGAACAGCACATTTTGTTATGTTTGACAAAAATAAGACTCAACAAAACATTTTCTGAATTGGCTAATGATTTTGGATTATCACTTCCACAAACCAGTAAAATATTTCTTGCTAAGTTACCACTAATAAGCAATGTCCTGTCTGCTTTTATAAAAACTTTTAGTGCTAATACAATAAAATTAAACCTACCCATTGCTTTCCGACATAAATTTCACCAAGTTACATGCATCATAGATTGCTTGGAAATTGAAATTCAGAAGCCAACAATAGCTGTCCGTCAAGCACTTACCTGGTTGGAAAAAAAGAAAACAAATACGATTAAATATTTAGTTGCTTGTACACCAGATGGACTAGTCAGCTTTGTATCTGCTGGATATGGAGGCAGGATTAGTGACGTCAATTTAGTAGAGCACTGCAATTTTTTGGATAGTTTGGAACCTGGTACCTGTATTTTAGCAGACAGAGGTTTCAAACATCTAGAACTTTATTTAAAACAAAGAAACTTTACTTTGATAAGACCTCCTAGTGTTAGTAGTGGTTCCAAACTTACAAAATCAGAAGCCAGATTAACCAAACAAGTAGCGAGTCTCAGAATTCATATAGAGAGAGTGATACGCAGAATCCGTGAATTTAGCATATTGAAACCTCATTCTGTAGTACATTCCAATACAATACCAGTTCTTGATGAGTGTATTAAGGCAGCTTGTGGTCTTATAAATCTGCAAGATTCCCTCATCAAATAATTTTTTAGGTATATATTGAGTTGTCTAGTAGAGATTGCTTACAGCGAAAAGACCACCCTATTTGTACAAAGTCTGTATCATATAGTTTTAAGTCTTTTGTGTTTATTTGAATTTGAACAGTAAATAGGTAAATATAGGATACAAAGTAAAATTTATAATAATTGCTATGGCATTGTACAAATTGTTTAAAATGGCAACTTATTCTATTTACCATTCCGACCTTTAGCTGGTGTGTTAAATATTGTATTTGCAGTAAAAGTTATTAATAAACAGCAAATTAGTTATCCAAACTTGCATTTTATTTACACATTTTGTATCTTGTGCAATACATTCCATGTTTATAGATTTTACACAAAATTGTTAACGAATCGGTAAACATTTCCAATATGGATGGCTGCATGAAGGGTTGAAGGGGGATAGTACTTGGTAGGGGGGTTGCTACAATCTTCCTTCCCTCCACCTCCTCACTCAAATCTACTGTCCAATGGACTTTTTTTCTGGTTTGCTTACAATAAGCGTAACATGATGCAGAGCCAAAGATTGAGCGGAGCTAACGATGGAATGACAATTTTTTATTTTCCATTTATCTTTTTAATTTTTTTTTGGCTGGAAACCTCGCTTGTATAATCCTCATTGCAAATTTTCATAGAAATCGGACGAGCTCTACTCGCTCCGGTCAACTACTATACATGGACTAAAATCTATCTTTATGAATTAACTAGTAATCCATCCTGTTATTGCCCATAGGTGTCACTCAGGAATAATGTATCTTTCCAGAAGTGAAATAATTCTTCAAATTGGTCCAGTAGTTTCTGAGTTTATTGGTAACAAACAAAAATGCAAACCTTTCCTATAATAAACAAATACCAAAATACAAACAGACAACACTTTTGTGCGATTTATCTGTTTTTAGCATATCTACAGGAGATAGATCTATTGTTGATGTGAATAAGTCACGGGCACAGCTGGTATTTTAAAGTAAAAGACTTCCATATCGTTAAGTATTATTTTATTCTAACAGTTTCATACAGAACTGGAAATATGTTTTGTTTCCAAAATAAAATAACACTTTGAAGTATTTCCGATACATATTCTTCATCGTATTCAATCTCCACAATATCCACTTTATTGTCATTTTCAAAGTCACTACTTGCAACACAAAAAATAACTTTTTTCAAATTAGCGCAATACATTTGCATCTGCACTTGACCGTAATATTTTTTACAGATAACACCATTTTTGATATAATTTTTTCAGTTTTGTTACTGCTAGGACACTTAATTTCTATAATGGTATTCCTTTCCAAAATGCCATCTGGTGAACCTGCAATCACAGGATTCTTGTCAGATATAAATAAACCACATTTTTGAATTTTTTTCCCTATCTTTTTTCTACCGTTTGTCTTACTGCATCTTCCAAATTCTTTCCTCGTTTGATTGCAGGTGTTTCGATGGTTCTTGCACCAAGAATATTCGCCACCAAAGCACCATCAATGGTTTTGCACCGACTCACTTCAAAACATTTTGAAGCAGTAATTCTCCCATATCTTAACTCGTACCAAAATCCACTGTTATGTTGAAGTCTTGTCTCTTTTTCTGCATTTCTAATACTTATGTCATTAAAATATGGTGCTATTTCAGTCAAAAATGCATCACAATCATTTTTGTTAATTTTACACATTAGGTAATGTAAGGAGAGCATTTGGCTTTTCTAAAAAGTAAAATACTTTTCATGTTTTATGTATTGACATGTAGTAATTTTTCTTTTTTACACTCACTCACAAATTCTTCCACGACTTGGAGACCTACAAGTGTATTAATGCTCTCATCGGTTTTGACCTTGTTTTTACTCATTTCTTTAGTAGTAATTATTTTTATTGAAGATCCGACCTTTGCTAGTGTAGATTTTTTCCAATAACACTGTACTGAAGTGCATGATGGCTCTTCGCTCCGACGATGACACCACATCAAAACTGCAACAGCATGTTTACATCCACCACTAGATGCAGGACAATCATGGCATGTCACTTGTAACACTTCAGCTTCTTCCTCATCTACAATGAGGGTCACTGAATATGGTTTGGAGCGCACTTTATGTTCCGGACATATTGTACACTTTAAAAGTACATGTTTGATGGCTCCTTTGAAGTCGCACGTACCCAATAGCATCGTCGCCGTATGATTCTCTTGCAGATCTGTGAAAATGATAAATTTTAAAGTAAAGTCAACAACACTAGAAAACAGAACATGGTTAGGTAACCTAAACCTATCAAATAATTTGTACTAAGTATTAGGTATATTTGGCACTATTAAAGATTAAAGATATTATCAATCATAGGTTACTTACAAAGATGTTTTAATATTCCGGAATTCAGCAGAACAGAAGTCTGTGTTCGATGCAAAAAACTTTGCAATCATCATTGAGTCAATTCTCGGTAGATTCGTACTATCTGCTTTAACAAAACCGGTTTCCATTATGCAATCTGCTTTTCTATTATTATCTAACATAAAATACGCGAAAAATAAAATATACTGGAAGATAAAGTATTATAGTTGCAGTCCATAACCTATAAACCCTCTTAACAGGCAGATGACAGATAGCGACGAGAGCTTCAGTGCCATTATGACGTCACACCATGGCGTCTCGTGTTTTAAGTCACGTGTTACACAGATTAAAAATACAAGTTTTTAAATTAAGTTTATTGAAACAATCATGAAAAAATATCGGTTGAAATGTACATATTTGTGTTCATTATTAAATATATTTTAATTTTATATGAATGACATATTTTTCTGTTCACCACCGAAAGTACCCTATTGTGGTGATTCAGAGCGCACACGTGAATCATAGCGCGAGACTCGGGCTCGGACAGGGTAGCCATGCTTCTTCTAAAACCTAACAAACCAGGAAAAACGGCCCTGAGCTCTGATAACACATTTCATACAAGAAAAGATAAAAGAATTTCAAGTATGTAATGTAAAAATAGTTTGAGACGCCAAGCCGCTTTGCTATAGCACCCTTGTTTCAAACGGGGCCTGGATTAAGTATTACTTTTTTTCCCCAACCTAACACACATAAAACAAATACAAAAAAATCTTAAAGTGGACCCCTAAATTGGCATGCTTGATTTGGGGGCCACCAAAAATGCATTGCCTTGGTACTAGAGGCTAGTCAGTAGATATTCGGAACTTGCCCAGACTACATAATGAACCGGTGCAATAGTGAACTCCCTAAACATCAGCTAAACTAGGATAAATCCGCGAAAAACCAGGTCGCATGGCAACAATAGTCACGGAGTTGCTTTTCTGAAGTGCGCACTCATCCTGTCAGAGTATAATTCTGGGATTCGCTCACGATGATGTAACACTGTAAATAGTTCAAGTTTGAATACATACTTAGGTTCGAGTATATATCGCACTCAATTGTGCCAATAACACACCAGTCATATTTATAGACGTGCCCAATAAAAATAAACGGTAAGCCCTTGTATATTTGGGATAGGATCGACGGTTTAATGATTAAACTTACCTACTATGATATATTTTTTTTAACTCACTGAAACTTCGATGATAGCTTGGAGTAGCCTCGTCATTATCACGAGGCCTGCGGGGGAGCGAATGGTTCTCAGCCCTAAGTTCAAATCAGCATGGCAAACTACATAACTTCTAATTTACATTGTTCATTCTGAATTTATTCAAGCAATCTTTACTGGTTAGAGTTTAAATGCATATATTTATCAATTATAATATAGGGAAAGCCAACGTTGTAGTAATTTATTAATAACTACATTTATCTGAACACAGGATAGAAGTGCACAGAAATAAAGTTATAACGACGCAGGGGAGATACGAATCACATGTCCCCAAGTGAACAAATTCAATTTGATATAAACTGCTGAATGAAATAAAGGAGACGTTCGGAGCAATGATATTGTCATATGTTTTTTTAGTTAGTTTATTACATTGTTTCAGCCCACGTTATACATAACGTACGTTGTATAAGGCAAAGAAATTAACCATTACTCCCACTGTTCTTTTAGTGTTATTTCCAAACAAACGTATACGTATATTTAGTGTAATGGAACACGAAAGTCTAAAATCTTACAAAACGTATACATGTTGATAATGATATTTAATCGAATGAAAATCAATAATAGTACAGGAACTACTTGAGAAACTAAAGCGAAGAGTACTTTTAAATTTCCGCACGGTTACCAGTGTTGTATATGTGCAACACTAAAGGAGCTTATTGACTTCATGCGTCATACGGCTTATAAAACATCCCATCTACAACAGCCCAAAGCATACAACAAAGTACACTCTCCAACTTGTCCGTCAGCTGTAACGATAAAGCCGTTGCACAATTAAGAGCCGACGATCGCCACCGGACCACTAATTTAATTAACGCCAGTTACAGCCCAATTGCGAGATTTGAGCAGTAAATTCGACCAGATGTCTGTGTCTAGTTGGTTCCTTCTGCGGGTGTAGGGTTGCCAACCGTACTATAATATATAGTATTGTACTATATTTCGGGTCTCCGTACTATATACTGTCGAAGAAAGATATAGTACGCGAAAATACTATATTTTTGTGCAACATATGAAGGCCTTTATGTCAGCAATGTTTAATCGAATAAAAATATATATTTTGCAATTTTTGAACTCGCCTTTAGTTCCACAGATTTATGTGCTAACCTGTTAATTAAATTCCAATTGATAATTTTCAATTCAATTCGATATGATACGATTACGGCATTATGCCACGAGTCCGGTCCAGCCGGAAAACCAGGGGGCGCAAATTTTGGGAATAAGGAAGAAGCCGACCGACCATAACCAGGCCGGTATTCACCGTAACAACCAGTATAGGAAAAGGAGAGATATGCTCTGCGTTTTCTTTTATATTTTCTTTGCGGCGCATGTCCCAATGTGGGCCTGGAAGTCGTTATCTCCATTCGAGCGCTTGGCTGCAGAATATTCATCTTCTTCTGTTGGTAATATCATCTTCTGTTGGTTTGTAGAAAATTGCTGATAAGAAATATATCTTTTATACAGATCAATAAGTTACAAAAATACTGTCTTTTCTTTAAAAAATACTATATTTTATAGATGTGTATATTTGAAGCATTTTTTGAAAAATACTATATTTCGCCGAGGATATGTTGGCAACCCTATGCGGGTGTCATCCCGACACTATTTATAGCTCCTTCGATTGAATGGGACTTTTCGGTTGGTGCTTTGGCATTTGAGTAATTGGATCGTACGCGATATCCAAGAGTTAAATCAGTTTCAAAACAGTCAATCCGAGAAATAATTTAGCTCCGGGACTTTGTTTGACTTCGCAAGTGCTGAAGAAAGACATAGCATAACTTGTAGGTCGAACGATGAGGTTCGTCTTTCGATACTATACATACATATATGTACTGGATATTAAAGTAGTCATTATTGCACAAAAAAAAACAATACTACATTTTTAATTTGAGAAACACTACTGAGTTTAATTAGTTCGTCCCGAAGCTCAATAATAATTGTTTCGAATAAAAGGAATTATTAATTGTAGAATTTTATGAAAATAAAATGCAACGCTCTGAATAACCAGTTCAGATGCTTTAGATTCAAATATGCCCGATAGTTGCCGCCCACCATTGCAAATGCTTTAGTGAATTCATGTAATACTTTATTACCTACTCATGTAGTTCTTTGTGCTAGCCCACAGACCTTGGGAGTAATTAAACGTCATACGAGACACGTAATTGACATTATTAAGATCATCGCACTCCGATATTAGGTTACATGTAAAATGTAACTTCGAGAATTTAACTTTTTTCCTAACTTACTACGATGATAGCTCAGATTGACTGGCTCGGTGGAACAGTGGTTAGTTACCCTGGCTGGCGGTTCCAAGAGTCGTGGGATCGATTCCCACTCGGGATAAATATTTGTGTGATGAACATCGGTGTTTGTTCCGTGTCTGGGTGTGATTATGTATTTAAGTATGTATTTAAAAAATATTTATGTATGTATATCAGTCTCTGACGCCCATAGTACAAGCTCTAAGCTAAGCAAGTTTGGGGTCAGATGACCGTGTGTGGAAATGTCCAAGAGATTTAAAAACAACATAAACTTAGAGCTAAGTGCTAATAAGAGGCTTGTCATCATAACCGAACTTGCGGGGGAGCGGTTGGCTCTCACCCTTAAGAGAGAATGTGTTCATAAAACTAGTTGTGCCAAGCAGATTTTGGTGTATGTTATTTCACTCGCAAGAAACTTGCAGTTACCAACATTTCTCTTAGGGACGTGTGAGACATTATTTGCGGTCACACAATTTATAGCATTCGCTTTAGAGACATTAGTAAAGGCAGAGAAGCTGAACATTTGCAATTCGATTGTAATAAGCATTCAGTTTGTGAGATCATGACAAATGCTAACAAGTTTTCTACTTAATGTCTCCTGAGAAAAAAAAATGCAGTTTCAACATAGATTTTTTTAAATATTATTGCTTCTCTGACGTATTAGGTATCTTCTGAAGACCAGTGTTGCGATGTGTTCTGACTCCTCGACACATACTGAGCAGACAGGTTTTTAGTTACATTGACGTCTTTTTTTTACTTTAATTGAGTGCAAAGATTAAAATGTGTATCTAAATAATCGTTTTATTTCTTAAACTCGACACCAAAATGACTATAAAATCGAAGTCGTGCGTATTCAAAAGTAAAGCTTGACTGGACTCGATTAGAAACGTACCTATTGCACGTACACCTGATCGATGCTCCAATTGATTTGCGTAGGTTAGTTACAGTTAGCGATCGTCTGAATCGAAGCAGACAGAAAGCATGCTTTCTGAAGAATGCAACGCACTGCATGCACCATTAACTCTGGTTCCACGCTGTGATCTGCATCGGCTGAGGGTAGGGTTGGCTAGTACAAGAAAGTTAAAAGGAAAATGAAATATTAGAAAATGATCACGGGTGAACACTGGCGCTTGCAACAGTGCCGAAATATCGGGAGCTCAATAAAATAAAACAACATGGTAAATATCCCGGACAGTTTCAGTTTTCTAATGTGTGTAACCATGACAGTTTAAAATTATATATTGAATATGAAATAGACAGATAGCTTTCTTTATAACTTAACTTTAGTAATCTTTATCAAAAGCGCTTAGGAAATTTGTGATATTTAAAATATATATCATGAGCCAAAGTTGTTTTGGTTGCAAACGAGCCAACCTCATTATTACAGGGAAAGCTGATAAAGAACTATGAACAGATAAATAAACTAAATATAAATATTAATCATCATCATCATCACCAGCCCATATACGTCCCCACTGCTGGGGCACGGACGGGACTACCCTAAACTAGGGCGATCAGGACTTAGTCAACCACGCTGGCCAAGTGCAGGTTGGCAATTCAATACCTACTTTTTGTTCTGTCTGAAAATTAAAAAAATTGTTCAATAATTTATTTACTTACAACTTCACAATAAACAATCAGACAAATCTCTTATCTCTTTGATAGCTCAATTTAAAATAGCTCCACTTTCTTTTTAGGCATTTGATACAGCCCTAACACCACCGGGATGTGATTTACGTGCACTCGTATGCAGTGTGATGTGCATCGCGACCAAATCTGCACCGTTAATGTATTTTAATTTATTTAATCTTGCACCTACGGTACTATTATTCAAACTAACACTGTTACTATTGTTAAGTTGATAATAGGATTGTTTTATGCTTAGTTATATTAGTAGAAGTAACAAACCGTTTTACTTTTTGTTAGTTACGTCCATATCGTGTATGTATGTAGTGCAAGAAATTTAATTAATAATACTAAAACGTTTTCTTAATATAAATACACCTAATAAGTGGTTATTATGTGTATTTATTTTGAGATTTTAAGACGAAAACATAATATTAAATACTATCGACCAGGATAAAATTATCAGTGTTTCTCTACATAAACCACATTAAAATCAGTTGCGTAGCTTTGAAGATCTAAAGAAGCATACACAGGGCCAGACTGCGGGAAGCGACTTTGTTTTATAGTAATGAACATGTTTTTTACACAATGTATATGTACGATGTATGTCTATGATTCTTATTTATGCATATATCAGCCAGTCCCCAATAAAAACAGATGATGTATCCTCGTGACAAACACGCTCTTATCACATTTCATCGTTACGCATAATCGCGAACGGTCCATCTGGTTAATAAAGCTTTACATGATAATGTAATTAGGCCCGACCGGGGTAAACCTCTGTCATGCCATCCGAGGTAACACAGCGTGTTACATTTATCCCGCAAATAACCACCAGCTTAATAAATGAAATTCCATTGCTTGTAACTTGATAATAGGAGGAGGCGTAATATCTCTAGACACTTATTTGTAGTGTTGTTCTTGTAGGTATAACATTTTACTGAAGATAAAAAAATAGCTCACAACATCTCTTGTTGCGATTCCGATGCAAGTTGCTTAAGCACTTGAGTTTCAGATATCCGAATCAACAGTGGTATACACAAATATATCATCATTATCATCAGTCCATTCCTGTCCACTGCTGGACATAGGCCTCTCCAAATGCACGCCTCTTCTCTATATCCTCGGCCACTCGCATCCAGCTCCCACCAGCCGTCCTGCGCAGACCGTCACACCACCTGGCCTGCGGGCGTCCTACACTACCTTTGCCGAAACGCGGTATCCACTCCAGAACTCATCGTACGTATACTTGAACATATAAATAACACACCAAGCCATGGAAGAAACTCCGATATTCATCACAAAAGCATTTGTCCCCAGTGGGAATCGAACCCAAAGTTCCATCGAGCCCGTCTTACCATAATTGTCTAAGGCAATAAATTATGGTAAGGGCTTCAACAATCTCATATTTTAAGGACGCAATGACAAATAAAGATTTAGCTAAATCGCATAAGAAACATATAGCTTGGAGAATGGCAAATTAAAACCTATCATATTATATGATTACATGCTCCATATAGCTCATTGACTTAATTACTGCACGATGCACATGCAATTACATTCCAGGTAAGTACGTAAATCAATCCAGCTTCTTTTGATAACTTGTTATGAACACTGAATTTATTACTTAGGTATCGAGTGAGCGAGCGAAATTCCAGAGATATTTCATATTAATTAGTTACGCGTTATGCTCGTGTTTTATTATATATGTTTTCTCGATTACATATCGTATATATCGTATTATGAGTCTGTGATGATGATATCGCATTGCTTAGATTTCTGAGTTTCTATATTTTTCCTGGTAACGTTGTATATTTTAATAACATATATTTAATTGAAGTGGACTATGACCGGTCTAGGTATAGAATCTTATTATCTGAGACCAAGACTTATTTTGGGTCACTACATCAATCTGGTTAGTTATTAAATTTAATTGCCTTAAAAGTCTAGCAAAATTTGACCCAGTTTCGTACTGAATATTTTATAAACATATTTTAATTGCCTTTACATTATGTGGCTTAAATCTACCCAGTTTTGATTATTTAGTTAACATAGCGTGTTCGGATATTCCTGAGTGGTATGGAACATCCTTAGTGGCACCCACGTGAACATAACCCACACCTACGATAGTAATGTAGTTCCAATCAAACAATAAGCCTAGGATACCTAGGCTACATACTATAGCAGCATGGTGCACGTGACTTCACAATGACAAAAGCCAAGTTATTTGTGAATTGGTCCATTATCAATTTGGTATTAGTAGACAGAAAAGCGTATACTTCCTTAAGGAAATAAATAATATTGTGTGGTTGACTCATGAGTCAGTTAAATCATGATAACCATGCACAGTAATGAAAGAATTGTGTAATAATTTTCAGCAAAACGTTTGACATAATAATTAGATTTTTTCCGCAAGATAATTTCCGTTCATTCCAGCAAAATTGAGGGGAGCTTGTCATGTCTTCAAATTCTTTGTTTTTGATGACGATAGCACTGTAACTCTAGACGATAGATTATATTCTTAGACCAATTCGAATCAGTGATCGATCATGCACAAATCCAAAGCATTCAAATTAGTTCAGAATGGTGACTTCATCTAGAAGCTAATCAAAAGGTAATCAAAGGATAAAAATCGCCACAAGTTAACGGTTAACTCATATTTAAAGACAGCAATATTAACGTACATAGGCATTTAAAGAACGTACCTAACGAGTTGCGAGAACTGTAACTTCTAATTGGATTTTTTTACGTTTTTCAATGAAAAATTCACAAAAACTTGGACTGGAGTTACTTCAGAGAATCTGAATTAATTATATGGAATCGGTGCCGGTGTGGGGGCTCACAACAATTTATGCGCAATCATGTACCAACGCCCTCGCGAGCAAGCCATTTGTGAGAAGTTAATAACTGAATTTAACTACTTTTGGGAGAACAAATAAATAAGCTACTTAGGGAGGGTTGAATGTGGGCCGCCGGGAGCTCTAGGGAAATTGGGGACATAGAATATGTATTTGTACCACGTACCAACATAAGATAATGTACATGTATTTCCTTAGTGAACCATTCTGCCCGTTTACTTCAATGAACGACGAATGCGAACTTGCTATCGAATGTTTAAATAACAAATTAATTAGGTTATCGTGTTACATATTTGGTCATTTTTAATATTGGTTCATCATATGGAGTATTATTCTAAACTTATAAAAGACTAGCGACCCGCCCTCGCTTCGCTTCGGGGATATCTGTATCTCTATGTAATATATTTTAACCCCGTAAGAGAAATCTATTTTTTTTAATCTAAAAAAAGCCTATGACACTCAGGGATAGTGTAGCTTTCCAACAGTGAAAGATTTTTTCAAATCGGTACAATTGTTTCGGAGCCTATTCGAAACAAACAAACAAACAAAAAATCAAACCTTTCCTCTTTATAATATTATTATATTACATATTAAATTGACTCCCCCGTACCCCAGTGCCGCTTACATGGAGCCTACATCGCATGCTGGCTAGCTGAGCGCGGTGGCGGCAACCACGCGACTTTTTTCTAATACTTGCATTTTTAAACTCGTGATATCTTCCGAATTAAATGTCCGAATTGAATAATTCAAAAAGTAATAAAAAGGTATTGAAGCCGTCTTGAATATAAAGTAATTTATTTTGATAAGGATTAATACCAAGGTACAAATAAAGAGCCCTTTCAAGCGGCGGCATATAAATTAAATTTTTTGAATAAAAAACCGCTTGCTGTGACATAACTATAATATTTAGACATATGCTGTCGCGACACTTTTTGTAGATAATGATGAGTTCTGCAAAGTCTTAGTAAATGGTTTTGTTCTATCTTCAATAGTTTTCGCAGCGTTGGCGACGTAAGGAATTTTTCAAGTCTATTTTTTACACCTTGGGTTACATTATTGGAGTTTTAGTAAGGATCCCTAATTTTTTTAAAAATATAATATAGCCTATGTTACTTCTGAATAATGCAGCTTTCTAATGGTGAAAAAATTATTGCAATCGGTCCAGTAGTTTTTGAGTTTATTCATTACAAACATACAAAATATAAAAATACAAAAATACAAATCTTTCCTCTTTATAATATTAGTAAATCTCTAAATAATGTTTAGAATACCAATACACGCGAGTTTAATCCGTAAAATTAGTTTTATTTCAAATGTGTAGTGCTCGCGCAAATAAAAATAGACAATAATATTGGTATAGATATAGATAGCCAATTATTTACTGGTCCCAATTAAATAGTTTTCATTTATTCAATTAAAATCTGCACATCTGAACGTAAATCCATGTGGGCTACTCAACTTCATACGGCATACGGTACACCGGTTGTTGTATAAAAACCGTTGCCAAAAATTTTTTAGAAAAAATAAAAATAAGGGCAACACCTGCCCTTATTTCTTTTTGTAGCGGTCCCAAGAATGTCGGATTGCGGTCATTCACAGTTCCCTGGAAAGAGACGTGTTGCTCCCATACCTGGGCAACCAATCCAATTGACCAATTTCTATAATTGGGTTAACAGTGAGCGTGTCAATTGCTATTATCGATGATCAAATTCGTTTTCTCGGAACATCAAAAATATACAGATAACCACTACTACTTTGGATAATAACTTGTAACTTTCTTAACACTTAAATTGTTTGATTACATTCATTTTATAATTTAAGCAAAGATAATGTAACGTATGTCTTAATGCTATAATTCAATTACCCAAATCTACACAAAGATATTCAGAAAACAATTTGACTGTACATAGAATTTAATAAAGATCCAATTTAGCTATGAAGTCGGACGCCCAATCGGCTTGTCCGATCCTTGAAGCAACACAATGCGATCAGTATTATTAGTGCGGTATGCTGCACCTGTCGTCTTGCACGTCAATCGGAGGCAGGTGCTAAGAGGAACAAGTTATGGCCGACAATGAAACAAAAAACAATATTTCTCCTTTTGGTCTTGAATTGGCACCGAGAACGTTAATCGACATCCGAGATCGTTGAGCGTGAATGCTAGCCTCATCGGGTGTATTATATTACTGGTCAATAATACTATGGGAGATGTGATCCGACAGTTATTGAAATATGTTTGCGGAAACAGACGGTATTTGACGAAATAACAAGTATTCCGGTTTCTAAACGTTGTGTCAAAGACCTAAACCTGTCATAAAACTAAATTTTGCAGAAGTCTTTCAGGGTAATAGATCACTAAACTACCTTAGGTATCCTTATACAGTTATAGGAATTAATGCAGTCAAGGTACTTATTTATTTATTAGGTATATACCAACGATTATAAATAACAATGATTTATAACAGGGTGAAAGCTAATTGCATAAATAATCACATAGGTATACACCACATGCATATTTTAAGTTGTACAACGTAACGTATCGGTGAAATAGAAAACGTAACCAACGCAAAAGTGTAAGAAAATGAATTTGATTCATAGTTTTTTTTCTACAATCCTTACAGTAACCACTCCAGTACGTGCCATAACAGACACCCATACAAATTGCCAAAGATATTTCCGTCTAACCAGTGTTTATAACACGGCGTGGCGTGGCGGGGGAACGAGACGAGATCTTTGTCCTTAACCTACTAGCCTCTATCGATTCGTGCCGAGTCCTGTAACCTGCAGTACCGTCTCAAGATAGGACTTTGGGAAACTTGTAAGTCAACGATGTTAAGTCTACTAAGTTTAATATACTTAGATGACATTATATTGACGATGTATTCTTTAAATCGTCGATTGATCTTTTGTGTAAGGGTAATATTTATTTATATGACATTATGATCGACGTTAAAAGAATATTCTACATTTTGTGATGGATAAATGATATTCTTTATATGCGATTTCATCTCTATTAAAGAGGACGTCATCTAGATAACTCCTATGGGTATAGGTGAAGGAAAAAAAGCTTTACTTACAGGAATGTAGAGTTATTTACATAAAACTAGTTCATAAGAAAGCTATATGGCCATAAAAGGTTAATTTAAAAAATTATAATTGAATGCCGACAGCAACTAAGCGTGTAATACAGAGAACAGGTAGATAAACGTTAAGAATACTAATAAAACAGTAGTTTCTACGAATAAGAAGATTGCAATATCAATAATGTATAAGCGGAATTCAGAGGAAAGAGATCATCATATTTTACAAACATACTAGATAGTACTACGTGAATCTTGAAGAGTAATGAATGTAAGCATTTCCGTGTATTCTCCAGACCCGAGCCAAAATTTCTCTTATATCTTTGTAAATTATAAATTAGGTCACGTCCCTAAGTTTACCTCACTATTTGTATGCAGGAAGTACGCTTGAATCACGAGTCTAGACCTAAGTAATAATCTTGGCCGTATAAACCACCATGTTGCTAAACAAATGCGTGGACTTCGCCTAATAAGGAACTCTATCGGACCTATTGTAACGATCTTTATACGTTATTGTAGTTGCAGAATATCGAATCATGCGTCATAAATAAGCTGTGTCTCTTTCTTATTTCACTTGCAAAAACGAGACAGGCATACGATAGAGTTTTCGTATCCTTAATGCTAAATGTCTTTATTAAAGTCATAATAATTTCAGATGAAGTAAGCAGCCCTTGAATAATTTATTTTCACATTGCCACGTTGGTCTATTGGTGGCAAGCACTGCGTAGGTATAGACCAAGAGTCCGCGTTTAGACTCGATCCGCGTATGAGTTTAGATTAGCCATCATAACTGAAATAGCATGGGGTATCCAAGCAATTTAACTTTTCAGTACGATTCAGTTATGAAAATGCCTGTTTTATCACAATGAATCTATACGTACGCAATACGAACACACAACGAATAAACAAAAAGCTACACCGAATTTTCTACGTACGCAATATGGATGTACAGTTAATTAAGAAATTGCATGGCATTCCCATTTACCAACGATGTAATTTGAAGCACTTAGCACGCACACATATTTGTAAGGTGTCACAACACAACACTATTTAAAGTTATTTAGGTAAGTAAGTATATGTGAACAAAAGAAAATTGCTGAGTTTACATTCTTTATACTAGGTTCAATAATTAATTTCATCCATGTTAAAAACAAAATTCCCTGCCTAGGGATCGAATTCACGACTCATTGAATGGGGATAATATACTGACTATAGCAAAAGCGACTACAAAATGCAAAACCCGATATCACACCAAAACTACTCAACCGATTAAAATGAATTTCAGTACATAGATAGGCTCTAGAGAATTTGTGAAAGAAAAACGTCGCTGTAATGTTTTGTGTTATAAAATACTTCACGCGGACGGTGTCGTAGGCAAAGCTAACAGTTTAGTAGTAATAAATAATATTAAAATAAATAATGAGAGATAATAATGTATGAGAAGATAAACAGTACTTTTCAAGACGGAACAAAGCCCGGGAGTGTTTAAAAAGCCACCGTTAGCACAAACATTGAAATAAATTGTTACTTTTATCAGAATACTATCGTGACCTGGCTAGCGTGACTTACACCAAGCTTATGTAAACCTACTTGCTACTGGTCACCTATAATACGCTAGCAGACTGTATGCCGTGTAAAGCGTCCTTAATTCCCGCAGGCTCAAAAGAACACGACAAATTTCGAGGAGGATTTTAATTAAGATTTCCTTATCCACATTTTTAGGGGTCAGCCCTGCGGACAATGGAATTATTTGAGGCGTCTCTCTGTATAATAACGCGAAAGCCACAGGAGATTGTATTCATTATTGTAATGGAAGGCAGGGACTAAATCATGATTTTCCTTCAACAAAGTGAAAATGAGAGAGACTAATTATAATTAGCGATCGCTGTTAGTGATGGAGACGGGGAGTGGAATGAGGAGACAGCTTGAGATCTTTCCTGGGACATGGGATCAACTAGGCCTGACTTCATTAAGCCATCATTATAAGTAGGTATGGCCAAGCAGTATGTTGCCTTGACTGTAGGATTAAATTATTTCAGCTCTCCATATCACATGGTAATCTTCAATGATGTGCAACACTAACTAACCATCGAGCATTGGACCAAATAAATCACGAACAAAACAACAAACAAGAAGTCAATGGCTGAATAAATTACAATAACAAACGCAACAGGACTGAAATGAATTTATGCGTTTAGAATCTCATAAGGCAATTGAAGCATTGCCCGAGTGTAGAGGATGCATCGTTATTCAAACATCTCATGCGCTTCTATGAGTTGTGATCACTGCGTTTGATTGGATGATTGTCACATGGATCGCGATAAACGTGGGAGGGTGGTGCCTCTGAAATAAGGAATGCACGACTGGGGATCGTGCGGTGACGTCACCGTTTCAATCCACAGCTAATCCATATGCAGCGCTCTATTTTGTAGGTTGGATTGCGGCAGGAGCGCTTGCACGGCGAACTAAACAACTGGCACTTAAGGACTTATATTTAGGACATATTTTTCAATGTGTTTTCGACGACTTCGTTCGTAGGTAGATGAATTTTAAACTAACTATTTATTTATTTATTTATTTGGACATCCAGTAGCTTTTACATTTCAATTATATATCTAAGTAACATGAACAATTTAAATAATGTGGTACAATGCAAAGCTTTTAAAGGTGTCACATCATGCACACAAAAGTCATACTGACAACACTTACAGGAAGAAAACTAAACAAAACATAAACAAAATTTAACACTCTCTATAACACTTATAAATATAATCTTAAACTACACTTCTTAAATTTAACAGTACATTTTTCTTGAAACCAAACAATGTGTCGTGGAATACGTCAATTTCCTCACTTAGGGAATTGTATGATTTCGACATTCGTGAGATCATGGAGAACTGTTTCAGATTGGTTCTGGCAGGTGGTTGGTGTAACAGTCCTTTACCTAGCTGCGCGCGTCTAGGCACATGTCGAGGAATACGCAGGTTAACAGATTGCAAGAGCGGTGGACAATTATAATGATTCCTCAATAACTTGAACAGAAACACCATGTCGTGAAGCTGTCTCCGAAGCAAAAGGCTATCCATTTTAAAATGATTTAATTTGTCAACATATGTGGGGAGTTTTTTATGTAATCTACAAGAGAAGGAAATATGTCTGAGAAATCGTTTTTGAATACGTTCTATTCTAAGTTGATGTACGTTATAATGGGGTGACCAAACGACACTGCAATATTCAGCATTACTACGTACATAAGAATTGTAAATGGCTATTTTGGTTTTTGGATTTCTAAATTGTTTGCCATTACGAATAATGAAACCTAGCATCTTAGATGATTTTTTTATTATGTTGTCAATATGAGGCAAGAAAGTTAATTTAGAATCGAAAAGAACACCCAAATCTCTTAGTACAGATTCCTCTTTAACTAAAGACCCTCTTAAGTAAAATTGAGACTTTACAATATTTAGCTTACGAGTAAATGTGATAGAGTAACACTTGTTAGTATTTAGCGACATCTTGTTAACTTCACACCAGTCGGAAATAGCGTTAAGATCTTCCTGAAACAGCTCGCAGTCTATTGGTTCTTTTATAAGTTTACAGAGTTTTAGATCATCAGCAAATAGGTATGCGCTGCTATACTTGATACATTTAATTATGTCATTGATAAACAAGTTGAATAGCCAGGGACCTAGATGAGAGCCCTGGGGCACTCCGGACGTAACTGTATATGTATCTGATTTATAACCCTTCACCACTACATACTGAGATCTATTTAATAAATAAGACTTGAACCAGTTCAAAAGAGATCCATAAACACCGTATGAGGCCAATTTTTTAAGTAGTACAAACTGACATACTCTATCAAACGCCTTAGCAAAGTCCATATATACTGCATTAACTTGGTGTCCAGAATCTACTGCGTTTACAAGCTCGTTGTGATAAGAAACTAGATTCGTACTCGTAGAGCGAGATTCGACGAAGCCGTGCTGTTCGTCTACGAAGATCTGAGTAGTATGATTTTTTAAATAGGGGTAAATTAAAGCTTCGAATGATTTGGCAAAAACTGACAAAATAGATATTGGCCTATAGTTTGTAATGTCTCCCTTGTTACCACTCTTAAATATTGGGACTACTTTTGCTTCTTTCCATTTAGTTGGATAGGTTCCGGTTGATAAAGATCTATTAATAATGAGAAACAATGGAAAACCAAGATACGGCGCACATTTGGAAACGAATAATGGTGGAATCCCATCCGGGCCTGCACCTTTGTAAATGTTTAAAGATCTTAAATGCTTTTTTAACTATAGGTTAAATCGCTATTTGCAAAGTTAAATCGGCTGTATTCTCGTTGCGTTCCTTACACAAACGAATTTTCAGGTCCGTAAAAGTGGCAAGTAAGCTATCTTGCTTTTCGAAATGGTTCCTTTATGGTTGGAACTTAAATGTGTAGCCAAGACGAACTTCTCATCTACACGAAACAATATCAAATCGTAAAATATAATTACGTCCAACATTTACAATTACGCCGTAAAATTAAACATTTTATTAGGCAATCAAGTACTTACACGTAATATGGCTTCTACAGGCTTTTATACTTGAACAAGATGAAATTGGTAGCCTAGAACTTGAGTTTTGCCTAGACCAGTGGCCCTCAAAGTCTTGCTTGAATGAAACGTTTTGTGTTATTATTATCATCTAAACTAAATAACTTACTACGTCACTCTTTGAGAGGAAAATGGTGAAATATCAAAAAAAAATAATTAAAAGGTTCAACGCGCCAGAACTAAGTGAAAGGATGATTTTTCCTAAAGTATTCTAGTAGTTTGGTATGAACGTATTATCTTATCAGCTTATTATTTACCACCTTAACAAAGCATGTTGTTCAAAGACAACTTTTTTTGACCGGCTTCTAAATCAATTTCAGACTAAGTCTGCAACAAGGTAAGATCTATTAGCTGAACAGATTTAAATGTCCAGGAGGTTCGAGGATGCCAAACTTTGAGGGCCGGTCCTAGATCAACTAGTAAGATCAACAGCCGTAAACTGGATCGTAAAACTCTGAGGTGGTCCCCACAATCAGCGGCACAGACGGGGGCATTGTCGGTTCCGCACCGGAAGCGCTCACAATCTGGTTGGAAGAAATATGGTCGCTATTGATAAATGTGTGCCAATGCGAAAACTTGCCAGTTGCCATCAGCTTGTTCGCGAACAATGACCATAAACAAAACGCTGGCATTATAGACTGCTTTGACAGGTGTGATGGTGCATTTGGTAATGCCTGAGTTTCTTACGTTCGATTCACATACAGGACACATGTTTACGTAATGAACATCGGTGTTTGTCTTGGTGTGTTATAATATTTAGGTATGTATGTTCGAGTCATTTTTGATTCAGATTTACGTTACATACATGCTTGAAAAGCTAGACTACCATAGATTAGATCAATGTATCCGATGTTGTCTGATATTTAAAGATATTCTAATGTTAACATATTGTCGATATTATTCTACCAAATAATGCAATATGCACTTCGCAACAAATGAGAAAATTTCGTGATGCTTGATTTACAGCACAACAGTAAATAAAGTTGTAATAGGTAGTCGTAAATTAATAGAAAAATCATAATGAAGCCAATTCCTAATTAACTGCCTAACGAATGTAGCTTGTTAGTTAATTGACTAGTTGTTGAAATTCGGATCGAAAGTAATTAGGTACATAACATGTACTTACGATATTTGTTTGCTACATCTGATTCAAATGTTTTTTTTTGTAACTTCATACATAAATAGTTCGTTAGTCAGGTAGGTCTTAGAAAGGTTGCCACTTTAAATTCAAATAAGTACATCTTTTGGTGTGCCACGACCATAGCACAAGGCAGGAAGTGACCTCTGCCTACCCCTTGGGTAAATGACGTAACTCTATGTATGTATCTTTGAAAGAATTTTTTAAAGTTCTCTATCAATTTCAGGCCTAAAATATAAAAATAACTATATATAAAAACTTATTTGGGTTTGTACATACAACATAGCACAGTCAATAATAGTAGTAAGACTGTATTACTATACTACTTTTCATATAATTTTGTATGACTAGTAAATTATGTTTTCAGCGGCTCTCATAATACATAATATTGACCAGTGTGGTAAGGGAAACCAAAAGATACTTTTTAAAGGGTCATACTTTTTAAGTATTTGGTTTACTATACCATATTTTTGTTTGATTTTAAATCTTTGTTGTATTATTACTATATGTAGCATTGTTTTAATGAGCGACCGAGAAATAATTTATTTCCTCTAAAGATAATTTTTGTTTAAGACTGCTTGTTTGGCTAGTATAACCAAATATTTATTTAAATTTTTTAAAAATGGTATCCATTACAACCAAAGAAAGTTTTCCACTTATAATATTAGTTAAAAAAAATTCTTTGAACATTCATAGCTGTTAAAAACGTAACAAAAAATGTTATTTACGATTCTATGAGAAGCTTATCAGTGACATCATGTTATCATACATGTGATAACAGTTTCACTCAGATAGCATAGTTCTTATCGTCACGAGGATGCACATTCAATAGGTATGTAAATCTCATGATTTTTAGTAGAACTAAAAAAATATTCATTACAAAATGAAAAGTAAATGATATTTGGTTGAACATTTTTTTTAATTTTTTAAAAAAAATCTTATAATAGGTAGGTACTAGTATAGAAAAGATCATGCTACCAAACAAGCATAATAAGTAGAGTTTTTCCACACCAAGGATTTAACATCTGAGAGCCATCTGCTTCTCCGCAAGTCCATGATGATGACAAGGCTACTAGCCTCATCATCATTATAAACAATTGTTATATGTCTGTTCGCTCGCGACCACGATTGGTGTAACCCAGTCGAAACGTCGGGCAGTAAGTAGCTATGTAATTTGCTACTCCTAATATCGCATGTAGACCCATAGAGACATATTTTAGTGTAATGGAACGCGAAAGTCTAAAATCTTACAAATTGTTATGTCTTTTTGAAAAAAAAATTGTCTTATTATGATGACTTTTTGAATATTGTTAAATTTAGTTTAAAAATATGAATAGTTCAATGAACTTTAATAAATCATGTGATAATATTACCAATATACTTACTGAAATACACCTAAAACGATAATAAACTATAATTTAATGACTGAACATTATGCATATATGAAGCTAATTAATGTTCATTTGATAATGTTAAGTGTTTATAATTCTAAGCTGATGATGGCCCATTAAAAGCACTACAGATATGCAACATAAACAATAAAATCAATTATGAAGGATGCACTCATTCCTTATCAATCGGACATAGAGTTAGAAGTGAGGAAAATACTGGAGTGCTCTCCTGAGTCACATGTATATTGTCATGACAAGATGTAAATACCTAGGTATTTCATATTGAGTATTTTGAAATGGCTTCTTTAAAAAAATACATGTTTTCAAGTTATCTACCAACATCATGTAATGCAGATAAATTACTTGTTTCAGGTAAGTATTACAAAATTTTACAGCAATTAATCTATTCATTAAAATTTTATAACACTGGAAGTACTGGTTTTATACTTGTGGCTGTATAGATTTTGAGTATTACACAAGAACTTTGAGACTTACACTGACTGCTAGCAGAAAAGAACTGGCTGATTCAATTTAAAAAAAAAACTCACTCGTTGCAGTTCCAGGGAATGGTTGTAGCATCTCAGCAGCTTGTCCACCAGCGGCTTCACGGCGCGCCACGCGCGGTCCTGAGATATCCTCGACGGGTCCGCTATAGCCTCCCGTATCTCCCTCCCAGCCCCTTTGTAACATTGTATCTCCTCCAAAATCCTCTCTGAATCCAACAAAACCCTCTGCACGTCCTCATAAACATCTCTCTCTGTATCCGTCGGCGCAGCGTTCTCGAAATCCAGGAATATATCGTACCGAGGGGACGAACAACAGTTCGAGTCGTCGCGGGACAAAAGGCTCAACAATTTCCCCATTTTTCTTTTAAACGAAATAAACCACAAATTAAAACTTCGACGGTGGTACCCACTGCATTGCCTACAAATAAGTTCTATGAATGAAACCACTGTATCACTTGTTACGGCACAGTTTGTTGTGGTGTATAGATACAAAGTTCGCTATATTTACACGAATGCAGTTTGTGAATGGTTTAAATAAAATAATACGCCCAAATAAAGCACTAACCGAGAAAAATGCTCGCCCTACCTACTCAACCGACAGCAACGGCAAGACTGACCTGTCATTCGAATAATGAAGCGACGAAGCGAATGCTAATGTAATTATCGATATCGAAACAAAAACATTTAAGAGAAACCTATTCAACATTAAAAAAAAGGTACAAGATTAGAAAGACTTTCCTAGTCTATGATGTTATTTTAGTTCCATCCCATTACAAATATTTTAAAAAATCACTTCCATTGTTACCTTAATTAGATTCTCAAGACAAAAGTTCTAATTATACAATTTGTTTATGCCATGAGGATGTAATTATTGTGAGGAATTATCGATAGTGATTGAACAGGATGCACATCACTAACGGTGAACATTGCCATAGTAAAAATATGTTCTAAATAGTTGCCATCACTAAATTCTATTATTTCGATGTATTATAATGTCATACATATCTACTATAATATTAAAATAACAAAAAAATAAGTTAACACAAAATGGTGAAATTATTTACACTCTAAACGAAAAATATTCATTGTCCTTCTTTTTCATAGGATCTTTCACTTTACCTACGTAATCTAAAACACACTTGTCGGAAGTGACGTAATAAAATAAATATTGGAGGAGTAGCGTGGCGCGGGAATACAAATAGACGGCTGAATTTCGCACGGTACATATTTTTTTCTTCCATTTTTCTTTTCATAAGCAATGATATTGATGCACTATTAGTAATATTATGAATTATTATTATGTTTATTCACATAAAAACGATTGAATGCATTTTAATAAAACTTCAAATTATTAGTTTAATCATTGACTAGCTTTAGGGGTGAGAGCCATCCGCTCCCCGCAAGTCTGGTGATGATGACGAACGAGGCTACTCCAAGCCATCATCGTAAGTCAGATAGAAAAAAAAACCTCGACTGGCTTCGACTGGCTCGATGGAACAGTGGTTGGTGATGAATATCGATGTTTAATCCGTGTCTGGGTGTGTTAAATATATTTGTGTATACCACTGTTGTTTATAATGTCTTTAACACAACTGCAATAATTAACTTACCTCGGAATTAGAACAATGTATGTGATATTTATATTATAGGTATATTTTCCTACCTACGGGAGAAAAACTTTGAAGATTGCGAAACATTAAATTTTAATAGTGTAATGATATTACGCAATTAAAGGTCACGGGTAGAAGCTCTCATTAAAATAAAATAAATGTCACAATTCCAGGCTTTATTTATATTTATTATCATAAGTGTATAACATCGACACATTGCCATTAAACATACGATTTACAAATAAAAATCCATTTCTATATTTACAAAATCCATTCCCATCTTTTGATACACGTCTACATAATTTATTATTCATTTCTTAAGCATGCCCGTGAGCAATTTCTTGAGGTATTTACTATTACCTATAACCCAGTATTAAGTACCTACTATAAATACAGAATAATCTAAATAAGAAATTTAAGCCCCTGTATGAAACCTACTGATTAATAGAGAAAAGTGGACAGAACAAGGTTAAGAACGGTTTATCTCAAATTATGTTTACTAAAAACAAGAAAGATACTTCTATGAAACTTATAAAATATCTTAGTGATTTTAAAGATCAGTCTAACATTCGATAAAATTTACAATTTTAGATTCTAACGTTCTCATTATATTAAGGCTACGGCCCCATAATAATAGAGGCCTTTTTACTTATCCGCATATTTATGTAGGTACATTATGTTATGTAATTATTTTATAGTTAATGCCCGAAACACAGATATTACTAAGTTCAGTTGGGCCTGAGAGTCTGTAATGTGAGACATTGGAATACCCACCATTGTGAAGCCATACATTTACATAACTCTAAGACAAAATCTTTCAGACTAGATTGTAAGATTGATTAAAATTGTTTATAGCGTGAAGATTTTGACTTTGAGGTTCATAGTGGCAAAGTGTATTGTTAAGTAATTCTTAACTTTTTAATAACCATGCTTCGTTGGAATTAGCTGTAACAATGTACGTAGATCAACACCGAATTTAGTTGGTAGAAATGTAAGTACGTTATAGTTTAAATTTGAAAAAACTTAAAATAATAAATCATCAGAGAACCTCAAAAAAATTCATGTTGCTTTTGTGTAAGAGCTTTTTATGAAGTCAAACTCGTTAAAACATAATCCTTTTCGAGTCATAGTGAAGGTATGTATTTCGAATGTTTAAGTTGATTATTATAATTATGTAGAGATTAGTGTACAAAATATCATTCAGGATACGTACCAGTCTCTATCACTACAACTCTCATTACAATTTTTATCAAACAGAATAGTAACATGCTATTTATATTCATTCATACACGTTTGGAACAAATGTGTTAGTTCCATTATTGTAACTTGTAGTAACTGTTGTAGTTACATTCCTGTAGGCAGCAAACATACAAATAACATCTACTTACTGTAGTACTAAATTGTCTTAATTAATTGGTGTAAAGATCCGTCTTACAACTATAAGTACTTAATAAAAATTGTTCACTTCAATGTTTATATTCAACACAGGTCATTATCGCTCACCAATGGACTCTAATGATTTATCACACTTTTTTGCTAACAAGTTTTGGTATCATTTGGAAACTGTCAAAAAAACGGAGACGTCTTGAAATGATGTGAAATGAAAACAATCATTATATTTAATTACATTATGTACACAACAATACATTTAGTTAAACGTCAATAAATATCGTACCTACACACATATAATATGGTTGTATGGGATTTGATTCATAACAGACTTTACAGCCATAACTTATTTATATAATATTTCTTTATATAACCCCGACTACTCTACCCTGAAAAATACTCAAAAAGTGTCTTGAAAAGGGCAGCAAAAAGCCACAATAAGATTTGTCGTCAAATTGTTTTGCCTTAGATTCCAATAATGTGTGCTGCGCTTCGCGTGATGATTTTATAATTATTATCTATTACATAATCTATTTATATTATTAGTTTAATGGTAGGTACATACAAAAAATTCTCACTATTTTGACGACTATAGTACTTAGGCATATAATATTATTTAGCCCTGTTTAAAATAAATGCTAAGTTTAAAATGCGAGATGTTTTTGTAGACAGAGTCGAATGCCTTAATAATGCCTTGTTAAAATTAAATAAATTGTATACATAACAATAGTATACACGGACATAACTACCTGACAAAATATTATTTTAGTTAGATACTATAAAACATTCAATCTTAAAGTTTAATCGTCAAAATTCGAAATATAAATTACTTTACGATACGAAATTCTGGTTCATTTAAAGAAGACTCAGTTTCGGTATAATTATGGTGAATATTTCACTGATAAAGTTAAGCTTCTATAGGTTGCTTTGATGATGGCATGTGGTGCTTGGCTTTAAAACCGATTGTATATCATTATAGGATAGACTACCATAAAAGTGCGTGAGCCCATTCAACATATATTTCAACAATTCGCGGCTTGCACAGATATAACAATTCTATTTTGCATTACCTCAGATCATCAGACCACAGATTGGTGCCAACTTGTATTAACAAAAACTTCAGAAAAATAACTAAACGAAATATTTTTACATTGTACTGAAACTAAGACCTTTCATACTTAGGACCAACTTAAAGCCTTCTAAGTACGCTAATCGTTGAGCTTAAATTGTGACTATAAGTGTTTTTTTTTATAATAGATAAATAAAATACTCAGTAGAAGCAAAATCAAAATTTTTGATTGAGTTGTACAACAAGTATTTTTCTAACAGGGGCCGAGGGTTATGAATTATACCGGCCATTATTATTTCAGTTCGACTTTTCTTCGACTTTCGCGTCTACGCATGGACAAACACTTCCCTTATTTAGGCCAAGTAACAATTTAGTGCATGACAGTTCAGTGAGATCTTTCTGCGACTTTTCTTAGGCGTGACTTGTTTGCATTGGTTTTTCTGGCGGCCCTTGTTCCAGCCGGCTAGCTGTTGAAACATTGAAGACTCACAAGTGCGAAGACGAGGAAGAACTTCCTAATTAACAGGTCCAAACTCAGGGCAGGCTATTTGGGTACCGTTTGCTTTAACCGGTTTCAGTCGTCAGAAGTTAGTAAATCATCGGAAGAACATACGAAGATGAGAAGCTAGGTACTTCTTGATGAACAGTTCCGGATCCAGGGCAGATTTTTTGTAGTCTCGCTTTGAGAACTCTACTTCAGTAAATCATCGGAAGTACTTAAGTGCGGAGACAAGGAGGAATTTCTCGATGAACAGGTCCGAATCAAGGGCGGCGATGTGGGCGGCGCGGCCGACCAGCGCGCTGGCCGTGTGAGGGAGCGCGTGTTGCACGTCGTACCTCACCACGGAGACTGTGGATGCACGCGCGGCCAGTGGCGAAACCATGTTGTGCACCTGGAATTATCAAAAGAATACTTTAATGTGTGATACACATAGTTAAATCATTGAAACGTTTGATATTTTTGTAGAACATCAAAAAGGCCTGTAAACATGTGTCTCGACAGTGAAAAAGATGAATAGTGCTCCCTGGGTTACCCAACCGCGTCCTATTCTAAAACTGGCTCGGTGTATTAGGTAATACTAATAGTACAATGTACATTGTACTAATATCAACTAAGTAGCTGATAACATTTCCATTCATTTCCATTTCTCTATATCTACACCCGTCCAAGCAAAGATGTACGGCTTTACACAGCTCGAGCCATGCCGCGCAACGGCACGTATCTGTCCTGACCAGACATCACACATTGCACCATGGGTATTAGCACTGAACTAGCTCTTCTACTAAAATCCTTACCATTTCTCTATACGCTTGTCCAAGCAAAGACGTATCCTTCGCAGCAGCCTTGCACAGTTCTAGCCTGGCCGAGTGCAAGGGTACATATCTGTCCTGGCCCGACCCGCACAGCAAGATGTGCTTGAACTGGTGCAGCTGGCTGCGCTCGCTCAGCCGGTAGAGGAACGAGCGGCGCGGGTCCGATGCATCCCGGAGAGAGAGTTGGAGAAGGGAGCCGGACTTCTTCCACTTCTGCATGAACCACATGCCTGGAAATGAAGAAGAAAAATAATGGTTTATATAGTGTAGTGTAAGTAGTAGGAACAAAAGTCATGTTGCGCCGACCCCACTTAGCGTGGGGCAAGGGCAGGAAAAAGTAGGAACTATATTCAGTATGTATCGTAAAGCCCATAAGACTTCATGACATTAGTATTGAATTCAACTGAACGTATACTAGAAACTTACATCTTTACAAAAGGTAATATTTTTGTTTTTGACAGGACGAAGTCTGTCGGGTCAGCTAGTGGTTTATATAGTACACTATACTACACACAAATAGGATTTTGGCTTCAAAAAAGCAAAGTTTAAGCGTAAGTGTACCTGCGACATAAAAAAAATTGAATGTGAAGAATCTGCATTTGACCTTTACAACTTACCAGCATTCACAAGTCCGCTAGAGTTATAAAGAGTGCCAAGATGAGGTCCACTCAGCGACAGGAACGTGTGGAGTTTCCCCAGGAATGGCTTCATCTGCTGCCGAGCCAGAGCCGACCTGATAATGATGGTTCCCAGAGAATGCCCCACGAAGCTGATCCTGGCTGGCTCACTCGAGTTTTGTATGTGGGTAAGGATCTCTTGAACCAATCTGTAACATGCAAATTTTGATAAATTATCAAGTCCCGTGAGTCTGTAAAGTTTTGGTAGAAAATACATACGAGTATACAAAGTTGGAGAAAATAATACATAAACGTACAGCTTTAATTATTTAAATAAACGACTTACTAAATCCACCAGTGTAATTAGATAGGTCAAAGGTAATAGGCTAAGAAGTGCTTAAAGTTCAGATTACTTTGATTTGAATCATTCGAATAAACACGTAACGTACGTACATAAACAAAAAACGTAACGTATTGTAAGCCAATATAAATTCATTTAAATATAGATACATACTAATACATACAACTGTGATCAGTTGTATGTATTAGTTTCCCAAACTGAAAATGAACTTATCAGTTTGATAATGATGATTCATTATCGAACTGATAAGGATCATTCATTTTCAGTTTGGGAAACACAAACATTGAGCATTAGCGAGTCTATACGAAGGTGCCCAATATGGACAAATATCTCATAGGAACATACCTGTCAGTCATGGTATCGAAGTCAGAGAAAGTGTCCCCTTGATTCCGCTCTGACATCAAGAAGTCTAATCTAGCTCCAGGTAGTCCCAGTTCAAGATAAGTCTTGACCAGACGTAAGTCGGCCGCGTTGCCATCTAGGCCATGCACGCAAATGATCAGATGGAGACCTGGAATTAAAGGTCTTCGGTAAAATATTGACGCTTTTTTGATTATTGAAATTAATTTACCCAAAAAATATTGAAGCTGAAGTAATATTCACCAAAATTAACCAAAATAGTCAATACATTACCTTCGGGGTTAAACATTCGATACTCGTCGCTGATGTGGAAGTATGGCAAGGAATTCTCCACAGGGGGGAAGTCAGAATAGATGGCGCCTGGGTACTTGACGCTCTGTCTGAATTCCTCTCTGCACTTTACGAAGAGACGCTCAGATTCCGCCAAACCGAAGATACTGATCAGGTTACTTTCGCGTTGCTCTGAAAAGTAGAATGAAACCAATGAATGTATAGTTTCTAGAACGAAAAGGATCTTAATACAATATAAAAACAAAATTTTAAATGTCTGTATATTAAATTTATGCTTGATGAAGTTTAAAGAAAAAAAATAACCAAATGTAACATAACATGCAAGTGTTAGATCCTTAACAAAAAGAAATAGAAAAAATAGGTTGCTCAATATTACCATTCCCATTTTCGTTTCTGCTTGCTAATTCCCCGGTACTTTGACTTTTGTTTAGCGTTCCAGCAGGAGTGCTGGATGAAGACCCAATCGATTGATGTGGTCTCAGCTTTCTCCTCTCCATGATCCCTGATGCAAAGCCAAGTTGTTAATATGTTAGTGGCGAAGGCAGAACAGTGAGAAGCATTGGGCAGTAACTTACCTTCACAGACATGGTAAAGAGGGTTGTCTAGTTGCAGCGGTGATGGCTGCACTTGCTGCTTCCTTGGCGTCTTCGAAGGAGTAGACGATTTGCTGCTCTGTCTACTTAGTTTGGGAGACTTTGACGGCGGATCCTGAAATGTAAACTTAGATATGTCACGATATCATTACAAGAAGATGGATATTACAGATTACGTGATATTATCTTCTGTCCTTCCCAATTCAATGATGAACGCTTTATTAAGCGTATTAGCTTGCTATTATTGTGTATTTAATTAATCGCTGTGTTAACTATAAATATAATTTAGGACAAAAATGACTGTTGGTTATATTTTTATTTACCTTGAATTCGTCTGGTGGTGGAGGAGCATCTCTAAACTGTTGAGGAGGCGGAAGGTGTTCATAATCATTGTCACCCATAAAATGCGCCAAGTCAATTTCAGATTTAGCCTTATTGGAGTACTTCTGTATCGCCGCCGCTGGACCACCAGGTACTTTCTTGCCATTATGTGATTTGCAATTACGGTCTACTGTAAGACTACGTATTTCAGCCGCTATCAATTTCTCTGTGTATTCAATCCTGTCTCTCAGTTTCTTTTTATCTAAAGTGCTTGACTTGCCAGACTGTTGTTGCAGTTTTTGTTGCTGTTTCAGTTGTTGTAGCTGTTGTTGTTTAGGCCCAATCTCTTTTCGTATATAAGGATGTAAGTTATCTCCAATCGTTTGGGACTTTTTCACTGTTCCTTCGTTTGATGATTTGATACTAGCACTATAAGATTTGCCTTGACCGGCGCTAAAAGAGTTATGCCTCTGATTTAGTTTAGCTGCACTTGTTTCTGGGAACTGTTGGAAACAACTTGCCGTGCATGTATCAGAGTTACAGCCTGTGTCGACACCGTTATTGTGCATAAGTTGGTTATATTCACATTGACTATCTGTGCAAATTGAATCACTGCATATTGTACACTGCTCACAGACTTCCTTATCACAGCATTCTATTTTTTCATTAGAAGTGGTCTGGGAAGCTTTCAAAGCTAATTTTAGAAGACGTTCTCGTAACTGTTCCCCGTTTAATGCACTTATTTTGGAGTCCCTCAATGATTCTCCTTCGGCTTTTCTTGGTTTTATTGCACCATTTGCATTTTGATTAGACATTTTGGGTGGTTTAGCAGGGGGGAAATTTTGGTTTAATTGACTACTTGCATTATCTGGCGACGAAGGGCCTGAGCTGCGGCCGCTGGACACCCAACCACTTTGTTCACTTAGACTGGATGTGGAACAGCTACTCCGTTTGTCATCCTTGTTTAAGAAATTTTCCGGTGGCGAAATTTTGAAGTCTTTATCTCCAATATCTAAAAGTGGCGAATCAAATGCTGGCGGTGGCGCCAAATTAGGCAACGACTCAGATCCAAACGTGTTATTTATATTAGGCTCATCTAAGACAGACGCTGCGCTTCGACAATGTCTTAATAACTCAGGGCCATGATCAAGACTATAGGGAACGCTTGCTGATGATTCCAATCGTCTTAATTCAAAAGGTATACTATCGCTGCTGGACGATGAAGCAGCTTCTGACATTAACTGAGTCATCTTTTCAGACGCTTTATGTTTACTGCGCTTTTCAGGCTTGCCACTCGATTTACTACTACTTTTTGGTGTAGCAATACCAGATTTTGGCGTAGCTCTGCCCGATTTTGGAGTAGCCAAGCCTGATCTTGGGGTAACTCCTCCTGATTTAGGTGTAGCTTTACCTGATCTTGGTGTTCCTCTGCCTGACTTAGGTGTGCTTCTTTCAGATTTCGAATGTCGGTCTGATTTACTATCCCTTGATTTAATAGAATGATGACTGCTCAACGAATCTCGACTTGAATTAACTTTCGCTGCTTCCTTTGCACTATTGTTCAACTTTGATTCTTTAGATCGACTCTTTTTATGTCTCACAGACGGCATTGTAGAATGTGGTGTCGAAGGTGGAGTTTTTGAATAATTAGATTTAGTAGTACAGTCACTACTTCTATCTAATGTCATTACAAATCCACTGTCATCACTACTCTTGCTAGATTTTTTCTGGTAATTTTGTATCAAACTTCCGGTGTTGAAATCGTAGCTCCAATCACCTTTTTGTAGATAATAGTTCAATTCATGCCTGAGCTGGTTGCGAGCAGCTTCGATGTCTATTTGTTGATTTTCGACATTTTGATGAAACACGTGAGTAGAATTTGATCTATGAACGTGTTTATTAGAAACTAAGTTACTTTGATCAGTCGCTTGTACTTTCCCACTAACTGGTGGGTAAGAATTACGGGGAGGCAACATAGGACGGGGTAAATTTACACTATAGCCTCTCTGAAACTCTAACGGATTACGAATTACATTATTCACTGGCTGAGTACCCTGATTACCGAAAGTATAGCCGTACACTTGGTTAGGATTAGCCTTCATAGCTCCATCGTACTTATATCCTACGTTGTGGAATACTTCATTGCTCATTCCATGTGGGTTGATAAGGTTGCAAGGGTTTTTATATTTTTCCCTGAACTCGCTTATGTTTCTTCTATAATCGTCTCCTTTACCACATCTAGTGGTAGTACTAGTGGGGTAAGCTGTAGTGGTAACACTTCGTGGAAGAGTTGTTGGTTTGATCTGCTGTGGTGGATGGTACGGCTTGGGATAGTTTACCGAGGAATGTGAACCGTTTCTTACGGTTTTAGTAAGAGTTTGCGGATTGCTGAGCGGCGTCATTTGAGCAACCCTTAACTGATCTAAAGATTTACTGTGTCTAGCTGGCAATGTGCTAACTCCACTAGTTATTTCATGTTTTTGTCTAAATTCATTTGGATCAGTTAAGTCTCTACCGGAATGAGAAATATTCGTAGTGCTTTTTGCTGTGTTGTTCATATCTAGTAGTGTTGATGCAGAGTACCTTGACAACTGCTGTCCTCGTTGAATGGGACACGAAGCAAATGCATTATTTGGCGGAAGTTGTATTTCGCTGATTTGATTATTTTGCACTATGTACCTATTCCTGGCCGTCAATTCCAACTGTTTGTTATGTGGTTTTACTACTTCAACAACGTTTTGCTTTACTAAGGCTCGTTTTGGGGATCCTCTAGCAGACTTTTGAGGTGCTAATGTAAGAGTTGCTTGTACCACATTTGCGTTGCCTTTAGGTGCATTGAATTGTGGTTCAAGCACGTCCATGATCGTTTTGGGTAATGTCAGTGTTACTCTAGAAGCTTCAGATGACGGTCTTCTTGAATCCATTAGCGAAGTAACACTACAACCACAATCTTCTCCAAGGGTCTCCGTACATAAGAACGGATCTGAAAATAAAACAAATGATCATTGGCATCTATCAAATACCTAGTTACCTAAAGTTACCGATTGTGCCTATTTACTTTAAAACCAACTTACCGCTTCCTGCTTTACTTGCACCAGAATTCAAAAAGGATCGACGTCTTGCAAACTCTTCTGTGTCTTGATACCTGCAATGTTAAAAACAATTAATAAAAGAAGTGCTTTCTTACCAAAATTATTTGAGTTGCAAAACGAGGACAACGTCTTTGTTATGCAGAAGGGTTAACTGGTTAACTATCAAACTAACGTCCTATTTGAGCATTTACTCTTGACGAACTGACACATCAAGTACAGTATCATTTTCAATACAAATGTTCGGTATAAAGTGTCAACGTTAAATTACCAGTGTGACTTATTAAACTAGCACTAAACTACCCACTCTAAGTAGGTACTATGACCTTAGTTGCTAAATACTCTTGGCAGTCTATTGCATAGGTAACATTATAATGATTAACATCTTCGATGACATTAAGACTTACTTTGTAGGTCAAATTATGGTAGAAGTCCTAGCAAATGGAGATTTTGACCAAAAGGACAGGAGTTTGGCTGTACTCACCTATCCTCGAAGATGATAGGCATGATGTGGGGGTCTCCGTCCAAAGCGATGCAGTGCACCGGTAGGGGGGGCAGGAGGGCCAGGTACCGGGACCTGCGGGCCACCTCCCCCACACTCTGGTACGATTGGTAGTTGCTGTCGTAGCAACCGGCGAGCGAATGCCGCGGGTTGTCCAGCACGAAGAAGCATTCCGAGAAACGTTTGATGCTGGAGGAGGGAAATGTTGTAATACAATTAGTTTTTATAAGAGGAAACGTATTAACAAAGAAGCTTATGAACAACAAAGTAAAATAATGGTATCTTGCCGAGCTTCTAAATAATATGTTTAGATTAACAATACAAGCGAGTTCAATCCGAAAAATTTGTTTTATTTCAAAGTAAAATATTAAAAACATGTTTACACCAGCAAAATTTATATCAGAGTAGTCAAACATGGCTGTGTTTTTTTGAAGAATAAAATAATGAATTGTCAAAATTATCATTGTTTAATAAAATATCATTGAGACTATCCCTAAGTCTGCTTAGACCTTTAAAACTACGCAACGGAACGTAAGAAGAATGTTAATTATTGCGTGCACCTTGTTAAAATCAAAATCTTTGGTGTCTGAGATTGTAGAATAAGCCAGTGCTCGCTAGCCGATGAATGATCAAAAATATTATCAAGACATTATTTTTTACCGCCATTATCTCATTATCGTTCGCGCGCTTTTATGTGTCATTGTTATTTTTTTGAATTTAACTTTTTATTCCGTCTGTCATCTTTCGCGCGCTTTTATGTGTCATTGTTTTTTTTTCAATTCAACTTTTTATTCCTTACCGTAACGCATGATGCCTGGCGGCTAAGGCGTGGTGCACATGCGGCCGGTCCGAGGTGTGGTGCAGGAAGGCGCGCCAGCGCAGCGTCACCTCGGCGCAGAGGCGCGCGATGTCGTGCGCAGCGCCCATCGCCCACTCCTCCTCCTCGCCCGCTTCGGATTTCTGGAAAAGCCATATAAAAAAAAATATAATTATCACTCAACATCACAAACGTTGATCTGATCCCGTGGTAAGTAGCTTGAACACTTGTGTTACAGATACCGAATCTACAGTAGGTACACAAATATAGTTAAATATATTTAACAACACATCCAGACACAGAACAAACACCAACGTTCATCATACAAATATTTGTCCCAGGTGGGCAATCGAACCTACGACTTTTGGAACAGTAGGCAGTGAGTCTGGGTCACTAACCACTGTTCCACCGAGTCAGTTAAACATATACTTGACTAGCTTTCCGCCCGCGACTTCGCCCGCGAAGAGACGTTTAACGGGTAAAACATTACTTCCTTATAGTGCAGTCGGTTAAAAAGTAGCCGATAACCTTTTCTAGGCTCTGGACTATATCTGTACCAAATTTCATTTAAATCGGTCCGTAACAGACAGACAGACAGCCAGACAGACAGAGTTACTTTCGGATTTATAATATTAGTAAGGATTAATATCATATAGCGTGTCCGACTAATTTCGGCCATGGCAGCCAATCTCAATTGTGATCAGCCAATTGCCCAGGACATTTTATAGAGCTCAAATGAGCGCAAAAACAATTGCACTCTAGCTCTATTCCTCGTAATAAGGTGAAACGGTTATCCGACATGACCGATTAGAGATCAAAAGAATTCATAATTATAGCAATATATCAATGTGACAAAACATTAAAACACCAAATTGGAAATAAAGAATTTTGTATTTTGAACCTGCATAAAATTGTCGATGGTAGGATGTAATATGCAGTATGCAGGGTATATATTTACACATTTACGGCTAAGACCAGAGCGACGATTTAATATTTTACCAGATAGAGGTTAGAGGTATTTTCTAACATTGGCGGATTTAAATTTTAAGTTTGTTTTCTAATAATAACATAATATAAGCGGCTTGAAGAGCGAGTAGATATTTCTTACCTTGCCGATGTCACTCAGCTCCTTAAGCCTCTGGGCGACTTCTCCAACAACGGAGTTGCTGGAGGTCTCTTCGGGAGTCAGCATCACGCCAGCCGACCCGCATATCGTCAGAGCACTCTGTAGGCCCTCCAAGGAACCCAAGAGTATTCCGCAGATCTCCGCGTGGACTTGTCTGTAATTTATAAAATCGTGTCTTGTAATCAATTGTTTCGAATATAGTTTGTGACTATTAGCTAACATTCTTACCCGTTGTTAGTAGCCATGAAGTACAATCAGGCATATGTAGAATCAATCATAATTAATTATTAACTTTGTCTGTCAGTGGATCTGACATTATTAGCCTTAGATCCCATTCGAAGCCCAATTAAGTAGGGCTATTTGTTTGATGATATCTATCGATAATAGTTTGGGTACTTGTTCTTGTTTAAAGGTCAGATTTGCGATGACAAATTTTGAATTGCTTGAAGCTTATTAACCGACTTCAAAAAAAGGAGGAGGTTCTCAATTCGTCTGTATTTTTTAACATTAATGTCAAAAGTGCTAAGCACTTAAACGAATTTATACTTTCGCGATCCATTACACTAAAATAAGTCGTAAGAGGTCTACACGCGATATTAGGAGTAGCAATACATAGCTACTTACTGCCCGACGTTTCGACTGGGTTACACCAATCATGGTCGCAACCCACCCATATATATCAATATCGCTTGTAGACCCATAAAGACTAAATATGTATTTACACATTTACGGCTAAGACCAGAGCGACTATTTAATATTATACCCGATGAGGTATTCTCTAACATTTGCAGATTGAATTGTAGCATTCAAACAATAAAAATGTACGAAGCTTACCTGGCGTGTGCAATTTTGCTGGAGTTCCCTCCAGTGCACTTCGCGGTGGAGCCGAAGAGTACATTCTCGAAACTCCCCGAAGTGTTGAAGTTGGAACCAGCACTCTTCATCAGCTTGCCCCATTGTTTACTTGAACGGGGGGCGCTGGAAATGGTAACAGTAAGTAAGTAAACTTAGTAATAATAGGGAGATGTGAATACCTAAGTAACTAAAAATGTTATTAGGTATACTCACCAGCTTTGCACATAATGCATGATGCTTTTCCTTGATGAACAGACATAGAACGAGGATAAAATGTTAGTAGGTGATTATTATTAATAATATTTTTAACAATAATTGCCTTCAAGGGATATTTATTTTCGAAGATAATTCTACCTATATATCCTCAAACATTAAATATTAGTCTTTATGGGTCTGCACGCGTTATTAGGAGTAGCAAATTACATAGCTACTTACTGCCCGACGTTTCGACTGGGTTACACGAATCGTGGTCGCGAGCGAACTCAAAATTTGGTTTTTTGGCTACACGATTGGTGTAACCCAGTCGAAACGTCGGGCAGTAAGTAGCTATGTAATTTGCTACTCCTAATAACGCGTGTAGACCCAAAAAGACTAATATTAAGTGTAATGGAACGCAAACGTCTAAAATCTTATCCTCAAACATATTTAGTTACTTATTGTTCAGTTTAGTTCTTCGTTCGTGTTGTGCGTGTCAGACAGCGATGAACGCTCTGTGATTACCAAAAGAGCTAAATACATCGAAGACCATTTTAAGCTATGCCTTTACAGTTTGAGGAGTATAAAAAAATGTTAATAGAGAGTTGTGCACTACGTATATTTAACTCTTAACCAAGCGCAGCATAGTGAAATTTTCCATTGTATTTGGACCTTAACTGAAGTGACTAAGATCCAAAATATGAATGTCCCTCTTGTTGTCCCAAACCCGGGTGAGGGTAGAAAAAGTATCACGAAATTTAGTAGCAAAAGTCAAGAATCTTTCACTCACTTGATATAAGGCTGGTGTAGAGCAACCAAGCTCGCGTGGATCGTGATCGATATGCTGGAGAGGTGGAAGTAGTCGAACAGCACTGGCAGGTGGTAGTGCAAACCCTGGGCTGGCTGGAAGTGCAGCTTCAGCACCCGGCAGGACACCGGCGCCAGCGTGCTCGACTGCGAACCCTCGCTGCACCACAGCTCCACTCCGAGACTCCATTCTGCCCTTTCAAGGGACTCTTTCAGATTTCTGCTGTCCACTGGAAATGAAGTGAGAAGGTAAGAAAGGTATAGTGTCAAGAAGAGCAAGTAGCATCACGGTTAAATCCTTTAACCGTGATGCTACTTGCGGCAGTGTCGAAATATCGGGAATAGGGTAGTTTCCTATTTTTTTATTTTGATACAGATGGATGAACCACACAATTGCAAATGTACTGTTAAAATAATGGTTTGATATTTGGAAAACTCCCGGAGATATTACAATTTCAATAGCACATTATTTGGGCGAGCTCAAAACGCTTCATACAAATGTCACAGCGAGCTATGACGTCACCGCTTGTGATATTGTATGCATATCGTAAGAACTTTGTTCAGCAGCTATATCAAATGTTGCGTTTACGAATATGTGTTCATAGTGAAAGTAACTACTAATTTTGTAGTTTATAAGATGGCATAGTTATTTTGGAGAATTTTCGCACTTTTGAAATGGACTTTCCCACCCAACTTCAAATGTCTATTATTGTCTCATTTCGTCAGAAATTTTAAATTCGATTTGACTAATGGTATTAATTTACCTATAATTTACTGTTAATTGTGAGATTTTATGTAAAATCAGACTTAGGAAACTACCGTATTCTCTAAATGCATAATAAACATTTTTCTAACGTATGTAAGCTTAACAGTTTAAATTATGTACTTAGTTTTAAAATATGAATACTCATGAACAGTGTTTTAACTCCATCACTCAAATCTCTAATATTTTTTTATATTGTCTGTTATTGGCGCGAAGACTATAATTTGAAAAATGATGATAATGTCTCTCGTATCACATACTTTGCATCCTATGTGGTTACAAGAGACATTATCTTGCTCGAACCGTCAGATTTGGGTAGGAAGTTTCAAATGAAACGTGAATTTTATCCGTCAGAGTAGTTTTAGTTATATCATTTTAAACAAAATCAGATGTCATTGCACTATTTCTGCGATGCGGTTTCTGTCGGATATGTTTTTCCTAATTACTCAGGCGACACGCGATATTCGGATTGGCTGCGAGCACACAATGCGAAAATATTTTCAGTTTCAGCGCAAAACGTGCCGCATTCTAGGAAAAGCGCGCTAACTAAGATAATCCTGCTTATTCCATTGAATTTTTCTTAAAATTGTTAATGTTATTACTTTCATCTTGCTAGATCTACTGTTATATTTCACCATCTAAGTTAATGACACCAGATATCGTTATTAAATTAAGGTTACAGTATATTTTTAGGAAACAAACACTATCTATGGGTACACAGATAATGCAAATTATCCACCAGCGTAACATCCTTATACCTTTGTACATGATCTGGAAAGTTCTGGACGTCCGAGAGCAATACATAGCAACAAAGCTGTGTATTTTAGGTTAAATGTATTCTTAGGAAACGAACACTGCTTCCAAGACTCTAGAGGCCGACGGCGGAGAGCATGCAGGTGGATTTGAGCTTACCTGCATTGTAGCGACATCCAACTAGCAAGTTCGAGCAGCAACCAACAGATGGCGTATATTCCATCTCCATGCTAATGTCATAAAATGCCGCTGTTAGGATGAAAGCCTGCATCTCTCTATCAAAGCTATGCTGACCAGTGGGTATATGTATAACAAACTAAGATGGTAGATGATCTGGAATGCTCTGGGAGCTGCCTTGAGAGCGCATGTCACTGATAATTTGAAGTTACTCAGAAAACAAGCATTATCTATGCAACACTCACCTAGCAAATGCGCTCTGAAATGCACATTATCCCTCAGCGTGACCTCCTCGTTCCTGTACATGATCTGGAAGGCGTTGGCGGCGGGTGGTATGCTGACCACTGGATATATGTACGACAAACCAAGTCGGTAGATGATCTGGAAGGCTCTCGGAGCTGCCTATTTAGGAAACATAGCATTATCTGTGGAACACCCACCTAACAAATGCGCTCTGAAATGCACATTATCCCTCAGCGTGACCTCCTCGTTCCTGTACATGATCTGGAAGGCTCTGGAGGCGGCCAGCCCGCCGATGAGCGAGGCGTTGGCGGCGGGGCGGCCGGTGCGCGCGGCGCCGTTGCCGCTCGACACTGAGGCCTCGATATGCACCGGCACCTTGGGGGACACCCGGAGTCCCACCCGGATCTGGTACAACCTGGAATAACGAAAAACAATCTCAAATTTTTGTCTCTTATTACTGTGGGGTCCATTCCCTCCCTCCTATGATCCCGGGCTCTAAGGCGGGGCGGGAAATGGCATTCAAGCAGGCGACAGGCTCAATATGGTATATTGTGCCTGTCGACCTGATATGTGGATCTCACTACCGCTTACCATCAGGTGGAGTGAAATTATCTTGCTATTCATTATTTTATAAAAAAAAATTGCCCAACTTTTTATAGAGTGTCACGTTAACATCACAATTGAATCTGGGTATGTAGGGGACACAAAATTTGTGAATGAATAGCGACACATCATGGGTAGGTCAGTAGAGTATAGCTGCACAACAAGGGTAAGAAGATTAATTATGTAAAGAATTGGGTAGTGATGACTAACCAGCCTTAACATGCGGCTTTGTTTTCATTAACGATAATTAAAATTCCTTATTACGGAACCTATAACGTTCACTTCAAGTAATTTTTAAGTATAGGTAGGTACGAACTACATGTCTTCATGTTTACATCCTGGCTGCACCGGACCATGAAAGGGTAAAAAGTGAACACTAATGATAGTCTACGTTGTATTCTCATGATACATTTAGTTGAGCATTATGTAAATCGTCGTGTCGATATTACGGCCGAAACTTTAGCAGATTATGCGAACAATTCGCAAGTCACGTTTCCATTCAAAATGCATATGGTAATAAGTCGTAAACTGACAGGCATCGTGACTCGCGTGCCCCGGCTTTCCGTAAATACCCAGCATTTTCTACCAGATCGATTCCTTCAGCGTGGCAAGTCAAGTTTTATAACACCTCTTTGGAATTTGAATATTTAAAATAGTGCGGGGTTACTGCAGTCGTGGTCTTATAAAACAATAAAATGCAAAAATTGCTTGGCAATCTGTCGCCTGGTTGAAAAGCCGTATTCAAATATCAATTTAACGAGATATTCTTTGCCAAAAGAAAGCAGACATATTGATTTGGACTACTCTTATCTATATTTCTGCTTTATTTATGTGATCTCTATATTTATGTGATATCATAACCATTCATACAAGCAACTTTTATTTAACATAATAATATGGAATTATTATGTTAAATAAAAGTTTAATACCTATGCACAGAAAGAGAGATATATTCATGATCAAAAAATGTGCTTGGTAGTCCAAACACTTAACTCTTGATGACTACGTTACATTAGTTTCCTACGCTTAAAAGCACATTTGCTGTTCATTTACATGCCTATAACATTTACAGCCGGAAATAATTTCCACGTTATTAGTATCGAGCGTACGAGATGTTCCCGCAAACAGCGCGGACACTCCTACGCACTCCTGACAAGATTCTGACCCAGATCCAAATTAAACGCGGTTGTCATTCGACGTTGGAGCCGCGGCGACTATTTACGAGTTTTATTGCCGTTTAACTATCAGAGTATTGCTCTATCACCTGTGACGGTGAATGAATTTGTTTTGTATTCTTTTTTTTTGTAGTTTTGGCGGCGCTGAAAGAATCATTGTCGTCTGTAGCGTCTTCTATTTGTTTTCGTAACTGTTAGCCAGCTGTTATGAGTCATTTTGTTTACCTGTTATTATTTTTCAGTAGGAATGCATGAGTTGATAAATAAAGTGCCTAAACTATATTTATAAATTGAAGTTTTAATTCAGAAAATTTAACAAAAACAGTTGTTGTATGTTTGTTTGCTTGTGTATGTATGTTTACAAATAGGATTTTCATTTTGCCCTCGTCCATCTCCCCAATTGCTGTAATTTGGCAAAAAAAGCCTTTTCTTTTGGCTGAATCAGAATCATGCAAGTCATGACTGTTTTTCCCGGCCTGCAAAATTATTTTAGCTTCTTAGGGCTGGGTAACGCTGCGCTGTCTCTACTCATTCGGTTAACTCATGTACCGTGTCTGTTGTCACAGCACTCACAACGTATTCTAAGATACATTTTCAAAATAAGTAAGCTAATACTTCGTATGCGAACTTAATGAAATAAGTAGTAAAAAATATACAAATTGTCAAGAAAGCATGTTCACACTACCCGTTCTACGAGAATTAGCAAAAAATTATCTAGGAAAATAGTGTTAAATCTAGAAACAGGGTCTGATCGCTATTATTATTGCAGTGAGTAACGAAAATAATCGTGTATTGTCCATCTCTAGCGACTATACAGGGGCTTGGAAACCATATAATGATTGATGCAAGCGATTAAACAAACCGATCTCTATCTATAAAAACAAGGGGCGGATCGGATAATCTTTCCCCTGGGTAACGCGTCGATTGCTGAAAGTTCGCAACCGATAGAGAAGGATCTAAGTGTACACGTAAGAGATGGATCACTTGTGTTTACATTGTGTACATTTTAACGAGAACCGAACGTTCCATTTTTCGTACATTTCTGTTTTACGTCATATTTTAGCAGTTAGCTGAAAAAACTCTTACCGACGGCAACATTTACCGACAAAACAGTATAATTACGAGTACATTGTTTTAGTTGAATTTTTGATTTGGATTAGTTAACATTGCATTTCACCAGAAAGGGATTGGGTAAAGTTGGCGACGTTTTTAATTATTGCGGTCACTCATGAAAGTCACATATTTGAAAGAGCAATAAAACAAACTTTTTTGTTATAGAAAACATATTTCAGTAGTTTCGGTAGCTTTAATGTAAGCTTGTCAATCAAATAACGACGGCGAACCTTTATTGATGTTTAAACGTTACATTCAAAGGACATTTCTCAGTAGGCCCGAAACAAGTCACATGATTAAGCCGTGAAGTGGCTGTAATTATGTTTCCTGACGACAAAAAGGGTCTGCTAAATTAAAAGGTTTCGTCTACTCCGACATCCGGGCTGGCTGTCCCCTTCGTACATGCGTGGACATAATATAGACGATGTAAATGTGATTTGGGTCCCGCCGGTCGCACGGGACAGGTGTAAATGAATTGGGGTGTGAAAAGATTGTGTCTATACGTGTGGACCCGGGTGTGGTCCGCAAAAAGCCAAGTATCCGATGTATTTGTATGCTCTATGAAGCCAAGACAAGGAGGGATAACGCGTATGAGAAATTCACTAGATTGATGAATATTGTACATGTCTGTCAATAATAACCAAAAAATAAGCAATCATGCTGCAGTTGGACCTCACGCCTACGTATTGCCATATACGCGTTAACCTTCATTCCTTTGTACTCGTATAGATCTACTATCAAAGGATTGTTATTTTCTGGCTACACTTAGTTATGAGGAAATCATGAAAATATAAATACGGAGGGACTCTTTTATGCAACCAACCATTGATAAGTACCTAGTAAAGTAAAGTATATTTCGAACAACCTTATTTTACAATCGATTGTTTTTTTATACTTTTAGGATGACTTTGCTTCAAGTGGCAAGCGGCTGTGATGTCCACATTTTGTGGTCTATTGTGCCTATTGCGCCTGTCGAATAACACTTAGAATAGTTATATATATTTTTATGATGTAGATAAAGTATGTAATTAAAATTCTAAAAAGGAATTAAAAATGTATGCCTCAATTCATGATATACCTACACACACAACTAAATCTTTTCCAGATTTGTGACTTTTTCTATGAAGGAAAGAAAAGAAAAAAGGAGAGTCGCTATGCTATCTAATTATAAACGTTGTATCACACGGAAAAACAAAAGTCAAATACATAGATATTATTAGGTCACCTAGCATTTGCCTTGACTGACTTCATATGGCCCGCGTAGGTAATACCACGAAAGCACACTCTCTTGACATTTCTAGCCGCTTCTTAGTGAATTTTTCATGGCGAGTGGAGTTATTATTTATTTATGCCAAGGCGCAAGGTTACAACTGTCTAATTTTAGCGTCCCCTTTAGCATTTACATAAACGATGTTAACTTCAGTTTAGGGGTTAGAGCCTCGGCACCGTAATTGGGGTCTTTTAGTGCGCCTAACCCTGCCGTGCATGTACTAAGTTTGCATAATTGCAACGCCATCTTAGCTTATCTTACTTGCACGAGTTGCACGCAATACTAGACCTTAAGAAGGAGCTGAAGGATTTCAGTAGCTTAGGGCTATAGTTTCAGCGAACTGAAACGATAAAACTGTATTTATAGTACATACTTACTTATATCTGCAGCAGGTATTGATTGTTATAAGAATTATTGTAGACTAGCGGCCGCCCGCGACTTTGTCCGCGTATTAATGGGTTTTAGTGGCAATGTTGTATTAAAACAGCCTGTAGCGCTGGTGTTTTTCCAGTGTGCCAGCTACCTCCATGCCAAATCTATAAACACGTAAAAGTTTTCCCATACTAATTTTCACACCCCCCCCCCCCCCAATGAAGCCAATGGGGGTTGAGTGCCAGTTACCTTCATACCTATAAAAATCCACTAAGTTAAGTTAAACACTTATAAGTTCTCCCATACTACGTTTCACCCCCCCCCCCAATAACTACCATGATGGGGTCGAATTTGAAGAAAAAAAAAAAGTATCGCTAGTGTCTCTCCGGAGAGCCATCTACCTCCATACCAAGTTTTATAAAAATCTATAAACACGTAAAAGTTCTCCCATACTAATTTCACCCCCCCAATGACCGCCATGGGGGTAGAATTAAAAAAAAAAAAATTGCGCTTTTGTCTCTCCGGAATGCCAGCTACCTCCATACCAAGTTTTATAAAAATCGACAAACACGCAAAAATTCTCCCATACTCATTTTCACCCCCCCAATGAACCACATGGGGGTTGAATTAAAAAAAAAAGTAGCCTATATGTTATTCCAGAGTGCCAGCTACCATCATACCAAATTTCATGAAAATCGGTTCAGTCGTTTGAGCGTGAAAGAGTAACAAACATACATACATACATCCATACATCCATACATACATCCATACATACAAACTTTCACCTTTATAATATTAGTAAGGATATTAGTAAGGATACCTTCTGCTAGTTCCTAGAAGTGAAAACTTGTGGTAGAGGTAACGTTCTAGACAATCCTTGTGAATGTCCAAATCCAAAACAATCATTAAGGTGTAAAGCGGAGATAGAAGGGAAAATAAATCATTATCAATAACTTACTTACTAATACTTACTTTACTTACTTACTTACTATACTTACTTACTTACTAATATTATAAATGCGAAAGTAACTCTGTCTGTCTGTTGTCAGTTACGCTTTCACGCATAGAGTACTGAACCGATTTAAGTGAAATTTGGTACAGATATAGTCCAGAGCCTGAGAAAGGACATAGGCTACTTTTTAACCGACTGCGCTATAAAGAAATAATGTTTTACCCGTTAAACGTCTCTACGCGGACGGAGTCGCGGGCGGAAAGCTAGTCATTAATAAATGTATAATCTAAAAACTTACTTCCAGTTTTCCAATCATCATCTTATATCAGAAAACTGAAACTGTCCGGGATATTTACCATGTTGTTTTGTTTTAACAACATGGGAAATATCCCGGACAGTTTCAGTTTTCTAATGTGTGTAACCATGACAGTTTAAAATCATCTTATATCATTAAGTTTAAACGTGCAAACTCTGCTGTCCGTACCTGCCAGTCATATATCGTACCTATAAAACAATTTCGCATCGCAAAATGTACTTCGCAATCAATAAACTTCGATAACTACCAATTAATGATCCATCAAGTCCCCTTCCACATCGTATACGTATTATTTGTACGAGTCACCATTACAATTTGCGTGCCCACTTTGTAGGGAGTGGAAAACGTCATAAAACTTTAAAACCCTTTATAATTGGACTTGTTACGTCATCCCGTAGTTTCTTTTAGTAATTCGGTGAAATTTAATTGCTTTTCATGTGGTCCTTTCATTAATTATAACGAGTATTGGCGTTCATTGAATTTTAAAAACTGCAATGGACACTTTTAATTTTCAATAACAGGAACTTTTCGTTTTATTTTGACGATTCTGTTATTCGTTACTTGTTTAAATTGCATGTGCAGATATGAGGATATTTATTGTAAAAACTCTTTTCAAACTTAATTAAATTACTTCCATATTATATCAATATTTGTTTATTGCCGATATGCTGCCTACCATATTCTATTTTTACAATTTAATAATTTATACATCATTGTTTTTTTCCTGGAAAGTTTTCCGCGGTTCGAAAAAAAAATGATAATCTTTCAAAGTACCAATTTTGAAACTTTTGGAAAACATTTTAATTAGTTTTAAGTATGTACCTGTTCATTTATTTGTTTTGCAAGCCTCTAATTATTTCTGTTATTAGACTAAATATAAGGTAATATTGCGTTTTGTTCTTCTTAAGGTCTTGTTTAGCTAATACTTAAATATAAAGTTCCTTTAAAAAAATTAAACACCGAGCTCAGTTTGTAAATCACTAGTCTAGCTAAAACCCAGGCAACCTAGGCAGTCTATAGAACAGCCCGACGCAGTGTTCGCCAAACGAAGGCAAAGTTCTTTTTAACGTGTCCTATATTCACTTCAATTTTCCTTGCTCGCTTCCGCTCACGCTAGTTGCATACCTCCAATTACTGTACTTACCAGTTATATCGTGCATTTATTATAAGCGCTGAAAGCGAACCGAGTTAGATTTCATAATACGTTTATTTAGCGATTGTTTTCATAACTGGCTCGTGGCTTGCAACATTGTATGGGTATTATTTTTAACCGATTTCACAAGCTTCCAATTTCCACGTGGATTTATGTTTTTGTTTATGATATTGTCAGACCGTGTTGAACGCGATAGTTAGTCAATACCGAGTCGATTTAACATCATAATATTGATTTAACAGATAAAATACTAAGGAGGTTTATAATGAAATGTATCATAATACTTGGCTGAAAGCATAGAGGAGTAACAGAACTAGACCAGCCTAATTAGCGAAGTGTCGGTGACGATATCACATTAGACCAATAACTAGTATGACACTCAGAACCCCAGGGGGCCACAATGTACATTCGCGTCTGGTATTGATACACGTTTCCATGCCTACGTTAATAATTTAGGTTTGGCCGGATTATGTCGGGCCCCAAGGCGATCGGCCTGAAGAAAATGAAAGTGGGAAGGGGAGGAATTCAGTCAGATTAGCAGATATTGCATTTTTATTACGGTGACGCTTTAATCCCTATGGATTGGAGATCTTCTTTGGAAGATATGTGCTCGCACGAATGCACTTTCTATCTCATAGTCAGATGAGAAGTCGAATTGCCTTCTACGGTACCGAAAATTTCTTTTGACATAATAATGTATATGATGAAAATTAAGGAACACAGTTAAGGAAAAACATCACAAGGAAACCGGAAGACCTGTGCAGAAGTTATAAGGTTGTCTGAAGTCCGCACTTGGTCAGTGTGGTTGACTAAAGTCTGGTGGCCCTAGTTTAGGTTAGGCTCGTGCCCCTCCGAGAGGACGTGCCTACTTATATGGCCTAATCATAACAACTATGTAGATCTAATCGAGTTCCTGAATAAACAATTATGTTGAAGGACGATAATATTCTACTAACAGCCAATAGTTTGCTAGCTCTAGTGATCAAGACAAGCCGATAGCAACTTGCTTGATTAAAGGCATTCCTCACTTAATGGCTTGGGTTACGAGTGGAGAGCCATTACTCAGACATGACGGTTTGATAGCATACGAGTAGATGTTGTTTTTAAGCCTGATGTTTGCACGATTATGCCTTCTATACTAGGGTAGTACTTACTTACATACGTAAGTAAACAGGTATAAAGAGAAGTAGTTATGCCCCCCACCCTATGGTATAGTAAGTAAGCAAAAAGAGTAGTCCAATTCACCAAGTAACTGATAAACACAGTCAATAATCGGTTCAGGTGGCCATACTAGCTCGCGACATACTCTATCTATACGTTTCGATTAAACATTCTACGTGAAAATAATAAGAAATACATTGTTTAAAACAATTTATAGTACCGGAGAAGAAAATGTAAGCAAACCTGCATATTAAAAAGTGTACATAACTAACCACCATATTAAATGTTACAGTGATCGGTCTGCTACTATCCATCACCCGCCAAAGGGACTCCGCAAATGTAGACAATCTTGTACACTGGTACCATTTAAAGACAGTTTTTTACAGGTAAATGACCAATTAAAATTAAGGATTTGTTAAGTGAAAGTAGGTGCTGTAGACATTCGCTATCAATGAAGGTATTGATCAAATACTAGGGTGGGGTAAGTTGCCGTCTGTAAGGAATATTTTATTCCTAGACAGTGCCGGATTAAGCCAGCGCGGGGCCTGTAGCAAATTCTGTCAAGGGGCCCTTGCTTTGCTTTAGGTTCACAAGTTCAGGGTATTAAATAAAACAAAATTGTTACAAATAAACTTTTCTGGATTTAATATGGGCAAATTTAGAGATAACACTTTCAATATCGACTTCTTTAAGCAAATCATGCTCTATATTCAACAAAGTGAGATGATTAAGACGTTCTTGGCCCATCATTTTTAATACGTTTTAATGTTGAAAATATGTTTATATATAATATGTTTCATATCCAAATATGCATACCTTAAGCACTTATTTTATAGTAAAGATATTCAAGGAAATTAAATGTCGACGAACACATAAAATGTGTAATTTTTAATTGAATAACTTTTTGTTTATAATTTGAATAGTTCATGTTTAAATTACCCGCCATTTACTTGAGACTCTGAAACACCTTGCTCTTAATCTACCGATATGATAATCGATTCAAAAAAAGGTCAGCTATATTCACTCATAAAATGAATCTATATTTTATAATAAATCAACCAACCACAGTAGATTGGATTGTGACTGAGTCAATAAAATTTAAATAGTTTGCCTACTTTTTCTCGAAATACTGATAATCTATATTATATTAAAATCGATAAAAAAGGACAATCTCGGCTACGTAAACTCGACTCTCTCGAACTCGTAAGGCTTGAAGGGTAGAAATGTGGTTTAATTTCAGATAAAATATAACGTGACGAAATCGAGTTTTATATTTTCAGATGGGAGTAAAGCATAGCCTAAGCGCTTCACGCTTATACTCTATTCCAATTAAGGAGTCCTTTTTGACAGATGTCAATAGTTCAGTACTAGGGAAGTACCCTTAGAAATCGATATTCAGCGGCAACGATTCTCGATTTGTAACAAATTTAAATCGAACTAACTTTCAAAAACTAAAGTTAATAAAAATTATCGAAAGAACAATTTTAGACAAGCAAAACTTTCAAACTTATTTTTTGTCGAAAAAAGGAATACACGATTGGATGTTTAGTATAATAATAATGAATAATGATAGTTAAGTTATTTAAAATTTACACTGAGTTTAAAGGATCTTAACAGTTATAGGCTCGTGTCAAAGACTCGTTAATTAATGGCACCGAATGTTTGACACCGTTTGCTGCCAGGAGTGTTTGCACCGAGTACCTATAGTTACAACACTAAATTAATTATACGAATTGTATCACGTGATGGAGTAACTCAACAGTTACTATGAGCATCAGATTTAAAAAAATATGGTTGCCTGTAAAGTCGGTTTTACGGGCGAAGAATTTACGTGACAACGTCTAATTCTCTAGTGCTGCGCGCGCGGCAGACCGATCATAGTTGAGTGGGAGAGAGACGCAAGGCATTCGGCGGGCCTCTCTCTCGTTCGGTGACTCATCGTAACGTTACCGAGCGTTACACTTTTTCATAAGTGACTCCCAGCCGCAACCTAATTTAAGACGTTGTCACGTCAATAAAAACAAACAATTCATTTAAGTTTTTATATTTGATTTTATAGTTATTAATCATCACTGCTTGATTTATTAATTTATTTTGTTATTTAATCAGTTTACATATTACCTGCAAAGGACTGCACTAATTATTACGTTTTATTGTAAAATGCATTAAAGTTATAAGCAGTCCCATTGCCGCTAGATTCATTTTCATTCGCACATGATCGGTTTAACTAACCGAATACTTGAGGCACGTCACTACGTTTAAAAGTAAAACATAAACCATAGTACGGAACTGCATACGCGCAAAAAAAATATTATTTTATTTTGAAGTTCAGATATAGAAACAATAGTTAGATCAAAAACAATAAGTAAATTTTGCTTGTAAATTAATTGTAGGGTGTTTTTGCATAATTGTATATTTTTTAAATAACGATTTCCTACTAAACACAAAAAGTGATATTAAATTGGATTTATTTGAAACGTTCAGAGTTACGTTCTTCGAAATGTCAAAAAGGACTTCATAAATGGAATAGAGTATAAGTCATGCAAATTATTTTTAGGTTCCTACATATTTTTTTTTTTTACGATCAGATAGGAGTTGGAGCGCGGCGGCGCGGGGCCCCCCCAATGCGCGGGGCCCGTAGCATTTGCTACTCCTGCTATATGGCTAATCCGACACTGTTCCTAGACACACTAGTTACTTATGTATTTCTGTAGTCTTTCTTTGAATAAGTAATGATACATACAGTAGTTGGCTAGTTAATGCAAAGGAGTCTTTAGAGTCGAGATCGATAGGGCAATGATCTAATTTCCTTTATTGGTTTTGGATGCTTTTAAAACAAATTTCAGGTTATGTATTGCGTTATATCTACACTTGATGTTTAAATGATGTCTGTAAGACGATAACTATGTCATGGATACAATGGTAAGTAAGGGAAGGGATGATGAGAGCCATCCGCTCCCCCGCAAGTCCGGTGATGATGTCGAGGCTACTCCAACTCCTGGCTCTGGCTACATACCTATGTAGTTAAGATCCTCACAGAACAAAGTAACACTCAAGCAAATACAAACAGCAAAAAAATTTGGTGCTATCCTCAAAAACTGAGTATATTCATTGACTTCAGAGTTTTGAGCTACATTTTCCTGCATTTATCTTGTGGGTGTATCTTATTCGTCAATCGCATTTGGTACCAAGACAGCTTCCCAGATCTTATCAGAAAATTGAAGGAGCACATGCTCATTTTACTTTTTTGTGCTTTGAAAAGTTTTCTGGAATCCTGAGATGCCAGTTCCTTATAAAAATGTCACAGCTGAATTAAATGAAGAAAGTAAATGAAGTATTCACAAAAAACGATTCAACATAGTCAACGATGTCTTAAAATTTAGAACATTTAAAGGAAGAAAGATTAGTTAAACTCCACATTAGTCATAGCATTCGGTATCTGACTGAACATTGTTAAAATTGGTAGTATTAAAATTTTAACAGCAACCACACCTAAAGCCATTGTTTTACAATATGAAAATGAAAAAGAATGAAAAAATATTTATTTACAATCACAACATTTACTTAAAGTATTATATACCTAAATTATGTGTGTCTCTCATGTAAAACTACACTGATCAATTCATAAATGGAGAGCATGTCGATTTAGACATTATCACCAACTAATAACAAAAAAGAATCCTATCTACCAATTGAACTCAGTGGCCTTGCTTGTAGGAACACAACGCTCTATTGCAGTTACAATTATGTTTCCTAGCTCATCCCATCAGAGATCCACAATGCATCTTCAATATCTCCATCATCTGCAGTCCATTAATCGAAACCTATACAGCTATCCCCCTACAATCCCCCTGAGAGCGGTGCAATCTCCTGCCGTCTTTCTTTATTGTTAAGACATAATAACTGTTCTCCCCGCGATTAGACCGTTTGTATCGCAAATTAATTGTGACGGCTGGATATCCCATCTAGTTAGTCCGGAGAAACCAGACACCCCGCGGTGAAACAACTACATATTATTATGTTGTCGTTTGTCGTTACACTCATTATGTAACTTGTTAAACTGGGTTAGCGCATACGTAGTTGTCGCAAAGCATGCCACATGGATTTGATGACGTCGGTGATCCTTCAAGTTTCGTCGCGATTCCTTTTGGTACTGTACTGTGTACTGTAGGCGTAATAATGCTGAAGTATTTGTACAGATCCCTGCACGTGTTTGACTATTACGAGTTATATATGTAGGTAGATTAATTACCGACATCTTAATAAGGTTTTTAAAATGTTCTACTAATTCGGCTCGGTCATCTTTGTATTTATAAAGATGACCGAGCCGAATTAGTATTAGCCGACACTTAAAATATAGGCATGAATCATCCGTGATTTTCATTGCAAAAATGTGAGCTAAACGAGAACGTAGGATTAAAATTTAAATAATTACCTCACTTCGCTATGAATTAGTGAATTTATCGACTTTTAAGACTCTAGTGATTACCATAGACAATTGAAATATAGCACAGTGGAATCTATAACGTTGTTTATGCGATATCTGATAAACTGCGTTATCAAGAGGGACGGGGACCGTTAACGATTCGGGCGGCGTGCGATTAGTATTGACAGCTCCCGGCCCACACCGCGCTGGTCGGCAGCCGACCGCTGCGCACCGTCTAATTGGATGATAAGCCAGAATTAGAGTTTAAGCACGCTATTCGGAGTAAAGGTAGCTCACCCTCTCTGGAAGAGGTCGACATTGTAGAACTTGTACAGCTCCACCGAGAACTCGAAGGTGGCCTGCAAGTCGGTCATGGTCCGGTCGGCGGGGGCGGGGGCGCGGCGCGGGCGGCCGGCGCCATGCCGCGGCCGCTAGCAGCGCGCCCTCATCACCACCTCATCACAGTTCGCGATCGAGCCACGCCCCGGGACGGCAGGGCGACGCGGCGGCGGCGGCGGGCGCGCGACTAACAGTGCGGCTCGGGCGAGCGCCGCGCACGCGCGGGCCGCGCGCCGCCGCGCCGCCGCCCGACCCAGGTAACCGCACTCGCCCGCCGCGCGAACATGAGGTGGCGGCTCGTAGACACGAAACCGCTACAGCCACTGTCTTGTCTCCTATCTTGATTGCGATTCTAGCGTACATGAGAACCTCCTTTTTCTGTAAAATGCTGTACATCAAGTGACGGTCGCGCTTATAGCTCTATTGCTACGAAAAGCAACCGAGACGATTGGAGACCACGACCGATGCTTGACATAAGCTCCTGCGTTCTGTCTCTGTCCCGTTTGCGAACGGTAGCTTATAAATACATTGCCTTAAGTCAATTATTGTCTCTCTGTTGCTGGGACATGTAAAGATCACAGAGAGACACGAGACAAAGGACTACTTACGACAAATGACCACATATAAATGAGTCTCTAGTCACCATCTCTTATCATTATAGAGCGGTGCGAACCGCCAACTTTACCGCCGCTACCTCCAAAGGTTAAAGGGATCGCGCCCCCCCGGCCTAACCTTTATTGCCCATGACGCCATTTCACGAACACCTGGCCACGCTTCGACCTTTGCCGGTGAGATTTGATGTTTCACGGCGTCGCAAAGGCCGCGGGAGCTCGCCGGCCGCACCGGCCGCGGATATTTTCGGCGACCACGTGTTGCGGTGTTTTTAGAATATAACACACGCTACACACACTTTCCCAGGCCTATAGATGTTTATCTTGCACGATAAGTGGGTATTTTATCGCGCAATCCTGGCTGGAAGTGTGTTCGCGTAATGAGCTGATGACATTCGATACCTACAAATGAAGTAGAAATAAAAATAACAGAGACTTTATTTAAAGTATGAAAACAAAAGATGATCGCAAATTCATATAGATTTGAAGTTTAAACTGGGAAGGATTATTGACATCCAGAATTCCAGATGCAAATAGTTGCAAAAAATACGACAGTGGAATAGAAACTATTTGACAAAATTAGGCAAATAGTTTCTATTGCACCGGGTAAGAAAACACCGAAAAAAATAGCCAATTCAACTAGATTTTAAACCGTAAGGACGTAGTATCCAGACGAACGAGGATTTCATCGACGCAAAGGTCACAGGTCAAGTTTGGGGTGGTCGATAGCAGGCTCAGGAAAGCTGCCAGGATAGGCTGGGTCTATTCAATAACTTTGATTGCGCGTCTTTACACACTTTATCCGAGTTTATTTGGCACCCTTTTAGGGCACCCGTGAAGCAATATCGATTGTTATAAGCCGGGGTTTAGGGGATCCCTTCGTTTTGAAAGGTGATGTCGGCGCGAAGGATAAAGATTTTATGAAAGTTCACTTTCCTTTCCTCGATTCACTGCGGCAAATGTATTGGTAGAACTTTATTATTTACAAGCTTTCCGCGTGCGACTTAGATAGATAGATAGATACGTGCTCGTGAAATCGTTTATCGCGTGAAAAATACTCCCTTGTATTGATGTCTGTAAAAAGTCCTTTCTTAATCTAATAGACTCTCCGTACTAAACAAGGACGATAGAAAGGTATAAAAAGCGTGGTTAAGGTCGTAGCTTGCCATGCTAGAAGTCGCAAGTTCAAACCTCGCCACGTACCACTGTGTTTTTTCAAATTTGAAATTCATATGTACGTTTATTCGACACTTTAACGGTGAAGGAAAACATCGTGAGGAAACCAACACACCTACAAAGAAATTCTTAGGTTGTGTAGTCAACCAACCCGCACTTGGCCAGGGTGGTTGACTAAGGCATTATCGCCCTGGTTCAGGGTAGGCCCGTGCCCCAGCAGTGAGGACGTATATGGGTTGATGATGAGAAAGATATAATAATGTTTGTAGGATATTACATACGCTCAAGCGCAACATAAATAGTAGGTATGACGGTAATTGAAATGTGCAAGACGTTTCGATATAATTGTTAGCAAGGTAATAAGCCAAACAATATTGGGCGGTCTAGTTATATGCCATTTATGACATAAACCAATGCAAAAATTGTATTCTCTGAACTACCATTACTTACTGCAAGCGTAATGCATATTTCATCGGTCATTCAACGTTAATTTTAGTGATTTAAGCAGTTACTTCAAAGCTTAATTACTCTGTTCTCGACTTCCTTTGTATTAATAAGTGTTGGATTTCCCAGACTATGCATGTAAATCGGGTCAGGTCTTGAAACACAAATTAAGTGTGAATTTAATTACGTAGATGTATATTTTTAGTACACAAAAGAGTTGGAAGGGTCATTCTAATTTAGGATAAATTAGATTAAAACTTACAATTAAATTAAGTGGCTGGTATGCACTATGCAAAGTTCACTATTATGATTATACGTATAGCTGCATCATGCATAACGACAGTTCGTAAAAAATTAGTATTCTTCTTCAGTACCTAGTGGTCAGTTATTGTCTAGTTCCTGGTCAATTCCATCATTATGGTTGCACTTAATGAATACATTCAAACTTTGGGTAACCGCACCACGTTTGAAATTCAGGTCTGGTCTGGTGCAAATTCGTCCGATTCCATCGTCGCCTATGACGTCACGGGAGCAAACGCATCACCAATTTCGAGCTGGTATAAATATTCATACGCGTCGGGCGACACGTGCAAATAATTCGGAGTGTTTGTTCTTTTGCGGCGACTGGCAATATGCTGAGTGGTACTTGTGCGGCGCGCATTGTTCCCGGGCCATTGTCGCTGCTTTGCTTTCTTACTTTGTGCCGTGCCAACAAAGGTACACATAGTATGTTGCACGCTAACGTTAGTTTTACAAGTTCTTGAATAATGTTATCGTCATCTTGCTGGCTGTTGTTGTTGTAGAACACTATGTTGGTATACGAAGCAATATTGGATGGACAACCTGTTTTCTATTAAATGGGTACACAAAAGGATTTACAGAAAGAATTGGCTAAGTAAGAAGTGCATAAAAGGAGCATTTTTTAATGATATTCAGGAAGTGGGAATGCTATTAATTTTGGTATGACCTCCTTTCAATCTTAATTGGAGATTTTCTAAGGTTCGCAGTGCTTTGGTTAAATCTGCATCAACCATTTGGGTTGGTTTGACAATAGAGCCTAGAACATCGGATAGGATTGTCGTTACATTTCCACCAATATCTGTGGAAAGCAATAAAAATGCTCCCCTTTGCTCTTCAAGCCCTCGTGACCTGATATCTTTGATCAGCAGCCCTAACCCGTTAGTCCTTTGATCAACCGCAGCCTCTAATTCAGCATACCTTGCATAACACTTGGTGACTGAACCATTAGGCCTGGCATAGTGCAGCGGTGCACCGAGTGTCCCGTCGATCGGCACTCGGCGGAAAGCCTCTCTGCTACGGAAGGGTGCGACGTGAAGGTGCATACGTTACCTCGCCTCGAACAAATGAAATGGGAATGGACGCGGCGGCGGTATTCTGGGACTGTTCAGGGTGTTTTGTTTGAGTTTAACATATTGGATTTTCAAGCGACAACGAAACATTAGAAGTAATTTTGTCTGAATTCTGTAAGGTACATTTATGGTATTGAATATGTTTTGAAACCTGCCTGCAATCAAAACGTCGGAACTATTTAGAAATATTTGGGAACGGTGAATTTTTCATATTCGTATGCAGTTATATTGTTGGACAATCGTTGGATAGTGGTAAGTACCTAAATATCGACAGATTCTTCATTCCCAAAATCTGACTAAAAGTTATACCTGAATTTTGATTTAATTTGAATATTCTGCCAGTTTCTAGTTAAGAATTGTCCTATTCCTGAACTTTTTACAGCTTTGTTGGCTGCCTTATCAATATCATTGAAAAAATACTGAATTTGAAATACGTGAAATAATTGACGAACTCTGTAAAAAAAACTCAATATAACAAGAGGTTATACCAACAATAATCATTATTAAGAACTCGACGTTTCAGACCCATTTCACGGGAAGACTAAAACCAATATCACATACAGGTCTTTAGCATGATTATTGGTTATCCTAACGGACATTTCAGTTGTCGCCAATAAGCCGTTCAAAAAACTATTGTAACAAGGTTATCCTTACCCAGAATAGGTCTCCAGGCATCATTTTATGCAACACTAGCGACACCTCCCGTCGCGTTCTCTCGCTTTACTTTTTAGGTCGAGCCCAGCGGTACATTTATCATTCGACGCACCGGATTTTAGTTTCCTTTTAAAAGACACGTTATTCGCGGCTGCATTTTTGGAACCCCATTGTTACTGTATGCTTTGATTAAATGCTGGTGAAAAAGCTGCATTTTGGTGTAATTAATGTTGCATTTTGTAATGAAAGCTGGGAATTTCATTTGTGCAATTCGTTTGAATTTTTTTATTTGTTTAAGGAGCGGTGGGGAATTGGTTGACCGGGGAAATATTTAACGTTCAAAAACGTTAAAAGCATATATATTTCAGATTCTGTAAAAATATAAATATCGGTAATTTAAACTGAAATATTTATTGAAAAAGGTTTCTTATTATTTGAGCGACAAGAGTCGCAGACGTTTCCATTTCGGACAATTTCGTTCTTCAGAATATCCTAAGACCCTTATTTATGTTTAAAAGAAATCTAGGATAAGCCTTTATAGTCATTGATATAATATATTATATGTTATGTTTACTGAAGAACACTAAGCACATTCCTTTTTCATTCTAGTGCTAGATACTCGGAAATCTTAAAGTAACCGAGTGTAAACAAAAAACAGAACCGAGTGTCAAAAATAGAAAAGACAAAAGGCCAAACTTATTCCGCACTCAAAAACAAAACGCGTGTTGCTAGAAAAGTTAATGTTAAATTCAAGCAAGTGAGTAAAGTTTCATAAAGTTGAAGTAGATTTGTGGAGATGAATTTCCGCTTTAAAACGCCGGTCTTCGTACACACGGCAACTGAAACTTTTATGAAATACAGCCAAGTGGCGTGACTCGAAAATAAAAGAAGAGTGCGAAAAATGTTATCTTTAGTTCCACCTGAACTTTCACGTGTAGAATATTTTGCTTGTCGCAGAAAAAGGGTGAGAGTAAGACGAAGAGACTTCGAAGCTTACATGAATAAAATGTATTAAACTTTCCAAAAGTTCAAGCTTTTGAACTATGGTGTCATATTTGTACCTTATGGTTTTAATGTTTAGTTGCCTTGGTAAAATTGTCTTTTTACTTGAATAGATGATGACGATGGATTTCCAGTGAAGATGAATTAATTAGACCGAGTATTTAAACGTCCTTACGATTGTTGATTATTCTTAGAGAAATATTCGTTTTATTTGGTTTTCTGTAATTGTTGTTAGAGCTATCGCGGTTCTAATGCAGCCTTCGTTCTTCCATCCGTCACTAGCCGGTATAGCAATGGTCAGCAAAGTCTTATATGCATAAATAGTAATAACATCGAAAGCGTCGATGGCCGAGTGGTTAAGGTCGTTGCTTGCCATGCGAGAGGTCGCCAGTTCAAACCCCGCCAGGTAACAATGTGTTTTTCAAATTTGAAATTCATATGTACCATCATTCGACGCTTTAACGGTGAAGGAAAACATCGTGAGGAAACCAGCACACCTGAGAGATTTTTCAACGGTGTGTGAAGCCATGTCAGAGGCCTACGGGCGGTCTAAACTCTGACACCAGGTTGTTCATCAACCATACGATAAGAAGAAGAAGTGATAGTATCCCGTCTTTACCTATTGGGTACAATACTCTAAAGATTACTCGTATGTTGTATGCATAGGTAGTGTTTCAATTTAATTTTGGAGTTGCCCAAATACTTACCACGAACAGGTAAATTCAAAAAGTTTAAACTAGAATAAAACACTGTTCGCCAAATTTCCGTATTCGCATAATGAAACCGTCATCACAAAGGAAAAACTGCATAACGAGTTAAAATCAGGTTGCCCAATGAAAGGCGGGAATTAGCGAGCCATATTTAGCTCTTTCAGTTTTTCACTTGTTTCAGACGGATTAAGTTGGCATAAATCGCTTGCTGCTAGCATGCGCACTATTTGTACTAAGGGTTGGTAGTGCTTTACATCGTGAAATTTTAGTGGTTGTTTTCCCGTAGCAGAAGGATTTACCTTTAGTAGTACTATTTAATCATGCTAGTTTATGCTAGGGGTGAGAGCCATCCGCTCCCCCGCACGTCCGGTGATAATGACAAGGTTACTCCAAGCCACAGTAGTCAGTCACGAAAAAAAAAGCTTGTTTATTTCGTAAAAGAAACTGTTTTTTTTTAGTTTTATGTTTTATAAAATATCGTCATCCAACTAGAAAGCGTGAGAAGCGATAGCTCTTTTAAGTGATGCGACGAAATCAGGTACTGCTTGCCGCATGAGATCGATGATTAAAGCTTAAGAAGCTCTACGCCCTAAGCAATTAAGCGGTTCGAGCGTGCTTTCGAGTTTCTTTCACCCCTTGCGTAAAACCGGTAGGTATTTATTGATTTGAATAAATATAAAACTTCACAAATCTATTTTTCTACTGTGATCTGTAGAATGGTTATGGATCTTTTTTTTAAAGTTGTACTAGTTGGACATAATGATATTGGGTACGGTGTGTTTCGTGTAGATTGATAACATGTTTTCACTTATTTATATTTTATCTTTAGCACTCACCACACGTGATTGTATTTAGAGACATAGAGTTGTAATTATTTTTGATAAGGTGGGTATATATATTTTTTTATTTTATCATTTTCATCTAACATATGTGTTAAAATTATTATGTGTCGTGTATAATGTACATCTCATGAAACGTCATCTTTTGTTCTGTCAGATAAATGTTTTATAATCTGTTGACATTGACCGAACCCTGTAACTCTTTTTCAAATTAAAAATCCGCTCTCTCTCTGAAAGCAGCCGTTGAGTAACATGGTCGTTTGATTGAATCCATCCACAAAATTATAATAGGTTATGGGCCCAGTCCCTTAGTTAATTGAAGAGTTGATAGTTTTTGTAATTAGCGTAGGAATCGTGAGTGCACAAAAGACGATTGCGCGATTTGTTTTGTTTCACTGTCGTGTACTAACATTGCGGTGCACGTGTTTGGACAAAACGCCGGTTGTGAACAACAGATATGGCTTTAAGCATGAACTCGTTTATTGCAAATGTGCCGAAACTCAAGGGCCGAGAAAATTATAGCGAGTGGGCGTTTGCAGCTGAAAATCTGCTAATACTCGAAGGAAAATTAGATTTTCTCAAGACTGAAGGAGCCGGCACAAATATGGCGGAGGATGCTATGACAAAAGCCAAGTTGATTCTTACAATAGACCCGTCGTTGTATGTGCATGTCAAGAACGCTGCGACTACAAGAGAACTATGGCAGAAATTACAACATATGTTTGACGACTCGGGTTTTTCGAGACGAATTATGTTGTTGAGGACTCTAATCTCAATACGTCTCGAAACTTCGGATTCTATGACAAGTTATATTACTCAGATTATTGAAACGGGGCAGAAATTATCAAGAACTGGATTTTGGTAAATGATGAGTGGATTGGCTGTCTTATGCTCGCAGGATTGCCTGAAAAGTATTTCCCAATGTTGATGGCTATCGAACATTCGGGCATCGCCATTACGGCGGATGTTGTAAAATCAAAATTACTTGATTTGGTCGGAAGTGAAGATTCAACGGAAACAGCATTGTTGACTAGAGGGCGGCAGCAGCATGTCAATCGGAAACCTACTTCATTCCAGTCCGTTCATTCATTCAAAAATGGCCAAACGTCAAATGAACAAAACAAAAACAAAGTCATCAAGTGTTATCGATGCAAACAGATCGGACACTATAAGAATAAGTGTCCACAAGCTCAAGATACGAAGACAAATAATTCGAATGCGTTTTCTGCAGTGTTTTTAAGCGGAAACTTCAGTAAGAATGACTGGTATTTGGATTCTGGTGCGAGTACACATCACGTCAAATGTAAACAATATTCGAAATACATCAGAAAACACGTGTATCAAGGAGATAACAGCGGCTAATAGAGGAGTCATGCCTGTGTTGTGCTCGGGTGATGTTGATATTGTCACAATAACGTCGAAAAGCAGAAATAATATCACAGTAAAGGATGTATTGTGTGTGCCTACTGTTGCCACAAACTTGTTGTCAGTGAGCAAACTAATTCAGAATGGAAACAGAGTTGACTTTCGGAAAAATGTAAGTTATATCTATAACAGCAGAAATCAACTAGTTGGAGAGGCCAGATTGGTCAACGGTGTTTACAAACTGAATGTGGAAGACAACAGACAATGTTTGTTTACAGTACCTGATAGTATCAAGAACGAGTTATGGCATCGAAGAATGGGTCATTTGAACAGCAGTGATCTTAACAAAATGAAAGATGGTGCAGTTGTGGGAGTGGACTATAAAGATACAAGCGAGATCAGCAAGAGTACATGTGTAGTGTGCTGTCAAGGCAAGCAGACCAGATTGCCATTCAACCACATGAGCACTAGGAGCGATGAGGCGCTCAGCATTGTACATGCAGATGTGTGCGGACCCATGGAGGTGACATCAATTGGCGGCTGCAGGTATTTTTGATCTTTATAGATGACCACACTCGCATGACCTTTGTTTATTTTTTGAAAGCCAAGAATCAGGTGTTTAAATATTTCAAAGAATTTAAAGCCTTGGTTGAAAATCAACAGAACAAGAAAATTAAAATATTTAGAACCGACAATGGCCTTGAATTCTGTAATGCAGAATTTGATAGTTTCTTGACTGAGACAGGCATAGTGCACCAAAGAACTAACATTTATACACCAGAGCAGAATGGTGTTAGTGAACGCTCAAATAGAACATTAGTAGAAAGAGCACGTTGCATGCTGTTTGATGCTGGGCTGGACAAAAGTTTTTGGGCTGAAGCGATAAATACAGCAGTTTACTTAAAGAATAGATCACCAGCATCAGGATTACAGAATGCAACACCATTTGAGCTTTGGATGAATAGGAAACCAGATGTTAGTCATGTTCGGGTTTTCGGTAGCAGAGTTATGGTGCATGTCCCGAAAGAAAAAAGACATAAATGGGACACCAAGTCAAAACCGCACATCTTGGTTGGCTATGCTGAGAATGTCAAGGGGTATAGGATATATGATCCAATCAAGAAGAGTGTTTCTGTAAGCAGGGATGTAGTAATACAGGAAAACCTGAAGAGTAACATAGATGATAGGATATCAGTTTCAGTGGGGGAAATCTCAGAAACGCAACAACAGAGTGATATAGATGAGTCGGTTGATATAGTTGCTAATATAGAACCTGAAGATGATGTTAACCCAACAGATAATCAGTGCCGTAACTAGCCTTTTATGCGCCCGGTGCGAGCTTTCAAAACTGCGCCCTTGAAAAATGCTCTAATCAGGCTCTGACAATAAAGTGGACAAATGTGCATAAAAATAAATCTATCTATTTTTTGTTTACGAAAGTACTTATAGTCCAGTCAAATTAGGTAAAAATCTCGGAGAGATACCCAGCTGTAAGTCTGTAAATACTTGTATATTGACGTCCTAAAAGTAGTCTCAAAACCTGGTGTACGCAACTATTAAATTTTCAAGGTCAAATGTCACAAATATCAGTTTTATGAACTTTTGAGCGAAACAGGAAGTTTTATCTAAAAGTGTGTAGGAAAAAATTACTTATCTTCTATTTATCCTAAGATTATTCCTAAGATTCACCATTTCAGAGATACAGCGATGCAAATAGTTGATAAAGTTGTATTTTCAAAAGCTTCCAGGCCCACGTGCGATTGTGCTAGACAGTTAAAATTTTCACGGATGTTGTATTTTAGTAGCCTCTATAACATCTTATACTATGTAGAAAAAGCTTAAAACCAATGTTTAAGTGGGTTCTCATACAAAAATTGTGTTTTTTCTTACACTTGGCCGGTTTTACGGTAACGTGGTTACCTCAGTAAACCTATTCCAGACGACACCTTTTATACATGAAGAACACATTGTTTATAAGGAAGCCTAGTTAAATAATTATTTTGTGTTGTTTTCAGTATTCAGAAGATTTAAGATTTCTGCGTTTCATTAAATTGAAATTTGGTTAATATGGACTTCACGTTCATAATAGAGTTAGATGGACAGTTAACATTTTTAAAATGTTTATTTTTTTCAGTTATACTTCAATCAGAAGTTCTAATAATTAGTTATTTCGTACTTTTTGACCCATAATAAGTAGTTTTAATGTACTGAAACGCGAAAGACTTATAATACTAAAAACGACATAAAACGATTATTTAAGGGGCTCCCATAAGAAGAACGTGTACTTCATGTAGAAATGGTGTTGACTGGAATATTTTACTGAGGTAACCACATTAAAAATCGGCCAAGTGTGAGAAAAAAAAACCATAATTTTTGTATGAGAACCCACTTAAACATTGATTTTAAGCTTTTTCTAGTATTAGATCTTATAGAAGCTATTGAAATACATCATTCGTGAAAATTTTACCTGTCTAGCACAATCGCACGTGGGCCTGGAAGCTTTTGAAAATACAACATTTTCAATTATTTGCATCGCTGTATCTCTGAAATGGTGAGTTTTAGGAATAAAACGTAAAGACAATTTTTATAGATAAATAGATGATAAGTAATTTCCTTCTACACACTTTTATGATAAAACTTCCCGTTTCGCTCAAAAGTGCTTAAAACTGCTATTTGTGACATTTGACCTTGAAAATTTTATAGTTGCGTACACCCTACCATATGTAGGTTTTGAGACCACCTTTAGGGTGTCAATATCTAAGTATTTACAGACTTACAGCTGAGTATCTCGAATTCCGAGATTCTTACCTAATTTAAGCTTAAATGACTGGACTATTAGTAGATTTCTTTAAGATAAAAATTGTTTATTCAAAAATATTTGCTTAAATACAGAAATGACACAAAGTACTCGTAAGAATTTTGCAATATCGCGTTGCAAGTAACATTTACGTTCATTAGGGTACCTGCATGCCAAATTTCAATCATCTATCTTATGCAGTTTCGATTTTCTCATACAAAAGTTTTTTCCCGCAAATTCCCTTCCCAGTAAAAACTTTGCAATATTCTGTTGCAACTAAGCCTTAAGTTTACCAAGGTACCTGCATGCCAAATTTCAAGCGTCTTACTTAAGGGGTTTGAATATTTCATACAAAAGGATTTTCCCGATTATTCCTGTTCCCGTGAGAATTTCGGGAATTCCTTTCTTAGTGCACCTCTACGATATCTAAGCTACGCCTCTTCCAAATTTCAAGTGCCTAACTTTAGCCGTTTAGGCTGTGCGTCGATACGCCCTCAAGCTTGCTCACAGGGAACCTTTGAGGTGTCTGGCAGAATAACTGGCCCATTGGATTGGTCTGGCAGCTTACAATTAGTCTAGAAATAGTACCACGTAGTTATATACGTCAAATTTAGGCTTGCTAAAATGACGTAGTTTGCATCTGTTTTGGGACAACTTTAGTTCGCGCTACCTGTGAAACGGCCCCGCTTTCGAGCAAGTGAGTACGCGTACTCTCCTAAGTACATACTAGACTATAAGTCATGGAAATTCTAGCTTTGCTAAAATGACGTAGGTCTGGCGGCCCTGGGATCTTGGTCCAGTCATCTCAAATTTGTTTTTTGACCTCAGAGGCAAGAATATCTACAAGCTCGTTTTGAATATAAGGCGTAAATTACCTTTTTAACCACCTTTACAAGTGTTGTTGTTTCAAGATCGCTTGAAAAATGCCATATAGATAATATAGATAGTACAGAGGGCGCGTCTACACCATATTCGCCAGAAAACAAAATGTACCTACTAACTACCATGCATGAAACAAAACTAGATACTGGTCTGGTCATTTCTGCGCCCCTCCAGGGTCTGCGCCCTGTGCCTGGGCACCGCTGGCACCGCCCTAGTTACGGCACTGCAGATAATATTGACCAGGCTAATAACTCTATATTGCAGAATGTAGAAGAGATTCCTTCCCCACAAGAACCGAAGAGGATCAGGAGACCTCCAAAGCGCTATGGTTTCACAAACTTATGCATGCAGTCAAATGCTGAGAATCAATGTGATCCAGTTAGTGTCCAACAAGCACTACAAGGCGCCGATAAAGACAACTGGGTCGCTGCGATGAAAGAAGAAATTCAGGCATTTGAAGAGAATGATGCATGGGCAGTAGTGAGTGAAGTACCTCAAGGAAAGACATTAGTGCAGTGTAAGTGGGTCTATAAAAAGAAGTTAGGCAGTGATAACAGTGTTCGATATCGTGCTCGTCTAGTGGCAAAGGGGTTTACCCAAAAACCCGGTGTGGACTATGATGAGACATTTTCCCCTGTAGTTCGTCACTCCACCCTAAGAATGTTGTATGCACTCTCTGTACAATTAGATTTAAAAGTCACTCATTTAGATGTTAAGACTGCATTTTTGAATGGTATATTAAAAGAAGATATTTATATGTTTTATCCACAAGTTGATATGGAAAGTAATAGTAACAGAAAAATTGTTAAATTGAATAAAGCTATTTATGGATTAAAACAGTCGTCAAGGTCATGGTATGAGAAGGTTGACCAGTGTTTGACAGAATTAGATTTTAAAAGAAGTGAAATAGAACCATGTGTATTTTCAAAATTTCATAACAATGTTAAAGTTATTATTGCTTTATATGTGGATGATTTCTTTGTGTATTCAAATTGTAATGTAGAGACAGATAATTTAATTTCAATATTGAGTTCTAAATTTAAAATAAAAGATCTTGGACAAGTAAAGCAATGCTTAGGAATGAGAGTAAATATTGATAGCAAGAATAATATTTGTACCTTAGATCAGGAACAATACATAGATCAGTTATTAATAAGATTTAATATGGTAAATTGTAAAGAGGCTAGTACACCTATGGAGTCTAAACTAAATATTGATAAAAATGATAATGTTAATGATACTAGCATCCCTTATCAACAACTAATAGGGAGCCTCATGTACTTATCTGTGTTAACAAGGCCTGACATAGCCTTTAGTGTTAGTTTTTAAGTCAGTTTAATTGTTGTCATACTAGCACACATTGGAGTTATGCTAAACGAATTCTCAGATACTTAAAGAGAACTAAGCATTATTGTATAAGGTATGTAAAAGGAAACTCAGATTTATTAGGATTTGCTGATGCCGACTGGGCTAACAATGTTATTGACCGAAAATCATATACAGGGTATTGTTTCATAATGTCAGATGGAGTCATATCATGGGAAAGTAGGAAGCAAAGGACTGTTGCCCTTTCCAGTATGGAAGCAGAGTACATGTCAATGGCAGAGGCATGTAAGGAGTCCATGTACTTGAAAGTTTTGTTGTCAGAGGTTACTAACCAGGATGTAGGTCCTATTACCTTATATAATGATAGCCAGAGTGCTCAAAAATTCATTGGTAATTATGCCTTGAATAGGAAAAGTAAACATATTGATATTCGTTACCACTTTATTAGAGATGCTTCAAATAATAATATTATAAAGGTGGAATATATGTGTACCAATGATATGCCAGCAGATGTTCTCACAAAAGCGCTTGGTGCAACTAGACATTATAATTGTATTGAAGCTCTAGGACTTGGTAGCTAATTTGTATAAAAATTGTTTTTTCAGGTTTCATGTGATGTAGTGGGGGTGTTAAAATTATTATGTGTCGTGTATAATGTACATCTCATGAAACGTCATCTTTTGTTCTGTCAGATAAATGTTTTATAATCTGTTGACATTGACCGAACCCTGTAACTCTTTTTCAAATTAAAAATCCGCTCTCTCTCTGAAAGCAGCCGTTGAGTAACATGGTCGTTTGATTGAATCCATCCACAAAATTATAATAATATGCTTAACGATAGAGTAAAAACAATTTGTAAAACTTCTGACTGAATGTGCAATTTACCACGAATTCTAACTTTATTGATATTTGCTTGTTCTTTTAGTTTTTGGAAAGCCCTAGTCGTGCGGTTTGCTAATCCTCACCAAGTTCTATTGTGCAGTACCTACTAGCTACCTATAAACATAGGTAGTACATAGGTAGGTACGTTTTGCGGGTACGCCCCACTGACTCCTCGCTTACTTAACTCAGCTCCCAACTTCTAATTGCATATTCGTACTACAACTTGTTCTCTATTAGGCACTGTTTTAAGTTAACTGCATGTTTGAACTCTGACTTTAGTTTGGTTTAGTTTTATTGCCCTATCGAGCTTATAAGTTTTAATCGCATATAATGAATAATCATTGTTATTATCTCGATTTTCGACGCTTTTCCGGTCGAGGAAAAACATAGTGAGGAAACCTGCTCACCGATGAAGAGATTCTAAGATTGTGTAGTCGACTAACTCGCACTTGGCCAGAGTGACTGGGCTGATGATGATGATACGACCCCACTGCTGGGACACGGGCGAACCCTAAATTGGGGCGACAAGGCCTTAGTCAACCATCTTGGAAAAGTGCGGGCCGTATTTGGGTTGATGATTACTGAAGGTAGTTATCATTAAGGGAAGCTTTCAGCTTTTACTTGCTGCAGGTAAACCGGTCAATCTACACCTGATTAAAAACGCATGTAGAACAGGTCATTTCCTTGGCAATGGCTGTAGCGTTTGAGTACGTTACTTGGCACGGCCGATCGTTACGTGTTTCGAACATATTTCGCGCAAAGGTAAATGAACTGATGTTTACACATTTAGTGTGAGAGAGGAAACTAAAATGGTCTCGGACAATGGAAATATGTACATCCGTGTTATTTGATGGATACAAAAATACATTTTAAATGAATACCTATTTCTCGTATTAATATCGGAAAATATAAACTTTATTATAAAATATCTGCTCTAACGATTTAGTATGTACCTATAGATACATATACTCAACACCTGTGTTTTTAAATCTAAATCTTTTAATAATCTTATAGGCTAGGTCACAGTACAAGACTTATTATGAATTGTAGGTGTTATATTACACTTATTTAGCTATAAATATGAAGTTTTGAATCAACAAAATTAAATAATAGGCAAATATTGTACATAGAGGTGTGTAGGCATTCCACCACCTCAATGTGATAATAATGCACAGGGCTCGCATATGCCCTTTACACCGTTAGAATTATTCGAATAAAAGTGACTTTTCATAACAGAAGTCGTATGAAAATATGTTTTTATATTGACTAGTTCGTTGGTACTATCATTCTGTTTGTACTACCATTCTTCTGAAGTTTTCAGCTACGACGCCGTCCGCACTGTCTTGTTTATTGCGTAAAGCATTACTCTCTTATTGCGTCCATTCTCAGTCTCTGGACTATCTGTGTGCCAAATTTCATTAAAATTGGTTCAGTTTTATTGACCTTGAATCATGCATGCATGTTTAATATTAGTACCGTAGCTAAACAAACATGAGAACTACTAACATCATATATGAAGTACCTGTATCAGGAACATTTTTGTTACTTTCTTTTTTAAGGGTCGTAGGGTATAAAACCTTACACTAGACGAAAGCAGGCATGTACCCACCACACGTGCCTACTACACGCCTCTATGTAATGTCTGGTGCAGGGTTATCGTAAAAATTTAATGCGGGAACAGGCGTAAACTATTCACAGGAGTGCCCGGGACCACGTAGGGTCGCCATTAGAATATTTAATATCCGAGAGCTTTGTTGGTCTATTGGAGGGAAAGCTACGCGCTATGATCGAGACACTTTTTTTTTCTGTTATGTTCTATGGCTGACGTGGGTGGCGCATTGGATAATGCTCATATCTCATTGAAGCTATTTAAAAAAGTTTTCAAACACTGCTTATACTTTTTGGCGCCGATTGCTATCAGAGTACTTAACAAGTTTTCGCCTGTTATACCGGTTCGTTTTGCATGGCTTAAAACTACAACAAATTACATTTTAACGAAAACTAACAAAAGTTGTGGTTGAAATTGCATGGTAAATTAAAGTAAATACATTTAAATAGAACTTACTCAAAACCACTTTATGATAATTACTTAACGTAGGGAGTTTCATTACTTCTGTTTAATCATATTTGAAAGATATATGTATATTGAAACTCAATTCTTCTTCTATCGTATGGTTGATGAACAACCTGGTGTCAGAGTATAAACCGCCCGTAGGCCTCTGACATGGCTTCACACACCGTTGAGAAATCTCTCAGGTGTGCTGGTTTCCTCACGATGTTTTCCTTCACCGTTAAAGCGTCGAATGATGGTACATATGAATTTCAAATTTGAAAAACACATTGGTAGTTACCTGGCTGGGTTTGAACTGGCGACCAGTGCCGTAACTAGGGCGGTGCCAGCGGTGCCCAGGCACAGGGCGCAGACCCTGGAGGGGCGCAGAAATGACCAGACCAGTATCTAGTTTTGTTTCATGCATGGTAGTTAGTAGGTACATTTTGTTTTCTGGCGAATATGGTGTAGACGCGCCCTCTGTACTATCTATATTATCTATATGGCATTTTTCAAGCGATCTTGAAACAACAACACTTGTAAAGGTGGTTAAAAAGGTAATTTACGCCTTATATTCAAAACGAGCTTGTAGATATTCTTGCCTCTGAGGTCAAAAAACAAATTTGAGATGACTGGACCAAGATCCCAGGGCCGCCAGACCTACGTCATTTTAGCAAAGCTAGAATTTCCATGACTTATAGTCTAGTATGTACTTAGGAGAGTACGCGTACTCACTTGCTCGAAAGCGGGGCCGTTTCACAGGTAGCGCGAACTAAAGTTGTCCCAAAACAGATGCAAACTACGTCATTTTAGCAAGCCTAAATTTGACGTATATAACTACGTGGTACTATTTCTAGACTAATTGTAAGCTGCCAGACCAATCCAATGGGCCAGTTATTCTGCCAGACACCTCAAAGGTTCCCTGTGAGCAAGCTTGAGGGCGTATCGACGCACAGCCTAAACGGCTAAAGTTAGGCACTTGAAATTTGGAAGAGGCGTAGCTTAGATATCGTAGAGGTGCACTAAGAAAGGAATTCCCGAAATTCTCACGGGAACAGGAATAATCGGGAAAATCCTTTTGTATGAAATATTCAAACCCCTTAAGTAAGACGCTTGAAATTTGGCATGCAGGTACCTTGGTAAACTTAAGGCTTAGTTGCAACAGAATATTGCAAAGTTTTTACTGGGAAGGGAATTTGCGGGAAAAAACTTTTGTATGAGAAAATCGAAACTGCATAAGATAGATGATTGAAATTTGGCATGCAGGTACCCTAATGAACGTAAATGTTACTTGCAACGCGATATTGCAAAATTCTTACGAGTACTTTGTGTCATTTCTGTATTTAAGCAAATATTTTTGAATAAACAATTTTTATCTTAAAGAAATCTACTAATAGTCCAGTCATTTAAGCTTAAATTAGGTAAGAATCTCGGAATTCGAGATACTCAGCTGTAAGTCTGTAAATACTTAGATATTGACACCCTAAAGGTGGTCTCAAAACCTACATATGGTAGGGTGTACGCAACTATAAAATTTTCAAGGTCAAATGTCACAAATAGCAGTTTTAAGCACTTTTGAGCGAAACGGGAAGTTTTATCATAAAAGTGTGTAGAAGGAAATTACTTATCATCTATTTATCTATAAAAATTGTCTTTACGTTTTATTCCTAAAACTCACCATTTCAGAGATACAGCGATGCAAATAATTGAAAATGTTGTATTTTCAAAAGCTTCCAGGCCCACGTGCGATTGTGCTAGGCAGGTAAAATTTTCACGAATGATGTATTTCAATAGCTTCTATAAGATCTAATACTAGAAAAAGCTTAAAATCAATGTTTAAGTGGGTTCTCATACAAAAATTATGGTTTTTTTTTCTCACACTTGGCCGATTTTTAATGTGGTTACCTCAGTAAAAATATTCCAGTCAACACCATTTCTACATGAAGTACACGTTCTTCTTATGGGAGCCCCTTAAATAATCGTTTTATGTCGTTTTTAGTATTATAAGTCTTTCGCGTTTCAGTACATTAAAACTACTTATTATGGGTCAAAAAGTACGAAATAACCAATTATTAGAACTTCTGATTGAAGTATAACTGAAAAAAATAAACATTTTAAAAATGTTAACTGTCCATCTAACTCTATTATGAACGTGAAGTCCATATTAACCAAATTTCAATTTAATGAAACGCAGAAATCTTAAATCTTCTGAATACTGAAAACAACACAAAATAATTATTTAACTAGGCTTCCTTATAAACAATGTGTTCTTCATGTATAAAAGGTGTCGTCTGGAATAGGTTTACTGAGGTAACCACGTTACCGTAAAACCGGCCAAGTGTAAGAAAAAAAAAAAACACAATTTTTGTATGAGAACCCACTTAAACATTGGTTTTAAGCTTTTTCTACATAGTATAAGATGTTATAGAGGCTACTAAAATACAACATCCGTGAAAATTTTAACTGTCTAGCACAATCGCACGTGGGCCTGGAAGCTTTTGAAAATACAACTTTATCAACTATTTGCATCGCTGTATCTCTGAAATGGTGAATCTTAGGAATAATCTTAGGATAAATAGAAGATAAGTAATTTTTTCCTACACACTTTTAGATAAAACTTCCTGTTTCGCTCAAAAGTTCATAAAACTGATATTTGTGACATTTGACCTTGAAAATTTAATAGTTGCGTACACCAGGTTTTGAGACTACTTTTAGGACGTCAATATACAAGTATTTACAGACTTACAGCTGGGTATCTCTCCGAGATTTTTACCTAATTTGACTGGACTATAAGTACTTTCGTAAACAAAAAATAGATAGATTTATTTTTATGCACATTTGTCCACTTTATTGTCAGAGCCTGATTAGAGCATTTTTCAAGGGCGCAGTTTTGAAAGCTCGCACCGGGCGCATAAAAGGCTAGTTACGGCACTGCTGGCGACCTCTCGCATAGCGAGCACGACCTTAACCACTCGGCCATCGACGCTTTTTAACACTCCATTTAATCATACCAACTGTGCTTTACCTCCCAAAAGGTCCCGTATATACTATAGATATTACTCCGTAATCCTTCCTTAAGTTACGTTCTTTTTGCTCAATGTTAAAGCCCACCTCAGTGTAAAATCTTCCAATAAAACATTGATGAATAAATGTATCGATAGAAAACCCTGTGTATTGCCGACTTCTCATTTCCAGGGCGGGAATCTGCCCTAAGCCTGTCTTATTACTAGAACCGATTGGTCGATCGCTATAGCGAGAGAAGCTGGCGCCGTGCGAAAATGAGTTTTATTTGGTTCGGATTGGGGTATTTTTTTGATGCACAGTTTTCAGGGGTTGTAGCCTGAGGTGGTAGGTTTCATGAGGACAGGGCAGCATTAAGAAGTATAAAGTGATGGACAATCTAGGGTGGCAATTTGTAAATATTACTGAAAAGGCAAAAGTGCAAAAGACTGTGAAGTAACCAATATAAATAAAAAAAATATAGTTCGTACTTTGAAAATACTTTGAGATAAAGGGATGCTGTAATACGACCTAAATTGAAATCCTAAAAATAATTTCGTCATAATTAATACGTCGAAGTAAAAACATAAAGTTAACTATAAAGTATTATTGTCCCGTGCCGGCTTCTCGTAATATAACGCCTAATCACTTTAGCACTGCAAGAAACCACGAAACGTCAAAACCGTTAAAAAAGCAGTCCATCATAGTCTGTCATTGTAAACGGTAATTGGATATAAAGCAAATTCATTTTGTCTACTTATCCAGCGATTATTCGTATTCAATTGGTTAGTTCAAGGTTTAATAAAAAAATGCTCTTAAAAACGGGGTCTCGTTTTAGCCCTGCGGCCGGCCCTGGGTTGTGTTCGGGTGCATTCTGCGGGATTAGGAACGTTGCAAGGCGATTAAATGCCTGAATTAGGTGCTCTGTTGTTGGAAATAAGCGCTGTATTAGCGAGGTCTAGACGTAAACTGCGTCAGGTAAGCTTAATTGGAATGTGTTGGAATTTTGCATAGAGCGAGACAATTTGTTATTAGAGGGTAAGAAATATGATAAATAATCCAAAACGTTAATTTAAAAAAAACTTGGTTTAATACGATAATTTTTATTCGTAAGTTCTTATTTTTAAAGAATACTCTGAGGAAGACCTTACTTCATCTGATGGTAAGCTGTCGTGAGCCTTATTGAGCCTGTCGATCCCATTCTGAAGGCCTGCTTACATGCTGTTTCACGCCCCGCCTGAAGAGCCCTTGATTATATGAGGGAGGGAAATCTGGAACTGGAAGGGCGTTCCATACCTTTTTTACATTTCAAACATCAAACTCTTCTATGTTCACTAATAATGGGCAACAAAATAACTTAAATAACGAACTAGAGCGGTTTCTAAAATAGCTGCACAGCCTACCTTGACTAGCCTCTGAGTCTTCGTCAATACATCCAGATTCGCCCATAAATCGTTGCGTGAAATATCCAGTTACCTCTTAGACAGGAAGTCTGCTGTGATTAAATCCAATCCGCACAGGTATCTATATAAATCTCGTCTAGACGAGGTATCAAGTCAATGCCGGAAGGACGCGTGGCGCCCTCTCCCGACGCGGCGATTTATGTAAACTGCTCCAATTTATATTATTGGATCGACGTATCCGAGACACGACGGAGATTGATATTTCAGGATACATCACTTTTATTAGCATAAACTAGTTTGTTTAAACCTGTTTATGATTTGCTTTTGCCGTTAAATGGAAATCGTTTACTTAAATTTATAAAAGTTGTTACTCCCGATGTAAACTAAAGAGGTTTGCTCGTTTTGCTTAATCTTTTTTGCTTTTCGAAATAAATATACCTCGAAGTCAATCAAACATATGGTATCGTACTAACTTTCTTCTTTATTAAATAGCACTGCAACAAAGCAATTCGCATAGCTAGTAATAGTTCTAGTGAGTACTTAAGGTTAGGTTAGGTAAGTACTTACACTACCCCTTCCAGTTTCAGTTTATTGACGCCTTTCATCCGATCTCAATTAATTTATCGTTTGTTCATATCACAGAAAAGTTTTCAATTCTTTCTTAAGTTTATATGTTTATGTACACTTTCATACCCACTTAAAATAACAGGATAAAATTAAACTACGCAGTAATTGCGACTAAGCTGTTACTGAAAATTGGGGATAATTCACGTCCGCTAAAGGCTTTCGGCACGCAATAACTTCATTATGTTATTATTTACAGTCCCGTCTAAAGAGTTCGACACTGAAAAAGTACTAAAACATTAAGTGGTACTTAAGTAAAGGGAGGAATTACTCAAGGTTTAAACAAGTTCAAACTCAACAAAAACAAGGGTCATGAGTAGAATGGTAGAATTTGTTCTCCTATATAGCTAAAATGGTTACTATACCTCAGGTCAGGTTAACTATAGAGAACAAAAGAAAAGAAACTGTCCGTCACGCACACGCCCAAACTACAGGCCCGATTGAAATTTGGTACCCTGATAGTCTTAGGACTGCAAAGGATTTACTATAATATTTTTTTCAATCAGCTGGATTACCAGAGGTATAAGGTAGTAGACTTTAGACGAACGCAGCTGCCATTGGAAAGCCAGTAGGTAATAACTAAATAGGCTCGGTAACAGTGGTTAGTGATTATACCAGTTATTATTCCCACTAAAATATTTGTGTGAATGAACATCGGTGTTTGCCGTAGACAAAGTAACAATAACAAAACTATAACGAAGTTCGAAAATATTAAAAGGAATGGGATTGACATTAGACGCGATAAATCACGTGGTCAATCTAATGTCAATCCCAGATATTTATTTATTTACTAAATAGGTATATTCTGTTATGCCAGTTATAATTATATAAAGGTTTTAGTGTCAACTAAACAGTTCCCAGAATCCTAAGGTATTAACAAAATACTATAAGCACGGTAACACTATTTCATAGAAAAATATAGTACAGTAAAATGTTGATATAAGTCTCTGAAGCTCGTTGTAAAATCTCATCGCAGGTCGCTGCTTAGGCACTTAATGCGGTAATTCCTCGACCGCCCTCGGCCCAAGTTATTTAACAAATAAATTGTTAATTTGAGATTGCGATTGCAATTTCTGTTCGTTTGTGGAACGTAAGTGGGGATCCAGAAGTTTACGAGATTGCTTGAATCCGGTGCCGGATTATGATTATTTGATGTCCTATGGACCGTTTCATCAATTGTTTAAAAACTGAGTAGGCAATGGTGATGATATGCGTATAATATTCTCGTGCTAGCAATAATTAACTTCATTTTGTAGGACAGGTGTATGTGATTTCTGAGTGCATGAAAAACTGTAGGTATGTTTATAAATATTCTGTAAACACTCAGATACGGGAAAACACTGTTGATCGCCATATCAATGTTTGTATCAGGTAGTAATATTAATAGTGCAATGTTGGTCTATTGGTTGGCAAGCGTTGTGTAAGGACCGAGAGGTCCCCGGTTCGAGTCCGGGGTCAGGCAATATTTGTGTGAGTTTTTCTGTAATCAGCCTGGAGTTACGAAGTTGCCCGTGGCTCGGAAAGCACGTTAAGCCGGTGGTCCTGCGCCCGATCTCTTATCGGTCATGTCGGATTGCCGTCTCACCGAACTATGAGAGTAACAACACCATATTTGTTTGGTTTAGTGCCCTTTTCTGCCCCGTGTCATTAAGGCATGGAATGCCCTTTCAGCTCATGTTTTCCTTCCCTCCTATGATCCCGGACTTTTCAGGCGGGGCGTAAAATGGCATTTAAGCAAGCCTTTAGAGTTAGTGCACAGACCCAATATGTTCTATTGCGCATATCGGTCGATCCCATATGTGGATCTCACTACCGTTTGCCATCAGGTGGAATGAAGTCATCTTGATAGCTCCTTATAAAAAAAATTACAAGACTAATCCTTTGATGGGTCAGTAATACCTACCAGGTACTTACATAAGCCAATCTGACCACAGTAAAAAAAATGGAGAGTTCAAAAATAAAACAAAAGCTACACGTTTTATAAAAATGTATTAACTGACCTTACGACTATTTTTACACTTAGCTAAGGTAACTATAGTTATTTACCCACTACGATTGACTATGGACACCTCGTGTCCTGAACTCGACGGTTCGGAGGTTCTTCGCAAAGATCATAAGGCAGTGATCGGACCTTAAAAGTAACGTTTTTGTAAAAAAAATCTCACATTCTCGTGTGACACGAATGAGATGTAGAATAGGTACAATAAATAAATAAGTTTATGCTTTAGATACATTAGGCAATATTTGTTTCGTTAAAGTTTATGCATGCATGCCTGATTTCATCCATTTTATTCTGTATTTACAAACTCTACCTTATTATGTTAAATGTTTTTCTTTATAACGACACCGTTATAGGGAAAACAATAGATATCTGGGCCGAATGAAATATATAATTTATTATATGAAGGTTGTACCAAAGGTTTGACCGTGAAGAAAATAATCATTTTCATAAATAAATATTTAAGAAGTTGCATTACTCACTCCATTAAACTACTCTGAATTAAGTAGGTGTCAATCCTTTGATAATGTCAAGCATACTTACTTGTTCTTAACGTAACATTGTATTGAACATTATATTGTTCGATGAATATTTACGAATTCCACTGGTCGCGAGCGAACCACGATTGGTGTAACCCAGTCGAAACGTCGGGCAGTAAGTAGCTATGTAATTTTGCTACTCCTAATATCGCGTGAAGACCCATAAAGACTTATTTCAGTGTAATGGAACGCGAAAGTTTAAAATCTTACATTTACGAATTCCTTTGAGCATTCGCTATTATAAGGCATTAAGGTAAAACATAACTTTACGCAATAAATGTTGCATAATGTGTACAAAGCATAAGTAAACATTATACTGACCTAATTTAGATTCGATTTAGATAACCTTACCACCTTTTATAAATATCAAAGAATATATTTTCCAGTGCAATTTTAATATTTTTAGTGAAATCCAATACTAATAAAACTTCCATTAGAAGAGTAAAACTTTTTACAGATAATCGTGTTTACCTACTTGTTATATAGAAGAGATCGACACATTGAAATAATATTAATAAATAAGCAGATAAAAAAAGAAATCTTAAGCGTTTAGCTGTAATTTCTTGTCTTTATACAAAAATCAGCAATTTTGATTACGATTTGCCTAATCATGCTATCAAATGAAAGGAGAATGGCGGTATCTAGCATTCTAGTCTGAATCTGTCTGGTAATACATAACATAACAAGTCTAGTTATCTTTTCACTTAATATCAGGGAAATCTGAGTTGTTTGAGTAAATCTATGTTTATCATTTATGTACATCGAAGTTTTCCAAAAAAAATCTCAAACCGTAAGTAAATAATATTTATAACAAACTTTTTACATCATTTTGCGGTTTTTTGTAAATCCGCATCTTTTCATCCGTTTTAAAAAAAAATCCTTTCGTTTTATAGGCTTAATATAACATTACATTTTGGTATTCATCAACAATCACTAAGCTAGCCTATATTGTTTTCTTATCAATGGAGAACCATAGAGATGTATGTAAAGTGGCTAAGTAAACTCAGAAATCCCGTCCGCGAATGCTCTATGGATGTTCTCATCAATCCGACCGCACTTCGCAGATGAAGAAAGTCTCGAAGGAACAAGGTGAGTCGTTCCACTTCAGCCCTTTGTCGTCTCTGTTCCACAGTTCGAGGCAGTTCTCCTCTTCACCGTTCTCGTAGCGGAAGTTGTTCGGCTCTCCAGCGTTCCAGTTGACGAAGGTCAGCGGGCGGCCATTGGCCATCCAGAAGAAGTTGCCTTCCTCGGCTAAGTCGGTGCCCGAAGTCCAAAAGTGCTCGCGGCCGTAACCTGCAATTGTTTAAGTTGGATATTACAATTTAACCTTAACATTGTCGTGGAGACATTTATATGATATGGGAGTGAAAGGAGTACACGCAGAGATGACGAATGACAGGCCCGAGTGGAAGAAATATACATGTTGCGCCGACCCCACTTAGTGTGGGACAAGGGCAGGAGAATGATGATTGTCGTGGAGACATTAGAAATGTTTATTAAGGTTAATACAGCAGTATTATTATCCTATCAAAGTAAATTCCATGAAGTTAACACTCTAACAGCCAACTATTTTAAAACACGTAGGTACCCAGTACGAGATCTGCTGCTAAAGTGTTCATAATTAACGTTGAACTTTACGTTCATAGTCAATAATAAATAATTTTATTTAAGAAATGAAAACAGTAACTAAGCTGCAAAATTTAATTACGTTCATATATAGTGACTAAAGGCTCAAAATAAGTCTACGACCCCGATATTTGTTGAATGCGTCATAGCGTATGAATGTTAAAGCGCATGATTTCCCTGTAAAAATGTACGGAACCCCTCATACGGAGTTGAACGTCAATTAACCTGGCCAACCTTTGGCTATGACTCATTAGGGTGCTCGGGAACCACGGGTTTATGAGTAGGGAAGTGGAAAATTTGCGTACGCATTTCTTGGTATTTTCATGGGAAAATGAATTATATAAAGTTAAAGAACACGTTATTTTTTTTTGTGCTTTTGGGGATAACATTGCTCACCCATGGATAATGGAGTTATTTAATTAGCTGAAGACGACAACCAAAGACCTACAACTTGTTGTTTATACTTATAGATAGATAGATTAAGAAGAAATGATGAATGTTTTTTTTTACCCTAACCCTAAAATGCTCCCGGCATTTTAGGGTATAATAATAGTGTAATTTTTACATTACTATTCGCTTATTTAGTAACAATAATGATGTCTTTCCTTGTCTAAAGTAAGGTAATGGGATTCACAGTCTAATCCTATACAGTTTGCGTTGTGACAGGAAATTGGACTATTAAGGCTTAGAATAGCGCTGGCCGTATACTGACCACAGGCGCTAATCGTACTGTATTTCAGTAGTAGATCAGAAAGCTGTTCATTATGGGTCTACACATGATAATTGGACGGATTAGATTAATTGGATCGATGGCAAGATGAGCTGGACGCCTATCACAAGAATTGGTCGGTCTTGGCCGGAGATCGACATCTTTGGAGTGAAAAGGCCTTTGCCCAGTTCAATGGGACAGTGTAGGCTCAGTAAAAAAATGGATCTGATGTTAAAAAGTCGGGCGGTAAGTAGCTTTATATGCGGCTATTAAAAATGTTCTGAAAGTTATTTTAAGTAATTTTAACGTAAAAGTCAAAAATCAGATGGGTGTGTTGTTGAATGTTTACCTGCGCATACATAAAGCTTCGCAATTTAGACTAAATTTATTATCAAGGGTACCTAAGTTCGTGCCTGCAAAATGTTGTCATAAATCGATATTATAGTATATCAGATGATTAGTTCGTTAGTTCCTGTAAATGTCTATGTAGTTTTTGGAATTAGTTCAGTTCAAATTTTCGAATTAAAAAAAATCTGATACAGCTGGCGTATCGTTACGCCAGCAGAATGTTTTGCGTAATAATGAGTTTTTTTGAAAAAAGCTTTAGTTACCTGAGTCTTTAACGTACTGTTCCAATTTATCATTCTCTTGTTGTGAGGATATGGAGGCCAGGTGCATCCCGTGGAACCGGCAGTACTGCTGCGCCTTGAACCAATTCGCCTGGAAAGAGAAACAATGTAAATTAGCAACATTACATCAAATTGTTCTGTTTGTACACTTATTTTACGACCTTTTGTTAAAAGAACTTCATTGAAAATTGCCAAAATGCACATTAGAACTTTAAATACATAGATAGCACTAAAACAACAAATAAGTAGGCTAAGTTTTAACCTTGAATGAGGGGTTTATTACCTTGTGAGTCGCAACAAAATTATTACAATTAATTTCCATCTTTCATAATTATAAGCATCACTTCAATGATCCATTTGAGACTGGCAGTTTATGTAAAAACGTAATCAAAAACAGGTGACTAACGCGACACTGTAATACCTTTGCTTATTAAATGACATTTTCCCTCGGTTGGTGTTAGTCTTTTATATTATTAATTGTTTTGTTACCATTTCAACGACTGTTATAAAGGTATTGAACCTTAGGAGGTCAATGAACAGTAAAATATTTAATTACTACGTATCATTACATTAAACGTCTCACCCCAAAATATAATTGTTCAGGCTTTGCACCACAACAGTTCCCATTTGCTTAGAAAGCACAGCAAGTGGTCGCAACATAATAGGTAATTAACCATCGTGAATAGCACCTGTAATGAACAGATGTTTCCTATCACATCGCTAATGGAAGCAATAAACTGATCTCAGCTCAATAGCTGAGAAAGTAGGTCTGCGCGTCGCGTGACCAACCTTGCCTTACGCACGTTGCCAAAATTGAGTAATGCAAATCTGACTTAGATTGTACGTTTTGTGTCTAAAACAATGGGGCAGACGGGGCTTAGCAGTTGATCGAATCTAGAGCATTATATGAGCTACATGGTATCTATGCTTTGTCACTAACATATGCTCAAATTCGTATACTCTTAGTCTCTATTCACAAAAGATATTTCGTTAAGTACATGTAGGTACACTGAGATGGTTACTAATATCTATATTTTGTCATTTTAGTTTAACGTAAAAATAATTAACAGAGAGTGCACATGTTTTCTGGGTCACAGGTATGCACTAAGTATGTCCTGCGCTCGTTTCCGCTCAAATTAACTGTTTGATTAAACTCCATATCCGAAATCGGTTGGACGACATTCCTATAAAATAGCAATGTTGAGTATGCAGTAACTTAAATAATTTTACCGCGACCATGACTGGTGCAACCCAGTCGAAACGTCGGGTAGTATGTAGCTATGTGTTTGCTACTCCTTTTGTCGCGTGTATACCCATAATTACCAAAGTTCGTGGTTAAAATAAAAAATATCATGTTACCAAAATATGTAGAGTCGCTTAAAAAATATTTCTTTTAAACAGTCTTCTTAATATACCTGATGGTGCTGTATGTATGTAAGTATGTATGTACCAAACAGTGCTGCAGGAGCTCTTGTTAAGCTTCTGTAGTCTATGCTGAGGCACGTACCTTGTTGTTCACTGATGTGAAATATTCGTTTTATATATTATGTTGTGTTAATTAGTGTTATTCTATGTTAAATTATTTTTTTCTTGTAATATGTGTATATGTGACCAATAAATTCTATTCTATTCTATTCAACCAATAATAAAACAAATACATGTCTGGCTTCTGTTTGGACCTATCGGACCGGTTACGGTGAAAGTCCGAAGTTGGATATTCGCCATATTTAACCATGGTATGCAACGCAAATCACTGAGCTTAGTAAACTCAATTTAATTAACGTAATTGGATATTATAATGAGATGATTTTGGTTGTCATTCATTTCTTAACGAAATATTTTAACCCGCGGAATAAATAAATAAACGCTCGAAGAAATGCTCAAGTCTATACTAATCTTTAAATTAACATTTAGAGAATAAGTCTTCATATATATGACGTATTACCTTGTCACATATTATGGATTAGTGTCAAGACAATATTGGCGTTTTATATAATAAGAAATAATATGCGGAATTGAATAAAGTGAATACATGAATGTAAAACATTTATAAGCTTGAAATCGTCTGTGGTGGGCGTGGCTAGTGATATTATTATTAAACAAACCATTAAGGTTTGAGTTTTATCAAAATGAAAATCTGAACACTCTGTATACCAGTTCAGACCCAGTCACGTACCATTGTGATTTCAAATTTGAAATTCATATGTACCAGGTAACCTGCACATCAATCAATAGTTACTTAAGATGTGTAGTCAACCAACCTGCACTTGACCAGGGTAGTTGACTAATGCCTTTTTGCCTTAGTTTAGGGTAGGCCAGCGCCTCAGCAGTGGGGACATATATGGGTTGATGATGGTGGTTATAATGATGAATACCTACTCAAAAACTCTTCTAACTTCTAACTAATGAGGAAAACTGTAAAATAATTGTTTTTTTATTAAGTATTTATAGTCTCTGATTTTGCCGAAATCATAAAAATATGACAACTTTTCTCTATATCTATAAAATAATCACCGAAATCTATAGTAGGCCACATGAATATTTGTCATCGGTTGTGTAATAGGCTCGTTTGTACTAAACGATTTAACATTTCGATGTTAATCCATTTGGAATGACCCTGCTCTCTTGTGTCATCGGGTCGATGACATAATGACTCGGTGTCAAATATGCAAACGTGTCAAACGTAGACAAATTTAATTTCTGCATTCTACTTTACTTAGGAAAACATCAATAAAAAATAAAATCAAAAATAAATGATAAAAAATTTGATAATTAGGGAAACACAAAATAAAACTTATGATAATAACATTGATTAAAACGACCATATCCGTTTCTTATTAATGGAAATATTTTAATTTGTTTGAGGACTTTTGTAATATGATTAACCAACTTGACACTGCATTGCCTCCAAATAAGGTCAAGTTTATTGTGTGACCTTGAGCTACATTATTAATTATGTTAGTATCAAAATTAAGCTTTAGAAACATAATCCATAAGATACCTATGATTCATCCGCTAAAAAGATCTGTGACATCATGACTCATACTAAAACTCTTTCCGATCTTGCCTTAACTTGCCTGTATCTTGTCGTTCATAATCGAAAGTCGATTGCACACACCTTTATAATTGCGACATCAACTTTTTGAAAGTTTTCCTAGTACCTACCTTATACTTATTTAATTTGAAGGAATTCCAATGAGAATGCAATGATAGTTTTGAATTGTTAATTCTCTTTGCAGCATACTGTATTATTTTCCCGGTAATCTCTTGTACTTTTACTTGAGTTATCCATTGATTAATTAACTAACCATTTTTTTATTAAAACAATACACTTCTACTTTGATTAAATTTAGGAAATATATTCGTTTTTCATTTCAACATTATAACAATATTGAACGAACACAAAATCCAGTAATAATAATGCTATGCAGGCAGGCAAATATAATAAACGTCCTTCCATTCACAGTGTTAAAAAGCCAACACATAACCAAGTATACAGTTACAATTTCATTACTCATAGTTAAATAAGTTCATTAACGCTGCAGTCGGCTATTTAACACTGCAACTGCATATCGAGCCAATACGTAATACCCGGGGTAAGTCTGACACATGCCCGGAAGCTCCGAGCGCAAAGACAACAGAGCTTGCATTTGAAAGCTTTGGCGCTCTGGTTCCAGGCAATAATGCATTTACAACATGATGTCTGCCCGCTTATTTACAACGTGTTGATAACGAATTCGAATACGGAAATTGTGAACTGTCTCTTTCACTTATAGGTTAAGGTTTATTTGTGAATTAAATCCGATTGCTCTTTAAAGCATTATACATAAGTAATTAAGTTGATACAAAAGGCAAAATGTAATTTATGACTCGAGGAACTTTTATAATAAAAGCTTTCTGCGGACGAAGTACACAGCAAAAATTCGTTTATCACGTAAAACAAACGTTTTTTTATGGCACAGTCAGTTAAAAGGTGGTCTATGTCACATAGAGAACACATAGGCTATGTATTCTCTAGACTAACTGTTCAAACTGTACCAAATTTTATTTTCAAAATGGTTGAGTAATATCGGCGTGAAAGCGCGACGGAAAGGTAGAGTTACCTTAGCTTTTATAATATTAAGTAAGGGCGCAAATAAAATTTGCCCTCATTATTAAAAAGTAGTGGTAGACATGTAATAGTTTATTGTGCGCACCCTCATATGAGAACCTCACGACTACTTACCATCAGGTGGAGTGAAGTAATCCTTAGAGCCTCTTTTGAAAAAAAAAACATTGCCTACTACCCAGGAGCTAAGCTAACGACTGTGGAGTATAATAAAACCAGTTATATAATATTCAGCTTAATTAATATAAGCCGGCTCTTATAATATCGAGACAGGACAATAGACTTCTTGAAAGATCGGTTTAGATAACATCAAATGGACTAAATTGCGGCGGAACCAGCATTCTGACGTCATCCATTGTATTTTTACAAAAGGAATTTAATTTTTTAAAAGTATTATGCAACGGCGGCATAATGTTTAAAAAATAAATGCTTACAAAGATCCGTGTCATTGAAGGATCAACATGCTGAAGTCAAACCAGTTTTGTGACTTCGTTATTAAAATGTATTTATATTTTGATAATGTCCTCTAAAAAGAATTTGCGATCACGGTGGTCAATCTCGCTTGACTAAGGAGGTGGTCTAGTGCACTCAGTGCACACACTGTTCTTTATAGATAAAAAGATCCTTTTCTACATTTTTTTCTTTACTCTAATGACGCGATAGTTCGAAAAAGCTTGAAAAATGTGGCCTAGAAACTTTAGTGCTGTGAATGTAAAGATATAAAAGTTGTATGCTAATCAGGAAGCTTATCCCAGCTAATCAGTTACTAAAGAGCTTACCAGCAATAAATCAATAGGACCTACAAAGCTACTCAAATACATGTTACCAATATCGATTTATGTGATGTGCTGTCCATATTCATATCTAATCGTAACAAATCTGTTTAAGAGAGCCGATAACTCGGCCTTAACCAACCGTTAATTACCTATAGGAACACCTGCTGGCATGTTCCTTCATAAATTGGTCCTGGAAATGCTCAACTGGCGTAGCAACAGCCTGCACACTGATGCCTTCGAAATTGGACCATAAACCTTCCTGGGTAGGGTTGAAAATAGAACAGGAAGTAGTGAGGTGTGCTAAAATGTCACCTGAGTATGCATCGAATGCAGAGATGTCTTCAGGAACTATTTGTTCACAACATACTTAGTTTGTGGGTGCTTTTAGTAGATAAAATACTATACATGCAAGCTTGTTTAGACAAAACATTTTGCTAACCAACTTCAAGGAAGGAGCATTGACCCAAAATAAGTCTCCACTCTGGTCTGTGCCAATTCTAGGTGGTTTTAGAGATTGTAATAAAATTGAGCTAGATTAAAATGTCCAATTAAAAAGATTACTGGCTAGTCTGCCACCTATCCATCACTCGTCAAACACTCAATTTTACAATACAGCTCGAATCATACTTTCTACAATTAAAACGAAAAAAAAAAAATCATTAGAGATAGATAAAAAAAACATCAAATAAAGTTTCATTCACATTCGCTTAATTTTATACCCTAGATGAATCGTACGTATGAGAGGCATCTACAGACTATCATCAGCGCACTACCTAATGCTGACTTTCTCTAACATTACCAACTTCCAATTTCCGGATTTTACTTGTAATTGTAAAACACACCGTAAGTATGAAAATAATGGCATTATGTTCGTGAACAGGCCAATGGCAAATTATGCCAAAAGACCACCAAATTGACAATAATATTATAAAGTCTCTAAATAAGTGTTCTTGTTCGTAGGTAGTACTTCTGGAAGAGGGCGACAGGCTAAATAGGTTATATTGTACATGTTGACCTCATATTATTATGGTCCTCACATCTTCATACCATCAGGTGGAGTGTTATCTTCCTGGACGTCAGATACATAAAAATAGGTAATTCCTCTATTTACTACATTATTACTATGAACGCGATCAAGTCCTACCAGTTTGAACTTGGCAAATGAACTACCTCGCATGCACCCTTACCCCGGCCCTGTAAGGGAAGTGCGGTCAGTTTTGAGTTTCCAGTAGACTTCCGCCAGTTAATTCCGCCACATCGGCTCCGGAGCTAACTTCGTGGAAACTGCGAGCGAGCGGGCGAGGTACACCGTGTGGGGTTCAAACATCATTTGAACTACCTTTTTAAGGTTAGGATTTGATTGTATGAAACGTGCCGTCACTGAACTTACAAAAACTTAAGTCTCCTCGCGTAGTTGGGTAAAACCGTCGTCAAGTTATCTAAATCCGAAAAAGTCGATTTTATGTATAGCTAATTTTGGTGTCAAAGTTTTCATTATGAACTAAATGTAGGGGACGCTTTATTACTTCCACTTCCCAATTCTATGCCAATTGCCTTATCTACGTTTTGTTATTTGTGTAACATTCAAATCACATGCTGTTAATAGATTTTTGCTATCATGCTTTTTAGGTAGACAATGATAGGCGTGACGACTGGGTCAAAATATTATTATTCTTTTTAGTCCGTAAGTTAGTATATACAAAAATATGGGACACGTATTTTTTGTTTTTCAATTGATTGAAAAATGAAAAAATTATAGCTTATCAAACTTCTGGAGTGGGGGCTTGTGACGTCACAGTTACGCAAAAATTGTACCTAAACGTGACGTCATACGAAACTTCTAAGCACTTCTTGTTCTCAGTCGTACACTCTTGGCAGAGTGGTCGTGGTTGCTTCGATGATACTAGGAGGTTGCGTCGTCGTCGGTCTTCTTAGCATGAATTGCCTTCCTGGTAATAGTTTTCCATTTCTGGCGGTTCATTGCGTTGCGAGAACACTCAGTTATTGAGTTTTGCGTGACTGTTTTTATAATGTCCGTCCATCGGGTAGGCGATCGACCTCTGGATCTCTTGCCCTCCACGTGGCCCTGAACCACTAGCCTCTCGATCGAGCGCTCGTTCCTAGTTATGTGGCCAAAGAACTTCAGTATTCGTAGTTGGACTGTTGACGAGAGCCGTTCCTTAACCCTAAGCTCCTTGAGGATGGAGTTGTTTGTGCGGAAAGCAGTCCAAGGGATCTTCAGCATACGTCTCCAGCACCATATCTCCAAAGCGTCGATTTTCCGGCGGTCTTGTATACGCAGGGACCAAGTTTCAGCTCCATAGAGAAAGATTGGAAAGACAAGACATTTCATAAGTCGAACCTTTGTGTTTTTGGTTATCCTCCTATCTTTCCAGATCTTTTTGAGTTTTTCAACCGCAGTTCGAGTAATAGCGCATCTTCTCTTGATTTCTTGCTCGCAGCCGCCTAAGTTGCTTCTAAGCACTATATCTTCAGAATTTCTTGTTTGTGAAACAAAATAAAAAATACGAGTACAATATTTTTAAATAATCTAAATAACGGACTAATTATATTTTTTTAGTCGTGTCGCCTTATGTAATTTTTTTTAAAAAATCACAGTACTTAGATCAATTTACTACAAAAACGTACTGAGAACCAATTCACTTATTGAACAACAAGAATTATGCTGACGATATAATTAATAAAGCCTTTGTTTCGTTGACATCTGTATAGCTCTGTACATACATAGCATACAAAGAGATACCTATGTATTGGCTATTGTGTTCCGTTTCGATGGTTAATCACGGAAAACATACATTCCTATGCCGAATTTAAAAGGATGGAAAGGCCGTGAACACAGAAACAATGCTTATATAGCAATTCTTCAAGGCCTCATATGCAATAAAGGCATCCTTTATTTGTTTTAGTAAAATTTGCATGGTGTATAGGCCTCGTTGGCTTATTGGGGTCATAACCAAGGTTTAGGGTTTCTATCGTATCTTGTTGGTCACTGATGTGAAATATTAAGCTTATATATTAATGTATTGTTAAAAAATATTATTTTATTGTTTCTTGTAATATGTAATTGTGTATGTGACTAATAAATATTAATTCTATTTTATTCTATTCTATCTACACACAAAAGGACCAGGGTTATAGGTCTAGCATTGGCAGTACTTGTTGAACGTACCAAATTAATCGAAATCAATAAAATTGATGACGATTCAATCGATTCAAAAACTAAAGCCACGTATCATCGATGACATCAAAAACTTAACCTACTTTGTTTGCGTTACGTTAATAACTGAACTTACATGAAATTAAGTCAAAATAAAACGAATATATTAGTAGACCTATGAAATTAAAGCTCGAAGACACTTTCACAACCCAGATCTACCAGTAACTGTAGCGTACCTACATTCACAAGAGAATGTACCAGGTTTCGATTGTAATTTCCCATTACCAAACCAATGGTGCATTAACATACATTAACAGTCGCACATTTCATCTCGGAGAGCCACAACAATACACATTTAAATACAGACCCGCGGGTGTTGCCTCGTTGAGTGAAAGAGAAAGCGCGAATCGATCAAATGTGTTACGTCATAGCGTGCGTACGCGCAGTGACGTAACGGATGATGCATTTCTCCAGTTTTGATTTGTCAATATTAATGGATGTTGAGAAGAACATCATGCGTGACGAATATAGGTACTCGAGTGTTTTCCTTTATTGGCAAATAGCATTTTTGCCAATAAACAGATAGACTTTATCATTATTAGCCTATACACGCTGCTCCCAGTCAAGTTCCCTCACTCTTTTTTCCTTCATCATAAGAGCGTCCTATAAAAGAACATATAAATTTCAATTTGAAAACACATTGGTGAATGGCTGGTTTTGAATTGACTACCACGCGCATGGAAAGCAAGGGCCTTAACCACTCGGCTATCGACGCTTATAATAGATAGACTTTATAGTATCTACCTACTTAAAAAACAACAATTAAGTACAACTTAGGCGATCTTTTTGCAACGAGCGGTCTCTTTCAGACAACCTACAGGTGAAGGAAAATAAGTTTGTAATAGAAGCTAGCTTATCATAATTCCATGTGATAAAATGTGACCCTGTGAAGTGTATTTATAAATTATTTACGAAATCCAGAATTAAAACGTAGTTATGTCCTACTTTTCTATTTAAGCAGCAATTGGTAAATGCCTTTGTAGAAAAAATATGTTCGTTATTGCAAAAAGCATGAAGAAATTGTTAATTTCAATGGATACTATCCACACTTGACATTTTCGCTCTACATAGCTTAAATTTTTCAAAGAATTCAATAGCTTTACAATGTAAACCAGTAGTAAGAATGCAAAATCGTTTAAATATGATCTATGTAGGTATTTTGTTCCTTTCATTACAAGTATGACCTTAAGGACAATATAAAGTTATGAAATGAATGTCTGCATTATGTTGAACAAAGCGTTGGCGGTTGGTGCGTTCAATTGAATATTTTAGAAACTGATCTCAGTACGTTGTCATTTAATAAGGTAGTAAGAAATAGTATTACCTACTTATATAAGTTATTCTATTTTTAAACTAATATATGGATAGATAGCTAACAATAGTGAAACCTATAACCTATTTATTTCCGTATAAGTTTTGGTTACCCTCTAAGATAGTAGTGTCTAACTAATGATATACTAAGTAATGGAAAAAAAGCTCACTAGTAGTTATGCCCAGGATTCAAGAACCAAACACATATGGATCACAAAACAACTAAGTCTTTGGGAAGGAAACTAGGCCGGCCTAAATGAAAACCGTGCAAACCAAATGAAAAGCATGTGTTACTTTAAAGTATGGTTGGAGGTGAGAAAAACAAATGTAAAGCGAATGTTACCTTAAAGAATATTCCTAGGTAGTATCTTTTCTCTCCTGACTTGAGAAGCGGCATGGTCCACCGAGTCACGCCCAGCTCGTCATCGTTGCAACTCGTGCATTCTGCAACAAAGACATATGACGTCAGAAACAAACCCTGAATCAGAACATGCCGAATGTAGAGACTCTTTACTCCCGTAGTCTTGCCTAGGGCAGCTAAGTGACAGCCGTCCACTCCCACTCCGGTGATGACTCCGGCTACTTCAAGCCATCGTAGTCAGTTAGGAAAAGCCGTAGCCGAAACAACAGACTTTTTTGACTTAATGACCTCATGACGTAGTGAGGTACAGTGCTCGGTGATCCTACGTCTCCCCTTTCTACTTTCATTCCAGTAAGCAAATGACCACCATAGTGAGATGAGTCAAGTGTTACGCATAAAGAGAAAGCGAAATATATGTCCATCACACAAAAACACAATGAAAACACATTTTCCCATAGTTTATTATTGTGCTTTATTCGCGCGACTGTATAGAAAAAGGTTGTTACATCTCAATGTATATGTTATGGACCAAGTGATTAATGCGAGCATTATTAATAATGCCCGAGCATTATGTATAATGTCTAGCCCTATCGGGCCAAGTGATTAATTATTATTTCAACTTCATTATTTGTCATTATGCGCGGTCATTATTATATGGCTATGTGATAATTGGGCAATATGATAATTGTGCGTAATTTGAGAAAAATAATTGTCTTTTGTGCTTTAAAATAATTTGATAATAAAAGAAACCGTAAAATTTCCACTCTGTATAACGCTTTTTACAAAGTTACGCTGTTTGACACGTTTTCATAGTGTCGTAATGGGTAATACTCACTGCGTAATTTTTAGAATAGGATGAATAATTTTTGTATATGGGAAACTTTACTTATATTTTTACGTAATTCGATTATTTTATCATTCGTAACCCCCGCTACTGTGTATTGACCATACATTTATCTATGTATTCAGCCATTTTCGTACATGTGTGCATAGATTAAGTTCCTCCGTGTATTTATTATTTTTTGTGACCGTTACGTTTGTCGCGTTATTGGACGTTGATTTTGCTTTGTGTTTGAACTTTGATTTAAAATGCCGAAACGAGGAAAAACAATAAATAGCCAATGTCTCCGTAATCTTAATCACCCCGCGCATCAATACTAAAATAATGACACTCATGTGTTCGGCGATTTTTGGTATAACGCCTTTATTTATATTGCAATTTTGAATAATAGCGTGTCTTACGAGTTACGCCGCTAAATTATGTCCATTACCCCCTTTTGTTATGACATTTTTTTCACACCACATTATTTTTAGAGGCTAACTACTTTTTATATTAAACAATTGTATATCAAATGATAAGATTAATTAAAGTTTTTTCTACATAATAAGTTTGTATTACTTTGCCCAAAAGGTGATAAACATTATGTATAATGCCCGGTCAAAGTGATTATTTGAATAATTATTATTGAATTGCACTCTCATATTGGGCATTTTTCATATGGACCGGGCAGTATGAATAATGCCCAATTTATCATTTGGTCCATAACATATATTCTAATAAACTCTAAAATAATATTGTCTCAAATATGTTAGTAGGTATTTCACATAAAAACAAAGGTAAACATAATTATTTAGTAATTAACCTTTTAATTCCTCTTTATCTAACGTGTATCCTTATTTGGAAGTGTTTTTGTTCAAAATCTATTAAAAATTATATTCGAATGTTTCTTATGGCTCGTCATTCAAGAGATGTAAATGTTATTGCAAAAAAATCTAAATGTTACATGTGCTATTAATATCCTTATAATTAATTTACATTGTAAATACCCAATAGTGTTGTAACCTAGTAAAGACATTAATACAATTTAAGTTTTTTCATACTTGGATGTACTGATTTACATAGCATGGCCAGTTGGATGTTTTGGAAGAACTTTTACTTACTCGTATATGCATCTACTTCACTTTCGGCCTACGAGCGGTTTCATACAAAATATGGGGTAAATTTTTGATAAAATCTTGGATGACGATGAAGGTTGTTTGTTCATCGATTCACTACAATTCTAGGAATTTTTAATGCACCATCAAAGACCAAAATACACAGATTGTTCGCTTAATTCATTTACTTACGATTCTGGCGGGAGATTAATGATTGGAGTTTATATTTGAATACATAATCTTGCATCAATCATAAATTTGAATCCGTATTCTCAGTGAAGAACTAGGTTTTCATCTTTCAGATAATAAAAAATAACAATAACGATATGATGAAGTAAAGTTAATAGATGTAGTTCTAAATTATTATATAATATGATGGCCGAGTGGTTAAGGTCGTTGCTTGCCATGCGAGAGGTCGCCAGTTCAAACCCCGCCAGGTACCAATGTGTTTTATTACATGTTATATTGCGGATTGTATGCGACATTACACACATTACAGGTAAGAATGTTTGTAAGTGGCTAATTTATCTGAAGTTCACTTTTGTAAAAGCGTCTAAATTCACATAAACATAGAAAGGTGTGTTAACAATTAAAATTTCATCAAAATAAACAAAGAAATTTGATATGAACGGGAATTTTGTACGAGAAACATAATTAAGTCCAATTCTACACCGTAATTGAATGCCACATAAATCAAATTGCGACTTTAAAAGTTAGCTCTTAATAATAATTCAAACTGACAGTTAAAATATACGTTAGAGTGACATTTACTTCTAGAAATGTAAATGAATGTTAGACTTAGACTTAGCTGCATTCGAATAAGTTAAGACTATGAAGTTCATCGGGATATAAGATATTAGGTGTTTCCGGCTATAGAAAATCTGGTAACCTTTACACCTTTTTTGTATATTATTGTATTTTACCTTGCGACCTCATTCAAATCGTTAGAGTTAATCACATTTTTAATCAGATTAACTTTCTACTGAAATGATTTCGGGAAAATTTATCAAAGATCTGTTGATTTTTCTTACCAAGTGGCTGTTCTTTATTGGATGGTTTCCTGAAACTTCAATCACTTCACTGCTTTATTTTTAAAAGTAGGTATTATCTGCTTATCATTGAAAGAATCGGCCAATCGTTCGATCAAAGGAAATCATATGACTAGATACCTTTGCCTTTTTCTGAAGGGATAAATTTAATAAAAAAAAGTAATCGTATGAATCATAGTGCTCTCGCATTTGTTATATTGAATGTGTCTGGTCAAGAACGTACATTAAAGCTTGTGAGTAGAAAGCGATTGTCCAAATTACGGTTCACGCACCTACGGACCATTACAACGTGTGTTTAGTTTTGTTTGTTTTTGCGGCAGTTTGTCGACACGCGACGCTCTCATGACGTTGGGCAATGATTAATGACGGTTGCCCAGGTGTGGGCGAGTGGGCTAAAACAATTGGATACACACGGGCATAGTGTAAGATGATTACAGTGAAGTATCATCTAAGAAGTGAAGATCTTTGAGCGTCCACCGGTCGGCATCGAACGACTTGAATTCGACAAATTATAGGTTGAATTACATTATGTTAAGCGACCTTCAGAATTTGTGCATCAATTAATTACACTTTGTTGGTATGTTCGTGAGCATTGTTAAGCTGAAACATTTTATGTGTTATTGTATGAAATTAGGTATATACCTACAATGAATTTAGACTTTCTTTTGTGTAATGAGATAACTTATAATATAATGCTGTATGTAGAAACCGAACAAAAATGTTCTATTGTACTATATTCTCTAGAATTGTACCTAGCAGTATAGTGGACGATGTATGAAATCCACTTATTTTTTTTTGGGGTGAGAGCCATCCGCTCTCCCGCTAGTCCGGTGATTATCACAAGGCTACTCCAAGCTATCATCGTAATCGGATAGGAAAAAAGTATGAACTCCAATACATGCGGTACGCAATATGTGAATATTACAAAATTATTATGACCCTAAACAAAATTGATTGTGTCTTCATTTGTTTCTGAATCGGCGTCAATCATATTGGCCCGTCCGCCCACTGAGTGAATGTCTTCTTTGGATCACAATTATTGTAATATCTACGTGTAATTAACCGCATCTAAGTTTGTATTCATTAAATGAATTCCCTATTCAATAACTACCTTTATGGTTTTTAAATTCCAATAGCCCGACGTGCACATTTTGTCGAATTGACTGACTTGTGATATAAAATACCTAGTGATGAAAACTTCCTAAATAGTCCAGTCATTTAAGCTTAAATTAGGTAAGAATCTCGGAATTCGAGATACCCAGCTGTAAGTCTGTAAAAACTTAGATATTGACACCCTAAAAGTGGTCTCAAAACCTACATATGGTAGGGTGTACGCAACTATTAAATTTTCAATGTCAAATGTCACAAATATCAGTTTTATGAACTTTTGAGCGAAACGGGAAGTTTTATTATAAAAGTGTGTAGGAGAAAATTGCTTATCATCTAATAATCTATAAAAAATGTCTCTACGTTTTATTCCTAAGATTCACCATTTCAGAGATACAGCGATGCAAATAGTTAAAAAAGTTGTATTTTCAAAAGCTTCCATACCCCCGTGCGATTGTGATAGACCGTTAAAATTTTCACAACTGATGTATTTCATTAGCCTCTATAACATCTAATACTAGAAAAAGCTCAAAACCAATGTTTAAGTGGGTTCTCATACAAAAACTATGTTTTTTTTCTCACCCTTGGCCGGTTTTTAACGTGGTTACCCCAGTAAACCTATTCCAGACGACACCTTTTATACGTGAAGAACACGTTGTTTATATGGAAGCCTAGTTAAATAATTGTTTTATGTTGTTTTTAGTACTATACATATACGTTTCAGTACTACTATTATGGGTCAAAAAGTACGAAATAACCAATTTTTAGAATTTCTGTCTGAAGTATAACTGAAAAAAAATACATTTTAAAAATGTTAACTGTGCATCTAACTCTATTATGAACGTGAAGATCCATATTAACCAAATTTAAATTAATGAAACGCAGAAATTTTAAATCTTCCTTATAAACAACGTGTTCTTCATGTATAAAAGGTGTCGTCTATAATAGGTTTACTGGGGTAACCACGTTAAAAACCGGCCAAGTGTATGAAAAAAAAAACACAATTTTTGTATCAGAACCCACTTAAACATTGGTTTTAAGCTTTTTCTAGTATACGATGTTATAGAGGCTACTAAAATACATCATTCGTGAAAATTTTAACTGTTTAGCACAATCGCACGTGGGCCTGGAAGCTTTTGAAAATACAACTTTTTCAACTATGTGCATCGCTGTATCTCTGAAATGGTGAATCTTAGGAATAAAACGTACAGACAATTTTTATAGATAAATAGAAGATAAGTAATTTTCTCCTAGACACTTTTATGATAAAACTTCCCGTTTCGCTCAAAAGTTCATAAAACTGATATTTGTGACATTTGACCTTGAAAATTTAATAGTTGCGTACACCCTACAATATGTAGGTTTTGAGACAACTTTTAGGACGTCAATATACAAGTATTTACAGACTTACAGCTGGGTATCTCGAATTCCGAGATTTTTACCTAATTTGACTGGACTAAAATTTCTTTTACGTTTTTCCTCATTTCTGGTGATCAATAACTCAATAAATTTGATTTCACAAAAAAGCATTTACGTTAAGTTTCGCAATATTACTGGTTCAATAGAGGAATCAAGATGTGGTGTTACTTTTATCATAAAAGGTTCATTAAAGACAAAATATGTCACATAAAAACACACAAAAACACACAATATCTTATCAACAGTGATTGACACAAAATACTTAAAATAAATAATGGAATTGGTATACACCCCACACCCAGACACCAAACAAAATACTTAGTTATCACGCCAAATATTAGGCTATTACAAAAAAAGGGATTTTATTCTATTTTTCAATTTGATATAATTATAATCCTGTATGTATGTAGTTGCCCTTATTTTAAAAGTATTTTACTGAAAAGGAATTCCATATACATTTATTGTGACAAGGTAGAGTTACTTTACATTGCAATTTTGTAACATACTTCTTTGTGTAAATGATGTTGCATATTTTATGGTCCATTGTTCTCAAGTTTGTAGGTAATTTAAGATTCGAGTAAATGTTAATAATAGACGCTACCGTACAAAGGCCAACTTTCTTCAAGTTTTTGAGTGAACCAGGGAAACTTATTTTTAGATCAGCATGTTTCATTAGCATTTAAACAGCTTACTTCCAACATTTCTGTAGTTGGATTTAGCATAGTATTAGACTCCGACTTAGTGCCTAATGCTAAAGATTACACGGATAGTTAAGAAAATATTCTTGTTAATTCCTCTTTCATTTCCTTTTTTATTTCCTGTTAGAGCTTCTTTATCTAGCCATCGAGCTAAAAGGAAGGGTTCACAAGAAACTCTTTATGCATCAAGTGGTATACCGTACATATATTTTGAAATATATATTACGCTATTAACTTGACATTTGACGACGGCTTAGTAAGAGCGGCTATGATTGACCATCAGTTAGGAAATGTTTGTCATTTGAAAAGGTCATTGATGCGGGTTCTATCCTTCGCCTAGTTGAATAGTGTGGCCACTATCATCGTAACTCTTTCAAGTTCAGATGAATCAACTAGAAAGATGATTGCGAATGTCAAATAAAGTCAATTCAACAAAGAATTTATGGCCGGGATCACTTATGACATTTATTGCGGGATATTGCAATTAATAATTGCTCAAATAATTACAGTTAGCTTTCATGCCAATAGTATATGTAATATATATGTATGTATATTCATATCGAGTTTTTATGACCCTAAAACGTATTTCCATGACCCTAAGAAAATTGGACCAACATCAATTTGACAACAATAGTTGTCAGTGTAAATTACTGTAAATAGTGTGATTAAACTTTTATTGGGAACCTTAGCTAAGTAGTTAGTTGTAAATATCACAATGAGAGGTGGATTTTAAGTGATTTTTAATCGATAACCTCTCATTTCATATATTTATATTATTTTTAATTTACTTGTGATTAAATTCATTTAATTCAATTAAGTAGGATCTCTGAGTAAATGCGTAGACCATATATCATAGTGACTACAAATATAACTTGTTATGCTGTTTGCGTTAGTTCAACCAAAAAACTCTTACTCCACAATTCCACGAAAAAACATTGATAACCTTTTATGGTCAAAAAACAATTTCAACTGATACACTGCATATGATGACACAGAGACTGTCATGATGAGAGTCATAATCGCTGTCATCGTAATAAATACTTTTGAAATTATCTTAATTTATTTTGAGGTGTTTTTATCCGCATAGTACGACAGATCTCGCAAGTCTGCATTGTTGGGTAGATTACGTGGGTATAATAATCATAATTAATTTCTTTTTTTTTTCTTATTAAGACATGCGTGTCAAGGCTCTTGGAGAAATTTGTAGTTTCTCTTGAGTGTTTGTTATATAATATTAAACACTAGGTGTGTGAGATTAAAAATAACAAAATAAGTACCCTTGTAATTTACAGTGCATGCTATTTAACAACAGGTAGCTTACCTGATACTTTATCACGTTTAGAATGATTTTTATTGGTAGTCCTATCTGGAAAAAATAAAACCTTATTATCAAAAAACTAAGACATTTCACTGAGCACTGGCACTGAGTTAAACCCCTACCGTTTTATTTATTGGTTGTGAAAAAGTTAATGTGACATTTAATCTGATAGTGTGACTCAGAAGGTTGTGTGGGAGAATGTACATTTCTGGTATTGTAAAATTTACAATCACAGAAGTTATGTACCTATGTGGTAAAATACTTTTGTCGGATAAAAAAGATTAACTTCTTATCTCTTGCTACGTCTTGATTTAAATAAAAAAGTGGAAAAAAAAACTATTAAACCCTTTTTTTCAAAATGGCGTCCCCTTAAAAAGCTGTTCTGGGTGCGCTAATGTTATATCGTGCCAAGAAGCGAATAAAATATCGGAAGATTACGATCTGCCAAAATAAATGTCCAGACAAATACAAGCGTGGGCCCCGGCATTCCTCGCGTGACTTTGCGTACCATTGGTTATCGTGAAGGCATTTGGGTACGGACGCCGAATATAAAACGATCAATGCTCAGTGGGAATCCCAATAATGGCCGCCGTGAAAAAGTTATTTATTTATTGAAACTTTTTGTTCACACGTTCTGAGTGGACTTTTAAGGAAGAACGTGAGTAATGCGTATGTAAAGACTCCATATTTATCACTTTTTTAAACGTATGCAAAAAAAAGTAACTAGCATGCCATGCGCAAAGCGGTTGGTTTTTTTGTAGTGAAAACTTTTATATAGCTGAATAGATACCTAGTTACCATACCTATTGATTGATGATTTGATTTGGTTCGATTTGTCAAGTTATTCTTCTGTCTTTTATAGTATTTAGTGAGATCTATTTTTGATTTGTATTATTAACAACCGGTATGTCAACACAAATAGGCATGCATCATTAAATGTCGAGTGTTATTAGCATCAATGTAATCATTACTGACCTATTCGGAGAAATAGGTGACAAAGCGGCCAATAATAGATACGAAATTAGTAGTAACTTTAAATAATGACTTTGATTTATTAGTGTAGTTCGAAGAAATAATGATTCCCTTAATTAAATGTTTGATTTCAATACGTAAGTACTCTTTTGTGACGAATGCGTTTAGACAAATTTGCCAAATGATCTGTCCAATTTTAAGGTACAAATTACTAACTTACACATATAAAAATCTTTGGTGTAAAAAGGTGAAACCTCACTCATTTTAGGATTTCTCAGTATTTCTATTACTTACTGTAATCACTATCAGATCGCAAAGAGTTGTCGATGTTAGATTTGCCATACGACCCGCTAAATGCCGACTCTGAAAATGAGATATTTAACAGTTTTAATTGTCATTAGATATCACTGTCAGATATTGATTGCTAGTATCTTAAAAAATGTCATTTAATATTTAGGGTGTCTCTCCTATTTAATAAGTTTGTTGCATTATTTTCAATTTATGGTTCAGCTTTTAAGTTGGTTGGTGTGAGGTTTTATTTTTCTAATTAAACTACATTTTAAAACTTGGTCTTACTACACTGCACACTTTTCAAGTACAAAATTACTTAATTCATAATTTAGTGATATATTGAAATGTAGGATAGGTAATAATATGCAGAACCTACGCAGTAATTGTCATGCACCGATTTAAATTATTATTAAGTCACGATACCGATATTCTGCGGATTACTTATTTCATAAAACCTAAGTACATTTAAAATTATTAATTAGATCATGTTACCTGATTTCCCCAGAGTCGATTGGTAGCTGACAGTCTTAGTGTCCGCAATCCAGGTCATCACAATCATCACACACAGGATCTGACGATGGCACATTTTTGCACTGAACCTCTGACGCTCGATGCTAAATCACACTGACTCTAATCACTGCCAAAACCGAAACAACCGGTTGATTAATTGGACTGCGACGTAAAAGTAGTTAGTAAGTGGTTGTGGTGACGACTCTATTTTTAGTGGCCAGTGCATAGCGCCATTACGCAATTTTAATAAAAAAAATATGATAATAACTTTTTAGACATTTAGATTATTTTTTATTTTAATAAAATTTCATAAGCTCTGACGTAATTCAATAACCTTTATTGTAATTTGTAAAATAATTATAGGTTCTAAGTCTTTTGATTTATCTTCCATTCAGAATAAATTTAATGAAGTCATCAAGCTGTCGAGTCTTGAAAAAGTAAAAGATGAAAAAAGCCATGGTTAATAATGCAGACTGCTCTTTTAATTGAAATCTAATCGATCGAAATTGTCTCGTGAATATTTTGTGGTTCTCAGTGATTAATGGTAAATTAATGGTTTGTGAAAAGTTTGCAAATTATAAAGGTATTCGTGTATAAGTAGATAAAGTTTGTAGGGATTTTCCTAATTGCTATTTTATGGACCTGATGGGTCTGATGTTGCATCTATCGCCTAGCATTATAGGCGTAAGTCAATATGAGTAATATTTTTGCGGCTTAATTTTAGTTTTCTTTTGCCATTCATGTTGATTTCCTACTTGCATGAAATATTCTTCTTAGGTACCTTAGGAATATGCATGCAGTTTATTTTTACAGTTATTAAATTATTTAAGTCCTCTCTAAGACCCTATTCAATGCCCGTTTCAGATACTGTGCAGTATAAACGGACAATAACGGACTCAGAATGTAATTGTTTCATCATAAAGAGTCTTATCTGACCAACACACACTTGCATTTGGGCGCTTAGCACACTTCTGCCAGTATTTCTGCATTGCATATCGTCCGAACCCCTGTTTATTATATGTTAATGCCCCGTTGTCTTACCCAAGCGGTGCATAATCAGTATAATTATACGGTGGAACATGAAATTTGAACGGTAAAAGCCTATTTAACACTTGATCAAGGTTATCGGGCCCTTTGTAGATTTTTGGACGGCAGTTTTAATGCAACTATCATTATGCAATTAAGAAACGATATAATAATATACGCAAATATTTGTGGTGACAATACTTAATAAAGTGTTTTTATTAAGTTTTATATGTTTTACAAATTACATGTTGTAAAGAAACATGCTTTTGTGAAGTTATTTCGTGAGGACATTTTTTATTTTTTGGACCTAACTGCTTTATAAAATTGTTCTAAAGTCTGCTTACAGTGTGAGTCTAGGTTTCATAAACATGCAAAGAACAATTAATTAAATATATTTTTGTTTTTACGACGTACACTTATATTAAATTACGTCGTAAATGCATCTGTTATGTCAAGGTTAAAATAAATAGCGAAACGAATATAAATCAATAACATAATACGACTTCCTACATATAGTTCTATCTACCTATATATTTTTTTGTTAATGAGGTGTTAAATTAACATTAACGTGTTTATTTTCCCACCTACTTAAAATATCATAGACAAATTAAGTTCCTCTTTTTTGACATTGACATGGATTTGTTTCGCTAATAAGATCATAGACACAAACAGCAAAATTACATTATAAAATAATAAGATTCGCACCAAAACAAGTATGAGCATAAATTACGCCTTGTAACCTCAATAAAAACATTGCTCCATTGGTCTATTTCCCCGATGGCTAGATTTCAGATAATTTATCGGATTATTGGAAACCTTCGAATTTCATTAATATCGGTGCCGCGCGAGCGTCCGGCCCAATTTCATAGGAAATTACCATATCCACACGGTTGGCGTACAGGATACAGGAAAAACGAATATAGGATAATATGCTGGGCTCAAATATTAATTAACAACATGTATGTATACTTAATGGTGCCTGCAAGAGGCAAATGTAGAGGCATATTCTTCAAGAATGTGACTCACTGGCTGGTTAATGCCTAAGTTTGCCAAAAAATACGAAACCAGGCATGTGCATTGTGCACCTTATTATATCACTTTGTTTGATGGTTTTTTTCTTAACCGACGTACGATGTTGGCTTGGCGTAGCCTTGTCATCATCACCAGACTTGCAGGGGAGCGGATGGCTCTCACCTCTGATAGTTTGGTGGTTAACTGTGCATATTTATCAGAAGAGTTTAAGAACAGTGATGATAAATAAAGTTAATATACGCAAATACGTACTATTACCTACTTTTAAAACTTCCCTGGCCCTACTGTCTATCTATCATTTGGTTCTACCATTACGTATCATCGATATCCTTTAATAGTAGATTACTGCCTTGGTTTATAACTCAATATGCCTTGATAGAGAAACTTGTAAATTACAATAGTTGTAAAAAAAAGAAGTAGTTCGAAAAATATTTGAGAACTGTTAATGATGGCGTTACGCGGTCATCATTAGTCTTATGTCGTAACATTACTGTTGTTGTAATGTAATAAGTTAGTTATAGTAACATTACAAAATAGCAACTGTAGCCCCTTAAAGAAGATGATTGCAGATCGGTTACATAAAAGAAAAGAAAACCATTTGTAGGTATGTGTATTTTTAGTCTCTCAAGTACAGACTGATGTTTTATTTTTCATACAATTTCTAAAATAGAATAAATAAAATAGTCCATAAGGGTGCGCGCAAACACAAGTGCACTCCCTATTTATTCCCTTACTCTAATAGTTCGGTGAGACGGCAATAAGACATGACCGATGAGAAATCGGACGCAGGACCACCGGCTTAACGTGCTTTCCGAGACACGGGCGTGCAACCGCCTACTCCGTAATACCGGGCTGAGTAATTTATTTTACACAAAAACTTACACAATATTTGTTGACTCCGTACCTACTCAAACTGGGGACCTGTCAATCCTTACGCAGCGCATTTATGATACTATATCTACTAAAGTTGTACAAACTACATATTAAGTAAATGAAAACTATACGTGTTGACCCGACAATAAATTTAGAATTGCAATATGTCGCATATTAAGGAAAAGCACTTTACACTTATATCGCTAATCGTCCTACACGTTTTTTTCACGTTTCCACACGCGATTAGATTTAAGCTAGTAATCCTATGCACCAAGAACTGGCTATAACGTTGACGTATGTTGCTTATGCAACGGCTCAATTTATATAAAAACCTGCTTATCCGTCGTTAGCGATTGCCTTTCAACTTTGAACGTAAGCTTGCTTATTTTATCCTGAGAGCCATTTTATAAGGTAGAGTTTTATGATCCTTATTGACAGGCGAAATTTGGAGTTTTCTAGATATTTTACTGATATAATCATGAATGGATATCAGGTCTGTGATAGATACTACTATCTAACTTTTCTATCAGCAGCATATTACACTGATTGCAGCTAAACATTTTTGACAAATTCTCTGAATTTACGCAGTACTGTCGCACATGTATTTAAAGTTTATGCTTGAATAAGTGCATAATTAATTTATGTTAATTTCAATACTTTGTATACGTGTAAGACTAATTTATTTGAGCAGATGACCAATTAAGGTAAATGCCATGGTGCCATTGAGAAATACTCAAATAGGTACATACCTGGTAATTATGTTAAACATGTATTAATGGCTTTTCTTAAAATTTGTATTCTTTATGGAGCATCATCCATCAGCCCATATACGTCCCCACTGCTGGGGCACGGGCTTACCCTAAACTAGGGCGATAAGGCCTTAGTGAGTTAGTTTATGGATAATCACGCATTATTATTTTAATTTCCTTAATAAAACATCGAAATTACACCAGTTCTATAAGAAACATTACACAAAACACGCTTAACTGTCATCTTGCTGCATAAAATGCTTACTTTTATTGAATATAACGAGTAGACAAGAGTTAACTACTGAATATTATTCAAACGCGTACCTACTTATTGGCGCGCGTCGCGAAAGTGAGTTTATGATTCGATAACAGAACCAGTTCCGGTGACTTAACACAAGATGTCCCACGTAATCGTAAACGCTGATAATAATATTCTAAAACTTTGGATAACATTAATTTGGTAATTTTAAAAGTATCAGTACTTGGGGATTGAGTGCGTAATAATAAATAATATGAACCGTTAACGTTGGTAATATTTTAAACATTCTTAAACTTACCGCTCACGGTATTTTTTAATTCCAATTTATACACTTTTTACGGGTAAGATAATGTTTAAGAATATAAAACACTTGTTCATTTTTGTCTTTCAGTGCTTTTAAGTTAAAGCCAAAATGTTTTCCATGAATAAAAATAAGGCAATTTCAAAAGTAAGCTTCGTTGCACTGATAATAAATAAGTAATACATTTATTTTTATTGTAACTGGATATTCAAGTTTCCGGATTATTATAAGTAGATATTATTCTTGTTAAAAAGCTTGCATGAAAGTTTATACATATGAAACCGGATCCGAAACGTATCTTATTTAATTGGATAAAATTTACCAGCAGATCACAGACAAATGAAAAAGTTAACTAATAAAAAAAAAGAAATCAGAATATTATAGAGCTACGACATTCGAATGTCAAGGTCGAATGCCATCAAAACTTATAATATGGAATTTGAATAAAAACACAAATAGTTATCTAATATCTTCAACCTTACTATAGACAGTGAATTATGCAAATTAAAAAAATAAAAACAGACCTATGTCCTATAGTCACAAGCACCACCACTTTTACGATCGCGTCAACGGTTTTTTTTTTCGAAACTTGAGCGCGCGAATATTGGAAGAGTGCGTGCGCAGATCGAGCGCGCGTGCGCGGAGGCAGTGCCGATTCTACTAAGGTCCGACGCTATACGAAGCTTTTGCAACCTTCGATTTGAGCCGCATTCTTGTGGTCAGCTTCAATGTTCGGAGATGGCGCAAACCGATCCCACAGTCAGCATCTCTGACCTTTGCAAGGTTTTGATGAGAACGATTGACGTAATGTTTGGAAAAGTTAATGTTTTTTTTTTCTTTTTACCTAGTTGGTGTCGTTTTTTTTTTATTTTATCTAGCATAATTTTGGGTGGCTGCATTTTTGTTAGCAAAAAATAAGAACAGGGTTGTTGTGATGACTATTGTTTATAAAAGGTCAGTACCAAATATAATTGGTTTCTAAAAAATTCTGTTCAGATAGTTATGATCTTAGATCGATACTTATGATCATGATCGATGTCATGATTTCTTTCTAATAGAATATCAATTAATATGTATTTGACATTATGTCATTTTTTTTGTATTCTTCATGTTTTCAACCAAAAAAAAACGAACACTTTAATTGGTTTTCTTTTATTTATTAAAACAACAAAAAATACTCTCACCTTTTATTTCGGTACAATGTCAGGAAAAGGATATTTGGAGGTGTTATTACCTTCAATATTTATTGTATTTTATGATGTGATATTTTACAATTATACGTACTGAAATTTGCATACCGATTTGTCCTTTTGTCATTGGTTGAAATGTTACAAATTCTAGACTTCACACACCTTCTTAGTGACATTTGTTCTACAATAAACAGTAGGTATGCAAATTTTATGATATATTTGTATGTTGAGTCTAGCTTTTCCCATTCGCTGCTGAGGATAATAAGCAAATAGATACCTATATATCCATATGAAACCATTATTCGAAACGGCTGTACTTACGGGATAAAACAGTCAATAGGGTTTTATTGTACTTATAGGCATATAAGGTCCACAAGAACGCTTACCATCAGGTGAAGTGAGGTAAACCTAAGAGTCTTTTGATAAAGACATTATTTTTTAAAGATATAAGATTTTATATATAGCAAGGGCGTAAAAATCCTGATACCGGAAGTACATACAACTAAGGTCTATTTGTATTAGGTTTATGAATTTCATTGATTTCTTGAGCCTAAGTAAAAAATAATGCAGGTTTTTTCTATAAAGCTCAACTACTTGGCATATCTTGTTTCCATTCGCCATAAAAATTAAAGGTAATTGTATTTAACTGGGAAGTCGATGGCCGAGTGGTTAAGGTCGTTGCTTGCCATGCGAGAGGTCGCCAGTTCAAACCCCGCCAGGTACCAATGTGTTTTTCAAATTTGAAATGCATATGTACCATCATTCGACGCTTTAACGGTGAAGGAAAACATCGTGAGGAAACCAGCACACCTGAGAGATTTTTCTACGGTGTGTGAAGCCATGTCAGAGGCCTACGGGCGGCTTAAACTCTGACACCAGGTTGTTTATCAACCACACGATAAGAAGAAGACTGGGAAGTTACTTTTTTAAGAATCGAAATTAACAGCATGAGTACGAAATAGAAGAAAAAAGAAAATACTTCAATGAAAGGATGGTATTCTATCTCATTAACCGATTCCCATAGAATGTCAACATTCCAGGAATTACAGGATTTTGATCCTTATTCGTACCGTGTTGGACAGGTGAAGGGACAATGGAACAGGTCCAATTTGCTCGGCATCGAACCAGTTAACGTATCCATACGATTCTTTGTCCGAGTTTAAAGGCCCCGATTTACGGATAGGCAACGTTCCCTAAAGGGCAAGGTCTTTAGGCCAAAGACACGGGAGGGACATAGACCTGAGCTATTTCTTTATTTGTTTATTTTCAGCCTGCACTATTATTTTAGATCACATAAAGATACCTACAGAGACGTAGCCAGACATGTCTTTTAATTTGGTAAATTATATGTTACCATCTTTGTCACATTCAAGAATGAAAATAGATAGTTTGACTTTGACTTATTAGTTCTGTGGTATAATTTGTTGTTAATGATGTTTTTTTTTAATAAAAGCCTCTCAAGATTACCTCACGCCACCTGATTGTAAGCGGAAGTGAGGTCCGAATATAAGGTCGACAGACACGATAGACCCTATAAAGCCTGCCGACCTCACCCTGAAGGCTTGTTTAGATGCCGTTTCACGCCCCGCCTGAGGATTTTATGATTTACGCTGCGATTATTATGTTTGACAAATATTCGTTAATTATATTATTTATTATACAAATGCTAATGAGCTTGCTACACTTGTCACTGCCAATATCACAAAATGAAGAAACTTTTTGCGTAGGTATTGACACCTCACGAAAGTGTACATGAAATTTTATCGGTTTTGTAGTACTACCTACACATTTTAACGATTTGTCTAAGTGATTTACAAATTTTTACCGAATAAAGTTACATATTTGCATTTGCGCGACTTTACATGTTTACTTAATTGATTATAGTGATTTTACGACAAGATAAATACTAAAGTGTAAACCAAATTCAAATACCTAGTAGGTATGGTTAAATATCTCCTCTTGGGGTCAATAACTTAGAAAAGTTTACTGAAAAGTAAAATATACGCCTGAAGACAGGATAGAAAACTTAGATTCGAGTATAATTTTATACGTTTTATAGGTATAACGACCGGACCGAAATAAGTAAGTACGTAATTTTTTTTTCGATATATAGTTTCGGTATGATATATAAACTAGAGATGGGGTATGAAAGTTTGTAATAGAACCCCCAAACTGTTGCAAACACAAGTAACTACTAAAATCATCAAACGAAGAAGGTACCTGCCATCAAGAGTAGGCGGCACATATAGGTTTCAAAGCAAATGTAGCCATTCAAATCCTTGACTTTTAGTTAGTATATTTATTATAACACGCAGGTATGTAATTAGTGTGGCAACGTCGGACATCAAACATGGCGAAGGCTCCTTGATGTTATTGAATATTTGCTTTATTTGGTAACTCATTTTTGTTGCATCTTTGCGGTTCGCCACCAAGATTGCGGTCAGCGTAAGATAATATGAGATCGTCGATTTTGCAAATGACAGTTTGATAAGAAACGGCAGTTTTTTTTCTGATAATAAATGCAACGCTTGAATAGTAGATACGAACTAACGCTTTATTTAATAGACAAAAGCATTAAGTTCATAATATTATCGATACTCAATAGACATAAAATAACAACTTTACTTAAAAAAAATTGGAAAGAAATCAAATTCTTTTAGAAATGATTAAAGTAATATCAGCTTGTAATTATTTATTTGTCACCTACTGCACGATATAGCGTCTCAAAATGTTGTCAAAATTCAAAACTAATTTAAAAGTGGTCGGCTCCATGTGGTTTTCTAAGTATTTTCGAAAATCATTCATAAAAAAACCTGCTCATTCAGTGTCTTATTAAAAGTAGGTACTCATGATTAAAGTTAGCCCTAGTTTAGCCTTTGTACGATGTGGTAGTCATAATCACTTCACAAATATCAGGAAAGTTACGCGTATTGGTATTTTTAACACAAGAATTCTGTACGTAGAGTTTTAGCCAAAAATAAATGTAATACTCGTACGAGTATACTTTGATACCGACTTGCATACCTTATTTATGAGAGAGGCATATCAAGGTATGTATAATGTGTTATTCATGGCAAAAACAATATGAGCATCTTACATTACCGTAAATCGATTTATGAGTGAATTTTAACGATATCAACCGCACGAAATACTTGTCAATTTTATTATAATAATAACCATATGTAGGTAGGTATAATAGTTGTATGCAATACCTACGAATTTATTCACTATTATTATTATTAGTAACACAATATACTGTACTTACAAAGTGTAGTAAATTATTAATTAATGTTAAAGGTTTGTTGGATTCTACCATTTTCTAATATCTAACAGTCTCTAATATTCTATCCGATTCATCTTAGTGGATTTATAGTTTCTTATTTTAATAGCCTGGATCGAACTAGTATTCGAAGTTAAGTACCTAGTGTACTAGTGTAAAGGTTAAGATACTCAATTATTAGCTTTCAATTTTCATCCCACGACTTTGTGAACGTGAAGTCTTTTCTCTCACATAAACCTTACTCCCTTATATGTGGTAGTCGGTTAAAACGGATGCCTTATTTCAGGCTCTAGTTTAGACTATCAGAGAACCAAATTTTATTGAAAAAGATTCAGTAGGTAGTTTTGGTTGCACTCGCACTTATAACATTATTGAGTAAGGACTCAATCAACTGTAGCTTGTTGAATAGACATACTGCTATATAAACATAATTCTAAACATCATAAGTAGGTGTAGTTTGACGCGAAATGCATCACCCATGAAGCGACCTCGCAAAGTAGCCTGACCAGTTCAAATGTCAAACATCGTCTCTACCGGCGTCTTCACGCTCTACATAATGTTACAAACAACATTGTTATGATCGGTCTAGTCTTCTATCTTATATTTGAAAACTGATTCTGATTGAGCTTTCAATAGATAGAGTGATTCAACAGGAAGGTTTATAAGATATAACTCTCTATCTATTGAAAAGCCGTGTCATAATCCGATATAATCACACTTTAGGACAGACATACTAAGTTTTTTTATGAATATTTATATACATATGTATGTATAAGTAGTGATACATGATCTACTATGTTTTAAGGAGACACTAAAACGATACAAATGAAACCGTCTAAAAACACTGTCGATTCTATTTTGAAATCGCTGAAAAGTTCAATGTCTCGAGTCAAATGCCTATTGCCAATTTTAAATGTTAGACTTTTTATCACACTTTCAAGAGTAAAGTAAATCGTGTCGCATATGAAATGTCACCCGTGAGTAGGGTTTGCAAAATTCACAGTGGTTTCAGGACAAACCAATCTTTGCATGACGAAATGTAACTTAACTCACTTATTATTTTTTTTGTTATTTTAGTAAGAGCAAAGAGGACGCAGAAATGTAGTCCAGTGGTTTGTTACCTAGTTTACACGAATTAAGTATGCGGGTATATCGAACTACTTCGCAGTACTTTTGTCGTTATTTTCAATCTTTATTCTCCTGTTATTACGTATTTTATATCTACAAGTTGGATTGCATGCGTTACCTATACGTTACTCAAAAGAAAACCTTATATGTAGTATACTCGTGGTTCTATCAACTTTAAAATTTGTTTTATGTAGGTAAATTTAAAGCAGGTAATTGAAAAGTAGGTATTACTGTTTAAAATAAAATATTTTCATTGCACGTAGAGTATTTTTCCTAACGGACAACAATGATGGCATGGAGCAGCCTTGTCATCAGCACCGGATTTTCGGGAAAAGAATGGCTCTCACTCACTAACTAATCTGTATTTCCATCTTATATCAGCACCAAACTGTCCTAACTTAACCATATTCGAACTGCTATCCGCAAGCTAAAAATGTGATCCAAATTTTAAAGGCTGTACCTAGACAGTGTCAGATCACGATGACAAGAAACATGACCCAATATGAAGGTCGATCAGCCATTGAACTATATCAGCCTTCACGTGGCGCCTGACTGTATCAACCTAATAGGTACATTTGTATGCTCTATTCGATTAACTCTACACCTATAATATGCATTGAGCGTTGGTAAAAAAGAGTAAAAAAATTGTTACAATATCGGGTAACCGCGTGTTTGTTAACAATTTATTGCTCTTAAGATATGCAGTTAAAATTCAAAACAAAACCAAAATAAGTTAAAACACTTTTTAGGGTTCCGTAGCCAAAATGGCAAAAACGGAACCCTTATAGTTTCGTCATGTCCGTCTGTCCGTCTGTCCGTCTGTCCGTCTGTCCGTCTGTCACAGCCGATTTACTCGGAAACTATAAGTACTACAGTGATGAAATTTGATGGGAATATGTGTTGTATGAACCGCTACAAAAATATGACACTAAATAGTAAAAAAAAGAATTGGGGGTGGGGCCCCCCATACATGTAACTGAGGGATGTAATTTTTTTTTTCGATGTACATACCCGTGTGGGGTATCAATGGAAAGGTCTTTTAAAATGATATAAAGTTTTCTAAAAAACATTTTTCTTAAAGTGAACGGTTTTTGAGATATCAGCTCTCAAAGTCGTAAAAAGTATGTCCCCCCCCCTCTATTTTTATAACTACGGGGTATAAAATTCTAAAAAAAATAGAGGTGATGCATGCTAATTAACTCTTTCAACGATTTTTGGTTTGATCAAAGTATCTCTTATAGTTTTTGAGATAGGTTGATTTAACTGTAATTTTGGTTAAGTTATTGTGCTTACACTGAAAACGATGGCTGAACCTTATAAGATAGATCAAGGCACGCCTATAGCACGGAATATTTATAAATACATATATAAAATTAATATTCATACATAAAAGTACAAGGCAAAATATCGGGAGAGTTTAGGCTCCATTCACCAGGTGTATAAATTGACATAATAAGTTTATTATATTTGCTGCTACGGAACCCTTTGTGCGCGAGCCCGACTCGCACTTGGCCGGTTTTTATTTATCGTATGTAAACGTATTTTATTGTGTTGTGTGTGTTTCTTTTGTAATGCTTAAGGGTAAAATGAGACATGTGATTTTGAGCGTGAAGTGTATCCTAACATACTTCTATTTATAATCGAAACAAAGTCGCATCATTCGATTCTTGTGATTCATTTGTGGTTTTAATTTAAAATATAATGTGCGGTTAATTTTTGAGAAAATGCGAGATGACTAAGTGCGTCTCATTTCGTTTTTTTTATATAAGACATTTATGCAATTTATGTACATACCTTTTTATATCTAAATAAATATACAAAAAAAAGGTATATAAATCGTGTATAGAATGGCTTAAACTACGTAAGGTGCTCACTTAATTACCAGTGAAGAGTGGAAAATACATAATTAAATTAGTATTCATAAATAAATATTATATAATTCGACTGGCTCGGTGGAACAGTGGTTAGTGACCCAGGTTCACTGCCTACGGTTCCAAGAGTCGTGGGTTCGATTCCCACTCGGGACAAATATTTGTGTGACGAACATCGGTGTTTGTTCCGTGTCTGGGTGTATTATTAAATATATTTAAGTATATTTGTGTATCCACTGTTGATTCTGATATCTGTAACACAAGTGCTTAAGCTACTTACCACGGAATCAGATCAATGTATGTGATGTTGTGCAATATTTATTTATTTATTAAATATAAACGTAAGGTAAAAAGTAAAAAATGTAAACAATAAGAAAGAATATGAAGAAATACATAAGAGAGTTATTATAAGAGATGGAGATGGTGTTACTATAATTTCATATTAAACCAAAAATATCTCTTACGATAGCTCTCCAGCTCAGGTTCGAAAGGTGGACTGGGGTACTTTTTGCTCCTACCTGAAACAAAAAAAAAAACAAATTGAATTGTGTTCCCGTAGTTTAAGAGAATGCCCATTCCCATACTAGAAAACCTCCCAGATTACAAAGCTGGGTGCGAATAATGGCCAGTTGTTTTTAAAGAAATGCAATAAATGCCACAGAAACTAAAGGAGGTAGCGAAATTAATGCTTATGACGATGACAACCCAATTAATGTTAAATACAATTAATTCCTAATGATATGACTGGCTTTGTAAATTAAATTAAAAATAATACTGCAAGAATTTCTTAAAACTTTAAGGTAGGTAAAAGGAACGTAAACACAAAAATCGTTTGGTAGAGCGAACGAACATTACACAATTATGAATCATTAAGACCGACCATAACAAGCGATATTCACGCAAAGTTACGTCTTAAAAATTTATACGTACTTTCTTCGCGAGATTACAAGGGAAACGGACGTTTCGTTATCCCATTGTGAACGAGGAAGCAGGGCAAAATGGACTCCGTTCGGATACTTGGGGGCTTGGCTTGGAATGTTTATAGTACTAGAGCGAATAGTAAACATACTGAGCAGTTTTGGTAAACGGTGTTTATATTAATTAAACTTGCAATGTTGGTACGAGTAGTATATAGTGTAGGATAGACTGTTATTTAATGCTGTTTTTCAAACATAGGAACATTTTGGGCATATGCACGAAAAATGCAACATGAAAATATATTCCTAAGAATCTAGAGACGAATAAACAAAAATGTGTTGACAATAAAAGCATCAAAATTAGAATAAGATCGCCAAAAAATTATAGAACCGCCTAAAATTTGTAATTTCAAGTAAACAATTTTGAAATATAATAAATTTAAATAATTATGTATTGGATGTTAAAAGTCTCTCAGTCAAAATAAAAAGTAATTGACTTAAATCTGGCTTTTATACAGAGATTACATATATCTACACTGCCAAAGTTAAATAATAATGCCATGCCGTCTCTACCCCGGTCTCCCCTCGCCCCGGCTTCGGCGACGCTGCACAAATAGGGCAGCCTCTGTTAACGATTCGCCTTTCGCAATTTTTCTTTCGTCTCTCGACGTCACAGATTTCGGAAAAGGCGATGATTTTTTTGTCCGGACGCCATTTTATTGCTCCACGGACTAGTTCTCTTTAGGAGCGGTTGGGAGATGAAAGCGCCTGGAATTTGTAAAGGAAACAGTATGAAGTTGTGTTGTGATAGTTGAGAGTTTGTAGTCTAACTGAGTTTCAAACTAATTAATTACTCTATTTATGGTAACTTGGTTTAATTTTTAGTATCATTAATACACTTATCCATCGGAAGAAACACAATATTAACCAGTTTTAATTACGTTCGATACATAAAATAATGGAAAATAAATTGTAATGCTAGCTCGATGATATTATTGCATAATTATGCCATAATACAAAAGTTACCAAAAAGAGCATTTAGTAGAGCAATAAACGATAAAGATATTTTGTTTTTGATAAAAACATGCGATCTAGGTTTGAAAGTTTTATTTTGAAAGATAATGTCGTAAGAAATTCCTGCATAATAATAAGTGATTAGATATAAGAGCAGAGTATAAAACTATACCACTATCCTACACTCTACACTTCTACAGTGTAGGATTAATGAGGGTAATTGCGTTCATACTATCTGGAAGTGGTCGTACTTACTTTTATTATTATTTTATTTTATAGAAAGTGGGAAACGAAATGAAGATGAAAGTGTTACTCGTACTAATGTTGCCTTATTACTTTATCGTTGGTAATAAAAAAATGATTTGAGTTAGACATACAACTTCCTAGAATACCTAGAGCCAGATTATAAACTGTCATTTATCACACCTCTCATCTTTAAAATCGAGTATTTTAACTTTGAATACTATATTATAATAATATATTAAAAGTTAAAAGATGTCTCGAAAAATAAATCATTAAATAATGTTCAAATAAGGCGCTGTTAAGAAAAATATAACCTTTGTCGCTTACTCTACGTAAATTATTATTAGGTACATAGTTAATTATATGATATCTCAAATATGATGTAGAAATACATTTTTCAAACCAGTTCATTATACAAAGCTATTGATCTGGCCCTGAGTTAGATATCGACAAATCAACACACACTTATCGGAGCTACTCAATAGCTATATTTGAATTAAACTGCGGCTCTACTGCCTACTGAAAAACTTTATAGAGGTTTGTTGACTTAACATGGTAATGAATATACAGCCCATCAAGTTTACTGGAGGCGATACCTTAACTGTCAGCTATTCGCTTAACCAACTGACATTTGGACGCTTTTTCCCATCGGGATTTACGAGTATAGCCACCATAACATTTGGAGGAACTGTTCTGGATGTAATGGTAAACTTGCTTTTCACCCGTGCCCCTCATGGCAAAGTGGTTGAAAAGATGCCCATATAATTTCTCAGTTTATAGAAACTATTTTTACCAAATTTCATTTAAATCGGTGCAGTTATTTTCGCGTGAAAGCGTGATTGGCAGTTAGATGTACTTTTGCAATTTATACTATTGGTAAGGTGTGCAATAAAATGCATTTACAATCCTTCAGTAATAAGAAAACTGAAAGTGTCCGGGATATTTACCACGTTGTTTTGTTTTAATGAGCTCGCAACATTTCGGCACTGTTGCAAGCGCCATGATCTGTAGGACTGCGAGAATGACTGTAGGTCTAAGGGCAGGATTTTCTTATGTGTATATTAAAGTTTAAAATTATAAATCCTACAGTAATCTTGGGAACCCTTCGTAGGCGAGTTTGAACTTACCTACTTGACCGGCTTTTATAATCTCGTTATTTTAACAACCAACACGAACAAAAAGCAGTTACCCAAAAAGAACTTAAAGCATAAAACCCTCCCCTCACTCGTCAGACTTCAGGACAGCGGACGGGTTTCAATCGAGTTTATTTTTTATCTACATCTGTGCATCTGCATTTTTGTCCTTCAGATGAAACACTGACCTTAGCAAGGTGAGTGGGATCGGTGCCGGCGCGTCACCTTGACATTTCGCCGGTCTTCGGTCCCATTTCTCTAATTACTATTTTATTATTATTAGGTACAAATATTTGACTTTTATTGCTGTACTTAATGTGTTGATTGGGGTTAAACTATCGGTCAAACGAGAAATTTTCAATTTAGTGGAGTTCCGTAAAACATGAAAATGGTAAAAGCTCGGAATCCAGGGCCAGTCAATGAATGTGTATAGGAAGTGCTTGATTGCATTATTAAAACCTGAAAGAAAAAAGTTAAAAAGAAAAAAATGGCCGATCTCGTTCACAACAATTTTTTGACAACAATTTACTGAAGAATGAGAGGCGGAAGGGGGAAAAAAAATTTTATAGTAGAAATTTCAATTGTTTATGTGATAAATTATGTTTGCTGAGTAATTTCAATGTTAATTTATTAAATTTTTACAAAAAATAATGATTTACAAAAATAATTTTACCATTAACTATATGACACAACGACGGAACGCAGCCCCCGCCGCCGCCATCTCTGCCCTCGGCATTGTAAATGCATCTTGTGTATTAATACTTACTACTTACTAATATTATAAATGCGAAAGTAACTCTGTCTGTCTGTCTGTCTGTCTGTCTGTTACTCTTTCACGCCTAAACGGCGGAACGGATTTTGATGAAATTTGGTATGGTGATAGATGATAACCTAGAAATGGTTATAGGCTATAAATAATCACGCCATCGTTCTTGGGGGGTAGGCAGTAGGCAGATAACTAAATTGAGTTAGTGATTTTTAGCCGTTTTTGTTAGGACTTTTGCTCTTTGACGTCTAAACGGATGAACGGATTTTGATGAAATTTGGTATGGTGATAGATGATAACCTAGAAATGGTTAAAGGCTATAAATAATCACGCCATCGTTTTTAGGGGGTAGGCAGTAGGCAGATAACTAAATTGAGTTAGTGATTTTTAGTCGATTTTGCTAGGACTTTTGCTCTTTGACGTCTAAACGGCTGAACGAATTTTGATGATATTTGGTATGGTGATAGATGGTAACCTAGAAATAGTTATAGGCTATAAATAATCACGCCATCGTTCTTAGGGGGTAAGCAGTAGGCAGATAACTAAATTGAGTTGGTGATTTTTAGTCGATTTTGCTAGGACTTTTGCTCTTTGACGTCTAAACGGCTGAACGGATTTTGATGAAATTTGGTATGGTGATAGATGATAACCTAGAAATGGTTATAGGCTATAAATAATCACGCCATCGTTCTTAGGGGGTAGGCAGTAGGCAGATAACTAAATTGAGTTAGTGATTTTTTAATGGTTTTTGCTGGGAGTTTTGGTCTATCATGCTTGAACGGCTGAACGGATTTTGATGAAATTTTGTTAGGAGATAGATAGTAACCTAGAAAAGGATATAGGCTATTAATATTCATGCTATCGTACTTAAGGCGTAGGCAGTAGGCAGAAAACTAATAAAGTTAGTGATTTTTAATCTCTGCCCTCGGCATTGTAAATGCATCTTGTGTATTATTATTAACATAAAAGTGTAATGATATGTATATATTCGGAATCCTCATTTCATCAGCTTTAATTTGATATGCATTTTGTTTTATGTTTATTGGTCTATGTTGGTAGGAACATCGAGTAATTGAAAAATAAGATATTTCGTAAATTAAACTTTAACACCACTAAAATCGTTATTGTGGCTAAACTTTAAAGGATAGACATATGCTATTGCAAATTTTTTTGTAGAACTTTTTGAGAAGAATAATTCCCCTATACATTGTTATTCTGTATTTTGAGTTATTTCAGCAGCGCACGCAATGCTAGCCTCCAAAAAGCTCGTTTTTCTTCCGTCCGTCTGATAACTGTTACGATTACTCTAATAATTTCTTAAGTAGGTACACCTAAATTATACACCTATAGAATCCCTGGAATGTCTTCTTTTCATTATTGAAAACCGCATAGCTATTGATATAGTACTTTTTGAGATCCTAGGTAACAAACACATTTTGGGCGCCCTTCGCAACTTCATTTTATACTATGTATAGAATAATAATTAAAAAATTGAGATCGCACAAAATATTTTTTTTAACATTTTTTTATATACTATTCTAAACACATTTCAAAACTTGATATAAAGATTCATCGACTGGCCTTGGATTCCGAGGTATAAACCTTAAGGCGCTCCACTAATTGTTTATTTCTGTTTAATTTTATTTTCCGGCTTTGTGGATCTATTTTCGCATTATATTTTTTTTCATTTTATCGCCATAATGTGTTAATTGGGGTTAAATGGTCGGTCAAATGAGCAGTTTTCTTTAATTTTTTATTTCTATTTAATTTATTTTTAAGTTTTGTAGCATGATTTTATATGGTTTCTTAATTAATTAAGCACAATAATAAGGATTTTGTTTTTTAATATTATTATTTAATAAACACCATTTTAATTTATTTAATGACAATAATTAAAATATTACAAGTTCTCCTGCGAGAGCCAAGGTCATAATAAGTATTATACCGTTCGAGTAGATATAATTTATTTAATAATGAAACTGTAACTGTTCGGGATATTTACCATGTTGTTTTGTTTTAATGCACTGTTGAACATGGTAAATATCCCGAACAGTTACAGTTTTCTAATGTGTGTAACCATGACAGTTTAAAATTATATATTTAATAATGAACTTAAAATACTAATATAAAGTGTTCTCATACCTACTATAAAATGTATGTTCACATAAATTTTCAAATAAGATTAAGTTTACGGATTAAACTCGCGTGCATTGCTATATACTCATAACAAACATCTATACCTCAACCCACGACTCTTGGATCTGTAGCAAGACCACAAACCACTGTTCTACCGAGCTAGTCAAGTTCTTGGCCTTTGCTGCAATTTCTTTGCTAATACGTCCTTCCACTCTAATATTTACCATAAATATGTATCAACAAAGTAGTAACTCGCACATGTGTGCAAATACGGTCTAAGGTTTGTCTATTCGTGACGTTCAAGTTTGCGGAGACACGCAAAAATTAACGCGATTACGTTGAGCAAACATATTTCCGTGGCTTGGGAAACTGCGGGTACGTACACTCGTACTTTTGCAATCGGACGTGCGTATGCGCCGTAATACTTGACCCTTTAGTACTCATCGTTCCGCAAGAAAATCTCTTAATCTTTTAACCATAACCCTTTTGGGGCTTTTACAAGACTTCACTATGTCTATAGTGTAATTACGATGGAAAATTTGGTATCGATGTAAAGAATACGTGATTTAGACCATTGTGTTCGACACAAGTCGAAAATTCATAACAAATAAATATGTATGAACAATTAAACGCTTTTATTTAACACCCTGAATTTATTTATTTTCTTATTCTTACTATAGTTTCAAAGTAATAACTTTTTACTGCAAATATCTCAATCGCCCTTTTGATTCTTTATTTGCGCGAACATTGCACATTTAAAATAAATATGTGACTCTACGCACTTGCGTCCATTGCATGAGCTTTTTTGTCTATCAACATTGGTTCGTCTTTGACATAATTTCAACTTACGAAACGGTCAAACAGCCTTTCGAAAATATTTTCCTGTTAGTTTCGCCAAATATTTGATCAACAATGTGTGCTGTGGCGAGAGTACCGTGGAAACCATGGTCACTGCCAATTAAGTAAGCAATTAGTAAACTATTATGTCCAACATCACACGCAACTCGTAATCTTTATTGGTCAAGATACGGAATGATAGTAACCTTTTGTATGACGCTTAAATACACCTTGTCCATTGATAATCGGAGGCTGAGTATCATTTTGATCTGCCTGAGGCGATATGTTGCCTTCAATTTTAAAGATGATTTAATAAGTTAGGTCAAAATTGTGGTTTACTTCTGGTATGTACTTAACTAGTGATTAACTTGAACTCAATGTCATGATCTGTTGGAAAATCGTGTCATGGAAAATCAGCTCAGCTTTATTGAGATGATAACCGAATTATAACTCCAAATGTACACAACACTTAGTTCCTTATTAAACACGTGTGGGGCTCACCCTGGTTCTAGATTTTTATAAATAACTTTTCACACAAACGTTAAACACAAAAGCCCCATATAAAACTTTCGTGTGGCGTGTGAAATATAGTGAAAATACAAGACAAGCATCAAACGCTTAAAAATCACAGCAGGTGCTGTTTTAATTGAAGTGCTTTTGCGTTCCTCTATCAGATAACAAGTGTAACTGGATGATAACAGGCAAAATATAAATAGTAACAGCAAAGTGCATAGCAGTAGCGTCTGTGCTGCGCTGTGCATACATGCCTTCAGAGTAAATAGAGTCTATTTGCTCGCTCTCCACACTTTGCAGGCCTTCGTCGTCGTTTATCTCCTGGCTGTCCTGTTCTGGCGCTGGCTGGTCTTCTTCCTCAGACTCATGAGGAGGTGGAGTGTTGTTCTCCATCATATTTGTCGGGATGATGTCTTGAATCGATGGCGGCCGCACGTATCCCCGCGCCAGGCCTAGTTTCTTCTGTATAAACGCCTCCAGAATTTGCTTGGTGATTTTGTTCTGCCTCGCCAACTCTTCTACACCTGAGGAAGGAGAAGACAGATAAAAATGACTGCGCGAACAATTCAAGAGGGAAAGAGAGAGTTGAGCTATCGACGTCATTTTTATCTGGTTCTCCCTTCTCTGAAGATGTAACTCAAAGGTGATCACCATGAAAGTACTTTACGCTGCGGTTAAGTTTAAGTCCGTGATACTGAAATCATACTCTATATGTTGAAATCACGGAAGATACATTGTAACGATGATAGATATTATGTGCTGCATGTGCAGGTAAGTACCGAGGGTCAGTGGTTGATTGTCATTGCATTTTATGAGTCTCTTTTGTCTGAACTAATTGAAAGGTGACGTAACCCTCATTTCCATAAGATTTCGCTTGCAGCACATTCCGTGAGAGCCTTAATATATTCTGTTTTAATAATAACAGACTTAGCAAGTTTACAGCCAAATCGTTATTATTAATGACGAAAACACTCGTAATAACGACTATTATAATAAGTATACTATTCAGCATAGGTGACATATAAGTCACCGTTTTGACCTACTTTCGATTTAGGCACATATTATTTAATAGGTATTTGGACAATCAAATTTTATGGGTCAGTCAAAGATACAACTATGAAATGCTTTCTGGAATCTATGTAGAACAAATTTGACACGAAAAATTCAGTTGAGAAGATTAAAAACCAAGAACGGTTTATGTGAAACTGATCCTACAGTAAGTAGTTAAATATAAGTACATCAATTTCTATATCTACTACGACTCTACAAACTATAAAGTTCATACTCAATTAACTACTCAAGTACTACGATTGTGGCTAAGAAGATCCACAATATTATGTACATACTAATATATCCCTATCAGAAACACAAATTGGGTTTCTTCCTACCTCCCATTGTTAATGATGGCATCCATTAAGAAAACAATGGTAGCGGTTTATCTGCCAATTGTATATTCGGTGAATGTACGGAAGTCTATGCGAGTAATTACAGGGCCCGTTTGTAGGGACTTGAGTATGACAACGGTTCTGCGCCCTTGCATTGTGAAACAGTTCAACATTAGGTACTATGCTTTGAAAATATTAGGAAGAAGACTCTCATTGTGAACACATGAGGGTCAGTCAAGTTATTAATGATTTTTTCTGAGGCGTAGCAGAATTTGATCTTACTTTGTATCCGTTCTATTGAATTTTTGTTAATGGTGGCCAATCTGAAGGAGTACCTAAAGTTGTGAATAGGTAACTATGTCAAATTCACATACCAAAAAAACAATATTAGATTAGGTGGCCTAGTAGGTACTAATAAAATAAAAAATAAAATAAAAAATAAAATAAAAAATAAAATAAAATAAATTGATGGTACAAAGAACAAAGAATGCGCGGCGCCTTCTATAATGAACTAAGTCGAAGTTGTTATTAAATGTACCCCTTAGGTAAGAATTTTGCTTTAATCAAAACTATAAAGTTCCTATTTCCTATCAAAAATATCAAAGTCACAGATATATGCCAAGTTAGCTATTATGATCATAAAAACGCGCATAAGAATTATGGTAAGTACTGTACAGTAGGTATCTAAATAGAAACTATCGGTGTGTCACGAATCACTTTCGATTGTGGGTAAAAAATGAGTTAGGTAGGTACATTTGCACGAGAGTATTGTGTTCGCGGTGTCCACAAACTGTTGACTCAATAGTATCTATCACCTAACTGGGTACCTATAAAATAGTCACGTACCGAGAGAGTCGCTGAATATAAGCACACTTCAATGGTAAAGGTACAAAACGACTAACAAAATAAAGGTTTTTTTCCTAACTTACTACGACGATGGCTTGAAGTAGCCTTGTCATTGCCGGACTTGCGGGGGAGCGGATGGCTCTCACCCATAACAATTTACAGAATAGGTAGGCGCTCCATATTGATCTATGTCAACTTTCAGTGTTGGTAATAAACAAAAAAAAAATAGTGAATTAACTGTGTTAGGTACATCTCTAGCAGCAAACTAGATACCCCTGTCGCTTGATTTCCATCTAAACAAATTTTAAGTTAACTCAATTATTACCTATCATTTCACGCAAACACACCTAAATGTATGGTCATTTGCAATTTAACACATGCTGAAAGATAAAATGCCCATTTCCCGGAAGATAAAAGCAGATCAGATAAAAATAACGTCGCTTTACTTCCGAGTGCACCTTTATAAATAAAAACATAAGTATTTTTTCAAGCACACCTGAGTAATGTTATATTCACATTCATGTAAGTTATGAATCGTAACTTCAGAGATTCCGTGCTTTAAGTACTCAAAGGAGCAATTATTAAAATCGATATTCAGTCTTGTTCACCTCAATAATCTGTTGATGGAGATGACTTGTCATCGTTTAGTACACTTTATGAAGATCATGATACGCGATATTGGCGCTGTGAATATCGTTATTCGGCGAGTATTGATAATAAGGGTGCCTGTCCACCGATACGGAGCGAGGCAGCGATAAAGGAGACTTATTGGTCACTATGTCAGTTTATCTGCTCCTTTGCCCCGCTCCTCTCTGGACAGACAGCCTAATTTTGTTGCAACTAAATGGTTTCTTCAACTTTAACGGTATCGGAAATTGGGTATAATTGTTAAGTAATATGAGTTAACTTATTTGACTTTTGACACTTGAAAGCATGACGTTTGGTTGACTTGGAAGATTCAACATAATGTCTTATCGTGTGTTAAACTAGCTTTTCACTCGCGACTCAGGCCGAGTAGAATCTGTTATCACGAACATTACTCACTTATAGCCCATTGATGATTCGCTATCATACTATAAGTTATCATTGTCATACTTTTTGTCGTAACTTAAACATAGTACGAGCAATACGAGCATCTCAAACGATACAACTATAACATTTAAGCTTTAGTAAACTGTAACTAAGTAACCCTGCACTTTCAGCTACATTGACACTCGTCTACTTTATTAACCGATTAAATCGGTCTGTGATATTCGAAAGATATCTGACAAGGTGACACAAATTAGGATAGGCAGTTCATTTGACAAAGAGTTTAACGCCAAAAGTGGGCCAAGGTGCGATGAAATGGTGCCAATTATATTAACAATGGTTGCACTCGGTGATATCGTACACACTCTGATAAAGCGGTCTTCGGGACGAATTCAAGGTCATTTTCATTGGGAAATTGCGAAAGAACTATGTAGGTAGGGTTCCCACTTGTACTATGAAACTTGTAAGTACTGTATTAACAATGTATAAAAATTAAAGATCATAAAAGTTGTGCTACGAATCAAGCTCGAGGCTCCCAATATCTCAAACAAATTATGTTAAAAAAAAATTAAAGATTTACCTACAGTAAAGATATTACCTAAAGTTTTCCTCTGTAGATACATGTGTATCAATAGACTTACTAGGTACTTTTTTATTATGTTAACTGTGACTAAGTTAGGATGCCCCAATACCGAATCGCCAATTTAATTGCTATTTTCCGTGTGTGGGAGTTTAGAATGTCATATCATTGCCCAAATATTTAATTCAAGTTACAGTATTAGCCCCGAGCTACCTGATATAAAGACTTTTGCAATGTAAGTTACACATTTCAAATGCGAATCTAAGTAAAAGCTTTTACGGTGACTGTCCATCTTTTCGTTAACAGAATCTGATCTGCTAATTGGTATTTGATTGATCGCGATTGCTGGAGTGAAGAATAAAAGGTCAAGTTTGCAATGCCATACGTTACACAACATTAACATATCAACTGCATGGACATCTGCTACTTGGTATGTTACATTTCGTAACTACACAGTAAGTAGCAAAAGATACCGCCTATATATCCATTAGTCGCAAAAGTATTTTTTTTGCATCGTAAAAAGGTTGTAAGACAAATAGTTCTTTTTTGCGGTGTGGAAATATTGTGTCATTTTCAATTATGCAGTTTCACAGATGTTTTTTTTTTATTTTTGACCGATGAATGATCAGGCGAGTCAGACAGGCGGCCAGTTTTTCGAGCTTTCTGACTCCGGACTGAGTCATTTCTCAACAGAACAACTTACACAAATTTGTACCTACCCTGAACTCGAACTGGGGACCTCGCAGCCCTAACGCGGCGCTTACCCATAGACCAATGAAAGTGTCTAGTAACACCAAATCAATATTTAACAGTGTGGGTGGACAAAACGTAGTTAAATTATTAAGGCACACACAAGTCTTAATATTAATTAAACAACTTCAAAAAATGTAGAATTTTCTCAATTTTTTTTTTATATATTCAACGTGTTTTGGCACAGAAAGTCTGTCCAATCCTGATCCAATCACATCGGATTGCAGGTCGCCGCATGCCAAATTGTTCCGGCAATCGTATCGACCGCATAAGACAATATCGCGATTAGCTATGCATTGCCGCCGCACTTGACCCAGATGTAACATAAAATGTAACTGGTGACAACGAGACGGTTGATGACAATCTTTTAACTATCGGTTTGGTTTGTTAATTTAATAGTGACCCGCCCCTCGCTTCGCTTCGGGTAATTATACCCACATAAAAACAATTGTCTTGTCATCTATATTTTTAAAAATCCGCAGTAAAATCCGTTGCTTACCGAGTTTTGAAGCATATAATGTACATAGGGACTGACAGAAATCTAATCGATATGACTAATGACTAAGTAAGCTCATTATATACGCTTTTTTCGCCTAGGCAAAATCATTATATCAGACGTCCTAATAGGAGTAGATCAAATGTTTGCATGTATTTTTGTTTGGTGGTTTTCACCTATTTCCCCGTGAACTTTTTATCATTGGCTCCATTCCGAACCTTTGTCATCTTTATTTTTAATGTTATAATCAGAAAATATAACAACATGGACTTTTGATACAAATGTAAGAGTTTCTTCATGAATGTCCTTAGTAGTTATTGTATTTTTTGTAAAATAATCCAGAAATTCGACACTTTTAACCAATAATTATCCTCTTACAGGCAAGGTATCGATCAATTGAGTAATCATCACTAGGCTAATGATGTCATTAAACGAATGAATGCATCAGCACACCCTTTTACGCCACTGAAGTTTACGTGGAAAACAGTCATTTACATTAATTTATTCATTGAAACGAATCAATCGGTAGCTTTTTTGTTTTTTCGTTTAATCTGCATATTATTGTATGGTCGTGACGTAATATTGCATGCCTTTTAAGTGTGTAATTTGAGTAAAAAATCTTAAATTTAAGAACATTATTGAAATCTGGTTATTGTGTTTCATGGAATATCTTTAATTACAAGTAATGAATGTATATTCTGCTAATTATTATTACATCCGAAATCTCATCTGTATATCTTGGGATCATACATTTATTTACGACATTGTATGATATTTAAATTGACTTTCAGTACCTTTATAGACAGGTGAATGTTTTATCGTTTCTTTTCTAACTTAATCATGACCTAAGTGAGCTTGCGCTAGCATGTCTAACAAACAAGTAGGTATACTTTGAAACACTTAAATTGATAGCCTTCAATCAATTTACTGCGGCCTTGGACGTCTATTAACCTGATGTGCCCTAACCTCGCATGTCGACGTTGCAAACGGGAATTGAAAAGAAGCTTACTTAAGTTTCTCTTTGGAGCTTTTACTTATATTAAAGCTTTTATAAGTGCAGAGAGAAATACTCTAGTAAGTACCCATATGGTATTACATATACCCCTTTGCAGTATTGTTAGTTTTGTTTAATGGTTTATTAAGTATTTAATAAGTGTGTAAACATAATGTATTGAGTTACATCTAAGAATGTTTTCAAAACGAACTCAGCTTAATATTAATGCTGCGAAATTATGCAAAGTGTAGCCATCATTTAAGTCTAGTTATGTATATTCTTGTAGCATTTATCTCTCTCGCTCTGATATACTTACTCATTCAATAAGAATGTGTTTAAAAACGTCACAACGATATTGAGAACTGACCTTTCTCATTAGATGGGCAAAGTTATTAATAGAAAGATTGAAATTCTTCGTGCGATCGAAAATATATTTTCTAGATATTATTTGCGTTAATAGAAATTATTATTAAGTTTGTTGACTATTATTTTCTATATTTTATTTTACAAACTTCACGTTTTCAGAATGGTATTGTACCTAAATAAAAAAAAAACTTTAAAAATTTAATTCATGATATTTGTATTTACTGAATGCCTGAACATTTCGGGGTTAGAGCCATCCGCTCCCCCGCAAGACCGGTAATGATGACAAGGCTACTCAAAGCCATCATCGTAAGTTAGTTAGGAAAAAAACTGAATGCTTTGATCAGACAGATTTTCGCTTAGGTCTACTTTAAAGGTCATTTTAAAAGGAAATAGTGACCGCATCCTCTGAATTTGCGAAGGCGATCAACTATGGAAATGTTAAGCAACTTAGTTAAAGTTGGCTTTAATTATCATATGTTGTTAGGCCTACGTAGAGGCATTGGCTATTTTGTTTTAGCACTTCACATGACTTTATTTAGATTGCTTTATTATCTTCTGATATAGGTTTTTGGTCAGGTAATTACAATTAAAATGAACCAACTGCGCAGGACATAATATAAAATGCACTTTGCGTACTCATAAACTAGTGACAAAAAACGCGTCATTTATAGGACCAACCGATCAAAGGAAGTTGTCGACATATTTTTTTTTAAATAGACTTACCCTGTTGTTTAAAATACGCTGATTCCACCAATGTCAAGTATTTAATGAAACAAATTGAAGAACAAGTCAAAAGATGAAATTTATTTCGCCCGAAAGCTGTTGGTTTTTACGCTACTTTAGAACAATATTCTAACGACCTTATTATGACTACATATTGAATTGCAATATAATATGAGTCGTTACTACAATAATAATATAATAAAAATAAGTATCTATTTCCGTCACGTCATAACGTGAACATAACTACTGACATATCAACGTTTTCCAAAACTATAGTATGACCTAGTCTAACAAGGATCGATGTAGCCAATGTCTGTTTTATACCGACCTAGTCTAATACAAGCTTTTACTTATCCTTCACTAAGTTTGCCTGTCCTTGAAGGAGCAATCCCGCCAGGTCATTTTAAGTAACTTGTTAACCTTTAAGTTGCACCATACTTGCTCCTCTGCGTTAGTTTTCCGGTCCTTAAGCCTCTGATGCCAATCATACTAATCTCTCACTTACAGCGTATCTTAAACTCATCTAAAACCATTAAAGTTTAATCTCATTTCGTTTATATGGTGGAGAGTCCATTTAGGGTTCTGTAGGGTAACAAAACCATGAAGAATACGTTATAATGATGAGGTAAGTTTAATCTTCATATGTAGCATGTCGTTAAAGGTGACCAGTTTTATATTGGGTTTTATCAATTAAGATCAAGGAAACATCGACCACAAGGAAGGACAGGGAAATCTATGAAAACCCTTATTATATGGTCACAAATGTATGTTCTATTGGTTCGTGGTATGCTTCTACCTACATTTATTATGATAGGTAACATCATCATCTCATCAGCCCATAATACCACCAAAGGCGACAAGCCTACCTCAAACTAGGGTGATAAAGCCTTAGTAAACCACACTGGCTAAGTGTGGGTTGGTCAACTGCACCATAAATTTTTCGCTGGTGTGATAGATAACAAGTTTTTTTAAAATACTTACACTTACTAAATAAATGTTGTATTTTATCCCTTATCACCACCAAGAACATAAGCGCATGTAGCACGACATCCAAAAACTAATGAATGAGCCATCCTTATCAAGATATAAAAGCGTTTTAGTAATTAACCGTTAGTTTTACTTCATTTGAATTAACTAAGGTACCTTGGGTTTGAACTTGACTGCTTTTTGAATGCTCATCGGAACCCTGAACACAAAACAGTAGTCACGAAGTTGTTAACATTACTCACAATTGCTACAAATGTAATCTCATCCGATTTAATTTATTGATAGGCACTCGAGAATCGAGATTTGCAGTAATTTGATCTTGATAACTCAATTTCAATATTGCTTGCACCTCTCGGGCCAATGTAAAAATGTTACTTGAATAATAAACGACATTACCGACGTGGGGGTTTAATTTAGTAAAAGGGTATCTAATTTGTATTCGGAGTGGATGACGTAATGTAATATATGTATAGGTAGGTACGTTATTTGCGTACCATGTGATGATGAATTTTAATACTTCACAGAAAACTCTTAATGAAAAAAATAAGCCGTCCGACTGATTTCAGCTATGGCGCCTGATCTCAATTGTTATAGGGGACAAATGTGCGCGGAAAGACGGCAATCCGATATGACCGATGAGAGATAGGGCGCAGGACCACCGGCTTAACGTGCTTTCTGAGGCACGGGCGTTCAACCGTCAACTTCTTAACTCCGGGCTGAGTAATTTCATTACAGAAAAACTCACACAAATTTTGCCCGACCCCGGACTCGAACCGGGGACCTCTCGGTCCTTACGCAGCGCTTGCTACCAATAGACCAACGAGGCAGTTATATGATACTTAATTAATATTGACATGTCATATGACAGTATGAAATTGCAAATTAAAAAACATGGGCGCAATGACGGGAATTTGAACCTACGATCTTGGGCCGTAAGACCTTTTAAGACCTCACTTTTACCTTAGTGTTCCTTATTATAAATCTGTTCCTTCCCAGATTCGTTTCTCGTGGTTCTCTTTAAGGTATCGCCGTAAGGTAGCTAAGCAAAGCAATTTCGATAGCATTGGTATACAACAGAATTCCTTAGAAGATTTCACTTTCACTATAACAGTACCCTGAATTGGAACATGGTTACATAGGAAAGGATAATCACCTTTAGTATGGACACTGCCTACCCGTAAGAGGTTATACAGGCGTAAAACATAAATGTTTCACAACATCACATACATCGGTCTGAACCCGTGGTAATTTGCTTAAGCACTTGTGTTACGGATATCAGAATCGACAGCGGATGTACAATTAAACTTAAATATATAAATAACACACCCAGACACGGAGCAAATACGGTAGTTCATCACGCAATTTTTGTCCCGAGTGGGAATCGAACCCACGAGTCTTGGAACCGCCAGCCAGGATAATTATTACTGGAGTTGTTTTCGGTGTCCTTGAAAATTAACCACATTACCAATTTCAAGCTATGAGGAATGGGAAATAAATGTTTTGTGAATTTACGAAGATTGATTGTAGCAACTTGGTGTGCATGCTATACGGTACTTAGCCATGCTTACATTTACAAATATTGTTTCCAATCTAGCCAAATAATCTGCTCATTTACATACAAGTATGAAGTATGTACATTAGTAAATATTATTAATGATCTGTAAATGGTATTTGGTTGTTACTTAAGCCATTATTTGCCCTTTGCCTTAATAGTATTCTTCTTGTAACTTACGTAAATATTAATAACGTTTGGTGCATTTGAGTGGATTGCCATCTTATAAACTGGGGATAGAGCAATATATATTTTTTATAAAAAAAGAAACTTTTTGCAAACGATTACAAATCTTTAACATCCAATCAATGTATGTATTGTACATACAGTTTAAAAAAAGAAAATACCAACCTTTTCAAGCATTTCTTGAGTTGTCAGTATTGAGTTACCAACTTGAATTTTCGTCGCTTCCCATCTGCCCCCACAAAACAGCTGGCACAGAGCCTTCAAATACGAATGTTCCACAAACACCCGAGTTTCATCTGTCACCGCGGCCGTTGCCTCTCGTCTGACTGAGTTACGGTTAATCCCTGGACGCTATTACTCAGAGGTTTTACTACATGTACAGTTAAGCAGATCAATCAGGGACTACGAAAGATTGCATAGCCTAGTTTAGGTAGGCATTTATACTAAACCAGCTGACCGTCGTGAGTACGTTTCAATGAAGTAGTATATCGTAAAACATTACTCCCTTAAAGCGAAGTCGGATAAAATCCTACATCATTCCTTAGTCTTTATACTATCTGTGTACGAAATTACTGCATAATTTAAAAGTCAGATCCCGCTGCCTGTCCCTATGAATGCTACGCGATCTTTAAATCTACGCACCGGATGTGTTTTTAAAGGATCAAGAGAAAGATTTTTATGTATGAAGGTCGGTCGCTATTTATACTAATTAAGTAAGTAGATATTTTCCTTTAGAATCTAAAATAGTAACAAAGGATTCTTAAATGTATAAATGCGACATTCAGTACGTGTTACCTCTTCACTTCTTTGCCGAACCTATAAACAATATCGCCGTATGATTCTTGTAGCTTGCCCTACAAAACACTTTGTCTGACTGATCCACACATTGCTGACTCAGAACACGGAGTTTGATCCTAGCAGGATCTTTGTCTTTGCCGAATGCAAGACCACGTCCGGGCGGATTTATCGCGTAATCTTCAAGTGCAGTTGCATTTAAAATACGATGCATCTCCAATGCGCTCTTTTAGTGGATTGGGGCAGTTGCACTTTGTTTATTGCACTACAGACTACATTTTGGAAGAGTAATCTTGAATGGAATTATGTAAAGACGTCGAAAAATTTAGTGGGGATTAAAAAAATACGTGGTGACGCAGGAAATATCTTTAAGTACATTTTCATACACCAAAATTAATTAATCAAAGGTGTTTCAAAATTCCACTTCTTTATTTCAGAATAGAATAATCAATAATTTGGTACAGGTTTCACGAGTACAGCATTATGTTAAATAATGAAGGCATTATATAACAAATCCTAGGGGATTCGCCTGATTTCCACGATAAAGAATGTGTAAGGCAGAATTTTAGCCAAAAGTGTGTTAAACGGTATTTTAGTATAATGGATTAACTGTTCCTGATAACCGTGATCCAGACAGCATTAATTAAAATCAGTATTTTATTTATTCATAAGCACATGTCCAATGTGCCGAATACATTGATTTCTAAGTGTTCTCACAAAAAAAAAAGGTTTCTGCTCCACGTCTGACATTCGTTGGGTGTTCAAAGCGTACCGTACGTGCATACCCGCCGTGGACAGCATTCGTAGCTCTGGCTTGGCCGACATCCAACCTCTCTGGCTGGTCCAGGGAGATTTATATTCCACCTCCATTCCGAATGACAGTAATCCTATTCGCGACGTTATCAGCTTTTCAGCCTCCGTAAATCCAATTATGATGTGAAATGTACAAAATCAGACAGCACAATGTTGAAACTATGCCTTTCCATGTTCGCTGTTTCATGAAATCTGTTATGCCGTTATAAGCAAAGGCTTGATGGCTTGCGCGTACGTATTTACGTATAATTAACGTTTTGCTATATTACGTCTAGCATTACATTAACTATCATTCGCTGTTACGGATTCTAAATATACTTGATAAGTTTTCTGTTAACGAAACTGTATGAACCTAAATTACTTTTCCATAATATCGGTGATGAATAAAACTTAAAGAAAAACCGGTATGCGGATCGCATTCATTAAAAATAAAGTCTTTTTATGTCTGTTGTTTAACAATTTTGCAATGGTTTGTGAATTGTATTACCGGAGATCATATTTGTAAAGATATATTTGAACTCTACCACAATAAGGAAATTACTAAAACAAGTAGGTATATGTGTGTAAAGGAAAAACGGAATGCATCATATTATACGTACCTACTTTTCTGTTTCCACACGCATGCACTAAGTATGCAGACTCTTCGTTGGCCGCGAGCCAGCGTGGTAGCTTGGATTCCGTCCTAGAGCGATTTATTTTCCGCCCTTGTTTCCCCGTGTCATATGATAGGCTGATTTAGCTAGTTCTTTTGTTGATGTTTGTTAATGACCAGTAAAAAAAGGAGAATGAAATGAATAGAAAAAGAAGAGAAGGAAGACATAGCTATACGATATATAAAAATTTAGCTGACCTAATTTTTCAAAACATAGCTACGACGACGGTGGTTGGTATTAAAACGAGTATCTGGCGATGTACAAAAAGTATCGATATAATAATCGTTTTGTTAAATAAGTTGGTTTTCAAATAAACCTATTTGCTAAATATAAATTGAACTGGTAATTTATAAAAGTTCATGTAATAGCACGTCACTGTGACATTATGGAAACTTCATCGTATTTATTTATGAGCAAAAGAAAACGGTGCAATATTTCGTCCAGGATAATGGAAAAACATTCAAGCTCCGATAGCAACATATCTTTAGACAGTTTAGAAAACGTTTTGACAAAAGAGAGCAACCGAAGCGGCCCTCCATCAGAAGATAACGTTGAAACAATACTTGTACCATTCTACGAAAACGATGTGCTCATAAAGGTACCCAAGGATCAGAAAAAGAAACAAGAAAGCAATACTAAGTTACGACGAGAATCTCAAATTTCTAATAGCTATCTTATCAAGAAAGATGTGAAAAAAGTTAAGCGTAACACCTATTTAGACATGTTTCGCAAACAATTTGGCCCAGGTAAGGTCGAAAATATGAAGGACGACAAAGAAATCCGTTCTATTTCGCCAGAATATGGTGATACAGAAAGAGAGAGCATCGGCGATGACGATAATGGCCCTGTAACAGAATTCTACAATACAGAATCCTACAATGAGATTTATTACGACAGAATTCTGAGCCAGGATATGGGAAACTATCTTGAAAACTCGTTTGAAGAAGGCCTACGTTTCACTGATAACTTGAGAAGTAAATCCCCGGATTCCGTTGAGAATAATTTGAAAAGCGTGTCTGAAGTGTCTCAACCTCGTCGTCAGAGAAGAGCGACAGTTCAACCGATACAAAACGTAAAGCTTGGTGGCCTTGGACCTGACATGGAGAAAATAAAACCGAGGCTAGAGAGGGCTAGAAGTCTCCAAAGATATTCTGAAAAGGTAAGAATGGAAAATCGACTAAGAATTTATAAGAAATCAGTTCAAGCTGATATTGAGAAGAAAGCTCAAAGAGAAATGTCTGCCAAGCAGCGAAAATCTTCAAAAGAGATCGTTAGAGATGACCAAAGTGCATCTTACTTAATCAATAAATCATTGGAAGACAATAGTTTGAAACCAGCTAAAAAACTACAAGGAAAATCTAAATCTGCTGGTGTTCAAAAGTTAAGAGATAGAACTAAAGATAGAGAACTAATGAAAGATGAAAGATCGAAGAGGGATTCTAATGAAATGGAAAATGTGCAACAAGAACAGAAGGAAAAAAGAAAATTGTTGGGAAAATTTAACACGAAGACAGAAAAAAACAGGACAACATTAGATGCAAGCAATGATAGATATCAATCTGCGCGATCCAATTCTAGGAATAGAGGAATGAATACTGATAAAGAGCAAGGTGGTAAGGAGATCCCTCCTGTGCAGATAAGCTTTATGGTCAACGTTGGGGGACTGCGCCCCTCCAGCGCCCTTCGAAACCTTGAGGAGAAACACAAAATGTACCAAGAGCAAGTGAAAGGTTTCTCTATAGACAGCAACAACATCTAGATTTCTTATTATTTTATACCTCAGCAGATTTACTTATGTGTGTGTATGTCATTTTTTCTTGTTTTAATAAACAACAAATTTATATAAAGTATTATATTCTTATTTCTCACTATGTATCTACAATAGGGCCAACCGAGACTTCACCAAGCCAGTTGAGTGCGGTATGCTATGTGCGAGAACAGATATTTTTCGCGATCTAGACTAAAACTGAGCGGAAGGAAGATGTGTCAATAACAAAATTCAATTACTTGTTCAAAAACGTCTGCTGCTCTACTGCTCGTGTATACTTTGGTGGAGTCCCGGCCTAAGCCTTCATTTGTACGTTGCTTACCTATAATATCTTAAGTCTTTCTTTTCACAGCTTATATTTATTTCTTCAGTCCAATGAACATAAGTAAAGTAATTTCGAAAGCATCTTATTCCTAAAAATATAAGATCCATTTTTGCTATACGGTGTCATACGTAGTCAAATAATATGACGCGCCATGTGGGCTAGAGAAAGTGATAAGTAGAGTCGCCGGCGGCACATCGTCAAGATAATTAGCACGTCGATAGATAACAGATAACTGATCTCGTAAATAAATATTTGCCTTGATGGACGATGTAAGGCTGAAAAATGGCAAGAAAGTTTCTAGTACAACTTTCATTTTGAACATGTAGAGATTGCATTGAACTTGCAAGTCATCATTCTTTGAATGTAGACCTCTGCCCAATGACACCAATAAATAGGGACATGACACTCCATCAGAAAATGCCTGAAAGGGCATCAACCATAAACGAATATACTACTATGAAATTTTATACCAGTTAGCCAGCTACCGTTAAGAACGAGGAAACAAGACAGATTGCTCAATGATGTAATTAAAAGCAACCATTTTTCACTATACATACATACACTGTTCGCACCATCATATCCATTTACAATATTAAAAGCCATTTCAATTAAAGTGCAAGTGAATGTAAATTAACTTAATGGTGATTTTTACGAGATACAAGCAATTAACTTTTCAATCTTCTAACCCATATTTCAGGTCAAGTAGTATACAATTCGGTTGAAACATAAATTTAAGGTTGCAACAATTCGCATAGAGCTGGAAATTGGTGGAGACCTTATTTACATAGTGCATATAGGACCGCCCATTCATCCATCCATCATATATAAAAATAAATTCAAAAGTCCCCACAGATCCGACTTTTCAAAACACTGAGTATATTTTGGCGCTGAATGTATTTTGACAAAAAAAACTGTTGCCGTGAGAATTCTACCCGGACGAAACCTCTAGCGAAAGCTAGTCTTTCACACATAATCAACAACTACCTAATCTTCTACAGCAAGTCCCATCGCTGTTATGATAACCACGTTCCTTCCTCTCGACTCTCCGACATGAATGGACATAATTTCTACTCGTATTGACGAACCAATTCCGGTTTAGTTTTTTCTGATGCAGAGAAAGTGGTCCCGCAGTGAGGTGACCTTGGTAGAACGTCTTGAGATTATTATGAAGCAATGTACGAATATGTAATAGTACGTACATTAAACTACACAGTTTTGGACGTATGTTGAGTGTGAATCTTATTTTAACGAACTATCCTCATCACACTACTATGTTTGTCCGGATTATGTCTGTGCAATAAATAAATATGTGAATATCACACATCACATACATTGTTGCGATTACAAAGTAAGTTGCTTAAGCACTTATTTTATGGATATAAGAAACAATGATCACCACTAGCATATACTTCATAATATATTCGCAATTGTACTTAAACATACAGTAAAACCCGCTTAAGACGATTTCTCAGGGACCCTATCAAAAACGCGTCTTAAGCGGGAAAGCGTATTAAGCGGGATAGGGAAAATAACACGAACTACATATATAATTATGTATTATTTTAAAATTTCGGTATAATAGGCATTAAATTGTACGTATAAATTACATTCAATACGTAGTGTAATTAAAATTACATTCACATTTTATAATTTTAAACTGTCATGGTTACACACATTAGAAAACTGAAACTGTCCGGGATATTTACCATGTTGTTTTGTTTTAATGAGCCCCGATATTTCGGCACTGTTGCAAGCGCCATGATCACGGGTGAACTGTAGGACTGCAAAAATTACGTTAGGTCTAAGGGCAGACATATCGGTCTACCCTCTTTCTCAGTCTTTTATTACGCACGACCACACTACCATTGTTCACATTATTGTCACTACATTCACATTGGTTGATAAATCAGTCATACCTAAGCCCGAATTAGAGGACTTCCCTCAGTCGAAAGGCATTCGGGGACTCCTTCCCATTCATAGCACGTCAGTCATTAGACCCTACGGCATGCGTTACAGAAAGTTTCTACGACGCGGGCCCTGTTGCATGCGTTTCAAAAATAAAAATGCGGTTTTAGAGCGCTCGATCTGTTGGTTTTGGGCGTATTAAACGGGATGACAATCGTATTAAGCGTTAAGAAATGTATGAAAATATATCTTAAGTTGCTGGGACTGGCATAAAGTGGCGTATTATGCGGGAAATCGTATTAAGCGTGATCGTCTTAAACGGGTTCTACTGTATTAAGTAACACACCAAGACAAAAAGACAATCTTAGATGATATTGTAAGGATGAGCTTGCTCAGAATATCTCCTTAAAATTACTCAAGTTATATTTACTTTTATTTCACGTACCTACGACAGTTAATACTACAAATCATATCAATACGCAATGCCCATGTCATATTTCTGCTTGATAAAGAGCCAGATAAATAGATCAAATGCTTGTAACCGTTCTAACGAACAGTAACATACAACATCTGTATAAGCCTTCATTAAATCAGTCCCCGTGATGAATGATAAAGTAAATTCGATTTAGACTAAATAGAGAGTGACTGAAATAATAATTATGATATGAATGCGGACTTTCACTAATATAAGTAATTACCTAATTATCGCGGTACGAAATGAAATCTCGTCCATAGTAGGTATCATAACATTCAATTTCTGTAATCGTTTTAAGTGTGAGGTACAAACACCTACAATAGAAAATGTCTAGCGAAATCCACGATATAGCAAGTCAATATCGCTAATCAATTTACATCAAATACTAACAAAATTCGACTTCATCTTATTGCTTGTAAAATACTTTTTACATAACCGGCAAAAACTTCTTACTTACGTTACTTCAAATTGTATTAGCGTTTGGAAATCCACTTAGGTATCACATTTTGTTACAAAAATAAGTGATCGGCATCGCGATAAGTTTAATATGTTGCTAATTTCTTGGCAAGAATCTAGTTCAACATGTTGATCCATGTGCACACGAGTGTATAATCACATATCCGTGCCCACTTACGACACCAATTACGTGCAATCCCCAAATGGAAGGTGCAATACGTGTATCAATGAGTTAAGGCTGTTGGCAGACGGAAAACTCCCAAGGAATTTCAGGAAGACTTTAAGCAAACATACTCGATTTTGATGGATGTGGAAGAAGCGAAAGTGGTGTGCCACTTGTGCCAGCATTGTAGAACATGGCAGGAAGTGATCTCTGTCTACCTCTCTGAGAAAAAAAGCGAGATTTAATGTACGTATGTAGTATGTATGTTGTATGTGAATACTCGATTTTTACTCGACTGCGGGGCGAATAGGAGTACATAGTGGTGTATTTATTTCCAAGTTTGATTAAATCATTAATTAAATCTAGTATGATCGTTATGAGCTTAAATAAATTTATGATAGTCTCTTCTTAAATGGCAAATACCCAAAAGTAAAGATTATTGTACAGAGCATCACATTTTCGCAAAATAAAAAAGTTTTTACTTAACTAAATTACTTAGATTATTAACACTTAATTGAAATATTTAAATTGTTCAAATGAAGATGTCTAATATTGAAATATTTAAAATATCATTATGTAAATAGTGCAATGAGATGTCAGATTCGTATCATAGCTTAAATGTTGCGTAGAGATTGCTAATTAACATACTAATCTGATCTCATGATTACTTAGGCATCTTACGATTGCTTACTTTAATAACATAGTCAATTTACTTTAAGTGTATGTAAGTAATGCCTTCCTAAGGGCTTGGTGCCGAGTATTACAAAAATAATTGATAATTTAACATAACTGATCACCATTATTTCCTTATTGAGTAACCACTACCTTTTTTTAAAACATGGAGGTTCACCCGTGATCATGGTGCTTGCAACAGTGCCGAAATATCGGGAGCTCGTTAAAACAAAAAAATATGGTAAATATCCCAGACACTTTCAGTTTTCTTATGTGTGTAACCATGACAGTTTAAAATTATATATGGAAGTATAAATAATATTTTATAAGATAATACTTACTCTGTGCCTATAACCCTGTGTACATGCTTTAATCTTTAATACTACGCAACGGATTTTAATACTGTTTTTTAGAGGGATTCAAGAGGTAGGTTTTTATGCATAATTAACCCGAAGCAAAGCGAAGGCGGGTCACTAGTTCAAATATACTTAACACATTCAATATTCATGATTCCAAAGAGCGTTCAACTTTTTCTGAACTCAAAACTCATAACTGCACCTTACTGAAGCGAGTAGATTTATGGCGATCGCCGACTCAAAACAATTACATTAATTGCTAATTGTCGCTTGTGTTCCGGCACCCTTATTCACTTTACCATAGATAGAATCTTTAATGAGGTTATAATTTGCAAATGTAATATTTGGTGCTGTAGTTTTTGACATTGCCGTCTTGGTTGCGAGAATAAAATTACGTTTGCATTTCCCAACTGCACGCCACAGATATAAGAATTTAAAGATTGTTGATATGTCTGTTATCCAACCTATACGGTTTGAAAAACATTTTTATAGAATAACGTAGGTAGGTTCAAGTCAAAGCTTAGCCGTGAGATTATATTGACATTTAAAAGAAGTTGTGATAATTAAATATAATCCTATACTTACCTTACCTAAAGCTCTAACGACAGGTTTCGCGCACGTTTTTCGCAATAACTTATATGGGGATAGAATCTGCAATTCGGTATTTACCCCTGTGCAATTTAGCCTTCACTGACCTTGGTACACTATTGGGTATGAATAAATCGAGACTATATAAAGTATCGAATTCGGTCATTTCGATATTGCATATCAGAATAATTGTAGTTTAATATCGAAAATATTATTTTCGTAAAGCAGGAGATGGTACCGAGTTTAAAACAATTATGCTGTAAAAGTTTGATTGCCCCTAGTTCTGCAATTACCATGATCGTGGCTAGGACGAATAGTTAAGGCAACATTTACAATAGAGACACGCAACGGAATCGTTTTTTTTTATTGCGATTTTTTAAATTTATCAGCCTATTTATTAAGCCTACTAAGTTTTTTACTTTATACTTAGTCGTGATGAGCATTAGTGTTTGTTCCGTGTATGGGTGTGTTATTCATGTATACAAGTTTATTTGTGTGTCTTGCTTCTGATATGTGTAACACAAGTGCTTTAGCTACTTACCACGGGTTAGATCGATGTATGTGATGTGAACTATTTATTTACGTATTAACTATTTATATCCCATAACAATAGTAATATACAGAACAGAAGCAACACTGTAACAAATTGGTGCAATCCAATGCAAGATTTCTACATAAAACCTAATATAAACCCTGCATTACAAACTATATATCATGTTACGTTAATAAAGGTAGGTACGCATCTAGATATGCTAATATAGAGTCCTATGAAACAATGAGGCTTACTAAGGCATCAGATGGTTTCGCAAAAGCTTGTTAGTCATCACACCATTGTCGGTTTAAAGCTGATTCCAAAACGGTTTATGCAACAACCATTTGCCCGCGGGTTTACTCGCGTGCGTTTCGTTTCAATCGTTTCACTTGCCTGCTATTATCCAATTTTGATGAAACAAAACAAATTAATGTTAGATATCAAATTGTCTTGTTGCAGAGTTCCTAGGACTTAATGACAAATGATGATTTTAGTCGTGACGAAACGAGCATATCTTGATCTAGTTTGAATAACGTGTTTGCTAACATTTAGTTGTAAAGATATTTGGAAAACGTCCTATATAAATAGCGAACTATTAAGACAATTGTCCGCGTTTACTTTATTTTGCTGCACTTTTGGGGTTCTCTACTTGATCATTATCATCATCATCATCAGCCTATATAGGTTCCCACTGCTGGGGTACGGGCCTACTCTAAACTAGGCTGATAAGGCGTTAGTCAACCACGCTGGCCAAGTGTAGGTTAGTCGATTACACAACCTCAGAATTTCTCCGTAGGTTAGCAGGTTTTCTCACGATGTTTTCCTTCACCGCTAAAGCTTGGAATAATCGTATATATGAATTTCAAATTTGAAAATCACGTGGCGGGGTATGAGCTGGCTTCTACTTGATAAAAGAATAATAATAAAAAAGGTATTTAGAACTTACGCCTTATTTGAAGTTGGTTAAAGAAATACCCACCGGATGATTAAGATTTACTTAAATTAATCTTTCGTGACACAAGCAGTTTTGTATAAACGTAACATTTACCTAATACGCACACGTAGGTATTAGTGAAATTGCCTAATAGTAAGTATGTAGTTGTAGGTATACAGGGATCAAAGTGAACATATTTTTATATAATCCCATCCCATCTACTCTTATTTTCATTTATATTACATTAAAATTAATCTTTCTATAGCTGCAAGCATAACATGTCTGACGTTATAAATAATTCGACCTAAAATGGCACTGAATAGTATTATAGAAATACGAAGATGGCATCCTATTTTCTAAGAGATAAGCGTAGCTTATTTTATGCATTATGATTATGTAGATGTATTATTCGGTAGCTTCCTTCTGCCATTGTAGGGGGGAAAGTGGGGCATAAAAGTAGGTAATGGTGAGTTTATGAGCTAATGCCTGTATTATGACGGTATCGTGAATGCCAGCAGATGTGACGTACTTGGATTAACATCATAAGAAAACAAGTGTTATGCAGCGGACTTAGGAATATCAGAAACTGGCCTAATTAAGGTGTGTAGAAGGCCCTACGATTTATACGTTACCCTAATCAATATTTACACTGCATCATACGTTTTGATCTAAATCCATGTTATGCTAAGTTGCCAATGTACCACATATAAACAAACACCAATGTTCATCACGCATTTATGTTTGTCCCAAGTAGGAATCGAACACACGACTAGGTAAAGGTCCTACTAAATCATCTAATACTTAATTGACTTACACAATGATATTATTATATTTAATATTACTAAGCAATTAAGCAAATCAAGTCTATCGGTAATTGACGCACAAATTAATGATGCAAAATATATTTTTTATTTTAAAAATTCCGTTATAACGCAACAAGCTACTGTAAACGAATTTGCGGTTTGATGTGCGATTATTTCTTGTTTTCTTTATTTATAACGACTTTCCCAAATACGTCTTAAAACATTTTTAAGTAGAAGATACCTAATCCTCGTGTTTAAAATTTATTCGGATTGTGTTATTCATTTGTTTTTACTTTCGTTCTTTTCTTTATCATTTGGTGATAGATAAAACCCAAAACGTCTCTATAATATGTAGAGTCGGTGTGCAAACAATGGCAATCTTTAAAAGACATTGACATACATTATGTCTCTATAAGTTTACGAATATCGCCCTCTTAGACCTTATGCACAAAGTCATATAAGTCTATACGCACAGCTTACATGGGTGAAGCCGCCCCTGGATAAAACGCCAATTAGCTGATTTCCAGTTTCCAACGAGACGGATTGCAGCGAGTCAAATCACACGCTATGCCCACAGCCCCGTGAAGCTATTCTGTGTCCTGACACAGGGCTGGATCTAGGGTTGGGCTGTAATAACAGATAAAAAAATAAAATGTTTATCGCGTATTTTTTCTTTTTAAGAATATACCAGTATAGCAGTGCCTAGTTGTGTATTATATCCTGTGACTTTAGCATATGGGGTAAAAACTAGAGGTATTTTTAATTAAGCGGAATATAAATTTTTACGGCCCTTCTCGCTGGTATGAAAGCGACTGTAATCGATAGTTTTATCAAACAATAGGCAAACATTATTAGGTAGTAGGTTGTTTTATTTCATAAAAATAAAGGCTTTAAAGTTTCCTTGGCAAGCAACACTTAGTTTTAAACCTTAGAATTACATGCGCTGCTAGGCGGCGCGTCGCTGCACGGCTTCTGCAGCGCACGCGCTCCTTAACTGTGCCGTTTGACTCAAGATTTTCATGACAATATTGCCGCCCCTCACTTTTGCTAACAACTGGCCATCTTATGCCCTGGCTCGGGCCCTGTGCAGGCGGTCCCGCTGCCCATTCAAAGCTTCAGTAAATATCTCATTAAATTCCCCGCGAGCGCTCGTTTGTTCTGATAAGGACGGATGTTCAAGTCCCATGTTAGTTGTGACCGGGGAACGGTGGTACAATGTTTTTGTCCGTGTTGAGGCTATGCTGAATGTGTATTCCTATTTATGCAATAGACACTATTGTAAGTGGTCATCCGTTTTCTATAACGTGGACTTAAAAGTCTGACATAAAGAAACATATTGCAACCACTTTTGATATTGAAAATAGGTTTAAGTAAATAATTTTTAAGTATGGAGGCTAATAACTGTGGTGATGTTTACAATTTGCGATAATGCATCCTCGTTCTTTTAGTGCTTTAGACGTAAACTCATTAATTTGTTGTACATCATCATCAGCCCATACGTCCCCACTGCTGGGGCACGGGCCTACCCTAAACAGGGGCGATAAGGCCTTAGTCAATCAAACAAATTATGTTATACTTAAATCAAAGAAAATTATTATTTTATATCTACCTTATATACAACATATATTTATAAGTGTAAGTACATGATGTCAATTAATTCGATGCAGGCAGTTAAACTTGATTTCAATTCGTTTTACTGCAATTTCAAATAAAGTTATCAAATTACATTAGCATTAAGCACAATTTACTATGCACGATTTCTTCAAGACCAAATTCACATCTAGTTTTAATACTTTGTATTATAGCTTTGTCAAAAACCAGGTTATTGTCGGTGTGTTAGGTACTCAGTAACATTGAATTAGTTATAAGTCTATGATAAATTATCCTAACAGGCCTTGTAATTGGCCCTGAGACCCATCATTCGTTAGTATTTAAGAGATAAAGAATACACATTCCGTTTGACCTCACACATGCAGGTAAAGTTTTAATTACATTTTTGAGATTAATGATGATTGAAAATAGAATTAGATTCTTACCACAAGACTATTTATGTGGTTAAAACCGCTTACAACCCATCTTTTTCATACGTAACTCAGTTGAAAGTTATTACGCGGTAAGGCAATTGAATGTTAGACGATAGTCTCCAAAATAAAATATGTTAGATCTTCCATATTTAATCAGTAATACAGATACGTGCTCCACATATAAATATATGTTGGTATGCACGGTTGTACGTTATTTAGTCACTTTAAATACTAAGCAAGCACGGATATTTTGGTTTACGATTTTAAGGCACTTAAAACTGGTGCCTATTCTTATAAAGAAAATGTCTTGGTAGGCGATAAATAACATTGACAAAAACTATCTGTGTAGAATACAATGGGTTCAATGACCAGATATAAAGTATTCTGGACAAAAAGCTCTATCTTTTAAACAGGCATTACTATTGACTTATCCTTTATGATTCTAAGGGGAAACTTTATTTTCAGCTAGGAAAATATACCTGACGTTGGTCCAATAGAATATTTATGTCCCCTCAATTTCAGACAGCATTCATGTAACTTACAGAACTTAAACACATAAATTTCAAGTCATAAATTCTTCTAACTCAAACATAAACTTGTACAAATGTAACACCTTTCAATTTGTGCCGTCCATTCTCCCAAATGGCTCTCCTCCATAATTTATAGAGTACATCGGTGGACGATTTTCCATAGACACAGACCGCGTTGCAAATCTAGACCGTTTAGGTTTCGCAATGATCTGAATTAAGGTGCTTACAATAACATAGCGAGATATATTTGTGGCACAAGAGAAAACTGAATTATAATTCTGGCACGAGAAGCATAATAAAGTGCATGATATACTAATTTAAGGTTTAATTATCGAAGTTTATAGCTTTTCAATAAATCTACATAACAAGTTGAACTCTATATACCTTTTCGCTTTTAGTTCAGCCTTAGGTCAAAATAGGTATTAACGAGTGATGTTTACCTGTATCAAATATTATACACTAGTGGCCGCTCGCGACTTTGTCCGCGTATTAATGGGTTTTAGTAGCAATTATGTATTAAAATAGCGTACAGGCCTTGTAAAATTTGTTATTTATTAGTGAAAGTTCCGTCAACGTTCTTCCATAGTACGTTCCCCCCTCCCCCCCCCCCCCAATAACTTCCATGGGGGTCGTATTTTATTTTTTTGTTTTTTTTGTGTTCAATTTGAACTGGTCAAATACAGGAAAAATACTTAATCTGTTCCTTAGCTCAGTGAAGATTATCAGCATTACAATGTGTGTACCTCACTATTGACATAGAGTGCTATGTCGTAAGGTCCCCAAGACGGAATTTTTAACATATCAAATACATTCTCAAACGTATCAAATGTGTGTTCGCATTAAGATTGCATCTGATACACATAAGTAAGCCGAATGCCAGCGGTTGCGCGTGAGAACATATTTAAGCCGATTTGTAGCGATGTTTATAGATTCATTATGTCGCTCGCTATAAAACTAAATATTAATAATTAAGTTCATCCATTACAGCAATACCATCATCGATGTACTTATAAGGTACATAGATATTAGTTTGATTGTCTTAAGTCAATATAATTGTGTAACATCATTATTTATATGACCTATAAGTATGGCAACGAGATTAAATATTTTTTAAACATAAGACCTACTCCTAATATTTACGGCTTGTGGGTGTTATTTGAAGGCCTGATATTCAGTCAATACATCTTACCCCGGCAAGAAATATGTCACAATTCAATGGTGCCTCAGTAAAGTGGAAATTTAATGGCCTTTCATCGTTTAAACATTTTTTTAAAGTCCTTTTATCGAGTTGTTATAGTTTTGCAATTGTTCATTTATGAATGAACAAAAGACCATCAAATTTCCATTTCCCCGAAACATTTAACAAGACATTTTTTGCCGGGGTGCGAAGTAATGATTTTTATGGATAATTGGAACGCGTGCGTTTATAAAATCTAGGTCATTTCTCGGTTTAAAATGGTTCGACTTACTATGACCACTATCAATTAATACTATCATGCTTTAAACCATTATGCCATCCTGTCAGCAGATATAAACGAACATTACGCCTGTACCGATTTAACACGACGATATTCTGCCCGAGTCGAGAGCAACCACATCCATTAGCATTGCATCCGAAGCTATGCTCCAATTACTTGCGCTTGCGCAGGACTCGTCGCTTCCTGGTCTGAGAGCCCTTCGATTGTACCTTTGTAAGTATCGATATATTGCACTACTTGTGAGTTGTGGTTCCACAATTATATGTAGGTATACCATACATAAGAATGTCGAGTTAGTCACCCTATTTATAACTAACTGTAAATATATACGTAATAAATAGTACTCAAGAACCTCTGAAGCGATGGCTCAAAGTAAATGATGAGTCAGCTTACAACCTACTAACAAAATGATACTTTTTGTCCCATAAAATGTGTCATAAAATGACTTCACTCGGGTTAAATTGCGGGCGAAAAAAATTTACATACTATAATATAAGCTAAGCTATCTTTAATACATTAATTTCCTAACTAAAAGCATTTTAGGGATTTCAGAAATACCCAAAAATCATAAATATAGCCATACTACACGACTTCCCCGCAAAAATTATTAAACTTCTACACGTTGACCAATTCTAAGAAAAGTAGCTTAGTTTGGTTTCCCTGCTATTAATATCAAAACTAACAATACTTTAGGCCAGCGATAGAATATAGATGGAAAATCTGATCCCAAGGTTATTTTTTAGATGAACGCATCATAAAAAGACCTCTACATAAAAATTACATTCCGCGGCGGTCATCTTAAAAAAGACTTCAACGCGCGCCATGCTAAAACAATAAATCTTATATATTTAACAATATATGTATACTTACGTAGATTGTCAAAAGTGATTCATTTTATATTATATTTAAAATAGATAAATACGTTTCATAAGTTTCGTAAGTTTTTTAGATTTTAACTATCATTTTTGACAATATTTTAAGTTACTACTCTACTCTAGTACATAGTAGTACTCTAGTATGTAAGTACCATGAAATCGAAGTAATACACACATCTTAGTAATTACTGAGCATTTTATGTTTATATTAAGCTTTAATGATAACGTCGTTAGTATTTTAAAACCCACTAACTAAAGTTAGAGTATCTATAAACTAAAATTACTAAAGAACGACACTAATTTATTCCGAAACTAGGCTGTTAACACAACTGTTCCTATCAGAAACGTCTAGTTAATAGTTATCTTCCGATATATCGCATTCGGACATGGAAACTAACTAACAATCCTTGTCTCACATTACCTTAAATTCAGTGTTGTGTCACGATTTCTTGATTACAGCATTCTGTAACACTAACACTGTCTTGTTTTCGTACTTTAGGACAACGTTCTTTAGAATAAACAGTGTTTTGTTTCGTATCTAGAATATCTTCCCAGGACTCATACGCAACGTTGGCTGGGACTAAAAAAAATGCGTAGTGATCAAGTAATAGGAATAATTATACAATACAGATAAGGAGACAGGTGCGGATCGTGACTTTGTGGGCTCTGTTTTGATGACTATATTATGTAAGGTAAGCCTGCTTGTTTATTAATAAATCCATGGCATGGTATAGGCATTTATACATATGCTGATTTAAGCTATAAAGAGGTTGGAACCATTAAGGCTTTGAACACCTTAAACATTCAGGGCCCAGGTTGCAAAAATACTTATAACGCCAATGAGCCCACCTTTCGTGCTTTATTTTCCTTAGCTTTTAATATTTCGTTGAAAACATTGTAATAAAACACGAACTTGTAACTATCCCCATTAGTTTTGTGATCTTACAGTTTTACTCTTTATAAATTGATACGTCATCATGTCCAAGAATCGTGCTGGAACCTCGGACCACTTTCACGTTAGGTTTTATCGAAGTGCCATCGTACCTAGGAGTTGAAAGACCTAATTAATCACCAGATAACTAGAGCTCTGTGCCGAGATCTGATTGCAGTCAGTTCGTGACTACTACCGAGGCCTCTTTGCAATCTTGGTGAAATATCTTGTAGGTACTTTATATTGAATGCCTTTTAATGGTTACGCTTTAGTGCCGATTTGTAATTGTCTAATAGACAAAGAAGCGCTATGTAGACAGTTCATATAAAAGTGTATATGTAAAAAGTAGTAAAAGCAGCTTAAAAAAATGTGGGTTTCATTACAAAAACCTTATATGCTTCTCAAAATTTTAACATTGACATTAAGAATAATTATGCAAGTGGCATTTTTAAAAACGTAAGAAATAGTAACTAAAATTGAAACTTCATATTTACGTAATAACATTATATAATTCAACAATACTACTATAAAATAATTGCTTACTTTACATATTTTTCATCTTTCACTTATTTTTAAAAGGCGACAGCAACTTACCTGTAAAATAAAAATTAATTACTGAATAAACACATCGAAACGGTCTTGTAAACTTTAACTTAACTATAATTTTCGTATTTTATTGAAGTGAATATGTTTCAGACCAATAATTAAGTATCATTGCCAAAAGTCAATGATCTTCATAAAACAAATGATAAAAATTTATACCACGAATAAAATGTTGCCACAAGTCTTCGGAGTCGATTTTAATGACGAGGAATTGACAAAGACTAAAGATATCGCAGATCATTCTCTAGTTAATGATATCGAATTTATTAATATTGGTGAGCTAAGTTACTAATGGATTATACAAATTAGTTTTCATGCTGAGTCTTAACTCATCGTTAACATAATAAACAAGAAAATCGTGACTATTAAGCCTCTCACAGTTTTTGTTGTTGACAATATTGATTTTTTTAGCGAAGATGTGAATGTTCGCTAAATTATTCGTATGTCGACACCTATTAATGAGGAATTCCGGGCGATAAATGAGATACCATTAAGTTTTTATGATAATTAATTGTAAAAATCGTGTAATAGGTAAATAAAAAACAATTGCATGGGGAAAAAACATAAAGTTCCAATAGATTGAACAATTCCTCTGATGCAAGTAAATGCCATAGTGTCAAGAGTGTCAAGTGATAATTCGCGCCATAAAACACGTTTAACATTTTTGTAATGGCCGCCTCCGAAATACGTCATAAAAAGTAACGGACGGTTGCAGAATTTGCATCCAGTCCACAAGTTACACGAACATCTAGATCATGTTAAAAGGGATGCCTCCGACTTGGTTGTAATATTTTCACATACATAGGTAGTATAAAGCAAAATAGCTTCCCGCGTCTGTCTGTATGTATGCTTAAATCTTTAAGAGTACGCAACGGAGTTTGATAGTTATTTTTTCAATATATAGAGGCATTCAAGAAAAACGTTTTTTATGTAAAAAAATACCCGAAGCGAAGGGAGGGCGGGTCACTAGTAATATTATGAATGCTATACTTACAAACAGTCTGTTTTTACATAAACACGCCTAAACTGAATCATGTAAATAAAACTTGGTACGGATATAATAGGTAATATAGTCTAGAATCGGAGCGAGCAAAAAGGCTAGGCAAAAAGTAAGTTAAAAAGTTACTTTAACGCCCTTTTGAAACTTGCTTTTACAGTGTTAATGAACAACCGGAAGAACAACCTACCACGGTTCTTACCCCGAAGTTTTTATTTAGGCAATCTCTACTGAAAGGATGCAATGGCATGGCATGGGTACAATTAGTGATTATTTTATTTAAGAATGAGTTGGAGGAGAGAGTAGGGATCACTTAAAATTCGACTTGGGGCCCGGTGGCAAGTAAAAACAGGGCTGATTCACATATACATATGTAGTTGAGTTGTGTAAAGTAGGTACATCATCAAATATTGTTGTCTGTATAAATATTGTCTGTGATTTTGACTGAGATTTAGCAGATCGTAGAAAAAACCATCTGCTCACCTAACTATGTATCTAGTTTAACTGGAAATACACGCTAGACCGCGATTGTCTAAAGGTCGTGGGTTCGTTACCCGGACGCGAAAATCATCTTATGGATATTGAGTGCTTTGGTCATAGATTTGTGTAATTTTTAGAACTTTAAAACAAATCTTCCTCTTGAAAAAAGATACTTGCATCTAAATCTGTTGCGTAATTTTATGGAAGCATACATATGGACAGACAGCGGGAACGATCCTTATCATATACTAAATACTCGTGGTGACTACTCGTATTTAAACTCTAAATGTGGAAAAGCCAAGATAAATTAAAAATATATATTTTATACGTTACAACCCTAACAGAGATCCATACGCAGGTATGTAGTTGCGCAATAGATCTAATCGTAACGCACTATTCTCAGTTTCTTCATTCATACCTCATGTTTTATGGCAGGTCGCGTGATTGCACTTGTGGAAATAAAACTGATAGCCAAGATGTTCATGAACCATTTTTGAGAGTATGTAAGATCTTACTTTAAACATAAGACCTGTATCTACACTTAGCTTGCAATAAAAACTTTGACTTCATCACATTTTCCGACCGGCCCGATGGCGCATTGCATAATGCTCCTGTCCATCGTGCTAAGAGTCCTGGGTTTGATTACCACTTGCGACAAAATGTGACGAGCATAGGTGTTTATTCCGTGTTATTATATATTTAAGTTTATATATTGTACCACGTTGCTTGTTATATCTCTATAACATAAATAACAACTTTGGTTGGGTGTTAAATATTTTTATTGCTAGTAAATGACCATAATTACAGCTTAAAAAGTAAACCAAAATATTGATTAAGTATGCTTCTGAATCGCAGGTTATTTTTAGTCTGTCATTTTCAACTTTTAGTTTATGATTTTCATTAATAATCATAATTATTCATGAAAATCATAAATGAAGTAAGTCTAACTTTATAAAGTCAGAAACGACTCTATTATCTTTACATAACATAACTAATCTTGGCCCTATCTATTTGTTATGAAGGTTCGTAAATGTTAATAGTAATTATAGTGATATGTAGTTATTAATTCCTGCACACTTAGGTTTGGTCATAATACAACTACTATAAGATATAACAACTTCTGACGCCGTTTATTTAAGTTCTGCCATTTATTCGTGTTCATAACATACCAATTAAATATTTTAAGGTAAGTAATCTCACCTCGCTCGTGTCGTTTGGTCGTTAAATTATTCAATACCCGCTAGAACGCCCGGGCGACTATAGTCGCCCAAAACTTTTCGACCTTAAACGTTAGGGCGACTAGAGCAGCCCAGCTGACGGGTGCGATTATAAACGCTTTTTTGTCTGTGGAAGTGTTGAAGAGTTGCTTAAAGTCGATACTAGATGGTGCTGTTTGAAAAAACGCGTCTGGGACGGTAAAATAGTCCAACACTTGTTATCGCGTCTTGAAGAAATAAATTGTCAAATAATCGTTTTGTTTGTGTTCTCAAGTGCTTGTGGGCTCTGCACTTAAGATGTAAGTATTATTTTATTTATTACCAAATTGTAGAAGTGTTATATATTAAAATAATCCTCGAGATAATATCTTTCAAAATATCTATAAATTATATGATTCCAAAGTCAGGTAAAATATTTTTATAGGTGATGAAGTCGGCGTGTCTCAAATTTCACCTCTTTGTCAGCGTATTTCGTAATCAAATTGTGTGATGTATTCTGATTATTACTAAAATATTTATTTTAATTGGTGGAACAGATCATTATTAATATTTAATAATACATATACAAAGATAATATGTCGAAAATAGTGAGTATTTTACATTTTTGATACCTTCCCCAGTTGTAGGTATGGGCGACCATGGCCGCCCGTGACGTTTACGTAAATACCGCACCTAAGGGTCGGTAACACACGAGGAATCGTTGGTGTATTTCATTATGATTTTTCGTTGCTGCTTTAATGGTTATTGATACTTATGGCGTGGTTAACACTTTTTTTTCACTGTTTGATGGTTTGACGGTTATGTATATTTTTTCTAATGTTTATTTAATTTCTGCGAAAACTAAGTAACGATTTAATTCTAGGTCTAAAAATCAATACTGCAATGGAGGTCCCAATAGGGAGTCGTCTAAACAACCGTGAGTATTTAATTTTAATATTTAATTTCGCACGGCCGATACGTATACGTATCGGCGTACGTATACGTATCGGTGAGAGGCGAACGGGCCTCGCACGCGAGCCATTCGGGCGCGGCCCGCGCGAGCGACGGACGGGCGCGCGCGGCGCGCGCGATGTATTTCGATGAATTGCAGGCAGCTACAACATTATTATTATTATTACTACAATTAATAAATACTATTTATTTTAGAATTACAAGTACTTGACTGGCTCGGTGGAACAGTGGTTAGTGACCCAGGTTCATTACCTACAGTTCCAAGAGTCGTGGGTTCGATTCCCACTCGGGACAAATATTTGTGTGACGAACATCGGTGTTTGTTCCGTGTCTGGGTGTGTATTAAGTATATTTGTGTATCCACTGTTGATTCTGATATCTGTAACACAAGTGCTTAAGCTACTTACCACGGGATCAGATCAATGTATGTGATGTTGTGAAATATTTAATATTTATTTATTTATTTAAGTAGCCAAGAAAGTGGGCGTGGGCGTGGACGTGGCAGACGGCGTGGACGTGGGCGTGGGCGTGGGCGCGGGCTCGGCGGAGGGTGAAATGCAGAAGTGTATGTGTTTTTTTTTACTTTACATATTTTAATTACTGTTAATATACAAGTTTTATTAATATAAAATTTTAATTACTGTTAATATAAAAGAGGCAGGCCGAAGAAGACATGGATGGATTGCGTGAGAGATGATATGGGAGTGAAAGGAGTAGACACAGAGATGACGAATGATAGGCCCGAGTGGAAGAAATATACATGTTGCGCCGACCCCACTTAGCGTGGGACAAGGGCAGGAGAATGATGATGAATATAAAAGTTCATATGGTTCTGAATTTCTATATGATTTTAAAATACAGCTGTATATTTTTTTTGCAGTTCTGTTCTAGAACAAGTAACGCTAGAGAGGCAGCTGACGCAACGTCGGATAGCCGCGCTACCGACGGAAACTCGCCGGGAGCTTGTCGCCCGTAAGCGTGAGGCTCACCTTGAGCGGATGCTTATGCCGGATGCGCCACCACGCAAACGACAAACAAAGTAAATACATAATATTTTTTTATATGACGGCGCGTTCTAGTATCACGAAACATTTCTAAAAGAATAATTTTAATTTAATTCGTTTTATTGAATTATTTTTATTATTTTTACATTGTATGAAAATAATTGTAATTTCACATCAATTAACTAGACAAATAATTTCTGATCATTTAAATTATTAACTAAAGAGGGACTTCCGTCCGCGTGGGCTTGCGAGCTGCGTCATCGCCACCTGCGTAATGGTATAGTGGGGCGACTGCCGCTATAAAAGAGCGCTGCACGGCTCAGTGAGTCAGTCTTACCTGAGGTGTCGCCCTGTTCGTACGCTCGCAATTCCGCATACTCTTTAGTACTTACTGTGTAGAAACTCTGTCCGAAACTTGTATTAAAGTGTTATAAAAAGTATTACGGATTATAGTTTACTTAAAGTTGCTTCCCGCCCCATGGATTCGAATGAGCGCAGTCGTGAGCTCGGAAATCCGTCATCAGAAGTCAGGATGAACCAGGAAGCGGAAACTCTCGGTGCGGGTCATGCCAGCCCCTTTATACGCACTGAACGAGACCAGTGGAAGAGTTTGTTGGAATTGCAACACAGAAATGTGCAATTAGTGAAAACAGTGCTTGAACGTCACTTCTTCACGAAAAGAAGGAGCGTCACCTCGTGTTACCCGAGTTCAACCCTGATGATCCAGAGGCAGATGCACGGGCATGGTGCACCACCGTGGACATCTGTATGAAGAAGACCTTTCAAGTGGAAGTCAGTTGATAATACTCCTGAGTCGGGCCTCAAAGGGATCTGCAGCAACATGGCTAGCACAAAATAGTCATGCTGAGGTTACGTGACCAGAATTGTAAGGCCTTTTCTTAGCTCGCTTCTATACGACTGAAATGCCAGCCGCTACACTATTCAACGTGCTATTAAGCTACCCAAAGGAGGGCTAGAACATTTCATCGTCCACTTCGCAAGGAACTGAGGGTCATCACCTGTTTCGGCTGCGGCAAGCCGGGTCATCTAGCGCCACTGCGCGCAGAAGAAGACACCAGGAAACAATAAAGAATCCGAATGGAGAGTGAATATCTGCACCATCAAACCTGCTCTGACCATCTTTACAATCTGGGTGAGAAGTTTTCATTTTGTTTTGATTCTGGTTCTGAATGCTCTTTAATTAGACAAACGGTAGCTGTATTCTTTCCCTGTAAAAGAAATTATAACTCTGTCACACTTTTAGGGATAGGAAAATCAAGTCTAAATTGCGATACCCAAATTAATGCCACAGTTACAATACAGGGTTATTCGCTTGAACTATTATTTCATGTGGTCCCAGATTCTTCACTAGGAACCAGTATCTTGATAGGACGCGATTTGATTAATTTAGGTTTTTCAGTTGAGATTTTAATATTGCTATAAACATGACTCAAATTGTAGCTCAGTGCGAGTTTGGTAAAAAAAAGTAAAAGATTTCAATAATACCAATACAGAAATTCCTTTAGACTCATTTACCGACCTAAAACAATTACTCAAAGAATACTCGTATTTCTTTGTTAAATATTTACCTACAGACAAGGTTAGATCTCCAAGCTTGAAATAAAACTTATAGATGCCAATCGCACAGTGCCACGACGTCCATACCGTATAAGCTCTAACGAGCGAAATCTAGTACGCGATAAAATAAAAGAACTACTTGATGCAGGTGTAATTCGTGAGAGTTGCTCTCTTTTTGCAAATCCGATATTACTAGTCAAAAAGAAAGAAGGATCTGACCGCTTATGTGTGGATTTTCGTGAATTAAAATAGTAACACCGTTTCTGATGGATATCCCATACCTTTGATAGAATACAGCGTTTAGTTGGTTCTAAATACTTTACTTCATTAGACATGGCTAGTAGCTATCATCAGAGTCCCGTACATCAAGACACGATTGAGAAAACTGTGTTTTGTTACGACGGATGGCCAATTTGAATATGTCAAAATGCCTTTGCCTTTGGACTTAAAAACGCACCATCTGTTTACCAGCGAGCTATTAACAAAGCTCTCGGTAACTTATCCGAAACATTCGTAATCTGTTAAATTGATGACATCATTATACCATCCCAAACTATTTTAGAGTGTATTTTTCGGTTAAAGTTAGTATTGGAAACCTTGGCTAAATCTGGTTTTTCTCTTAACTTAAAGAAATGTGCTTTTCTTTAAACAGAAATTGATTACCTTGGATATCATGTCTCATCAGGACAAATAAAGCCTAATCCTCGTAAAAATAAATGCCTTGTGTCAACTACCACCTTCACAAACAATCACGCAATTAAGGCAATTTATTGGTCTTCTCAAATATCTACACCTCTGTACAGACTCACATCTGGGAAAGGTAATATTAAGTGGACTCCTCAATTTGAAACCATTCGTCGAAAAATTATTTCTGTTCTTACAGACAAACCCGTCCTCACTATTTTTGATCCTCAATATCATATTGAATTGCATACTGATGCTGGTTCTGAAGGCTATGGTGCTATTCTTATACATAAAAAAAGTCTGCAAGCCTTACGTGGTTGAGTATTTTAGCAGAAGAACAACCTCTTACGAATCCAAATACCACTCGTATGAACTTGAGACATTAGCCACAGTTAATGCTATAAAACATTTTAAACATTACCCACAGGGTCGTAAGTTTATAATGTTTATAATGCGTGTTCAAATGCTGTTAAAGCAAAACTAAAACTAAAACCTCTCGTGTACACAGATGGTGGTGTTATCTACAAAGTTTCGATTTCGACATCGAATATAGGCCTGGAAAGCGAATGGAATATGTCGATTTTCTGTCCAAGAATCTTCTTACTCAAACACCTGTAACAAAAATAATTCAAAAAAACGAGTCAACCTAACTGAAATTTAGTGACTGGTTTCAAGCAGAACAACAAAAAGACCCTGAAATAAAATCTATTATATCTAGTTTGCAAACCCATAGTCTTGAATCTGATATTAGTTGTACTCACGAGATTCAACGGGGAATTGTGCATGGAAAATAGAGAGGAACAATCGAAGCGTTTGGTTACCAATTGTTCCCAGGTCATTCAAGTAGGCAGTAATAAATCACGATCATGAAAGTATTATGCACTTAGGATCGGAAAAGACTTTGGAAAAATTGTATTGTCATTAGTGGTTCTCACATATGAGTGAATACGTTCGTAAATTTGTTGAAAATTGCATCACCTGTAGGTTGTCTAAATCACATTCTGGCAAAGTATAAGCAGAATTACACCCCATCCCTAAAGTATCCACACCTTGGCATACTATCCATACTGATGTCACTGGGAAACTCAGTGGTAAAAATGACACCACAGAATATGTGTTTGTTATGATTGATGCATTCACCAGTACACAATTCTGCATCACGCACTTAATATCGATACGAACAATGCTATTCAAGCTCTCAGGTACGTTGTGTCCACACGTTTGGCGCCCCTTCTCGCGTCATAGCTGTTCAGGGTAGATGTTTTGCAAACAAAGAATTTTAACAATTTTGCGAGTCCCACAGTATTACGCTTCGTCTCATAGCCACAGGCACTAGTCGAGCCAACGGTCAAGTAGAGCGTGTGATGAGTACATTAAAAAACATTCTCACTGCTGTTGAAGTGGGAAATAATAAGTCGCGGCAAGATGCTTTGCCTGAAGTACAAGTAGCTTTAAACAGTACAATGAACCGCGTAACCAAATCAAGTCCTTTGGAGTTATTAATCGGCAAAGTAGCAAGACCTCTAGACTTATTGACTTTAGATTACGATACTAATACATTTAATAAAAATTTAACAGACCTGCGACACTGTGCAGTACAAGTTATCAAAAACAGCGCCATCACCGAAAAGCAAAGGTTTGACGACACCAAAGCAAAGCTTAGCCGTTTTAAAAATTGAAGATTTTGTCCTTTTAGAAAACCACGACCGGAATCAGAACAAATTGGATCCAAAAGGACAATGGGCAAAAATGTATGGAGCTTGGTCTATTTTTGGAGTTGAGCGGCGGTCTCCGGAATCAGTATTTCTTGCGCGGCACTATTAAACAACACTATTTTTAAAAAAAAATCGTGAGCATATACCGGTTAGTTTAGGAGATATCGAATACTTGTTGCCTTTGTATATTTCGATGATTTAATGTATTTTTTTTAATATTCCTATTGTTCCTTTGTAGGACCGTTTAAGGTGATTCAAGTCCTTGAGGGTGACAGATATTTGCTAAAGGCTTTGAATTCCAATAGAACGTATAGATATGCACGCACACGACCGACTTTGTAGTGTGCCTGATTGTTGCGTTCCGTTGGAATTAAAGGCAAATTTGAAGATATTAGGAAATGCCGTTGACGGCGAGAGTAAGAAATTTGAAGTGACAACATCTGTGTGACCAAATCTGTTATACAGTCTGTGTGACAAAAAGTCTGTGTGACAAATAGTCTGTGTGACAAAAAGTCTGTGTGACAAATAGTCTGTGTGACAAAAAGTCTGTGTGACAAATAGTCTGTGTGACAAATAGTCTGTGTGACAAAGAGTCTGTGTGACAAATAGTCTGTGTGACAAATAGTCTGTGTGACAAAGAGTCTGTGTGACAAATAGTCTGTGTGACAAATGGTCTGTGTGACAAACGGTCTGTGTGACAAATAGTCTGTGTGACAAATGGTCTGTGTGACAAACGGTCTGTGTGACAAACAGTCTGTGTAATCACAACTCTGCGTGACAACATAAGGCCAGAATGGCCGAGCTTGTTTAAGGAAATAACCATACTTTGTACTTTATTTGTTTCCTTTACAGAGTCTGATGTTGAGGAGACACACGAGGACGTGTGAAGGTGCAGGACGGCCGTGACGGCGCGTTCTAGTATCACGAAACATTTCTAAAAGAATAATTTTAATTTAATTCGTTTTATTGAATTATTTTTATTATTTTTACATTGTATGAAAATAATTGTAATTTCACATCAATTAACTAGACAAATAATTTCTGATCATTTAAATTATTAACTAAAGAGGGACTTCCGTCCGCGTGGGCTTGCGAGCTGCGTCATCGCCACCTGCGTAATGGTATAGTGGGGCGACTGCCGCTATAAAAGAGCGCTGCACGGCTCAGTGAGTCAGTCTTACCTGAGGTGTCGCCCTGTTCGTACGCTCGCAATTCCGCATACTCTTTAGTACTTACTGTGTAGAAACTCTGTCCGAAACTTGTATTAAAGTGTTATAAAAAGTATTACGGATTATAGTTTACTTAAAGTTGCTTCCCGCCCCATGGATTCGAATGAGCGCAGTCGTGAGCTCGGAAATCCGTCATATATTATTTTATATATTTTTTTCCTTTTACGTAAATGATTATTATTCAATAACGAAAGCATATTTTATCATTCTGTAAAAAGAAATTAGTAAATGAATATATTTCTTATCATTCAGCTACTACATTGAAATAATGAACGATAGAAGGAATACTATATCTACAAGTTCAATTTTGTCAACGAGCCAAAGCTCGAAAGTAAACAAAATAATCGATGTACTATATGAAACCCATTATACAGAAATGCTAAGTATGCAACTATTCAAACAGATGGACAAAAAAGTTTGAGATGTTTACAATAACACCACTTGCAACTCGACCCGTCCGGTCATAAAAACTACTAGGGATGTTCCTTCACATTATGAAATAGTCTCTATCGGTAATTGCGTTTTTTTTTGTATTTGTTTATTTTTGTTATTAATACTTTGAAACTAAAATGAGTAAGAACCATATCTTCGCTACACTCATCCACCTCCTCCTCCTCATCCTCTGAAGGTAGGGCCCCTTCCTCGTCATTCCCATACAGGATGCCGAGGAAGTTCGAAGACGGCTCTTCGTTCATACGCCACGGTTTCATTCTATACAATAAAAAGAATACTGTAACAACAATAATCATGCAAAATTATTTCTCTTTATAAAAAAATATTTATTTTCTTGTATAATAGGTTTATTTACTATCCAAATATATAAAACTTTAAAATTACAAAGTTACAATATAAAATCATTTTACGATACTCCTATCATCATCGACCATAACAAAACTTTTATCGAAACATTACCCCTCACTACTGAAAACATAACATTTGAAAGAGGTTGCGCAATGTCTACGTTGTTAGCCCTATACAAATAAGGTTCAAATTAGCACGCGCGAATGTTGAAGGAATAACCGCCATTTTGTAGGGACTGTTCACGAAATCGACGTAAACATGGCGTAATTGTTATTACTTATAATTCAGATAAATGAATAAATACGTTGTAATATCGTTGTGTAAACGTGTTATAATTACTTATTACATACTTCTAGCCGTAATTACTGACAAGTATTGACATAAATCCGCTAGTAAAAAGAAAAATTATAACGACTTTTGTTGAACAATTATTCATTATAATACAATGTATTTTTCACAAACTATTATCTAAAAAGACTCATAGTAAACATAATAATCAGTTATAAATAATAAAACAGTACTTACTTCAGATAAATCCTTAAATTTCAGCTCCTAAAAGTCACACTCGCACTAACATTGCGCAAAAATTTCCAAGAATTTGAATGACAGTTTTGCCGAAACAAAGAAACTACCACAGACACAATTGTGTTTATTCGTTCAGAAAGAAGACGGGAGAATCTGGGCCTATCGTGTACACAAATAAAATATTTATCAATATTTTTTTCTAAATTTTTAATTTTTAATCACGATATATTAAGCCATTTTACCATGGGATATTAAATAAAATATATAGTCATAATATTATTGACTTTCGTTACTTCCTAGCTTCACTGTCATTTTTTGACAATGTTGCCAAATGAAATAAAGTAATGCTATAAATAAAGAGATGATATAAAATAGAAAATAAAAGCAATGAAAGTGGATAAAGTGTTTTTGTCTTTAGATTATGTTTTAAAAAAACGTTTTTAATAATTTATTATATTACAACGTTTATAAAAACATTGTAAAAATAAATTGATCAATTGTTGATTTTTTTTTCATGTACTGGCAACAAAGTAGAACTCTTATCACATCAAACGTCAATCTAAACATCATTCGGTTCGATGGCTTGAACTTACGATAGTGGATATTTCATTTTGTTGTGTCTTCGTGTGCTTTTATTATTAACCGCAATCCGCAGTGTGTTAATGTCCTAAAACACAATCTGATAAAATCTAGTCAGTAGTAGTCTTTAAATACAACGCAGGAAACTGAGAGTTTGTAAGAATAACTTATTATGAAGCAAATAATAACACCATTCTCCCGTGTAGCAGTTGTAAAAAAGTTTATTTATTTCAAATGGCATTAATATCAAAATGAAATAGTGTAATAATTGTTGCTGTAACGTCAGGCCCAATTTTGTACGGACGTTCGCCCGTCTCCTTTGTTCACGAATCTAAAAATGTATACATGTCCATACAAGAAACGCCTCTATCGCCCACAGTTATGGTTTAAAGTCCATTGGGCGCATATGGTTTGACTGGCTCGGTGGAACAGTGGTTAGTGACCCTGGCTGGCGGTTCCAAGAGTCGTGGGTTTGATTCCCATTCGGAACAAATATTTGTGTAATGAACATCGGTGTTTGTTCCGTGTCTGGGTGTGATTATATATTTAAGTATGTATTTAAAAATATCTATGTATGTATATCAGTCTCTGACGCCCCTAGTACAAGCTCTGCTTAGTTTGGGGTCAGATGACCGTATGTGGAAATGTCCATGTGTCATAAGATGATTATTTTAGGACATGATTATTTTTTTGTATCTAGTAATATCTATTCTATAGCACTTTGTTTGTTGCAGAATTCAACCCGACGGAACCTGTCGCAGCCTCTCCTAGTCAATCTCCTAAAGAACGGGATACTTGTGTCACGAACATTGGTGTTTTTTCTGTGTCTGGGTGTTATCTAAAGAAGCTGACTGACTGAAAATTCTTATAAGAATTTCATTCTAATAAAAAATTTATTCCTATAAGAATTTTATTCGTATAAGAATTTTATTCCTATGAGAATTTTTCATTTTTTACAAAACATCTTGGTATTTTCTTCATTTTTTTTTATTTATTATTGTTTTATTATTTGTAAATAAAAATATGCCTACATTAATTGTCTATCATTTAAAATAAAATAAATATAAGTACATCGACATTCGTTTCCTTTCCGTTAACTATTTGCACACTTTTCAGTTAGTAGAAGCCCTTAAATGGGCGGCCATCTTGCTATAATTTTGATATCAAAATGATACGATCGCGATGATAGATTGTTGTGGAATGAGTTGTTTGTTTTTGATAATGTATGCTGCACTTTGCATTCCAATTACTGACATATTGGTATTGAAATAAAGGTTATTAAATGTACTTTAATACAGATTGAATTAATTTAATGACATAGATACAAAAAGTTACGTAAATACTTGTTTAAAACTAATGTTTTACTAAAATTTTACGTAAAAGTCAACTTCTTAATTTTTTTTATCGTTGTGGGTTGATAGTTGTACTTTGTTTCATATATATAAAGATGCCCTATAGTTTCAGCTTTGCAGGGGTATTTTTTGTTTTGCTAAAGTTGCAGTAGTTTGCTAGAAATTACACTTTTAATTAGCAACGGCACAGCGCGCTCAGAGGGGTTCAAGGCCAAGCGCGCGGGGGGGCGTACAAGACATTTATAGCTGTCAAACTCGGGCGTAGCAATGGATACTTGCATGGTTGCATTCACTTATTAGTCATTATAGACTAGGAGGAACAGGCAAAATAATCAAGTAAATAAATTATCAAGAAAGTATCTACTTTATTTTACTTTCTTTGTTGTGTCGTCTGTTAATAGGTCTTGGTATTAACCTACTCCAGAAGCGTATTCATAGATACATCAAGTTATTAAGATTTATTAACGAGTACACTTTTTTTCACGTGATTGTATGATGTAAAATATAATAAAATTATAAGAAATGAACAAACAGTTCCTAAGTTGAGTCCACCAATGTCTAAAACCTTGGCTAAAACCACCCTTGTATTTATAAAGGTATGGGCGTTGTGTTCCTTGCGAGAGGATGTCAGTTCAAACCCAGACCCATGCAATGTGTTTTCATCAAATTTGTCATAATTAATTAGGCTCTTACAGTGAAATTAATCATCGTTAGGAATCTTGTACACCTGTGAAGTACTTCTAAACCGACTTGCACTTGGTTTTGGTTAAATTTTCATATAGATCATATATGTCCCCACGGGCCCCTCGGTAGGGACATATAATAATATGATCTAAATAAAAAAAAAACTTTTCATTATGTGTGTGAACACTTTAGCGTTACCTCCTGGTCTACGTTACATTATGAAACCACAGTGGCCGTAGCAGTGAACTGCATTACTAGCCAGTTAGTTAAGCTTCAAGTATACACAAAACAAGGCAAAATAGCACAACTATTGTTTGTAATACGAAAATATATATGAATGCAGTACCTACGATTGCGGTTAGGTAGAGCTCCTCATGTCAAAATGTAGGTATACATAATATTAGGAATAACTCTTGTATTTTAGTAAAGCCAGTCTTTCCTATGAAATGATTTATTTTTTACAATAAACTGTGAATTTAAATAATTAAACTTCATACAAGATCTGGTCGTAAAAGTGAAACACGCCACTCAACAATGGAAGGAAAAATCAAGAAAAGTGCCAGGAATAGGGCGCCGCCGCAAAACGGCGCGCAGGAGTTTCGCCCGACTCCTGTGGCAAGTGGGCGAGGGCTACCGCGTTGGGGACGGACGCGGCTAAAGACGTTAGCCCCAACCCCACGGAAACTCCGCTTCGCGACGTGGAACGTGGGCACGCTCACCGGTCGCGCGAGAGAGCTGGCCGACGTACTCACCAGGCGGAGGGTGGCAGTGGCGTTCCTGCAGGAGACTCGGTGGAAAGGCAGCAGATCCCGGGCCATTGGGAATGACTACAAGCTGATCTACACAGGAGCACCTAGTGGAGAGAACGGGGTTGCGGTAGTGCTGTCCGGGGAGTTGCAGGATGACGTGTTGGAGGTGAAACGCTACAGCGACCGCTTAATGGACGTAACGGTGCTTATCGAAGGGGTTACGACCCACTTGATAAGCGCATACGCTCCACAGGCTGGTTGCAGCGACACCGAAAATACTTCATTCTGGAATAGACTTGGAGAGGTGCTGCGGGGAATCTCACCATCTCAGGAAGTCGTTCTGGGGGGCGATCTGAACGGTCATGTGGGTGAGGAGCCTGAGGAGTTCGAGCGTGTACATGGCGGCTATGGGTTCGGCAGACGCAACACTGAAGGGGAGAACATCCTCCAGTTGTGTTCGGCTGCCGACCTGGCTATTGTGAACACGTTTTTCCAGAAGAGGCCTGAACATTTAATCACCTACAGGAGTGGGCGGCACGCTACCCAGATCGACTTCCTACTCACTAGGAGGCACCACATCGGCAAAGTAGTCAACTGCAAGGTCATACCCGGAGAGAGTCTCACTGCACAACACCGTCTACTTGTCATGGATCTCTGCGTGAAGCCCAAAGCCAAAAGCTTTGAGCGCTGTCGGCGTCAAATAAGGTGGTGGCGGCTTGACGAAGACAAATCCCAGGTGTTCGTCTCAGCTATCGGCGACAAGTGCGCTGAGGCTGAGAGCGAATCAGTTCAGAACCACTGGGACAGGATTCAGGCAACCATAACCGAAGCGGCGAAGTCAGTGCTTGGCACGTCTAAGGGTGGACGCAAATTTGACAAGGAGACTTGGTGGTGGAACGACGCAGTCCAGAGGGAGACTAGGGTGAAGAAAGCCTTCTTTAAAAAGTGGCAAGCGTCCAACTCTCCCGAAGATCGCGACGCATACAGGTCCGCAAAACGTGCAACAAAGAAAGCTGTTGCCAGAGCCAGGCGAGCCCACCTACAGCCGCTCTACGATAGGCTGGAATCGTCTGAGGGCAGAAGCTTATCTATAGATTGGCACGTTCTAGGGTCAAAGCGGCACAGGATATCTCCAAGTGCCGCTGTGTTAAAGACCCTCACGGTGACCTACTATGCGAGGACCTCGCGGTGAAGGAGAGATGGCGCTCTTACTTCCACGAGCTGTTAAACAAACAGCATAGAGAAGTGCAGCCACCGGACCTCCCTCCGAATCTTGGACTTGTGCCACCGGTAACGCCTGAAGAAGTAGAGAATGCTCTTCGCCGCATGAAGAATCGGAAAGCTGTCGGAGCCGATGGAGTCCCCATCGAAGCCTGGAAGGCAATGGGTGGTCGTGGTGTGGGCATCCTAACTGACCTTTATAACCGCATACTCAGCACCGGCAGGATTCCTTGCCAATGGAGACTGAGTGTTATCACCCCGGTCTTCAAGGGCAAGGGATCAGTGCAAGAGTGCGGTAGTTATCGCGGTATAAAGGTCATGTCCCACACCATGAAACTATTCGAGCGGATAGTAGACTCTCGAATCCGTCAGGAGTGCACTGTCTCTGGATGTCAATATGGTTTCCGCCCCGGTCACGGGACTATGGACCCCGTTTTTGCCCTAAGAATCATCATGGAGAAATACAGGACGAAGAACACGCCTCTCCACTTCCTATTTCTGGACATGGAGAAGGCCTTCGACTGTGTTCCGCGTGCGATGATTTGGTGGGCCCTGAGGTCCAAGGGAGTGCCAGAAACGTATGTCGATATCATTAGAGACATGTACTGTGATTCCGATTCTGTAGTTAGGACCGCTGTTGGCGACACTTTGCCCTTCCGTATAACCGTCGGAGTACACCAAGGCTCCGTCCTGAGTCCGTTCCTCTTCAGCCTGATATTAGACGTATTGTCAGACAGCATCAGAGACCACCATGAGCAGCCACCATGGCTACTTATGTATGCTGACGATATCGCGCTGGTGGACTCGGACAGGGGACGGCTGGTGAGACGTGTTAACACATGGAAGGAATCGCTTGAGAACGGGGTCTGAAACTCAACGTGGCGAAGACAGAGTACTTGGCCTGCAACACTACAGATCCCATGTCCGTCCGCATAGGCGAAGACACGGTCGAGCGCACGGACCGGTTCAAGTATCTGGGATCTGTACTCCACGCGAACGGCGACATCGACTCCGACGTCAAGGCACGCATTTCTGCTGCTTGGGATAAATGGCGGGAGGTGAGCGGCGTCACTTGCGACCCTAAAATGCCGGTTAAACTGAAGGGACAGGTCTATAAATCCATCATTAGGCCTGTTCTCTTATATGGTAGTGAAGCATGGCCATTACTTGAGCGGCACAAGCAGGAACTGCGGGTCACGGAGATGAAGATGCTGCGCTGGATGTCGGGAGTTACGCGAGCAGATCGCGTAAAGAACTCCCGTATTCGCGGCAGCCTTCATGTCCGAGACATCGCTGATAAACTGCAAGAGTGCCGCCTACGTTGGTACGGTCATGTTTTACGGAAACCGGCAAACTACGTAGGGAACAAGTGTCTAGCCATGTCGCTACCGACGGGTCCCGGCAGAAGGGGAAGGCCCAAGAAGGCCTGGCTTGACGTCGTAGTGGATGACATGCGTGCCAACAAACTCTCCGTAAAGGATGCCGAAGACCGTGCGAAGTGGAGAGCTAGGAGTAGGAAAGCGGACCCCGGGCTCCGCAAGGATGCAACCGGGAAATCGCGAAGATGATGATGATGATGACAAGATCTGGTCAGGGATCGTTCAAGGTTATTCTTCGTCCGAACTGACTACGTTGATGGCTTGGAGTAGCCTTTGTCATCATCACCGGACTTGCGAGGGAGCGGATGGCTCTCACCCCTAGATCGCGGATAATTAACGTATCTACTATGATCAAAACAAAATGTGTATTTATTTCTATTAATACTTACACATCTTACCTCGCATAATCTTTAACAAAAATAAGCTTTCGCTTACTTAATAAATTATTAATAATTAATTTGTAATAAGATTTTGTAATACATATAACGACATGTTTTTACAAACCTAAAACATTTTTAATGGTACCATAAAATAGTTTATCTGATAAATGCAATACCGCCCAATTAACACCTGCAATAATTGGCCTTTAATGGAGAAACAAAAATTTGCATACGACATGCAGTTTAAGGCATTCATCTTCGATGCAGGGAAATGTCGCCACAATATTGCGACTGGAAACAATAATTTATTTGTTTTATATTAACATGTTAGATAGTTAAGAAGGAATGTTTTTAGATGCCCGTATATATTTTACTTAACTATCTATCTATCTTAAATCGCTATGTGTGATTTTATTGTTTATTGACGTATTTGAAGTTACTAATAACAAGTAGGTAGTAGTAGTAAGTACTCACCAAAGCACTTCTTATAAGAAAATCTATTGTCGCAGATATTTAGTTTCGTTCGTAAAGACGTGTCTTGGTAGCCGAATGAATTATTTGCAATCGGTTGTACAAAATATGTTATTACATATGTAAAACGTTTTTCCTTTGAAAAATGATTAGTTCTCAGATATTTTTTTAGTCGAAACTCTATGGCACCTCTTAGTCCAAAGAGATATAATATGCATGCAGTTCAAGTAAAAAGCAGTTTTACATCCGTCGGTTAATTATATAAAAACGGTATAAATAAAACGGCTTCGTTCGCGTTTACAATGACGCCCAATTTGCAAGGCCGTGCCTGAAATCAGAAAGTAGTTTTTTAGTTCATGACGGATAGAAAATTGCATTTTAAACCAAACTAAGTAGCGTCGTGAATTTAAGTAGGTAGTCGTTAATTTTTTTAACTGGGGTTTGTAAGGATAGGGGGCTGGTATACCTACCAGCTATGTTTTAACTAGTCCATAATATTCTATTTATAAATACCTAATATCTTATAATAAGTTACGATATTACTATCGTATTATGATATTAGGTAATAGGCGATCTAGGCGTAGTTTTGACGTAAATAATTTAAGTTAAAATCGCATCACCTTGACTATAAAAAAAATACCGCGATTCAACTGTGTGGGATACAGTGATACCTACTATTTTTTATACTTACATGTTTGTAAACAATGCAAGCAATCTGCAACTCAGAACCAGTCAAAGGTCGAGTAATCAATCATTATTTTTGACAAGGCGAGGTAGAGTACCTACGTATAAAGTTATTGCATTCTTATATACTTACAAATCATCTATCATTCATTGAAATCTAGGTATACATTATTCAAATCCAGTGCACTGGAAATCTTACAGTTATTTGAAAAGTCATGGGAATAAAGTCAAAAAAAATATGAATAACTATAATTATTTTAACGAATATTATAACTTGTATAATTACAATATAATTTTGGTGTCCGAAAGTGATGAGGTGTTAATATAAAAAATATGTAACTAGCTCTGCTAATACTAATATTACATCGCATCACAAGATCAACAAATCGTGATCGAATAAAAAGTGCACTTAAATTTTTAGGTCAATTTAGAGTGATGCATCGTATTATAACATTGTAATTACATACTATTTGTAGTCATAACGGAAATGCATGGTATTTACTTAGTTGCGATGTTATTTATATACTTAATCCGACATTTGGTTAAAATAAATCCTAATAAAATAAGACATAACGCCATTTAAACAATTAATTTTTACACGATTGTCGCTTAAAAAGAGTAACTATCGAGTTTCTTGCCGGAGTCTTCTCGGTAGAATCGGCGTTCCGAACCGGTATTAGAATCTTATTATTAATAATGTGACGATTTATAAGTGCATTTAAATTGCCTATATAAATAAAGACATTTTTGATTTTGACTTTGATTTTGACTTTTAAAGTAAAGACTTTAGATATCCCGTTTCCATCCACCAACGCTGTAATGAGTTGTACACCTTAGATTCTAGATTACAGAACCTCGACTTAAAATCATACCTATATACATAGGTGGTACATATATATTATGATACGAACGATTACTATAACGGGCCACGTGTTCAAACGGGTATTACCTTAATTAATAATGCTAGTTAGTTGTACTAGAAATACATAAGAGTGACACTATACAAGTACCGGATTATTTATGCAACCGCCTTGCTTGAGAGAAATGATCGAATGAATGCATCATAAATATTCATTGGGCTCTTATGGCGGCTTCTTTCTGACTTTAATTTAATCGAGACGTGGGTATGGGCGGTTTCAATTAGTTTACACACCAAACGAACATTTGTGTTTGTTTTAAGTAAATCGATGAAATGAAAAATGGAAATATGTTTATTCATAAACAAGTTCTTACGCAGAATGCATCTGTATCACAAGTAATAATAATATTTTGGTAAGTAACTTAAGCACTTGTGTTACGGATATCAGAAACTACAGTTGTTAATGTTAATTATACAAATATTTTTCTCGAGTGGGAATCGAACCCACGACTCTGGAACTACCAGGGACACTAACCACTGTTCCATCGAGCCAGTCGAAGCCGATATTACGTCGTGTCGGGACATAAATGTATTAACACCTTATAAAAATTGAGGCAATGATATAATATGCTATAATTTCGCATGCAAAGATCTTTAAGTACTTTTTTCGTCATATCTTAGATATTTATCAGATCAGTAGTTGGAGCTACATACATATTTCGTTAAAATATTCCAACTATGTATTATGCGTACGCTGTGATAGACGCAATGCCGTTCTAAAGCATATACTTAGTTACTTGGATTGCAATTGTCTTAAAAAATACAAAAACAATAACTTGCGTATTAGTTGCACAATTCAGGTAGATATATGTTACATTATTTTGTCGGTAATTATAATTTATTGCGCCAAGTACATTAGCTGTAACATACACATTATGCTAAAAGTAAGTAAACGGCATTAACTGTTACAACGTTCCTTGCAAGTGCATTAAATAATGTAGGTCATCGTTTAATAATAGGTAACAATAAAATGTGAAATAATACATGATTAATTATTATCAATGATACTTAACTAAGTAGGTATCTACATATTATGAGTAATAAGAATTCATCGCTTATTGTAACCCAGCATTAGAAGTGTTCAATATGTATGTTTACTTAAATAAGTAAACACGTATTTCAGAATAAGTAACTAACTTCAGTATTGTCAAATGTATCATATTTTTACTGCCTGTACTGAGAATTCAACCCATGGTAAAATGAAGCGGAACTCAGGCTTAAAAAATCTAATTATGAGAGTCTATATTAACAGATATAATTAATTATGCCATTAGAAATCCTTAGAGTACTAATGTCTTTTATAATAATATTTACTAATTGAAATTTGAAATTATAATGACAGTTGAAAAGGAAGGCATATCGACTTTCTCTACATTCCTAGCTCATATAACTACGTAAGTAATACCTACACTTACTATAGTGCTTGATTAACAAGCCTTTACACCTTCATGCTTTTGATTTTCATACTTATTATAGTCTAATTACAGTAATAATGAACTGCTTGATAAGTATAATGTGCCGTTTTGCGCTAATTATTTAAATTTAACTTTTAACTGTCAATTACTCAGGTTACGTAAATTGTTTTCATATTCTCAAACAAGTTAGGTATCATAATATGTAGTTGCTTTTCAGGAATTTCGTAGAAATTTTTATTGACACTTTTTTTTAAATTTTGTTAATTACGAAAATTATGAAGGTTAGATATGTTACGTCAATTTAGAAAGCTGTTAAGTTAACAATTATGACATTTAAATTCCCCATTTTCCTTATGAGAAACGAATTCGTAAGTCAGAAAGGCTACTGGGCATACCAAAAAAATTTAAATGCATATATACTACTACAGACTATACAGATTCAGTAGGTACTCGTGTTACCTGGTTGTTAATAAAATGCCTTAATTTTATAACGTATAACGATACGTCGCTTCACAATAAACGACTTTAGTAACTCCTCTTTTTTTAACTTTCGCGTTCATACAGCGTAACTTGGGAAAGTAAGTAGATATAATATGCTACATATATATTATATGTACCCAGTTAAGTATAACGGATGTAAGACCCATCAGTCATCGATGGTCCACCGTCCAATTTCGAGTTACGTCATCAAACAAGTATTATATTACGGGGTATTTATTAATTTGGCGAGCGATCAAGTTCATTGACACGACGTTTTATTACATACTAGGAACACGCCCTGGCTTCGTACAGGTGTAACTGTATTTGTTCAACATCTAGGAACAAATGTAAAGAACTTAATCATTGACATAAAATGATTCTGAAGGATTTTTTCTCGTTCCATTATATTATTTAATTTTTTTTGTTATCTTCTTACAGTTAGTAAAACAGTTCTAGCTGCGCAAGCAATGATAGCGAGTTTTCGCACCAAGTACTAGTGATCCCTTTTTTATCGGTAAATAACACTTACTCTACGGAAATTATCTAAGTATTTGAACTGCAAAAGCTTTTTTGAAATTAGTCCGGTAGTTTTCATCTCTTTCCCCATTGAGTTCATTCGTAGCACACATACAAATCTTTCCTCTTCATAATAAAATATTGTATATTAAGAGCTGGTTCGGTGAGATGCTCGGCAAAGGGAAAAAGTTGTAAAGTGAAAATTATGTTTTTTTTTTTTTTATTATTTTTTTTTTTTATTATTAAGAAGGCACACCAACAACACATATAAATTACATTTTCACTAGTACATTCTCTATGATACTGTTCTGTTATACATGCCAATTAGAGGTGAGCACAGCACTCACTGAAGAAAACGCTATAATTATGTTAATTATTAAGTTAAGCACGTATGCGAGGGACTGTTACGTACGGAAGATTCACTTACCACTTTACGAAGTATGTGAAAAAGCTTTAAGTTGGTTACATTGTTAATTATAAATGCGCAAAAACGTCACCGTATAGTAATAGTATTTTGACTTGACTGACTTCAATCAATGCTTTTAAGCTTCACCTGGATCTGAATTACATACAGTGAAATGAAATAAACGATTTTATTGGTTATTTTTTAATGTTCATCGTTTAAGTAGTCATTAGCCAAATGCATGGGACGATGAACGGAACTTTTGAAAACGGGTTTATACATTTGCACATACCTATCCCTATCATAATATAGAACCTAATAGTTCCAAAACAAAAATGGTTTCCTTTTTTTCTTTCTAGTTACGAAACCCTAAAATTATATGAAGCTAAAAAGCTGCCAACATATATAAATCATAAACCAATTCCAAGGTGCACTTTCAAGTGAAATAATTGTGGTAATAAAATCGCGTTCAGTGTTTCGGTGCAGATTAAAATACTACTTTCGATTTAAACCTGTTTATCCTCGCGAATGGCTGATCTGGATTGCAATCACATCCAAACTTCAGTGAGAGTTGTACTTAATAATACCTAATGACACTGCAAGCCACTTTTTGAGATGGAAACCACTATGCGATAAATAAATATTTCAGACATCACATACATTGATCTGATCCCGTGGTAAGTAGCTTAAGCACTTGTGTTACGGGCATCAGAATCAACTGTGGATACACGATTATACTTAAATATATTTAATAATACACCCAGACACGGAACAAACACCGATGTTCGTCACATAAATATTTGTCCCGAGTGGGAATCGAACCCACGACTCTTGGAACCGTAGGTAGTAAACCTGGGTCACATAGAAACAAAGGAAGAGATGTGTATGTGAGACACATTAAAACAAAAATAAAGATAACGTAATATCAAATATATTGTTCCGATTCCGAAGTAAGTTGCTTAAGCACCTGTGTTATGGATATCAAAAACAACAGTGGTACCTCTATACTACACTACATGTATAATTAACACACCCAGACACGGAACACCGGTGTTCATCACACAAATGTTGTATGGCGCATAACGATTTATAATAGTAATGGGTGTGCAATTACTTTCCTCGTTTCGTGATGTCACAATAACGAATAACAAGTACAATCAGTAACAAAATTACCTTCACATACAGTTTAAATGCTGACGGATAGTAACTCTTGCCTCCTTCACAATAAAAGCCACTATCCCTTAAATATCTGCAACTTCCCACTTCTGTCGATGCCTGTACTGCTTTACTCGTAATTTATCGGCGTCAAACACACGCAATCTTGGAGACATCACCAAATCGAATGCCCTTTGACGGGTGCCATAAAATGCAGAATCGCAATTTATTGCTTTATTTTGTACCCCCCATAAAACGCACTTTCTATTTTATGTGCAGAAAAAGACATTAAAAATGTTAATTTGAAAGATTCTTGATAACTAAAGCCCTAATTTTGGGTAGGCTCGTGTCCCACAGTGAAGAATATTATACATATCAATTTGTTCTCCTTTTAGCATAAACATTATTCTTACTTGAACCTATAAATTAAAGATAAATGGGTGTGAAAAGATTGTTTAAGTAAGGGGTAAGTACGTACGTACACCCATTAATTTATTACCAAATATGTTCATAATAATAAAATACTATAAAAACGCTACATACCTTTAACGGCCAAAAATACATAACCAGTTTATTGTATAATGCACGTTAAACCGAAAGAGTTCAAGGAAACATTCCTTAAAAATTGCAATGGCTTTCTGATTAATGGCCGCTCTCAACAACAAAAAATAGGGTTTTTTGCTGTAGGCTTTTTAGCAGTTTAAGCGAAAAAAACGTACATATCCTGATTTGACTGGCTCGGTGGAACAGTGGTTAGTGACCCAGGTTTACTACCTACGGTTCCAAGAGTCGTGGGTTCGATTCCCACTCGGGACAAATATTTGTGTGACGAACATCGGTGTTTGTTCCGTGTCTGGGTGTGTTATTAAATATATTTAAGTATATTTGTGTATCCACTGTCGTTTCTGATTTCCGTAACACAAGTGCTTAAGCTACTTACCATGGGATCAGATCGATGTATGTGATGTTGTGAAATATTTATTTATTTATTTATTTATTTATTTATATCCTATAGTAAGTATAGCCATAGTGAGGTTGAAGTATAAATACTAAGATCCATAAAAATAAGTATATGTGTGTAACAGAATGCAGGTGTTCCTCGGTACGCCCATGAATGTATCAGCTATTATCACATAACATTAACCTAATATGTCCCAATGATTATTTTAGTGTAAGGAACTCCAAAGTTTTAAAACCTTAAGGCACCTATTACACCAAATAAGCCAATCAAAAGCAAGAGTTACTAAAGGGTCACGGCGACATCTCTATGCAGTTAGAGTTAATACATAAATAAATATCCAGGTACGAAAACCATTTATCAGAATTATAAATATATCAACGCATTCAAATTTTAGTTCGGTCATCGAATTATGCGAGAATTTTGTTTTCTGATAAATCCAAACTTTCCTCAAACGCTTTTACAAATGTACCGTGAAGATGGGATAACGGATGGTGGCATTTGAAAGGTTAAGAAACAATTAAGTAAATTACGCCTTAACACTTCGAGCCTTCATAACTGCTCAGCTGTAATACTTTCGCCCATTTATTGAAACGTCTATTGTTAAATACTAATAACAGAGAAACAAGGAAACTCTACCACAAGTAATCCTACAAAATTGAATTCCACAACTTTACATGCAACAAAATAATTTTATTATTAAACCTCAAATCATGAATTGTGAGGCAAATAATGTTTTCGCCACCTCGTCATTTAACCGGAATGCAATTTCAAACTGCAAAACCGCATACCATACACAGTACACATCTTCACTGCTTATCGTAAAAAGTCAATACAACCATACATAATGTATCGACGAATTCAGATGTGTAGGGTTGACGAAATAAGATCCCTAACTCTTTCTGTCCCTTTTTAAAATTGTCTCTATAATATTACTAATACACAGATTGAATTCACCATATCAGAAAGACATATTCACACCGGCTTATGAGAATGAACTTGTCCAAACTCCTATACAGCCTTACTACAACATTGAACGTCATTTTAAATAGGGCACCATCTAAACCCTTCACCTTTTTTATGTAGGGTAGGAATTAATTAACAGTCCTAATTTGGCAACCTACGTATGAATTTATTTATTTCCAGATGGAATAACCAAGCCCAATAAAATTAAGTACAGAAAAATTGTAAAGCAGCTATGGGCAGAGTAAATTAAATAGTAACTCAAGGATTAGAACTACTAGGATGATTGAAGCTTAAAGTTGTTTTTGTTAAAGTGCACATTAAAAAAAACTACGGCATTCCTATCTGCCAACCCTGACCGGAGAGAGAAATCACACCCACGAACGAAGCGGAAAGTAAAAGTGGTCACAACCGCACAACACAAACCGTTCTGTCAATCCGAAATACCTACTTAATACATTCTTATGACTGTTGTTACGCAAGCCTCGTGGACCGAGACACCTGCCACAGGACTGACTATTATTGTGATCACGATCATAACAAAACAATATAGAGGAAAACAATTGAATGCTGGTAAGTGCGGCCAATTACGCGGTAATTTTGGTTTTGGTTGCCCCTTTTTGGTCTATTGGTAAGAGGTGGCAAGCGATGCGTAATAATATAATAAAACACCAAACAAGCTAGATACTGTATGATTTATGTCGGTAGGTACCTAATACAGTGAATACCTTAATAATACCGAAAAACCTCTGGACCAAAAATACGTAGGTATTTCTACTGTTAAGAATTTTCTTACAAACAGCTTAGGAGAAGTCACCGACTTTATGAGTACATCTCAATATCTCAGAAAGCATGTTAATCCGGATAGTCATGATTTCAGCTTGTGAGAATTAAGCAGGAAGTGTGTCTTATTATTATATTAGGTATAATAACATAGGAGTTTTAATTTGTTTATCGAATATCAAACAACTGCAACTAAAGCATTCATATTTACATCATTACCTTGTCATAAAGTCTTCACACAACTGAACTAAATCTGTGTTATCCGGATACTAGATATGTAGGAATCCAGTTAATAATGTGGGAGAATTGATCAATCACACAAACAATCAATTAATAAGTGTCGGCCATCAACAGGCTTAAAACATTTCTGAAATTCTTCATCTTTATCTTTTGATTCCTAGATGTTAAGATAAAAAATAGATAAATATTTGCAATGAATAACTCTGTCGGCAATGCTCGATTAGTTTCATTTGTTGAACATATTTTTCAACATATTTTTATACTAGCTTTCCGCCCGCGTAGAGACGTTTAACGGGTAAAACATTACTTCCTTATAGCGCAGTCGGTTAAAAAGTAGCCTATAACCTTTTCTAGGCTCTGGACTATATCTGCACCAAATTTAATTTAAATCGGTCCAGTACTCTATGCGTGAAAGCGTAACAGACAGACTGACAGAGTTACTTTCGGATTTATAATATTAGTAAGGATTAAGTTACCTATTCTCAAAGGCTCAACCATTATTGTAACTATGCCCATATGTAAAAAAATGCCTGTAGGTATTCGTCTTTTTTGTTTGGTCAGTACTTTTCAGTTTTGGATGGCTCTTAGAAGTTTTAACCTAATTCTGGTCAGTGTCATTAGCACAGTAGGTTTTATGCTTTATGCCTCTTCCTGTGAGGCTCTACATTCGCTGTACATGCTTGTCATCTGTGTATCCTTACCTAATTTAAATAAATTTTATGATCCTCAGAGCTGATCGAAGTATCTGGCTGGAACGATAGCTTTTTTTTAAAATAAAAACGATTATAATAACAGCAATGTACGATATCGATACATCGTATTCGTGTAAGATTGCGTGAGATACGGCTTTAGGTAACTGGGTCGCGACACCGTGCGTGTGCGCATTGTCATTTGATTTATACAATGTTATGTCACACACACAACTTTATGTTGTATAAAAGCTCATTCTTGAATCTATTCAACAGGTGTTTCCGTAAACAAGACGTAATAGATGCAATCATTGCATTATTTTATTACTGAAAAGTGTAGTTAGTATACCTGCCTAGTAGTTAGTATGAAGATTTAACTCTACGTCGGTTACCTTTTATTTTTATTTAAAAAAATATTCTGACAAATACTATGACCCAGATACTTCATTTTCAGGATTCTATAAGATAATTAAAGGATAGTAGTTACCTATATTGTAAAAGCCCTTAGAGGTAGGCAAAAAACAGGCAGGTTATAATAGCTAATCAATTCTTACTAAGTATTCTTACCTATATTTAGGAAAGAATAGTATTTGTGTTTAAAAATTACTAACACAAAAATACTCTCATAAAACTATATTCTTTATTGGATACCTACTAGCAAATTACAATAATATTTCGCTTATTTTGGGTGAATAATAATTACTAATCCCGCAGTTGTTAACCTACTCGCATTATTATTAGACTTGTTTATTATTTAATTAAAATAAATATCGAATAACATCGCCGCTTTGTGGTAAAGTCGAAAAGCATTTAGTTTTTTATACCGAGCTATTTTTTAAAAAACGCGCGATTATAGTATTTAGGTATTAAATAGTTGATAGATGGGTTAAAAAGTCAATCATAAATACGCTGGCCATTTATTAGTAACATATAAATAATATTTGAACACACAATGTGGGTATAATATTGTTTTCTGTTCTGTATTTTGGAGTCTGATCTTGAACGAAGTATCTAACTAAAACATTTTGTGATCTCGTATATTGAAACGAATGAGTTGAACGATTTTTCATTTATTCAAATTCCTTGCATTTTTATGCCATTATTAACGAGGTCGAAATTAATTTTACATATTAATAACGTTGAAAATTGGGTTCATTATGTAATAAACTCAACGCTTTTCGTAGTAACTACTATGAATCAAAAATATTTTAAATGTGTCAAACAACTTACAGTGGTTTGGAATTTTATTGTGTACCTACTCGCAAACAAATACTTAAGTACGTGCCTAACAACAAATAAGCTAACAACTCATGGGTTTATAAGTAAAGGGTATGATTAGGCTACATTCAAATAAATAGATGAGTATGTAGCTCAATTTAGTAGCCTACATTAGATATGCCTAGGCCTACGTAACTACATCATACATAGATTTCTAATATTAATTTATTTTTAATTAACATATGCTCCGCTCCTACTATAGGACTGATCGTGAGGACTAGATACAACCTACCTAGGTATTTTAACTTATTGACTGATTGGTATCTTATGATTGATTGATTGGAAGGTCCTCGCATTCATTTGAAAATCATTACCGATTGCGATGCGATACATAATAATATCATCTATTATGTATGTAGGTACTAGGTAGTTACTTAGTTACTTACCGACGTCTTTTAGGCTGTGCGAGGTTCTCTGGGCACTGGACAGCAGTACCAGTGACAACAACATCACACTCGGAATATTGTGAACGAAAAGGAACTTCATTTTTCTAACACTGGTTGCAAAAATAAAAAATAAATTTAAAAATTAAAATAATATTTTTCAATTTAAAAAATGAGCTTTAATTCTAATTCCAAAAAAAGTTTTCGAATTCAAAATCCGAATCGCAAACGGTCACTTTAGAATGTTCGAATTTAGAAACGCGATTTCATTTTCGCGCGATACGGCCTCAGACGGAAGCGCGTGCGTCGCGGCCTCTGCAAAGTCTGCGTACTGTGAAGCTGCGTGTGCGCAGGTGTAGTGGATAGAAGCACGCAGGCTCATCGCGACCGGTCGATGCCTTCGGACGGGCCATGCAGACCATAACACCTACGTAGAAACTATGCGAGGAATTTGATACGCTAAGATAGCGCTATAGATAGATGTTTTTGTTGAACTGACTTAACAAGTATTGCTTGCATTGTTTATTGTTAATAACAATTAATTTAACGTTTATGAACTTAATTATAGACTTTAAAAACACATGGCAATTTTACCGGAATAATGGAGGGTTGGAATGTGTAGGTAAATGCTTCAGATCGAATGAAATACGTGAATACAGCTGAGACCTACTGTAATATACTTACCCGTCTAGATAAAGAATGGGATTGAAAGTTACTGAAGGCGCATCCAGCGTAACTATTCGCTTTTCGCTCAAGCACTATTTGCGTCTATAGATACTCACACTTGGATACCTACTGGTTACAAAAAAAAATTAGTAGTACCCAGTACTGAGAGTAACTATTTATTCAATACAGCTACCAAAACCAATTGTTGCGCGGTTGTACACTATACTAAAGATATTCTTATGTACAATTATCATCATGTATCTCCACCTACTTATATACTATAGGTAGGTAGTACCCGTAGATAAGACCTCCTCATGATTGATCTGAATTCCATTAAATGGTAGCTACCGTATCAATTAAGGTAGGTAATTTTTTAATTTACATAAGTTACTAAGTAGTACCAATGGTAATGTACCTTTTACTGAATCTTGACCTGGAGGACACCCACTCCAGGTGTCGTGGGTTTAATCCCGACCCGGGACAAAATATGCTTGTGAGAACATTGGTATATATTTGTCTGGTATCCGGGATTTTAGATAAGATAAGATAATAATTTTATTTGCTTTAAATTTGGTACAAAGATCTTAAAATAAACATTTTTATTTATCAAAGCACCTATACCTGAGCCGCTCTTAGATATTTTGCATTTATCCTTGTTAAGAGGAACATATTTAGCGAATCATAAAGAACAACTTTTAAAAATAAGGCGTTATTTCAAAAGGTCAAATGCACCTAATTATTTGTCTTTTATTACCTAAAATAATTGAATCATAAAAAGAAAACGCTAAATTTCCACTCTGTATTACGCTTTTACAAGGTTACGCCGTTTGACACGTTTTCATAGTGACGTAGTGGGTAATACTCACCAGGTATTTTTTAAAAATAGGATGAAGGATTTAATAAGTATTGTATTTTAAAAATAAATATATTTTTAAATAAGAAACTTCAATTCAATCTTCTGGACGTGAATAAATGTTTTTAATAAACATTTGTTATAATTAGACCTTGCTTGGTTATAAAGTGAAATAACTGTTACTTATATACTTCGGCAATTTTACCGATGTCCCTCACTAGTGCAGTCAGTCTAACATGTGTCAAATCAGTCAACTTAGAGCGGCTCTGGTATAAGTACATTTTGTGTATATGTAAAGTACTTACCGCTATTGTTTCTGATATCCGAAACAAACGTGCTGAAACTTTAAGTACTTTAAGTACTGCGGTAAATTTAGGTACTGCGGATTCAGAACAGTGTAACTATGTGATATTATGATATTACGGTTGTACCCATTAGGGGTGAGAGCCATCCGCTCCCCCGCAAGTCCGGTGATGATAACGAGGCTACTCCAAGCCATCACTGCATGTCAGTATGAAAAAAAATGGGACCCAGGCTCTGGGCCAGGAGGCCAAATCAGATTTTTTGCTAGATACCTATCGATAAATGTACTAAATAAGATACCTACTTAGTAGGGACAACAACTGTATCCAGGGGGAGAGGGGGCAAGCGGAGGAAAACGCAGACGAAGTCGCTGGCACAGCTAGTCCGTAATACAAGACGTGTTTTAGCAACTTACTTATGTCGGAATTCGTAACAACGTACCTATGTAATAGGGGAACCTGTTGTACCTAGGCCAGTTTTTGATATTTTTATTTTTTTTAAATAAATGGTAAGAATAAGATCCGTCAAATATGGAATAATGGAAAGATCAGTTACTCAATAATATGAGGATTTTCGGTAAAGCTGGAAACAAAAGCAACTTGAAAAAAAAAGGGAAAACTGTCCAAGTAGTGGAGTTCCGTAAAACATGAAAATGGTAAAAGCTCGGAATCCAGGGCCAGTCAATGAATGTGTATAGGAAGTGCTTGATTGCATTATTAAAACCCGAAAGAAAAAAGATAAAAAAAAAACTTCGTCAGTAATGACCAGATCTGTGACCCGTGAACATCTCTGCGCTCGCTTACAGAAAAAAATTAAAAACCTTGTTGCCATGGCTCCTTGTAGCATAAGATGGTGTAGAAAAGATAGCAAGAGCTCAAATTTTCAAATTGATGGCATTTCGTTTCACCGGTTAGTGTTTTTAATCAATTAAAACTAATATTTTTTGTTTGACCGGAGGCCATCTTAAATGGCCGGTCGGTTGGCGTCATCAACTGCCCATCTCTTTCTTTATCATGCAGTTTTATATCCTTTATCCTTATCGTTCTCCGTGCACGTTTACGTAGTGCTGTACCGTACCAAATACTCAGAATCGATCGATTTCGATTTTTAATTGGATAATGCTAAATTATATTTTGCTAATAAGAGTTGACTTTAATTTATCATATTTTTTAATCAAATAAAATTATTATAGATATATTTTTTTCTTACTTTATAGATTCCCAAATCAGATCTCAGAAACTACAAATGCTAGCAGATGCTAGCTAACCTAGCTAAGGGTTATTCCAATAATCCCCATTGGAAATCCCCATAATCCCTATTGATGCCTCTGTTGGGGATGTGTGAAAAAAAGTTGTTGATAAAGTTCACTAATTATTAATTATACCGACATATTATATGTATAGATTTTTTAAAGCGAATAAAATCGCGGAATACAGGGATGAGAAGGTGCCCTTGTTTATTTAGGTATATAATGCAGCACTTTTGTCCAGTAGTTTCTAGTAGGTACCTTTAAAGAAATTACTTTCGATGCCTATTCGTTACTAACATACACATCCTAACTGTTACTGTAAAATTTTCGTGTTGTCATCTCCAGCGAACTTATTACTTACTTATCATTTTATATATCCCAAAGAAAGTGAAGTGAGTCACTTCAGACCATCAGAGTATAGCGTAAATTGCTCTCAACATTTTACTCAAGACTGCTTTATTAATATGAAAAAACGTCGGAGACTCTTCACATTTGCCATATCTTCACTATTTTCACCACTATTGGTGAGATAATTATGTCTACACTAATTAGAGAGTTCCGTACCTAAATGAATTTCAGTCGAAAGACACCAATCATGTCGTTGACCTGGCAATGAGTGTGATGCAAAATTATGTATCAACAAGACTTGCATTTTTATCCAAGTCCGTCGATCGCAAGCCCTCAGTCTGGCGAATATTTATAAAATTAATTCATTTTAAGAACGATTAAATAAATTGTTATACGTAGAACTACAATATATTCTCTTATTTTACTAATGTTATTCACACACAACAGAAATAAAAAATCTTTTAAAATATCATCTAGCTATCAAATACAAATAGTGACAGACAGACATGCTTTCCGTCTATTTGTTTATAGACGCATGTCTGTCTGTCACTATATAACTTGGTAGTTAGGCCTCTACCACGGATGTTCATCACACATCCATCAACAAAGGTGGTCTCTCAGGTTTAGGGCCCATTTTTACCGTTTGGGTATGAAATATAAACATTATAATGTAAAATAAATAAATCAATCATGTATTCCAGATAGTAATAATCTATATCCTAAATCAAATCAAATCCATTAAATGTAGGTAAATATAAATTACATGTCCAAGAAAAAGGTAATTATCTTTAATAATATTTTTAAATTTTGTTACGAACTGCATCAATTTATCGATCACCTATTTTCAAAGAAAACTATTATGCACCCCATCCCTATGTTTTGTGGTGATTTTGTTGCGACCAATTAGCATTCAGCAGTGCTGAATGCTAATTAGTGATGGTCAACTCGAGTACCCAACTCGAGTTAACTCGAGTTGGACGTAACTCGAATCCACTCGAGTTGAATTCTCTCTAACTCGAGTTCGAAAACCGAATAGAACGCCGGCATGAAGCGAAGTTTGCCGATCATTTATCAATTTAATATAGTCTAACTAATTGTATAATTTTCAAAAATACTAATTATATAATTTTCTTGAAAATTTTGTGATTACTGATACTGATTACAAAACAATTATGGTCTCGTAAATGTACTATCCGCAACGCTGGCGGTCGACCACCTATAAGGTGAAAATCGCTTGGCGCTTACGCGTCTGTCAGAGCGGGGCGGGGCTTACTCTGATAGACGCGAAATTGCCAAAACGTAAATTGTGGTCAAGGAGCTGGCAATAATTTTTTGGTAGATATTTGAGGCATACTGAAAACTTGTCCTGTACCTCTCCTATTATATCCCAACACAAATCCGCAGAAATGGCTGAGTACCGGGGCTAAACCAAACCCCCAATTTTTATTATTTAAAAATATATTTTATAATCCAAAAAAATATAATTTGTCAGTTCACCTGACAGGTAGAAGTTCCATCGGAATAATTTGTCTTTGTGAGTCTTATTTTTTAGTTATAAATAAAAAGATGAAAAATATTTTTGGGGGTTTGCTTTAGCCCCGCTACTCACCAGCCAGGTCTGCAGTTTCGTGCTGGGATGTAATAGGAGAGGTACAGGATAAGTTTTCAGCTTGCCTCAAATACCTACCAAAAAATTCTTGCTAGCTCTCCTACTATTGGAACGTTTTTGCTTGGATTTTGACAGATTTTCTTTAAGTGCTCTTCTATTGGCCAGTGGGCGGGGCTAATGGCGTTTAAAGAAATCTGTTTGAAAAGTGTACTACCGCCAACATTTCCGATAGTACAATAGTACATACCTGCATCATAATGTAAGTCTGATTTTGAAAATACTGCTATTATAATTTAGTTTATAGTAAATATGTATTATTTTTTATAAAATTCGAGCCAAAAATAATTCGATTTCAAAAAATAACTTTTTTTGCTTCTTTAGTTAGTAGGTATTTCTCTCCCAATACATAGGAATTGAAACAGATAAAAATTGGAAAAGCTTAGGGATTAATTGGATATAAACTCAAAAAAAAAACTGACTGGATGGCCAGTTAACTCGAGTTACGTAACTCGAGTTCAACCCGAGTTACGTGGATTTTAACCCGAGTCACAGATAACATAACTATACAGATACCCCATCCCATACATTGAAACGTAGACATCATAACTCGGGCATCTCACGCGCCATGTCTGTTTTCCGTCTTGCACACCAGATGTCGCTAGAGCGAGCGAGCCATTCCCATCCAGTGTAAACGCATGTCGAAAAAGCACATCAAAAGATGTCGCTGTAAAGGCTCCCAAACAGCTTTGACGTCACAGGGTCGCGGAATGACAATACGCACGCGCGAGTAACCGAACCTCACACAAGAGCAGGGTTGCCTCTTTTTAAGGAAAACGTCTCGCGCGCAAAATGCAAAGGGCTGTTTACTGCGACAGTGCGAAAGTGTACCAAAACAATATGTTCGTGAAGTTGATATTGCTTTGAAGCTGCGTGTCACTTGTACAAAAGGAGTTGTGAGGGCCTTTTTCGATAGAACAATGATTGTTAGGTAAATTATTTATTAGAACATTTTAATCAATTATTATTATTTTTAGTTATTGTATTGATACAGCTAAGGTAATTATTAGATATTGAATTAATAAATATTGTTATGTAAATTATTACATAACAATAATAATTTAATAATTTACATCACAATATTTATTAATTCAATATTGATGAGTCATTATTATTGTCGTTTTAATTTAATAAAAACGTCAATAATAAAATAGCAGAGAGCGTGCCGTTGATATGTAACAGCGCCGTGTGCGCGCGGCAGCCCTCTGAGCTTTAGAGCAAGCGCTAGTGATTATATTCTCTTTGGCGCGGCCCGGTTGTCGGTAGGCTATCATCGCGCGCAAGTAGGTACATCGTGCCGCGCGAGAGTCCGACAAAACTTTAGGCGTTGTTAAAATGTATTTAAAATAAAGTTGTCATTTCATTATGCGTAGTGAACCAATTGATTTATTTCAAAATGTAATGGTGATTTATGACAATACAGCAATATCTAGAATGTACTTACGAAACGAAAACGAGAAGATACCTACTTAAAAGTTCACGATAATGTATGAGTTAAATAATTTATCTATATCATGTAATTAAAAATTATATCCTTTCTTCTCTGTATGGCTGATTGGCTCGATGGCGTATTGGATAGTGCCCCTGTCTCATGCGTCAAGAGTCGTGGGACTCGTGCGCGTAGGTTCGATTCCCACTCGGAACAAAAATTTGTATAATCGAACATCGGTGTTTGCGCCGTGTTAGTGTGTGCTATTTATATACGTACACAAATATTTGTTGTTGACACACCTCTATCGGCGATTACCTTTCTTCAATACAAGGAAGCGAGGTCGGAAATGTCGTATATTTAAGTTTATTTGTGATACAACCACTTACCACGGATCGGAACATTAAAAGTGATGTTGTGTGATTTTATTTGAATTTATATATTTTTTGAACCAAAACTCGTAAGTAGTTAAGAGAAAAGTATATTTTAATTTAATATAAAGATTTTTATGCCCGAATATTGATAGTTGAATATTTTTATTTGTTGTTTTAGTGCTATTCAAAGGTCTATGTAACTTTTTACTAAAACCCCGTTGCGGAACGTGGTTTTATTATTATTTTTAAGTATTGTATTGAAACAGCCAAGGTAATTTAATTTACATAACAATATTTTATTAATTCAATATTGATGAGTCATTATTATTGTAGTTTCATTTGAAGTTAAAGTAATTCCGAATAATAAATAAGATACGTACTTGCTCAAAATACTTAATATAAAAACGTCAATTATAAATTAGCAGAGCGTGCCATTGTGTGCGTTCGCCCAGCAAAAAAGTATCTCCTTTCAAAAAAATTATGATGCAGATGTTCTGTGCCTTATCTCGAATAATTCTGCCTGAAATTTTAAATTTGTGCCTCTAAAGGGTTCGGAGTTATTTAAGATTAACTGATTCTGCTGCACGAACGTTCGTCCAGCAAAATATTTTTTATATAACGGGTGTCCCATCTAGCGTTTCGAATTTGAACTAACGATAATTTGACATTGGAGACGTCAACTGTCATCGGAGAAGTGTCACATATTTAGTAATAAGTCTGACATTTACGAAATGGGTCGCTATTCGCTTGAGGAAATCTGGGAAATATTAAAAAATTATTTCCAAAGTGGTGAATCGCCAACGCAAACTGTGCGAAATTTGAAAAAAATCGGAGGCATATGTGCGGCAATTTGTGAATCGTGTGCGCGAAACTGGATCACTGTTGGATAAAACAACACGTAAACGTCCATTTCCAGCAAGGTCAACCGAAAACATCGCTGCGGTGGAACAAAGTGTTCGTGAACGGCCATCCACATCGATTCGTCATCGAGCGCAAGAGTTGCACCTTTGGACTGTTTTGAAATTGGACTGATCGAATAGGGTACTGCCAAGTAAGCTGTGGTGGACATTTGACCGAGATAATTTTTCACAAATAATGTCATGAATTATGCTTTCAAATAAATGTTTGATCATTGAAATCTATCGAGTCGTTCTTTTTTTATAGCCTTTTTAAATTCGAAATTTTCCGTGAGACACCCTGTATTTTTAGTCTAGCTGGATATAAAATATGCAAAAAGATAACTTACATACGGCTGTAAATGTGCCGTAAAAATGAAATTTGTGCCTCTTAAGATTTAAGAGATATTAAGTTTGGGCGAACGTTTTGGCGAATGCTATATATCGGAAACGGTTGGACCCACGTCCCACAGTGATGATTTTTTTATACAGATACAGTATATTTGTGCTCAAATTTTAATAACCATGACTAGCATGGTTTAGGAGGTATGATTTTTTTTCCTAGGAAATGAAAAAGACGAACATGACCAAGGACTTCGCGTTAGTGCCGACAGGTACCTATTATGACGTATTCTCACGATCCTATAAAGTTTTGCCGGCCTGCTACATATCATTGGCGAGATATTAACAAAATTGTATTTTTTTGAGTTTATTTTGATCCAAATTACTTAGAACAGGAAAACGCTATTTTTTATTTTATTTTTATTTTTTATTTATTTATTATTAAAACAGAATGAGTTAGATAACTATTTTTACATTCTGACTCACGCAACACATTTTCTGTGAGCTGACTTATTACATTCTTAAACAATAATTTTGCCTTATTTTAAGAATACGTATACAAAAAATCAGTTCATTATACCCATTAGATTAGACAAAAACGATAAAAAACCATCCGAAATACTTTTGGTAGATTAAACGACCAAATTCGAGTGAACATTAAAAAGCGGCCTCGCGATACTTCAAGCTTATGTTCCTTATTTGATGGCGTTGTAAAGATATTTAAACAGAACAGATGCGTGATGAATTGTTAAGTTGGAACATATTCTATAAAGAGACATTAAATAACATGTGCTTTTTTTGTTAATAATAATACCTACACTATAATTTGTAGTGTATTATTATATATTACAAATTAATTGTCCGTAATCAGCTATTTGATTGTATGCCTAGCGCGTTCATTAAATGACGACATTCATTGATTAATTAGACCGAACATTTAATTTTATTGAAAAAGCGTCAGTCAACGCAATAAACTAGTTAGCAGATTGAACAAAGAGGTCGCCTTTTTATGTCTACTCAAATTTTTCGGGTAATCTATAAAAAACATTTCGAATGGTTCTTCATCATTATTGTTTTAATTAACGGGTATACACACAAACAGATTTTTTTGCGGTTGTCTAAGAACAATTAATATATCTTTAATGAAAAAATATCACATTTTAATAAAATATGTTCTAACTTAACAATTATGCAACTATCTGTAGTATTTTAATTTCATTAACACCATCAAGTACGGAAGGATAGCTTGAAGTATCCTGCGGCCGCTTTTTAATGTTCACTCGAATTTGGTCGGTTAATAAAATATTTCGAAAGGTTTTTTAGCGTTTTTGTCTAATCTAATGGGTATATTGACCTGATTTTTTGTATACGTATTCTTAAAATATGGCACAAATTATTGTTTAAGAATGTAATAAGCCAGCTCACAGAAAACTAGCGTTTTCCTATTCTAAGTAATTTGGATCAAAATAACCTCAAAAATACAATTTCGTTAATAACTCGCCAATAATCAAAACTTTATAGGATCGTGAGAATATATACATAGTGTAATAGGTAACTGTGGGCACCAACGCGAAGTCCCTGGTTATGTTCATTCGAGGGCTAGAGCCTTTTTTAATTTTCTAGGAAAAAAAATTAAACTCCTGAACCATGCTAGTCATGTTTATGAAAATTATACGCACAAATATACTGTATCTGTATAAAAAAAAAATCATCACTGTGGGTCCAACCGTTTCCGATATATAGCATTTGCCAAAACGTTCGCCCAGCAAAAAATTTAATATCTCTTAAATCTTAAGAGGCTCAAATTTAATTTTTACTGCACAATAACAGCCGTATGTAAGCTATCTTTTTGCATATTTTATATCCAGATAGACTAAAAAAATAAAAAATATTTTGCTGGACGAACGTTCGTGCAGCAGAATCAGTTTATCTTAAATAACTCCGAACCCTTGGAGGCACAAATTTAAAATTTCGGGAACAATTACTCGAGATAAGGCACAGAATATCTGCATCATTATTTTTTTAATAGCAACGCCGTGTGCGCGCGGCAGCTCTCTGAGTTTTAGAGCAAGCGAGTTCCGGTCGCGTTGGTCGGTAGGCTATCATCGCGCGCAAGTACATCGTACTGCGCGGGAGGCGGACGAAACCTTAGGCTTTGTTAAAATGTATTAAAAATAAAGTTGTTATTTTATTATGCGTAGTGAACCATTGACTTAAATCAAATTATAATGGTGATTTATGACAATGCAGCAATATATAGAATGTAGGTACTTAAAATGAGAATATACTTAAAAGTTCACGATAGAAGAAATTCGAGTTATTGTGTTAATAATATCTATTTCATATAAAAATTATATTATAGTATTTCTTCTCTGGATGGCTGTTGGCTCGATGGAGCATTGGATAGTGCCCCTGTCTCATGCGTCAAGAGTCGTGGGACTCGTGGGTTCGATTCCCACTCGGGTCAAATATTTGTTTAATGGAATATCGTTGTTTGCGTCGTGTTTGGTGTGCTATTTATATAAGTGTTTTTAAGTTTATTTGTGATTTGTGATACGACTACTTACCACTGAATGAACACAATGAAAGTGATGTTGTATGATATTTATTTTATTTGAAATATATTTTTGAAGCAAAAACTCGAAAAATATTTTAAAAAAATTTATGACCAATTATTTATAGTTGAATATTTTTATTTGTTGTTTTAGTTCTATTCAAAGCTCTATGTAAATTTAAACATCTAATTTCTATTTAAACGGGGACCCTGTTCAGGCGGGGTCAAGAATGCGATTTTTTTCCAATTTTTAAACTAGATAGTTGAATCGTTTTTGTTGCGTTAGGGAATATTTATTACTACAATTCGGAGAAATGTTACCAAATATTAATCTAAGGAATAGATTAATCATTCTTGTAGTTGATAGTTAAGTAACTCTTATATTCGTGTCATATTATTTTCTTGTTTTAACAAAAGAAATTAAATAATCTAGAATTATAATTTATCCAATATAAAATATACGCGAACAACGCCATCTAGTTGATGACGGACTGTAGTCATTTTTTGAACTAGATGGCGTTCTACCAGATTAGCACTCACGAAAACTACAAATATTATTGCAAATTTAAATTTATGAAAATATTCATCTAAAAGGGTTTTAATTTATTTGGTTATGTATTATCATATTTTTAAATACTAGCTTATATATTTTTAATGGTTGGATTTATCGTTTTCTGGGATTTGCATAATCATCATCAACAAATGAATACTCGTGTCGCCATCTGTTGTAGTTTTTGGGAATATGATTTTCAATGTATGGGATGAGACCCCATGCCCGAGTTAACTCGAGTTCTGTTTTTCCCGAGTTGGCCCATCATTATTCAGCACCCTCCCCCCGCGTACCTCAGGTTATTGAAATGACTGACTGAAATGTTTGAATTGCGAATAATTGACATTAGGTGTCTATTGGGTATGATGTCGATGTTTACATCATTACTTACACAAACACACAAATCATATTACAACCATTTAACATCAAGCAATCATCAAGCAATCAAATATCAAACATCAAACAATGCTCATAAAAAGGAGCATTGCTTTCCAAAAATACTCTTTCATTCATTTCAGATTCAATTTAACAAGAATGAACCCTACTTATTAATCCAGAGAAACACAACGCTTGCGCGAAGTAACTTGATGATAGCGACATCTAACGGTGTGCGAACTAACGAAATAGTGGCAACATGCGGAGATGCTTTTAAGCACGATACAAATTGTATGGGCCTGTTATACCAAAGCCGCTCTAAGTTGGCCGATTTGCTACATGTCAGACTGACTGCACTAGTGAGGGACAACGGTAAAATTGCCGAAGTATATAAGTAACAGTTATTTCCACTTTATAACCAAGCAAGGTCTAATTATAACAAATTTTTATTAAAAACATTAATTCACATCCAAAAGATTGAATTTAAGTTCCTTATTTATAAATATATTTATTTTTAAAATACAATACTTATTAAATCCTTCATCCTATTTTAAAAAAATACCTGGTGAGTATTACCCACTACGTCACTATGAAAACGTGTCAAACGGCGTAACCTTGTAAAAGCGTAATACAGAGTGGAAATTTTACGTTTTCTTTTTATAATTCAATTATTTTAGGTAATAAAAGACAAATAATTATATAATTATGTGCATTTGAAATTTTGAAATAACGTATTATTTTTAAAAGTTGTTCTTTATGATTCGCGTAAATATGTTCCTCTTAACAAGGATAAATGCAAAATATAAAATAAAAAGTGCTAAATCAGTCTTTTAAGAACGGCTCCGGTATAATTATCTAGTTATTTGTCTTTTATTACCTAAAATAATTGAATTATAAAAAGAAAACGTAAAATTTCCACTCTGTATTACGCTTTTACAAGGTTACGCCGTTTGACACGTTTTCATAGTGACGTAGTGGGTAATACTCACCAGGTATTTTTAAAAATAGGATGAAGGATTTAATAAGTATTGTATTTTAAAAATAAATATATTTATAAATAAGGAACTTAAATTCAATCTTTTGGATGTGAATTAATGTTTTTAATAAAAATTTGTTATAATTAGACCTTGCTTGGTTATAAAGTGGAAATAACTGTTACTTATATACTTCGGCAATTTTACCGTTGTCCTCACTAGTGCCTTTGAGTATAAAGCCACTGGAGATGCCATAACGTCAACGCTTCTAACAAATTTTTCGCCACTTTTAGCGGCGGGCGAGGTAAACACGTACAGCACACCACCAAAAAATTAATAACTCAACAGACACAAATTTTGCTGTAACGATAAACGCACACTACAAAAATTTTCAACACTTCAAACAATACACGCACACAAACAAAGTTTTCACGTAACTACGCAACACACATACGAAAAAAATAGTGATGACACAAAGAATAAAATAAAATCAGTTTGGTGAATGAACTGAACTATCTTGTACTGATTATTGTAATTCAATAACATTTTGTGGGATCTTATTAAACAATTTTGTGCTTAAACCCAAGAACGACTTTCCAGTCTTTTGAAGCCTGAGCCTTGAAACGGCAAACTTATGTTTATTACTGGTGTTAAAATGGTGAGGATCCGATATTAAATGATTGTATGTTCTTGTAAACATATAAGATACAGTCCAAAATGTACTGAGAGGATACGGTTAAAATATCTATGTCTTTAAAAATATCTCTAAGGGAGTCACAGAATTTCTTTTAATTTTCAGACTAAATTTCAATATCGTATGACCAGAGGAAAGAAAAGTAATTTTTCTAATTCATCTTACAAGATTTAAATATAACATATGTTTAGACCTTTTATTTAATTCAAAATTAAAGTAAAAAACGGATTATACAACTAACTGCAGGGAGTGAATGATTCATTCAAATGTCGAGTCGCTTTTTTGACTTTGTGACATCACTAGCCCCGTACCACTGTATTCTTGTTTATTTTTTTCTGTCGTTTACGTATCGCAACGACTTTTTATTTAAATGGCAATTCTTCTTAAATACACGTTTAAAAGTTAATAAAAACACTTAGATATGATACTAAACGCGCTCTTGTTGCGAATTTGAGCTCTCGATCGCCTTTTACATGAGAATACTGCACAACTAACCATTTTTCAAGAGTAACGTCACGCGACAGGGATCAATGCAAAATGGCGGTGGTGCAGCGACAAGTAGTTTTATTAAACGTGTTTGAACAGTTGACCAATGTACTTTGCCGGAGGGGGTCGCCCGTGTAAGGCATCTCCAGTGGCTTTATACTCAAAGACTAGTGCAGTCAGTCTGACATGTAGCAAATCGGCCAACTTAGAGCGGCTCTGGTATAGGGTAGTGTAAATCCAAAATGTTTAACTTTTTTAGAAGTTGACTAAACTGAAGTAGTCTTTCTGTATTAGCTCTCGTATTTAAATATTTATTTTTTGCCTTATATAAATAGAATAAAAATATAAATTTCGAAAAATATAGACTTGGCTAAAAGACACTAGCACCAAGCCAGAAAATTAAAAAAAAAAATGTCATTTCTAGGAGGTTCCGTCGCGTCCGGAAAAAATGGCGTCAAATGTCAAAGTGAGCTTGTGTGGTGAAGAGGCTTGTGACTAGTTTATTAAAATTCGTCAAAAGAATGGCTGGATTCACAGAAAACGCTCTGGTTCGCAAACTGCAAGAGTTGAATTCCAGCCAACAGAGTATTCAGACTTTATCACTTTGGTTAATACATCACAGAAAACACCATGCTGCCGTAGTGAAAACTTGGCACAAGGAACTATTGAAAGGTAATAGATTTAATTTACTTTATAGCACATAGTTTGCAAGTGCTTATTGCTATTTTACTCTTGTATAAAAATATTCAATTTTGGGATGTTATTTGTTAACCAAGATAGGTAAATCATTAGGTTGCTAATTCTTCGTTTTCTACTGATAAACAAGTGTTTTTTTCCTTAGTTTTTCAATAATCAACACTTTTACGTTTTGGTATCGTAACCCCAAGCCTATCACGCTTATTTCTACTTATCTACGCATAGAATTTAGCTGATTTAAATATACCATTTATGATAAATGGCTACAGTACACAGCTCTTGTCAAATTGTCAAGCAGAGGTTTGACGAAAATACCACGAGTCTGCACAAACAAATCGTTATTTAATGACCACGCTTGTCCATAGATGACCATTTAGCACACAAGATAATCTGTAGTAGGTACTACAGATTATCTTAACAGTAGGTACTGTTCTTATGATGTCAACAATAATAAATTTCTAGCATTATTTTTGTAGAACACATCATAGGTAGTTGGTTGCTGACTTACTGTGTATGGAATACCAATATGGATCTTTCGTTTCCTTGTACTGTGTAGTGTTAGTTGTGTAATAATATCCAAAATAAAACAAAATAGCAATTACTTAATAACTATATTGTACCTACCCAATATGCATGCTTAAAACAAATAACTTGTGTTTGTTTTGGAAAATTTGTTTAGGTTGCAGTATCATTGATTCATACTGAAAATTTACAGCTAAAGACAGCAAGCAGTTGACATTTATGTACTTAGCGAATGATGTAATACAAAATAGCAAGAAAAAGGGACCGGAGTATGGAAAAGAGTTTGGAGAGGTCCTGATAGACTCATTTAAACACATGGCTAAGACTGGTATTAACACTAAGACTAAACACTCACTACACAGAATACTCTCTATTTGGGAGGAGAGAGGTGTGTATGACTCACAGAAGATACAAGACTTCAAAGAGGCTGGTATGTATGACAACGTTTTATTATAAACTAGTGGTTCTGGCGAATTTCATACTGCCAATACTGATTGCGAATACTATTTTTCTATATTTTCTCATTGAAACCTTCCCTGAACTACGACAAACATTTTCAAACCAAAATAACCTAAATCAGTCTGGGCGTTCTCGAGTTTTAGTCAGACTAACAAACATGGTATTTTTTTGTACTACATAAAATTTTTTTAGGAAAGCATTTAACAAAATTGTATCTTTCCATGTAAGCATTTATTTTTAGACCATAAACTCCTCCATTGATCATAGAGATACCCAACACAACAATGTCTAAGAACTAGCACTAAATTGGCTTCTAAGGCTTCTTCCTGTCCATGGGTATGGAGAGCAAAGCAGAGTAAATAAGAAACATTATAACCAATAGGTTTTCACCTTATTTTGGTTTCTTATGCCATACTGGTCACTATTTTTTAGTTTCTCTGCTCCGCAGCCACTTTTCCCTAACTGACATATAATGATGGCTTGGAGTAGCCTCGTCATCATCACCAGACTTGCAGAGGAGCGAATGGCTCTTACCCCTGTGTCACTCCATTCTGTTGGAGAGGTAGTTTTAAACAGAAGATTGAGTTATTAATCGCTGATTAAAAATTATATTCATAGTTTAAGTCCATGTTTGATAAGAGTGTTTTTCATATAAATTAATTTCTACAGTGGATCCCAATGACGCATTGCCAAAGAAAGAAAGCAAGGAAGGAAGGAAGAGGAAGTCGGCTGACACTGAGCAGAAAGAGCCAGAGAAGAAGCCGAAGATCGAGAGGGAGAAGCAGGAGAGACGCCGCAGTGAGACCAAGGTGGAGGTGGACGGCCACATCGAGACCCACACGACGCTCAGCCCTAGGACTCCGCCTGGTGACCCGCCGGAGCCCGAAGAATTGATCAAGGTAAATTTACAATTATATCAAAACAGGCTGAAGAAGCAACTTGGAATGAAACTTATTTTACAGATGAAACTCTCTTATAGAATATTTTCAAGGGAAGTCTCCCGTAAACATGAGCCCCATAAAGAACTACTAACAGTTTAATCCCATTAGTTTTATCTGTAGAATTAGTTTTATTTTTCAATAACAATACTATGAACAGATATTTTCCTTTTACAAAAACTTTAATTGAAAGGTGCTTTCATACTGAGTTTGTTTACGCTTATTATGATAGTATATTCTGGAAGTTTGAATAAAGTCGGAAAGAGCTATTAAATCCTTATTTGAGCTTGATGTAGCCCTTAAAACAATGAATGATGATTGCAAATGTGTCTCATTACTCATTAATGAAATCAATAGATTACTTAGAAAACCTATTGAGAAGCCACTTAGTAACAAAATGGCAGTTATGATGGCAAAATGTCAATGACAAATCAAAATATTTTATGTATTTTCTAGACAATTTTTCTCACATTATTAAGAATAATTAATTACAAAAGACACACTTACACATATATAAGATAGCCATGATAGCCATCTGACCATCATAAAAGACTTTGTCAGTTAAAGTGCAAATCTACATCTATATCTCACAGAATATGAGGGCAAATAATTATGTATTGTATGATATTATTTATTTTAGGATACTATGTGTATGTAAAGTTCTTCATGCACTGTATTTTTTTTGGTATCCACTATTTTGTGGCGGACTTTTGATTTACTAGGCTAAATATCTTTGATTATGTTGGAACTCTCCGACGAATTCTCATATGAAATATTAAAAACAGGCAATACGAGCCACTGAACATGTTTCTATGACAATATAATATATATTTTTTAAGTTAAGTTTGTTGCATGTATTGTGTCATTATATTTGGGACCTAGTTGTATTCTGCTGCATGAATAGTTCTGTAGACTGGCGTCAAAATTGTTGTACATTTTGTGTTGATTTTTTTATCATAAATATGTTTTTTAAAGTGGTGAATTTTTTGAAGGCTTCATCATTGAACTGAATTGTTTGAACAACTAAAAAATTTCGACATTTTATTGAGTAAAAATTTTTATTTTTGGAATAATACTCAAGTCCAATTTTGCATAAACAACTGATGTTTGAATGATTGACAAACATACTTAAAATGTTTGAAGAATAAGTAAGATGACATTTAAATTATGACTTTGACTTGAGTATTGGTCCCCTTGGTACCACACCCTTTGGGCGCCATTTTTGGCAGATTTTTAATTGTGGATTGTCTAAAGGTCACACAGCACACACGTTAGTGTTCTCCGTGATCGGCTATTTTACTTAAGTGATTTGTGTCAAAAAAAAATTATTGGTCACCACGAAGTTGCGTAAATTTAACGTCTGCTCACGACGTTGACTCAGCAATACATCATTCCTGCGTTTCGACGCGGTATCTGTAGCGCTACCTTGAGTTAGCTACCGAAAACTTACGTACGTAAAAACCTATCGAATGGTTTTTTTTTTCATACTACCGATTTTAGTTCTTGGCGTTCCGCTAGGGGCGCTATAAATTTTTTCATAGACATTTTTTACATAGGCAATATCGAGTCTGTCACTTTTAAACTCATGGTAGCGCTACTGTACCCGCGTTTGGTTTGTTTTTTATTAGAGTGCGTTGTGTTGTGTGAGTGGTCGCTGCTTTCAGACTGGGGTGAGAGCCATCCGCTCCGCCGCAACTCCAGCGATGATGACAAGGCTACTCGTGGCCAAGCCATCATCGTAGTTAGGAATAAATAAAGTTGCAACTTCTAAAAAGCGACTTAACCGCAGATCACTGATTGCTGATGTTAATTTTTGCGTGTATGTTGGGGACCCTAAAGCGTATGTCGTATCATGACGCATAGAAAGTGTTGCACTCCGTCACCATGCGTAGAAGTTTACCCAATATTGTGTGTGGTACCACCGGCCGATCTTTAGGAGGAAAGTGACTAGCAACTGTTCCTGGGTGAAAGTGGTGCACTTTGCCAAAGGGTGTACATACAGTTAGCCAAAAATGTGGTCAACCACCCTACGGTTGAGATTCGTTTGAACGTCATGAAACAACAAGGTAAATTTTCCCTGACAATAAGATTTCGTCAGTGACTATTGTCAACCTTAGCAATCGCTGTCAAAAGTGGTAGGCCACTCTCTTGGCTGACTGTACGTGCCCACTAAGCTCAGTGATGCACCTTCTCTCGTCTTTAGGAGCGTCATGGGGATTCAGTCTTGGAAATGCCACGACGCTGCCAACCCTGATTCTGCCTTATGGTGCCGACCTATACTTAAACCTTAAATTTAAAAAGACGTGTTTCTGTGCATGTTTCAGTTTGAATAAACATTTTTCCTCCATTCTGTGTATAACGTTATTCTTCAGTATGCTGGCGACAAGTTAATCATCTTTTTGGGAATAGTTAATTTGATTAAATTGGTGACTTTTCAACACATAAATAATGAAAATTCCGCGCTACACCTATTTAAAAAAAAGTACATGGTATCATCAGCGTCGAATATTTCTTGTTAGATACGATGTGTCCCTTTAAATATAAAATACGGCTAACTGAGGCTGGTTCTTATACGCGGTACAAATTTTTCAAAAATTTCCAAAGACACCAATATCCACGACAAAATACGTTTTTCTTTATGAATGATAAATACTCCTTAATGCTGTCGGGGGGCGTCGAGCCGCCTTTGCGTTTTGTTTAAAAAAAAACACTAGTCCTGAAAAAGGGTACTTGACTAAATTCAAAATATTCAAATACGTGTGCTTTTCAGATTTAAAAAAAAATTAAGAAAAAAATAAAAACCGCCTTCAAAAATCCGACACACTTAAAATTACAAAATAATATTATACGAACATTTAAAATTATCTGAGTAGGAATTTGCTATGTATTCGAAGGCGGTGCCGTTTGTATTGCGTGAAGAAAGCACAGTGTGTGTGTTCGTTGTTCTAAAAGGTTTGTTTGGCACTTCTTGGCCTTTAAAAACATTACAAATTCCTACCCAGATAATTTTAAATGTTCGTATTATATTATTTTGTAATTTTAAGTGTGTCGGGTTTTTGAAGGCGGTTTTTATTTCATTGTCAAATTTTTTAAAAACATTTCGAATTGAGAACCTCCTCCTTTTTTTTGAAGTCGGTTAAAAGTGCCTGATTTCACTGACTTTGTTACTTTAAATACTTTTGATAGCTGTGCGTTTTGTGCGTGCGTAAAATAAATCTTTAAAATTGTTATGTCATCACATTTTTTTTTTACTAAATATTGGTTCTTATCGAGAATTGGAATGAATGAAACAGCTAAAATGCTCTTCTTTTATTACAAAATTAGCTAATATATTGCTAATTCAAGCGTAACGTTTGATTAGACAATTGAGTTTATGACTTGATTTGTAGTCAAGTAGGTAATTAAATTTAGATAAATTATACTGTAATTGGCAATGAGTCTTGAGTGCATCTTGATATTCCTTGTAAAAATTATGCTGTATTATTATGAACCACAGTCCCCATATAAATATTGCATACTGAGATTACAGAATAATAGTTGCCAATAACAACGTATCATTCATAACTATGGCTACAGTGAAAGTTATTAGTAATCCTTAAAAATTAAAAAAATACGTATAAATAAAAATAAAAAATCGTCACGAACCATTATGCATGGAAAACTTGTGGTGAACATTTCAAAATACAAATTCATGATTTACCTCTGTGGAATTTCATACTGTCGCCCTGTCGTTTGTATAAACTGTATTAAATTATTTAAAAGCGCACGGTAGTGCACATGCCAAGTTTTTTCATTTTACAATGTGAAGTTGTGTTTGTTTTTGCAGCCAAAATATATTTTGAATTTTAACAATCACAAAAAAACTGAAAATAGATCTAAATAATACACCGTGAAATTTTAGTGGTTGTTTTCCCGTGGCAGAACGATTTGCCTTTAGTAATACTATGGAATCATGCAAATAATTCCCCAAAAAAAAAATTTTTTTTTTTTTAAATTTTCAAAATAATTATTTTCCAACTTGAAAACGAGAGAAGCTATCGGTCTTTTATAAGATGTGTCGTAATCAGGTACTGCTTGCCGCATGAAAGCTGAAGAAGCTCGACACCCTAAGTCATAAAGCGGTTCGAACGTGTTTTCGAGTTTCGGTTAAACCTTTCGTAAATCGGGCATTTATTGATTTTAACAAAAAAATACTGCACAAATCTATTGTACTACTAAGATAGAATCATTTTACTACGGGAAAACAACCACTAAAATTTCACGGTGTATTTTTGATATCCAAATTAGGATTGCTTACCAATTATTCATAATTACATTTAATTAAGTTAATTGATTGCGTATGCTGCAATTGTACCTGCAAATAAATAAATAGACACATTGATGCGGATTGTGTAGCCAAGACAGTTTGAAGTTAAATTCATGCTGACTTTGAGTTTTGTATAAAATCTGGCTGATGTATTAACATAACATGATTTTACAGAGTATTTAGATAATACTGTTAAAATAACTTCCAGCGTGAGCAATTTGGTGCACAAAAAGGCATGTGCCCTGCCGTAACCAATGGATTTTATGATATATGAACTACACAGGATGTTGACCTGTTCATGCTATGAATGTTGACCTGGTAAATACATATGTGCGACTTTCATCAGGAGCCCAGTACCCTATTCCCACTTGCCCCCGGGCAAGCGCCCCAGTACCAGTCGGGCATTCCCGCCGAACTACTAGGGCCGTGCTGTAGTTGCGGCCGCTTGCCTCCTAGGGTTTGTATCCAGCTTCTACGTACGATGGTTTCAAAGGATTATTTTTTGTTGGTGGACGTTGCATGCAACAAGTTTAGTTCATAGCCAGTACCGGTCGGATCGGCATTTGTCCTGGGTGAACGTCAAAAGCGAGGCAACGCGACGCGAATCCAAAATCAAAAGTTCGTTATATAAAAAGAAGTTGAATCGCCAAGGAAAAAAATTAAACAAATAATAAGTTTGCGACAATATTTTACGCCAATTAATTGTCCGTAAATAAATAAAAAATAATTTGTACAAAAACATACGCGATCAAAATGTTCCACTCCAGAAATGATAGAAATCGATAAAAACCTATATAAAAAAATCATACTAGGTGGAACATAATAACCTCTTTCAAATAACACTTAGGTACTTTACTTTTTGCCTTGCCTTGCCTCGTTTGTCGTAACACCTAGGACAACGAGTCTCCTCTAGAAGGCTTTAAACTCACCGATAATGGGTGAGCTTGTCAATGTAGATGGTAGCAGTAAATATTTACTCCTATTTCAGTTTTCCAGCCAAGACGTCTCGAGCAAAGCACGAGAAGTGTTCTATGCAAGGATAAAGTCGAAATGTAAAGTCTCTGACTGATTTGTGTCGTGAAGACTACCTTAGCGTCCAATAGCTTAAACCTAATACAATGACACTAATAAAATTAGTGACAGTTATTCAAGTGTATGAGACGTAAAAAAATTAAAAAAAAATTGTCATCATAGTATGCTCTTATCAAATGTCAAATGGATAATTCTGCTATTAAAGACTCCCTGATCCCATTAATCCCTAATTCATGGTAGTTACCAACTCCCGTAGTCCGTTCCGTCAAATTAAATTTAACACCATGAATGATATCCAAGTACACCTTAAATATTTTGTTACTAAAAAGTGCTACACATAACGATCGTCGTACAAATTTAATTAAAAAGAACATTGAGTAGACACGAAAAAAAACAGTAAATAAATGCATGCAAAAAAAATCTTTTCCTTCGATAAAGTTCCCTTTCAATAAAATCTAAGCCCTTTTTCATCTCATGATCACATTCCAAAGTAAATTAAGTTAAAATAATCCTTATTGCCAAATTACTAAAGTCCATTTCTCCTTGCAGGCCCTCTTGGAGTTGGAGTCGAGTGCATCTAGCGACGAAGCGGTTCGCGAGAGGATAGCTTCCCTCCCCCCAGAAGTGTCTGAGATACAATTATTGTCTAAGTTAGAAGGTAAAATGACACCTTATTATCGCATCAACTATGTACTATCGATCATTAAGCGTTTATATGAAGTGTCCATGTTCCTACGAAATAATAAAGTTGATTAATCTTCGGAGTGTGGTTTGTTTCATTTATCTCATGGAGTTGTAGGAACTACCCATATGTTGACAGAAATGTTCATTTGTCTGTATCATCAATATATTCTAAACGTATTCACGAATTTTGTACAGATTACTTTTGCTCAGTTAGCTGCACAACAGTGTACTAAGATTCATAACCGCATAATGATTTTTACAATTTCTTCGGTCTTAACTCTGAATTTGATGTAAACACAGAAATTTTGTCAATAGCCTTGCCAAAGCTAAATGTTAAGATATAACATTTAAAAGTTATACTTTTGTAAGTAATATAGCTACAAGATTAGAGTTGCTTTATTTTAGTTTTCTGGATACTAATACTTCCATAACTTTAAAATATATAAGTTTAACAAACAAGAAGTAAATAATTTAACTTACTTTTTAGCTTCAACTGATAATAAATTAGAGACCTAATTTTCTATACAATGTTCAGTACAGGAAACACACACATTACACAAATGTAAAAAAAAAAACTTCAAAAAACTCATTACTCTACTTGCCTATCCTACTCACTAATTTGAATTCTTCAGTTTTTGTGCTTGGTTGGTTTACTAACACTTTATACTAGAGGCATATTTTGGATTAGATCGGTATGGCACACATATTGTAGTTTCAATAAAAAGGCAATAAAGTAGTAATCAACACGTATCACAATGATTTGTGTTTTCAAAACGCACAATGGGATATATCAATTAATTTCCTGCTTTGATTTCGATAGTTCATTAGTTTTTGTTGATTTATCAGTTTTCCATTATTTGCAATTTGTTGCATCTGTACCTGATAGGTTTATGATGGATAAATCGTAGCTGAAGTCTGTTTGTCAGTCATATTTACTAAAACTTATCAGGTAGGGATGTAATAAGCAGCGTGATGGACGAATATTCGCATTCATCAATATCAAAATGCAATATTCGTTCGTTACTAATAGACATCCATTGGAAGCTATCCATCAAGCGTGGAACGCGTTCACAAAGCCTCAAAGGAAATTGTATTTTATGAGCACTATTTTAAGTCCATATTCCAACGTATACGTCACGTAAATCCGGACGTATGCCACAGGGAATTCCTAGAAACCTGTGAATACTAGCATAGGCTTAAAATACTGGGAAATAAATCACACTCCATCGTAGCCTTGTAAATTCGCGCCATAACGCGCTGTTGTATTGATTTCATGTATTCCTTTTCACGCATAAACAATAAATATTTAACAACTTCCATTGCTACAGCAGCTTTTTAACTAGTTATATTGAGAAGGTAGCTAAGACAAATCTTGTCCGGATTAATGATTCTGGTGGAGCTCTGACCTTAAATGTGGCCTAATTAGAGAGGTCTATATGAAACAGCCAATCAATGACTCATATTCTTCCTGTTTTATTTCTCTATACGACTTTGGACGTAAAGCAGACCTCTGTTGGACCTACTATAAGTAGTACTGAGCTTGCACAGCTACGGTGCTGCCATCTAGGCAAACCTACCTGCATAACACATGTAGGGTGCCTATTTACAGGAATATTGGTGTAGTAGGTATGCAAATTGACTTGATTGGCATGAAATTGGCACGAGTGGCGCCGCCAACAATGGTTTGAGAACTAAATTTGTTATGAGAAGCTGTCAATGCAAATTAGGTCTCTTTTACAAGCAAGTGTGCATATAGATTTAGACATTCAGTTTCGGTTCAGCGATATTATGCTAACTTCTGGCCAATCAATAATTTGCACGTACAATGCCCACAAAGCTCATGAAAGTAGTTGACAGACGGACGGACTTTAACCGAAATCTTCTATTGCAGATAAGGAATCGGCGCTAAGTCTCAGCGCGGTGGTCAACTCTGCAGTGGACCTGTTGGCTGAATACAACCTGAGGCTGACTGAGGAGTTGGAGAAGAGGAGGAAGGTGGCGGCCATGTTGAGGGACTTCGCGCAGGCGCAAAGGGACTTGGCTAAACAGGCCGAGACGAGATTGGAGGTTAGTACCTAGGTACCTACACTTATATATGGTCATGGTGTATGTAGGTATGTCCAGTGGTTCCGGGTGAAGAATTCGTGAGGAGACTTGCACATCCAAAACAAGTTAGGAACGTGGCGTTTTAGGGTTTTTTATTTAATTTACTGAGCTCGATGTGGCACAAAAATATTTTATTAATCCTGGAATTCTTTTCATCTATATAGAGAGTACTTTAGACCATATTGTATATGCCATATAGACAGAAATTTGATTTCCAATTTCTAAGATATAATTATATTTCAATTTTCCAAAACTTTCCGCTGTCGGCGGCTTCCGTTCTAGTGGTGAAAAATAATGTATAATTTAATTATTTTTATTTTTCAACCTTTCAGGAATACAACGTGAAACTACAGAAAATATACGCAGTGAAAGCGGAAGTGAAGTCGCACATAGAGAATTTGCCGGATGTGTCACAACTTCCGGACGTCACGGGCGGGCTGGCCCCGCTGCCCTCAGCCGGGGACCTATTCAGTATCTGAGGGGGTCTCAGGGACCCCCACTAGTTAGATGATCTTCAAATTAACTGACCAGAGTCTGAACCCCTAGGATCCGAATATTAGTCTTTATGGGTCGACACGCGATATTAGGAGTAGCAAATACATAGCTCCTTACTGTCCGACGTTTAAAATCATACCCTAGGAACCGAGTTAGTTAGTTGACCTTCGAACTAACAGACCACCGCCTGGGACTCCCCTAGTTAGCTGCTTCAATACTAAAACCCTTAGTATCGAGTACACGGGCTACACGCGACAGCTACAAACGCCGTCACAAGATGCAAGAAAATGCCACAAAGATGGCTGAAGCTATTGCCAATGGTAAACACTTGCAATGTATAAAAACTAATGAAAAATGTCTGCAGTGGCGTTTTGTGGCTGTGACCGGTGGCCCGTGTGTACACAACTACTATCGGACGTTCAGATTTGGAAACTACTTCTTCTGTCACTGTCAAATGCTTAGGTTAATAAAGAGGCTGAGTGTAGTTTCCAGATACGAAACAAAGTACGAAGCAGTTTAATAGGGAGACGGGGATCGGTAACCCGCGGCCTGCTAAGGTCGTAAATATCAAAACCAACATAATATAATACGATTACCATTTGAAGGGTCCACTGCAATAATGATGAATGTCCATTGTCTTTTGTTTTAAGATAATTCATCATCATCATCAGCCCATTTCTGTCCATTGCTGGACATAGGCCTCTCCAAATGCACGCCACTTCTCTCTATCCTCGGCCACTCGCATCCAGTTCCTACCAGCCGTCCTGCGCAAGATAATTGGGTTTTAAATTTATAAATGGTGTAAAAAAGCTCAGACCTGAATATAATAAAATGTTGTTTATTAAAGTTAAAGTAAATGTAATGCGCAGTTTGTAAACAAGATTTCTAAATACATGTTTAACTGACCGAATAGCATTACTAGTTAAGAATAAAATTTTTTTGGACATTAATCATTATTGCAGTGGACCCTTCATTTGGAATCGCGTCTTCATTTTCTTCGTGGCCTTTACCCGCCAAACGTTGCCTACCCTAGATCACTCCTAAGGGCTATATGTAGCAGTGCCGAATACATAAAAGTTCCTTTCATCTCCGTCGCTAGAGGTCGCTCTGAAAGGAACGACATTTTACATTTAGATAAAGACAGAAGAAAATAATAAAAAAAATGTCACAATATTTTACTTTGCATTATAGCATTATATACATACCTGTTTTCAACATATCCTTTATAATTCCGTCAAATGATTAACATTAAATCAAATTAAAATCCTTCCAAAATGTTTCATGGGCGATGTTTTTAGTATACATCGCATTGGTGAATGTTGTTTAATGGAGCTGGTGATAATTTTACCTATCCATAAAAACTTTTAAGTATACATCACAATATTCTTAAAAGCTCGTGCGATAGATCGAACTGGATTGTTTTACAAATATGTAAATTGTATGTTTATTTGGGAATTGTAACATTATATCTTTTTCAGTCACATGCTTTTTGTTTTTCAAAATTTAACCTTCTGTATATATTTTAACTATATTTTGATGAGTTTACCGTATTCATTGATAAAGGGTACTCACTCTACGGAGCGTATTTTTAACTGGACAATTCCTAAACACTCTGTTCTTATAAACGACGAAACGAAACTTGTAATCCGAAGATTTAATAAATTTTATACTTATAGTGGACGGACATCAAATTTATTCAATAATGTAGGTCAAAATTGTTTATAAACTATCTTATTATAATATGAAAATCGATGCTAGGTATTACCGAAAACAACTTAGTAACTAGTAAATATAACTTTCTAGCTTTGGTACTAACTATGTCATAAAATAGATACCATAGTTCAATTGAAATTAGCTTTTTACAGTAAGTATGCGTACGTAACATTCATTGGCCGGCTTGGTTGGAGGTCTGTTTTGTGCATTAAAGACGTATTAACATACATGGGAACTTGTATCCTCTGATATCTTGATGTATACCTTAGAACCAATTCGTTTCCATGGACCTTTGCAACGATTGTCCTAAGTTTATTAGGTATAAACAGCTCTCTCTATTACGAAGATCATAATAGAGCAACAGAGCCATTCTAAACCGACCAAGTTATGGAGCATGCCATATCAGCCTATTTCATAAGTAAAATAAAAATTGTGCCTTCAAATTGTCTTCATAATTCACATAGCCTGGCCCACCCTTTTGTTTATTATATTATGATAAAATTGTACTCCGATTGTTGTTGGATAGAAGCCCTTCGTACATAAGGCTACCCTAATCGTCAATATGATTCACTAGCGACTACTGCTTATATAAATCTAAATAAAAATAAAGTATACGAAGTGTAGCGTTCTGTACGAAAGGCCGAAAGTAGTGGACCCCTGGCGGTAAAAAGATGCAACTTTGATTTGTAACGGTATAAGATGGTGGTTTTCTTATGGTTATTATGTTTGGTTATGAAAACATGATTTATGGAAAAGGAAACTTGGATTTGTGACATTTAATCAAATTTTCTACATGTCCTGTGTTTGTTATATCATCATCCTATTACATATTAGCCAGCATATTATTAATTAAGAATAACTTGTTTTTTAGACTTAAGTTCAGACATCAGACTCCTAAATTATACGTATAATTTGACATGTTATTAGTTATACGATTGTATGGTACAGATATTTTATGGTATAAAAATTACCCTCCTTTCTGCAGTTATGTAGATATTGGATAGTTTCTTCCTGTTTTTTTAGTACATAATGAAACCATTATATCTGTAAATTTTTGTGTGATTATCAATTATCTTTCTGTTTTGATGGTGTTCCTACATAAAATAAAAAGACATTAAAACATAAAAACAGAATTAAATTCTCACTTCATTATACAATATGTGTGAGTAAATAAAGTTTGTGTACATATGTTATTAGTTATGTACAACTTGGACTTAATCACATTTTGGTTTACACTATTTTAGGACTGATATATTTAAGGAATTATAAATTAATGTTTCACAGTACCAAGTCATTTAAACTGTTGAATACGAAATAGCTGGTTATTGAAGTTTGTTAGCCAAATACCTACTTAGTAATATAATTCGGTGCGTGCTAGTTAATTTATTTAGCAGCCACAAATCAGAGGTGTATAGCTAGATATTATTATGGAAATATAAATTTTGTTATATTAACAATGTATTGGTGTTTTATTTTGAAATTTCCCCGAACTGATAAATACATATTGAATGAAAAGTAGTGCTTTCAAAAGCCATGTAAGTACATACTGCAAATCTGTGTAATATCAAAAGAAAAATGTATAACATATACATTATGCTGTAGGAATGATAATATTTTTGCTTAGCGGATTCAATTGAGTAGCTGTGAATAAAAGTAAAAATGAGGTACACAAACGAGTAATAAATAACATAATCCAAGAGGAGATTTCCTTGATTAATGAAACTTTTTTGATTGATTTTTTTTTTGTTAATAAATAAATCAAATAACATAAGGGGTGAAAATGTCAGTATTGGCGGATTTTTTAACGGATTTTGACAGTATTTTGGGACAAGTATTGGAGCTTTATTTATTTGATTTTATGAGAATATACCTATCTCTAGTATGAGCGAGAGCGTGGTGAGTAGATCTTACATTACAAGATTTTCTGTTGAAGTATTTTATGTAACCGTAATAAGTTATTGTGATTTTCAGAGTACGCGAACTAAAACGATAAGTGAGTCTGGTGAATCGACATCGACAGACACCTTTTTAGTAAGTACCTTTTACATAATAGACCTAGTTACCTATTTAATACATTATAGAGAGGCCATCTAGCGTTGCCTATGGTTCTACAGTTCAGTACCCGATAAGACCCAAGATAAATCTTTTAGCTGTGGTCTAACTACGGGCTCTGATAGTTTGTTGTGTAGCGCAACGTATCGTGCGGGAGAAGAGTTAAGGACCTATGTAAGATAAAGGCAAGTTATTCACAAAAGAATTCGGATTATTTGAAATGAAATCTGAACTAAACAATCCTCCCACGTGGCAACAGATTAAAACTAAATTACCCGTGGTGAAACTAATAAGACGTCCGACCGATTCCTCTGATTGTCAAATTTGAGATTAGCCAAGTGCGCAGGGCATATTATAGTGCAAAAGAATGCACGCAAAATCAAGTGCGCTCTCTGTTCCCTTACTTTCATAGTTCAGTGAGAACTGGTGGTGAAACTGTTAAGCATACTAAAATAGGACCACACCAAGACCGAGTCTGTGTCAGAAAGTTTTTCTTCACCAATAGACCTTCGAAACACATGATTAGGTAGGTACAGTATCAACTCGGTACAGAACATGCAACTAGTGGCGTAGTGGCGTGACTCGTACTAGCAGTAGCTATTCCAATACCAAATAAAACTTAGGTTTTGCTGTATAGTTATCAACATCTATCTACCAAATGCCTCTTCTAGACGACCGACAGATGGAGCCACAGCATCAGCTACCGCCAGCTGGTCACTTCATGCTGCTGCGGCATCCTCCAGTTGTTCTGGCACCCGTACGCGCACGACCTGCGGCGGCTGGTGCCCTTCATCTGCCTCTACAACGTCTTCAGCGTCTTCATTGGCTACCCCATGTTCTATCTTGAGCTGGCTTTGGGCGTTGTCACTAAGAAGGGCGTGGTGCGGTGCTGGGATCTCGCTCCAGTTGCTAGAGGTAACTTGACTACTTACTTGTAGGTAGTTCAGGAGTCACTTAGCAAGGGACTCGTAAGGCGTGTCATAATGAGAGACACGTCAGTTGTGGCATCAAGTGTACCTATCAACCTCCAAGGTCGGGCTTTAGCATTGTGTCGTATGCTGTGTGTGACAATTTGTGTCGACGAGAGTACCTACCTAATTCACTAGTTGTGTCAATCTCTAGGGCTCGCTCTCAGGAGCCGGCGTGTCAAGGCTACATATGGGCGTACGAGGCTGACACAACATAGGTACCTACTCGTAACATATTTGATCTGATTCCGTGGTAAGTAGCTTAAGCACTTGTGTTACAGATATCTGCGGATACACAAATAAACTTAAATATTATATTTAACATCACACCCAGACACGGAACAAACACCGATGTTCATCACGCAAATATTTGTCCCGGGTGGGACTCGAACCCACGACTCTTGACATCGCCAGCCAGGGTCACTAACCACTGTTCCACCGAGCTACTCAGCCAGAGAAATACCATCCAGGTCTCGGAGTCAGCATGGTGGCGTGGGCGGCGTGGGGAGCGCTAGCGCTGGGCACGGCGGCGGCGTGGTGCCTGGCGATGTTGGTGCACTCGCTGCACTCCTTCCTGCCGTGGCTGCATTGTGCGGCGGCCGCCACCCCGGCCTGTGCGGCCAGGCACCGCCCTCTTGCCAGCGGGAGCGAGACCCCGGCGCAGTCTTTCTTTTTGTAAGTTAACTCCATCTATGTTACTTCCTTTGCATTATGGCGATTGACAAGAATTAGCACCAGAAAAGTAGCTATTCAAGCATACCACGGTTATGTAGGCTGCTTACTAAGGTATGGAATTGTTTTATGGGGAAATTCTTATCACATAAGAAAAGCGCTTATAGCGCAAAAACAATGCATAAGAGCATTATGTAATGTTGATTCTCTCACGTCATGTAGGCCACTCTTTAAAAAACTAAGAATTTTAACAATATCCAGCTTGTACATATATGAAATATGCGTTTTTGTTCGAAATCATCAACATTTATTTAAAACACGAATGCAAACATATAATTGTAAAACCAGATACCCTAACAGATTAACGCTTAATTCGGTAACAACAGAGCTTTATAGTAGAAATAGCCATCAAATGGCCATAAAAATATTCAACAATTTGGACGAGAATATTAAAAGTCTACCTTTAGCGATGTTTAAAAGGAAACTTAAATTATGGCTTATTGATAATCCCTTTTATACAGTCAAAGAATACTTTGAATTTGATAACGGCCCATGAAAAAATAAAAGCATTGTCATGATGTTAGTTAAGTACCTACAATGAGATTATTGTATAAATAGTAAATAAGTGTTAGAATAAGTATACCTATTATTTTGCATGCCAGATTCTGGTTGAATGTGTGAAACCATGTTAATTTTAAGATCTTTGTACCACATTTAAAGCAAATAAAATTTTATCTTATCTTATCTTTGGATTTTTTGATGATAATGTCACCAAAAAAGTTTGGGTAACTATCACCTATGCTGAATTATTCAGAAAAAGAAGATTTTCGTACCTAACTGACGTTGCATGAACGGTTATTTTTACCCATTATAGGTGAGGATTATACTCGTAGTAATAAAAATAATAATTAGATTTCATCTGCTTGATCCATGGGTAATGGCTCTTTTCAAATGCATCAGAGGACTTTCAAAAGAAGTTAGTGTAGGTACACTTCTTTTAATCATCCATTACACTCACAGCTTTATATTGAATTTTACAGCCATGAATCAGGATTAAAAAGTTCCCTCATGAGGGGTTGGTGGACGTATCAAATCACCTTTGAAACGGAGAAGTTACGTGTCACGTGTGAGGTCAAGGCGCTTGGCAAAAAGGCATTTTGTTTTCTTCAGCAACTTCGTGCTGGATCTAAAACGCGAAGGCTTGGCTGGCGGGCTGGGCAGCGTGGTCTGGGAGCTCAGCGTCTACCACGTCATCTCCTGGCTGCTGATCTACTTTATAGCCATCAAGCGGATCTATAGCTATTCGAAGGTGATGATGAGGAATTTTTAACAGCAATCGAGCTAAACTTAGATGAGAGTCAAAATGGCGGGTGGGAAAGGAAACATACCTAAACCTAGCACACTAAAAATATGTACCTAAAATTTACTTTTTTGTAACACGCTCTAAAAAAATTTACTTATTTTCTTCAAAATAATATTCAATATAAACACCCATACATATTATATTTTATTTCTTTTCAATCACCATAAATTGTAATTACCTACACCAAATATAAGTACCGAAAAGTACTTCAAGTAAAAAAAATAACCAACATGATCAGTAGCATAGTTTCTGAGTAATAAAACAATCGTGTTTTGTTTAACCCTTTAACCGCCAATGTTGGATTTTTCTTACAATTACCTAAATTTGTTGGGCCACCAAAATTGTTCTTGATCTTGTTCAAAAAAAGTAATTGCCATGTCATACGGTTTGAGTATGTCACAGTAGAAAAGAGAAATAAAATACTAGGGTACCTACCTAGTTAGGGTATTTACTGTTAATAAAAATAAGGTAAGCTCGAACAGTCCAGGGCCCAAGAGTGGCACCTGTTCAGAATAATGACCATTCGAGCTTTCCAGATCCGTTTAACCTTCTACTTGTCTCTACCCTCCCGCTATTCAATGCATGCATAGATGGTGCTGTTCAAAGACGTAATGATGTACTTTATGCTGCTGTGCTTCGCGATCGGCGCTCCGCGGCTCTCCGGCGCTGCCACTATGTTCAAGGAGTGCGATTGGGGCGTCCTATTGGAGAATATGCAGGTACGTTATACTCAAATCCATAGAAATTTTTGTAGCAATGTCCGTTGCATAAGATTTGAGACTTTCCTCGTCTATTTCATCTAAAGATAGAAAAAGTATTTATTCAGTTACATACTTGTCACACAAATTTATATTTTAATTTGTAGATATCGCGTTATTATAGTAATCGAGTTGTAACAATCCCACTGTCAGTTGCTTTCACTCCCATAGGTTTAATCACTTTTCGAAATAACAAAAAAATGTTATCGTATAAAATTTTCACCTAAGGTCTAAAATTTAGTAAAATGCGACATAGGTACAAAACAAAAGTAAGTCTTCCTACTCGTATCTACCATACCCACAACGAAGAAATTTTTTTACTGTACCAACCTACTTGAAAATAAGTGTCTGAAGGGCAAGTTATAAATATAATAAATATAAATATAAATATTTCACAACATCACATACATTGATCTGATCCCGTGGTAAGTAGCTTAAGCACTTGTGTTACGGGTATCAGAATCAACAGTGGATACACAAATATACTTAAATATATTTAATAATACACCCAGACACGGAACAAACACCGATGTTCGTCACACAAATATTTGTCCCGAGTGGGAATCGAACCCACGACTCTTGGAACCGTAGGTAGTAAGCCTGGGGTCACTAACCACTGTTCCACCGAGCCAGTTTGCGCGCGGCCTCCCGTATCTGCTGGCCCTAAAAGCGTCCGCGGTCGTCACCCACGCCACTCTTCCTTCACAGATATGGCGCGACGCAGTAGAGTACTCCCTCCTAGAGATGGCGGTGGCTCAAGGCACGCTGGTGATGGTGGGCGCGCGCTGCCCGCGGCGGCGGCACGGGCTCGGCGGCACGGCGCTGCTGAGCCTCGCCGCGGCCAAGGGCGGCGCCGTCACCAGCTCGTTGGTGCTGGGCGCGGCGCACGGCGCGCTAAGATACGACTATGACACCAATAGCACTAACGTTTGGGGCGGTGAGTGACACTTCACTAATAGGTATGATAACTATTAGTGACTCTAATAATAAGTATAGTTTCTTTTTTGAATTTCATAGTAAATAAGTAGGTAATTTAAATCGTCTGTTCCTATTTATGATAGTAAACGAAAAAGAAGAAAAAAACTACTTTTAGATAGGTTTAATGAAGCCAGGTCTTACACAGTGACTTATAATAGAGCTGCAGTATGATGGTGTTCTAGGATCAAAAATGGTAAGTAGGTACTTAGACAGTGCAGGTAAGGTTGTCGTACCTACATTGTCTTACATAGTTAGTAGCAACACACACGGTGAAGGTTCGTGGCAGTAGAGTACTCCCTCCTAGAGATGGCGGTGGCCCAAGGCATGCTGGTGCTGGGCGCACGAATAGCACTAACATTTGGGGTGGTAAGTTACAATGTAAATGGCAAGCAATAGCAAGCAACAATAATATTGATGATCTTCAACCGATTTCGGTTATCGTGACCAATCACAAGTGTGAGATCGAATCCTCTTTAATATTGCGGTGTCCAGTGTGCTCTAATCAGGTCATCATCTGATATTTTATTAGGTTTCCAATAGCCATTTGTATAGTAGGCAGTTTACTCTTAAAACTACTGTAGCGCTACCATGAGTTTAAAAGTTACGGACTCGATATCGCCTACGAAAATATTTCTATGAAAAACTTGTACAGCGCCGCTGGTGGTTACGCGAAGAACTAAAATCGGCCGTATGAAAAAAACAACTCGATAGGTTTTTAGGTAACGTAAGTAAGTTTTCGATAGCCATCTCATGGTAGGCACTCTGTAAGGCTACCATGAGTTTAAAACTTACGCATTCGATATCGCCTACGTAAATATGCCTATGAAAAACTTGTACAGCGCCGCTGGTGGTTACGCGAAGAACTAAAATCGGCCGTATGAAAAAAACAACTCGATAGGTTTTTAACGTACGTAAGTTTTCGATAGCCAACTCATGGTAGGCCCTCTGAATACCGGCATGTGCCGGGTCGTTTCTCTCCCCAAACTTAATCTAATACTCAATGGGTAGGTATCTACAAATCCTTGATTACCTACCCACCCACGGGATTGCGTTAGTCCAGAGGTAGGTAGAAGGTCCAAGTGCCCGATGACGCAACTTAGGATTTGTTTATTCCATGAAATTATTATTTAATTAAATTTTAATATTTATGGTTTCTATTATTCTCAGGTGCTTCAGCGTCCATGGTCCTGTGGGCGGACTACGTCAGTCGTATTCCCGGCAGTCAGTTTTGGTCGGCGTTGTTTTTCTTCTTGATGTTTATGCTCGCTATAACTTCTACGGTACCTAACGTATTTATATTACCTATACTTATCATTATTTAAAAGATGATCAACACGAGTTAAGGACTCGTGTCAATTCAAGTTGGGGTAAGATAAAGTTGAATTTAGTCGCTAGACATTTTAACACGCATTCAATTTCCGCATTGAAATGTCTACAAAAATAGGACTCGGGATAGGTAATCCTTACTAATATTATAAATCCAAAAGTAACTATGTCTGTCTGTCTGTTACGCTTTCACGCATAGAGTACTGGACCGATTTAAATGAAATTTGGTATAGATATAATCCAGAGCCTAGGAAAGGTTATAGGCTACTTTTTAACCGACTGCGCTATAAGGAAGTAATGTTTTACCTGTTTAAACGTCTCTACACGGACGAAGTCGCGGGCGGAAAGCTAGTAAGTATGCTATAAATAATAATAAATGGCTAATATTTTCCAGGCACTCCTGATACATACGATCATGTCGACTCTGACCGGCCACTCGATACGGAAGATCGCATGGGCGTTTTTGATTTTCATTTGCTTCTTGTTCTGTCTTATTGGGACTATGACGCTATGTACTCAGGTATCTATTTATTTATATACATTTAGGTAACAAAAGCAGTTAGGCCAGGTACCTCTACGTGTTTAGGTATAATGAAAACCGTCGTAATAGTAGAACTACTTTTTGAGAACGCTGTGTCTCCTAACTTAAGTAAATAGGTACCTACCTACCTAAGGTACGGTACGTATACTTAAGTATTTTGTTGTGGGGCTTAATAGTGTTTAAGTACCTAAGTATTTATTTTACAGACGTTCTTCTTATTTGTTTCCGTGACATTGTCTATTTCTCTCATTACCACACCCTTATGCCTCCAGGGTGGCTTACACATAGTAAACTTTCTGATGGAGTGGCCGATGTCCAAGCCCCGCCCTCTGATAGCGGGTGCAGTGGCCGCCGTCATCACTTACCTCTACGGGCAGACCACGTTCTGCGAAGACGTCTACTTTGCCGTGGGGGAGTACCCCAGCGTCTTCCTCAGGGTCTGCTGGGCTGTCACGCCGCCATTTTTGCTGGTAAATATTTTTTTATTGCCCATTAACAAATTGTAAGCCCATCGGTGAGTCTAGCGTACTTTTCTATTCCAGCAAAAACAAAATTACGAATTTGGGCGTGAGAGCCATACGCTCCCCCGTGAGTCCAGTGATGCTCAAAAAGCATCGATGGCCGAGTGGTTAAGGTCGTTGCTTGCCAGAGAGAGGTCGCCAGTTCAAACCCTGCCACGATTATTCGACGCTTTAACGGTGAAGGAAACCTGCACACCGACGAAGAATTTCTTAGGTTGTTTAGTCAACAAACCCGCTCTTGACCAGCGTGGTTGACTAAGACCTTATCGCCCTAATTTAGGGTAGACCCGTGCCCCAGCAGTGGGGACGTATATGGGCTGATGATGATGATGAATATCTTGTCTCTCCAGTTAGTGTTCCTGGGCAGCATGGGAGCGCGCGCGGCGGGCGCGGCGGCGGCCGGCTGGGCGCTGGTGGCGGTGTCCCTGCTCCCCGCGCCTGTGATGGCGCTCTTCTACACCGCCTTCAAATGCAGAGTTCGGGTGAGGGGGAACCTACCAATGAAGGGTTGTTGACTGAAGGGGAAAAATTGCCTTTTGGGGCCAAGTAACCCAGTAGTTGGTGTAACCCAGTCGAAACGTCGGGCAGTAAGTAGCTATGTAATTTGCTACTCCTAATATCGCGTGTAGACCCATAAAGACTATACTCTTCTTCAGCTAAGATGATCCCTGTGACACTTCATTGTGTTCTGAACCACGCATCTTACGATTGAAAAACGAAAATAATTTTATTGCGGCGTCATTAGGAAAAATATTAAGTTAAATATTTTTATACTTTTAAATGACGAACAGTATCGTTTAGTTTAATTTAATGTAATAGAACATTAAATAAAAAACCTATGCAGTTCGTATACCTACGTAGAATGGAACGTTCTCGACGAACTCTGCCTAAGTTCCATTCTACGTAATACGAACTGCATAGGTATTTAAAAAAAATATAAATTACTTTAAATTAAACTAAACGATACTGTTTCCCTTTTAAAAGTTTAAAATTATTTATATTTTTCCTAATGCAGCCGCAATAAAATTAAATAAGTGTGCAATAAAATTTTAATTAGAACCTATTGTTTCAGAATATCGTGGGCAACGAGAAATAAATTATGTGCCATAAGTCTTTCGACTGATGAAGACTGATGCGGGCTGCGTGTCGATGCTAAGTGTTATAATTTAAAAATGTAATTGATGAGGCATTTATTCCAATAAAACATGAAATTCTGATGACACCATATTTTATTCACAAAATTTTCATAACACCAATTTGTTACCAAAATAAAGGATTATTTTATAATTAGTCATACACACATATCCACATAACAACTTAACGTCAGTCGTAATAAGCGACGCCTCGCATGCAGTGATATTTTTTTTGTCTTTTTCTTTTTCAAATCGAACATCGCCTATTACGACCGACAGGAGTATTTTTTACACAATATATATTTTATTTAAATAAAATAGTTCTCAAACATAAAATACATATTCAGTTGCAGTTTCATTGAGGAAAAAACACTCCTAGGTAATACAATACAGCCTTGGATCTTATCACTAAAATTAACTGTAACTTAAATATGAACCTCTCATATAAAAATAATAATAAAATTAATGTTATGCATATTACATACTCTAAAACCTAAGTAGATAGACCGCCAACATGTTTCATTTATTCTGTTACCCCATTGTACATCTATATGCATAAGACTATTGCACATTTAACTATACAAGCAATAAGAACAGCTATTTCGTATAATTTCGCGTTTGAAAGGTAACGTAAGTTTTAAAATATTCGATAAATATCAGTAAACAATTGCACCAGACGATTTTTTGGGGGACTAGATGGTTAGTTGCTAGTGAAATCCTTGTTCGAAGTTGTTAATGCATTAAAACTTGCGCACGTAGATTGCATCGTTGTTATAATAAAATGATACATTTTTTACATTATTTTGATCGTACCCATTGCACGACAAAATACCACAATAACTCAAGGTGGTCAAACTACATAATTTGTCAAACTGATTGACAAGAGTAAAAAAATACTGTTGGTCAAACTTAGTTGTGATTTGACCATCTATTTATATGAAGAGCGTAGTTTGCTTGTCCGAATGTATCACTTTACTATAATAAGAGCATTAACACAGAATTCATTCGAACAATGATACTGAAATAAGAATGGACGATTGTGCTAAAAGAGAGCGGGTCATTTAACTTCTATTATTTAATAAAATTACATTTAACATTACAAACTCCTTAGTAATTATGTATTATTTATTACCTACAATATAAGCTCTCATATTAAATAAATACATTAAGCATTTGATAAAAAAGCTTCAGATTAAAATGGTATTCGTACTGAAAAGGCAAATTAATAGAAACTATGGTGTGGCGGCAAACAAGGGTAAAATTGTAAGCAAAACATTGAATATTCGCTCTCAATTCGTTCATTAAAACACGTAAGTTCATAATGTAAGCAACTTGTGTTGGCACATAGCGATGTAATCATGCATTCTTAGCTGCTCTCTTCTATAAAATACGAACTAAAATATTTCGATTTCTCTCACAACTATTTTGATCAGATTTTTAAAAACTATCATCAGGAACGCTTACTAATCGATAACTTTTTAAAACTGACGTATATAAATTTAACATTTTTTAAACCTATATTGAAATAATTTATCGTAAATAATGAATGAGTGATGAAAATAACGATTATAATAAATGATTCATTTGGGTCGTTTAGATACAAATACTAGTGGACTATACATAATGTTTTAAAGATTCACATGTAATATTTATGAGTCAATATATTAAATATTATTGCTAACTGTCATTTATAACAGCAGAAGTCCCTAATAGCTATGTCACAGCCAACTGCGAAAGGATCAATTCATACTTGTTTATAAATGCCAGAGTTAGCTAGTTAGAACCATTGAATGAATCCTAACAGACTGCAAATCGGAGTAGAAGTGTAATAAATATTTGATTAATACCAAATGATGTATACGATTATACAATAATACCAATACGGTACAAATATTTAAAAACTAGGTAATGACGTCATAAGAATATCATAGGCAGGCTATTGTCTTATCTAAGAACTAAAATGAAGTGAAATACCGAGTCCAGCTCATACCAAACATGTTCCTAAATGAGGTAAAACAATATTTTACAATTTCTACTCAGATCGACAATCGCAAGAGGTTCGACACAATCAAATATAGACACTAAACTATTCAATAAATATGCAACATAGACGCTTAACTAAAAGGCAGTTGTTACAATAAAACCTTACTGGCTACATGTGCTCATTCTATGTTAAACAATAGCCGACTCTTAGTGACCCTGCTTCAGTCTTTCTCAATAACTGTACTTCACTACACCATGCCTGTCGAGCAGGGGCGGACCAGGGTTGGGCCCTGGACTGAATATAATCCACAATGCTTGGCTATAGGTATACATACACTATATCACCTTTTTACAAGCCTGCTTGTGGGTTTGGACATCGGAGGACATTTCAGGGGAATAACAATCCGCCCCTGCGATAATGGGGACTAAATCGACCATTTATGCCGAAACTAGATTGAAGGCGACCCCAGAAGAGCCAGACTCGAGAAATTTTTGAAAGTTTGTTCCCTAAATTGACGTTTACGTTTTATATCCTTGTTTCATCCAAATATCAGTCTTGTGTAGTGACTATCTGAGCTGTCATATAACTGAGTGGTTACATCAATGTTACCAACAGATATGGCATCTGCAACATCACGATTCTATTTTTCCATTATCGAGTCAAGCCCGTTTTATATCATAACTTATTGAGTGAGGTGTAGTGTACAATTCCTTCGGGCTACCATGCGAAAATCTAAGATATTTGTGCAACTAAGTGTAGTTTAGTTGTGTGGCCTCAACTTGCCTCGAGGGCGCATAAATTCGTGAACAGTTCCTCTAGGGAACCTGTGTTGAGTAAGATAAATAAGTAGTTGTATCAATAAATAAGTATTTGTATAGGGTTACCGATATATTGTGCACTTAGTGAGTCGGATATATTTTTTTTTTCATCTAATGGTGTTGTCACACAGTGTTTAGAAAATTGCATTTGCAAACCTTTACAATATTTGGAAACATGACTTCGTGTTGCACTTTCGATCCAAGTTCCGAGTCATGTTTACAAACGAATGATAAAACTTGTTTTGTTATGTTATAATTTGTTACAATTTTATTTAAAAATATTTACTAACATTACCTAACACGAAAACATTTCTAACACTGTGTGGCATCACTATAAGACAAAATAAAGATGATTAGTGGCAAATAAATCATCCTGATTGTAATCGTTTTGGATGTTAATTTACCAGGACACTTATTTCTGTAACCCTAGAAACTCATATGCACTGGTATTTTTATAACAAATCAATGTTACGCATTTAAGTGTTGTGTCCGAGATTTGTACAAGGATAATGGCTATACTTCATTTTGGATACATAACCCATATATTTCGCCACTTTCAACGTATAGTATACAAATATGGTGTCTTTTTCATTACAGAATCAAAAGTTTAAGATTCGTTGAATTTAATGTTTCGTAGTTTCGTTCCTTGTCGAAGTGCCAAATGGAAGTTATTTGCAAACAAAATGTTAATTTGAATTACAATAGTTATTGCCAGTTTTCATCACGTAATTATACTATCCTACGACCTACCCTCAATCCAAATAGTATTAACAACAACCAAGTTATACATATAAAAAGCTTAGTTAGTTAGTAAATAAATTTGTATCAGAAATTATCATACAAAACTAAAATCTATTTCGATTCATTATCATACATAATAGTTAAATTGACTAATTTTAAGACTAAAATATTCTTCAAATACATTTGGCCATTCAACCAAACGGGTTTCACGATATCATCTCTTACTATCCTAACAATGTGTTGGCATTTTTGAAACACCTTAAGTAGAAAAGCTCTAATTTAGTAGCAATTTTAACTGATATCCATATTTTTTGGTCAATTTCGTAATAGCAAAATATTATCATTCAAACACTAAATAAGGCATGATGTATTGCCTCATCACTCTAAGGAAGGATATTTACACCCATATCACGCGGTCGAAACCAAAACAACAATATCGTGAGATCAAACGACGCGACGCCATTCGTGACGACCAATCCGCCCGGTATTATTTTACATCATCTAATAAATTACATAGTAAAATTTTGTATACCCAACAGTTTAGCTAATAATAATCCAATTTAGTGTACACTGTCACAACAGAAAGGAAACATAGATCTCGAGTCGATTTTCATGAATAATATTAAAAACAGACATTTCTCACGAACTCAGCAACGGCTAGACAATAGATAATCTATTTATATTTAACACTTATATCATTATAACAATATGATACAGAGACTACGACTAACGTTCCGATGTAATAACCATACATGCCATATCACAAGAAACAAGGGCACATTTCCTCACTGCCTTGGTCGGGCCCGTCCAGACTGCTCGCGCGACATATAACAATGTTATACATTCAGCCGCGAGTATGCTTTCTCTAGTACAAAGTACTAACAACATGTTTTCGATATTTACTAACGAGTAAAAACATGTCTGAACGAACCCACTTTCCATTCGAAGCACCGATTCGCCGCCGAAGCGGGACAACACATCTCACCATTTCCAATTCCTAACTCGATCCAATCCAACCATAGCAATCCTAAGTTATAGGTATATCAATATACTTCTAGGACGACATGTTTCGATTCCAGATACATACTCTTTACTTTTATAGTCACATTATATTCTTTCACTGTTGAATACTGTTTGTATTCATAACACATCGCGATGCGATTGTGACTTTGTACTTCCATTCTAATAGAATTTAATTTGGAAACAATATGTATCGTGAATCTCAACTGGTAAAAACTACAATATTTTTTTACATTTTTTTTATAATTTATAACACCACAATTCCATATTGTCCAGAAAGAACTTCCTAATCACTATGATAATGAGTTGGGACCAGTAATACAGATCCCACAATGTCAGAAGAAACAAGACAACAAAACAAAACAATAGTTCATAAGCGGAATCAAATGAGTAATATTTATTCAAGCATGGCCCCAACTCAGAATAATACTAACATATTTACATATTTTTAATGCAGAGTATGAATCAATGTTACTTACTAGCAGACATAGGACAATGTTCATACAAACATGCATGTGAACAAATCTTAATTAATTTGTATTTCATTTTGACTTCTATTAATTTTATATTTACATCTAAATAGTAACTATGTGCAGGTAGTAAGAAGGCTTTTAAAAATTTACAAACTATGATACACAGTAATAAATTTTCATAAAAAGTCATCAATAGACAAGTTATATATTATAGGAATAAAATACATAAACACAAATGCAAACAAAATCGAAATTGCCGAGATAGGTAAAGAATAATGTTTTCCTATTTTTAATTGCCCTTTCAAATGTACATTTACATTATAACGGACTTGTATTCTCGCACTGGAGTCCTGGAGGCACATTTCATATTTACACAATAAAATTACCACTATCATCCAACTCTAATCATTTCAACAAAACTCCTAAATCTGGAGTCAGCAATACACTACATCAATCTTCTAGTAGATGATATGAAACTCGATAACCATATTTGGTTCTATTCAAACTTTTAGAAGGGAAACTATTTAAACCAAGTTTCATCACCTGTCCTAAATTCTTTTATACATACATAATTCAGGACATCATGGCTCAGTAATATAAGGATAATCTCGCAAATCCATCAAACAGTTAGTGGAAATCAATTATTTCTGTATTACTTTATTCTACAGTTGTTGGACATTTGGGATCTGTAATTTTTTTCAGTCAAGTCTGGTTGGCAGCTATTATACATTTCTATCCCAATTTTCTCTTTCTAAAGAGAATATTTTCACAAAAATGTCAAGAACAATCTAGCTTTTTCACATTTATAACAGCCAGCGAGGATGTAGGTGTTACCAGCACCCTGGAAATCTTTGAAGGCCTAGCTTTGAGGGTGTCAAAGCAATGATTTTCAGCAGGCCTAAAGAACACCAGACATGTCCATATCATCAAATAATACAAGATTAGACAGTATCAATTATTATCAAGAGTATCAACATTGTCAAATACTTTTTAGATCACAATCAAAGAGTGATCAATGCCAAATTTTTGAACATTTTGATGAATAATTTCAATCAACATCGTAAGAATTAGGTGATTTCCCTTCTCGTTCGACTTAAATCGGTATCCGGACCGATCACATAATCCATCAACACTAAAATCACATTTCTGAGCGTTCACCGTACCGGGACCGATATCATCTACCGTAGTCGAATCAATTTCGCGTTCCGTTCGAGCTCATATCACCACTAGGTCCATCACTCGGTAGGAGGGGATCGTTCGACTTCACCTGCCATTCCCTGTTCCGATCGAGTTCACATCACCACTAAGGTCTATTCACTCGGTGGTAGAGGGTCCCCGGGGCGCTCAGTCGGCGCGCGCGGGCGGGCGGTCGGGGCGGTCGGGGCGGTGCGCGGGCAGCGTGTCGTGGCGGCGGTACATGAGCAGGTAGGGCATGCGCGGCGGCTTCGGCTTCAGCACCAGCCCCTCCGCCACCTGCGTCACCGTCGAGTCGTCGTACCTGCGGACGATGGACACGTCTAGAAACTCCGACTTAAAGACATGTTGCTATCGAGGGTTCCGAGGAGAACTCAGTATTGATTGACCACATGACGATACAATTTTTTGTACCTTCAGAGACGAAAAATAAATGACATCATCGTAATTTGCTACTCCGACTATTATATAACCGACCCTCAATAATCTATCCTACTGAGGGAATTGGTTAATCAAACCTAATGAGGGACAATGCAAAGTAAAAGTTATGTTAAAGTTCTACATAATATGAATATCAGAAATAAAGCTTGCAAACCACATATATAAACGCGAGTCTAAGTCAATTGGTACCCCATTAACATATTTTTTTTACACAATAAGACCATAATACAACTTCTACGCCAAAGATATATCAATATAAATTCATACCTTATCCAGCCGACTTGTCCATGATAGGTGTCTGTGACATAGTGGCCCTTGACCGCCTCCACTCCCTCATGGTACACCACTGCGAATAGCTTGTATAGCCGCTGCATCTTTGTGTACTTCAGTTTCGAAGACATAATCTCTGCAAAAAGATTTTGATATTAGCATCGAGCCACAATTGAAAGAGAATATATTATATGAAAATTATTTTTATGTTTACTCAGACTAGGTTGTCCACATTTTGTGATTACTTGAACCACTTTCGGAGACGAAAAATAGTTACCATCATTGTAAATGATTATACCTACATTGTTAAGCCTAAAACTCTGCATATTTGAGTAAAATCACAAGTTTTTTCTAATAATCATTAAGTATTTATTTTAAGCTGATTGTTTAGAATTCTTTGTGAAACTTACTTGGATCAATCTTCAAGTCGATGGGGAAGTCAATGTTCTTGACGATCTTAGCCGTGTGTCCCTCAGCGTCCAATTGGAAGCACTTGAGGTGCAACAACAACACAACAGGCAGTTGCTCCAGCGACAGTTGTTGCCACGCGTCAGACACGCCCTCGAGCGTATCTTTGTTGGCCAGCAACTCCAAGGCATCTTTTACGCTGTTCGCGCGCTAAAAAAGAAATCTCATGTTAATAAAAGTAGAATGGAAATGGGTTCTTTGTTGTGAGTGGATGTACTCAGTAAGTTTTGTCCACAAGGTTTATACTTTGTTGTATAATTCAGAGACGAAAAATAAATAGCATCATTGTAAATAATGTTAATAACTGGTTTTGGACGTGTTAAAAGTGGGAGATTCAATTCCCGGGCGGAGGATGTACTCACCTCGATGTCGAGCTGCAGCGTGAAGAAGGGCTGCACGGCGTCGGTGACGTCGTGCAGCGCGTGCGGCGGGTGCGGGTGCGGGGCGGAGGGTGTACTCACCTCGATGTCGAGCTGCAGCGTGAAGAAGGGCTGCACGGCGTCGGTGACGTCGTGCAGCGCGTGCGGCGGGTGCGGGTGCGGGGCGGAGGGTGTACTCACCTCGATGTCGAGCTGCAGCGTGAAGAAGGGCTGCACGGCGTCGGTGACGTCGTGCAGCGCGTGCGGCGGGTGCGGGTGCGGGGCGGAGGGTGTACTCACCTCGATGTCGAGCTGCAGCGTGAAGAAGGGCTGCACGGCGTCGGTGACGTCGTGCAGCGCGTGCGGCGGGTGCGGGTGCGGGGCGGAGGGTGTACTCACCTCGATGTCGAGCTGCGGCGTGAAGAAGGGCTGCACGGCGGCGGTGACGCCGCGCAGCGCGGGAGGCGGGTGCGGGTGCGGGGCGGAGGGTGTACTCACCTCGATGTCGAGCTGCAGCGTGAAGAAGGGCTGCACGGCGTCGGTGACGTCGTGCAGCGCGTGCGGCGGGTGCGGGTGCGGGGCGGAGGGTGTACTCACCTCGATGTCGAGCTGCAGCGTGAAGAAGGGCTGCACGGCGTCGGTGACGTCGTGCAGCGCGTGCGGCGGGTGCGGGTGCGGGGCGGAGGGTGTACTCACCTCGATGTCGAGCTGCAGCGTGAAGAAGGGCTGCACGGCGTCGGTGACGTCGTGCAGCGCGTGCGGCGGGTGCGGGTGCGGGGCGGAGGGTGTACTCACCTCGATGTCGAGCTGCAGCGTGAAGAAGGGCTGCACGGCGTCGGTGACGTCGTGCAGCGCGTGCGGCGGGTGCGGGTGCGGGGCGGAGGGTGTACTCACCTCGATGTCGAGCTGCAGCGTGAAGAAGGGCTGCACGGCGTCGGTGACGTCGTGCAGCGCGTGCGGCGGGTGCGGGTGCGGGGCGGAGGGTGTACTCACCTCGATGTCGAGCTGCAGCGTGAAGAAGGGCTGCACGGCGTCGGTGACGTCGTGCAGCGCGTGCGGCGGGTGCGGGTGCGGGGCGGAGGGTGTACTCACCTCGATGTCGAGCTGCAGCGTGAAGAAGGGCTGCACGGCGTCGGTGACGTCGTGCAGCGCGTGCGGCGGGTGCGGGTGCGGGGCGGAGGGTGTACTCACCTCGATGTCGAGCTGCAGCGTGAAGAAGGGCTGCACGGCGTCGGTGACGTCGTGCAGCGCGTGCGGCGGGTGCGGGTGCGGGGCGGAGGGTGTACTCACCTCGATGTCGAGCTGCAGCGTGAAGAAGGGCTGCACGGCGTCGGTGACGTCGTGCAGCGCGTGCGGCGGGTGCGGGTGCGGGGCGGAGGGTGTACTCACCTCGATGTCGAGCTGCAGCGTGAAGAAGGGCTGCACGGCGTCGGTGACGTCGTGCAGCGCGTGCGGCGGGTGCGGGTGCGGGGCGGAGGGTGTACTCACCTCGATGTCGAGCTGCAGCGTGAAGAAGGGCTGCACGGCGTCGGTGACGTCGTGCAGCGCGTGCGGCGGGTGCGGGTGCGGATGCGGCGGGGGGCGGTGCAGGCGCAGGCGCGTGCGGCCGCGGAAGATGTCCGCCACGGGCGTGCGGCGCGCGGCCCAGCGACGCTCCACCGCGCCGCGGTTGCGCGGGCCCATCACCTGGAAGGAAGAACGATATGTGTATGCTAAACGATGCAAAATTTGGTTTAGGGCTGAGAGGACGGCCCTCTTAGGGGTGACGGCCGTCCGCTCCCCCGCAAGTACGGTGATGACGACGAGGCTATACTCTATTTCATTTATGAAGTCCTTTTTGACATTTCGAAGAACGTAACTCTGCACGTTTCAAATAAATCCAATTTAATATCACTTTTTGTGTTTAGTAGGAAATCGTTATTTAAAAAATATACAATTATGCAAAAACACCCTACAATTAATTTACAAGCAAAATTAACTTATTGTTTTTGATCTAACTATTGTTTCTATATTTGAACTTCAAAATAAAATAATATTTTTTTACGCGTATGCAGTTACGTACTATGGTTTATGTTTTACTTTTAAACGTAGTGACGTGCCTCAAGTATTCGGTTAGTTAAACCGATCATTCGCGAATGAAAATGAATCTAGCGGCAATGGGACTGCTTATAACTTTAATGCATTTTACAATAAAACGTAATAATTAGTGCAGTCCTTTGCAGGTAATATGTAAACTGATTAAATAACAAAATAAATTAATAAATCAAGCAGTGATGATTAATAACTATAAAATCAAATGTAAAAACTTAAAAGAATTGTTTGTTTTTATTTTAATCTGATGCTCATAGTAACTGTTGAGTTACTCCATTACGCGATACAATTCGTATAATTAATTTAGTGTTGCAACTATAGGTACTCGGTGCAAACACTCCTGGCAGCAAATGTGTCAAACATTCGGTGCCATTAATTAACGAGTCTTTGACACGAGCCTATAACTGTTATGATCCTTTAAACTCAGTGTAAATTTTAAATAACTTAACTATCATTATTCATTATTATTGTACTAAACATCCAATCGTGTATTTCTTGTTTCGACAAAAAATAAGTTTGGAAGTTTTGCATGTCTAAAATTGTTCTTTCGATAATTGTTATTAACCTTAGTTTTTGAAATTCAATTCGATTTAAATTTGTTACAAATCGAGAATCGTTTCCGCTGAATATCGATTTCTAAGGGTACTTCCCTAGTACTGAACTATTGACATCTGTCAAAAAGGACTTCATAATTGGAATAGAGTATAATCCGAACCATCATCGAAAAAAAATGTAGGAATTACAGATCCGGCGTGGAGTGGTAGAAGAAATGGCACTCCGGCCGTGGCTGAAATTTCAGCTAGCTGAGTAATTTCATTACAGAAAAACTCACACATATTTTGTCCGACTACGGACTCGAACCGTGGACCCCTCAGTCCTTACGCTTGCTACTAATAGACCAACGAAACAGTTTAGGAATATTATAACTTAGCCACAAAGCAGCTGTACTTTTTTAAATACAGCTAGAGCTGGAACTAGATGGATAGATCCATCCATCCATAACTGACGACGTCATGTCTCATGAAGATGTTTTTGTTTTCCTCATAAAATATATTCTGCAAGTGTTTACTTATGGCCATTCATATTATTTAAAATAAGCCTCAGATTGATGAGGAGTTAAAAACATTTCAGAAAAACAGCTTTGGTTCACTTTACCCTGTTTTCATTGGACATAAATAAATTCAATTTACCTTCCATTCATCATCATCGTCATCCTCTTCCTGAGCTTGCTCCTGTGGAAGGACGCCATTCTGTTGGCCGTTGCCATCCTTGGGCTCCTCAGGCTCGACTAGCTTCATCAGCTGTAAAAAAAAAGAAAATTCCGATTAGTAATGATAAAATATTTTAGCCAGAATTTGTAAAATTGTTATAATGTTTACTCAGACTAGGTTGTCCACATTTTGTGATTACGTGAATCACTTTCGGAGACGAAAAATAGTTACCATCATTGTAAATGAAATCTAACTCTACTTTGAGAGACACATTTTAAGAACTGTGGATACAGAGGGTCAACATCAGGGTACAATAGGAAACGCTTTCGATAATGTGTACTACAGTTTTGGCTCCAAGTTTATTCTGATGTAACAGTTGGTTCTTGCATATAGACAAATTCCTGATTCGGTATAAAAATAATTATCTGCAACATTTCCACACTTGGCCATCTGACCCCAAACCTAGTAGAGTATTGTGAGCTTTGTACTGTGAGCGTCAGAGACTGATATAAATACATAATCACACCCAGACACAGAACAAACACATTGGTGTTTGTTCTGAACATTGGTTCATCACACAAATATTTGTCCCGAATGGGAATCGAACCCACAACTCTTGAAACCGCCAGCCATGGCCACTAACCACTGTTCCACTGAGCCAGTCAAATGCAATAATATCTCCATGATCTATTTGCTACATGAGCAAGCAAACATACAGGTAACACACCTCGAGCATCTCATCGTTGAGGGAGTTGAGCAAGCACCCGAGGAACTCCTCGGCGTCCTCCTGGCGGCCCTCCTGCGAGCCGGGGAAGGGGCGAAGCGCCCGCAGCACGCGTAGTCCCGCGCCGCCCTCGAGCGGCGGGCCCGCCGGCACCCACGGGCCTCCGCCCTCCGCGCCGCGCCGCCGTGCCGCTGCGCCCGTGCACGCGGTGCCTGTGGCGCTGAACTCGTAGCATAGCTCCACCCTGAGGTAACAGATGGCACATTATGAAATATGTCATCCGAGAGGTCCCTGGTTCGAGTCCTGGGGTCGGACAAAAATTTGGGTGAGTTTTTCTGTGATGAAATTACTCAGACCCTAGTTAGGAAGTAGGCAATTGAACGCTCGTGCCTCGGAAAGCACGTTAAGCCGGTGGTCTTGCGCCCGATCTTTCATCGGTCATGTCGGATTGCTGTCTCACCGAATTATGACAGTAAAGGGAATAGAGTGCACTTGTGTTTGCGTGCATACTTGTACACTATAATATGACCTGCGCACTTCGCTGATCTTAATTGAATTCGGCCGCTATGGCTGAAATTTCAGCTTTCTAGTTATATATTACATAGTTTATGAAATCAAGGGGCTTGCCCTACAACACATGTTATTTTTTTTTACAAAATTGGTATGGAACTAATTGAGTTTGGACTTTCTACTTTTATTCATACCATTGATGGATAGAAGATAGGACAGGTGTCTGTCCACAGACACCTGTTCTGTGTGTGTGTGTGTTCTGTTCACCTGGACCTGTGTCAATGTACTTTATCTAAACCACCTTGAGATAACCTGTCAGGTCTTGGAACTAGATAGAAATTACTGCTATGCTATATGAAGTTTATCTCTACAATCTAGATTGAAACTTTGACAATAATAATATGTTGAAACATGTGCTCATAAAAAAGTTTGTGCAAACACAGACGGTTGTAAACTTGGCTCGATGCTATATCATATTCTCCAAAGATCTATGGTGCTTTTACTGATGAATATTATCTTGGCAAATCAACTCACATGGAATCAATCACAGGCGTGCTGGACTTTCCGCGGCGAGTCTGATACGGCAGCTGTTTGAGCATGTTGTAGAACGGCGGGCAGGCGATCAGCGCCTGAAGGATCGCGTTCACATAACAGTAGTTGGATCTGTTGGTGAGACCGCGCGGCAGCAGGGACACTGGACGGTTGTCCAACTGGTATTTCGATAGGAACTCTGGAAAGAGATTGGTGAAGGTCAATATCTTTACAATTTATTGAAAGTATTTTCAAAAAAATACATGATTATATCAAATGAGACTATTCATCGTTTTAAACTGACAACACACTCACTAAAAATTAACTGAATAAAAGTTTAACAAACATATTTACCTCCCATCCTGTAGGAGTTAGGATCATCGCTGAAGGGAGACGCGGCGACAGGCAGCGCGGGCGTGGGCTCCTTCTGCGCGGGCGCTTCGGGCGCGGCCGGCGGGGACGCCTTCACCGGCGCCGGGACGGGCGGCACGTTGCTCACCGCGTTCACCGACGTCTTCTCGGAGTACGATATAGCCGGGGCGGCCGCGGGGAGCGACGGGCGCGGCGCGGGGACGGCCTTGTCCACCACCGCCGCCGCCTGCAGCGGGGAGGCGTCGAACGGGGACACCTTGGCGACCGGCTTCTGGATGTTGGTGGCGGCCGGCGGAGTCATCGCGGTCGGGCTGGGCGGCTCGTCGGCCGGCGGCGCGGCGGGTGCGGGCGCGGCGGCGCTGGCCTTGCTGGAGAACAGGCTCGCCCAGGACTTGCCGGGCGCGGGCTGCGGCTGCGGCGCGACGGGCGGCGCGGGCGGCTCGGCGCGGCCGCGGGGCGTGGGCGGCGGCGGGAAGTCCGAGGCGGTCGGCGCGGGCGGCGGCGGCTGCGGCGCGGCGGGCGGCTCGGGCGCGGCCGCCTTGCGCGAGTGCGCGAACGGGGACTTGTTCGTCACGATCACCGGCGGGCCCTGCGACTGCAGCGTGATCGAGATCGGCACCGGCGCCTTGCTCGCCGGCAGCGGCGGCTCGCGCTTCGTCTCGCCCTCGGCGTTGTCGCTCGACGGCGAGCGGTTGGTCGGTCCGTCGCGCTTCTGTCTGTTGCCGAACGGCGGTTTAGGTGTCGACGCGGCCTGCTGGACGGGTACGATCGTCTGCGGCACCGGCGGCTTCGTCGCCTGCTTGCCGCCCGAGAACGGGGCGGCGGGGCCCTTGGTCGGCTTTCCGACCGTCGGGGGCACCTTCGACGCGAGCGACGTTTGGTTGTTGGCGGAAGCGATCGGCGGGAACGATTTGGCGTTCTGAATCTGGCTCAGCGCGAGCTCGGCCGGCTTGTTCTCGGGGGGCGTCCACGCGGGCTTCACGTCCGATTTCGGCGGCTGCGGGACCTTCTCGCTCGGGGACGGCGGTTTAGGCTGAGCGCCGTCGATCTGTTTCGGGCTGGCGGGTCCGCGGGCCGCGATCTTGAGGTCCTTCATCGGGAGCGCCTCGACGGCGGAGGCGGAGGCGGCCGAGGCGGTGACCGGCGCGGGCTTCTGCTCGAGGCTCTTGTCGGGCGGCGTGTAGGTCTTCTGTCCCTGTCCCTGCACGAAGTTCTTGGCGTGCACGTTGAACTGGTGCGGGGTGGAGTGGTGCGGGTGCGGCTGCACGAGCGGCGCGGGCGGGTGCGGCGGCGGCGGCAGGTACACGGGCGGCATGTACTCCACGCCGCCCTCCACGGGCGGGCCGTACGGCGGGCCCGCGTAGTGCGCGCTCGCGTAGTACGCGTCCACGGCTTCTTGTTCCATCACCACCTCCTGCGACAATCGTTCCATTAAAGTAAATATAACATTTTGAACTATGCAAAATAATTGGCATAGTTTGACTCTACAGTCAAACAACAGAATTGTGCATTTCGCAAATGAAGATAACATTTAGCCATAACTGACCAGTTGTAGTAGGTATCATTAAGCTTACGCTAATTGCCAATCATTGATTGCCATCTCGATTGTCGTTGATTGAACAATGACGACATATCCAAAAAATCTCTCGTAAGTTTCTTAGACATTAATGTTCCGTTAAGTTAGTCAGTGTAGACAATAGCTTGATGCAATTATCGAATTATCCTAGCCTCCACTATTAACATATTTCTACTGAAATATGAAGAGGCGTAAGAAGACATAAACTAAACCATCATCAGAAGAGAAGGTGTGTGGAATGTTATCAATCAGAAAGTATCATTGTGTATGACGTCGCTCAAATAATCCCCGGCAGCCCCGCTGGGGATCTTGCCAGCAGATCTCCCCAGCAGTCGCTCTTGTCGTTAAGGCACATGCTGAGGCTGGGACCTAGTTGTCCACAATTTTTTCTATTTTGTGGTCAATAAAACTTTTTAATTCTTAATGATGAATTAGAGCAGTCTCATCATCAGTGGTATCATTGTCTCACCTGTGGGTACTCCTCGGGTCCTTTATCCGGCGCTTCGCCCTCCACCGGCATGGGATAGTCTGTGTAGTATGGCGGGTATGCGTACGGCCCATAGACCAGTGGCTGGTACATCGGCAGGTGGTATAGGGGTGCCCCCTGCGCCTGCGCCGCTGGGTAGTACTGCGGGTACTGTACGTAGTAGGGCGGGGGCTGCGGGGGCGGCGGGGACGGGGGCCGCTTGCCGCGCCCGTTGCGACGATGGTTGCGTGGTGCGCGCTCCACCTAGATAATACATGTTATGTAATGTATAGAAGACACAATGTACTTTGGTTTTGCAGATATAAAACAAGTGACATGTCTGGCCTGAACCTGCTGTGTGTCACATAAGTTTGGAATTTCTAATCTGTTAAATTTCATGATCGCAAATCATTTTGTTTGTAGGTCTACAAAGGTAATAATTTGTAATTCTGCTTTTAAGACTATTAACCAGATTTGTTATGTTAAATTATGGAGTAAATAACAACATTACAACAGAGGAAAATTGGTTTGTTATTAGTTTCCATTTTGACATACTTATGAAGAAATAGTGTAATAATTACACTATTTATGTAATTACGATAAATGTTTAGTCTGGTTTACAAACAGAGTTTTAGACATATAAAAATCAGACTTATCTACTACATTAAGTCACCAGTAAGCATGGAACAACTGACTAAGGCCTGAAGGCCCATGCCCCTAGCAGTAGGGATGTATACAGGCTGATGATGAAGACTTACAATGAGTAGCCTTGTCATCATCACCAGACTTACGAGGGAGCGGATGGCTCTCACCCCTAAAAAGGCTACATGTTAATGACGTTCCATACCTGTGGCGGCGGCGCATACTGCGGCTGCGGTTGGTAGTACTGCCCCATGTACCCGTGCACGTTGACATTGGCCGTGACCTGGCTGACGTACACGTTAGGGGGCGCCACCGGCCACTGGTGGTGGTGGGGCGGGTAGGCCGGCGGGGGCGCCACGTACGGCGGCGGCGCGTGAGGCGGCCCCGCGGCGGCGCCCCGCACCGGCGAGTGGGGCGCCATCTCGCACTCGCCGCCCGACAGGCTGTCCAGGCTGCTAGACACGGTCGGCGGGCCCAACGTACTCGACGAACACGATGACGTATCTATGTTCATGTTACAAATTTATCATTTATTTATTTAACACAAACAGATTATGATCGTGACAATGGCATAATTTATTTATTTATTTACTTATTAATTATGGTACACAAACAGACAACAATTTATAAAACTAACATACATACTAGACCATAATCTAAAAATAGTGCACACAATATGCTTGCATATTAACCCAATTAAATACAAAATTACAGATACATTATAGACTAACTCTGACATAATATTTTGATACATTGCAAGTCAAATTACTGAGCAATATATTTCGATTGACTGGCTTGGTTTGTTGTTTTTCTGGGTGTGATTATATATTTATTTAGCTCTGATGACAAGCTCTGCTTAGTTCATAAAAATATTTGTGTAGTTGGAGAAATTAACGGTATGCATGTGACAGCATAATAAAATATCATTAAGTCTTCAATGGTAATTGCAATATCCTAGACATTTTCATTTTTCTAAAGTGTGAAACCAGGACACTTTAAAATGAGATAGTATTGATTGTGAAAAACTTGTAAAATATGTGTGCAGCAATATTTTTTACAAGCTAGGTATTTGATGATCAATATTCAGCAACAAGTCTTTAGATGTTATTAGGCTTGTAGTTGTATGGTACATGTCTACTTTATTGCACAATAGTTTGACATATTAACCTTATTTAACACTTTTACTTTGCAAGACCATAATATCCTAAAAATGTACTTAATATTATTGCAGAGTCATCAATATTTATTTTATAAGGTGTGTCAGACCATTTTTAAGGTGATTTCAGCCATGGAGGCTGATCTCAAAGGAGATCAAATAATGCCCACAACATATTATAGTGCACAAGTGTACGTGTCAACATAACTCTCTGATATGATGACCGAAGAAATCTCAGGCACAGAACCACCAGCTTAAAAGGCTTCCCGAAGCTAGGCATGACCTTCTGAATAATTTATTAACCTCTTGATCCTAACACACATTTAAACCAAAGAAATAGTTAAAAAATTACTCATAACATTTACATAGATTTGGGACAATTTACTTTGATTCCGCGAGTGACCAAGGAGAGAGAGAAGTAGTGTGCATTTGGTGAGGCCTATGTCCAGCAGTGGACAGGAATGAGCTGATAATGATGACTTTGATTCTAAATGATCAAACGGAACCAATCGAAACAATAATATAATAAGAAAATGATTAATTCTATACACTAGAGCAATAATATAAACTGTTGTCTTACCTAAAGCAAATTCTGCCCAATTGTGTGAAGCAGTAGACGCTGGTGTATCAGGTTTCCGTTCAAATAGTGCACACTGCAGACTACACAGCTCCGCTTCTCTCACATCTGACAAGTCTAGGAACTCATATTCCTGAAACACGCCACTAGCGTTTAGTACTGGACTTAAAACTAACAATCCCACAGCATGCCACACACTAACCAAACACATTCAATTTTCTTTGGCTCAAACACAATAAATAAATGCCAATGCCTTGTAAATTGTTTGACATTTAGCTGCTAAAATTCTTTATTTTCGACTGTTACTGTTTTTTTTTTAAATAAAATACACTGGGCATTTAATTTCAATATTTAACAACAATGGTTACCAGTGACTGAATTTACTAATCAATTTACATACTAAGGTACTAAAGTAAGTGCCAATCAGCGGTGGAAAAGATAATCATTTTTCCTTATGTATTTGTGAACATTTTATCTTGTAATTACCTGACCATTTCAGAACAGAACTAAGTTGATATTTGTTAACGACTTTTATTTTGGCATTAAATAAAACATTTTCCCTTAAATTAATAATATAGGTACTATAGTGAATGAGCCAATATAGCCAAAGCTTACAAATCATTACAACACTTTATAATGATTTACTGTAAATCCTTGGCACACAGTAGTTCAGATATTATATATTTTGAAGAATGAAAACTAAGAAAAACAGATCTAGATCATATAAATAATAAATAGACATAATATTGAATGAACACATTTGGGCTGATGATGATCCTCAATAACTCAGTAATTGGGAATGAATTTCATATCCCATCTTGTAATTTTCATTTAATTAATCTCCATCAATTATATGTTTCATTCTAGATTCAAGATGTAGAATTACATATCAGTTAAAAACACACAATGACCTTAAGTTACCATGTCTCACTGACAATGTCTTACAAACAATGTATGTATTTATGAATATTCAATGTCATATATTCTTTACACAGCAAAAATTTATATACACACACATGTGACACTCTGTTTTTCTTCATTATAATAATAAATGATCCACAAAAGAAAAATAGATACCATGTTATGTATCATTATATTATAACATTATCATTATATTATAATATTTAACATTTTAACATCATATATCATGTATCATATTCAACATCATGCATTATATTTAATAATATGTCATGTAATAAAGTTAGCTATGCTTTGAACTGAAACTTGGCAGAATTTAATATCTTGTTTTGAGCATCTTAATTTAAAAGAATGAAATGAGACTTATGTTTCTAAAACATTTCATGTTTATAAACATATTTTCCCGAGCTTGGGAGCCCTTAGAGCTCAAGATTAGAAAAGCTATGACAATGGTAATAATATAAAACATTAACATTTGACAACCGATAAACTAACTTTTGTGGTATGCTGATTTCATTAAAATTGTTGGATTGTAAGGCAACAAACAGGCCAAACTACTAATGAAGTAAGATAACCTAATATGGAAAAGAAAGTAAAATAGATAAATAAGACAGTAACCTATGATATTAGCAATAACTTCACTCACTGACATTAAAGTGTATATCCATAACAATAAAAAGTCTTGTGGTCCAAAGTAATGAATAATCAAGTAATTACCTTATCTCACAGTAAAGTAAGATTATGTATGTGCAGTATAATTTACAAACAATATCATTGCATCATCATATCACAGTTCTGGGATAGATTTCTATCAGACTGTAACCTTGAATTTAGCTGCAAAATGGGCACAAGTAACACTTGGTATGAACGTTGGACTTCACAGCAACTTGTCAAATAAAGTATTATAGGTTATCTTCGTCGACTTTTACCAGTCACCATACATACATATGTATAATATAAGTAATACATTCTAAACTCGAAGAAAGAAACCATCTACCGTGCAGAACTTATTATGCAATAACACATAGGTACTTGGACAAATAACAATAACAAATCTGACTAGGCACATGTGGTTTTAGGTTTTAGAACAAAATTAAAATAGTGAAAATGACATACCTAGATTACAATCATAATTATTACAATTCCTTCGATCCCTTTTCGGTTAATGCACGACTTTCAGCTCGTGAATCTTATTCATTTTTATGTAAAGCTTCAAAATATGCGGAACATTTGGAGGACTCTAAGATGGCGTAACAACGCTCAGTTGCCGGGTGCCATCTGAGTATTGACAAATCAACGTATTGGCGATTCTTATTGTGCATACCCGAAACTGGACACCGTCTATTTAATGTAAACTATAATAACTTACCTCCCACGTGCACACAATTTCTGGAAAGAGATATTTTTTCTAATGAAATGGCCAGTTTCAATATCACCAAAACAAGAAACAAAAGCCAAACAAATTTTCATGTGATTATACTGCAAATATGGTATCCTTACCGTTTTCATCAAATCCATGGCCTTTTAGAGAACACCATCACGAAGTGTAACGCCGTAAATTTTACATATATACAACAGCGGCGTTGTAAAATAAAAATCTTGAAACGGGATCAACGTGAGGAGACCATGCATGCACTCACTTTACCGACCAAAACCAATACATAACAGGATATGACAAAAGACCCGCCATTTCTAAATTGATACCATTTTACACCAATGGGAGAGCTTCCTTTCTACCATAGACTAAAACCAAAGACAATTTATAAGAAAATTTGACATTTGAAAAGGAAATTACGTCAATAACCATAGACAATATATTTAATATTTTTTTTTCAATATAAATGGTTTGAATAATTATACACTAAAATATTTGAAATAAACAAAGTAAAAATAAAAGGATAAATTTACAACATCTATTATTAATAGCTAAAACTATATTGATTCACGTAGATTGAAACGTAAAGGTTGAGTAAAATGGCGGTAAGTTTAAACAAGTATCCGAAACTTTTTGCCTCTTCTTCACAAAATGTCCAATACGCACGTCTAGCGGATCGGCGGCTATCAGTGGCTAATAATTTTTAAATCCATGTAAAATGCTATGCTATGTAAAATCAGTTTCAGTATATATTTTTTATTAAATTCTAAATAATGTACTTTATGAAGATAGTATGTAAGTTTGAGTAAGTGTTGTCGCCGGATGGCTTTGGACTAAAATAAATTAGTCCGCTTGGGCGTACATTATACATTATACTAGAAATTAATCTGGGTGTTATGTTGTGTGTTGTTGGTGGTTTATTTTGTGAATTAATTTGCTGTATATTTATATTTATTAATTTAATTTAGTTTCTTTTTCGTAATATCTTCTGTCGCGTCACTCAAAGGTTCTGTCAGAATATCAGCGTCGTCGCGTCCTTGCGATTGCTACGGCACATGCTGAGGCAGAACCTTTTGATCATAACATATGTGCATGTTTATCTACTTTTGTTTACATTTACATATAAATGTATTCTTTCTTTATTTCTTTTTTTTAAATTAATTTCAACTGAATCAATATTGTACGTCCAGCACCTTTTCACCAGCCCCCCTCCCCCAATGAAACCATGGGGGTTGAATAAAAAAAAAAGTAGCCTATATGTTATTCCAGTGTGCCAGCTACCATCATACCAAATTTCATGAAAATCGGTTCAGAAGTTTGAGCGTGAAAGAGTAACAAACATCCATACATACATACATCCATACTTACAAACTTTCACGTTTATAATATTAGTAAGGATTATGTACTGTTCACCACTGGCCGCACAATTGAAATTAACCCTTTAACAATGGGAGGATATTTTTACAATATTAACACAACATAATAATACTGGCGACAGTAAACCTACGATATTATCAAAATACTTGATTCGGCTTCACCTGGTCACGTCTTTATTAGGCTCTTATCTGTGTAAATAACGACTTGTGTGCTCGGCCTGTTTCATCGAAGGCTACGTGACACATTTGTGGAGGATTATTCTCCTTAGTTGTTTAGTCGATGGTTTCACAGACCGTGAGTATTAAAAAAAAATTGATAGATAATCATAAATAAAAAAAAACCACAAAGGAGGTACGACCTTTTACATCTTTATATTCTTTCTTATAGTCCAGTCAAATTAGGTAAAAATCTCGGAATTCGAGATACCCAGCTGTAAGTCTGTAAATACTTGTATATTGACGTCCCAAAAGTTGTCTCAAACCTACATATTTTAGGGTGTACGCAACTATTAAATTTTCAAGGTCAAATGTCACAAATATCAGTTATATGAACTTTTGAGCGAAACGGGAAGTTTTATCATAAAAGTGTGTAGGAGAAAATTACTTATCTTCTTTTTATCTATAAGAATTGTCTGTACGTTTTATTCCTAAGATTCACCATTTCAGAGATACAGCGATGCAAATAGTTGAAAAAGTTGTATTTTCAAAAGCTTCCAGGCCCACGTGCGATTGTGCTAGACAGTTAAAATTTTCACGAATGATGTATTTTAGTAGCTTCTATAACATCAAGCTCATGATTGTTGACCGTTCCGGTTCTCTTTCTGATCTCAAACCTGTTCCTGGTATAGAAACGGTCAAGGGTATGATGTACCTAGGTGCCTTCATAAAGGATGACGGTGACTGTTGCGACGATATCCGACGAAGGATTGGAATGGCAAAGGATGCTATGACCCGTTTACAAAGAATCTGGAAGGACCGAGGGATAACGAAGAAAACGAAGATCCGTTTAATCCGTGCGCTTGTCTTTCCGATTTTCTTGTATGGCGCAGAAACGTGGACAATCCGAGAGGCTGAAAGGAAGAGAATAGACGCATTCGAAATGTGGTGTTGGCGACGCATGCTCCGAATATCATGGACAGCGTTTCGCACTAATGTGTCTATTCTGAAAGAGCTAGACATTAAAGTCCGTCTATCCACAATATGCCGGCGACGCATCCTCAGCTACTTTGGCCATATTATCCGACGTCAGGATGAGAACTTGGAGAAACTTATCGTCTGTGCAAATGTGGAGGGCAAACGATCAAGAGGGAGATCTCCATTACGGTGGTCGGATCAGCTAAAGCCGGATAGCTCCCACAAGTTCGAGGAAGTTGTACGTATGGCTGCCGACCGCAACATTTGGAAACGCCTAACGGACCGCTGGATGAAGAATGGTGACCGCGATCTTCAGTCATGAAGGATCGACCACAGAGAGAGAGAGAGATCTCTGAAATGGTGAATCTTAGAAATAAAGCGTACAGACAATTTTTATAGATAAATAGATGATAAGTAATTTCCTCCTACACACTTTTATGATAATCAAAATCAAAATCATCTTTATTGCCATAATAAAACTTCCCGTTTCGCTCAAAAGTGCTTAAAACTGCTATTTGTGACATTTGACCTTGAAAATTTAATAGTTGCGTACACCCTACCATATGTAGGTTTTGAGACCACCTTTAGGACGTCAATATACAAGTATTTACAGACTTACAGCTGGGTATCTCGAATTCCGAGATTCTTACCTAATTGATGAGATGATAACAAGGTGACAATTAATTACATAGTGTTCCTTTACCTACCAATTAGAACAGATTCGAATTACAACTGTTAACAGGATAAGTGGATACCTAATTATAATACCGTTTATCAAAGCACGCTGTCTAATTGTCCAATCACAGTAAACAGCTTGATTAGAGTAGGTACTTACATAATCTTCTAGGGCGTTAATTGCTTTATAGTACAAGAGGTACCTGTATTGGGTCATATTTTTAAACATAGCATATTATACCTACATATTTTAAATGTACGGATTTTGACGGAGCCTATTCCTAAAAGATTGCAATGAGTTAGACTTTTTTAACAGCTTTACTTAAGAATTGGATATTGATTGGTATCTCTACGTGTTCTCAAAAAGAAACTTTACATCGATATGAAGAATTTTAGGAAGATCTAAAAAAATCATCAAAGTTCAAAGTTCACATATTTCCGCATCAGATAAAACATAAAACTCACTAATTGAAGAGCAATTTCCCTACGTACATAATCTATGCAATTCTATCTCACTCCCATACAATTAAGAAGAGGTACCTATTAATATCAAGTAGCTTAGGGAATTGCGTTTCAGTGTCATCTGTATTAATTTATTGGCATCTGTCACTATAAAAAAAAATATTTAGGATTTGTTAATAGGTGTATGGAATCTTGCGATTTAAAAACCAGTGTGGCTATGATGGAACTCATTTGACTGGTTTCTATATAATGTAGGTACCTCTAATGTTAGGTTAATGATTACCAGACCATTCTTCGTATGATTGCGTGAACATGATCGTCATGTTATGTAGATATAGGATAGGATAGTTATAGGATAAACTAATTAAAATTGAGTAGGTACTAGTTTCTCAATAAACTACCCAGAACTATCAAACTTATTCAATCAATCTAGATCTACACTTTGACCTGAATCTTTTAGAGGAATCGACATAGTTTTGAGAACAGTTAACTAGTTAGTTCAATGTTATTCACCAATTAGTAAAACCAAACAATGTCGTATGCACCAGTCTACGTAGCAAACTTAATAGACTATCTTACTAGGAACATATCGAATTTGTACTCTAATACTCCGTCATGGAACCTTAAGTGCACTTCCAAATTAGTTTTTGCTCTACAAACATGCACTCAATTCATATCGGTACAATATCCATTGAAATTTCAATTTTCAACTTGACTTACATTACGAAAACCAACCTTGATACCAAAACACAACGTTCAGTTTCGCCTTCTTGTATTTCTAACTTACTGCCCTACAGTATGCAAATACCAATATAATACTAGTTCTTTCTCAGTAGTCTTGTTAGTTTAGTTCGCTAGAAGTAAAAACATTCATATGAGGTTCATATTTTTATTATTCTCGAAAAACGAGACAAAATCACCGTCAAGACTGCCTTATTCGCAATATTACTCGATGTTCCGATGTTTGCCTATTCGAGTTGAGTGGAAGTTATGAACCTACAGACAAATCGGGGCGAACGCAATTTACTCATACCTATATTTGTGAGAGAATTTACGATATCATAAGTAACATGATTGTTACCTTTCTTTGTTTATAGGCAATTTAATGTCTGGTAATTAACGATTACCATTATTCAAGCTATTCAATTTATGTATTTTTTGATGTCAGTTAAGTACACTGTTTCAAAGTCAATACAAAAGCTCCATTTACATGTTCTAAAAAAAATTACGCGTTTTTTTGTGTATTTCTTGCCTTTTGTCTCGTTTGCGTATTGTCCTTTGTTCCCAACGAGTAACACTGTAACCGGTAACACTGTGACTCGTTGGGAGAACTTTTTAAAATTATTCCCAACCAGTTACACTGTGACACGTTGTGTATGTTGAAGAAATGCTCCAGATGAAAAATTATGTTATGAGTAGAGGTAGGTAAACGTAATATTATAACGCTTCTAATCAACAGATATTTCTCTTACAACGCACACCATCTTCAACCGTGCAATCAAATTAAAATCCTTTCTCCGCACCCAGATTTAAGACTTAAATTTTCACGTAATTGGCGCTACATCGTTTAGCAATTAACACGGTATAATTCTTAAACGCGATCCCCTAAGCCCCGCTGCGGTTATATAAAATTAATGTTATGTTAATCCGTTGTCAGCCCGGCTATTCCTGTAATCGTTTCAGTATTAATGAAATTTGTCACATTAATTTACCTACGTACCTTTCATGAGGTCGGTTGTCTTTGAGTTTGAATTAAACTGGACTGACATTGTTCACCCAACTCTTTCAAAGTTTTCCGGTTTATTTGGTTTGCTCAAGACAGGTACCCTTTTTGTTAGTTCACTAAATGTGACTAAAAAAGAACAATAATGTTTCATCATTCATTATAATTCTAATAGTGGTGAGTTTAAAAAAAAAATGTTTTGTATAGTGTGTAAGTGTTTCTTTTTCAATTTTAATTTCTGCACTCGTGCGAATAACTGTGCATGCTGTGTTTATAAGTAAATCTATTGTGCAATATTTTCAGATCCCATAAACTTGTATCATTAGAACTAAGAAGCATTGTAACAAGAGTTGATAGACCTAATAATAAAAATAAAATCATCATCATCATCAGCCCATATACGTCTACGCAGCTGGGGCACGGGCCTACCCTAAACTAAGGCGAGGTCGACTACACAACCTTAGAATTTCTTCGCAGGTGTGCAGGTTTCGTCACGATGTTTACCTTTACCGTTAAGCGTCGAATAATTAATCGTGCATATGAATTTCAAATTACACAGTGGTTTAGTGCGGGGTTTGAACTGACGACCTCTCACATGGCAACACACCTTGACCACTCGGCCATCGACTTTTTGTATAATGTTTTTTAAAAGATATTTATCTCGTATAAGCAAAGAGTAAAGTTTATATACGTTTGAACTTAATCTACCTTACCTCTGCAGTTTAGAAAACTATAAGATGGTAAAAGACATTACTATGAGTACCTAGTTATAAACTTTATATCCAGTTTGATAAGATCGAAGGAACTGGCCATTACTGGATTCCAGTAGATTACCGTCAACACAATCTTTAGTCTTCTTGGAAAATAGGATTGTTAACTTTACCTTTAACTCGCATTTTCCTAGAGAGCTTCCTGTAAGAGTAAGGTAATGGTGATGACAATATCATCCTGATATTTATACTTATAAAGTAAATGAATATTAAATATTAAGTACATGACATTTTATACATTGATCTGACCCGTGGCAAAGCTTAAGCACTTGTGTTACGCATACCAGAATCAACGGTTGATACACAAACATACTAAAATATATTTAATGTATTATACTAGTGTAAGTAATTTTATACAAAGAGGTAGGTTCTTGTAGATATTTGCTATATGAAACATACTCGTATGATAATGATAACTCAAACTTTGTACGTTTCAATCTATAAACTGTTTACTACATATTACGACATATTCTGCTCTAAGTTAACGTATACGTAAATAAATGAATACATAATATCCACTTTATAATTTGTAATTTATTATGCGTACTAGTGACCCACTCTCGCTTCACTTCGGGTTAATCTATCTTTAAAAAAACCGCAAGGAATACGTTGCGTAGATTTAAGCTTACATAGGGATATGGGGACAGAGAAAGCGACTATGTTTTATGCTATGTAGTGATTAGCTAACGCATACTCATCTACGCATTTAACAGTTTCCGACGGAACTGCGTAGTTGCAATAAAGTGTCTGTTCTATATATTCTGCAGACACAAATGTGTAGCGCAGACCTTCATTACTGAAGTGTCGCCTAATTGATTACTCTGATCAGTCCTGCCCAGGGCAGGATTCAGCGATTTAGTGGCCCCGTGTATAAAAATAATATCCATATTTTTTCTATGTCCATTCTGGGTATAGTTGTCAAACGGCCGCTGGCCCGGAGCAACAGTTTTTTTCTCTCTGTCACATTCAGAGTTCGAGTACGCTCAAAGGTAGGCTTATTATATTTTTCTTCGTATTCTAAAAGTAAATGCTGACATTTAAAAAAAATCGGCACGGGAATGAACGTTTAACTGGCACGTTAGCTCGCTTGGTAGTGCTCCTGCCTCTTGCTTCAGAAGTTGTGGGTTCTATCCCTACCCAGGACTGCCGTTTAATGTTAAAAGAATATTTGTTCCATGTCTAGGTATGTATACGTACATATAATGAATAAATAAATATTACGCAACATGACATAGATTGAACTGATTAGGTTTTATGTAGCCTAAGCACTTGTCTGATAATAATATTCGTAATATTATATCAGAATCAACCGTGGATACATAAATATATGAAATATATCTCATAACAGACCACATACAACAAATACCGATGATCTTCACACAAGTATTTGTCTCGGGTGATATCTGACTCACTGTTCCACCGAGCCAGTCAAACATATCTATATATTAAAGATGTAGATTACATTCTACTGCTGATTATGATATCTGTAAAACATGAATAAACAACTTAGTGAAGCACAAAATTTATGAATTTGCGTGATATCTAAATATAGACAACTCAAAGGTGACTGATTGATAAAGTGATCTATCAACGCACAGCCTAAACCACAGGACGGATCAGGCTGAAATTTGGTATGGAGTTAGATGTTATGACGTAGGCATCTGCTAAAAAAGGATGCGAAAGGAAGGATCCGAAGCGCAGCGAGGGCGGGTCACTAGTTATTTATCTATTTATTCATTCCGCTTGCCTCCCCTTGATCCGGCCCTGGTATTGCCTCAATCTCGGCGAGACAACTTACACTCAACAGAAGCGGCTTCGTCACATGCGATTACTTTAGTCGGTCATCTGCTGAGCATTTTTAGCGACTTCCGTGACGCATGCCACCTGATGGAGAGACGGATAAGTAAAGGGTTGGATGGGACATCTCGATGGAATCATGAAATTCTGTTTCATCGAGTGTCTTTGAGTCTATAGTACTGGGCTACTGCGACCTTAGAATATCTGCGGATAGCAGCGTTATAGTTTTACTATTGTTCATACATCATGTAGGTTCAATAAATTAAAAAATAACTGCAGTTGGTTATACTCGTATAATATTTAAAATCACACAATATCACATTTGTTGTTCTAATAGCGAAATAAGTTCCTTAAGCACTTGTGTTAAGGATATCAGAAACAACAGTGGTATACATAAATATACTTAATTCGCTTTAAAATAACGCCCAGACGGAACAACACCGATATTCATCACACAAATATTTGTCCCGGGTAAGGAATCGAACCACTGTTCCAGCGAGCCAGTCAGATGCTACGGCATTACAGATTTTTGGAAAAAGTTGCACCAGAGCTATCAGAAAATCTTATGGCTCGAATTGATATTTGTTTTTAATCAAATAGTTTAAACGGAGAAAAAGCAAGCTAATAATCATTTCTGACATAGCTCAGCAAATTATAAGATGATACAGTGTACATTTCTTTTGAGTATTAGGTAATATGCCTACTATCGCAGCCATCCAATTATACGTTTGCTATTCATTTGCCCGTTCTAGAAAAATAATATCATTATAGTATTCATTAGCCAAGATCAAAGTGAACATATTTTGTGGCTTCTCCTATAACTAAACACGTAGGAAACAATCGGTCAAAAGAGGTCCCTATAAATACCCATGATAAATACCCATCGCTGACATCTATAAAGAAACCAGCCAAGTGCCAATTAGAGGAATATTCTGTTATAATATTTCAAGCATCTATCTGAGGCCATTATTAAATATCATCATCCAAAATCACTGTGGCTAAAATAAAAAGTCATTTATAAATCTTTGAATCATCTTCACGCGGCGAAGGAATAAAATCATCGTGACGCAAATTCAAACTTTTTTTTCTACAAATATTCTTGTTCAAGCAATTTGCAATTGACATTATGGTGACGTAGGGCAGGTAGCAGTAATTTCTCGATAAGCGGTGGTGATAAAACTCCTGACAATGCCTTTTTAAGCCCAAAGGTTTATTTATTGAAGGCGATACTAGACGTCGGTACATTTGTATCGTTGGAAAAGGACATCTAAAGAAATTCTTGTGTAGATTATTGTTCTGTTACAAAGTACACGTGTCTTGATAATCAAGTTTATAATAGATGCGATTTTGCGGGATGTAACATAATAATGCTGTGATATTTTAGTGATTCTGATAAGTGATCCGTATGCCGGATGGATTATAATCTACACAGATATTGGCATGGCAACATAGGTTTAATTTCTACTTAATTAATACAGATTTTCTGCGTGTCCGATTTATTTTGTATCAGTTGTATTTTAGACTTTCCATTTTAAGATATTTAATAGGAATTATATTAATTATTCCAGGAGTGGACAGAAATGGGCTAATGATAATGATGAGATTTAAATGCATGGTAAGTATAAGTAATTAGTATGTGATACCATAGAGTATTGCCTGTATAATCGTATCCGCTAATTATAAATAACGTTACTCGTATAATCTAAGAACTTATACTTTCACGACACAAGTATATAATTTGAATAATAGACGTCTTCAGGCTCCAACTTAAGTACCACTTAAGTCTTACGCCTAAACACCTTGATTTACTTTTTAAATTGACAGGGGCATTCGGGACACCTGGCGAGGGTAAAAATAGACTTAGCCGTTAAGCTGGTCGATCTACGGTTGATGTCAGAGCTACGGGGTGGCATGAATTGGGACAGTGCTTTACCTTGTAGCTTCCGAAATAAGTATACAGTTAGCTACAAGGGAGAATTCAGTAAAGTAAATAATGATTGATGATTTTGTCTGTCATATTTGTTTATGTTATGTGGTCAATAAACGTTTTCTATTCTATTCTATAATCACACATAAAATTACGCCTTTTTTCCGGAAGTGTAGACAGTGATCACTTTCTGCCATGTGCTACGGTCCTGACACACTACTTTCGCTGTATTATAGGTGTGTAGGTATTTTTATTTACTCTCGGTAAATTTTATTTGAATGTGAATTAAACCAATTTAATATTCATTGGGATAGTTCCAAAACTATCTCAATGAATACACATACAAGAATTTTACTATTTACTCCGCTGTTTGATGCTATCAAGAGGTTTTGTACAAATAATAATATTGTATTAATTTGTAAAACATTTTCATTCAATTTCTGTGTTATCTGTAATTGTATGCAAAACATCGGTCGGTACCGTTCAACCGTACAACTTTGGGAGTTAATTATCTTGTTTACAGAAAATTCGTTACTGTTATTAAAGTCTTGATATCTGCAAATGAATAGTTAATTAATAATTAAAACGTTTTATTTCAGATTGCTTCAGAGCTCTTTGCGGAACTTTGACTTGTTTATAAAAGCATTTGTGAGTACAATAGTCATAGCGTACTGATATATTTAGTACCTGTACTGAATCCGTATTGTATGTGAATACGTGTGAGGGCATGAATTAACTACATGGACTCAGTCAATCTCAATAGAAGCTGATGAACCGACTGTGCCGTGTTTCTGGAAGATATTTATGGAATGCATGCATGCAAGCCATAAATATCTAATAGTAGTACTACTAAGATCTACCTAATAAGATCAAACATTAACTTGCACGTATTATTGGTCACCAGAGGGCCTACCATGAGTTGGCTATCGTAAACTTACGTACGTTAAAAACCTATCGAGTTGTTTTTTTCATATGGCCGATTGTAGTTCTTCGCGTAACCACCAGCCGGCGCTGTACATGTTTTTCATAGACATATTTACGTAGTCGATATCGAGCGCGTAAGTTTTAAACTCATGGTAGCCCCACAGTTTATTAGTTACTACCCGTCGCTGTTTGCAAAAAAATTCATAATTAATAACAATTTTTGCCTATAATATTTAAAATAAAAAATAATACATTATGTAAATTTTATTTTCTACATCTACATTTGTTTGACTTCGACGATATCACAAATTAAATGTAAGTTTCTTTGCATTACGTCTACCATTTAATAATTAAAAACATTATAAACAATAAGAAAGTAAGGGCATTAAAGTTAAACTTGCTATCGACTACGCCGTATTCCGTAGTTCGTAGCTCGTAGTACGCCGTAGCTCTGTAATCTTGGGCCGGCCCCGAACGCCTACGCGACTCGTAGCAACGGCCCAATCGTAGCGAGTCGTAGCGTTTGCCTAAACATCGAACAAGTATAGATAACTAAGGTTAAGCACTGAACGAATTCATGGTAATCTTGTTACAGATAATTACTAATTTTTACTTAGTTTTCTTGTTTGCTAGACATTAAAGCTTAATAGAAATTACTTACGACCTATGCAATACTCAAAGTATCTTTTGCAGTCGAGTTTTATCATTTGGGTTATTTATTGACACTTTTTAATTTTTTTTTAGTTTACATGATTTAACGTATTTTAATGATCATAAATTAAACAACTTACGTTTGCACCCATTAATATTGTAAAGGTATGTTAATTAACATCTGGGGATTACTGTTAATCCTTTGCAGGATATTATAAATCCATAGTTAATAGAAGATAACTGTAATAATGATTGTCTACTATTACTGATAATTATGTATCTACTTAACATAATTGGCAATTAAAATAAACCAGAAGCTCAATCTTAAAGTTCCAAAGCATCTAAGGTTTTGATGCTGATTTAACATGGGTATAATAATAATAATCTTTATTGAAACCAAAAACAAACATTTTATAAAACATGGTTAGCGTTAATAGACGCATTAGTCGTATAATGTATCTTTCTACAGGATTTGAATGGCTAAATCAATTTTATACTGCTATCCTAACTATATTAATATAATATAATAAATGCGAAAGTAACTCTGTCTGTCTGTCTGTTACGCTTTCTCGCATAGAGTACTGAACCGATTTAAACGAAATTTGGTACAGATATAGTCCAGAGCCTTGAAAAGGATAAAGGTAACTTTTAACCGACTGCGCTATAAAAAAGTAATGTTTTACCCGTTAAACATCTCTCTACGCGGACGGAGTCGCGGGTGGAAAGTTAGTTTTTTACATAATCCCATTTTGATTTTAATGGTGTTACGGTATTATTCATAATGACAGCAATGCAATATATGTTTAAACGAATATTTTTATCGTTTTCTTTTATATGCGTTCTAAAACACCGGTAAAAATGGCTGATATTTTAAACGCAAGGCAGTTGAAGCATTGCAAATCCATCGAAATCTTAAAGAGCCTATATTTTATTCACTCACTACAGTATCCGATGGCTTTTTAATGACGTCATATAGTCCAATCCAATAAAAGGAACATCACAAATACGTATTAAATGCAACAACTATAAATACCTTTGAAATGTCAGCTATGAATATAGCAGTAAGGCGTCAAATCCTTAGGTAGCTAAATGATTTTATTTCACACTTCTGTCCTTTATACGTGAGAAGCTTTTAAAAGGTAAATGCAGCTTAACTTTTGTAAAGGGTTGTAACCACTAGCTTGCTTTGTACTCGCTGTACTTCCACGTTTATGGGGGGATGAGGCCTTGTAATACTAAAGGCTGGTAGAGTTAAGAGTTCAACAAATAGAGCACATCGCATACATTGTTCCGATTCCGTGCTAAGTAGCTTCAGCACTTATGTTACGGAAGTACGGAATGAAATGAAATGAAATGAAATGAAATGAAATAATTTATTCTGCAAGTAGATTTCATGAAATTCTTTCGCATGTCAAATCACAGGTTAATTAATTACAAATAAATAATAATATGTACAAGTTACATAATTCTTGGATGTCCAAGCGAGCAGCACATCATGTCCATGGATTCTTATCATTCAAATAGTCTTCTACTTTATAGTACCCCTTTTTCAAAAGACAAGATTTAATATAGACTTTAAATTTATACAACGGCAATTCAATAATATTTTGCGGGATTTTATTGAACAATATTATACTTAAACCTATGAATGATTTTCCAACTTTTTGAAGCCTGAGTCTTGGAACGGAAAGCTTATATTTATTTCTGGTGTTAAAATTGTGAGAATCCGACTTTTTATTTAATAAGTGCATGTTTTTATGAACATACACGATACAATCTAAAATGAACTGAGAAGCTACGGTTAAAATTTCTATATCTTTAAAAATATCTCTAAGGGAGTCGCGCGGTCTTATACCATATATGGATCTGATGGCCCTTTTTGTAGTACAAAAATTTTTTGAATGTCTGTAGCAGATCCCCACAGCAGAAGACCGTATGACATAACACTATGGAAATAGCTGAAATAAACTAATCTTGCCGTTTCAATGTCAGTCAACATCCTGATTTTTCTGACTGCATACGCAGCTGAACTAAGACTACCTGCCAGAACAGAGATATGAGGTCCCCAATGTAACTTAGAATCTATAGTGATTCCTAAAATTTTGTAGATTCAGTCAATTCTACAAGTTTTGACAATAATGTTAGTATCAACTTTTCTTACATTAGGCATTGTAAATCTTATACATTTCGTTTTTTTTTGCATTTAACAATAAATTATTTGTATTAAACCAGCGCAGAACTTGCGAGAGGGCACTATTTACCTCGTCGTAGTTATTTTTACCTCTGCCAACCTTAAAAATCAAAGATGTATCATCAGCAAACAGTACCGTCTCACATAGATTCGCAGTTAAGTAAGGAAGATCATTTATATAAATCAAGAACAGTAAAGGTCCCAGAATTGAGCCCTGAGGCACTCCCATGAGAATGGGAGCGCCACAAGAATCAACTCCATTGACATTAACTGTTTGCACCCTATCTTTAAGATATGATTTCAACAAATTATTCGCCTCATCTGAGATTCCATAATGATTCAATTTCATTAGCAATATCTCATGATTTATCATCAATTTACGGAAAATGGTAAAGGATACAATTATACTTAGATAAACTAATAAAACAACCAGATACTATATTTTACATATATTTCCCCGGCTGGGGATCGAACCCACGGACTCAGTCCTGTGGCGCAAAAATGCACCGTCAAGCCAGTCAAGCTAAAATCTACCGTATCATGCGTACTGATTTTTTTTTCAGTCTATCAAGTTTCACCTGTTTGTAAAGTATTTACAATCTTCCAATATGTAACTTTGAAAAGTAAATCGGTAGGAGTTATGTCGTACAATGGGGATGGTGACGCTTTTTTTATTTTGATGTAGCTGGGTGGGCAACACAACATTAAAAAAAATGCTAAAAGAATTATTGTCATAACATTAATACTCGCCGAGATATTACTGTTTCAATAGCACATTATTTAGGCAAGCTCAAAACGCTCCATACAAAAAGAGACTCAGAAGTGACGTCACGCTTGAGTTATTTGTATGCAACGCGTCAGAAATTTGTTCGGCAAGTATAACAAATATTGCGTTTATGAAAATGGTGTCATAGAAAATGTTGTTATTAATTCTGTAATTTGAAACATGGTATTGTTTGTTTTAAACATTTTTGAGATTTTATAATGGGCCCACCCAACTTTAACATCTATGTTGTCTCAATTACCAAAAAAAAATACTGACACACCGTCACCAATAGTTCTAACTAACATAATTCACCCTGGTAAACGTGTGATTACATGCAAAATATAGTACCGTCATCTTCCCTATTATGTTAGAATAATATATATTTACTAAACTTTTTCTAAATTAGTGTTTATGAAGATGACGTTGGAATTTGATTGATTGATTGCGTTTTCTTTAATTAGGCATAAAATTGATAATTCCTGATTACATATTTGACTATATACTATGTAACCCTTACTCAATCTATTTTTTGATAAAGTTTAGTACAACAGTGTGCTTCTGTGCATGAGATCGCATCGTACAGCAAATTTTTCATTACCTTGCGCTTGCAAATATGTCCCAATGTCAGAAAAACCTTGCTGTCTTAATCCTAAATTACAATTTTGTTATATAAGTGATTATACATGCCAACATCATCACAGACACTTACATCGATGGGGAAATTCTGCAGCTCGTAAAAATAAAACGACCAAACCTGCATAAATAAATAAATAAAATAAAATATAAGTTTCGTAGTATTAGTAAAATTATAACCTGGTGTTTGGAAAGAGTTTCTATCTTAAACCTTAATTACCTAAGTATTATTAATCAAGTTACACCAGATAACAACCTCACTAAAACATACATCGATAGAGAAACTCCTGTATCTAATAAAAATACATAATTGTATAACGGGACCTTGCAATGGAATATAAATTTCGTAGCATAAGTGAAACTGTAGCATGGTGTCCAAAAGGCTTTATCTTAACCCTATATTGAATGAATGTCATTTAATCATCGCACACGACGACAACGTAACCAAAAACACTTACATAGAGAAAATTCTGTAGCTCATTAAAATGCGTGCGTACCTTATACATGTTTCGTAGCATTAGCAAAATCGTAGCGTGGTCTACGAAAGCTTTTTATCTTAACCCTAAATTGAATGAGTGTCATTTAATGACGTCTGACGCCACCATTGGTACGTGCAGTGGCGTCAAATCCTTAGGTAGCTAAATGATTTTATTTCACACTTCTGTCCTTTATACGTGAGAAGCTTTTAAAAGGTAAATGCAGCTTAACTTTTGTACAGGGTTGTAACCACTAGTTTGCTTTGTACTCGCTGTACTTCCACCTTTATGGGGGGGATGGGGCCTTGTAATACTAAAGGCTGGTAGAGTTAAGAGTTCAACAAATAGAGCACATCGCATACATTGTTCCGATTCCGTGCTAAGTAGCTTCAGCACTTATGTTACGGAAATACGGAAAATGGTAAAGAATACAATTATTCTTAGATAAACCAATAAAACAACCAGATACTTTATTTTACATATATTTCCCCGGCTGGGATCGAACCTACGGACTCAGTCCTGTGGCGCAAAAATGCACCGTCAATCCAGTTAATTTAAAATCTACCGTATCATGCGAACTGATTTTTTTTTCAGTCTATCAAGTTTCACCTGTTTGTAAAGTATATACAATCTTCCAATATGTAACTTTGAAAAGCATTTGAAGAATGCTGTAAATCGGTCGAGGTATGTCGTATAATTATGTTAAAATAATATGTTTACTAAACTTTTTCTAATTATTGATGACGTTGGTTTTTGATTGATTGATTGCGTTTTATCTTAATCCTAAGTCAGAGAACTTTCATGAGGCATAAAATTGTTAATTTCTAATTACATATTTGACTATATACTATGTATGACTATGTATATCAGAACCCTTGCTCAATGTATTTTTTGATGAAGTTTGGCACAATAGTGTGCTTCTGTGCATGAGATCGCATCGTACATCAAATTTTTCATTACCTTACGCTTGCAAATATGTTCCAATGTCAGAAAGATCTTGCTGTTTTCATGCCAACATCATCACAAACACTTACATCGATGGGGAAATTCTGCAGCTCGTAAAAATGAAACGACCAAACGTTACCCCTGCATAAATAAATAAATAAAATAAAATATAAGTTTCGTAGTATTAGTAAATTTATAACCTGGTGTTTGGAAAGAGTTTCTATCTTAAACCTTAATTACGTAAGTATTATTAATCAAGTCATACCAGATAACAACCTCACTAAAACATACATCGATAGAGAAAATCCTGTATCTAATAAAAATACATAATTGTCTAACGGGACCTTGCAATAGAATATAAATTTCGTAGCATAAGTGAAATTGTAGCATGGTGTCCAAAAGGCTTTATCTTAACCCTACATTGAATGAATATCATCTAATCATCGTACACGACGACAACGTAACCAAAACCACTTACATAGAGAAAATTCTGTAGCTCATTAAAATGCGTGCGTACCTTATACATGTTTCGTAGCATTAGCAAAATCGTAGCGTGGTCTACGAAAGCTTTTTATCTTAACCCTAAATTGAATGAGTGTCATTTAATGACGTCTGACGCCACCATTGGTACGTGCAGTGGGCCGACCCACGCTCGCCCACGGTACGTACGCCGCGTATATAACTCGCTGGGACGGACGGACAGCCTCATTTGGTTGCAGGCGCGCGTCTCGCGCACAACTTAGTGGGTGACCAAGTATCGAGTGCGCGGAAGTTTCAGGTAAGTCGTTTTAGGGTTGATTTTGTTGTTTTAGGCCGATAAAGAAAGTTCGGGTGGTTCGCGAAAGTTTTTGCATTACAAGTTTTTTGTAGGTTTGTATGATGGAATCTACTTTTTTTTTAATATAAAACACGCGTGAAATGTTTGATTCACTAAAAAGTTACTTAAAAATACATTTTTGTACATTAATATAAGAATTTATGGTTGAATTTTGCACTAGAGCTACTCAAAGAAGTTTGAATGAATACGCAAAGTTTTACGAAAGTTCAAAACGCATAAAGAAAAATTAGTATGGTACTGCTCGAACACACATTAATACTATTGTGACGAGTGTTAATATTCATTTAATGACAGAAATAAATCTAATAAAAATAAAATAATATTGAAATCAAAAAACGACTCAGAAAATAGAACTTTTATAAGAAAGAAATATCAAGTTACGAATGAGAGGTTTAAAGCATGCTAAAAATTTTAATTTCGTACAGTAGTGCTGTAGGAACGGATAAAACTAGTTATCTCGATAGGGTAAAGAAGGTATATCGCACTATATTATTTTAAGTTGATATACTGATAATTTCTAATGAACCCACCAAAAAAATACACTCGCTAAAACTCGCTTAAAATAGATCCTTCAAAGTACGTTTTTTTTTTCAAATGTGTAGTTTTCACTAAAATTATGCAATATTAGTCTTCGTTGGGAGTAATATGGTTACCAAAATTCAATTATGTAAAAAGCAAATGATTTAGTAGGTACTTGTTTTGTATTGCAAGTCTAAAATGTAACAACTTTAATCAAATTAATCCTACTACTATTAAACAAACATGCACAATCATTAAATTAGAATAATAATACAAAAAATGCTTTTAATTAAAATTAATGTGCATATGGGAGCTTTTCATTCATTAATTAATTAAGCTCTTTCACTGCTGGTAGTTTCTCTTACTTGTGTTACCTAAGAAACGGTATTTATCCGCCCATCTACCATCTAATAGAAATTCAAATAAATACAATATTAACATCATCTTATCTGTCGTTCAAACAATCTAAATTGACCTAAAGAAAAACGATTCTTTTCTAAGTAAATGAGCAGGTACGAACTAGGTTATTTTTAAAGTAGTGGGGTGTCAACTGACCTATATAAATTTGCTTAGAATCCACATAGTGCTAGACATGTTATCAGGGACTATTTAGAATCCCTAAATGAGAATAAAACATCGCTAAAATTGGTGTAAATTATTAGGTAGGCACTTGCTATAATTAGGAATTAACACCTCACAAACACGCTTTGCTTAATTCATTTGGTATAAGGTAAACACGACATTATTGAACTAAGTCCGCGGGGTAACCAAGTAAAGAATTTTTTTTTTAAAACTGACTACGCATATACCTACAATGATACTAAAATAGGATTATTTCCACATGCGGCAATGTATGTTATACAAAGGCCTATTTTTGTGGAAGAGTAGCTAATCCCTGAGATGTCTTTTGGGGTGAAAATTTAGTTTTCCATTCCATCCGTTTTACTTTACTGGAGATATGTCGCAAAATTTCGTTACTGAGCATCAATCGTTAAAGGAACCGTAAAAGATGACTGACTGATATATTGGTACCCAATATACATAATATGACAAACAAACATCAATGTAGATTATATGAGGATATCACTACCGCTTACCATCAGGGGGAGGGAGTTCATCTTGTTAGCCTATTTAAAAAACATTCTTAGTTGTCTACTGTTACCTCAAAATCTAAACACGTAGTGTAAATTTAAATTTTTTTAGGTACATTTAAAAAAAAATACTTTACAGATTATAATCGCGTAGATAATACTTGAGACCAAAAACATAATTAACTTTTGGATCTCTTAGCAGCGCAATTGTCGTGCAAATAATGGCCAATACCATGTTTTGGAAGGTACATATTTGATTTAATGAAACATATACAATTAAATCATTTAACAATCCAGGTTTACTTTTTAATGAAAAATTGTTTTTGTTCTTTTTTTCTTGAAGAGCAAAGAGATTAAAATTAAATTCACGCACTCGAAGCAAGCATTACGGTAACGCTTGTATTTCAAACGATAGGTTTTATTATGACGCTGAAAGAAAAGTTAGAGTTTTTATTTCAAATGAACTCTTGCTTTGACTGTCAGATATTCAAGGTATCAAAGTGTTTAATGCAATATGCGCTGAATAAATGCTTAATGAGTATAAAATGATAGCAATATGACGAGTAAATGGGAGGGAGAGTCACCAAAGCTGCTCTATATTTTATAGGTGTTCTACAATTGTTTCTTTTTGTCCAAGGCAATCTAAATTGATCATGCTTTAAGTACTACGTTACTGTTAGGATTAGGTATATGAGTGTATACGCAATTGAATAATTCAACATTAATCATACAGCTAAAAAGACTAAAACTTAAAAAGATTTTGTAAAACGTATATTCATTGTATCCAGTGCTTAAGCAACTATCCTCGAGAAGCTCGTAAAATGATAATAAGTATAGCCATATGATTTTAAAAATCATCTTTATCAGTTTGAAAAACTTTTAGTACCGGTACCTGATATTGTGTTCAATGCGAATGTTTGTGAGACGACCACAAAGAGGTTTTCCATTAGGATCTGACGGGGGATATTACTCGTACCTATATCTCAATAATAGCTTTTACCATAAAACGCTGGTTTGGGTTTAAAAGAGGCTTATCCCATAAATACTATTATGTAGCCACGTGAGACGATAATCACACATCAGACACAAACTGTCCGTTAAATTGATAAGTGAAAACGAAACATTACTATTAAAAGTAAATATCTCACAATATCACATAATTGTGTTACAGAAATCATCAAGAAACAAATGAAATGAACGTATTTTAATGCTATAAATAAAGTGAATATATGAAGTTGCTACTAAATCACTACATAGTATAAAATAGAGTTGATTACCGCGTTTGTCCCTATGTTTGCTTACATTTTAATATCTTAATTTAGTTTTAATTTATCCGTCCTAACTGAACCCGACGAAATTGTTATATTGTAATCGTTTTGGTTCCTGCGATACAGGCATAGAGCCTAGTGCAGTGGCCGCTGTTCAAGATTCTCCACTGTCTAAATGAGCAGGTTTACACGGTCACAATATACACCGTGAAATTTGAGTGGTTGTTTTCCCGCAGCAAAATGATTCTACCTTAGTAGTACAATAAGTTTGTGCAGTTTTTTTTATTGAAATAAATAAATGCCGGTTTTACGAAAGGTATAACCGAAACTCGAAAGTTTTATGCATGCGAAAGTACTTTCTAACCACTTTTACTTAGGGCGTAGAGTTTCTTTAGCTTTAAGCATCGATTTCATTCGGCAAGCAGTACCTGTCACATCTTAAAAACAACGATAGCTCCTCTCGTTTTCGAGTTGGAAAATTATTTATTTGAAAATTCAAAAGGAACATTTTTTTTTCATGGAATAATTTGCATGATTCGATAGTATTACTAAAGGCAAATCGTTCTGCCACGGGAAAACAACCACTCAAATTTCACGGTGTATAATCGGAACAAATACAAATACAACATTTGCCTCGGGTGGGAATCGAATTCAAGTCTCTTGGCGCCAGAGGCGTAGGCACATGCCCCAAGTTAAATTTATAACATGCAAACACATTTTAAGTATACAACCTTCTTAATCGTTGACGTAGAAGTCAAATATTGAATTATTGTTTCAGTATTCGGCCGTTATTTTAGCGAATTAAGTGACATTTACCTTTGGACGCCCCCGACGGGACTCGAACCTCGACTCGGGTCAACGTTGAAAAGATTTTATTTGGTAGTCAAATACGAAAAAAGTAATATTCATATTTTTGTATTTTTTTTTATTTAAGATCATAAAACAACATAATATGCATTATTAACATGACTTGAGTTAATTATTTAGCTAAAGGAATACTTTAAACATGCATTTAAAAAATATATAGATTCAGTGAAGATTTGCATCTGTGTTGTTTTCAAAGGGTCAATTTAAATGCTATATGCTATCATCGGTGAACACAATCTGTAGTAATACTATAATATCCTGATATTTATTTTAGTAGTTCAACTTTAAACACAGGAATTGAACAAACCAGAAAAAAATACGTGAAAGTCTATCCTAACTCAGCATCGAACCCAAAACTTCTATCATAGACTGAGTTAATACCTATTTTTAATCGTTAAACCTGAATACTTTGCACCTCCATTTTGTAGTTTGATTACATTTTAATTGGCTTAGCCACCATGGCATTATTAAATGGGTTTAATTTCGTAATGTCTTTTCAATGTTCTAGTTTTAATGCACGGAAGTGTCAGTTATAAAGTTCTGAGAACATCTGCGGTAGTAATTAAGTAATTGTTCTATGGGGATACTTCCTATTTGCGCTGGGCTGTGTAAATGAGCTACGGCAAAGATTTTTTCATGGTTCAGTCACTGTAAGGCTTGTAGTGTAGCGTAGTGTACAAAATTCCCCGTAGCGCACTAAATAACCACGACATTACCGATAAAAATCGTTTATCTTATTGTTCTAAAATTTAAGCCAAGAATAATAGGTGATTTTGAATTTTTTCATCATTATAGCTAAGTAAGAAAAACGAGTCAATATGTCTTCTTGGCGGATTTGTCTAAAATATACGGTCGTTTTTCTCTCGTTAACCTAATCGGTTAGTAAACCGATTTATTACCAAACTATTACACAACGCACTGCGTGGCATGGGCTAAAAGAGAGTTTAATTGAAATCCTAACTTAAAATGGTTTTATACTGTGAAAAGCTTAAATATCTTGTTACTTTGTTCATTACTGCGAATTCAACGGAAGCTAATAAAGTGCACGCGCCTTTAAAGGTTTATTTTGACCATTTAAAACGACTCCGGACCGCGTGTAATTAAAAAAGAATTAAAGCACCTGTAAATTGGAAATCGTGGGGCACGGAAATGATGAATTTTATCCCGCAAAAGGTAACAGGTAAAAGTTGTAAAAGAGAAATTCGAAATAAATGGAAGAGGAATTAGGGGTGACACTGATCCGTTTGTCTCTGGCAAGTTAGGAATTTAAAAGAAATACTGGTTAGGGTTGACTTTGAATTCTAAATGGTTCCGGGGAGATTCGCATGTTTGAAGATTGTAATGTTATCTTACACATTTGGCTAAAGTACATATTATTCAATAGGTATTAGGGTGCTTCTTAGAGGGACAAAAAATTTTTTTTTTAAATTTTACTCGCGTCACCCTTTCATTCTCTTCTATGATCCAAAAAAATGGTAAATTATTTTTTTCAGATTTTTAAAGTAATATTTAGGGGTCGCTACCGGCCAGTAAAATAAATAAAAATATATATTTTGAAAAGTTTTTTTTATTCAGTGAAAAAAATTATGATCATTCTTGAATCATTATAATTAGTAGGGGAGTAATGAAAATGTAAAATTTGCTATGATAAAAATGTATTTTTATATGTATTTGGGTACTTCTGTCTAAAATTTTTCACAATTAAAAGAAGGTATTATTTTTGTATTTAAACGTAAATTGTAATTAATTTGTTGTACTCTTCCATTAATGCCACTCCCGGCCCCGCCGAATCATTCACTACTTTTATAGAGCATATAATATGTCTAGATGCTTTATATTCTTCATCCCAAAGAGAAGGATCTTTTTTTAAAAATGCAGATGAAATACCGAGAATTCTAAAAAAACGTAAGGTGTTGCTGGTAAATAAATCTTCTCAATTTTTTTCTTCTATGTGTCTTACATCTAAGGTCATCCGCTTAGGACTAAAGTCTAAACCTTCTTTATTTAGTGCAATAACCATATTTCGTTTACTTATCAAAGAAACTTTGTCATCCAAAAAAGAAAATGCAACAAGTTCATCAGAGAGGTACCATAAATGCCCTAGTTTAATTTCCCATAAACTTTGTTATAGCTTTTTTCGATATCGCTTTGTTTATTTTTTCAAAACTCTTGAGATCTTTCAGCAAGCATTAATTATTACAACAAAGACACAAATATCAGAGATCGCTTTAAATTCCTTTTTTGATAATTTAAACTGATATTTGAACGAAAAAAATTTTGAGACAGTAAATGGCTTTTGCCATCCATCTAGCACGATGTAGACCTGCTGACGCTCTGAACGATATTCCCTTATCAGGTACTCCGCCCAAAAATACGACAGTATACACTTTTCTTGCAGGGATTCAGTATAACTTTTTTCTCTTTTTATGAAAAGGTTGGAAGAGAGCGTCTTGTTCCTCTTTCTTTTTAAATTTTTGCATATGTATTTTATCGACACCACCTATTGCACCAAGGCGCCCTTTTTTTCTCTGCTCGATCAAAAATTGTCTGTCTTCCTCAACAGAGATCCTGTTTAATGATTCAGCGTGAGCTATGTCAAAGAGGTCTTCAAAGTTGTCCTGCCACAGCTTTTCTTTTTTTTCAAGCTTTCAGAACGCTTCGCCTTATTTTCTTTATTTTTCGCCTTATTTTCTTTATTTTTCTTTAATTTCTGCCATTCCTTGAATCTATCTTCTTTATGACATCCTTCTTAAATTTTGTCGGGATTCCCGCTCGTTTCCAGATTGCCATAACGTAACAAGCAGAAGAATCACATGAACTCCGATTGTTTCGTTTCATGACAATTTTATTATGAAAAAACAAAGCCAGCCAAGTGTGAATCGAGTGTTTACTTTGTTGAATCATGCATCGATAGTTAAAAAAGCAAATTTTATTTTGATTTAATAATACCATAATACTAAAACTATTATCTGTGTCTTTAAAGTAATAAAATAAAAATTATCAAATTACACAAAATATTAAAACTTTGAAGCTCGGTAGCGACCCCTAAAATTTGATTTAAAAATAAAATAAAATTAATGCGCTCGTTTTTTGGATGACAGAAGCGAATGGCGGGTTGACGCAGTTACTTTTCTAAAGTCGAAAAATAAGAAGCACCCTAATAGGTATGTTATATACTTCATACATGCAACTACATACATATTTATCATATGCTAGTTTTTAAAATAATAGTGTTAACAGACACCCGAAGCATTTCGGCACAACAGTACAACTCGGGATATTTGTGTTTGAAAGTCTTGAATGATGAAAGTCTCCCCAAAAGTGTTTACGCTCTATTATAACGCCTAATGTTCTCTATATTTTAAGATAATAGGTTTACCTATATTAAATAATCACCTATCTATATCAGAGGGACCCTAAAATAGATAGCTTTATAATCAAATTAACAGTTTCTAACTTCCACGGTCCATCGGCTATGAATAACGGAGAGTTTATAGGTTATGAAGATGGGTATAGGTACTTCGAAATTTTCAGAATACCCATACACCGGTAGTTAGCTCTTAAAATATTTTACTCTTCTTTTATATCCTCTCGCGTTTGACGGTTTTCCGGTAAAAATGTGAGAACTTTAATAATCACTATTATCTATCAATAACTTTTTTGATTAATTTATTAATGATCAAATCCAGAATTGTATTGAAATAATTTACTTCTTAATTGAATTGCCCGTAAAACATTTACGGTATTTTAATAATTACGGTAATTTTTTCAGTTCACTTATTTTAGGTATAACCAAAGGTATTTAATATATTGTGTAAATATTTTATTTTAAGCGGCTTTATGGTGCGGGTACTCAGGTACCCGCACCAGATATAGATATAGAAGATAAGTAAATACTCAGGTATTTACTTATCTTCTTATTTAATTCCATGAATGCACATTGCACACACAATACAAACAAAATTTTTAAGTTGGTACAATTGATAAAGTTCACAATTACTCATATACATATAGATATCCTTACTAATATTATAAATGCGAAAGTAACTCTGTCTGTCTGTCTGTCTGTCTGTCTGTCTGTCTGTCTGTCTGTTACGCTTTCACGCATAAAGTACTGAACCGATTTAAACGAAATTTGGTACAGATATAGTCCAGAGCCTAGAAAAGGTTATAGGCTACTTTTTAACCGACCGCGCTATAAAGAAGTAATGTTTTAGCCGTTAAACATCTCTACGCGGACGAAGTCGTCACAGCCACTGGACGGATCGAGATGAAATTTAGCATGCAGGTAGATGTTATGACGTAGGCATCCGTTAGGACAGGATTTCTCTAAATTCCCACGGGAACGGGAAATAACGGGAAAATCGTTTTGTATGAAAAATACTAACCGCATAAGTTAGACGCTTGAAATTTGACATGCAGGTACCTTAATAAATTAAAAGTTTAGTTGCAACAGGATATTGTAAAATTCCCACGGGAACGGGAGTAATAGGGAAAAAACTTTTGTATGAAAAAATCTAAACCGCGATATATATAGACGATTGAGATTTGGCATGCAGGTACCCTAATGAACGTAAAGCTTACTTCCAACGCGATATTACAAAATTCCCATGGGAACGGGAGTTATTGGGAAATAACTTCTGTATGTAAAATCCCTTACGGGGTTGAAATATATTATATAGAGATAGAGATATACCCGAAGCGAAGCGAGGGCGGGTCGCTAGTATTTTATATATGTAAATCTTCAGGATGTAATTGAATATTAATTTTAATTCAACTCGATCAAATGGACATAGCATATTGCAAACTATTTACATAAAATGTATATGTACCTAGTTAATGTTGCGTCAAATATTTACCGGGTATTTATTTCATCTTGTTAGCTTATTATGAATTATATTATCAAATATAAGTATAATAACAATCAAATTATCTCTTTATCCTGTTTTATTATTAAAAATTACCTTATCTTCGTTTTCAAGCATAAAATCTCCGTGTAAAATTGAAAGCTCTCTGCTCTCTGAAATTACATTTATAATTTGGGTAGATATTGTGATACATTTGTTGTATTACGTACCACTTTGACAGCTTTGTAGTTTATAAAAAAACATATTATTTAATTTACTGAAACATCTTTCGGAAATTATATTATGAATTTATAATATGTACACATTTTAAATAAATCTTTTGTCTGTTTATAGATTAGAAATCTACATACATATAATAAAAAACAACGGATCGCTGTCTGTACATGCATAGTACATGATAAAAAACACTATAGAAGACCTTTTTAAACAAAGTAGAAACCCAAAACAACGATTTTTGGATTTTTCATCAGATTGTCTGTGCAATTTTGCACGCTTTAATTTAGTAGAAATTGCTTATCCAATCTAAATGTGGATTTCAGTCACACATAGTAGTAATCTTTACTTTCTTTTCATGGCAATTGGTTCATAAATAAAAAAGTAATCCTAATTTAAAAAAACACATCGAACTTGCTGAGTGTTGTAGGCGCGAATACATATATTAAAAAAATATGTCAGAAAAAAATATTATAAAACTATTTGACCCTTTAGGTCAAAAGCTCTTTTGTAGGCAATTCGCAATTCCCGCAACTAAATATTATAAGACTATTTGACCCTTTAGGTCAAAAGCTCTTTTGTAGGCAATTCGCAATTCCCGCAACTATTGTCTTCACTTACACGTATTCCTGTTGGGAATTGTCGCATGTTAATTGATGGTGGGACATGTTAATCAATTTATTATGACGTCATACGTTTAAACATTACAACTTTAGTTGTCGCATGTTAATTGATGGTGGGACATGTTAATCAATTTATTATGACGTCATACGTTTAAACATTACAACTTTAGTTTGCATAAAAATGTTAACCAATTTGAAATTACTTAGTCGTATCTACCTAGTAGAAAATTCAAGAATATGTTTTTCCCTCTGGGCATATGTTACGTAAACGCACCAGCCAACTCATTTGGAAGTGCAAAGTGAGTTAACACCTCGCGCAGTGAAATGCGTTAAGGAAATGAGTTGACGCAGCACAGCATAACTCATCCCTACTTTTATTGTCACTCCGACTATTACCCCAATTTATCATCCCTCTTACAATCCCGCATGATTGAATATACTATGGTCACTTCGCAAATTTCTCATTTAAATCCCTACATTCGAAGATCCGGGATCCAATAAGATTTGCTCCTGAATCTTGTAATAACCACATTTTATAGCGCCAATCCTGACCCTCCCTATATCTATTAAATTCCTCAACATTGGATAAAATGTACTTTTCTTTACGCATGTGATTTTCTGAGGCAGCTTCACATTGATTGAACTTTAGTGAACCCTTTATTGATAAGATTATCAATGTCTATTTTTGGGCGCATTCACTTTGGCCCTCGCAAATATAATAATGTCCTTTACATACATAGCAGAATTTTTCAATCATAGTGGCTCGATTGAGGTTATCCAAATGGGCAAGCCATATTATTCAGTCTATTGTATGCGTGAACACAGACTGATATTCAGTGTTCCTTCATACTAAGTGCAATGCCCAGAAAAAGAGTAATTAATTATTTTATTATACAAATCATTTTGATTACCGAGGACAAAAAGGCAAGACATATTAGTGCACCACAAGTGTGTGCACAAACGGTACTTTACAGGGGAGAGCCATTCGCTCTCCCCAAGTCCGGTGATTATGACACGGCTATTCCAAGCCATCATCGTAGTCAATTAGAAAAAAAAAACAAACTGCATTCTCAGTCCTTATAGCATAAATTGTTTGGTTGGCTCCTTGTTTTAGTTAATTATTATCGATAACAAGTTCGTCGGTCAGTCTTGCCCGTGACCACGAGCGCTGTAAAGAGATCGAAACGTCCGGTAACTAAATAATATGTTTAGATAACTTTACACGCTTGTTTTTATCCGTCAAATTATTCCAAACATCTGTTAGAGTTTGTAGTTAGTTCTTTGAATTTTAATATAGCTAGTATAGTATAATAGTTTAAGCCGCACCCTAACTTAAATAAATAACTACACCATTGCTCAACGTTTTGAATTTCGGAAACGAGAAACAATGACGATTTGAAATTAAGTTGATACCTATTATTTATCCTTTATATAAAAGCAAGAATTGTTTCGGTAACAGTATAGCTCCTTTGAATATCAAACGTGGGTAAATACGCAGTTCCTTTGAGTAATTAAGCCACAAAGGCTTAGTTCGAAACTTAAGGATTCAAATCATAGTGGTAATTTGGTGAGAAGTGCACCCGAACCCAGAATAATGGTAAAAATTAATTAAGCTCACTGAAATCACCGATTCTATGAGGGTACAAGGACGCTTTCAGATAAAGGGTTTACACAAACGCGTACAAATTTTCCACTAAACAAGATTTGTGGTTATTGACTAAACAGGAATGTTAATTCGTTATGGCCAACATGAAAGAAGGCAGTGGGCGGCCCTTGATCAATTAAGTTTACAATAACTGAGGGTGAAGCTAACATTCTGGTATGGAAAACAATTTAAATACGATAACGTAACGGACGTAACATTCGTTTAAAAAACAACGGCCAGATGCAAGTCGGAGTCGCGCATAAAGGATTCCATAGCTATATTCAATAAAAAGTATTTAGTTTTTTTGTTATTGCTATCAGGGTTCTTGAAACAGTCTGGACAAAGGGACGGACGAAAAGCAAAGTCTTAGTAAGAGCCCCGTTTTTACGGAGTACGGTACCCTAAAACTGAAAACCACTGAAACCACGATTTTATATGTGCAAAAGATAAACGTGAAAGTCCACGTCATGTGGTCGTAGGGATGTCAGCTCCGGTCCGGGTCTGTTTTGCAAAATTCCCCATATTTTTGACATCTAGAGTAATGACAGGGACATATGTCACCATAGAGGGTATAGTTATTCAAAGCGTCTACCAGCCGGGCGTCCAACGCATAGTATTAAACGGATCGGAGTTTTCATTACATAAAGACATAGGTACTACAATTGTGTCTACGTATCCGCATCATACAAGACATATGCTTAGACGTCTGTATAATATTTCATGGCTCTATTCGCCAGATGCGTGCTATGCGAATAAGCAGCTTAACAGCCACCCTTCAGTATACAAATGAAAAAAGAGATAGTAGAGTAGAGAGTAGTGAAGAACATATCCTCAGTAGGCCATTACTACTCACGATGTTGCTGACAATAGTATTTCTAGTTTTGAATTGCAAATCTTACCTATAACCTTTTTAATTTTACTCAATACATTATTAAGAGATGTGAACTAAAACATAACTAAGAAGATAGGAACTGAAAAAGATCCATAAAAGAACACAATTATTTACTTAGTTGAAATACCATTCCCTCATAAACCCGTACGTTCTCATCTATTTTCATTCCAAGTTAATGAAAACAGTTCTTAAGTGAGTCGAATTAAAACAAAATATTTTCATTAAAGACTAATTTAACGAAACTGGAGATAAAATCGTGGTTTTTTAAATGGCAGCTTTGTGAATGGTCCGTTTTGGATTATCTAAGACTTTTTTCGAGGGTATTTATCTTTAGAAGCTATTATTTTAGTATTTCTCAGCTAAACTCGGTTGTGGTTAAGTAAACTGGAAGTTACAATTTGACTAAAGTTGTTAATACACGGCACATTGGGACCGTTTCGCCTAATCCAACGATTATAATGTGACTTTGGGTTCAGTACAATGCTCCAAAATAGGGCTATTTGGATTAATCGAAGTGTTTGTGTACTGATCTTTATTTATGGTGATAAGCCGATATTTATACAGCCATAACATGGGTTCAAACGATGGCAAGTTTGACCGCAATTGCGTAATCTTGTAATGTTGGAAATTTCGATAGTAAACATTTCGTTTATGGAGGAGGAAGCCCGACCACTTGCGTTTCGTAATTAGGAGACAGTGAAAACTTTTATTTGAGTTCGGAAATAATATTTATTGGTAACTACTTCGTCGATTGATTTTTTATTCTAATAATAATGACAACAATCTACAAATTAAAAAATACTGATTGACATTGAAGCGAATGTTTATTAGTAGGTATTTCTTTGAGACTCATAAAAATACGATATTCGCAATTAATCTCTAAACCAAATATGGCGTATATAATACTAACTTTACACAAATACCTATTCGAGTTTTTTTTCCCTTATGATGTATTTCCTTATGGATAAATACGCCATCAAAATTACAATCTAGTCTTAAAAGACTAATAAGTAATTTATGTCTAACTTAAGCTGCTAAAATAAAGTAATGTCTAAGAATGTGTCCATTAGCACTTTTCTTATGTCTCTATTAGGGGAAGTCACTTTGTTCTTGTGTTCATAATGAGTGGCACACACTTCACTTCTTGACACTAATTGACACTAACTCAAAAGGTTTTGTCCTTTTGAGTCTCCTCACTGTGTTCTTGTTGTCGAGGAGCTGGATAGCCTGGACATTCATGTGATGATGAAGTCGATGTTCATGAGCTTCGGCGAATTTCTTAATAATGTCTTTGACAAAGTCTACTTTAAGGTCCCGGTGTAGGTCTTCATTTAAAAATTATTTATTATTATAAACAAAAACAGCTCCCAGACTCATTTAAAGCTTACCCTCCAAAGAACTCAAAGTTCGTGAACAGTATTGAAATTTGGTTTCATAAACCTATAAAAGGTGAATGTTTTTTTAGACCTAGTGTATGAGATAAAAGTTCGTGAACAGTATTGAAATTTGGTTTCATAAACCTATAAAAGGTGAATGTTTTTGAGACCTATTGTATAGGAAAAGAACATTTACCGATCTTTTTCTTTTGCATCGGTTATTCTTCGTTCCGATCTGTTTTGATATATTCTTCTGGTTGCTTACCAACTGTTATTGACTCATTACGCATTCAATGAATTTTGTAGCTTCACCATCTTCACAGCACATTAGATTAGCATCACTTTTAGCCTACATACACATACATGACTGGCTCGGTAAAACAGTGGTTAGTGACCCTGGCTTGCGGTGCCAAGAGTCGTGGGTTCGATTCCCACTTGGAACAAATATTTGTCTGATGAACATCGGTGTTTGTTCCGTGTTTGGGTGTGATTATGTATTTAAGTATGTGTTTATAAATATATATGTTGTATGTATATTGGTTTCTGACGCTCATAGTACAAGCTCTGCTTAGTTTGGGGTCAGATGACCGTGCGTGGAAATGTCCCAGATATTTATTTATTTATTATACTACTTATTAGTTTCACTTAATCGTTAAAGAGTTCTATAACTTCACCATCAGTCCAGCTGTAATAGATTACATACATACATAAAATCACGCCTTTTTCCCAGAGGGGTAGGCAGAGATCACTTCCTGCCATGTGCTACGGTCCTGGCATAGCACTTTCGCTTCATCCACGTAATACGTAATAGATTAGCATAACGTTAGCTCTGCAAAGGTACTGCTAAGAAGCTCCCATTATCCTAGTGAAGCACTGTCTTCCAGCTCCGAATCCTTAAGGAGTTCTGTAGCTTCTTCATCAGGATTTGTCACACTGAAGTGAATGCCATTCTTAGAAAAGATTACGAAAAAAAATCTTTTGAAACACCCATACTTTTGAAGAATATAAAATACATACAAATAAAAAAAAAATACAATGTGGGTCCAAAAAATTCCCGATCGCCTTTAAATTTTTTAAAATCTATTTTTAAATACTCGCTAAACACAGGAGCATTCGTAGCTGGTGTAGCCTGCTCATCATCCATTCTAATGACGTCACGCTTCATTAATTACCTTTTGAAGTAATGCCATGTCACGGATGCTAATTGAAATCCCCTCGAAGATTTTAATAAACAATTGAAAGTGCTACATAGCGATTCGGTTTTCTCATTCATTCGTTTCGATCAGCGTTCAATGGTTAATAAAGCGAGTGGGTTCGTGATAGGTATACCATTTTTCTTTGTTTCGGTCCTAAGTAGAATATTTGTAATCTAAAATATACGGGTGGGTGTATAATTATATTTTAATAGGTATCGCCTCCAACTGCCTTGTTGGTCTATTGGTAGCAAGCGCTGCGTAAGTACCGAGGGGTCCTCGGTTCGAGTCCGAGTCCGGGCGAAATTTGTGTGAGTTTTTCTGTAATGAAATTACTCAGCCCGGAGTCAGGAAGTCGGCGGTTGAGCGCCAGTGCCTCGGAAATCACGTTAAGCCGGTGGTCATGCGCCTGATCTCTCATCGGTCATGTCGGATTGCCGTCTCACCGAATTATGAGAGTAAGGGAATAGAAAGTGCACTTGTGTTTGCGCGCACACTTGTGCACTAATATGTCCTGCGCACTTGGCTGATCTCAGTCGAGATCGGTCGCCATGGCTAAAATCGGTGGGATGCGCCTTACTTACTTACTTGCGAATAGGTATGGCCTATTTAAACAAAACCGTACGGTTTTTGATACGTTATAAACTATAGTAGTAGACGGTATATGTTTATTCATTTTCATTATTTGCGAAAAATGTGAGGCATGCGTTCAGAGTATCTTTGTTGAAAGCAGCTAGGTAACTACTAAATATTCCCAGTTCCCAATAAATGGTAATAAAGGGTATCGCAGGAAACAATGTTGACACGTTCACAAAATATTCACATTCAATGTGACACGCGAAAAAATTCACTTTGTCCCTCAATCCCTAGAAACGTGTGAGATTTTCAGTTGCTGTGCCAGTCAATGTATTGTATTCTTTGAATAGAATTGTTATGATCTATCTGTAATTTTTTAGAGTTCCGTGCTTAAAATGAAATATCTATAATGTGTAAATTCTATAATGCCTATGAGATGACTTCGTTATACGACCGTTTGCCTATTTTGTCAGTCGGTTTAAATCCTTTTTTGTATTGGAGGCTTCATTGGAAACTAGTAATGTCCCTTGGCTTCTTGTAGCAGTTTTAAAAGCAAGTATAAGTAAGTATGTATAGCTTTTTAGTCAATGATACGGTCATTTGAACTTAATATACCCTCTTAGCCTCGTCTATTTTTGAGGTATACCTATCACCGCCGCATAACTAATAGAGCATTTCCCATAGACCTACCACCGTTATAGTGATCACTGATCATAAAGTTAATCAACAAGTAAGTTCTTACTGCTTCAATTGTTGACGTAAATATATTAAATAAATATTACGAAAAATATATTTCTTGTTCATCTTTCCAATCAAACGTACTTTCAAGTCTTATGTTTTTGAGTTTTTTTATTGCATCTTGCTGGTTAATAAATACGTTTGTCACTTCCACTATAAAATGCGCCGATGCAAGTTGCACAATGTTCGTCAAAAAGTTTCCCTTTGAGCTTGAAGGCTATTCGAAGAGCAATATAGTTCGATCGGACGCGACCAATTGGAATCCAGGAATGCAGCAATACTGTTTTTTTGGGGTTTAATCTGTTTCGGAACGGATGTAACAAGCTTATTTTCAATTACGTCATGATTTGGATGAGCTTTAATTACAGCGTGTTCACATTAGCGCGATTTCAGTGCGAGGCGATATCGCTGCGGGATCGCGGCGATAAAAAAACGCTGCGAGCTCGCCGTGATTTCGCCGCGTGTTCATTTTGAATTCAAATCTCAAATTTTTCATCAGAACGAACCTGCGATGTAGAATGCGGCGCATGTGCCGCATAAGCGGGTAGGTTGGATTAGGCGAGATTGCAGCGAGTTCGCTGCGTTCATGTGCGCGATCGCTGCGATATTGCCGCGATAAAATAATCGCCGCAAGCTCGCTGCGATATCGCCGCGCTGTGAAATCGCCCAAAAATCGCTAGTGTGAATAGGCACTTATTAAATTTTATTTAAACACTCATAGTGCTTAATCCATGATTGTATAGCACAACATGCAATTGACCTGTTTTATAATAAAAAAAGTCTAGCTGCCGTTTCTGATAACTATATCAGACCTTATTACGTATACGTTATTACGTATTATTTTCTACCATAGTCATAAATAAAATAAACTGGTTCATTTGCTCCGAGACCGAACAAAGAAAATTATTTTCTCTGCCATGTTTTATATCAAAAAAGCGATAAGATACTAGTTGAGGAACATTTTGCCTTTGAAAAACAATTTATCGGTTGGTTGGTAATCACATTTTCATAACATCCTAATTTTCTCTCCAGTATGGCAAAACTATTAAAGGAAACGAAGGCAAATTGTAAATGAATTAAATAGAGTCATTTGTGACGAGATACATGTTTTTTGGATGGCCTTAATTTTAAAAAGTAGGAGAATAGTTTTTAGACTTATAACCTATACTAAATTACTACTGCTTAGGTTAAATTAGGTTTGTATCCTAAACTAGAGGGCAGTGTCGGAACTAGCCTTCTATGCGCCCGGTGCGAGCTTTGAAAAATTACGCCTTTGATAAATAATGCTATTTACAGGTCTGGTCATTTCTGCGCCCCTGGCCTCCGCCCCCAGGCACAGGGCGCAGACCCTGGGTCTGCGCCCTGTGCCTGGGCACCGCCGGTACCGCCCTAGTTACGGCACTGCTAGAGGGGAATGGTTAGATTAGGTTTAACAAAATGACGATATATTATAGACCGCATACGGGATTTTGCAAAACGACAAGCGTTTGTAAACTGACTGCGCTCGTTTGTAATTGGACGGAGTTTACAATTTGCCTACGACATTTACATATTATTCACATGCATAGGTTAGTTAGAACTAAGTAAATGTGAATTAGAGTTAGTAGTAGATAAATATTATTGTATTTAAAACTTTTTCAAACTATTCATTATTACATTTTTACCATAGATTTAGTAATTTTGGTACAACATAGTGACTACTGAACTGCGTCATAAAAAAAAAGAACGGATCGATGTCAGTACATACATGAATAATATAAATTATGTTAAAAAATTTTGATAGTAAAATTAACGATCTTTATAAATGCAGCAGTATCCAATGATTTTTGGATTTTTGTCTATTTGTGCGTTTGTATACTTATATCGGAAATAGCTATACTTACCTACTATCTAGCTGGGGTTTCTGAAATATATTATGGTATACTCTACCTCAGATTTTTTATTTGGGTTAAATTTCGAATTAGTAGTAACTAAGACTTGTTAAATAATATACTAACACACCCAGCCAAGGAAAAAACTTCGATGTTCATCACTACATAGTATAAAGCAAAGTCGCTCTTCGCGTTTGAGTGTCCTTAGTCCGTATGCTTAAATCTTTAAACTATACAACGGATTTTGATGTGTTTTTTTTTTATTAGATAAAGGGATTTAAGAGGAAGGGTTTAGTATAATATACGTGTAGTGATGGCGGGTGACTAGTCACAGATATAATACCCCGATTTGGAATCGAACTGACTTTTGGTTCAATATACAGTTGTACTTACTATCCAATGGCACGCCATTCAAAGTCTTTTAACGAAGGAAAACTTAGCCAACATTGCCCAAACTGCTGTTTCATATCAACGTCCAATTACAATGTTCATATAACGATTAGCGCACATTCGATCCCTACAAACCTCGTTTATCGAATTATATGAAGTTAGGACCAATGTTCCGTCCAATAAGTATAAGTATATAGAGCCGATACTCAAGTGGTATGTACGAAAATAATGTATTAATAATGTACAGTATTGACGTAGGTTAGAGCAGTATTTTTCAATTAAGTAACGAAAGTACTAGTAGGAAAAACAAAGTCTTCGTACGTTCGAGAAAAAATGCTTAAATTTTTTGTTATTTCTAAAGAGATATATTTATATAATGAATTTCTCGATATGATGATAGATATAATTGGATAACATATTCGAAACTGCTCCAACATAAGTACCTAATTATCAAATTGCACGTGAGATATGAAAAAATTTGACAATACGGAAAAATTAAGACATCCAAACAAGCACGAAGGATTTTTTTTATATCGATGATATAAATACCTGGTACAGATAAGTGCTAGTCAAAAAGCATTGTCAAATCGAAATCTCTATTTATAGTGCAGAATACTTAAAGGATTGCCAAAAGGTCCACCATAAAATGGCGATAGACCCATTAAAGACGCTTACATACAACCCTCACTGCCCACTACTACCTTTCCTTGACCTGTGACTAACAGAATCCTTTGAAAAGCCATAAAAGATCAAAGCATTAGTGGGAAAAGGGTTCGACCGAATCGATCAACCGAGAAAATTTCGCAATAATCGACCGAAAACACGATTTTTACACGTAATAGTGTGAAATACCTGCCAAATCTCTATATAATAAGTACAAAAACGACATTGATTAGTGTATCTTGGAATATTGTGGCAGGTACCATACGATAAGTATATTTAGAGACAAGTTTTTGTGATAACAAAAAATAGAAATGTTGTTTGAAACCACGGTGTGAAAATAATTCATTACGTTTTTACTTTCAAGAATTTTTAGGTATCACCGTAGTACTACACCGTAGATATCTAATATATAAAATTCTCGTGTCGCAGTTTTCGTTCCCGTACTCCTCCCAAACGGCTTGATCGATTCTAATGAAATTTTGTGACCATATTGAGTTGGTCTGAGAATCGGCCAACATCTGTTTTTCATACCCCTGAGTAATAAGGATTTTCCACGCGGACGAAGCTACGGGCACATTAATCCTTACTTCCTTACTAATATTATAAATGCGAAAGTAACTCTGTCTGTGTGTCTGTTACGCTTTCACGCATAGAGTACTGAACCGATTTAAACGAAATTTGGTACAGGTATAGTCCAGAGCCTATATCTGTACCAAATTGCGGACGGAGTCGCAGGCTGAAAGCTAGTAATTATATAACTATGTTAATATTACTGTGATTATTATCAACAGTATCGTGAAAGTCAGTAATGGTCTAAACGGAAGGAGATGAAACTGGAGCTCATCCGAGGATATTCCAGAAAACAAGAACAATTATCAATACAATAACGGGTTCTGAACAAATATTTGAACATCCTAATCTATGTCCATTTTTACGAGATGAAAATCGCCTTAATATTTTATTTTAAGCATGGAGAAAGATGGGTGTGGCTATTAGAGTACCACCTACCTATTCCGACTCCTGAAAAGTATTATAGAGATGTATAAAAATACTTTTTAAAAGTGGTGAAATACGTTAAAATAATGAAACGTTTTTATTTTTCTTATAGGTTGTTTGTTATTCTTTAATAAAAAGCTACATGAACCACATAACGTTTAAATAAATAAACAGTATATTTTTTATTCATAAAATCTCAGCATTATTTTTAATCGAATGAAAACTCGAGATCGAATAGCAATACAACTTTTTTTAATCCGTTAAACCTTCACATTATTCGAAATTCAAATCGAATGAAAACTCCAGTGGCATCTGGTTGGCAAAAGCGTTGCCCCTTTTTATTCATCGCCGGTGTCAGTATCGCGAAAGTTTCACATTACCGTCCATTCCATTGTCCAACATTTCAGAGCGGAGCGACTGGGCTCATTATTGGTCGTCAAGCAAGTTAGGTTGGTATTGTTTCAAAGTCGATATGAAACAGTGGGACGCAGAGTAGGGTTGCCAACCGTACTCTAAAATAGAGTACTGTCCTCTATTTATCATGTAGGTGTACTCTATAATCTTTAACACTAATAAAGTACGCAAATATACTCTTTTTTTACAAAATGTTTACTAAAACTAGTGCACGTTTGTAATAATATGTAAAAATCCTTAATTAGTATAAAAAAATTCCACTATTTACAGTTTTTAAAGTAAAAAATAAATTAGATAGTCTTTTTTGTAAGTAGCTCTTCTCTTTATTTACCTTCTTTAAAATAATATATACTTTATTTCTGCTATAAAAAGTTGGCAACCCTAACGCAGAGTGGCCTCAATACCTGTGAGAGAGGTGTCCTTTGCCCTACCGATTTGTTATAGGTTGCTCTTTAGTGGCATTCAACTCTGACTGCTACTGAAACTATAATTAAATATTTGAGTTTTAGATGCATGGTTAAGGAAGTCGGTCAGCAAGTAGTTAGGCATTTCCTTCGGCACTTGTTATCGAGTTAAGAACCAGTTCATATTATTAAAGATTAAGGTTCTTATACTTTTTAGTCTTAGTAGTTTATTGTGTTCAGAGTTTAGCAAAAGTAATTCCAATCTTTAAAGATCTCTTTATTATTTTGCAAAACAATAAGTTTCACTTCCGGAACTACTTCGTCGTTCGTCTACGAAGTGGAGTGCCGTTTGTGCGAAAATATAAATTGTTTTTTTTTAACTGAGCACTTTTTATTCAAATGAATCCATAACATAGCTTGATTACGTTAGGTTCTAATATTGTCCTGTTTCATAGAGTCAATGCAGACAGGGAAAATAGAAACTTACAAATCCAATAGAAATCTTTTCCCCAAACATAAAAATGCAGCAATATTTTTGAACGATGTAATTTTTCACACCTTGAAGTAGGTACGTTATTTCTGAAATATTTCCTTTTGAACTCAAATCGTTGACTTGCTGGCAACACGTAGTATTTATAAGTTTCCGCATTTTACGTCTGCTCGGATAAACTGAAATTGTTTGTCGACGTTTCGTCATGTTGATTGACTAAAAGATTTTTAACAAAGCATATTTTTTTTATTGTTAGTAAATTAAATTCTTTCAAAAGGCACAAATTTTTAATTGATTTATGAACCCAGAAAGTGCACGTCAAAATTGAGCACAATGGATGCAGCACTGAACTGATTTAAATAGAATTTGGTACATAAATAGTTTAGAGTTTTTGAAAGAACAACTACTTTTATCATTATGTTCCAAAAGTTATTCTTATACGTAAAACGAGTTAATTAAAAATGAGGTTAGTTCGGGCTGTTTCTAATTCATATTGTTACAAAGATAGGTAATTCAATATAATATCTAGAAACACCTCTAAAGCGGACTTTCTAAGTCACCCTTGGCTAAACAGGAAAAAAGTATCTTATCTAAAGTTCTGCGTTTACACAACGTTCAGACTCCGAGCCCGTAAAATTCAAAATATATTTAGCCGTATAGTTCCTCGTACCGCCCGATCCGAACGGTGTTCTGAACTTTCATAAAAACGCTAAAAGGTTATGTGCATCGTAAAGGGATTTTAATTCCGTGTCCCACCGTTTTTGTACGGAAACATGTGTATCAAAAGCCGAAACACTTTGATTAAAAGCTTTAAGCTAAGTAGATCTACTCTAAGTGTTGAACGAGGGTCTTCTTCTTATCGTATGGTTGATGAACAACCTGGTGTCGGAGTTTTTTAAACCGCCCGTAGGCCTCTGACATGGCTTCATACACCGTTGAAAAATATCTCAGGTGTGCTGGTTTCCTCACGATGTTTTCCTTCACCGTTAAAGCGTCGAATGATGGTACATATGAATTTCAAATTTGAAAAACACATTGGTACCTGGCGGGTTTTGAACTGGCGACCTCTCGCATGGCAAGCAAAGACCTTATCCACTCGGCCATCGACGCTTTTTAAACGACGGTTGACGCGTATGAGAAATTCACTAGATGGCAATACGTAGGCGTGTGGTCCAACTGCAGAATGATTGGTTATTTTTGACATGATATTGACAGACATGTCAATATTCACCAATAATGCTGCAGTTGGACCACACGCCTACGTATTGCCATCTAGTGAATTTCTCACACGCGATGGGGGTACCCATTGTACAACATTTTATGTGAACATTTTATTATAATAGCTTCTAAAGATTTTGTATGTAAGTTATAAATAAATAAGGATCATTCAAAATATTTATTTTGAATAATACATGTACAAAAAATGTTTTCCGTAGACATTTGTTTCCATTTATGAACTCGAAAAATTAGAGAGATCAAGTTATATTACAATGAAAATTATTTTCCAATAATTACACTTTGTAGTTTGGTTAATCAAACAAGTTTTATGTTATATGTACAAAATTAGGTCATATTGAAAGGAAGTTAACGGTAGATACATGTAACCACAACGGATATTATATTAGGAAGTCGCGTGGGATAAAATATTTTAGAATGAGTTATTGATAAAAGGGCCGAAAGGTTATATAGCAGCTTTATACAGGTACAGGTTTTTAACACACAGCGGCATCTATAGTAATATTTGAAAGGTTTGTCTGTAAGGTTGGAAGGCGTATCTAAACTTAAAATCGCGTGGGTGCGAGTCATATTCGTAGACGAAGGGTTTCGTGACATTATATTTTAATTGCATCATGAATTTCTGAACTGAATATACAACTAATTATTCTATGAACTTACGAAACATCAACCGTGGCCTTTTGAAATCAAAATATAGCGTCAAAATATCACGTTTCTAACAACAAGTTAGCTTATTTGCCGGTTTCTCTTAATTTTTTTTCTGTTCCAGATTTTTAAACTTTAAAACAATTGAAGAACCTCGTTCCTTCCAAAGAGAACACAATTCCAACTGTAACTGAAAGAGCCCTTATCAAAATGCATTGCAACAAACACTTGAATATCTAGTTAATATTTACTAGGGCTCCCGCGGTATAAAGGGTACATGCATCGAACAATTTCAATCAAACTTTTGTCCGAGTTGTTTGCATTTAATTTTCTTTGAAGAGTTTCTTGTAGTTGCGACTTGGGAACGGAAATTGTTATCATTTATACTGTTGCTTTTTCAAAGTCAGATTTTATGTAATCTGACTTACAGCCTTCCTTGGCTTTTTAGAATTCAGATTTCTGCTCAAATTAATCCGCTTTTAGCGAGTGTTTTAAAAAGTTTGGTCTATTTAAAGCACGTTAAAATATTACCTTTTGACCTACAACAAATTAATTATAATCAACATAAAAATATATTTTAGTAAGATCAGAGGTGGGTTGCCGTCGACATTCGTATTGAGAAACCTTTTTTTCTAATTTAATTTCTGAATTACACTAGTTATGGTCTATATTTTTTACTAACAGGTATATACTATTTCGATATTCAAAATCAACATTAGTATAGCAACGTGGGGCTTACAACATTGTCATTTCAGATCGACGTATCCTCTCTAACTGCACCTACGTAGTGCAATCGAACGCCACTTGCTTCTAGTTAATTGTCAACTAATTGCTTACACAGATCAAAGGTCATAAACAGGACACCGGAAGGACCACGCATGCCAATCGGCAAATAGGTAGAGCCGTGGTCAGACTTAGATTACTATGCGAAGTCTAGCTTTGATTAGATTCGGTCTCCCTGGGATTGCATGATGATATCAAGCTATGGCGCATCTTCCTTCCTATCAGTTAAATATTGTAATGCAGGGTAAAGTAACGACTAGTGCTTATCGATACCGGAAACATCAATTAATGTAAGGGACAAATGACGGTTTTTCAGGAGAGTGAAGTGAGTGAATAATCGCCCAAAAATCGCTAGATGTGAACAGGCATTTACAGTGTGAAAAGAGTATGATAATCTGTACCGAATATACAATTATTCCATGATATTCTTATAAAATGATCAGGCCGTATAAAAACTAGTCACGTCAACTTGAAATTATTTCATTAGGATTTGTTTTCCTTGCCAAATGCAATGGCGGTGTTAAAAGTATAACATATTATGAAAGATACATGTAACTTCATAATTAGCTCTTAACAATATTTCACTCACGTCTTTGAGTTGTTGTTTGAAGTTCTATGCTTATTCATTTTGATATAGTATACTAAGATGTTATTATTATTTAAACACTAATTGGTAAATATACAATTTTAAACTGTCATGGTTACACACATTAGAAAACTGAAAGTGTCCGGGATATTTACCATGTTGTTTTGTTTTAATGAGCTCCCGATATTTCGGCAATCGGAAATATCGGGAGCTCATTAAAACAAAACAACATGGTAAATATCCCGGACACTTTCAGTTTTCTAACTAATTGGTAAAGTTTTAAAATAAGGTACAATTGAATTAGTTACAGCATTTGTAAACACAGGGACAAGTTTTTAGAAAAAATAATATAAAACTTATACGTATATATAAATGCAAATGGATCGGTTATAGTGAGACTATTAGCTTAAATCCTATTGTAGTATTCTTTGATGTTATTTTATAATTTTTTTTTGAAATTTTATAAAAATACGAATACAAAACGTTGTCTATACTTTCATTTACCTAATACAGCTTCGGTTAATAAACAAATGCATGAACGCATGATGACGGAAATATCAAATTAACAAAGTAATTTCCCAAAAGGCTTGCCATTAATAGCCCCGTACCACGTCGACTAAAAATTACTGCGAAAAACCGATGTGTTACCGATTTTGTACCTTCCATTTACACAATAAAAGCTAATTTACAAATGCTTACTTTTACTAAGTGTATATAAATACGAATGGTAATTAAATATTTTATGTGGATATGTTAGATGAATTATATAAAAACACGATTTTTACTTTCAAACGCGTTTTCTCAGAACAGGATACAAAAACATACTCTAATTGCGCCTCAGACGGCAAATAATATGAGGAAAAAAATTGCATGAATAAAATTATTATACTTATTCTCAGAAAGTTAAAAAATTCAGAAATGCTTAGTTTGCTTACACATAGCTTATTTACGTGCCTTTGCGAGTGCAAAAGAGAATAAAAAATGTATTTAAATATTTAACTCCCATTACTCACATTCTTGTGTTCAGTTAATTTATTAGAATCCCGTTTCTGCAAAGGGATAGAAAATGAACGGGTCACTTTTTCATACATATGTCAGTTCGACCCTTTTTGTCAGGTATCAAGTTAAAATTGATATCAGGTTCGGTACAAACCAATTTTAGTAGGTAATCTATAGTATTGTCCATTATTTGCGCGAGCACTACACATCTTATATAAAAATGAATCGCAAAATGTGTTGGTAAGCGCGTAACTCAATAACGCCTGAACCAATTCCTTGTAATTGGCCAATGTTCCTTGAAGTCCAAGGATGGTTCTTACGGCGAGAAAAAATCGAATAATTGCCGGGAAAATCCTAAAAACAGCCCTTTTCGTTTTCATATTTTTTTGACAGGACGAAGTCTGTCGGGATTTGAAATAAAACTTATTTTACGGATTAAAATCGCGGGTATTGTTATTCTAAACATTTGATCCGTAAAATTATTTTTGTTTCATATAGGTAATCTATAGCAAATGATCCCTAGGTGATAAAAAATTAAAGGATCTTAAACGGACATTTTCGCTTGTAAGACGATAATATTAAATATGAATTTTGATAGGGGTGAGAGCCATCCGCTCCCCCGCAAGTCCAGTGATGATGACAAGGCAACTCCAAGCCATCATTGTTAGTCAGTTAGTTAAAAAAAATATATCAATTTAGATGTTTTTTTAATCAAACTTAGCAAGAGTAACTAAGACCAGCAAATTGGATAATATTTACGATACTTTATACATACTAAATCATCCTCAAAACTGCCTTGCGAAATTGACAATAAATTATCCATTTCTCCCTCTGAAAACCAGAAGTAAGTGTTCAAAGAATTCCCTTACAAGTATTTCTTTGTTGAACTTTCGCTGTTTCTTTCATAAAAATTGTTCAGTGCCAAGTTGGCAATTACATTTAAAATTGATATTCTGTAGATAACGCAACAAAAAAATGTGGCAACATAAACGAGCCAAGAGTTTAAATGAAGTTTATGTTACGCCTACTGACTGGCTCGGTGGAACAGTGGTTAGTGACCCAGGTTCACTACCAAGAGTCGTGGGTTCGATTCCCACTCGGGACAAATATTTGTGTGACAAACATAGGTGTTTGTTCCGTGTCTGGGTGTATATTAAGTATATTTAAGTATATTTGTGTATCCACTGTTGATTCTGATATCTGTAACGCAAGTGCTCAAGCTACTTACCACGGGGTCAGATCAATGTATGTGATGTTGTGTAATATTTAATTAATTTAATTTAATTTAACTTAGGACTTTTTGACTCAACAATTTTTCGGAAGGAGGTAGTTATTCAAAGGTACAGGTATAGAGCTGCGCTATTTAAAGTACGTTTTAAAATACGCGATAAATTTAAACATGTTAATCTTATTTAGGAAATTTAATATACTTATAGGTACATTCACTGTTTTCCTTATTTATAAAATATTATTTAGAAAACAAATTGAAACAATGTTTGACTGGCTCGGTGGAACAGTGGTTAGTGACCCTGTCTGGCGGTTCCAAGAGTCGTGGGTTCGATTCCCACTCGGGACAAATATTTGTGTGATGAACATCGGTGTTTGTTCCGGTTCTGGGTGTGATTACGTATTTAAAAATTTATATGTATGTATATCAGTCTCTCTGACGCCCACAGTACAAGCTCTGCTTAGTTTGGGGTCAGATGACCGTGTGTGGAAATGTCCCAGATATTTTTTAATGTGTATATCGAGAAGTACAGGAACAAATAAGACGTTTATAATAATAATATGCCTAGTTTTGCTTCGTTAAATATTATATTGTTCTCCTGCATTGTACGTACATGTTGTGACAATTTGGCATCTACGTCATCGCTGACAAGTTTAGACAAGCAGTCTAACATTGTGAAACCACTCTCACTTCCAACTAGAACTCGCAAAGTGGCTCTCCAATTAGGAAAGGTTGGGTCGGTCACATTCCCGATCTTATTTTTTTTACTCTACGACTGTTCTAACCAAGAAATATTCAATTTGAAATTAAATACCGGAGTTGAAAATTGTTCTTTCACAAGTTAATTGGAAAACAACGTAAGAGAGCAATGAATTTCGCTCTTTAAAAAAAGGTAATTCTCGTGAATCGTGTTTGAGTTGTTTTCGAATTTCAGAACCAATTAAGCATCGTTGCAATAAATAATCTGAAAGTAGATTATATAAATCATGTATTTAAGAATCTAACATTGTTATATAAATGGTGTTATTCCTTCAGGTCAGGTCTTAAAAGTCAGTGACCCTAAAAAGTAACTGTCTGTAATTAATAATTATCACATTACAATATTCTGATTCCGAAATAAATATCTTAAGCACTTGTGTTACAAATATCATAAATAACAGTTGTATATGTATATGTTACGGTCAATGTGAGCAATCGGTAATTATCTATAATCACCGGTAAATATAAATAATTCCCGACGCACGTGGTAAATGTAGTGAATTATTCAAATTTACCGGTAATTATATATAATTACCGGTAAATTTGAATTTGAAATTTTTGAGCGGGAGTTTTATAAAACTCCCGCTCGACTGAGGTAAATGTTGACATTGCTGACAAATATCACAAGTACTCTGCAATTCCAAATGTCACAAATCTCAAACCGGCAAAAATATATTGACGAGAAAGTATTTTAAGAGTTCCACTGAATGTTATTTGATTTGTTAATTTTATTTAACTTTATTTTTATAAGATAATATTTTTTTAAAAACCAAACATGAAGTTTGGTTTCTAGATACTTGACTGGTTTATTTTATAACTAGCTGTGCCAGTGACTTCGTTCGCGTGGACTACAGGAATTTACGTACAAAAGTTTTTTCCCAGTAACTCCCGATCCCTTAGGAATTTTGCAACATTCCTTCGCAAGTAAGCTTTAAGTCTATTAGGGTACCTGGCATGCCAAATTTCAATCATCTATATTACGCGTTTTAAATGTTTTCTGAAAAGTTATTTATAAATACATCCTTAACTACATAATCACACCTAGACACGGTACAAACACCGATATTCATCACACAAATATTTGTCCCGAGTGGGAATCGAACCCTCGACTCTTGGAATCGTCAGCCTGGGTCACTAACAAAACCATTGTTTCATCGAGTCACTCAAGTCAGTTTTATTTTATAATTTACCACATTTACACAAAGGGTATGGTAATTTTATATAATTACCGGTAAATGTGATTAATTCGATAGTTTTCACCACCTTTACCACGAACACTAGTATTTATGCATAGTTACCGGTTGTTATACATAATAACCACTCTATCCACTTTTACCGTAACATATACACTAATATACTTAAACAAACACAAACACGAAATGTCCGTCCGACGTCCGTCACACAAATTGTCCAGGGTAGAAAACAAACACCCGATTCTTCTTTCTTCACTTTCAAACTATTAACCTTCATCTGTTTTAAACCAGGAATGATTATACCGGTGCCAATATTTGGAACGTTATTTTTAAGCAACTCCAATTAAGACTATTTTATGAAATTCGGGCTTTTTTATAAAAACTTTAAATAAATAGTTGACACTTTCCTTAAAAACGCTTTTGCGTTATATTTTGTGGACCATACACTGAAAAAAATATATGGTCAATGAAATCAAAATGTAAATCACTCACTTTGCCCGTTAGCCGTTAGCCAAAATAATTGTAATCAATTAGTTTGTTATTTTATCAGTATTTGTGATAAATTGGACTAAGTTAAATATCTAATCCATCATCTTGATGGAAACATTTGTAGTTAGTTATTTCGGATATATTTTTATTTATATCGTCACATGTTTTAAACAAGTTAAAATTGCACTTGATTAGATCCGATTTTTTTCAGTTTAAGTACTTAAAATATTTTTACTAATACCCATTAAATATTGGCCCGAACTGTGATTGACCGTAAAAAATAAAAACGGAAGTCCTTCTCTTGTCCAAAGATAAAATGAGTATGTAATTAAAATGTAATTAACTTTTCCTTCTAAGCTCAATATATAATAATGAGATCATTAGCATACCGTTTACGATGTTGTGTATTTGTACAAAGTTATGAAGTTCAAAGAAAGAATTTGTCGTTCCACTATGACAACAACATTTCCAAGGGAATATTAGTCTCTATGGCTCTACATGCGATATTAGGAGTAGCAAATACATAGAGCTACACACTGCACGCACGTCGTTTCGACTGGGTTACACCAATAAGTTCGCTCTCGAGCATGATGTTTTTGTGTAACGCAAAAGTCTAAAATCTTAAATTTCCAAGGAAATATAACCAACACTAAAGTTTCAACTTAATATTTCGGTGCGTACCGTGACTAATGAGAAGTTTCGAATTGTAAAAAGAAAAAGTGCATTGTTGCATTTTTGCATTTTTTCAGTTCGCTTCAGCCGTGTTTTGATTTCAATACGGAATAACAAAGCCTTAACTTTACGGATGAAACTCGAGCGTAATAAGACCTTTTTAAAGAAACTCGAGAACGAATTTTGGGTATTGAAAAAGTTTTAATAAGTATTAATTATCCGCACAAAATTGTGTACACAAATTCCTAAGGTGAACGTGAAAAGAAAATGTATGTGTACTTTTAATGAAATTGTTACATATTTCGGTCTCCGTGATTAAGAAAAACCGCTTATCAATTAAATTTGAACGAAATTTTCATATTAATGTGAATAAAGTGAATACTCCTACACAGGTAAAGTTTTTTAATAAGACGATTCTTGTGAACATCCCTGCATTAACTTAATTTATAACAAACCATATACCCACCGAAAGCTGTTAAATTCTTCGTTAACTAAGTTTAAATTTTCATTCGTAGTATACCTACTTTATTATCTGTTAATTAATTTAATTAAATATTTTTAATGAAGATTAAATGCTAAGTTTACAAAAGAACACATGGTTCGTAGCGTTTTATGACACATTTAGCCTGGAATTCAAAGGTATAGGCTGTAAATACGCATCATTTTTATATCCCGGACTATTGGACTATTTATAAAGGTTTTAAACGTTTGCATGACTGTTTAATGCGATTTCCTGGTGCATCGTAAGATTACGTGGAGATTAGGGCTTCGGTACAAATGCATCAGTAGCACTATCTATAGCAGATACCTATTTTGTTCGATAGTATAATAATATCTTACTAGCAGCCGCCCACGTCTTTGTCTGCGTGGAAATGTGGAAATTCAAAAAGCTAAAAACCAAATATAGGTAGTAACATGTAAAATTGGCTATTTGTTAAAGTCCCGTCGAAATTGGTCCAGCCGTTTTGAAGATTAGCGGGAACAAACAGACATACAGACAGCCAAAAATGTTTTAGTGGTGTTTTAGTTTTTGGTACCCAATATAGAACGTTATTTTAATATTAGTAAGTAACTACAAACACAATGGTTGTTAATCCCCCACGTATTATTAATCCTTACCAGGATGTATGATCTATTATATGTTAATAAAACAACATAGAGGCGTTGGCTATATTCTGTACAAAGAAACACATATACTACCCCTTCACACACTAAGCTTAAAAAGAAACCCATTTTGGACTTAAGCCCACGGTTTAATCACAGGTCAAAGTTGAGTCGTGATCCAGTTGTCGATATAATTCCGACAAGTGATATAAAATTCAGAGAAGAAAGGTTTTGTTACATGATAACTATAATGATTGGACATAATAATATTATCCATTTTGTAAAGAGATCCCACGCTCTGTAAGCCAGCACTACATTATATAGCTCATTTATTATGCTCTATGCTTATCCACTTATCTTTGTAAACTTCATGTATAAATAGTAAAGTCGGTCACTAATATCCTCTTTTAATATTCTGAGGTTTGTTTGCATAGATATTATTATCTTTATGCCTTAGAAAACCCTGAAAGATAATCGGCTAGTAATATTAAAAACAGTATTGAGTTTTGTAAAACTTATTTAAAATAATATGACAATTAAGTTTTTTGATAGTAAGTACTGTGTTTTATGATGTGGTCAATGACAATGAATGTATGATTTTAAACTGTCATGGTCACACACATTAGAAAACTGAAACTGTCCGGGATATTTACCGGGATCACGGATGAACTGGTTCATCCGTGATCATGGCGCTTGCAACAGTGCCGAAATATCGGGAGCTCATTAAAACACAACAACATGGTAAATATCCCGGACAGTTTCAGTTTTCTAAGGACAATGAAGTCTAACGCCATAAACTAAAAGCAGAATAACAAACTTAAACCTTTAAAACACGTACGCTTAGTTCTAACACCAAGTATGTCCATTAACAAAATTAAATTTAAAAGTAAAGACTGCATTAAATTACGCGTTATGAACGCAGATGTAATTCCTGAAACAACAAAAAGCTCTAAAAGCTCACTTCACACCTCTAATCCCTTGTCATGCGAGCTTAATTTTGAAACGTGAATAATTTCACGTTCTACCTGCACAAAGGGAGTGCATCATAATATCCAGTGCACTTTTATTGCCACTCTTGCAGTTAATGCTATTCTTCTGCTAACAAGCAGGTGAGGCAGTAAAACTGTTGTATTTTATGGTAAGTTGTTGCGTTTTATGTATGAAAGAGTAGGTGTGACATGTTGATGGGCGGAGATCTTTAGCTGGTAACATTTTGAAAAATATTTGCTCTCTAACCTACTTTTATGACCATATGCATCACACGTGTAGGTAGAAGTAGGTTAAGAAAATGCAGTCGTATTCCATTAAGGGGTGAGAGCTATCCGCTCCTCCGCAAGTCCGGTGATGATGACGTGCCATCGTCCTATGTCAGTTAGGAAAAAAAAAGTCGTATTCCTTATTTCTTCTCTCTCTCTCATAGTGGCGTCTCCCCCGCTTCTTAAAGCACTTTAAGTTTTTGATCTTGCCTAATATATAAATAGTTGTGAAGATCAAGCAAGACCAACTAAGCCTTTTACAACTCATTCATTAAAACTATAAGACTGAAAGAGCACAGGATGTACCTGATGTTTATGGGCATTCCTTATGAAGATGGGCCGCCGAAGCCAAAATAAATATCATTTCAACGTTGCCCAACATTGAAATTAAAATACTAATTAAAAAACTTTATACGATTAAAGAAAATGGAATGGAAAAAAAATGGTTCCTAATTCGATATTTTTAAGCTTTTGCTTAGTCTCTATCGCGGGTTCCGAACCCAGAAATTCCGTAACGAAAAAACCTCACGCTCCCCACTCGTCTAACGTCGTTTCAGTTCGGCAGTCTTCGACACGGCGTTGTGTGCGTGCGATTAGACGTATTGTACGACTCTACAAAACTCGCACGAATCGAGACGAGCTGCTCCGATATCGGACTATGCTATAGCTTTACAGCGGCAGACCCCGATTGCCACACTTCTTTTTTAAAGGTTAACCGGTTCCTTCTTTGTTCCAGCCATGAACATCTCTCTGCAGCTAGCAATGGTGGCGGCCGTGTGCCTGTGCCTGGCCGACGGGGCCCCCGACGTGCGAGTGGCCCGCGCTAAGCAGCAACGGCCTACCCGCGGCTTCAAGAATGTGGAGATGATGACGGCCAGAGGGTTCGGGAAGCGCGACCGACCCACCAGGGCTGAGCGTGAGTATTCCTTTGCCTTTGATGCTAGTTAGATTTTAAAAAAAAGTATATAGGCTGAATGGCCCGGATGCCAAAGCCGACAAAACCGTATATCGTATAAAAGTTAGTTTAGGTAAAGACGTTGCAAAATTAAAAAGCGAGCACTCTTAAGGTTACAAAAAAAATAATCTATTTATTCAAATTCAAAATGGTCAGTAGGTAATTTGTATTTAATTATAAAACAGTCATACAGAATATGAAAATATTAACAATATTGGTACTCATTAACTTTTTATGAGGTTTAAATTGTCCGTAAAGTAATATCTGCTGTATAATGAAGAAATAATATTATTTATTGAAATAATATAGTAATTTAAAAGGTTATTTGTTGATTCAATGCAGGCTTGTTTGTGTTGGCCCGTAATTTAATACATGCAAACTGGAATGAATAACAGACAAATAAAGTGGATTTATGTCACATGTAATTGCAACAAAGCTTAATTTATACTTTGAAATACTTTTAAATCACGACACTCTAAAAGTTATAGTTCCTATTTTCATACGTCGACAAAAATTTGTGTGCGTATTGAATTGATAAGTAGGTCGTTAAAATTTTTACTCAATAATCGTTTTCTGACTTATTATTTTATTGAAATAATTATTTGAGTACATAACCATTTTTCATAACGGGTTAGAAAAGAAAAACACCAAATCGATGGTGAGTACGAAAAATGCATCATCACACTTTATGTGAAGTATTTAAAAGAACATCGATCTTTACCAACTTCAGAGAAGACATCGCGTAATGGTCCGTATAATTTGTTATGAATTTTTATTACAACCTCTTTTCAATTTCCGCCATTTTGAATTTCTAAAGGTCCAGCCGAAGAAAGTTTCGTAACTTCTAATCGTAATCCGAAAACGTTGATGTAGTTCGCTGTTTATCATAATTTGGTCTACGAAATTGACTTTTGTTGATGCAAATTCTTAAAAAATGTTGTGACTTTTCGATATTAACTTAGTTGACTAAGCATTATTAGGTAGTTTAAAAACTCAATAGGTCTTAAAAGTTAAATGTTTCAGACGCTAAAATGTTATGTTCACAGCTATGTTATTTTTTCTACTGTTGATTTACGTAGAAAATAGATAAATAACAGATAATTAAATATTTTAGGGAGAATTACGCGTACATAGGAATATAGGAACAGAGAAAGCGACTTTGTTTTAAATACTATGTAGTGATGGTGGCGGAAATACCTAAAATACGTTAAAATAAATATTTTTTTGATAATAAATGTCAAATCGATTGAATCCATGATGAACGTGAGACTACGATTTATTAAACAAATTTCTTAATTACAATCTTTACTTCGATTGAATGTATTAGAAATATATAAAAATGTATTAAGCACACAGAGTTCAACACAAATTACATTTTAGACTTAGACTAAAGATTAAATTAGTCATAGAAGATACTACGAACTGGTATTTTTTATGTTTTGCTTTTTTAAATGCCAGCGTTTCTAAAGCGCCATCCAATAAACAAGTCGGGTGTCGGAATCAAATCACGCCGTGAAATATATTCCGTCGCCTTTGAGCGAACCAAATGAGTGGCGCGTATCGGATCGCGGGATGAGAGTACGAGTTTATTAATTTCATTTGGGCGCGAACTGGCACCGTTTACGCTGCATGTTCGCTACAAAAATCAAATGACAGAAAACTGACAGGACATGGAATAGACAAAAGTTTTATTTTTATTAATTGCTGTCAGCTAAAAGTGTAACATCTGTTAGGACATTCAAAATTAAACTTTGCTGTTTATTATCGACGATTTATACTCGTACATTTTGAGTTAGATGAAAGTTAAGTGTGTATAGTGCAACGAAGAACAATTTAAAGTTAAAAAAAACACATGTATGAGAATGACATCGCTTATTTAATTAATATCTTCAAACCTGAATAGTCAGGGAGATAGTTGCAGATTCGAAAAAAATAATCAAGTCACATAGGTTTTGGATCGGATTTTTGATTAGATCTTGATACGTAGACATAGCTTTTATAAAAGTAGTGCGATAACATGGACCACGCTGAAAATTCTGATTAGAATATCATTTTGATAGTAAAGTATTCCAGCCAAATAGCTAAAAAAATGCGCCGCAGGGATCTAAAACTTTTAATTTGATAAAGTTACTACCGCCTGTAGGAAAGACTATAGAGTTGGAACTGTGGGCTTATTTATTTGAAGTACATGTTTAGCTATGGCGGTAACTAGTTAGTAGTCGAAATAACTTTTATTGTAGGTTCACTATATGCAAATGATAAGCGTACAGTTTGATTATACTGGTGCACGTGCTTTATACGCATACACAACTTATAAATAGTACATTTTAAAAATAATAAGTTAGTCGGGAGCGCATAAGGTTGGTAACCCAGTCGAAACATTGGGCAGTAAGTAGTATTTGCGAATCCCTTGCCTATCCTCATATCGCCTGTAGACCCATAAAGACAAATATTTAGTGTAATGGAACGCGAACGTCTAAAATCTTAAGTACAATTTATATTTTGATAACGCCATAATTTAACAGTTTCCGCCATAGTCCAGAAAACATAGTATGTTTTTTTACGCTTTGTTTGACAAAATCTATTTACTATTCGGATTGTTTGTAATCTATTCGGCTGGCAGGATCAGAATGTTACAATTTCTAGATTGAATAATCCTCTTTAAATATACAATTTAGAATTTAATTCAGAGCTTTTCCGTGCAAATATGAAGCGTCGAGTTACATTTTAGTCACTAGGTACCGAGTACTGGTACGGTTTAATTTTGAATTTTATCGAACAATGAAACGTCAGACACGATTTCAGTTTGATAACCTATTCAACCGACGTGAAAAGTTGTATGCAAATATTTATGAAGCTTTTGGTATCAGAAGTTGAACCAATTTTCCGCACCAAAAACTGTGTTTATTACATGGATATGTTGAGCTTTCAGCTCGGAGATAACGAACAGTATTTTTTTGCAATTGCATCAATTATTACTTAAAAATTGACAGATCATACGATACGATACAAATAATAAACAAGGCAATATTAGTATCAAAACTCATTAAAAATATATTTCTGGTGAGTAATTCCTGCAATTTTCGTAATTCACAATGGAAATTCGTAGTTTTTGTATTAAAATCTACACATATATGTCAATATGGTAAATGTAGCGTAACTCGGATGATTATCTAGGCCTACTTCATATTTAACTCTATTTTAAGAGTGAATATTTTATAAGTCTACCTATTTATAAGATTTGAGTCTATCTATAAAATGATGATGAAAGATCATGAATAAACCAATCGTAAGCATCATAACTATATGATTTTCAGGATTTGTTTGTGTGTAAGTATGTTTCCTTTATATTCTATGGGTCCATAAATTGATGATTGCTTTGAAAGGGGATGTACACAGCCAATCATCGTCGGAGCGCACTCAGCGTGGCACCCCTACGTTTAAAAGTAACAGCGTTGGCATCGCCAGGGACTTTGGGAAGCGAGGAGAAGACAGCGAAGGTACCAACGGAAATTGAGACAAGCACTTGCAATGGAAGCATTGCGAGGATGTGACGTCAGTGTAGCTCGGAGCGGAAATGACGTGTGAATCCGAGCGGACGTGGTCAATATGCGAGCCAAAGGACTGGCGTTGCCGCTTCATAAGTGTGATGGGAAATCGTGGGAAATTATGGTATGACCATCTGTAAGATTATTGTGCTTGCCTTTTATTTGGAAATTTGCGTTAGTTTTTTCAAGAAGATTTTCGTTATAAATTAGTTTGTTATAGCCAGGAATTAGAATATGCTTAGACGCCTATATACTTCTTCAGAAGACATGGGAGAATAAGTAGATGAGTTTACGTACATTTAGGCTATATGTTTGGTCGAAGCCACTTTGTAAAAATATATATTATTCTAAAAGTTGATACGTTTTATTGTAATTTGGAGCCAAGAGCTTAATGCCGTGGCTTTTAGTCAAAAAGCCCTTTAAATATAGACCGCCTCCCAACCGCAGCAACATACGTCGTTATTGTCACACACAGAACTGCAATAGTACACAAAACATGCAGTTGACACTGTGTGACGTCGACAACATACTAAGCGAATAACGTTGCACCGGTTTTGACACTTGCAATAGTTCGATTCTAGGTAAGCTTACTATTACGTTTCAACCCAAAACTCAGTCCGTACGTATGAGTATAAAATACGTGGGATATTTTCTGTGTAAAGACTTTTTTTTTTAATTTCTAGTTATCATGTATGTAAATGACAGCGTTTTTGTTCTTTTGATAATAAATATCTTTCAACCTGAATAGTTAGGGAGATAGTAGCAGATTGGGTCACGGATAATAGCCTGGTTGAGTTAATATTTAATTAACTGAATATGAAACCATTTTTATAATTTATCATTTTCATAAGAAGTATAGTTTGTTGCGTAGCTATGTCAAATTATAGGTAGAACAGGTATTCTTAAAGAAAAGAACATTAAGGCATAGTTTTTATATTTTACTACAATCAGACATTCAAGTATGTGTAACTGACGCAGTTCCGAACATTCTGAATAGTTCATGCCATAATGTCCCACGTTTCTCGGTGTGCTAAATTGAAAGCTGGATTGAAATTCTAAACATCATCTTTGAACATGCTTTGGAGCCTATTACGACGATTCAAATAGTGTGCAAGTTTCCTTCACTCAGAGAAACTGTTTAATTCAGATTTGAATACGTCTAGATCTTTGTATTTGTATGTACATTTTGTCCTTGTCTATAGAATGGCATTTTTAACTCAATCGGCATCATTTCAAGGCTTTTATCAATAAAATAGAGTTATACCTACCTAACTAAAATGTTAACTGTAACCATGTTGTGCATATCTGTAATAGATGTAAGCACTAGAATATTTATAATGCATGCTTAATTTAAGAATGTTTGTGTTTACATTGTTGATGTGCCTTAAAAATAAATAAATAAATAAAATAAAATGGCATGGTGACATTTTTTTCGCAAAAAACCATTTAAAACTCATTTGCATTTTCGAATAGCTTTTCCAGGGGTAATCATTTTCGTTACGGTGGCCAACGGATTATAATGTAAAATAAAACCAATTTGATGCCAAAATTTCAATCCATCTTTAAATATTCTGGCTAGGTATGTATTCTGTTACAAAAAATACAAGTAACAGCTTCAAAATGTATGTTATATAAGAATATTCGCAATATCTCCTGCTGTGACAGCAATATGGAAATTGAAGGTGTGGTCCTGTAATTTGGCATAATTTTATTTCTACGTGCTTAGAGTTAAGTATAATGGTAAAGATAAAAAACCACTGACTGGAATACGTTAAGCTTTGTACGTACAGTCAACAGCGCGTTAAGCGGAATACTTTGCATCTTCCTTATGTCGTAGGCATAATCACCAATATGACTGTCGGTGTTAAACCTAATGTGCTGTTAACTGTACCATATTAAAGAGTGATTGTAGACCTTATTCTACATGAAACTGTCCAGTGTCAATTTATATATTTATTTATATTCAATTGCTATCTTTTTATTTATGTTCATATTTTCAAGACCAATACTTTAATACTATCCTTAACAAACCCTTGTCATACAGGTTCTTGGAAGCTGTTCAAAGGCTTCTATGTACTTTTTCCGGGAACCTAATCAGTACGCAACAACCCAACCCTAAAAATAGGATAAGGAGCTAGCCTCCTTATTCTAGTTTACGCTATTTCAAGATCGTCAAACTACAAAGTATTTCTGCAATGTACTTAGTGGGTGGATAGTGTTGTGTGAGATTTTAACGTGCTAACCTATCCCAGTTTTCCGGACTCCTAAACGTGATTAAAGCGGACTGATCCGTAGACAAATTTGAAACGGTTTAGGGTTACAGTACACAAAGGCATCGGAACCGTTTTGTATATCGCCTTGCCGTCATCTAGGCGTCAACTTTAAGGTGGCTGTTCGCGCCACGACAGAGACAGAAGACCGCAATCGTCACTTAGACTGTCTCCGATCTCTGATTCATTCGCAAACATTCACGTTTACATTGCCGAACGTCAAGGTCGAGCGGAACCTCAGATAACCAAACTTATTAGCAGCCAATTCTGCTACGCTGCTGGTTGACGGCTACGTAGCTACGGAGCTAATCTGCTACGCAGCTACGGAGTTACGCGGCTACGCTACTACGCAGGCTATAACGTTACGAGTCAAAGTAAGGTCCGTTGGAGTAGGGAGTTTACAAATATAAAGTACTATAAAAGCTTTAATACAATGAAAATCCCTTTCCGAGTTGTTGTACCATTAAATTACAAAATCTGTCAGATGATGTGCCTTTTAGACTTAATGGCGTTTTCAGAATAGCCAGTACTGTTAGAATTAAAACTAGGTCGGTTCGTTTTAATCGAAATTATGTGTAGGTGTATACTAATTCATGAAATTGCGGCAAAGCAAATATTAGATGGCATCGCGTACAAAAGGCTGTCATTAGAGGCTCAGTGATACAGTTTAATAAATAGGCATGTGGTCTATTTGATCACATATAGGACACTCACTAATTACTAAAATTATTAATAGGTGCTTTTGATAATTATCTGTGCCGTATTTGAAATTCTGGAAATAGTTATATTAGGCGGTATTAATTTTAAATGTGGATATAACATGACGTTAAAGGTATGGTGAAGCACATTCAGAAATAATTTAATTCTACGTAAAATATTTGCATAAGGGCATAATAAATAATAAGGGTTAAAAATTAACTAGCTAAATTTATTTTGCAATTGTAATAAACAGGAATATTATTTTATTCAACAAAAAAATCATGTTTTTATTTTTATGTTGATATAAAAATAAAATGCAAACATGTTTTTTTAATGCTACGAAAACCTCGTTGGTCATTTGGTGGCAAGCGTGCCGTTGTACAATCCAACGAATGTTTCAAAACTTTCTTGTCCCACACACTTTAAACTCGTTAGGTCCCAAATACTGTAACACATAACATAACACATACACACACTAATCACTCACTCAACAGACATCACATACAAGAGGGACTCAGAACACAAACTACGCTTGTTCAAATGGAATGGGGGACACTGGGTGTTCAGCCCTCGCCTTCCACTCGGTGTCGCTCGCTGGGCCGGCAAAAGGGCTGACGATGACATACACGAAGAAGGTACAACACTACAAAACATACACATAACTCAAAATTCAAATGCTCCACCGCGGCCCGGGGATTCAACACCCGGTCTTCCGGGAATCGGCCATTTCATTCATCAGACATTTATGCATCGAAATGAAATATCTATGGCTATTAGTGTATATCACTAATGGAAGATGGCGCCACCCGTGACACTGGGCCGCTGTGAAGCAGTTGATATTTTTTCCATTTTTCGAAATATTTCAGCAGCTACTGCAAGCTTCAGCATTCGTAGTAGGCACTATTACACTACACAAAGATATTGTGATACTGATGGATATTTTAGTGACAATTAAAACTAGCTACTGCTGTCTATATTGTTTTTACAATAAAATCTCTCAAGCGAATTAGGTTAAAGAACGTACGGAGCATATTATTTATTAGTAAGAATGTTTTAAAAAGCAAGAATTTTACAATACTCAACAAACCTTTACACGTGCACATTCTTTTTATGATCAGGTTTAGGTACTTTTCATACTTTTTTATAAAAACGTTAACTAAAAGTGTATTTTTCTAACTTTAAGCCGGAAGCGCGAATATGTTTGATATAATGGTAAAAAAATCGCATAAAATGTCTATGGCATACTTGCGCGTATATTTTTTTTAATATTTAAAAAAATCGTATAAAATGTCTTATGCATACTTGGACATAACACACGTTTTTAATCATCCTACAGAGGTCAGCACTCGGGTGTTTATACCGAAAAGGCCCTTCTTTGGGGCGAGGGCGTTTGGCAAAAGGAATGATAAAGAAGATGACGACGAAGGTAAAAAAAAAAGTTTTTAACCCTTCGCTTCTGCTTTGACGGCAAACGCGTCAACGACGCAAAAGAACTGACAAATTTCTTAGATAGGTTCATAAATTCATAACTGGAACCAATGTTTACTCTAATTAACAAAATTACTCCAGTATATTCGTTCAAAGCTGAACACCCCCTTTATGTATTTTTTTGGAATCTTGCTTTCACTCGTATTCACAAACTGCGTGGTAATATCATATTCAGGGGCGCATAGAGGTAACGAAATATGTTCAGAAACTATACATAAGTATGCAAGCTATATGAAAGTTATATATTGAATAAGCGCACAGATACATTTTATGCATAATGTTAGAGTTATTCCTAGTATCGTTTGCGAATACGGATACAGTCCTCTCTAATAAGATACGCCCTTAGTCGACACCTACTTATCAGTAACAGGCTGAATTCATACTAACGACAGCTGACTTATCGCTTGAGTTAGTAATGTACCAAGTGTACACATAAGCTAAGATTTTTCAAAGAAAATTGTCAGTGTTCTATAAGAGATCATGCTTTTTGCCTTTTATATCGGTATTATTAAGTAGGAAAGTAATATCATTTACCGCTTCATATAGAAATTGGCTTAGTAACCATGAAAGAAGTGTAACCAGTGTCACAAATAAATTCGTCGTTTCATAAAATACATAATACCGTCCTTTTGCATTGATAGTATAGTATCTCTATAATATTCCTTTTATTTGTAACATCAAAAATGTTCTGGCTATTTGGACCCACTGTAAGTATACAGGTTAATTAATTAGCCCGCAATTCGGACAGAGTACGAAATAAGAGTGACACGAGGGACATTCAAGCCTAGTTCCAAAATTCTTATCGCGAGAGGCTACGGAAAACGGGAGGAGCCTCAAAGAGGTAATTAATATTCCAAGGAGGAATCGACTGGTTTCTAAAAATATCGGGGATGTTACGGAGTACCTATTTTGCCTATTATTTGCACGAAATATTTGAAATAAAACTAATTTTACGGATTAAACTCGCATGTAATACTAATCTAAACATTTGAAGCTCTTTACAAGGCTTGTAGTCACGGGAAACCTTCCCATGATGTTAAATGTTTCTCGTCTATTGTCAATATTTAACAAATAAATGATTTAGTAAATTAGTAGCTAGTATTATATGTATACCGTCATTTATTTTTTAAAGCAGAATCTCGATTTGAGTACCTCGATTCTTAGAGGTTCCATCGCAATGAAGATCCAAACAGACTATCTTGTTATAATGTCAAGGCAAATTGAAGCTTGTTTATTATCATACACTTCGGCACCAATCAGGGATTTCCTGAAAGCTAGATTAATCCCTGACACCGAGTGACTGCGTAACATTCCTGATAGATATAGAATAACCCAATAAATACGGCTATTGGTCGACGGATGTTGTCTGCAAACGAAACACGGCATAGATCCGTCACAGCTTCACATATCTTAAGATAAACATGACTGAGGCCCTGAACAGAATACGTATACGATGTTTATCTTTGTATATTTACAAGTGATATGCTTAAAAAGTTAGTTATTTACAACGTTGCAAAACATTGACAAATACACGCTGCCTTGCTTTCAAATTCAGTATACGCTTTGGAGCCTTCAAGCAAACAATTGTATTTATTTCCTAACTGACATACAATGGTGGCTTGGAGTAGCCTCGTCATCATCACCGGACTTGCGGGGGAGAGGATGGCTCTCTGTTACATATATCTATATGCCATTTGTAACTACCTACATAATTTGCGTACAGGTAGCCGTAGAAAAATATGTTTAAGTATTCATATTTCTTTATCATGTCGCTAATTAAGAAACTTTATTGTAACACTTGTAGCTGCCTGCAATTCATAAATACATCGCGCGCGCCAACGCCGCGCGCCGCGCCACACCCGTCCGTCGCTCGCGCGGGCCGCGCCCAAATGGCTCGCGCGCGAGGCCCGTTCGCCTCTTATACGTAACGGCCGTGCGCCGACGCACGGCCGACCCGCGCAGAGCGCGCACGCGCGCCCTCTACCGTCATTTTAGTTAATTTTTATTGTAAATATACTCATGTCACCCATCGCTAGTTCTAAGTCTGTAAATAGTACTTAAGGTCTCATTTTTCCTAAAATCAATATACTTCGTCTCGGACTTCCGATCAAGACACATCGCTGAACCTGCTGTTTGATTTCGCCTCCCAGCTGAAGCCCTGCTCTAATTAGGATCAAGCTAGAAGCCCTTTACCTCACCTAGCACACATCCTAAAGTGGTGACCCACGACTGAACCAACAACCTTCAGAAGAACGAAGAAACCGCAACACAATGGAGTCAAGCCAGCAAGCAATCTCAAGCCCGACAGCAACAACAGAAGTCGCCGGTATTGCGCTTACAATGCGCGTACCGCCTTTTTGGCGCGATAAACCAGGTCTGTGGTTTATGACCTTTGAAACCGCCATTCGAAATGCCAACAAGGGGCAGAGCGAACTCGCACAGATCGTTCTCGCACAACTGGAGAAGCAAGACATCGAGAACATCAGCGATCTTCTATACAACCCGCCAGCTGAGAACTACTACAACGCACTCAAGCAACACCTAATCTCCGTGTACGAAGAATCCGAAGGACGGCAATTCCAGAAGCTGTTGTCCGAAATGCAACTCGGAGACCAGCGTCCGTCACAGCTGCTGAGGAAAATGCGCGACCTGGCACGAGACAGGGTGCCAGATACAACCCTACGGCTCATGTGGATGAACCACCTACCTCCCCACGTGAGATCCGTACTCGTCGTCAGCGACACTATCAGCAAGACTGCCGCACTCGACGAACTCGCCTTGCTCGCCGACAAGATGATCGAGCAAACACAAGAAGTCAGCGCAGTATCGTCACTTCAAGCACCACCTCAACCACAACCACAACCGCAACCGCAACCACAACCTCTGCAAGCATCAACATCCGTACAACCGCAAGACATGCAATTTCTCCTAGAAGAAATCCGACGACTGTCACTTGAAGTTTCGGCGCTGCGTAACGGCCCACCGCGTTATCGCCGCGGCCGATCTCCGTATGGCGCCACACCCGTGCAGCGTTCTCGCTCTAACGCACGTTCTGCATCCCGCTCTCGCCGCTATCACCGCAGCGAGTCGCCCGGCAACGATTTCTGCTACTATCACCGTCGTTTTGGAAGAAATGCAAGAAGATGCCAGTCGCCGTGTTCATACAATACGCAAGACAAGAAGAATGACGCCTCGTTAAACTAACAAGAACGTTAGACGAGGCGGGGTCCGACGTTCAATGCAAATCCTACCGTCTCTTCGTGACTGACAGGAAATCAAGACTGACGTTTCTCATCGACACTGGTGCCAACGTATCAGTCATTCCACGAAGAAGAGGGACACCAATGAAGCCACTACCATTCAACTTGTACGCTGCGAACAACACGACGATAAATACCTACGGCGAACAAACACTTGAACTGAATCTGAACTTACGAAGACCGTACAAGTGGAAATTTATCATCGCCGACGTCAGCAAGCCCATCATCGGAGCCGACTTCCTCTGCCACCACGAACTCCTGGTAGACCTGAAGAACAGAAAACTAGTCGATAACGTCACCAAGTTATCGATTCACGCTCCAGGCTGCTACACATCCATACCTACAATACGCAGCATCGATCCAGATCAATCATACCACGACATATTGAACGAATTCCCCGGCATCACAAGACTCACCTCCATGAAGTTATCACCGAAGCATCGCGTGGAACATCACATCGAAACCAGCGGACCACCACTGCACTGCCGAGCTCGACCTATACCTCCTCACCGGTATGAACAGGTCAGAAGAGAGTTCGAGTCCATGATTCAACAAGGCCTATGCAGACCAAGCAAAAGCCCATGGTCCAGCCCTCTCCACGTCGTGCCGAAGAAAAATGGTGACCTGCGAGTCTGCGGTGACTACCGTCGCCTGAATACCATCACCAAGCCAGACCGCTACCCGATTCCTCGCATCAAAGACTTCACATACCAACTCGCCGGCAAGAAAATCTTCTCAACAATAGATCTGAACAGAGCTTACAATCAAATACCTAACAAAGACGAAGACATAGAGAAGACAGCCCTCATCACACCATTCGGGCTATACGAATTCACCCGTATGTGCCCGGGACTGAAGAATGCAGGCCAAACCTTTCAACGCTTCATCCATGACGTTCTGAGAGGCCTAAACTTCGTGTTTCCTTTCGTGGACGATTTATTGTTAGCCTCGGACAATGAAGATCTTCACCGAGAACATCTACGCCTGGTACTCCAGCGACTTGAAGACGCGGGTATCACAATAAACCCATCCAAGTGCAACCTCGGCAAGAAAACAGTCAAGTTTCTCGGCTATGAAGTATCCGAAGCCGGAATCACACCGCCTACTGAAAAAGTCACAGCAATATCCGAATACCCAAGACCGAAAACAATTCAACAACTTCGAACATTCCTCGGTATGATCAACTATTACCGAGAACACATACCGAACGCCGCATCGCTTCAAGCTCCACTCAACGCATACCTACACAATTCAAAGAAAAAAGACAAGACCGAAATCGAATGGACGACCGAAGCGCAACAAGCCTACGAAGACGCCAAAACATGCCTACAGAACGCCGCACTACTCGCGCACCCGCACAGCTCCGCTCCGCTCGCACTGTTCTGCGACGCGTCCAACACGTGCGCCGGTGCCGTTCTGCAACAATACCTACGCAACGCATGGCAACCGCTTGGCTACTACTCGAAGAAATTCTCCGCTACGCAACAGAAGTACAGTACCTACGACAGGGAACTACTTTCTATCTACATGGCGATGAAACACTTAAGAAAGATGTTCGAAGGAAGAGAACTCATAATATTCACCGATCACAAGCCGCTTACCTACGCACTTACGAAGACGTCATCCGACAGCGAAACACCCCGCCGCGCAAGACAACTACTATTCATCGGCGAATTCACAACCGACATTCGCCATATCAGCGGGAAGAACAACATTGTCGCCGACGCCTTATCAAGAGTCGAAACAATCAGCTGTCCAACAACCATAAACTACGAGCAACTCGCCACAGCACAAAAAGAAGATATAGAATTACCCACATTACTTCAACAACCAAACCTACAATTCAAGAAAATAAGAATACCTAACACCAACTGCGATGTCTACTGCGAAACAACAACAAGCAACATTCGACCGTATCTACCTACTGACTTTCGTCGCATAGCATTCGACGCCGTGCACAAGGTCAGTCACCCCGGAACGCGAACTTCAAGAAAACTCATCCAACAACGATTCTTTTGGCCATCCATGAACTCCGACATCGGCAACTGGGCGAAAACGTGTGTGTCATGTCAACGTGCGAAGATTCATCGACACACACAAAGCAACACATCAACATTCGCCGCCTGCGACCGATTCGACCACCTACACGTCGATATCGTTGGACCGCTCGCAACCAGTGAGCGCGGACATCGATACCTACTCACTATGATCGACCGAACGACGCGCTGGCCCGAAGCTATACCTATCAGGGAGATGACCAGCGAAGTCGTCGCTAAGAAGATCTACGAGTCATGGATATCAAGATTTGGCTGCCCGAAAACTATCACTACAGACCAAGGCCGCCAATTCGAGAGTCAGCTGTTCCGCTCTCTTACCTACCTACTTGGCGCTGAGAAAACTCGCACCACCGCATATCATCCGCAATCAAACGGGATCGTCGAACGCTGGCATCGATCACTAAAAGCCGCTTTGATGACCCGCCTGGAATCAAACACCAAGTGGATCGACGAGTTATCCACCGTGCTCATGGGACTACGCGCAGCGATCCGCACCGACACAAACACCAGCGCAGCGCAGCTCACCTACGGGCAATCACTCCGCCTGCCTGGTGACTTCATCTCACCGTCATCATCATCATCATCACCGAGCTACATGGACGAAGACTTCGTACGTCGCCTTCACAGCGCGATCACCGCGCTCACGCCGACATACCTACCGCACAGTAACAAGCGAAGTATGTTCGTGCACACCGACCTAGCGACGTGCAACTCCGTATTTCTCCGCACCGACGCCGTACGGAAGCCTCTACAACCACCGTACGAAGGCCCGTACCCTGTCATCAAGCGCAACGAGAAGACCTTCGAGCTACAGCTACCCGGCAGAAACGCTACAGTCTCAATTGACAGACTGAAACCGGCGTACACTATCAACACAACGCCGCTTATCACTGCCGCCGATTCGAATTCGCCCGCCATACCACAAGCGGTATCTGCGGAACGACGCGACGTGCCAGCACCTGCAGCAGCTCCAGAGAGGACAACGCGATCCGGACGCCGTGTCAACACGCCCGTACGCTTCGCTTGAGGGGGAGTCCTGTAGCTGCCTGCAATTCATAAATACATCGCGCGCGCCAACGCCGCGCGCCGCGCCACACCCGTCCGTCGCTCGCGCGGGCCGCGCCCAAATGGCTCGCGCTTTTTTTTTTTTTTTTTTTTTTTTTTTCCTAACTGACTAACGATGATGGCTTGGAGGAGCCTTGTCATCATCACCGGGCTTGCGGGGGAGCGGATGGCTCTCACCCCTAGCGAGGCCCGTTCGCCTCTTATACGTAACGGCCGTGCGCCGACGCACGGCCGACCCGCGCAGAGCGCGCACGCGCGCCCTCTACCGTCATTTTAGTTAATTTTTATTGTAAATATACTCATGTCACCCATCGCTAGTTCTAAGTCTGTAAATAGTACTTAAGGTCTCATTTTTCCTAAAATCAATATACTTCGTCTCGGACTTCCGATCAAGACACATCGCTGAACCTGCTGTTTGATTTCGCCTCCCAGCTGAAGCCCTGCTCTAATTAGGATCAAGCTAGAAGCCCTTTACCTCACCTAGCACACATCCTAAACACTAATGTATGTCGATCATTATTACCTAAGTTTTATTAGCGCCCACCTGATGCCAGAGTGCCTAAAAGTGAAAAATGAATTTATTCACACAAAACTTTTCAATTAGGATCGGGAATATTGGAAACTGAAACAGCATTATAAGTATTTTCTTTAGTAATTAAACGAAGTATCTGGCGGAATATTGCTTAAGAAATGAGACTAAAAAGTTTATTAGACTGTTTAATGACTGTACAAATGGAGATATTATTGTTATGATCTAATTTTTCAACTTAATGTCACGAGGTTTATTGCGGCTTTAAACACCCCAATGCACAATGCTGGGTACAATCCAATTAGTAGGTAGTTAGTTATATTTATTTCAAAAGTGTTATCTACTCTGTACAATAAGTTGTACTACAAAATCAATTGGAAAAAAGCTTAGTTCGTGGGAATTGTAAAAAAAAAAACGTTTGTTTGGATCGCTTGATTATAATTTTATTTATTTTATTTACGACGAATTTATTAATATTGTATTGCCAAGTATTTTATTTTTTAAACCATTACTTACTTACAGTACCAAGGTAATTACTCGCATATTTAATAAGTAACAAGTAATACCATTTACACCACATTTTTTCTAGGACACATATTCTGCTGATTATGTGAAAATAGGTTACACCTGTCTACTAATTTCGTAATAAGTAACCTTTTAACTGAGAATTCCTTTGATCTTAATAAATATTCTTATAATTAACTAACTCTACTTAATAACATGGAACGGTTACAGAGTAATATTTAATTCGCAACACATTTCATATGGTGCCTTATTTTCTTGTCGACCTACATGACACCTACGTGAAAAGAAACGCTGTTTCTTATATTCCTTTGATAAGAAGTCGCAACGTCTGTATGTTTGTATCTGAAACAATTATATCGTGCGCTGTAAGCCCGTTTGGAGCTTCATTGTGGAGAAAAAGGTGAGAAAATACAGGGCCGCATTCAATAATATAAAATCTTATTCTTCTATTTTGCAATATTATTTTTTATTAAGGGATTTTGTGAACCACACACTAGTTAACTTATAAAAAAATATCAATCATTATTTGCCAATTGTCTTAAATTCTTCTTTTGAATAATGAATTATTCGGAAAATTATGGAAATAACTATCGTTTAAGTTTTATTAATAGTTTTATTATACTTGTCATGTCGATATTTCTTTAAATTTCACAATACACCGTTTCATTGAGAAAACATACAGTACCTACCTTTTCCTTCACAACAAGTGCGCAAAACTATTCCACCCCCGCTCATCCTACCCGCCCTAAGTCCGGGCCTGTCCAAATCCATCCCGGCGCTCTTGCGGTGAAAACTGGCTTAGCAAGACGTGAGTCTTGCTTACGTCACCCCATTGTCCTGACAGGGATTGGTACCTTTGTAGGACGACATTGCTTATTATGTGAGCCATTGTCAGGTGGACTTTGATTGGGCCGGCTTAATGCCACACATGGGTGTAGCTTCCTTACTCACGCTGATGTTGAAATGTTATTAAGACGGAGGATGTTTTCTTTATACCTTCGTTACCTATCAGGTGTTTGTTTATGTTTTGATAGGTACCTACATAACCTATGAGTGCTATTTTGAGTTGTGTTTGTATAAATATTGTCAAGGTACATGTGATTTGTTGTTTTAACAATATTCTCAGTCGTATAATAAATGTGGTAGATTATATATTACAGTAATGTCCTTGTTTCTAATAGAGGCAATGCCAAAAAGTATTTACTAAAGTGTATTATGTCTTTGAAAATTTAAATTCATATGTACGATTATTCGACGTTTCAACGGTGAAGGAATTAAAACATAGTGAGGAATCCTCAACCAACCCGCACTTGGCCAGCATGGTTGCCTAAGGCTTTATCGCCCTAGTTTAGGGTAGGCCTATGCCCCAGCAGTGGGGATGTATATGGGCTGATGACGATGATGATTGTGTATTAAAAAACGCCTCACCAGCTTATGTAGTACTTGCTAACTTATAAATACAAATTATTTCATTAAGTGAATAATTAGTATAAAAAAAAATTATTTACTTTTTGGCAAAGCCCGGCCTTGGTGTAAATAGGTACTTTTAACGAACGAACTTTTAATTGTAACAGGAAATTAACAGGAAGTTAACTTTAACGAAACAATACTTCAAGAATAAAAATATGTTGTAATGTGTAAAATGTGATGCTTTAGTTAGACTGCTTAAGTTAATGGAGGCATTTCTTTGTGTTACATTTAAGTTCGAGTTAACTTATGACTTTAACTTGATTAAGTAAGTGCTTTAATACTTTATAACCTTACCTTATATAAAATTAAATAATATAAAAATACATACTTAATGTAATATACTTGTATATTTGTAACTCCATATAAATTATAGATTCTTTGTCTACGTCCATATTTCTAATTATCTACACAGGTATGTTGATGCTAAAGCTGATGATGATGATGACACGCATCTTAATTACTTATGTTAAGGATGTGTTATTAATGTTGTGTTCTTTTCTATTACTATACAACCATAACATATTATGTTTCTTAAAACTTTAAGTTTCAACATAATATTTTGAAACGAAAAATTAATGTTTACAGTAAGTAGGCACATATATCTATAGTTCGTTGAATGATACTTTTTACTTACTACATACATAGTGAGAAACTGTAAATATAAAGCCAACTTTCGAACTTGCTTAGAAGTTGTTATGCCATGTTTAAACCGGCGCTTACTGTTTATTACTTATCGAGGCAATGAGAATAAAAAAAACAGATTTATGTATATTTAACTTGAATGGCTTACATTGAATGATCTATTCTATATGTGCTTAAAATCTGTTTTGTTTACGCGCCTTCAAAACAAAAAGGCAAACTTAATTATTTGTGTTAAAAGCCGACCTGCCTAATGGCATTAACGACTGGTAAACAGCGTCGTTACATCTGACTAAGGCTAGGTCTTGAATGACAGCGAGGCTCTGTAAACATTTTAACGCTAACACATTAACTTTAATTTAAAATCATTTATATTTTCTTTATGTGAGCCAATGTATTCATATTATTTTAAGAATTTCAAACTTAGTCGAAATCATCTTTGCGAGCCCTCTTTTCTGCCACGTGTCATTAAGGTATGGAATGCCCTTCCAGCTCAGGTTTTCCCTCCCTCCCATGATCCCGGGCTCTTCAGGCGGGGCGTGAAACGGCATATGATCTATTGTGCCTGTCGACCTCATATTTAAATCTCATTACCGCTTACCATCAGGTGTAGTGAGGTCATCTTGTTAGTCTTTTATAAAAAAAAAACCTGACATAGGTTATCAAAGATGATTGAATTCAATTGGTGCAACTTGACATTCCCAAATGATTCATTAAAATATTTTTGAAGTGGTCGTAGGAACAGCTACCTGTTAGTAAATCATTTTATTGACTCATGTCGTCACGTTACCCAGTAACAGAAAGTTTGCCAATGTCAAAATCTTTCTTGTTGTAGTACAAATATGGTTTTAGGTACCAAATTTCTGTTTTGTCAGCTATTTAATAAAAAGCCCGCTGTCATTAAAGACTCAGCCCCTTTGTATCCAGTTAGTAAACGATGGAAGACGTTTTGGCCCTGTGTAGCTCGAGTTTTTCGCGTCTTTGGTGACTCAGTTAATTAATAACTACGTATAAACTGACGAACCTACTTAACATTATAGTAGAAAAGTAGGGTAAGTGAGCAAGGTGAGAAGCAAACTTTGTAAGTTAAGCTAAAAACTCTTATGTACTTACTAAGAAATATGTTTGGAAAGTCGACTTAGAGCCAATTTTTCAATGGCTAGATAAAACTTAACGGAGAAATAAACTATAAGCCGGCAAAAATAAGGACACGTCACTACTGACACTCACTCTTAGAAACAGAACGCCCATAATTTGGTCTTCTTATAATTTACCTCACCTATTAGTTTAATCTGGCCATTGAAAAATCGGCCCTTAGTGTTTTACATCGTTATAACCCTAATATTAAAATGGCAAGTAGTAAGCAAATTGGTTCTCGGGATCAAGTATAAAATATTCTATGATCTAAACAAATATTTAGCCTGTGTTTTATTTAGCTACCAACATATCAAATATTGTCATATTAAACTCAGGTTATAAATCGTAAGTAAAGTTCAAGGGCCACGAAAAAAATGTAAGATTTATCTTTTAATGAGTGAGGTTGACCGCCCACCTCCCATAGTCAATAACCGATTTTTAGAATAATCGAACGTACTAATCGCAATGGAGCACCGCTCACATCCTACAAAAAGTCGGTCGAATATATCATATAAAATCATGGGAAGCAAAATCGGTCCGATTATCGGTCCTACCAGAACTCCTACTGAATACAGCCTTATATTTGTTGTATTGAGTTTATACTCTTGTTATTATTGTAAAATGACAGTCCTATTTCTTCCGAAGGTAAAATTATTCGTAAGTTAGCAAACGACTTCCATAGTTTATTATTTATTCCTCTCCAAATTTATAATACTCAGCAATATATCAACCTGTGATGTTCCAAAAATTGGATATCAAAATACCCAGATATCCGTATGTTATCTATGTAAATAAAATATACTTCATCAAAACTCTTTTCAGATAATACGAACGTCATGCAAGCGCTATCTGTAGAGTTTGATAAAAGTTATAACCAAAAAGCCTACCGAATAAAGATGCATCGAATTCTATTATATTAAGTACAAAAGATGTAACATTCTATTTACTGTTTAGTACATACTATACACCTAAGGGCCGATAAATCAATGGCCAGATAAAACTAATAGGCGACATAAACTATAAGACGACCAAATTATGGTCGTTTTATTTCTAAGAGTGAGTGTCAGTAGTGACGTCCCTCCGTTAAGTTTTATCTAGCCATTGAAAAATTGGCCCTAAGAATACATATTAACCTAAGTTTACTAGTTTAAGTTATACTTACTTAATGAGTAAGTATAGTATAAAACTTGTTGTTTCGGGAACTACTTGTTTCAATTCATCTTAATTCGGTGACAGAGGCTTTGATATACGTAACTGAAACGTAAAATATGATAATAGAGTAGATTTTAATTATTCTTTTTTTGTTTAGTGTACGGACTGGACAACTTTTGGGAGATGTTGGAGGCTTCCCCGGAGAGAGAAGGGCAGGACGGCAATGATGAGAAAGCTTTGGAAAGGTAAAATAACAGCTTCAATATTCATCAAGTTAATTCCCTTTGCTTGTTGATTAAGAAAGTAGTTGTAACTAAAATAAATATGCTGTTTAATTTAAGTAGAAGCTAGTAAATTAGAAAACGGGCTGGTAAAATATTGTAGAGCACAATTTAAGATACCTATTGTCCTTTATGTTTCAAATGAAGCACACTAAGTCAATTAATGATTGTGGATTTTATTCCTTATACACCGTGAAATTTTAGTGGTTGTTTTCCCGCAGTAAAATGATTCTATCTTAGTTGTACAAAAGATGTGTGCAGTTCTTTTTTGGTAAAATCAAAAAATGCCGGTTTTACGAAAGGTTTAACCGTAACTCGAAAACACGTTCGAACCGCTTTATGACTTAGGGTGAAGAGCTTCTTTAGCTTTAAGCATCTATTTCATGCGGCAAGCAGTACCTGAATACGTCACATCTTCAAAAACAACGATAGCTTCTCTCGTTTTCGAGTTGGAAAATTATTATTCTGAAAAATCGAAAAAAAAATTTTTTTTTTCGCGGAATAATTTGCATGATTCGATAGTATTACTAAAGGCAAGTCGTTCTGCCACGGGAAAACAACCACTAAAATTTCACGGTGTATTTAGCAGTACTACTACAGTAATTTCTTTAAGAATTACTATAGCTTAAGGTTCTTCGTTTGTCGTACATAAAATGGATCGTAGAGGGATAGGCAACATCTCAACATAACAATGCTTTAGTTAAGCAACATTTTCACTAACTAACTTTTGACCCCCAAATATTATAACGACTTGGAGTCTTGTTATCTAAAGATTAAATTGGGCCTGTAAAGCTTTAAACTGTTTCCGCGCGTGTACCATTATGTATAGAGTTAGATTAACTTAAATCAATGTAGAAAACCGGCTTGTTGTGGCTTAGGCTCCGCTTTTGCAGCGCGATGCCGCCAAGGGGATGAGGTACACCGCAGGGTTTTTCTTAGTATACCCCTGGGATACCTTCCCAGGAGTAGCTGCTGGTCTTTTTGACCATGGCAGAGGTGGTAGGAGGACTACATACCGCCCGAAAAGTACCCACTCGATGAGAGTGCGTAAACCGTTTCCTGCGCAGAAAAAAAACTCTACAAAAGTGTTAGATAAGAAAGAGAGAAGTTCAAAGTCAAAGTAAAAGTTTTTATTGCGAACTAAGTGTTGTTACAGGTGTTATTGTTAAAATAGGATCTTTATTACTTAGCTACCCTTGTCTAACAAGACGTACTATTTTTATTGACTAGCTCGTTCGTGCGCATTTGGCTATACCAAATCTTTCTCCCTTTCTTTCTCCTTTCTTATTTCTCCCTAACCCTGTCTCTAGTACCAGGAGGCTGTGGGTTCGATCTCCACTCAAGACATATATTTGTTTTATGATTATCACTCTTTGTTGCCATATAAATAAACATTTTATATATGGAAGAGTTTATTATGAAATGATAATCTACGTAAGCTAGTATTATCCAAACTAGGATTATCTGGTATCTGACATATTTTTAGATTTTCTGAAAATATTAGTACCATCATTAACATGTTTTGATGACCCTATTATAATAGTGGTGTAAACAGAGTGAATAAAATAAACTATACTTCAATATATAAGTAGCTTTAACAGGTACTCATGACCCAAATGTTACTCAGTTTTCTTATCGTAATGTAGAGTCAGAGTATTCCAATAACTAAAAGTAAATATTGGAATACCCGCTAGTCTCCCCACTGAGGTGAGCTGTGAGGAAAATTATATCATTTATAGAGAAACGTTTTTTTTCTTTGAAAAACGTTGAAACGAACGTTGCATTTTTATGGTTTAACTCTCTATTTTACGAGTTCCGTTCACAGTTTGTTCTAATAAAAATATGGTATATTGACATACGACTGTTGAGCGATAGGATATTTGTTCATGGGTTTGAATTATTGAATTCTCGTTTTCTAACATCCTATGTGTTTTTGCTATATATAAGGTATGGTAGCATAACTGTGTGACAACTAACTGGTATAGGATTTCTCGGCTGCAAAAGTATTTTGTTATTAATTTTTTTTTTAATTTATTAAATACTAGCTTTCCGCCCGCGATTCCGTCCGCGTAGAGACGTTTAACGGGTAAAACATTACTTCTTTATAGCGTAGTCGGGAAAGAAGTAGCCTATGTCCTTTCTCAGGCTTTGGACTATATCTGTACCAAATTTCATTTAAATCGGTTCAGTATTCTATGCGTGAAAGCGTAACAGACAGACAGACAGACAGAGTTACTTTCGCATTTATAATATTAGTTAGGATACAAACTAGTCCGAAAGCATCAGATCACGAGCCCGATAAGTATCTAAGTATGTTTTCTAAACATTGCTCTGAAAGAAATGTAAAGAGTTGTATAGTTTTATTAATGAAGTAACCATTTAAAAAGTAATAACGAAGTTATTGTTTATTTGTTTGCAAAAATATCAATTTGCTACAACATGCCTTTGATGCAACCCAGCTTATTTAGCGACACCTCATTTATCATAACACATCAAATGCGTTGCACTTCCTTTGTGGAAAATTTAATATTATGAAATAGTGGATTTCTTCATACATTCTTCACTTCTCTCCTGATTGAATTCTTCTTTGCGTTCAACGTATTCAAATTTCTCCCGGGACATTCTTATTTCTCCCTATTCCTTCAGATCAGATCTGAGATTTTTAGGGTTATGTAAAGTAATTTTATCTGATCGGAATACGAAATATATTCTCTTATTCTAAAGCCACTGAGGTCCGATTTCTTAATTTCAATTAAGAGATTTCCTTTCCGGCCGTACTTAACAATGCCAACGTGATCTTAACGCTAATTAACTATGTCCACTCAAATTTTTTCGTTAAATATTAAATATAATTTAATGGATCAAATATTTCAATTTAATGTTTCAAATTAACTTGCACATAAATAAAATAATGTCGTTTAAAGAGAACTTCGGAATACAGAAATATCAATTCGAGTTATTGTTATCATAGATTTTGAAAATGAAAGAAAAAAGAATTAAACCGTGTATTACTATTTATTGTTCACTTTATTTCTCAAAAAAATTTAATTTAACAACTAGAGGCAATCTTAGAAATGAAATTAAATAACTTTATTTGCTAGAAATATGGTTACGTACAGTTGTTTCATTAAACGTATACAGTGTTCAGCATATTTCACCAATTTTGACATGCACAAAATTAATTACAAAATGAGATAGATGGTACCATTTAATTTGAATGTAGAAGTCGTATCCTGAAGTTAGTCTGCAAGTCGTAAATATTCTGTGTTTAATCTGCCTCGGAGGCTGTTTTTCAATGAGAATGATTTCTTTTAATAAACACTTATTTTCGCTTCTTGACACCTCTTGAGTTACAAGGGTTAGCAAAACTGTCATTTCACTTTGAACCAATTTACTTCGTTTACGGTAGGCTATTTTATTTACTGATACCAAAACTCGATTATATATGTCGTTGATTATTGAAAAATAAAATGCGAAAGCATGCAGAGAATAGCAAACAAAATATTGCGATGAATTTGTAAGTTTTTTTTTAATATTGGTGACATATTTATTTTGTGATTCCGATGATAGCGTTTGTTATTTATTTGAACAATTAGTTGTTAGCAAGAACATAGACCTTAATAGTGAGATAACATAACTTAAGGTTCACAAGATTGCTTTCTTAATTACCGGTTGCCACGAAAAGCACAAGTAAACAGAGATTGTTGGAAACATAAGGCATCCCTTGTCTTAAATAAATCAAATTAGATTAATCATAAATCTATATCTATCCTTCACTTTACTTATAATAAATCAGTACAGATGTAAATTCTGTACGTGAAATATATTTTCAAATAACTATCAAGGGGTGATCAGTGATCGATACTGATGCTAAAAATGCAATCAGTAATTTTTTTGTCTGTCTGTTTGTATGTTCCTTATAGAAACAAAAACTACTCGACGGATTTTAACAAAACTTGGTACAATTATTCTTCATACTTCTGGGTGGGTTATAGGATACTTTTCATCACGCTACAATCCATAGGAGCAGAGTAGTGAAGGGAAATGTTGGGAAAACGGGAGAAGTTACTCCATTTTTTAAGCTTCCGTCGCGTTGCACACGCGCCTTAATGGTTAAAGTTACATAGAAATCATGTATGACAGAAATATTGGACATAAAATTGTATAAAAAATATTTCGCAACAATATATGTCTATCTTTTATAGTTGACTCACAATAACACGTGTAACTTCTTAAAGCTTAGCAGTTCGGAGCATAGGAGCAAAAAGACAGTAAGTAGTAAATGTGAAAAAAACGGGGGAAAACGCGGACGACTTCGCTGGCACAGCTAGTCATTAATAATTACATTAAACATCAAAGCTCAATCTATTACTATTAAAAAATTACATTTAAAAATATTAATTTTGTGTCACAGTATTGTGAAGATTGAAGTTGTTTTAATTTCTTTATAAATGTTTGTAAATTCAAGCTTAATATTAAATTATTTTAACAAAAACGACACACAATACTTCAGAACGTTGTAGTGTACCTACTATTTGCACAACATTTTGAGATAAACTATTGCAGTACTTTTTACTACTTACTTAGTATCATAAGTTTTATTTCAGACGATGTTTTATCTACTAACATAATGAAGTTGAAGAATTTGTTTGTTTGTTAAACGCGCTAATCTCAGGAACTACCGGTTCGAATTTAAAAAATATTATTGTGTTGGATAGACCATTTATTGAGAAAGGATATATAACATCACGGAACGACCAATATGAGCATAGAAACAGTGGAAAAAACGGGGATAAACGCGGACGAACTTTATACAATATTGTATATTGTATAGTATTTAATATTTGAAAATATTGCAACAATAATTTGTAAAATTGGCTTGGTGTTAAATGTAATTTTTACTTTTAAAACAGTACAGTCAACGTACTGCTTATAGTAGAACCGAAAGGAATGAATGATGGGATTTAAGTATTTCCGTCCCCCCAAGAGGAAGTCAAAGACAAATCAATAAATCGTGTGAGTTGTATGTTATATTTTCCTTTTTTACCCAAAAGGACAAGTCAATTTCTAAGAAAATTACTTTTATTATTATTTCTTCCTCTGAATCGTGTGAAATGGCACAAATAAAGGATTTGGCGCCATTCGGCAAATATATATCTCTCTTTAGTGGAATTGTTGACTCTATTCATAGGTGAAACCCGAAAATCACGCGATATTATTCACATTTGTCACGTGAAAATGTTACTTTTTGAATAAAAATATTGTAGGTCGGGTTTGGCGGTTAAATCATGTGCTGATTTTGATCGACATTAGAGTTTATTCGTTTTAGTTTGAAGAGGACGTAACATATTTTATAAACTACATAGTGTATTTTATAAGAGATGTCTAATAGAAGGTGTCTAATCACGATGTTTTCAGTAATATTTGTTTAGGCTCTACTAAGGTTTCAGTGTTTGTTTCATGTCAATAGGTTTATAAATAAAAAGTTATGCAAATTGAAAGAATCACGCCGCACTTGCTTCGTCGCCTTTTTTATTACGTTCAAAAATGTTACCCCAAGTATATTTTTAACGCGGACTAGTTCCCTGTCACATTATCATCGTCATCATTATAAGCCCATATTATATGTAATGTAAGTACGTCCCCACTGCTGAGGCACGGGCCTACCCTTTACTAAGGCGATAAGGCCTTAATCAACCACGCTAGCCATGCGGGTTGGTCGACTACACAACCTTAGAATTTCTTGGCAAGTGTGCGGGTTTCCTCACGATGTTTTCCTTCACTGTTAAAGCGTCAAATAATCGTACATTCATTTCATATGATTCAGATAGTCGTTAATATGTGTTTTTGTCAACAGCATTCCCCTGGACTGGTTCGTGAATGAGATGCTGAACAACCCGGACTTCACCCGATCTGTCGTCCGCAAATTTGTTGATCTCAATCAGGTAAACAAATTCAGATTCACATTTATAGGACTGACTGACTGGATTGACGGCGATTTGGATAGTGCCCCTGTCTCATGCGCCAATAGGCGTGAGTTCGATTCCAACTCGGGAAAAATATTCGTGTGATGAACATTGGGGTTTGTGCCATGTCTGGGTGAGCTATTAATACATTTTAAGTTATTTGTATATACCGTTGTTGTTTCTAATATCCGTAACATACGTGCATAACCTTACCACGGAATGGGAACAATGAATGATATGTAATGTGATATTTATCAATTGTACAGAGTAGTAGAAACTATACTTTGGGAAAATTTCAACGTAATACCTAACTTAAGTCAAGATAGAAATCATAGTAGAAATATGGTTGGCTGGGCCTTCTGAACCGTTAAGCAAGATTTGGAAATTGAAGCAGCTGTTCAAATTGACTATTGCGTTATAAAGTTGCTTAAATCTATCACAACTACAATATATTTATTTGGATAGTAAAAAAGATAACGTGAACTTTTTATCTCTAGACACAAAGATGCCCATGGGCCAAAGTAAACAGTTTAAACGTCTCCGCTCTATTATATTATTATATAACTGGTAAAAAAAAGGAAACACTTATATACACACATTTAACAATAAAATATGTTAATACGAGTATACATACATACTAACTCATATTACGAAACGGCGGAATACGCCATTTTATTAACGACAGTATAATATTGTATTCATCTTGCAAAACAAGCATGGAGCACTTTATCTATTTATTCAAGGTGCATTTACTTTAAAACGCATCTTTCATATTCCTTCAAAGTTTATTTTCTAAACACTCAGAAGCCTCAATCAGTTTTACATGCTGATTTATTCTCCTGAGTGTTCCAAGAAATCACTTACAAGACTTGAATCTAATAAAGTTTATTATGTAAAAGAAGAGCTTTATCGTTATTGTAGGTAGACGCATAGAGAATGCAATAACTGGGTCCTCTATTGACATCATAAGAGCAAACATCAAGCCAACATAATGTTTTGAATGTCTGAATTGAAATATTTTTAGAATTTCCTTCGTCTTGCCTCTTTAAAGCGAGTGCAATTCACAATATTGTCACACAATACCTTTTTACAGAACTTATTACTCTTTTGTTTTATAGAAAGAAATATGGAAATTCGTCTGATAAATCATACGCAGATTGAGTTATGATACAACTACGAGAAGGTTACAACCGAATTTAGTTTCGTAGAGTTGTTAGAACTTATAATATAAGATGCGCTAAACAGCAGGAAAATTTAATTTCATTAAGGATTTAGGAACCGGGGAAAAAAATCTTAGATGTTCACACATCTAAGATTTTTTTAAGCCGACCAACCAGTACTGGGCCAGGGTGGTTGACTAAGGCCTGATCGCCCTAGTCTGGGATAGGATTGTGCTTCAACAATGGGGTGTATATGGGCTGATGACGATGATGAAATCGAAGAAGTCATAACGGTCTACCTACTTTTTCTTGTTTTAAATCAATCCATACTACTCTCAACAATATTCCGAAAATCAGCCACGTGTATGTATGAATTAATTGCTCGATAAATTGAGTACATCCAAACAACGGTTCCCGAGTGATGTATCGATTTGATTAATGTTTGTTTTTAGTTCGGCAACTATTTCCACACAATGTTTTCCCTATAAACAATCCAATCTGTTTGCCACAATTAAGAGTGGTTTCCAATGAATCCGGTAACTAGCTTTTTGGCGATTTCGACCCTTGAACAAAGGTCTCGATTACGGTAAAATCGAACTCGATTTTACCGTAACTACTTTAAGTATATTAAACGAAGAAGTAGGTATGCAAGAGCTTAGCTACCAGTCGATATATGTGGAGAAGGTTGTAATGTAGCCCCTCACTTTATTTTTGGAGATGTATTTTAAATAAACAAGAATTAGAAACCTAAAAAACATTTTAGTGGTTGTGTTCACGTGGCAGAATAATTTGCCTTTAGTAATACTATCGAATCATGCAAATTTTTACTTGAAAAAAATTTTTTTTTCTAATTTTTTAAAATCATTAATATCCAACTCTAAAACGAGAGAAGCTATCATTATTTTATAAGATGTGACGTAATCAGGTACTACTTGCCGCATGAAATCGATGCTTAAAGCTAAAGAAGCTCTACGCACTAACTTGCTTTCGAGTTTTGGTTATACCTTTCGTAAAAACTGCACAAATCTATTGTGCTACTATGATAGAATAATTTTACTGCGGGAAAACAACATAAACTGTTATGAATTGAAACATGTCTTATTAATTACAGTGGCATTGGATAATTGAAACTATTTATACGTAATTAGTCTGGTATCTTGAGTTCAAGTGATTGTTATGTGGCCCCCTAGAAGTAATATGTAAACAATACCTAAATATTCATTAATAGTTTAATTTTAAATTTGCATTTCAATTTCCGTTTCAACATCCGTTTATGCAGCCGATTTTCGAACACAAAAGTCAACGGTATTCATAGGAGCAAGAGTAACACTTAAATGATAAGTATGTATATTTTTCCTAAAAATATATATTAAGGGGATCAATATAATTATAAATGCAGAGCCTTTTTTAATTAAAACCTTTTCCATGTATTTGGTTTGTTTTCCAAAATGATTTGCGTTACCTACGTTACAAAGTGTTCAAAAAAATATTTCGGTATTTCTTCGTACCGCATAGTATCTTTACGGCTATGGGAAAGAAATTGTAGTGTACTGAGCGATGTTGAAAAAAAGAAACATTTCAACAATTTTGTTCAGAAATTGGAGCCAAAAGTCAACACTTAGACAAAAGCAGTAGATAGGATAGAGCTTAATGCATGTCACATTGTTTAGGGGTGAGAGCCATCCGCTCCTCTGCAAGTCCGGTGATGATAACAAGGCTGCTCTAAGCTATCGTTGTAGTCAGTTAGGAAAAAAACTGTCACGTTCCACAAAAAACCTTGTTCGGAGACCTGATTATTGACCTTTTTCGAAAAAATTCTTTTAATATCCGCTAATATGTAGGTTGTGTAGTCGACTAACCCGCACTTGGCTAGCGTGGTTGACTGAGGCCTGATCGCTCTGCCTCCGTCGAGGGACGGGAGCGACTCCGTGTACCGAGTCGCCCTGTCACCCCCCTCAGTAGGGGATTTGAGTGGAGCCCGTTAAAGGGCGGAACGCTGGCGGCGTTGTGGTAGTTGGGCTATGCTAGGAACCATAACGCCGCTAAGGCGATGAGGTACGCCGCGGAGTTTAGTGGGTACACCCCTGGGCATTGCACCTTAGCCCAGGAGCAGCTGCCGGTTTTCCATCTCAGCACCGGCAGCCGGGAGTCCCACACACCACCTTGGGTAAACCCCTGCCCAAGGTGACGGTGCATCAAGCATTCTCCGCGTTAAAAAAAAGGCCTGATCGCACAGCCCATATATTGGGGCATATATGGGCTGAAGGTGATAAAATATGTACTTGTCGGAATAATTACGACGCCAGCGCCACCTGAAGGCAGTGAGTGGAAGCTACGGCACGCAAGCGCCACCCGGTGGCGCTAGACGGAGTCTACGTTAGGGCGGGCGGTCGTGCGCAGCGGCTCAGTTATCTCCGGACGACCGCACGGTGCAAATCGTAGAAACTGTCGCGTATCGTTATACTTCCGTTCAGTGTAATTAGTGTCGGGAGTGATTGTGTTCATTGTTCTGTAAATCGATCTAATGGAAATAGCGACCAAGAATAAATTTAGTGCTTTGATATCACGCTACTTTTATTTGCACGATACCTACATTCGCCCACACTATGTCGTTAAATACTTCTGATCCGACATCAGAAGTGGGATCGAATCGTGCAAATGATAGTCGCGGCGATGAAAGTCAGTGGCGGGTACTTTTAGAATTGCAAATTCAACAAATTCGAACTGATTCATGCATTGAAGACTCCAATTGTGAACAATAGTGTAGTGCTGCCTGATTTCAACCCCGATAAGCAAGATTCTAATGCGAAATCATGGTGCGCGACCGCGGGTTTGTGTTTTGCCGATAATTCACTAAGCGGCGGTGAACTTGTTGTTGTGATCAGCAAAGCATTGAAGGGGGCAGCGTCAACATGGCTATCGCAGATTGTATACCAAGGTATGACATGGGAGGAGTTCAAGGTTCTTTTCACGGCCAGATTTGTTACTACAGAGACTTTGGCGGGTACTTTCGTAAATCTTAACGGCAGTAAGCCCAACGAAAAAGAGGCCCTTTCCGCCTGTGCGAGTCGGTTGATGGCATCGCTTACTAATAGATGGAAGGATGCAGATAAGGAGCAGATCGCAGTAGCATCTGTATTAGCGCATATTTCGTAGTTCGACTCGCGATTACAACGCTTAGCGTTTACTACCGACATTTCTTCTAGAGATAAATTGCAGAAAGAGCTATACGCTTTCTCATATCTGAAGCGCCAGATCCATACTCCTGGTCAATCGTCTAGTGAGCCCGATGTGAAGCGAGCTAAGATGACCTCGCTAAAATGCTATAGTTGCGGAAAAATGGGTCACAGACGTTCCGAATGTAGGAGCAAGCCTGTGGATGTGAGAGGAAGACCTGCGACGCATGCATCATCGAGTCAAGCAACCCAGCAGTCAGCAGCGAAGCCTTTCATGTGCTTCAAATGTGGGAAGCCAGGACACATCGCGAGCCGGTGCAGCAGCGGCGGCCATCAGGCCGATGGCAGCGGCGGCGGCAGCGGCGGCGGCGGTGCATCCCGGAACGAGTGACGAGTGGATGTTGCTTTGTAAGCAAACTACATGATCATGTGAGTCTTTTTCATACTGTTGCGATTTTATTTGAAAGTCAGTATTGTCTGTTTCAATGCAAATATTTTCATAATAGTTTCGTTTAAAGTAATGTTTTTTTTTTGTAAATTAAAGGTAGCCACATGAAAAGTGTGAAAGATTATGTGAAATGCCTAGCTACCTATGTTGTACCTGATGCCACTAAGTGCTAAAGTTATTAGACCTCTAGCAACTTGTGGTTGTGTGGCTACTGGCAGCCTAGAAAAACAGGAAGTGTGAATCTGGATGTGTGTGCGTGTGTGCATGTGTGCTAGTTAAAATTAGTAAAAAAAAAAAAATCAATTAAAGGGCTGGCTGTATGATTTTAATTAATCAAAGCCTTTAAACCGTTATTTCCTACTAGAAAAGAATTAAAAAAATATTTTCCTGTCAATGTCAGTGCAATTAAAAGCTCAAGGAATAATTTTAGTTTCTCGAACACGTAGATTAATTGTTGATTCTAAATTTAAAATTTGAAAAACAAACTGACTGTCTGCTGTCTGTCGATTCTACTTCAAACTCAAATACGTAATTGAGCGGTGATTCTCATCACTTTATCATTCAGTTGTCTACTGTAAGAAATCTTTGTTTCAGATGCCATGCCTTGTACCCCAGGCATTTGTGAACACAGTTGGGAATTGAGATTGAGCTGCAGTACAACAGGCGGCTACGGAGCAACAAATTCCTTATACCAGGAATGCAAGAAAAATGCTGAGAGGATACCTTACTTCAGGTGCATTGTTTTTATGTTTAGACTTTAGGCATCCTTTATGGTTGATTTACCTAGGAATTGTGATGCTGAGTCACAGTATGTGATGCTCACTGAACACAATGTTTGTCTTTGAAAGTAAGGAAGTGAATCAATCAGGACCAAGTTGGACCCTAAGTATAAAGGCCCTTTTAAAGTAATTGAGTATTTGGTTTTGGTTTTCCCCGTCTAAATGCGGATATTTAATTTTTGAAATCTTTTAAGTCTAGTAGAACGATAGGTTCCCAAAGATTTGGACAATGCTAATGATATTGACTTTGTTCATGTTGATTGTTAGTTTATTTAATGACACATGTCGATGGTACGGGGAACCGACGGACTGGTTCTAGGCCGACGGACTGGTCAGAGTGTGTGTGTGTCTAGACTTGTGTTATTAATTAATTGGATATGCTGAGTAATGCCTTAGTTGCAGATTTGAACTTGGGAACTTGTCGGTCAAACGTTCAAATGTTAAGTAAAGTAAAATTTTGTAAGCAAAAGCTATTTGTTTACTTTTGGTTGGGATGGCCGAATGGTTTACTCTTTTGGTTTCATTTTTATCGTGAGTTATTGGATAGTGAAAGGTTAAGAGGATTTCCAGAAGGTCATGTACCAGTCGAAGTTGAAGTAGAGGTACATCGTGAGCTTAACGTTGATGAGTAATGTGTAAACAATAAATTGGTGATGTTATGAGAGCTCGAGTGTAAACTCTAACGGCCGTAGTAAAGTCGACTGTGCCAGTAGCTATTTCGTAGTCGTAGCCCGCTAGAAATCGGTGTCTTTTGGGGAAACTCAAGTAGACCGTGGGTGCGCGATGCGAGTTTGGCTCTGGTGGAGGTCGTGGTCTTACGAGACCGTAGTGTGTAGTCAGTGGGTGATGCACACGTGCGTGGATGTTGAAGCGCGTATGAGAGACTTTGGCTATGGTGCCGTGGCGTTGAAGTGGTCACTCGAGATTTGTGAGGCTACACAGTTGATTTATAGTGAGAATTAATTTGTACAACGAATGGTACGTGACTCTGGCTACTCGAAAATGTTTTGTTTTCTTTTGTTACAATTGAAATTAATTTTGTTTGATATGAAATGTAATCTAGTGTGTTCAAACCATGTAATGATTTGATGAAAATGGAAGTAAATAATTTTAAAAGCTTCCCCTATTTTAAAGTCATTAAATTCAAAGCGTAAATACAAGTAGACGCCCATGACAGGATTAGACGTATTCCGGAGGGTCAAGTACCAATTGAAGTTGCTGAAGATTAGTCTGAGTCGGAGTAGATTGTCTACTCTTTTTGTTTTAAGCAAGGTTGCACTCTAGTCCTAGACCGGGTCAAAGTTGACCGTATGTGTTGGCCGCACCAGGTGTGTCGCTGTAGCCGTAGTTCAGTTGAAATCGGTATGTAAGCTTAGTGATGTTTAGGGATCGTAAGAATTAGTTCTTGCGATTCTCATAGTCTCTTTGTAGTACACCGTGAGCACGCGGTATTGCAGTGAACACTGGCGGGGGTCGGGTCTTATGGGATATTAAGACCGTAGAGTCGGAGATGACTCGGCGATCCTGGTAGATGGAGTCGCATAAGGATGGTTTCTGGGCTTGTAGAGCCGTATTGGTCTGGATGGATTGAGCCTGTGCTTGGATGGAGATTTAAGAGTGTGTTATGATATGCGTGCAATTGTTACTTGATTCTGTCCGGACCATCTATAATCACTGAATTGTTTGGATAAAATTTCATAGTGTTAGTAAATACAGTTTACAAAAAAAAGTGTGTTAATTATGTTCTAGTACTTAGTACTGATGACTTTCTAGAAGATCTAGAAACTGAATGTTTTTGTGTTAGGTCAGGATAGACCGAACGGTAAATACTGTGCTTGGTTTTCTATTGTTTCAGACTAACACACGAGGACGTGTGCAAGTAGGATGGCCGTGTCGGAATAATTACGACGCCAGCGCCACCTGAAGGCAGTGAGTGGAAGCTACGGCACGCAAGCGCCACCCGGTGGCGCTAGACGGAGTCTACGTTAGGGCGGGCGGTCGTGCGCAGCGGCTCAGTTATCTCCGGACGACCGCACGGTGCAAATCGTAGAAACTGTCGCGTATCGTTATACTTCCGTTCAGTGTAATTAGTGTCGGGAGTGATTGTGTTCATTGTTCTGTAAATCGATCTAATGGAAATAGCGACCAAGAATAAATTTAGTGCTTTGATATCACGCTACTTTTATTTGCACGATACCTACATTCGCCCACACTATGTCGTTAAATACTTCTGATCCGACATACTTTTTTAATTATTTTTAATAAATACTTTGACATTTGTTTCAGGACGGGCAACTCACTTCGGACGAACTCCTCAGGAATGTGGTTTAAATAGTTTCACCGTAGTTAATTTAATACTCAAATGATTATTGTTTTGTATGAATATTTTACTGTAAGTAATATGATTTATCTATATTTATACTTATAAGTTACATTATCTTTGGAATTATGGTACTGTGATATGAAATAAAATGGAATATCTTCGATCATTTAAAATGTATAAAAAAAATATACGATTAGTTGTTTCATTATATCGATTGCTATTTTAAATAAAAATTGTTGTTCTGTATCGACTATTAGTGTTGTAAATAATTTACTTAAATTTAAAACGGTGTTGGTGGCATAAGAAAATTGTCCATAGAGAAATCTTTTCAAAACGTAGAATAAAAGTTCTTAGACATTTCTTTCATATACTGTTTGCCGGAATCTATGGAATAAAAGATCCATTATCAAAATTATAATCCAGATTCTGAATAATGAAAGAGATACAAGACTAAAATGTATTTTAATATTAGTCATCAACATGATGAAATGTCGGGATTTTGTCGCCTAAAAGTTACCTAAATTGTTCGCTGTTAACAAATAAATACCTACATAAGATTTTGTGAAAGAAAAGCAATGGACTTTGTGGACGAACGAATCCATTTAGGGGACATAATTTTTAAAAGTATTAGGTACACTCTTTTGTGTTTTGATTTTTATTAAAATTTTAGTTATTTAAAAGTACCAATACTGGTTTATCCAGTATTTAGGGGCAATTGTTTGGTGATTTGAAGATCGGCCGACTAATCAAGCGATAAGAACACAGGACTAAAGACTATCTTGATTGCCACTGGATTTAGAGCTCCATTTTTAGAAAAGTCATTAGTGTATTTTTAGATCTTGTTCTAGTTATCACATTTAATATCACTGACAAAACAAATAAGTGTCGTTTTAATGTTCCTTGTTTATTTGATGCACAGAATATTAATGCCATATTTTTTATTTACTTACAAAGACGACGAAGGAATGCACTCGTACATTTTCTCTATAATTCTCTACTTATCTACCTAAATCACTATGGGGAAAGGCAAATATACATTTATTAATCTAATTTGTATTAAATGTATGTTTCTCGTGTTTAAAAACAGGCTGGTGTTTCTAATGGTGTCAATTTAAAAATATATATAAAATTCTGTCCTGTTATAGTATCTCTACATACATACATGTAATATTGTATAAATTATAAAATTTTAGATAACTGGTAAATTGAATGTTTGGATACCCAAAATTAGTTTGTTGTTTATTGTCGCGTTAATAAAATAAAATAAATATATCGGGTATCGAGCTTGTGTTTGATTTCTTATTTACAAACCTACCTAATATATTTCCCCTATAACTCTACCTAACCCTACCTATAAAGTTATTGGTTATTAATAGGATGTGACATTTTAATTAAAGAAAAATTTTGAGAACCAACTGCGATTTTTAAGTCGCTTAAAACAGTTTAATTTAAAAGATTTTCATCTTTAGATGGTTTATTGTTTTGTCGACGAAAGCAGAAATAAACATAATACAAGTTACCATATACCCAGTACTATTGTTTGTGGTAGTATAATTCAAATGGCGTTAGGCAAGCAACCTTATCTAGAGACCACAGGTGTCACACGGAAGTTAGTAAAGTTAATACGGTTAAGTAGGTCACTTCGACGGCCACGAAATCTGTAATTATTAATTCTTCCCTTGACATTTCTTTGTTCGCTTAGAGTTCATTATTTTATCAAGATATATAGTATTTCAAACTAATCGATAAAGGTTGATGAAGCTCACATATCAACTCGTTAACGGAACGTAAGCGTATCAGGTGCCGTAGACAAAGAAACAATATCAAAACGATAACGAAGTTCGATAAGAATTAAATGTATGGGATTGAAAATAGATTGACCACGTGATTTATCGCGTCTTATGTCATTCCCATAAATATATTTTATGCTTTTCGAACTTCGTTATCGTTTTAATATTGTTACTTTGTCTACGGCACCTGGTCTAGCTTTCAGTATTCTTTGTATGAAACTCTACTGTAACGCAAGCTTATCGGAATCGTAACGTAATCACCTCGCCTCAAGATGCAAGTCGAACCGATCCCTTTCCTAGTTGATATGTGTGTTACGACCTAAAAACCGTGACGATACTGAAGAAGTAAAATAGCTACACAAACATTCATAGATCAGAATCAGAACAATTTATTTCACACGTGATATTTTTCTGTTTTTATTTGCAAACATTCTCATTAATAAAAATGCATAAACCTCTCAGGAGTTGACCTATCAGCTTAACATGCTTTTGATGAACAAATAAAATTCTAATGTAAAAAAAATTGTGATAAACTTCTAATTAACATTTGAAAAATCTTAGTTCATCCTACTAAATCGACAAAAGCGTTGGCCGAGTACTTAAGGTCGTTGTTGCCATGCGAGAGGTCGACAGGTCGAACTATGCCGCAAACCACGGTTTTTTTTCCAATTTGAAATTCATATGTACGATTATTCGACGCTTTAACGGTGAAGGAAAAAATCGAGAGGAAACCTACAATACACCACGAAGAATTTTTTAGGTTGTGTAGTCAACCAACCCGCACTTGTCAGCGTGGTTGACTAAGGACTGATCGCCCTAGTTTAGGGTAAACCCGTGCCCCAGCAGAGGGACCGGATATAGGCTGATGATGATGATGATCCTACTACATGCCACACAAGTTATGAAAAATCTAAGTACAAATTTGAATGCAATCCAATAATATTGAACGTAGGAGCAGCCGAACATAGAAAAATTGTACATAGTAAATTCTCAGAACTTTTTCTACACGAATAGGTTGTATAATTGAATACTATCAACGACCGTGTATACAGTACGTACATTTGTATTCAATTATACAACATGCTTAGTAATACCTACTTACTAAAACAAAAACAACATCACTAGTTTATGTCGCTGTCCGCCTGAATACAAATACAGGTAATTCATGGTGACTTAGTTATCTTTTTACAGTTTGTTTTATGGCGAGCGACCATCGAATACATGTATGAGGTTGTGTATAAAAACTGGTCACGTAAAGTTACCGTTGCTGTGCGCATTTTAATAAACTTTGCTATCTGCAAGCAAAGGTATTATTCCTTATACCTAAACGTACTTTTCCAATATTTTAAAAACAGTCAGTTAACACAGGCTGTCTTAATTTGAATTCCAAATTGGATTTAAATCGGTTTCATAGTTATAGCTAGAAAGAACGATGGAGAGACAAACAGATTGTTTGTTATAAGTGGAGATTTATTTATTTTATATAAGGTTTATTCAGGTTACTTTTTTACATTCTAGAGTAGTGGGATAAATTCTTAAAAACTAATAAAATGAAACGAAATTCCTAGAACAAAAACATAAAGATATGAAGGAGTCCCTGATATTGCAAATGTTTAATCAAATAACGAATAAAAATGTATCTTTCTACTAATGCTACTGTGACCATTTCGTAGCACAGCGCTCGTAGTTACGTTGCGGCGTAGTCTCGTAGCAAAACAATGTAGCGCACATTATTAACTTACCCACCACCTGTTGTTTAGCCGGGCGGAAACGCAGCAATAAATAAATTCTATACATACAATTATTTGAGTTTATTGCTCAGAAATTATAAGTTAATGTACAATTAACACAAGACACGTACACGTTAGAAGACAGTGGCTTAACTAACATTTTCTATGTTGTTTGTGATCTTTTAGTATTTTATGATATAATAATCTCAAGCTTTTCCCTGTCTAGTCTTTTTCTTTTAAAAGCTGGAAGCAACGTTTATAGTTTTATTTTCTATTGTTTGCTGTTATTCTGTAGACGTTCACTGTCCACAAGAATTATCTCCAGAAAATATATTAAGACTAATTTAAAAAATGAGATACTGATACAGAATAATATTATTATACAAACACAAAGACAACGACGTCGAATAATGATAATAAAAATAAATATTGACGGTTACAAGTTAACTTCTCTTGTTGAGTGATTTCAACTATTCACAAAAGTCGATATCTCTATTTCACTTTCATGGTTTCAAATTAACCTCTTATTATCCACCGTTTAATTGTAAATTTAAAGTGAAATTTAATTATATTTCTAAAGACTTAGGTTCCTTCGTGTCATATCTACTAAACAGAGATATGATTGCTGAAATAAACTGAAGTAAAATATACACTGCCTTAATGAGCCAATGCAACCATGTTCGTGTGGAACGAGATATCGTGCACACGCAACAATAAGGTTTAATTAAACTATCATAACTAAGAAGACAAGACCAACCTAGTCCTTGTCTGGTATCTTAATCAGTTATTATCTAGAGAGAAATACGCTGGACAGCGGTATAAATGCTTAGTTTGTACTTGAAATTAAAGGTTCAATGACTCCTATGAAATATATGTGTAGAAAATCAGACAAGATTCAATGTCCACCGCGGCTCCGCGATTCGAATCTACGTCCTTCTACAGAATGGCGTTCAGACATTTACTCTCTACCCTCAAATACTAGCCTTATATAAGCAGGCATTTCAGTAGCCCTACCATGAGTTTAAAAGTTACGGACTCGATATCGCCTACGTAAATATGTCTATGAAAAACTTGTACAGCGCCCCTGGTGGTTACGATAAGAACTAAAATCGGTTGTATGAAAAAAAAAACAACTCGATAGGTTTTTAACGTACGTAAGTTTTCGATAGCCAACTCATGGTACCGCTACAGAATGGAGTGGGTTTTATATTCCGTGTAGGAGCATTTTATTTTTCAGATTTTCTAAATAAATATTTATCAGCTCTGTAAGTACATCCATGAATTTCTTTTATTATTTATTACATTACTTTTATTACATGTTATATTTCATTTCATTTCGTAATTTTATAAGGCTACACGTATCACACAGACCGACTCCCAAATTCAGAAGAGTTCAAATTCCTGCGAAATATTCAAAAAGCACCTTAAACAACACCGGCAACACCTATCAAAGCTCGGCACCTCGTTAGCTTTCATTACTGCGTTGCGAGGGTAAACAACGCGGCTAATCCTCGACCGCAGCTATGTTAGTCTTCGTCATAATGGAACCAGAGTGCAATGTCTAGTGAATCGATAAGTCTATTAATACTTGATAAATGCATATCTGACGGACGGAGCTTAGCACCGAACCGGCGAATTATGCAAAAGGCGATGTCAGCCATTTTTAAATAGTCGGAGCTTCTAAAATGGTTTGATTCTGCTGTTATAATATAAAATTATTATGAGCTTCAAATTTAATTAAAACTGATTGGGCTATGAAATTTAATAATCATAAGGTTTAACTTATGATTATTCATTTCATCACGTAATGCATTTAAAAATTTTGCCCTAATATCAAAACACCTAAGTCATTTACTATAATAATGAAATTATATAGATTGATGTACTCAAAGTATCATAGCGTTTTTATGTTTTTTTTTTTATATTTCGCCTGTTCTGTCCCACTGCTGGGCAAAAGCCTCTCCTTACTCACTCTAAAGCTGTCGATTTATGGCCAAGTCTCACCAGTTCCTCTCATGCGCTTCTAGGTCATAGGATTATTGGTCCAAGATCCCAGAGCTGCCAGACATCACTTATTTTCTAATGGACAAAATATATACGATTGAGTAGTGGTGGGGTGTACTATCATCATATGACTAGTTGCTACCTTGACCAGACGGCCATTTTTCAGATATCAACCAATCAAGGTACATAGAAACACTGCTCACCTCACTTAAATTCTGATGGCTGATTTTAATATATATTTCACACAATATCATTAAAAATCAGGATTCATTACTCCCAGACACATGCGGTCGGCGGTTTTACCTTACAGACGCTTTAAAGCTATGAAAAAATTTATTAAGTTTACTTATTTTCTGATGCTTGATTTTTATATATGTTTCTACGGGTCTCCCTGGCCGGCGGGCTGACCCGCTCCGCCCGCACAATACCGCCGCTAAGACTCCACTGGTCCGGCGCTTGCCGCAGCAATGGTCCCCCCTGGCTCCGGTTCGTACAGTGCTGATCCCGGAACGCGACCTGACCGAGAGAGGTCAGTCACTTGGCGGGTTTTACACAACTGTATGGTGGTAACAGCAACCGGTCGACAAAATGTCTTGAAAAACTTGGCTCTCTTTTTTACATTTACCGAGAAGACTCCGGCAAGAAACTCTCTCAGAAAGTTCTCTTTTTAAGTGACAATCATGTTACTAATTGTAAAAAACACACTTAATAAAAAGCAATTTTTTAAATACCTACTACAAAAAGAATGTTTAAAAGCTGCAATTAACCTAAGTACCTTATTTCACATTGTTTTATTGCTTACGATTAAAGCACAGGATGCAAAGTAGTTTTTGCAATTGAAATCCCTTTGTGCAAGACTAACCTAGAAGCGAATAGTTCAATACAAGTTTATGGAAAGAAACATTTTACAAAGCTTTGTTTGGTAAGCGTTGGCGGTAGAAAAGCTCTTTAAAGGCATTTGCTGTGATGCCGGTGGTAAAATATTAGCTCAGGTTTAGTAGATTTAGCAAACATAAATGATAAATCTCGAATTGTCATAACACAAAAAGCGATAGACACAAATTCTTATGCACCGAATCACTACATAGTATAAAACAAAGTCACTTTATCTGTCCCTATATCCCTATGTTTGCTTAAGTCTTTAAAACAACGCAACAGTTTTGATGCGGTTTTTAATAGATAGGGGCATTAAAGAGGAAGGTTTTAATGTAAAATTCAAACGAAGCGAAGGCCACGAGTAAGAAATATTTATAATTTCGTTTAAAATTACAATATTTCTGTCATTTCTCCTAGTAACAGCAGCCTAAATCCTAGTTACTTCCGTGAAAAATCCTTGCTTTCTCTCAATACATAAGTAAACAACTGTTATACTTTCCACGTCAAAATACAATGATTGATGCGAATATCAATTACGGTATTACAAAACACATCTTCTAATGCCACTGGTATTTAGCTCTGCAAATTGGAAAGTGTAACAAAATTATCGGTAGCTGGCGAGTTGCCAAAATCACTAATCAAATTATCAACCAATCTCGGCTTTCAAATTTGTTGGCAACAAGAGCCCGCTCGCTGTAATTGTTTTAGCCGCGAAGCATTGTAATGTTCCTTGGGACCCTAGTTGAGGTGCACCGACCATTTTATAAAAGTAGGAACTCAACTATTGAAAAGCGTAGGAGAATGTTATTAATAATTCTAGGCAATTATGTAGCTGTGGAGTATTTAATAAAATAGTCAATATACAATGTGTAATTTGTATCGCCATACAGCCAACATTGAGAACGTTATAGTAAGTGTTCTAAGTTCTAATCGTTCGCACTTTTTAGCCAAACGTTGAACGTTGTGTTATGACTACACTAAAACAAAAATTTGACTCACAAAAATTAAAATCAGATTTACAAACATATTCAACGTGCCAATACATGTGCTAAAGAGCCCTTGATTATCTTTATTTGATATAAGTATAAATGCAGTTAAATCTATCAAAAAGTTTATAATACAAAAAAAACGGTGCTACAAAAATATTGTCACTCCCTGAAAATATTTCTGAAAAGCGATATTAAGAAAACACTCAAATCATTCCTACAATGTTTTCTTTTGTCAATACAATGGCGACACACATATTTTCTATTCACTTAATCTCGACATTATGAATAAGTGTGACATTATGAAAATTAACGAGGTACAGTTTTCTTCAGGGTGAAAAACCGAAGAGGAGATAGAAGAGAAACGACTTTTGAGTTGTGAGAGAGAGAGAGGTCTCTTTAGTAGAGGAGACTGGGGAGACTTGATCACCCAGTGACAAATCAAAAACTAAACGCCTTTTCTAGTTTTTATATAGCCAAAATGGGGATCAAGTGTGTCCCCACTTTCCCTTACGTGATAATCTTCTGTAAAGGATAATAGGGTAGATTTATGTAAGACTAGCTTTCCGCCCGCGACTTCGTCCGCGAGGAAACCCTATTCCCGCGGCAACTCCAACTCCGGGATAAAAAGTGAAAATGAAAAAGAAAAATATTTATTCAGTATCTTTACAATTCATACTTAACTAGTGGCTGGAATCTCCTTTTAAGTACAAATACCTGTGTTAGGAGAACCCGCTCCTTCTTACATAACAAATGAAAGATACATAAATAGGTACATAGCTTAAGAATAACAAAATAAAATATAAGTTTTTTTTTTACAAAAGCGTTTTAACTTCTAAGTAACTTAGTTAAAATTCTAACTTACATATTTATATATATAGTGTCGAGGGTAACTGTGTCTAAAGTAGCCTATGTATTATTCTGGGTCTTCAGCTACCTGCATACCAAATTTCATCGTTATCGGTTCAGAAGTATTTGCTTGAAACAGTAACAAACATCCATCCACATACAAACATTCACGTTTATAATATTAGTAGGATTGGTAGGATAAATGAAATTTTAAAAAGTCCGGATGAACAATATTGCTTTTGTTTAATAATTTAAAATTTTGTAACCATCATCGTTATTCTATTAAATCCTGTTGATATGTGCTATTCTTGGTCCAAATGATAATTATTGATTAAAAATTGTAATATGCGAAGCAATCATTTTACTTTCTACAAATAAAAGCTTTTTAAATAGTATGTTGATAGTCAAAAATAAAATTCACGCTAATATACACCTAATCAGGTTATTTTATGAAAGGCAAAAATAAACCGGATTGTCATGGTGCCGTAAAATCGGAATAACATTAGGAAGCGACGGAGCGAGGCCGGGAAAATAAATGAAAATTAAGCTAAAGGTGCTTGATAGAGGTCCCGTATAGAATACAAATATTTTCAGACATCTTAAGTAAACAGCTTACCTATTTAGCCAGTATGTTAAATACTTTAGCTTTATTTATTTATTTAGTTTTAGTCAACAATGTCATGAAAATCTATATTCATTTGTAAGTATAGATTGTAAAGCCCCCATATTGCAGTGCCTGACAAGGGCAACTAAGTGTTAAAGCTCTATGTAAGTACAATAAGATCTTTCTAAATACCTCACACTTAGCAATAAATACTTTGACTTTGACAATCAAAAAAAAAACTCGAAGAAACCTGCACCTGTGAAGAACTTTTAAACGTGTTTCAACACGTCAGCGTGGTTGCCAGTCTAATCGCCCTACTTTAAGATAGGCTCGAGCCGAGTAGGTGCCACTTAGTGGGGACGTATATTGGCTATATTAATTCAAATGGTAAAAGGTCACACTATGATGTAAACCATCACTGACTGATTCACCTTGGGTTGCGAAAACAATTAACTTTTGCTCCACGGCAATTTTCAAACTCATTAAAACCTGAAACAATGAAACACTAAATATGCCAAGTCCAGCGCTTTGATTTTTCTGATGGAACCCAACACACCTTTGCACGTTCTTCAATTAAGGGTCCTTTTGAATACGGACCCCTAAGGCCCAATTTAGTTGACACGTCGCTTTGTAGTGAATGGGGCCCGGAAATTAGGCGGATACGTGAGCATACCTCCATTTTACTTGTGTCGGAAGTACGAAAAAATCCTCCGGATCCTAACTATGGCCATTTTTTGCCCCTTTCCGCTAGCAGAACGGTATTTCTCTTTGTATTTCAATACTAGTTCCGACGCGTTATTTTTATTAGTCATATAAATAAAATCTAAATTGGTTCGAAAGGTTTGCAAAATCTTTCAACTCCCGAAAAAAGGATTTTGTAGTGAGAGAGTATTTGAAAAACACTTTTTCATCTCATTTGCAATTAATAAAATTAATAAATAAATAAACTGGTACACACCTGGTTGTACCCATTGCAAAAAAAACACCTGTTGTCATGACCCGTGATCATGGCACTTGAAACTGAAATGCTGGATACTCGCCAAAAATAGTTATAGCAAGTAGTACAGGTATCATAATCATCATCATCAGCCACAAAGGTTAGGTTTATATAGGTTTGTCCACTGCTGGACATAGGCCTCCCCACGTCTTCGCTACTTCCGCCTATCCTCGACTACTCGCATCCAGCTCCTACCAGCCGTCCTGCGCAGATCGTCACTCCACCTTGCCTGAGGGCGTCCCACTACGTTTGCCGAGACGCGGTATTCACTCTAGAACTCATTTGGGTCAATTTCAACAAGTCCATATTTTTTAACATTTCGGTGAACTTTTTTATTTGTTACTTTTTTGAAAATACAACCATGTAGAATTGTTATTTACGCTATCGTTATAATTAATTTTAACACGACATTAAATTAAATTCATATACTTAAGAGATATAGTACTTTGAAATTTTGGTGTCACCGAAATGAAAGAAGAGTTCACCAGGAAAGTAAACTTCATCACCGAAATTAGAAACGCAATACACGGAAATGGAAATTACTTATGTAGTCACCGAAAAAAAGTAAACTGTTACCAAGTATACAGCCTACAACCTACGTTTTGAAAGTGTATTCATAACACAGTAACAGATTTTTCTTACTAAATTAAAACTTCGGCCTTATCAATAAAAATGCATCTCCGTTAATCGTTTAACAGTGGTCGATGGAAACGTGGATACAACCCCAGTCTTGATCTTTGTCAGTTCAGATTCAGCTCTCAATACATAAAGTCCATCTGTAATCAGCCCCCTAGCCTTACGCATAGACCGATTAAGTGCAATATGCAGTAGTGCAATAATTCGTTAAACAATTGACAAAGCCATTATAAAGCTACCTTCAATACCGAACTACGAACGATTCGTAGAGTATCATCTGGAAATCGTCGTGCCAACATATCCCAAGAGGCTGTCGTACATCAACTTGACGTCAGGTTTGACTCAAAAGTCATCTGCGCCGTTTAAAAATTATGAATCCGCCTATAATGCCGATCCATTTTCACAGACACATCGATGCTGTGAAATCTTAATGCTATCTATCCATGAAAACCAGCTAATCAAATGGATGAATACAGTCACTAACTGACATGACCCACAATAGTAAAAAGGCCTGAACCACAATCCGTAAATGGTTCTCCAAAGTTCCAAGTAAAGTTACTGCAAAACAAAATTGCTCATCAACTGTTGCTGGATAAGAAATCATTACACTCGCCTTCCAAGTCAACTTAACAATGCCTTCCAAAGAAGATTGTAGCCAGCCTTTTGACGATATCATTTGTTAGATACTTGAAATCTAGTATTAAAAGCATCAGTGTTATTAACATTTCCACAGAACAACTTAAAAACTTGGATCCTATGACTATTTGCCTGGTTACAACCGAAGTTCAATGATTGTCTAAAATCACAATTATCACGTCTATGGATCTTGATATTGCCATTCAAACCCGGGAAAAAGTTCTAGATGACCTAAAACCTTCCCGCCCATTATCCTTGCTCAGTCACACATACAATTACCTCAACGACTTTGTAGCCGCCTATCACCTATTAGATCAGCACTTAATTCCAGAACAGGTAGGATTCAGACCTAAAAATCATGTTGTAACCAGTTAAACCTCACAACACAACCATTTTATCATAAACGTCTAGTCCATAAGATTTGTATTTGTAATTCAGAATCTACACTGATGTTATTCTGTTTGTGAACCAAAATAAATAACACAAAGAGGATAGTTTTGAAATAGAATGATTACAGCTGTATGCGTGGATCTGACAGCAGCTTATGATACAGTGAACCTGAAATATCATGGAAAGTCTACTCGATGGTCAATGACTAGAAATTTATAAAAATACTTGGTGAGCTGCTCCGCAACCGTAGCTTTCAGGTCCATTTGTCTGAAGAAATAAGCAGATGGCGATCCCAAAAAAGCATGATATCCCCAGGGTCTCTACCCTGGGGATGATGGTTTGTGGAATATAGTTTTCAACATCTACAAAAGACCGACCATGTTGCCGATGACCTGGCGCTCATATCTAAACAATCCTGTGAAAACGCGAAATAAAAAACCTCTTACGCTTCAGCCTTAGGATTCAGACCTCTCAGACTACAATATAACATGGCAGGAGCAACCACAGAAGTTAAGAATCGGCATAGCTTTATATTTAGATTTAATACCGAATCTTGACACAGATCCACCTTCTGCTCGTCTTAACCTCTGGTCTAACACGTTTACTCCACCCGTCCTTGGTTCTACCTTCAGAAAGCCTTCCAACAGGACACGATTTGCCATGGTTAACCTGGTCCCTGGACGAACTCCATGTAGGTGTATTAAAAGATAATATGTTTAGGTAGGTTTCCTGGACGGGAGGATATCGCGTGCCTATGTGGTCTCTCACCATTGTCAATGGCTCACCTCACTTCCTTGCCCCGCCTGTCCGACTCTGTACCCAAATTGAGCTGATAGAAGGGTCAACAACCGCGGTCCGGGTGGCGGAATTATCCAAAATAATTTTAAGTGTTTTGCCATCGACACGAAGAAGAAGAAGAAGAATAACACCATTTGAACTTCATCATTTGACTTTAGATGCTGTTGACAAACATTTCAAGTTAATCTGTTATTACTTTAATCGAGTAATATATAAAAGAAGAATCACTGACTGACATATCGATACAGTCTAAACAGCCTAAACGTAAACTTGAAATTTAGTGGGGCGGATTTAGGTACCGTAAGTGCATTAAGAAGGAATTCCCGAAATTCTCACGAGATTAAAGACAATCCGGAAAATCCTTTTTGTATGAAAAAATCATACGCAAACAGTCATGAGCACAGCTAGTGAAAAATAAAAGGTATTGACACATAGATTTTTAATAATTTAATCTGAAATTTCATTTGCAGAGACATGTAAAATAAATCAACAAATATATTGTAATTATCAATAATAAAAATAAAAATATATTCCTTTCGAAATTACAATGTAACAAATAAATTAAAGGTCTTTATTCACCGAAATAAAGTAATTTGACACCGGAATGACAAAAGAAATCACCGAAATAGAAGATAATCACCGAAATTGCAAATTCTCACCGAAATGAATAAAGTCACTTGGCGGGTTTTACGCAACTGTGTGGTGGTAACAGCAACCGGTCGACAAAATGTCTCCCACCTATGTCCACTGCTGGACATAGGCCTTCCCACGTCTTCGCTACTTCCGCCTATCCTCGACTACTCGCATCCAGCTCCTACCAGCTGTCCTGCACAGATCGTCACTCCACCTTGCCTGAGGGCGTCCCATACTACGTTTGCCGAGACGCGGTATTCACTCTAGAACTCATTTGCTCGGGTTGTCGGTATTACGGCTAATGTGGCCAGCCCACTGCCACTTCAGCATGCTAATCCGGTGAGCTAGAATGATGACGAGTACAGGTATATATACAGGAAATACAATTTTATCACATATGTATACGTAAAACTACGTCTGAGATTTAGTCCTACAAAGGCAGTGAAAGACATTTATATATACTTCAGAAATTTATCTATCCAGTCAATGTCAAAAATGTTCAAATGGTACTCGCTTTTCTATAGACGCATGTGTCCTTCAGAATGGAAGCCAATTTAATCACATTACCTACGTGAAATGAACTCGTGCATTTATTTGGGTTCCATATTTAGATGATGCAAAAAATCCCGAGCTAGCATTAAATGAACATCTTGAATGGATAATCGTAATATGAAGAATGATTCTGTTATGCTCTGTAAACTTATTTTAATTTCATATTTTTGTTTTTCGTCAAATTATTTACATTAGTTCATGGACAATAAATAAAATGTATATCAGTTGTATAAAAATGCTGCTCTGTGAAATAATATCGACTTATTGAAATAAAATAAAAACAAAGTAATAATGAAAATTTTCAAACGAAATCAAGATTTTCAAGTGCTTAGATCAGATTTTTGTCATACACTTTAATAAAGTCTTAAAGTCTAATTTAAACAGTAAATATTAAAATACACCATTTTACTTTTTTTTCACTAAGTTTATAGATAGCTCGTTTGCACGATCAAAAACATATACCCCAATAAACAAAAAATATAGTCTGAAACTACAATCAGAATACTCGTGATTAACTAAGCTCTACCTTTATGGTATCATAAGCACAGTAATAGCATCACTAACGTCGCCATTTTGAGCTAAATTATCTTTTTATATGGCCTCGGATAACTGCGAATATCATTAAACCCAAAATTAAGGAGACGAGAGTTATATACTCGTAAAGAAGAATTTAATCAACACAAATCTGGTTGGTAATTTATCAAAAAGATTTTGAAAATAAGGGGTCCTTACGGTTGTATACTGAAATGATCATTAAGTATTAGACGAGTTAGTTTTGCTTAGACATCAAATAAGGATATATTCAAAACTACCTTGTATATTTTTTTATTAATGTCGCTTATACTGGTAATGCGTAAGTGAGATAAGTAGGGTATAGTATAGTTAAGTTACGTTACCGTATATACTGGTAGTGGGTAAGTGAGTTAAGTAGATAGGGTATAAATAGCTCTTAAGTAAGATTTAAGAATATTTTAGAAAGGTAATAAATCCTAATGATTTGTCTCGTATGGTCAAGTAGAAGACAAAAGACGTATTTTTTTTTAAATCACCAATAAAGTCTTTTAAACTATAAAAAACTGTGTTAAAATATTTTACAGTATTTATGTAACTCAAAACAAAAAAAAGTACCGTACAAAGTTGGCATTGCAATACCACAACAATTTTAGAGTAATACTATAATGTACAACTTTGAGGTTAACCCCACCTGACAAAAGACTTTTATATGAAACATTTCATCAAACACATAGCAGGTCATTGTTTCATCTCCCTAAAACCTTTGAGCCTCATTACCTCAAGCATCAGGTGTGAGGACGAGGGTTCAATATCACAAAGAGGAGTGTTCACACGATCGAGCCTAATGAATAGAGGTCGATTTGTTTTGCGTTTTTCCCGAACCCTCTTTATACTTTCCTTTTGAAAGTTAGACAAAATGTTACAATGTGTCAGGGGGCATATAAATATGTATTATTAGTTAACGATAAAAAATATTTATTACAACAAAAAGGCAAGTTACACAAAATAAAATATTTACTAAACAATATAACAAAAGATTGGCCTAAAACTATCGAAAACTTACGTACGTTAAAAACCTATCGAATTGTTTTTTTTTTCATACTACCGATTTTAGTTCTTAGCATTACCGCTAGGGGCGCTATACATTTTTTCATAGACATTTTTTACTACATAGACAATTATCAAGTCTGTCACTTTTAAACGCTAAAGATTGAAAGCATTGTATTAATGGTGCCTTTACGCTTTACTTAAAAAATGTGGCCTCTTTACATAAAATAATTTCGAAAAGAAAAGTAAAATAGAAATATAATTTAAAATCTCCTTGTTAGTTACGTCTGCTATTTATTTTTGTTTTATTTACCTAGGTAAATATGATAGTGTTACCATAAATAATATTAAGTCTTTTGCCCAGCAGTGGCATGACCCGGGTTATTAAAAAAAAATTGATAAAAGACTATCAGTATGATTTCACTCCACCTGATGGTAAGCTGTCGTGACGTCCGCATATGAGTTCAAAAGGCAGACCCTATTCAGCCTATCGACCTTACCCTGAAGGCCTGGCTGCTTAGATGGGCGGTTTCAGGCGGGGCTATGTTTTCCTCTCTCATATAAATGAAAGAGGGAAATCATAAATATACATGTTCTTAATTAAATTTAAACATATTTATAAAGAGACGGAACAAAGTAACGGTGATCTTATGATATCATCTAGATACCTGGACCATATTGGTTGAGTTTATATATAACTTCCTGCAATGGGCTCCGCCATTTTACTGCCTGATAATCTCACATGCTATCTTTTGACCTTTTTTTTATAAAATCGAACCTTGACCCTATCGGTGATTTCGCTGCTCTTGCCACCAATCCAATATGCCACTACTCGGTCTATTTAAAAAGGGGGTCCTAAGATAACAAATCTACCAAAGCGGTTAGTTACTACGCTACTAGCTCTATTATACAACGCTTATATTAAACAAGACAGCTTTAACGTCCTTATAATTTATTTCTAGCGACTACGTTTCCTTACAACAAAGTGGAGTTATTAGATACTGCAGGTGCAAGTCTATTATGCTGAAACATTGTACCTATTACAGTATCTTCGTAACATCACAGAGATGGCTCCGATATAAAATATAGTAACAACTTGTACTTACTCATTTTTCTACGTTGGAGTAGCAAGACATTCATTATTGACTGGCTTTCCGCCCGGACTCCATCCGGGAAGAATTGATTATTTAACTTTTTTGAAAGATAATTATGAAACAAACTCTATATTTTGAGTTGAGATAACCGTAACGCATTACTAAACTCAATCCGAATTAGGTGAGCCGTTTCTAATATAAATGCACAAACGTACAGACAAAATTTTCAAAATACTGTTTGTCAGTTTTTAAAACCCCAGCCTTGAATGACTTAAATATTTTCAGACCACGACAGATTCATTTAAATTATTGATTGATTGCACAAAAGCACTTTACAAGGAAGACTTACCAAGTATGTAGTTCTGTATTATTTTCTTCATTATTACTTCCGGTACAAAAGAAAAAATGTATTTTACTTAAGATATAATCAACATAGCTTGCCCCACGCGTCGCCTAATGGGTACCATACAAAGGAAAACCCGTTTGAAAGAAAATTACAAACTCAAAATTATATTAAGCGTATGTGTTCCTTCTAAGATATGCAAGACGTGCGAAACGTTTCAATAATTAAGCTGAGAATTCGGTTTCTGCAAATGTTACCCGGCGAGCTTTAAGTTCCTGGGGTGACTGTCGTACTTAATTGCAGATTTTGAAGGATTTGAATCCACTGATGTATCTATTTTTAAATATAGATGCGCCTATGCTGGCAGCCAAGAAACCGGTGACGTATGCATTTTGTATTTAGTACGAGTGCCCGCTGATTAAAAACGGTACTTATCAATAAGATGAAGTTTTTCACAAGTTTAGGGCTTCCCACTAGCTCCCACGATTTAGTAAGTCTAGTTTTTTTCTTCTAACCAATTTAGATAGGATATCGATCAATTTATTGAGAAATAAACGTAGTAAAAAAATATTGAATTTTTTTGGTAACTTCACGACCTTGAAAGTGGGTCAAAATAAGCTTATCAAAATGTTAAAACACGAAGCCATTTTCTTTTTGTTCGCAATGTCGATTCCATGCGTAGTAATACTTCAATGTTTGGAATAGGATTTATCGCTTTATTTGTGGAATAACTGGGAAGAGCCTAATGTGTTTTATTATATTTCCGAAGCTGTGACGTTTTTTTATAAGCCTTCTACATGAGGAGTCTTCTTCAGAGATGACTCTATTCACACTGTAAAATTGTTGGCTAGTCGAAATTATTTTTATGAAGTATTGCGGCCTTATTGCAGATATAAGGTGGTAAGGATAATAAGGCCCTGCATAGCAATATAACAGAACTCACTAATAAAGTTAATTTCATGGAACAAAACGCACGAATGAATAACGTGGAGGTGCAATGTGTACCAGAGAACAGAAAGGAAAATCTTAATTCCATTATAATCCAAATTGCAAAGACAGTAGGCTGCAATCTTATTGAGGAAAATATACTTCACTGCTCTCGTGTTGCTAAAGGCGACAAATCGAACGTCCGCCCTAGATCCATAATTGTCAAACTGTCATCCACCAGGATGCGCGATGATCTTCTGGCAGCTACTATTAATTTCAACAAATTAAATAAATCAAATAAACTGAACTCTGGACACATTGGTATTGCGGGCGATAAACACCCAGTTTACATCATGGAGCACTTATCACCTGCAAACAAATCTCTGCACGCGGCGGCTAGGATCAAAGGCAGAGAACTGGGATATCAGCACGTGTGGGTCCGGAATGGCAGAATTTTTATGCGCAAAACGGATGATTCAGCATACATCTTGATCAGAGACAAAGACTTTCTAAATAAGTTAAAGTAGTGTTTTATTATAATTGTGAATTCTTTTTTATTATCTTTGCATGTTACTAAATTTTTTTTCTTTTCAAAATTCAGTAATTTAAAAATATATTATCAGAATGTACGCGGATTGCGTACCAAAACGCATAATTTTTATTGTAATCTCGCTTGTTCTATTTACGACATTATAATCTTAACAGAAACCTGGTTGGACGAAGATATATTAAACTCAGAGCTATTCGATGGGAGATACATTGTTCATAGACGCGATAGAAGGTTATCCAATTTTAATTCTAAAAGTAAAGGTGGGGGTGTTCTTATTGCTGTCTCAATTAAACTTGGATCTGTAAGAATGCATAATTGGGAGAGTGATTGTGAGGACCTATGGGTCGTGGTTACCGTTCCGAACACTAAACCTTTACTATCTATTACGTTCTGTGCGGTTTATCTCCCACCGCCAGTCTTGAGGTCTTCACTTGACCATTTTGTACAGAATTGTAATAGTGTGTTTGAAGAGTGTAACAGTAATTTATGTATGTTAGGCGATTTTAATCTGAGTGGCATTGACTGGGACCGTGGTGACATGGAACAGAACTTGCAACTGTCTCCCGTAAAACAGTATTTTGTGGACTTAACTCAATAACAACCACTTCATTCTATCATAAATAACTTAACTCAATATAATCTCATAACAAATTCCATGAATAGGTTACTCGATCTTGTTATAACTAACACATCTGCTTGCACTGTTACTTGCGCAATTGATATTCTTAGCACACCCGTAGACCCTTTACATCCACCAATTGCAATAAATATCCCTGTAGAAGGTGATTGTTATCTCACTTCAAATACCACCCAGAAAAGCAACTTCTATAAAGCGGACTACAACGTTATAAACAAGCACCTTTCGCAAATTGACTGGAATAGCATATTGGTTGACAGGACTGATGTGAATACAATGACAGATGCCTTCTATAGGATTATGGCTGAGACAATAACAAAGTATGTTCCCTTGAACAAACCTCGACATAAGAATTATCCTCCATGGTTCAGCCAAAACTTAATAGGCAGACTGCGGGAGAAAGAGAAATACAGGCAAAAATACAAGCAGTATCGGAATCCACTTGACCAAATTTCATATCGCCTGCTATCAGATCGGTGTAATTTGCAGATCAAAGCCTGTTATAGATCTTACCTAGAGAATGTCGAACGTAGTATTAAAACTAATCCCAAATATTTTTGGAATTTTGTTAAAGCCAAGCGTGGTGGTACTGGTACCTACCCATCATCTTTGTCAGACGGTACTGTTTCCACTTCCGATGGAGTCGAAGTTTGCAACTTATTTGCGAATCATTTTGCCTCGGTATATGCCTCTCCTAACACTGGTCCCAATTGTGAACTGTCCACAACTCCTGCACTCCCACTTACGAACGATTGTTTCTCACGCTTAAGCCTTTGTTCTGCCACTATAGCGGACAAACTTAAATACTTGGACGTTACTAAGGGAGCGGGAGCTGATGGCTTACCCCCGGTATTTGTAAGAAATTGTGCGTCTAACTGAGTGAAGCCACTGAGTAGAATTTTTAATAAATCCCTAGAGACGGGTATTTTTCCAAGGGCCTGGAAGTTGGTTAAGGTCGTTCCTGTCTTTAAATCAGATGATAACAATTTCGTTCAAAACTATAGGCCTATATCCATTCTTCCAACATTGGGAAAGGTTTTTGAGAGCTTAGTTTGTCCATATCTACAACAACATTTGGCACGATTTGTAACTAGCAAACAGCATGGTTTCTTGAAGGGTAGATCAACTTGCACCAACTTAATAAGCTTCACTGAAGATCTTATAGAGTCCATTGACTCGAACAAACAAATAGATGTAGTATACACGGACTTTAGTAAGGCTTTTGACCGCGTACCTCACAAACTGTTGATCTCGAAGCTCTCTGAATGTGGTATTTTAGGATCTATGTTGAATTGGTTGGACTCGTATCTTAAAGATAGACAGTTTTTCGTGGTTGTTAATGGTTTTGCGTCTGGAACTTACCACATCACGTCTGGTGTCCCACACTTGGGTCCCGTTTTATTTAATATATTTGTCAACGATTTGCCTTCCTGCATTCGCTACTCAATACCGTACTTATTCGCCGATGATCTTAAACTTTCTAAAGTTGTTGAATCAATACACGATGCAGATAAACTTCAAAAAGACCTTAACTCTCTCAATAAATGGTGTGAAGTTAATGGTATGGACCTAAATGTAAAAAAATGTTCTATCATAAAATTTACGCGGAAAAATAGTACCATTCCAAGTAAATATTTGATCAATGGGATCGATTTACGTGAGTTGAAGGTAGTGCGAGACTTAGGAGTTCTTATGGATAGTAAGTTGACTTTTATTCCTCACATAAACCACATTATTAAAAGATCATCAAAGGCACTAGGGTTTTTGTTAAGAAATAGTAAAGAGTTCAAAACCACAACCAAAATACTACTCTATAACTCACTAGTTCGAACCACTTTGGAATACGCAAGTACTGTCTGGAGACCACATTACACTAATCACTCGTTGAGGATTGAAAGAGTTCAAAAAAAATTTACCAGACATCTTGCCTTTGTAAGTGGTGTTTCGAGGAGGGCTCTTGCTTATGAGGATTAACTCATTTTTGTATGAGCAGCCTGGATAAGCGTAGAGACCTCTCCGACCTGGTGATCTTATACAAGATCCTTAATAACGAGTTATGTTGCTCGAAACTAGTGGAAAGTATTAAATTTCGTGTACCCCTACGCTTGCCACGCCACCCAATAGATACATTCAATGTTCCGTTTCGAAGAACTGTCCTAGGTGCTAACTCTCCAATCCCGAGAATGCTTAGGATATACAATAAATACAATCGCTCCACAAACATTGATCTCTTTTCCATGTCACTGCGCAGGATTCGACAATCGGTTTTAGATGCTTAATAGTGCCTGTATCTGTATTTATGTATAATATAACAATTCAATAATATGTATATATAAATATATGTATGTAATATAGGTGTTGTATGTATATATATTTAACATTAACACTATGTAAACCAGTTCTTGTTAACACACTTTTTTCTTTTTACATTTTATCTGTCTTCCTAATTGAACCAGTATTATAATATCTCTCAAACTAAATTGTATAACATGTTGTGTTCGCCTATAAGTGGCTTTACATTTAGTTAACTGTATATATGTCGCAGTCGGATTGTATAATCCGCTGTATTACATCACGGCTAGCCGTTATCAAAAACAGGGCCGTTATGTATTACGGCGGATCAACGATTAGCCGGATTCAATAAGGCTGAATGAAATCCCGCCGGGATGTGTTCGGCGCTAAACGTTATTTAATGCGGCTAGCCGTAATGTAAATGAGCGGGTCGTTAACCGCTTCTTTGACAGTTTTTAGTTCCCATGTTTATCGCTTGCGGCGCTGCCTGTCATAACAACAACAATGGCCTCGAATACAGAAAGTGTTTCACAAAAATGTGATTTTAACAGTGGTTTTAAATAAATAAATGTGACAAATACGAGTGTAAATAGTGACGAATAAATTTGACGTGCAATTGAACTGTCTCATACAAAAAAAGAATTTTAGAGGTTATATTGCATATCAAAACCGCTAAAGTGGCTACGGATTCTGGTATTCGGCGGAATCCTACACAGTTTTATTGGTGCAAAAAATATGACCTCATAAATGTTGCTGGTGAAGATTATCTGATCTTGAAAAATAATCCTGAGGATAGCATTCGCGTAATACCCATGGAGTAATATTTCGATACTCTGATGGAAATTCATAAGGAAATTGGCCACGGCGGGCGAGACATGATGCTGTATGCCGTAAAAAACGAACTTTATATTAAAAAAAAAGGCCATTGAAATATTTGTCTCCCTATGCCCAACCTGCGAATTTTCTAATTCTAAATTACTTTAAAAAAATCTTTAGTTTTTATATTAGGTATTATACTTTTGCACCTACGCAACACGAAGTATAAACCTATTATACATACCGAGGTGCATAACCTTTATTCTTCTCATTAATCCCTGTTTTATTTTGTTATCACATGACGTGTTCAACCTGCAATATTGAATAAAGTGCAATACGGCTGAACGTGTGTCGCCAAAATATAGAACGTATCATAATGACAATCCGGCTAATCGTTGATCCGCCGTAATACATAACGGCCCTGTTTTTGATAACGGCTAGCCGTAATGTAATACGGCGGATTATACAATACGACTGCGACATATATATTAAGCTATCAAACATGTATTAGTGTATAAGCTGTTGGTGGACCTTTATATAATAAATAAAAATAAATAAATAAAAATATCAATTAGAAAAATCAATAAAAATTGCCGAAAATCTTCTTAGTTCTAGAACGTTGAATTGCATTATATTTTTTTCGGTACCTTATCCGTATATAAGGACTTTTTTCTTTAAACAAATTGAAAACGAAAAACTTGCCTACTATATTGCGAATAGCGGGAAAACCACAAACACATACAATGACTGTTTGGGTGTTTTACCAAAAAATACAAAACTGGCCAAAGAAAAAACTTCCTGCTTCCCTTTTGGGGTTACTATGTGGTTTCTTAAGTTGTGGGTAAGTAGAAAAACAGAATAACTTTTGTTAATGTGATTACTTAACACGTGGATAAGTGTGTTAAGGGGAAGTCATTCAACTTTATGATTTTTTGGATACTACTAACATGTTTCTTCTTGATATAATGTCTGAGTTATACGTAGATAAATAGAGTTTAATATTACTAAATAAGTACAATGTAAAAGCAAAATTATGTTCATTTTCTTGACAAGTAAATTAAATAGTTATTGAAGTACGGTAATAGTAAAAAAATTAACTATTAAATGTCACTGTGAACATTTATTTATCGAACCAATCCTCGAATAATCTCACCTTAAGTGACGACGTGACCGTTCTTTCATTTCATATTAACCTGTAACCACCTTACAGGTTATTTAGTCTCCTACCTGTATGGGTACCTGTAAAGGTGACTGAATAACCTGTGACGTGTTGTTCTAAAAATCTACGGAAGCAGAGCACTTGCCAATGATAAAAGCAGTCCACTTAGAAAAAAGAGTCTAACTTTTATAATATGCTTGAAAATCATACATAGATACCGATACCGACTACAAATCCTTAGAAACTGATCAAGGTTCTTAACGAGATTCTTTGTTAGTATAATAAAACCCAATAAATATTGTAATAAAAAATAATGACCGACTGATTTCGGCCATGGCGGCCGACCCTAATTGAGATCAGCCAACAGCGTAAAAAGCGTCGATGGCCGAGTGGTAAGGTCGTTGCTTGCCATGCGAGAGGTCGCCAGTTCAAACCCCGCCAGGTACCAATGTGTTTTTCAAATTTGAAATTCATATGTACCATCATTCGACGCTTTAACGGTGAAGGAAAACATCGTGAGGAAACCAGCACACCTGAGAATTTTTTCAACGGTGTGTGAAGCCATGTCAGAGGCCTACGGGCGGTTTAAAACTCTGACACCAGGTTGTTCATCAACCATACGATAAGAAGAAGAAGAAGCCAACAGCGCACGACATATAGTGTACTAGTGTGCGCGCAAACACAAGTGCACTCTCTGTTCCCTTACTCTCATAGTTTGGTGAGAAGGCAATCCGACATGACCAATAAGAGATCGGGCGCAGGACCACCGGCTTAACGTGCTTTTCGTAGCACGGGCGGCATCCGCCAACTTCCTGACTCCGGTCTAAGTAATTTCTTAACAGAAAAACTTATACAAATTTTGCAAGACCCGGGACTCGAACTGAGGACCTCTCGGTCCTATCGTAGTAGGTACTTGCTACCAATAGACCAACGAGGCAGTCAATATTTTTTATTTATTATTAAAACAGAATGAGTTAGACAACTATTTTTACATTCTGACCCACAAGACAATTTACACTCTCTGACTGCGGGACTGGTCGAAGTGATTCTATATAAAAATAAATATGAAGCGCTAGAAGTTGGGTTAAATTAATACAGTAAGATTTAATGAGGTTTGCTTTAAAATTCCTTTTTGAAACAATAGCCTATATTGTTTAGATTAATCATCTTCTTAGGTAGTAGAAGTAACTACTAAGGTACCTACCTAAAATAGATAGTGCCGCGGTTTCCAATACCACAGATCTACTATCAAACTGTTGCGCAATTATTTGATGCGGGTTGTTTAATGTTTTGGGGTGTGGTCGCTAATCTAAATTAACCAAATACACCCGTGGCTGCCAGGGCCGTATCTAGGCGGAGGGTAGGTCACCAGGCCTAAAAGCCGGGCAAAGCAGTCAGTTGAGCTTTGGACCTTTGGGTACCAAGGCCAATGTTATTGAGGATTTGGTTTCTCATTATTAAAAGGTGAACACGAAAAGATTGTCTGTCAAATCAAATTTAAGAAACCTAACAAAAATATGACAAGCTAGCGACACGAAACCAAAAAGCAAATTATGTACGGTGTGTCCGGTTTTATCCATTCACACCTGAAACTTCTACTTCGGACAGTTAATTTGAAATCACCTAGCTAAAACTTTAAATATAAATTAAGAAAAATTGCTATTTCTAAGTTTTTTGAGTTTAAAAATACCAATGACTAAAATTCGAGTCTTACTACAGCCCTGATGGCCTAGTCCGGATCAGTCGTCATGATTTGATTAAACGACTCACTTCACACAAAACCGGATTTCGCGAGATCACGCATCGGCCAAATAATGAGAATATCTAATGCCTACGCTTTAAAGCAAACGGTGATAAATTTGAGATAGTAAATAAATATAATGTATTTTAATGTAACAATATTTTTGAGACACCAAACTTCCCTTAGCTGATAGACAAATGTCTTTTTTGTGACACAAGCAGATACATTATGGACCAAGATCCCAGGGCATTTTAGCAAAGCTAGAATTTCCATGACTTATAGTCTAGTATGTACTTAGGAGAGTACATGTACTCACTTGCTCGAAAGCGGGGCCGTTTCACAGGTAGCGCGAACTAAAGGTGTCCCAAAACAGAGGCAACCTACGTCATTTTAGAAAGCCTAAATTTGACATATATAACTACGTGGTACTATTTTCAGACTAATTGTAAGCTGCCAGACCAATCCAATGGGCCAATTATTCAGCCAGACACCTCAAAGGTTCCCTGTGAGTGCAAGCTTGAGGGCGTATCGACGCACAGCCTAAACGGCTAAAGTTAGGCACTTGAAATTTGGAAGAGACGTAGCTTAGATACCGTAGAGGTGCAATAAGACAGGAATTCCAGAAATCGATATCGCCTATGTAAATACGTCTATGAAAAACTTGTACAGCGCCCCTAGCGGTTACGCTAAGAACTAAAATCGGTAGTATGAAAAAGAGAATTCGATATGTTTTTATCGTACGTAAGTTTTCGATACCTATCTCATTGGTACCGCTACAGTTATACATTTATACCTATGTACATGAGTTTGTCACAGAAAGCTTAGATGTTCCTTGTCTGACTGAGATAGACTGTAAACATTACGCCGGGCAAAACGAAGAGTGGTGTTCCGTGTCGGCCAGGGAGCAGCATACGTCACCGACAAACAAACACATCAACTAATTTGTAGGGACGGAAGTCCGACTCGACGGATCTTAGCTATGAACCGGCAAAGGTCAATGAGATGTTGAATGAGATACATTTACGATCGAAGTGAAAGGAAATGAATTAACATTATGATTAGAGATATATCTAAATTTTCAAGGTTCTATTACAAGTCTTCCCGCCCCTTTCCACTCCCGAAAGACACGTGCTGGACAGCGCTGCCATCTACATACAATGCAGGCGCTGGTGGCTCAGACCAAAAGGTTCTATTCAATTGATACAACCATTACATTTGTATATCGTTTATTGACTACTACAATAATATGGAATACAATCAATATACATATATGTAACGTATTACACACATGCATAACATAATCTTACATTAGGTACTCTACACTCTTTTTTGAGTGAGTGCGACTGGCAGAATATGGTCAATTGTTCCTGTCGACCTCATATTTGGATCTCACCACCGTTTACCATCAGGTGGAGTAAGGTCTTGTTAGCCAATAATAAAATATAAAAACGTCACCTGAAATGTACCGAAGTCGTGCAAAAGGTGTTGTTTATTATTGAACTTTATATATTTTACAATTAAACTATCTACTTCTATGGGTAAAACTGCTTCAAGAAGTCAGTCTTCCCTTACAGTAGCTAAAGCCGTAAAGGATTCAAACTGAAATATTGTCATATCTTACGCGCCAGTTTCATGAAGTATTTACTCAATAGTTTCCAAGAGCATGCATATTGCTTTACAAAGCTGGAATGAACTGGCAGTCTTTAGTTAATGATAAAAGTCACAATGCATACACAACGGAAAACTTCACATTAAACTTCTCTGACGCGCGAATAGAGCCGTCTCTACCTAGAGTTCCATTGAGGCAGCCGAGAATGATATTGTCATAGCACAACTCATATATCCGTTCTAAGTAAGGAATAAAGGAACTTACAGTATAGGTACAAGTTCTTGTTGCATTCACGTGTTCTTGGTGGTTCTTGTGATTGCAATTCATGGTCTAGCGGCCAATAATTATGAACCAATACAATTATAATAATTGTGTAACTAAATGCTGAAAGTAAGAAGAACAGAACAATGTCTGTTTATTTAAATGTAAACTATGGAGATGTAGAGACTAGAAACAAAGATTATAAAACTATTTAGAGGAGATACGAAATCAAAACAACATATTTTTAAATTTTTGTTAGCTTGTCTGTACATTTGTGAACGCTAGTCTTACAAACGGCCCAACTAATTTAAATGCGGATTTCTAAAATATAATTAAGTGTTTGTGTTATATTAATAGGTTTATAAAGAAAGAGAATAAAGAAACAAAAACATTTATTGATCACATACAATAACATGAATTAACACACAAACACACATGCCGTAAAAGTGATGAACAGGTTCTGCCTCAGCATGTGCTGCAGCGGCTGCTAGGACGCTACAGCGCTAATATTCTGGCAGAACCTTTGATTAAAAATACAAACACAAGAAACATATAAATAAAAATAAAATGCATAGAGACAAAGACAAAAACAAAAACAGAAGCTTTACACTAGGGAAGAAGTTATAGTCTAACATTACTAAATCACATTTTAAACATTAACTTTGACTTCACATGGACTTAGAAGGCACAGTATGCTAGTAAGTATGTTAGTGAACGAATTAAAGTGTAAGTATTCCTGGAAGAAATCCGTCAGATGCAGTTGACGCAACAAGGCTAATTTCCGCTACCAATATAGGGAAACCAAGTCGTTTTTGAATCAAAATTACGGTACAATTTAAGCTTTTAGTCGTTTAAATACCTAATACCTGAATTTTTATGATACTAGAGGGTATCCATAGTACCATGTCACAGGAGCAGTTATACCAACAGTAATATGAGACTTCTTAGAACTGAAATTCAAAAAGATATGCAAAAGCAATTTCGAAGTAAATTTAAAATTTTTTGATGGGACAGTCAAGCGGTTAGTGACCCTGCCTACGGTTCTAAGAACGACTCTGGGAATAGGGTATTTGACTATTTTTTTATTTTGATATAGTTGGATGGACCACTCTAACACAAAGACACTGTTGAAAGTATCACTTTGATATCTCGATAACTCGACGAGATATTACAATTTTAATTGCACATTATTTGGGCGAGCTCAAAAACGCTCCATACAAACGTCCACTGGCTTGTGACGTCACACGCTTGTTCCTTGTATGCAGTGCCTAGGAAGTTTGTTCGGCAGGTTCATCAAAAGTTGCGTTTATGGATATGTTTTCATAATGAAAGATGTTACTTATTTTGTTATATTTAAGATGACAACGAAATTTTATGATTTTCGCACTTTTGAAATGGACTTTCCCACCCAACTTTAAATGTCGTTTGCTGTCTCATTTCACAAAAATATTAAGTTTTGATTTCATTAATAATATTGATTTACCTAAATCTTACTGCTTATCACAAAAAAAGGCAAGCATAAGAACCACAGTCAAATATCCTATTGTAGAGTCGATTCCTGCCCGGCGGGACAAATTTCATGTGACAAACATCGGTGTTTATTACGTGTCTGGTGTGTTTTTAAATATATTTTAGTTAATTTGTATATACAATGATTTCTGATATCTGTAACACAGGTGATTTTTAAGCAAATTATATTTTAAGAATCAAAAATACTTTTCCAAACCCCCAAGGAACCAATACAATTTGTACGTTATCAATTGGAATGCGCATTGGTGCTTTTCTGTTTTCAGTTAAAAATTCCTATTCCTAACCACAAATATAATAAGAACGACGCAAAATTGCTTTGTCATTTAATTAGAAACCTTTACAATTTAGAGTCATTTGGTAATAACTGCAACACCCACAGATAAGGCCCGGCGAACACGGATATCACTATGCAAATGAAATCCATGGAAATTGTTACCGCTGTTATCTTATGCTTTTACTAAAAAGTACATTTGATTTGAAGGTACCCATGTTAGTAATAATAAGCATGTTTTGATCCCGTGTAGTGGTTGATAACTTGAAGTTATTTTCATACTTACTTAAGGTAAAAAAATCAAAATCAAAGTATCTTATTGTGTCCTTAATGTAGGGTACTATCGGCAACGCTGGCGGTCGACCACCTATAAGGTGAAAATCGCTTGGCGCTTACGCGTCTGTCAGAACAAGCCCCGCCCAATTGTGGTCAAGGAGCTGGCAATAATTTTTTGGTAGATATTTGAGGCATGCTTCAGCCCCGCTACTCACCAGCCAGGTCTGCAGTTTCGTGCTGGGATATAATAGGAGAGGTACAGGATAAGTTTTCAGCTTGCCTCAAATACCTACCAAAAATTCTTGCTAGCTCTCCTACTATTGGAACGTTTTTGCTTGGATTTTGACAAATATTCTTTAAGTGCTCTTTTATTGGCCAGTGGGCGGGGCTAATGGCGTTTAAAGAAATCTGTTTGAAAAGTGTACTACCGCCAAAATTCCCGGATGTACACTCCACAGCTCGTTAGGAGCAATTTGAACTTTAAGCCGACTTATGCCGTGGGCATAACTGTTATTCCTTACTTGCTGTTGACATAAGGTCTTAAAACAACTCTAGAAAAAAACTTCAAGACTCTGAAAAAAAAATTGTTTTAAATAAATAAATATATCACAACATCACATACATTGATCTGATCCTGTGGTAAGTAGCTTAAGCACTTGTGTTACAAATATCAGAATCAACAGTGGATGCACACATTACTTCAATATAAATAAATAAATAAATAAATAAATATTGCACAACATCACATACATTGATCTGATCCCGTGGTAAGTAGCTTAAGCACTTGTGTTACGGATATCAGAATCAACAGTGGATACACAAATAAACTTAAATATATTTTATAATACACCCAGACACGGAACAAACACCGATGTTCGTCACACAAATATTTGTCCCGAGTGGGAATCGAACCCACGACTCTTGGAACCGTAGGTTATGAACCTGAGTCACTAGCCACTGTTCCACCGAGCCATTTATATTTATTTAATATGTTCAATAACACACCCAGACACGAAAAAAAACACCGATCTTCGTTACACAAATATTTGTCCCGGGTGGAAATCGAACCCACGACTCTTGGAACCGTAGATAGTGACATAGGTCAGTTACCACTGTTTGCTGCACCAACTTTCGCGGTTTTGTTGTTAGCTATCGCACATATTACATTGCCTATGTAACCGATTGTTCGGTTTTCGGTTTTCTGTGTGTCGGGCCTAACCCGTTAATGGATCCGCAGGTCAGCTAATAACATTCCCGATTAATACGTACTTATGATGCTTTTGCCAAACCTAATTACAATTTTGAATTAATTCAGAGATTTAAATATCAGTTATGTTTTCTTTTAATACATGCACACCTTCGAAGAAATTCTAGTTAGAAAGTTGTCTAGACAACCAAACCGCACTTGGCCAGGGTGGTTGACTAAGGCCTTATCGCCCAAATCTAAGGTAGGCCCGTATCCCAGCAGTGGGGACGTATATGGGCTGATGATGACAAATTAATAATAATAAATTTATTTTAAATAATTTATGATTAAACGAACTTACCTGTACGTGAAGTTCTATCATAATTATACGAAGGCTTCGTCCGAAGGGATTAGCAAATAACACTTGTAGTACCGCCCAGTAGTTCGCCTTTGTCACTATATTTGAGGAAGAAAAAAAAAAAAATATCTTTGACGTTTGGTCTGTCACTCACCCGCTTCATTAAGTTTAGAGTACGAGTATAGCTGAAAATATTTCATTAAAAAGGGGAAAAGCTTTCGCAGGGGGGGAGGGTTGCTAATCCCTTCGGACGAAGCCTTCGTATAATTATGATAGAACTTCACGTACAGGTAAGTTCGTTTAATCATAAATTATACTTCGGCTTCGTCCTCGGGATTAGCAAATAACACTTGTAGACTTTGAGAGAAAAATAATGAAATATTGTGTTTATATCTAATTATATAAATCAGCATAATCTATTGGAACAATTCAAGCATCTGGTTTGATTCATTGGGTTCCATTAACAATCGTTCTTGTAAAAGAAGTGTCTTCATCAGCATTTAAATAACTTGTGGTTCTATTATAGAACCGATAGAATGTATTCTAGGAGCCGCTCCATCCAGCGGTTCGTCTAGTTTGTTCTAGACTGAGCCTAAGCGATGAGCCGCGGTTGTGGCAGCGTGGCTCGAGCTGTGCGCGGTGAATACGTCTACATCGATACTACTATCGTGCAACATCTCGTTAATCCGCCGACTTAAGGTCTGGAAGCCTACTGCTTTAAATAGCTTTCTTAAAGCGATGAATTAATGTTTAACACCTTATTATGTAACCGTGTTTCTTGCTAATAAACAAATTATTATTATTATTATAATTATAATTATAAGAGAGAGTCAATATCCTTCCTTATAAGGTTTGTTCTTTCTAAATAGACAAGTAAAGCTCTTGCCGGGCATATTTCGGGCCTCTCGAAAAATGGCAATACTAAAATCAGGAATCTTTATATTTATTTTGGTAGAGAAAATCTCAATATTCTTTGTACTAATATTATCAAAAAAGCTAGGAGTGTTATGAGTTGTTTCGAAAGTTTTTTAATATCTAATATTTCATTTGGGTAAAATTGGCTAGCATAATTAAGTACTACGGAAGTATCCCATGTTATGGGATACTTAGGTAATGGAGGTCGAAACCGAAATATCCTTTTGAAAAAACCATTTGACTCTGTCACCTCCTAAATTATTTACAACACAAAAAATTTATCCAGCGCCGTAAATAAACTACATATTGTTTATAGGAATTTTTGGATATTGATGCCAAAATAACATAAATTGCTGACGGGGGAACACTCCTCCTTAACCACGCCGTCCGCATAAGAGCCCTGCCACCAGGGTAAGCTTGGTGTGTATGTCGTGATCGCTAGAATTAGAGGATGAAATTGAATGTTTACTAGCTTTAAAATTATTTTTTCAGATAACAAGAGACTGTTAAAAAGTGGGTACCAGGGCTATGTAGGCCACAGAGGTACTAGGCCGACTTGGGGTTCCCCGAACTTCAAGATTATTTCCTGGTATACCCCATCCGCCAATTCCATTCTATATCCGACACGCCTAGATTCTGCGTTGGCCGTAATGTTATCTGACTAACTTATGTAACATGCCATAACTTAAAGTCCGCGATATTCACACCATTGCCAAAACAGTTTTGGAATATCTGTGAGGTGCGGAACCTGAATACATACGCTTCGGTTTACGTAAGACATGGCTGTCGTGTTGTCAATGCGTAGTAAAATTTGGCGGTTAGTCAAATTTTTGGCAAACTTTTTTAACCCGAAAAAAGCAGCTTGAATCTCTAGATAGCTGATATGTTGCGTTTTCTCTTGAGTTCTCCACAACCTGCCAGCCGTTTCTCTCCCATGGGCAGCCCCCCACCCCGTATTTGAGACATCCGAGAAAATTTCCAAGTCATGTTTATCCTCTTTAATCCTACAAAATGGTTTGTATTGCACTTTTCCTCCAGGCTCCAGCAGGTAAGTTCATAATATATTTATCGTAGTTGTTATATAATTTTAAACCTATATATTTAATCCGCTCAAAAAAAAAAAAAATTGTGAATAGCCAGCTGTATTCCACAGCAGGACAAACAGAAACTAATAATTCAATCTTAAGTGCAATTCACTTTCAATGAAATTTGTGAAAGGAAAAAAAATAAATAAATCGGAAATTGATTATATATATATAGGCAATGTGACATGGAAATTTTCTGAATCTAGAAAACCTAAAAAGGTGCATGAATTGGTTAATGTCCTAAGACTTTTCCCTTTGTTTATTATAAAACCAATAGAAGTGGTTTGTGTTGTATTAAACAAACATTGTTCGCTATTAGCCAAAAAATATTTAAGTAATTTGTTGATATTAGTCCGGCAGAGCGCAACAAACGGGCTTCATTCATTTCACACGGTTTCATTACCTTAGTGAAAATATATGGCGCTGTACCCAAACCAAATAGTTATACATTAAATTCATATATATTTTGGTCAAATTGGAATCATTAATACTTTCTGGAATCAGGATGACTTTTTATTAATTAGTAAGCGTCTTTTAAGTCGACTATAGTCATGTAGCATATTCTTGTAATTAATTTTAGCTGTACGTAGATCTTCAATCTTGAATTGATCTGCTTTTATAAATTTATGAAATGTTTTTATTCCAAAATGAAACAGTGTTTACCATTTGGCTTGGGCACTAAAAATATACTTGACAAAAAACTGTATTTTTATTGGCTGTTACCCGGATATGGCTCCAGTAGATATTACGTTATCTATTGCCTCTGTCAAGTTGAGCTTTCTGTATAAGAAAGATTTTTACTTGTTGGGACAGATGTTTGTGTAACTGGACAAGTAAACGGGATTTTATAACCTTTATTACAAGAAAGGACTGATTGACTGTTGGACGTTGGCGATTAGGGTTCATTGGTCATAAAATAAGGCAATCTGCCTGTATTTTACCTCGTCTAGCGCCGGCCGCGCGACGGCTGATGCTCCGAGGGCCTCGATGAGTTCGATGGCCTGGTCCTATTCGGAGGGGGTCCATCAATAGCTTCACCAAATCTGGTTCTGCATCAGCTTTAGTAATGAGAGAATTTATTGCACGACTTGACATGATAACATGGCAGTAGCGATTTGATTTTACCTAATTTCGATACTTTTATCGCGTTCAGTATTAACTTCGGAGGTAGCCGCCTTTATTTCTGCGTTTAATACAGGCATTGATAAGCCTGCAGTTACAAGGCAGTAAATTTTTCTCATTAAAATCCTTTTGGAGTACTTTAGAAATTCCATGCTCCAATCTGACCGCTAGGTCTTTATGAATTTCCGCGCCCTAGGTAATGGACACATTTGGGTCGTCTACTAATATTTCGAGGTTGGTCTGGTCCAGCATTGCATTGTTGGACTCTCAATCCTCCTCAGTAGGTAACGCAGTGGTGGAGTGAGATGTGGCGGCGGAGGAAGCGCCAGGGCCGCCGTCAGTCAAAGGCAGCGCCTTGGACCCGCGCTCGCGCCGCGCATGGCCTCGCATTCTGCTGAGGACGCAGCGTCGCGGCTGACGTGCGCCTCGGGCTCGGGCGCAGCGACCCCATCAAGCGTTATTATGTTCTTGCTCTGAATATGATTGTTAGTTAAGAAACAGACCAAAGTACTGTTCGCAAAATTAAGTTGCTGGGTAGTACAGCTCCAAAGAGAAGTACGCAAACCCGTATTTTATAAAACACATCACACTGTTATGAATAAGTACAGTGTACATAATTAGTTAAAAAACAGCCCAAAGTACTGTCCGCAAAAACTAACTTGTTGGGTAGTACAGCTCCAAAGAGAAGTACGCAAACCCGTATTTTATAACACACATCACACTGTAATTATTAAATACAGTGTACATAATTAGTTAAGAAACAGCCCAAAGTACTGTCCGCAAAAAAAACTAACTTGCTGGGTAGTACAGCTCCAAAGAAAAGTACGCAAACCCGTACTTTGTAATACACATCACACTATTATGATTGAATACAGTGTACATAATTAGCTAAGAAACAGCCCAAAGTACTGTTCGCAAAACTAACTTGATGGGTAGTACAGCTCCAAAGAGAAGTACGCAAACCCTTATTTTAAAAACACATCACATTGTAATGATTAAATACAGTGTACATATCGATGGCCCCGCCGAATAAACGTGCATGTGAAAAACGTAAATTTTACAGGAGAGAATAAAAACGTTTAAACCTTACTATCTCGGGTACTATTATAGGTAGGTTAAAACAATGTATAATGAAATTGAAGATAAAAAAATAATCTTTTAGCTGATATAATTAATTTTAAGGAATAGTCGTTAATTTAGTCAATAATCATGAAAATCCATATTATACAATTACTCGAGTGAAATTAGAGTAGTCAGTTGACTGTTATAGATCATTACACGTTTATTCGTGTGAATTTAAACGATGTTGATGAACATAACGCAATGATACACTATTATTCTAGGGAAATCACGCGTCTTTTGATGGCGGCTGTAATTGTTTGCACGCTTGTATTACAGAAATATTTGGTGATCTATGGATGGTAATAAAAATTACATTTATATTCGTGTCATTAAGTTAGCTTAACAATGTGTTATGCATATTAACATTATGAATACACGCTATGTAATATTAAAATGTTGCATAATCTTTAAAGGCAAAATAAACAAAACTTTTGTTTTTATATATTATTTTTATTTATTATCATAATAATAACAATGAAACTATTTTTTATACTAATCAGCCTTTGACATTCATAGAGATATTTCTCATTACTATAGAAATTGAGCAAAAATCAACAAAAAAAACAAACAGCTTATCTTATAAGCATTTTGATAACTAAATAAATTCCAACATAATCTTTAATAAAATTGTCGTCATCTCAGCCCATTGCTGCCCACTGCTGAGCATAGGCCTCTTCCGAAGCTTTCCAACAAAACCCAGCGATTTTCACCAGGTCGTCGGTCCATTTGGTAGGTGGTCGTCCCACACTGCGCTTTCCAGTACGTGGCCTCCACTCCAGGATCTTTCGGCCCAAACGACCGTCCAATCTTCGTGCTATGTGGCCGGCCCATTGCCACTTCAGTTTGCTAATCTGGTGGGTTATGTCAGCAAGTTTGTTTTTTCTACGGATCTCCTCATTTCTGATTCGATCACGTAGAGAAATGCCGAGCATAGCCCTCTCCATAGCTCTCTGCGCGACATTGAGCCTTCTAAAAAGATCTTTTGTGAAGCACCACGTCTCAGCACCGTAAGTCATCAAAGGTAACACACATTGGTTGTACTCCTTTGTCTTGAGACATTGAGGTATTTTGGACGAGAACACGTTGTGCAGTTTCCCGAACGCTGCCCAGCCGATTTGCATCGGCCTACTGACCTCTCTCTCTAAAGTTGATTTTCCTAAACGGATTGCCTGTCCGAGGTAGATATATTCGTCCACAATTTCGAGAGTAAAGTTCCCAACAGTTTGTACGGTGGGTGCAACATTAAACATATTTTTTGTTTTATCCATGTTCATTCTAAGACCCACTTGTTGGGAAACTTTATCGAGGTCATCGAGCATTTGTCCTTGATCTTCCAGCGACTCGGCCATGACTACGATGTCATCAGCAAATCGAAGGTGAGTGATGTATTTTGCCTTGCCAATAATATTGATACCAAGTTCTTGCCATTCCAGCAGCTTAAAGGAATCCTCCAGAGCAGCCTGCAGTAAACAGTTTCGGAGATATGACAACTACCTTTCGTACTCCTCTTTGTAAGGGGATTTCCTTCGTGCGATTTTCCTGTACTCGTACTGACATGGTGGCGCTGTTATACAAACACTTCAACACTTCAATGTACCGATAATCTACACGGCATCGCTGTGGGGATCTAAGAACCACCCAAATTTCGACGGAATCGAAGGCTTTTTCATAGTCCACGAACGCTAAGCATAGTGGCCGTATTATACTCCTCCATCTTCTGTATAATCTGCCGCAGCGTATGTAAGTGCTCTTTGGTACTAAAGCCTTTTCGGAAACCGGCTTGTTCGGAAGGCTGGAAGTCATTAAGCCTGCGTTCGAGACGATTCGTGATGACTCTAGAGTACAGCTTGTAGACATGGCTTAGCAGTGTTATGGGCCGGTAGTTCTTCAGTAAGGTTTTGTCACCTTTTTTGAAGAACAAGACCACAACACCCCTGCTCCATGCTTCTGGCGTTTTGCCGTCGAGCGGGGAGAAATAAAAGAGCTTCTGAGGGACTTTTAGTACCGGTGTTCCACCCGCTTTCAGGAGCTCTGTAGTGATTCCATCCTCACCCGGTGTCTTCGTTTTTCTTAAGTTGTTTGAGAGCCATTCTTATCTCGTACAGGCTGATGTCCGGGATGTCTTCGGTATAGTGTCGGGTTAGCTTGGCTCTGGGGTCTGTCGCCACAATAGCTGGCTCAGCACAGACAGAGGTATATAACTGCCCATAGAACCTCTCTATCTCCCGTACAACCTCTGACTTGTTTGACGTCACGCGTCCATCTTCAGTATTCAGCTTTGTCAGTTGGCTTTGCCCGATAGACGCGTCTCTTGCGAACACTTTGGAGCCTTGGCTAATTGTCTCCTTAATACGCTGGGTATTAAAGGAGCGTAAATCATGTTGCAAAGACTTCCTAATCAGTCTATTCAGCTGCCTATATGACTCAGCTTCATCCGAAGTTTTCAGCGTCAAAAAACGTCGACTAGCCTGATGAGGATGAGGTGTCGGGTATGGTCGGATAGTTTTTGAGGTATTTTTTTACGGTGGCTTTTGAAAAACTTGGACCGTACCGTATGAACAGTTTCAGTTTACAGCCTGCTATTTATATCTTCCACTGATGAACAGCCGTCCAGCCATTGAAAGCGATTCGACAGTTCAAGCTGAAAGCTCTCGGGGTTTTGGATATGTGCCTTCGATGGTTGGAGCGCAGACTTCACCAGACGCGTTCTTTCCAATTTGACGTTGATATTCAATGTGCCTCTAACGATGCGGTGATCACTTCCGGTTTTAATCCTGTTGATCATAGAGACGTCGTTTAAATGACGTCTCCTAATGGTCATGATGTAGTCTATCTCATTTTTAGTTCAGACGTTCGGACCTAACCAGGTCCATTTTCTGTGCGGCGACTTTCGGAAGAATGAATTCTTCATAAAAAGTCCATCTTTCTCCATAAAGTCAGCTAGCATCTGTCCCCTGTGATTCCGATGCTCATATCCAAATCGTCCCACTTTCAGCTCACCATCGTTTCTACGGCCCAGCTTTGCATTGAAGTCTCCCATTACAACAGTGAAATGTGTTTTGGAGCTATGTATTATGGCCCCTACTAATGTCCTCATACATAGCTTCCACTTCAACACTTTGTATTCTTACGCCGACACCACACTGCTAATGCTTGATTTATAGCAATAAGTTATAAAACTTATCTATTATTACCCTGCGAGACCCGCAAAAATTGATTGTCGTTTATATTTGGTTAAGGCACTTTTACTCTAATTTTTATTTTATTAAGAATAATGGAATACTGGTGCTTGATTTATAGGAATAAATTATAAAACTTATCTATTATGGTAAGAAACAATGCAAAATTATTTGCTAAGTTACTTCTCGTGCAAGACACATTACTCAAAAAAGCACCAAAAAAATATACACGAATAAACGTGCAAACGCATATTGCCTATACTTAACAACAAAGAACTAACAATATCAAACGTTTTGCTGTTTATACACGTTTATTCTTGTGAAACAGAGAGAGTATGAAGCATGTAATAGTCACTTATAATAATATTCTTGTGACAAAAAATATATTATTTCCGTGGAAAAAAGGTTTTTAATGCAATTACAGGCTTGTTTATGATCAAAAAATTCTAAAAAAAATTGGGGAGGTAGAGGAGAGGCTAATGTAACGAAATACCAAAAAAAAATTTTTTTGTGCAATGGCTATTACACGTTTATTCGGTGGGGCCATCGATATTAGCTAAGAAATAACCTAAAGTATTGTTCGCAATAATAACTCGTTAGGTAGTACAGCTCCAAAAAGAAGTACGCAAACCCACATTACAGGTAAGTACATATGTATAACATGACTTACTTACCCGGAATAACCCACAAAAACACATATCCCGGACAAAACGTCGTCAAACTTTTCTTAAGTGTGATGTCACTTTTGTTAAAAACGACTTCTCGGATTAATAATGCATTATGTAATGTAATGAATAAATACAGTGTACATAATTTGCTAAGAAATAGCTCAAAGTAAATATTGTTCGCAAAAACTAACTTGTTGGGTAGTAAAGCTCCAAAGAGAAGTACGCAAACCCATAAAACAGGCAAGTATATATAAAACCACTTACTTTCCCGGAAATATCCTTAAAAACACATTTCCCTCACAAAACGTCGTCAAATTTTTCATAAGTGTGTAGTCAGTCTTGTAAACAAAGACCTCTCGGATTAATAATGCATTGTGTAATGTAATGAATAAATACAGTGTACATAATTTGCTAAGAAATAGCTCAAAGTACCTACTGTTTGCAAAAAACTAACTTGTTGGGTAGTACAGCTCCAAAGAGAAGTACGCAAACCCACATAACAGGTAAGTATATAATATAACACTACTTACTTACCCGGAAATATCCTATAAAACACATTTCCCCTACAAAACGTCGTCGAACTTTTCATAAAAATGTCGTCATTTTTGTAAACAACATCCTCTCGTTGTGTACTACATAATTATAATCATTTAAACCGAGTACATAATTAGCTAAGAGACAGTCCAAAGTTTTGTACGCAAAACTAACTCTTTGGGTAGTATAGCTCCAAAGAGAAATACGCAAACCCACATAACAGATAAAAACCATATCTAACACGACGTTTTCACATTTACTTATTAAAACATTAAGAATGCGTGCTTAATATTCTTGATTTTAAAATACGATTTGCTTACTAATTAGAGAAAATCTTCCAATAATACTCTTGTAAAATTGGTTTATTGGTAAACCCAGCATATAATTGAAAATAAGGTTAAAATATAACGATAAAATTAACATTTAAGTTGATACGACTGACCTTGAGACTCCGAGCCGGACCGGTTATCCGATGATTTAGATCTAGGTACTCCGACAATAACATTCTCGCTGAACTTTCTATTCTAATTTCGTATTTATCCTCACTTTTTTAGCTAAGGCATTGTGAAAAATCACTTTTAATGAAGACACTACGTGTGATCGTTGGCGACACTAAAAAGCGAATGAAGCGGGTGAGTGACAGACCAAACGTCAAAGATATTTTTTTTTTTTTTCTTCCTCAAATATAGTGTGACAAAGGCGAACTACTGGGCGGTACTACAAGTGTTATTTGCTAATCCCGAGGACGAAGCCGAAGTATAATATATGATTATATTTTATTTCATTCAATACTAGTTGAAAAAATACTAGTAAGGCTGTGTTCTTCTTATTCTCTAGACTATAATATGTGTACCAAATTTTATTCATTCATTCTGCTCTGTAGTTGTGACATGAACAGAAACATGAGACACGCAAACATTGTAACTTCTTCATTATTATTATAATATTAGTACCGATATAAAACGATTCTAACCTCAAACTGTAAAATAATAAAAAAGGCAATGTACACGGCAAAAAATACCAATTATGGTTCTCCTCAATATATATTGACGTGATTAAACCCGGTTCGCATCAGTGATTTATACTTACTACGATATTGAAGCATTCATCTTCGTTTTCAGTTTTGTTTTACAATAGGTATAAGTGCCGTGAGCATGTGTGTTCCTTATTGGTAACATTAATGTTTGCCCTTATTATGGAACGAACACGATTCACATTAATTGCGATTTGGTAACTTCAACTAAAAGTTGGGGTCAAAAATACCCCCGACGCAAAAAAAAAACCATTAAATTTGCATGCTATAGCACTGTAGCTCTTAAACGAGTGGATCAATTTAAATAGGTTTATAAAAAAACAGATAATAAACAGTTTGATTTAGTTTGAACTCTTAACTTCTTTATTTATTGATTAACTGCACTGTAATTTACCTATATATGAAAGCCTATATACCTAAAAATATACCTAACATATTAAATAACCAATCACACTTTACGTTAATTCGTTACTAGATCAATATAGTTCAGATAATACTCGAGCATCTCATTATACAACATACCTCAAAGCCTAAAGGTAATCTCTATGCTTTGTGATACCAGATTACCTACGTGTCTCGTTTTCCCCTTCGAAACGCTCAAGTATCTTTCAAAGGCCCAGGTTTCTATAACATCAGCCCAATTCACGTAACAAACCTAGGGAATAGTGTTTCATTTCAAAACTACGCTTAGTCAGGTTATTGAAACGCGAAGACGATAAATAGGCAAAAGTCGAACTAGTCCCTTTTTTGTGATTGACATTCAAGGTGTGGTCCCCGAGGAGGGAGTGAAAGTGTCGAACTATGAGATAATTCACGAAAAAATCTGACGTATGTGCATAGGGTTGGCACTAATGGTAGTAAAACTGAAAACTTGTAGACACTACCTATTTTTTCAATATCAATGAATGACAAGACGGAGAATGAGTCAAACTCCTTTTTGTACACGAGTTCAAATCTAATCGGTCATCGGTGGGACTACCATGAGTTTAAAACTTACGCACTCGATATCGCCTACGTAAATATGTCCATGAAAAACTTGTACAGCGCCACTGGTGGTTACGCGAAGAACTAAAATCGGCTGTATGAAAAAAACAACTCGATAGGTTTTTAACGTAAGTAAGTTTTCGATAGCCAACTCATGGTAGGCCCTCGGGTCTCTAAATAATATGTTTAGAATAACAATACACGCGAGTGTAAAATGTGAAGAATCTAAATTATGTAACATTTATATTATTAATGGCATGTTAAGTAAAAAAAGAGTTTAAAATCTAAACTTCGAACTAATTTTTCTTAGTATTTTGACATTAACACAACTTAGTATCTGTAGTTTGAATTACATCATGTGATTTTAATCAAAATATACACTTTGGCACATTACGTTTTGCCATCGAATTACGCCGTCATCTTTTAACGCTATATTTTTTTTGTAACGATAGACAGCCTTAGCTCTTAGTCCCTTGTGGCCAGACAGCGTTACAAATCGAATAAAATACAATTTCCCATATCGCTACATCTGTATTTTAAGGTTGTCACGTCCATAATAAGGACTCCGCTGTATTCTCACCTAAATATAACGCGACCTCAATATTATTCAAATTGAAAATATAATGTGACTAGCAACTGTCCGCGAATTGGAGCACGTGGAATTAGTTATCGATTTATTTTGGTTAATATACGATATTATTCTAAGTTTTATAAGTATAATTGATAACGTTTTGCCCTCCATTAGATTAAGATAATAAATAAGTTATTAAGTAAACAATAGATTAAGTAATTTTGATATGTATAAAATCTTAGGTGTAAGTTTATTTGCGACACCCTTACAGGGTTCATAAATTGTACCTACTGTGAAATGTACTTTTATGTGTGCAATAAATAAATAAATAAATAAAAAACAAACGGTTCAGTAGCTTTGACGTGACGACAAACATCATCAATACATACAAACTTTGTAATATAAGTAGCATATCCGCGGGAATGTGTATTTTACATACATACATAAAATCACGCCTTTTTCCCAGAGGGGTAGGCTCTCATGCACGCTCGTCGATTACAGGTACTTTTGATTGTGTAGTTTATATCTTAAAAAATAAATTGAGAAACCTCCTCTTTTTTTGAAGTCGGTTAAAAAGGAAAAATATTAACTCATAGCGATTGAACCTAGTTACTCTTACTACTTAATATAGGTAGGTAAATACGCAACAATTTAGCTTAAGTTATTGAAAGCAAACTGTTGTTTTTGACTTAACAACTTTGGTTATTCGTGTAGAAGAGCTAAAGAAAATAAACATGTAAGTTAGACGGAAATATTGGAACAATGTGTGGGTAGGTACTACTTATTACCCTGCGGTCATTCCGAAACTATCGTTATTGAGGCATTTAACTAAGGAAATATGTTGTATATTAAATATTTGGGGAGGCCTATGTCCAGCAGTGGACAGGAATGGGCTGATGATGATGATGATGATTAAATATTCTTAACATTATAGATGCGCAAAAACTGTTGATAATTTTGCGAATACACTGTTATTGAAATACAAATAAAGACAACAGTATAATAAACATAATTTTAGGGAACTATTACGTTGGTCTTCAACTTTTTTACCATATTTGTACTTATATCATCCAAGTACAGACAGCAAAAGATATCAATATATTTTTTTCCTAATCGACATACGATGATGGCTTGGAGTAGTCTCGTCATCATCACCGGACTTGCGGAGAAACGGACGGAGAGAAACGGACGGACAGAGAAACGGACGGACGGAATGGCTCTTATCTTCTGGTGTATTTCAAAACATAAATATATCGAGGCAAAAATTTAAGTAGTTTATCAACATGGAAGTGAAATGAGAGTATTGTTGGATATTAATAACTCAATGACCTAAAATACCTACACAAGGTATTTTTAAAGATATCAAAGATAGCTCTTAACAAATTGGCACACTAGAACTGACTTGCACAGTCAAGCCATAATTAACGGTGAAGCAATTTCATATTTGCACACAATTTTTTTCATAAGTGGTAGTAAGATTCAATGCTAAATTTGTGTTTTTCATAAGCATAGTGGTGCATTACATTATCATCTATGTACATACGTGGTCAGACTACAAATAGCGACCAGCAATGCCGCAACTTCCTTTTGAATTCTTCTACCCATTTGATTTCAAAAACAAAGCATACAAATGGTCAGAGACTTTTTTAAAACTATAATTAGTGTTAAATTTAAGTGATATTCGTTACATAAGTGTTAACGAATATCACTCTCAAAAGTGATATAGAAATATTAAATTTAAATGTATAGAACACACCAGTCACGGAACAAATACATTATACATTTTCATCACATAAATGCATAGTGTTTCGTGTGGGTGGAATCTAGGCGTAATACATAAAGGCATTAGCAAATGCACCGTCTAGTCTTTACTAGTTGAGAATAGCTGTCTGAATCTTTAAAGGGTGCACAGCAGTGATGTACATTTATTGCCTGCAAATTTCTTTGCGATCGCGACGTATACAATCAGGTGAAAGATTTTTACTACCTAGGATAAAACAAAGTCGTGTCCACTGTGTGTTCTTATCTAGGATTCTGATCCGGTTTTATAATAGATAGAGGGATTTAAAAGAAAGATTTTTATGTATAATGTAAGAAGAGAAGCGGGGTGGGTCACTATGTGCTTAATATTTAAAAGTACCCAACTGATTTTGATGTGGATTCTATGAATATTTAAAGTGTCTCAAGAGTAACGTTTGTATGTAATAATATAACTCGTAGCGGCTGACTCGTTGGTTGGTTGGTATTGGTAGCAAGCGCTGCGTAAGTACTGAAGAGTCCGGGGTCGGCCAAATTTTGTGTGGCTCTTTCTGCTAAGAATTTTTTTTTTTTATAAAGAGGCTAACAAGATGACCTCACTCCACCTGATGGTAAGCGGTAGTGAGATCCAAATATGAGGTCGACAGGCACAATAGACCATATTGAGCCTGTCGCACTCACCCTGAAAGCCGTGAAAAAGGAGACCACTGCTGCGGCAACAAAGAGACAAGGCGTGGAGTCTCGCATGCAAATTACTCATCACGGGGTCAGGAAATTGGTAGATGCAGGCTCGCGCCTCGGCATGCACGTTAAGCCACAGTTATGGTCACGCCACGCCTGATCTCCTATCGGTTATATAAGGTTGCCGTCAAACTAAACTATGAGAGTAAGGGACCAGAGAGTGCTTTTTTGTTTGCGCGCACACTTGTGCACTATAAATGTCCTGCGCAGCTGTCTGATCTCCATTTTAGTTCGACGGCTACGGCCGATATCGGCGGGTAGCTATAGTCTTTTTCAGCTAAGATGATCCCTGTGACACTTCATTGTGTTCTGAATCACGCATCTTACGATTGACAAACGAAAATAATTTTATTGCACACTTATTTAATTTTATTGCGGCTTCATTAGGAAAATTATTAAATTAATAATTTTAAACTTTTAAAAGAGAAACAGTATGGTTTAGTTTAATTTCAAGTAATAGAAATTTTTAAAATATACCTTTGCAGTTCGTATTACGTAGAATGGAACTTAGTCAGAGTTACTACGTTCCATTCTACGTATACGAACTGCATAGGTATTTTTTTTTAAATATTCTATTACATAAAATTAAAATAAACGATACTGTTTGTCATTTAAAAGAATTAATAAAAAAAATATATTGATATTTATCCTAATGACGCCGCAATAAAATGAAAAAAGTGTGCAATAAAATTATTTTCGTTTGTCAATCGTAAGATGCGTGATTCAGAACACAATGCAGTGTCACAGGGATCATCTTAGGTGAAAAAGAGTATAGTGTCAAATAAAATAATACCAATCCCGCCCTATCTACGCTGTGGCATCTTTATACTTCACGACAACTTCGTCGCAGTATAGCGTGCGACGAACAAAGAACTCTCGTTATTGTCTCAAAACAATAGCAAGTCCATTACCTGCGGCTATCGCGTATTTATGTATGGGAGACCTACATGCGGATTGCAGTGGGAGACAGACAATGGTGCAAGTGTACTCATTCAAATTTTCACAGGCCTAAGCACTGAGACCGCTCACGGACTTTTTTTACCGTGTGAGAAAAAAATATTTAAAATTTTCGACAAGATTTTTCTTCATCTCTCTTTCTTTTCTCTCTCTTGAGGTCGTTATAACCCACAATTAAGAAAATCTTCTAATCACGTACCTATTAAATGATACTTAATCAAATGCATTGAACCGTTGAGTGCCATTTTCATTAAACAAAACAAACCAGGAGAAACCCCGGTATTTATGTACATGCCTGTAGTCGTATATACCAAAATATAATAATAATCCCTTTAACAGATGCTTATCTATTTTTACTCGTATTACATTAAAAGCAAACATAAAAGCTTTATGAACAGCGTCCATGAAAGCTCAACATTTTGCATGTTATTTGTATAATAAATCCCTAAGACAGTCAACTCTGACTCTCAAGCTCCTCTTTAATTACTCTCTAAAATGTCGTCGTCAAATTGTAAACTCCAAAACTATAGTTCTGAAGCTTACAGTCCTCGCAAACTCAACGATATTAAATTCAGCCGTCAACTTAAAGGAAGACGTCATTTTCAATTCTTTGGCGAAACGGGATCCACGGTTAAGTTTGTAAAGCGTTTCGTCTTACAAACGGTGCGATGAGTCTAACTATTTGGCTATACCTAAATGCATTGTGCAAGAGCGCATAAATAATTGGGTGTTTGACTGCGGTTGTTGTGCTTGCCATTTTTATGCTTAGTAGCAAGATTTATGTAAATCAATATTATTAAAACACCTCGATGGCCGAGTGGTCAAGGTCGTTGTTTGCCATGCGAGCGAGAGGTCGCCAGTTCAAACCCCGCCACGTCCCACTGTTAGTTTCGATTTTATTAATAACTATCTATCCGCCCGCGACTTCGTCCGCGTAGAAACGTTTAACGGGTAAAACATTACTTCCTTATAGCGCAGTCGGTTAAAAAGTAGCCTATAACCCTTCCTAGGCTATGGACTATATCTGTACCAATTTCATTTAAATCGGTCCAGTACTATATGCGTGAAAGCGTAACAGACAGACAGACAGACAAGAGTTACTTTCGGATTTATAATATTACCTATATTAGTAAGGATAAAGGATATTCATCATCATCATCATCACCAGCCCATATACGTCCCCACTGCTGGGGCACGGGCCTACCCTAAACTAGGGCGATAAGGCTTAGTCAACCACGCTGGGCAAGTGCGGTTTGTTTGATTACATAACCTAAGAATTTTTCGTGGGTGTGCAGGTTTCCTCACGATGTTTTCCTTCACCGTTAAAGTTCGAATAATCGTACATATGAATTTCTAATATGAAAAACACAGTGGTACGTGGCAGGGTTTGAACTGGCGACCTCTCGCATGGCAAGCAACGACCTAAACCACTCAGTCATCGACGCTTTTCGTAGATACTTATTGGTTGATATAGGAGAATGCAACAGACAAATTTTAAATTTTAGATCTAATAATAAAATCCTTTAACATGATGTGACAATTATATGAGGATGTAACCACCAAAAATGTGTCTTATATCCGAAAGAACAACACTGTTTTGAAACTGAATGATTTACATTGATTGTAAAAGATTGAAATTAGCACGCAATGTCGATAGGCCTAAATTAATATTATTGATAATGTTAATTGGCTTCACTAATCGAAGCTTTATTAGTGGAGATTATTGTATATTGTTAATTGAACAGATCAGTAAGTTCGTACTTGTATTTGTAATAGTAATAGTAATCTATAACTACTAGATGACTATTATTGGTGTAAATAATTTATCTCCAGACGTAATAGTTAACCATACTATTCTGACAAAGTTCACTTTCAATTAACTTCTATATTCGTAGTTCGTTGAACATGAGTGCTTACAGGTTTAAGCAAAATCGTCAAAAGCATAAAAACAGAACTCTTATCGCTCTATTAAAATGCATCACAAGTATCCATTATAAAGTAACCCTAAAATGCTCACCCATTCACTTACTGCGTTCGAACACGCCTCGGGTCACCGTGGCTGTTAACCCTCAAAAGGTAGCGAGTGGGCCACCTAAGAACGTAAAATAAACTGACAATTATGTGACCCTATAAATATTGCTGAAGGAACGCCGTAAATTCGTACACATTAACAAAAAGTGGCGTGCTAGTACGATGGGTACTTCATGGATTCAAAACATTCACTTTTCTTTGAGCGTTCTACTCTAATCTAGTGATTAACTAAACTTATCACGTACTTTACAACTCAGCAATATTCTATAAGGTGGGTCATACCAAGTCATATCGTCCTTTTAAAAAATGAAAATAGAAAAAGGTTAAAACATTGATAGTCCTAAGTTTTATTTTCGTGTTTAAATTCGATACAGTTTTAGAACGGAATGGAGCACATAATTAAAACTTTTGCGAATAATTTTAAACTGATATGATTGATCTTTGTTGAGGGTTTTGTTTATTGGTTTTTAATTTGAAATATGCTGATTTAAAACTATACATTTTAACATGAAGGTACTAACGCCTACTTCTGTTTTGATAATATACTTGGGTTCGTATTGTTACAACTTTCATGGCAATAAAGTCATGCAATCATTTAAACCCATCTTCATGACAGCTGTGCAAATGACACTGGGGTGATTTATTATAATTTTAATAATTAAATTGGGAGTGAGATGACTCGTGTTGTTTGTATGATAATGATGATGCGTCGCGTTAGAAGTTTTCAACTTTGCGTGGGACTGGTGCTTAAACTTAACGCGTTAAGTTCTTAACGGAACGTAATGCGCACATTTACGGGTTAATTATATAGCTCCCAACTAATAGGATGGCTGACAATGTGTTCTTTTTTATAAACGTTCATTCACCGCATTCTACTTTGGAAGTCGTATTTAGTCCAACAAGACCATAGTATGCTCATTGGGTAAATTAGTTGAAAATAAAGTCCGACGGAAAATGTGTCAAACCTTCGTTTCAACCTTCTTGTCTTACTTATCGCCTTGTTATGTGGTAAACATGTGGTAATATTTTGTATGCATGTGCAAGGTAAAAATGTTATATTTTTTCAAGTCCAATTATTTAATATTTTCTACCTAATTTCATTAACTTGACACTGCGATCAATCATTAGTCTGAACGTTGTAAAGCAGATGGCTAAAGAAACTGTACAACAAAATGCAACCATTTCATGTGATTTTTTATTGTTACAAAAGGAATAGTTACCGTAGTATGCAGTTACGTATTAATGCCATTTTAATTCCGTTTATAAAGTAGGTTGCAATATTTGCCCGGCAATAGACGTCTGACGTATGTACACATAAGTGGCTTGTGAACATTTCCACGTCCATTCCTTACCTTTGATAAAATCTGTCCATCCATCATCGCCCGTCAGCGCCACGTGTCGTCATCAATAGTCAATGTACATTTGTTCGACCGAAACTGCCTTCAAATAGAACAAGACTTGCAAATTAGTCATTAGCTGAAAGCATGAAATGTTGATGTTTTTTATACTCATGATATACACCGTGAAATTAGAGCGGTGTTTTTCCCGTGGCAGAACTATTTGCCTTTAGTAATACTCAAAACATGCAAATTACCCCTTGAAATTTTTTTTTTCATTTTTCAAATTAATAATTTTCCAACTCTAAAAGGAGAGAAGCTTTTGTTCTTTTATAAGAAGTGACGTAATCAGTTACTGCTTGCCGCATGAAATCGATGCTTAAAGCTAAAGAAGCTCTACGCCCTATTTAATAAGTGGTTCGAACGTGTTTTCGAGTTTCGGTTATACCTTTCGTAAAACCGGCATTTATTAATTAAAAAAAAAGAGCTGCACAAATCTATTTTGCTACTAAGATAGAATCATTTTACTGCGGGAAAACAACCACTAGAATTTTACGGTGTATTTGAGCTAAAGTATGGCCTATTAAAGTCGTGCCTTACAATAAGCCCAATGATAGAATTCGACGAAACATCTGGATAGTATAATTTGGTAGTACGTGGGGCGTGTAACCTCGAGATCGTGGGTTCGAGTCTTTCGTCCAGCCGGGAATGAATGAAAATTTTTCCAATTTTAAATTTACAAATATTTTGTGTTGATTTCCGTTCACAAAAATCACGAAGCGATATTTTTGTTCAGTATTATAAAATAATGCATAAGATGCAATAGGTACTATAATATGTACTCTATACTTTACCAGAAATAAAAATTTCAATTGTATCGGCGTTGAATCCATGTATTCGTTCTGTTTTAATTCTATGAGCTAAAATAGTAGCCTTTTCCAAACTAATGCGGCCATTTGTATTTACCGGTGTGGATGATTGCGTTGCCATTGTGACAGGGCTGCCATGCAAAAGGTTTTATTTTTAAAGAAGTGTGAAAAAAAATATTGCTGAAAAAGAGCGTTAAGCCCGTACCTACCCCTACACCTTAAATTAAAAAATGTGAATTCTATGATTGTCTCCCTATGGAACAGTTAGAAATGAAATTTCGGAATCAAAGATAGTATCAATAGAGCCTGGGAAATGATATAGGTTTCCCTTTTACCGACTTCGCTATTAATTTAGTACCTAACATTTTAACGGTCAAGGAAAACATCCTGAGGAAACTTTTACCTACGAAGAAATTCTAAGGTTGCGTAGTCGACCAACCCACACTTGGCCCGTGTGGTTGACTAAGGCCTGATCGCCCTGGTTTAGAATAGGACCGTGTCCCAGCAATGGGGACGTATATGGGCTCATGATGATGATGAGGAACGTTTTGCGCGATTAACGACTACACGCGGATGGAGTCACCGGTCGAAAAGTTATTTAGTACTTAATATGTACTAAATAACTTTTCTCTCTCATATTATATCGAAATTGAAACTACTCTAAATAGACAGATTGATAGATAATATGTTCATTTGTACCAAGAGAGACACACATACAATTAGGTACTGAATTTTAAAATAAAACACAAAAAATAGAACAAAACATACAAACAAAATTAAAGCCAAGTTACCGCTGTGATACAAAATGGCAATAGCTCAGCGATAAGTTTACCAGAGGCAAACCGCTGATTTTCAGCTATAGCCAAAGAAGATCAAGCGCAATCAGTCTTTTAAAGCCTAGCGATGGTGATTAATATAGTACAACAAAGTACATACTATCCTTTCGCATAATTCCTCTTGTCTGTAGAGTATTTTTGTCTATAGAGCTTGGGCTCAGGCCCCTCTTTCCCACTAGGCACTATGGGCACGTGCCCAGGGCCCCGCGATCGAATGGGGCCCCCTAGTTCCTGCTTACCCAGTTTACCAAATGATAACCGATATTTAGGTAAATTACCGAAAATCATTAATTTTGAAAAATCTGATGATAATTATAACTAATAGAGGAAGATCCCAGAGCCGCCAGACATCACTTATTTTCTAATGGACAAAATATATACGATTGAGTAGTGCTTGGGTGTACTATCATCATATGACTAGTTGCTACCTTGACCAGACGGCCATTTTTCAGATATCAACCAATCAAGGTACATAGAAACACTGCTCACCTCACTTAAATTCTGATGGCTGATTTTAACATATATTTCACACAATATCATTAAAAATCAGGTTTTATTACTCCCAGACACATGCGGTCGGCGGTTTTACCTTACAGACGCTTTAAAGCTATGAAAAAAATTTTACTTTTACTTAATTTTACTTATTTTCTGATGCTTGATTTTTATATATGTTATTCAAACAACTATTTTAAAACGTTTTGCAAACGGACAGACCGATTCAAGGGGCCAAACATTCACCAGACCCAACTGTTTTAGATTTTTTTTTTAAATTGAATTTAGTTAAGTTTTTCTAATAAAATAGTTTGTAAGGTACAATTCTATAATTATTGCGGTCAGATGAGCACTTTTTAGTTGTTTGAATAACATATATAAAAATCAAGCATCAGAAAATAAGTAAAAGTAAAATTTTTTTCATAGCTTTAAAGCGTCTGTAAGGTAAAACCGCCGACCGCATGTGTCTGGGAGTAATGAATCCTGATTTTTAATGATATTGTGTGAAATATATGTTAAAATCAGCCATCAGAATTTAAGTGAGGTGACCAGTGTTTCTATGTACCTTGATTGGTTGATATCTGAAAAATGGCCGTCTGGTCAAGGTAGCAACTAGTCATATGATGATAGTACACCCCAACACTACTCAATCGTATATATTTTGTCCATTAGAAAATAAGTGATGTCTGGCAGCTCTGGGATCTTGGACCATAAATAGTGTTTTCTCATGGTTATAGGAGCGCCATGATCCTAATGTGCCCAGGGCCTCAAATAGGTTAAAAACGGCCCTGCTTGGGCTAACCCTAATTTGATCGTATACAATCTGTACAAATGCGTAATGCACCGGTCCATAAAACCTCTACGTGGGAGGACGCCGGACGACCCGGCGATCCGCTGCAAAGGAATCTTTGTACAATATCATTATATTCCTTTAACCGACCATCGGTGGCCGAGCGCGACGATTTAGTCCACTCCGCCAATTCACTGGAATATCTCCTTATCTATACTAATAGTAAAAATGCGTAAGTGTGTTTGTTTGTTTAATGTCGTCTTCACGCTTTATCTCTTTTTTTCTTTTTAAATATTTCACAACATCACATACATCGATCTAATCCCGTGGTAAGTAGCTTAAGCCCTTGTGTTACAGAAATCAGAAACGACAGTGGATACACAAATATTCTTAAATATATTTAATAACACACCCAAACACTCCATAAATCGTGATTAAATTTCAGATATTTTCTCTTTCACTGAAAATCAGCGTAAAGGGGTATTGGTCCCTTAACTCGTGCCTCAACCTTATTGGCTGCATAATGAGATACTTTTCTTACTATTTAAGATACTAAATACAATTGATAGTTTTAAGTTTTAGTTATTATTGTAAGTTTAATTCTTTTTAGGCACCAAATAAAATTAAATATTTTTTCATTTCATTTCACCTTCATCCCAAATAATTCGGGAATTGCCAAAAATAAGTTCCGACACTAGCTGGCGCTAAGTGTATTTAAAATCAAGCAAAAAATGAAACGCTTACAATAGGTTCTGACATACGACGGTGTTGAGTATATTTTAAACGACTAAGAAAAAAACTGTCGCCGCGAAAACTAATTATAATTATTTACTTTAGCATGTATAGCTAAAGTAAATAACTCTTAAAAGTACCTAATTATGTTTTACGCTATAAACGACTTCACGCATCATATCCTTGTTACTATGAATTTGTTTCGTAGACAGCATACGCTCTACTGAAATTACAGTACGGCTAGGTACCAAAAGCAAGTATGGTAATTGCCTACCAGACCAGTTCTTCATAGCTCATTCTAATAACAAACTCCGGGCGTTTAGAACCCAGCCATTCTCGAAGCGAGGGCGGGTCGTTTGAGTAATATATCATTACTACCATAATATCTATGTACCTAACTAATTATAGTAATAATAATAATAAGGCGTCCGACCGATTTCGGTCATGACGGCCGATCTAAACTGAGATCAACCAAGTGCGCAGGACATATTATAGTGCACAAGTGTGCGCGAAAACACAAGTGCGCTCTCTGTTCCTATACTCTCATAGTTCGGTCAGACGGCAATCCGACATGACCGATGAGAGATCGGGCGCAAGACCACCGGCTTAGCGTGCTTTCCGAGGCACGGGCGTCTAACCGCCAACTTCCTAACTCCGGGCTGAGTTATTTCTTTACAGAAGTTTTTCTTCACCCAAATTTCGCCCGACCCCGGACTCGAACCGGGGACCTATCGGTCCTTACGCAGTGCTTGCTACCAATAGACCAACGAGGCAGTTAAGTAATATGTATCTAACTAGAATACTATTTGCGATTATGGCTAGTAGCCTTGTCATCATCACCGGACTTGCGGGGAAGCGGATGGCTCTCACCCCTAAGCTAGACTACTAGCCGGAACTCCGAGTTCTGTATAGCGTAAAACATTACTCTCTTAAAGATGATTCGGATTAAAAGTTCCCTTGGTCTTCTATCAAGTCTTATCCGATTTAATTAAATTCGATACCTAGATAGTCTAGTTGAATATTACACTCGAATATCTGTGTATCGGATTTATTTATTCGGTTCAGTAGTTCTGACGTGAAACTGGGACTTAATTTGAAATTCATATCATCTTTTGTTGAGACTTGCTATAGAGGTGCAACTTTTTATTCAAGCCAACACATTTGTTCCTAGAATAGTATGCAGTCAAACAAAATGAAGGTAGGTGTATCAAATTGTATCTACGTGTGAGTCCGGGAACTCTACGTGAAAAGTAAAAATGCAATTGTAGCATACGGTCACATGTAGGAAGGTAGGTCGGGCACCAGTAAAGTAGCATTAAGTGAGGAAGACGCGCTTAACTATCTTTGTATCCAAAATTATTTTTTTTTGGGAAATTGAATCGCTGATTTTTTATTCATTTATTCACAGAAATTACATTACAGGACAGTAAATTACAAATATCGCCAAACTGTTGCCAGTTTGTTGGCGATAATGGCGCTCTTAATATTATTTATTTATGGCCAGAGCGGTCTTCAAGACAAGTAATTCTTACACTTTTTTTACATAAACCAGGAATAAAAAGAATGTAATTGCAACACAACAACTATAATAGAAGTTGGTACCGCTATCAATAAAATTAATAAAAAGGTGTTCATTAAAGAAGCAGACAATGTAGTAGGAACCATTTAACCAAAAAAGCCGCGCCTGTATTTTACCATTTACCAAATTAGGAAACAATGGAGAGCCATCCGCTCCCCCGCAAGTCCGGTGATGATGACGATGCTACTCCAAGCTATCATAATCATCGTATGTCAGTAAGAAAAAAACTGTTTTAAAATTGCTATTGTCTTTATTTTAAAGTAACGAATCAGTTTTATTTTGCGATGGAATTTGAAGATAGCTCCATGTTATCGGCAAAGTGTTTTCAAAATTTTCTCGATGTACTTTGGGGATCGCAACGAGTTTTAGTTAAGCCTACTTCACTGGCGTTTGCACGATATTTTTAACGAACCTGGCATTTTTACGCGAGCAATTTTCAGATATTTCAATATACGCGTGTCATTTCAAATATGTTGGTTTTAAAGTCTTTTTTGAGAATTTTATTGGCCACATGTGCAGTGTGGTGTATAAATTATCAACCATTGACCACGAATCCTGATTGGAATTTCAACTGGATCCATTCTATTTCGGAGTTGTGCCTAATGTGTGGTTGTAACATAAGTGCAAACCGTTAGTAGGTACTTAATATGCATCTATTGTACGCGTGGGTTTTCAGACTTCGGCAATTTTGGCTAACAATGTCCTGTATTGCTTTTGGACTACTTGTGTTCGCGGCTACCTTATCCATAGACCATATGTGAACATTTAATGTAATCGAGTTTTCGGTGGCTCCATCTAATAGCAATGTATAGAGTTTGTACAAATATTGCTGAAACTTATAACAATATCTACTCACAAATCCTTTATCCTTTCTAATGTTATAAATGCAAAAGTAACTCTTTTTGGAACTCGAAGATTCGCGGCTTAACCGATAATTTAAATTTGGTACACAGAACTAAGCCAAAGAAGGTATACGTAAATACATAGGTTACTTTTAAACCGATAGTGATATAAAATAGTTTTGTTTTAAACTCCTTCTCTTTAACATAGACGCTTGAATGGACCAACCACGATTTTGAGATATCTTAAGCATGATTGTCTATTTTTCCAATTTAAAATTGACATTAGAGGCCTATGCACTTTTTTTTATGATGTATTTCCTTATAGACAAATACGCAATCATCATTACAATCTAGTCTTAAAAGACTAATGGGTAATGTATGTTTAACTTAAGCTGCTAAAACAACCTTTAGGCCGTTGCACTTAAAGAATAAAAAAAACTTATTTACTAGTTTTCCAAAAAAAAGTAACAAATTTATAAAAAATACAGTAAAAGGTCAATCGATATTGTACGACACGAACGATAACATGATAAGATTAACTTATCGTGTACTAACATTAAGATTAATCTCTTTAACTTTTTCCTTCTAGTTGTCTGAATGAGATCGTTTGTGACGATAAAACCGAAATTGTTTTTCAAGAATTGCCAGATTTCTAGAATATTTTTGATATTTTAGTGTAGTAGTTTAATTCCATACTGACAATTTGATAATGGTGAGTGTCGTGCGTACAAAAGGTTACGTATCAAAATAACTAAAGTTGTTTCAACTACTGCCGATTCAACTATGCTCGACTCACCTAAAATCATTATGCCTAATGCACGACTCGCCTAATGCTTAACTCATATAATTTTGTTTCAACTAAAATTGTTTGCACTAAGGACCAATTAATCTAATGCTTTTTTAATCTAATGCTTTTTTAACATAATACATGTTTCGAATATGTTTGAAATACCTAATCAACAACTCGCCTACTATTTATCATTACTGCGCGCCATGCGGTTTGGGCTCTATCACGGCTCTGGCGTTGCGGGGCTCCGGCGGTCCCACGCAAGCTTATCATCGCAGAATAGTTTCGCTCACCATCGCAGCTTCAATATAGATCAGCTAAGTGCGCAGGCCATATTATAGTGCACAAGTGTGCGCGCAAACACAAGTGCACTCTCTATTCCCTTACTCTCATAATTCGGAGAGACGGCAATCCGACATGACCGATGAGAAATCGGACGCAGGACCATCGGCTTAGCGTGCTTTCCGAGGCACGGGCGTTAAACCGTCAACTTCTGAACTTCGGGCTGAGTAATTTCATTGCAGGAAAACTCAACACAAATTTTGCCTGACCCCGGACTCGAACCGGGTACCTCTCGGTCCTTACGCAGTGCTTGCTACCAATAGATCAACGTGGCTGATACCAAATACCAAAGTATAGGCCGTAGGTGAATTCGCTCTTAGGTGAGTAAAGCGTTAGGGGAATAAAGCGTAGATGAATAAAGCGTAGACGAAAAAAGGTTAGGTGAGTCGAGCGTAGGCGAATTGTCCATTAGGGATTGCGTGCATTAGTTATTATGAAATTATGTGAAACTATCATTAGGTATTTCAAACATTAGGTGAGTCAAGCATAGTTGAATCGGCAGTAGTCGAAACAACTTTAGTTATTTTGATACGTAACCGTACAAAATGAGGGCTTCATGATAATTTGAGTACATTGCGCCAGTTAAAATTATCTACCAGTAAACCAACAGTGTGATTTTTGATTAATTGAAAAATATATCATATTTTATAGCCATTTTAAATCTTTCGAGTGTAAATGGACTGTCTGTGTAAAGTCACTTATTGCGTAAACATTATTTATCTAAGTCCGTTAAAAGGCTTTATCAATATCGTTTCTAAAGATTCATACTATCACTGTAACAAAATTTAATTGAAGCAGTTCTATAGTTTAGGTGTAAACTTAGAGAGAGATAGGGCGAGAATAGCGAGAGTGTGAAACAGAGTACTAGGGAGAGAGATAAGAGAAAGTGTGAAATATAGAGCTAGGGATAGAGTGAAAAGAGAGTGTGAAACAGTGAGCTAGGGAGAGAGCAAGAGAGAGATAGATAAAAGAGAATGTGAAACAGAGAGCTAGGGAGAGAGCGAGAGAGAGATTGAAAAAAGAGAGAGTATGAACTTGAGAGCTATAGAGAGTGATAGAGAGGGGGAGAAAAGAGAGAGTGAAAGACAGAGAGAAAGAGGTACTTTTACATTTTGAAGCCAGCTGTAAATATGCAGATATGTCAAACATTTCACTGTGTCAAATTGTCGCAAAATGCAGTGGATGCATAGTAACGCCGCGGAGGCGCCGTGTCCATCTAATTACTGTCCGTCTGTCATTAGTACGTTTACGACCGAACGAAGGACTTTGATTACCTAACTACATACGACTCAGTAGAAAGAGTGTCGGATTATCTAATGTAGCGAGGTGACAAGCTACGTAGGAAACGGAAAATATGGAATGGACAAATGTTAACCTTTTTGCAAAATTAGGCGCTATGGTGGAATATATGAACATTTAAAACTGCCAAAATCATTATCTTTACTGTTGTTCGTTTTGCAAGCTGTAGAGTCGGGTCCAACTATAAAAAAGGCCAAATACTGAAATGATTTATTAATAAACTATTAGATCACGGTTTAATTTATATCACGAAGATTTTACTTATTACTGTAGCACCTTCTTAACATTAATTAATTAAATTATTCGAATTCGAAAATCGCCAAATTTCGAAATTTTTAATTAAATTTATTTTTCAACGAACGATCCAATATTTTTTTGTCTCTGTTTAAATATGAAAATGTACAAGCATTTCGGTGATACTTACATATTGTTGCAAATTGTAAAAGATAACAATTTATTTTATTTATTTATTTCACAAAAACTTAAAACTATTACAAGGTAATCATGCGGTCGCTGCATTAAGCACAAGCTTGTATCGCAGTGACCAGAAATAGGGCTACCATAGTGATAGGGCTACCATGAGTTTAAAACTTACGCACTCGATATCGCCCACGTAAATATCTCTATGAAAAACTTTTACAGCGCCCCTGGTGGTTACGCGAAGAACTAAAATCGGCCGTATGAAAAAAACAACTCGATAGGTACGATTTTCGATAGCCAACTCATGGTAGGCCCTCTGGCGTAACGTGAATAAAATAACGTAACAATAAAACAAACCCTAAAAAAAGTCACTTCGAATTCACTTCCTATTTCGCCCTGACCACGTCCAATATTTACTGCCGCAGCGGACGGCGTCATCATTTGACAAACGTGACGGAATCCGTCATCTCTCCATAGGTAGCAACATCAGGTGGACGAATGTGCGAGTTATGAAGTCATTTAAGATACAAATCGACGGATTTATAGCATCCGTAGTATTTTTAGCCAGATGCAAAGCGTTTGGGTGTTTTGTTTACGAATGTTTGACACCTTTTTTTTTTTAATAAAAGCATTTCAACACACGCAACAAACGCAAATAGGTTATTGAATACTGTATGTACTAATCTGGACTCTAAAAATAACGAAAGTTTAAAGAGGATTTATTTATACACTAAATGGGAAAAAAATCAGTACATAGTTCGATAACTTAGCAGTAAAATATTTAATTTAATTTATTTAAATTAAATTATATTTTACTGCTATTTATTTTATTAAAAAGTTTTTCAATTAAGTAACAAAGTATAACTAGATCACTAAAATGTCTTAAAAATAAAATACAATATCTACTTATCAGAGAAAATACTAAAGTTTAAGAGCTATTAAAGTAATCCATTTGGTTTTAAGCAAAACAATGATTCGAAAAAAATCGAAAACTAAAAATACTCCTTAATTATAATTTATAAAACGACTTACATTAACCTTTTAAGATAATCCTCAAGGCGATGTACTAAATATTTTACTCAGTACGGAGAGTCGTTCATGGACTACTAAATTAATATTCCTAAGTTAGTTTAACTGGCTCGGTAGAACAGTGGTTAGTGACCTTTGCTGGCTGGCGGTTCCAAGAGTCGTGGGTTCGATTCCCATTCGGGAAGAATATTTGTGTGATGAACATGGTTGTTTGTTTCTGGGTGTGAATATGAATACAAGTATTTATTTATAAATAATTATGTATGTACGTCAGCCACTGTCGCCCATAGTACAAGCTCAGCTTAGTTTGGGGTATTGTTGCTGCAGCAGTGGTCTCCTCTTTCACGTCACCCTTTCCCGCAAAAAAAGGGGGGGAGGGGGTTAAACAGCATTTAAGCGGGCTTTCAGGGTGAATGCGACAGGCTCAATATGGTCTATTGTGCCTCGACCACATATTTGGATCTCACTACCGCTTACCATCAGGTGGAGTGAAGTCATCTTGTTAACTTATTATAAAAATAAAAAAAATGGTAATTGAATAATTATTCCTGTGGTTTAGTAGACACACGTTCATAATAACATTACATCGGTTTATTAAGGCGGCTCAGAGTCTGATCAAAATGTAGTTTTAGATAATTATAAAGTGTCATAGTTACACACATTTTGAAAACTGAAAATATCCAGGATCTCCCTATATTTCGGCACTGTTGTGCACAAACAAAACAACATGGTGAATATCCCGGACATTATCAGATTTCTAATTTTAAGTAATTGGCTGTGCTTTTTTACGATCTATGTTTTTTTTAAATGTTTAGGTAAGTCAAATACTAAGAAATGGTTGCCGGACAAATGAGACACGTCTACAGCTTTTCGTAGGAGACGTAAAATAAAACGTTAATAAATGAGTATTTAAAATACCTAATGAACAAATTGTCTCTCCTACTTATTTGCAAAAGGTCAGGGCGATTGTAATTTGATTAAATACTTCTCTCTACACAAAACTTGACATAATTTCAGAAGTAGGTATGTCTGCGAGATTTTAAATCATTAGAAAAGTTTTTTTTTATGAAAAAGCAAGAAAAAATAAAATAATAAGTGTTATTATGCTTTTAAAGGTTGCCCCCAGACTACTTCATGTTAAATAGTGAACCAAAAGCACGTGACTCTATATTTTTGCCATATTATTGCGTTTAGGTGATTACGTATAAAAGTAATTTTATTTATTTTTTAATCTTTTCTATTGCATTTCATAAAAACTATTCAAACGTCCGAAAGTAAGTTGCTATAGTATTTGCTACTGTTGTAAAAGTGTGAAAAACATGTTGGTTGATAATTATAAAATCTAATGGAATGCACAGAATTTTCCATACTTTTTCTTTGGTATCACTCAGTTGACAACTACGCACCAAATATCCCAAAGAAAACCTGTATTTTTAGCTATCTGATATTGGGCTGAAGAATTTGGACAGAAATGTCTTTAATCTCACGACATCTGAATGATGTTGATGATCTCATGAGATATCTTGGACATATAGATAATCCGTATAACGGATGTTATCTTTCGTTATAAACGAAATGTACCTATCTAAACTCTTACGAATCACAAAACACAATTTGTAATGTTTAGCTTGATAAACGACTTTGCTTTTTTAATTAAACCGTTCAATCAACATTTATTTGGAACTCATACGTGGTTTACTCATACCTGTTTAAAAATATTATACAAAGTTCGTTCCAAACAATATCACAAAACATAACGAATTTTCGTAACGTAGATAACTTATTTCGTTATTCGTATTTTATCAAATGATATCCATATCAGTTATCGTTATCAAATGAGCATTTCACACTAGAATCTAATGCTCCGTGTACCTGTATCAAGTAGGATTTGTCGGAAACGCGTTGAGAGACGTTTCCGCTGCGTCACAAACTTTACAGCTTACAGAGGATAAACTGATACAAACTGGAACAATATTTTTCTCGTATGAGAAACGATGCAAATGTTTTTGCTCATCATCAGCACCATATACGTCCCTACTGCTGGGGCGCAGACCTACCCCAAATTAGGGCGATAAGGCCTTACTCGACCACACTGGCCAAATGCGGACAAGACTACACAACCTAATAATTTCTTCGTATTTGTGCAGGTTTCCTCACGAATGTTTTCCTTCACCGTTGAGTGTCGAATTCGTACATGCATTTAAAATTTGGAAAACACATTGGTACGTGGCGGGGCTTGAACTGGTGACCTCTCGCATGGTAAGCAACGACCTTATCCAATCGGACATCGACGCTTTTTTTACTCATAGTCGATCATCATTTAAATTAATTTAATTGAACTGAATGAGTAATATTTACATATGTAAATTATATTAAGAAGATGTAAAGAATTACAATACTATGCGTAAAATAAGAATTCTTACTTATATGAACTAAGACCTTACTAACGTATTTAACTACCTTTTTATATCAAACACTTATAAACATTTATCTCATTGTGTTTTAAATTGACTTATATTATAAAGCTAAAGAGTCTGTTTGTTTGAACGCGCTTATCTCAGGAACTACCGTTTCAAAGTAAAAAAAATAATTTTATTTTTCTTGGATAGACCATTTATTAAGGAAGGCTTTAGGCTATAAGTATAACATCACCCTGCGACCAATAGAACCAAAGAAACCGTGTCTGGAAAATATGTAAAATATAATCCCAATTATATGGTTGTAGAAGACAGCATTTGATCAATTAAACCATCGCATTCATCAATTATAGACTTACAACAGTAAACTTATTTACTAACCACATTAATTTTAATAAACCGTTTCTAGGATTTGATCGATTATTGTGCAATACCAACGCAGACTGTATTGAAAAGCTGTATCAAAGCAAGGTCGTTGATCATAACCCAAATGTCAGAGCTCGCTTTAAAAAACGTATTAAAATATTCAATAACATTCAATTAGTGTTGGAATCCTTACAAGACTTAGACCGTTGTCACGTTAAGCGTTCTTCTGACGATTTTTGACGGGCTCGGTGGAACAGTGGTTGTGAATCTGGCTGCCGGTTCTAAAAGTCATGGGTTCGATTCCCATTCGGGACAAATATTTGTGTGATGAACATGTTTGTTCTGTGACTGGGTGTGATTACGTATTTAAGTAGATATGTATTTATAAATATATATGTATGTTTGTCAGTCTCTGACGCCCATAGTACAAGCCCTGCTTAGTTTGGGGTCTGATGACCGTGTGTGGAAATGGCCCGATATTTATTTATTCATTTTGACGTTAATTTTTATCGTTTATGTTAAAATAGCTGTAGAATATGTGTGAAATATTAATATGGGAAACTCCATATTATTCTTTACTTAAGTTTGAAGAAAGAAGAGGCATGAAGATGAACTCCCTAATAACGAGCGAAACACATTAAACATTTTCATTGGTCTTGGACCTTTCCAGCTATTAAATGGTCCAAAATTGTGGTGGGAAAATATTTCCCCTTGACCGTCGAAGGCTTAAGTTTAGTTTTTAACTGTGATACATTCTGTTCAGAAGTTATTTCTAACGAAGGATTCTCAACGTTTCTCATTTCAGTGCACGTAATTGCCTAACAAGAGGTGAAAACGGTAAAATATCAGTAGGAGTCTTCGTGTAACAGGTAACACTATTTTCACGATAAGATTATACGTCCTTACGCTGTATCGGCGTTATTAGGCGAATCGCGTTACGCAGTAGTGCTACCATGAGTTAGCTATCGAAAACTTACGTACGTTAAAAACCTATTGAATTGTTTTTTTCTTATTACTGATTTTAGTTCTTAGCGTTACCGCTAGGGGCGCTGTACAAGGTTTTCAACATATTTACATAGGCGATATAGAGTCTCAGAGTCTGTCACTTTTAAACTCATGGTAGCGCCTGATGAACGCTAACTGAGATAAGGGCCTTAAGTTAAATTTAATGTTGACAATGTGATCGAGCGAAATATTTTTCTCAGAATACTCCGTTAATTCAATTAGGAAGCGTTAGTAATAAACATTATTTATTTGAATAATTCTCACTATATTCTGAGTCGAGGATTCACAGATTTTCCAAAAACTTAACCTGATTTCCTTCGTCGCTTGATCACCATTCCATTGACGCTTCATATGTTATAGTCCAGTCATTTAAGCTTAAATTAGGTAAGAATCTCGGAATTCGAGATACCCAGCTGTAAGTCTGTAAATACTTAGATATTGACACCCTAAAAGTGGTCTCAAAACCTACATATGGTAGGATGAACGCAACTATTAAATTTTCAAGGTCAAATGTCACAAATATCAGTTTTATGAACTTTTGAGCGAAACGGGAAGTTTTATCATAAAAGTGTGTAGGAGAAAATTGCTTATCATCTAATTATCTATAAAAATTGTCTCTACGTTTTATTCCTAAGATTCACCATTTCAGAGATACAGCGATGCAAATAGTTGAAAAAGTTGTATTTTCAAAAGCTTCCAGACCCCCGTGCGATTGTGCTAGACAGTTAAAATTTTCACAACTGATGTATTTCAGTAGCCTCTATAACATCTAATACTAGAAAAAGCTTTAAACCAATGTTTAAGTGGGTTCTCATACAAAAACTATGTTTTTTTTCTTCTCACACTTGGCCGGTTTTTAACGTGGTTACCCCAGTAAACCTATTCCAGACGACACCTTTTATACGTGAAGAACACGTTGATTATATGGAAGCCTAGTTAGATAATTGTTTTATGTTGTTTTTAGTACTATACATATACGTTTCAGTACATTTAAACTGCTTATTATGGGTCAAAAAGTACGAAATAACCAATTATTAGAATTTCTGTTTGAAGTATAACTGAAAAAAAATACATTTTAAAAATGTTAACTGTCCATCTAACTCTATTACGAACGTGAAAATCCATATTAACCAAATTTAATTTAATGAAACGCAGAAATCTTAAATCTTCTGAATACTGAAAACAACACAAAACAATTATTTAACTAGGCTTCCTTATAAACAACGTGTTCTTCATGTATAAAAGGTGTCGTCTGGAATAGGTTTACTGGGGTAACCACGTTAAAAACCGGCCAAGTGTGAGAAGAAAAAAAACATAGTTTTTGTATGAGAACCCACTTAAACATTGGTTTAAAGCTTTTTCTAGTATTAGATGTTATATATATATATATATATATATATATATATATATATATATATATATATATATATATATATATATATATATATATATATATTAGTATTAAGTATAGAAGAAGATTCATAGTGAGAAGAAAAGCTATCAATTTTATTTAATAGACTCACCAAGGCCGCTGACTTTACTAGCCTACATTAAAAAAAGGAGCGTTATGTAAAAGCAACCCAGAACGAACCCATAGAATTCTGATGTATGTAACGAAACGGGCCCCCGTTTTGTTTTCGTCTAACATAACGATAAAGCTACGATACTGTGAAAAAAAAACTCTTCTCTTATCAAAAGCCTACTACCTACGATGTTGAAGAATATTTTGACGAAAATTTTAGATAAGTAAAGGCATGTAGAAAGATGTAAGATTCATAGTATTATATCCACTCTTAGATCTAAGTCACTTATTTGCTACGCCATAACAGGGCCTATAGACCCTGTTAAAAAAACTTTATAAAGTTTTTCGTAGTTAGGTACTAGTATGTAATGTTATTTAATGTGTGCAAATATAAATAAATAAGCCGCAGTATGAAGGGCTTACCCAGTGATTGAAATGACACGCAAATCTCAAATAGCGACAAGCCTGCATATAACATAATCTTCCGTAAAACAGTTGCACATGACAACTAATGTAGGTACTACATACGTGATAAAATTTTCCAACTTAGGGTATGGATAAATCAGTCTATCTCGTGATTTGTCGATATGATCGTGTCAGAATCGGTGATTGTACGGTCCCAATGCCGTGGGTATTACAATACGGATATTTTCAATGCCACTATACAATACATACAAGATTTTAAAAAGAGATAGTTATATTATTAATCATAATTTCCTGGTCAGGGCAATAGAAAACTGAAAGCGCCATTGTATTTGGCGAATACTACCCAAATGCTACCTAATGGAATATTTGGGTAGGTTCCTGATAGTTGTAACATTTATCATTTCCATATTTGCATCCTTGGCAATGTATAATTAAGTCGGCACTTAGCACAAGTACCACAATTTAAAATATTCGCAAAATAAATAGATCTTTTCGCATTTATTCTTTATCGCAGATTCGACCCTTTATTAAATTTCATCATGATTTTGGTTGTAAAATATAGATAAAAGGAAAAATAATTCAAATTTAGCTTTTCTCCCTATGTGGATTTAATTCTTAAACGTAAACTTCCCAGGCAACCGCAGAATCGATTACATAAATTTGTTAAACTGGAAATCATTCAAAAAATATTAACACGAAGTATATTACTTACACTAATCTACAACAACAAATTGTTAGGTAGATGGAATAACTATATCTTGACAGAAGAAAGAATATCGCTATGATGTCTTGGCGATCTACGTATAATGTGCGTAGGTAGAGCATCGTCAATTTGAATATTACGGGGAAATTGGAAGAATGTGCAAAAACTTCGCAAGATAAGCGCATGGAAGCTGGGCTTTGCAACAAGTAGGAGATAGGACGATGATCGACGTATCTCTGTGGCGTATCTGAGAGCATTCCTTGTTATCATATTGTGATATGGTCTGCTCGTGTCTCGATAAAATTGATGTTGCTCCTTGTCCAGAGTTACTTCAGTAGCGGATTGCGAGACAAACGCGTCGGAATATTTGCAGTCAACATGTATAGTAAGTACCTACTTACTACTTATTGAGTGTTATACTAAGACCCTTTGATTCTAAATAAAAAAACATTGCACTCTTCTTCGGTAACCGGTATCAATACGATGTTATTTCTTAACTTAAAAACAATGTACGAGCTGTTTTCTTAGATGCAACATTTTATGGGTTTGGAATTATAATGGTTATTGGCCATGGACCAAACTTGCGTTACTATTTTTCACAATTTACTACTCATATGGGGATATCTGTAATCCTATATCGGTTTAACATCTAGTATAGTCCAGCTAGTCAAGGAGCACATGCCTTTGATATTGGACTGTCTTAGGAATTACAGTTTTGTAATAATGTAACTTCATCATTATGTATAGTTTCGTAAGTCGATTCCCGGTTAAATTAATTCATAAACACAAGCAACTAAGTTCATTCTAAAGTTTCTTGATAAATCATAAAATATATTTAAAATATTTTTAGCTTTCCCAATTATTGAGTGACTAATGTCTTATTTTGACCATAAAAAATGGATAGGTAAGTAATGTTCATGAAATGTTCTAGTCTAATTAGTTTTTAATATTCAAATCTTTAAATGCCATTAAACTTTCATTGCAGACATAATCAATGATAACAGCGTGTTAAGAAAAAAATTTTTACACAAAATATTATTAACGATAGATGCATTCAGACGACCTGCATATTATTATATTTGTAAGAAAAATTTAGTCCATCTAGAATACTAATGTCTTCTTCACAACAAGTATCAGTATTGGTGACCGTAGATAAGCTAAATTAAAATAAATAGCAAGCTTTTCGTTGTTAAATTATTTAATTCTTATATTAAAGCTGATTCATAATACTCATTGCGTATAATGTAGGTAGGTACCTGCACTGTCGTAAAGCTGTTAGACTATTTGTAATATAATAAATTACAATACAAATAATTACAACGTGGTATTTGCTAACTGATATTTAGGTTGTTACCTACATGCCTCTTTTACTTTTATTTACATGCACATTTCCGAGAATAAAAGCAAAAAAATAGGATACATCCTAAGAACTCATAAAACGGAATTAGGTAGGTAAATATATTTCTCTTATTCCAATATCCTTTGGATGTTTTTATCATCGGAGAACATTATTATCATTGTAATCTCATCAATATTGAGATGACAATGAGGATTGACTGGCACACTCGATGCTTATCAATAAAACATCGACGCACTGATAGCATTGTTGATGGAAAGCCTACAATATAGAAAATTGAAATAGATTGCATGGAAATTTTTGAATAAAGTAAGCTAGCCCTCAGTGGCTAGTGCTCGTAATACATCCCGATTATACTAACTAGTAGTAGGCATAGGGTTAGTAGGATTCGTCTAATAAATGGAAAACTTAATCATTATCGTACTCAGTACTGAAATGGTAATTGCACCCGTGAATCTGACCACTCGTCAGCCAGATTGAATCTCCTGGAACTATGACTCTGAGGGAACAGAGAGTGCACTTGTGTTTCCTAATCTCTATTGAAAGTGGCCACTTTAACCTGGTATAAGGCAATGTCAACATATTTCAACCATAATTTTAACCTGAACAGGATATAAATTGTATTTTATTAAGGCTTACACGCAATGAAATCAGTAGGTATAACAAGTACATTACTTAGTACTTACGCGAAAATCATCCGAACCCCATGATACATATTTAAATACTTACGTTAAGTATGTAAGATCCTTCATAACACATAAACCTGTAAGTACATTTAGTCCGCAAAAATCTTTGACTTTGACTTCATCATCCATTGCAAGGTACAGGCCTCCTCTAAAACGCCATGAGCTCGGTCCTGGGCCAATGTTAACCCTCGCCTGCCCATCTGGTGGGAGGCAGTTCTCTTTTATTTTTGCCAAACGGAATGTTTAAGGATTCTTTAAACTTTACAGCTGCGTTCACGCTGCTGCTATGCGTGGCTGCGCTGGCCCCAGCCTCCGGCCTCTCCATCAGGGTGCGACAGGACCCGGAGACGCTTTGCGCTGGCCAGGAAAACTTCCTGCGCATCCCGAGTGACGGCAGCTGCCTCCACTACTACCAGTGCTACTCCGGCCGGGCTTACCTCATGGAGTGCCCAGCGGAGACCTGGTTCAATGAGGAAGACCAGGTGATTTTTTTTCTAGACAGAAAAGTTGATATTGCCTACTGTTTGTGCGAAAACTTGTGTAGGTTTTGCTCTAGAAAATAGTAGACAATATTATATTTTTTGGTTAATGTTGAATTAAAACTCATTTTACGGATTAAACTCGCGTGTACATGCGTCTGTGACGACTGAGTCAAAATTATAACTAGGTATACTCTCTCGCTCGCTATACTAATTTTGTTAATTCATAGAAAAATATAAGACACGTGTCTTTTAGTTTGTCATCATCACAGCCTTGACGGAATCATTGATTGTTTACTACATTTATGGGGACAATATATAATTGCATTATTACACTTATTAATTTAAAAATTAGCAGGTTTTATCCATAGTTCTACCTAAACGTTGCATAACTTACAATATGCATGTGGTGTATATGTTACGGCTAATACCCGAAGTGCGGCTACACCTAGGTTTAGCCGGCTAGAACTAGTTGTAGCCACTTACTCTTGGCTAAACCTAGGTGTAGCCGATTGTTTTCGGCTAAAACTAGGTCTAGCCTTCATCATGCCGGCTACAACTAGGTCCAGCCATTCCATGTCGGCTAATACTAGGTTCAGAGAATCCCTGTTGGATAAAACTTAGATGCGAGTCCCGCCAAGCCTTCCGTCCTTCCCCGCGTCACACTCAGGACTCACAGCATCTGCAGCAGCAGCGCGGGGTGGAGGGCGTAGCGAGACACGCGCCTCTGCAGGTTGTGAGCACCAAGTGCTGCTGATCTACTGCAGGTCTACTAGCGAGTGTGACTCATAGCGTCTGTACATAGTTGTAACTGCCTCCTTGGTCTATTGGCAGCAAGCGCTGCGTAAGGACCGAGAGGTCCCCGGTTCGAGTCTGCGGTCGGTGAAAATTTTTCTGTAATGAAATTACTTAGCCCGGAGTTAGGAAGTTGGCGGTTGAACGCCCGTGTCTCGGAAAGCACGTTAAGCCGGTGGTCCTGCGCCCGATCTCTCATCGGTCATGTCGGATTGCCGACTCACCAAATTATGAGAGTAGGGGAAAAGAGAGCGCACTTGTGTTTGCGCGCACACTTGTGCACTATAATATGTCCTGCGCACTTGGCTGATCTTAATTGAGATCGGCTGCCATGGCTGAAATCGGTCGGACGCCTTATCTTACATAGTTATAGCCGGCATGCTATCGGCAGAGCTTTTTTAGATATTACAAAAACATCCATTAATTTTTCAAACATCAAATTTATTTACAACTTGACGTGCAAAAGTATTTCATGTAAATCTATTTGCAGAATAAATTATTTCATTTCATTTCATTTCATTTCATTTCATTTCATTTCATTTCATTTCATTTCATTTCATTTCATTTCATTACAAAACCAAATGTGGCAACATAAAGTGCCTCTGCAAAGCTGTTGGTATTATGTGCAACTCAAAATGTCACTCAAGTATAGATTGTTTATGTTACTTTATAAACCTGTGATTTATAATTATATTCTTTTAAATTATAATATGCAACTATTGTCTGTTGTTAAAAAAATGTTCCTGATTGTTCCTATTGTACTTAAAAATTTACTCCTAACAATATGTGTTATTTATTACAATTTGATTTAAAAGAATGAAAAACTACCTTGGTTTCTAATTATTGGATGTTTTTGTAATATCTAAAAAAGCTCTGCCGAAAGCATGCCGGCTATAACTAAGTATGTAAGATAAGGCGTCCGACCGATTTCAGCCATGGCAGCCGATCTCAATTAAGATCAGCCAAGTGCGTAGGTCATATTATAGTGCACAAGTGTGCGCGCAAACACAAATGCATTCTCTTTTCCCCTACTCTCATAATTTGGTGAGTCGGCAATCCGACATGACCGATGAGAGATCGGGCGCTGGACCACCGGCCTAACGTGCTTTCCGAGGCACGGGCGTTCAACCGCCAACTTCCTAACTCCGGGCTAAATTTTCACCGACCGCAGACTCGAACCGGGGACCTCTCGGTCCTTACGCAGCGCTTGCTGCCAATAGACCAAGGAGGCAGTTACAACTATGTACAGACGCTATGAGTCACACTCGCTAGTAGACCTGCAGTAGATCAGCAGCACTTGGTGCTCACAACCTGCATAGGCGCGTGTCTCGCTACGCCCTCCACCCCGCGCTGCTGCTGCAGATGCTGTGAGTCCTGAGTGTGACGCGGGGAAGGACGGAAGGCTTGGCGGGACTCGCATCTAAGTTTTATCCAACAGGGATTCTCTGAACCTAGTATTAGCCGACATGGAATGGCTGGACCTAGTTGTAGCCGGCATGATGAAGGCTAGACCTAGTTTTAGCCGAAAACAATCGGCTACACCTAGGTTTAGCCAAGAGTAAGTGGCTACACCTAGTTCTAGCCGGCTAAACCTAGGTGTAGCCGCACTTCGGGTATTAGCCGTAACATATACACCTATAAGTGATTATGCAATTATCTATCACCCTGTCATGTAATATTTGCTTGCATCATTGTTATAATCGTTGGTATACCTAATAAATAACTAAATAAAAAGTTAAAATATGTCGTTAACGATGAATTCATTCTTCCTTCCAGGTATGCGATTCTTCAGCTCTCCCAGCACAATGCCAGATAGAAGAACCCGAACCGGAACCGCAGCCAGAACCCGAGCCGGAGCCAGAGCCAGAGCCAGAGCCAGAGCCAGAGCCTGAGCCTGAGCCAGAACCAGAGCCAGAGCCAGAGCCAGAACCGGAACCGGAAACTGAGAACGAACCCGAGAGGGAATCTGAGGATGACGACGCCGCTGAGGGGTCCGGCGAGGAAGACTGGGAGCAAAACGCTGTCATCAGGGGAATTAAAGCCAAGTTGAGCAGACAAGAGGAGATTGAAGAGAGTGAAGAACCCGAGCACGACCACGATCATGAACACGACCACGATCATGAACACGACCACGATCATGAACACGACCACGATCATGAACACGACCACGATCATGAACACGACCACGATCATGAACATGACCACGATCATGAACATGATCACCATGATCATGACCACGAACATGATCACGACCACCACGATCATGATCACCATCACCATGATCACGAACATGATCATGATCACGACCACCATGATCATGACCACGAACATGATCACGACCACCATGATCATGACCACGAACATGATCACGACCACCATGATCATGACCACGAACATGATCACGATCACCACGATCATGATCATGACCACAATGACCAGGAACAAGAAGAGGACTGGGAACAAGACGCCATCGTCAGACACATCAGGGCTCTTAAGCTCAGGCTGAACAGACACGACGAAGATGACGAAGAAAGCAGTGGCGACGTCGAACTGGATGAACATCACCACGGACATAGCCACGGACATCACCATCACCACCACCACAACCACAACAACAACCAGAACCAGAACAATGGTGAAAACCAGTTCTTCCCCCAACAGAACGACGGCGAGATCCCGTTCTTCCCCATCCATATTGACGGTGAAAACCCATTCATCCCCAACCAGAATAACGGTGAACACCCATTCTTCCCCAACCAAAACGATGGTGACAACCAGTTTTTCCCTCACGGACAACACAACGGCCATAACCATGGTCACCATTTCGGCCACCACAACCACGAGCAATCGAATGAGAACGTCGAGAAATCTCAAGAAGAAACCGAGAACGAAGACTTTGAAGAAGTTGAAGAGGTCAGGAAGATCATCAGGAAGTTGCTTGCCCAAGAAGAGCTAGAAGCGGAAGAGATTGACGAAGTCCAAGTAGAGGATCTGGAAAGGCTGTTGAACCCGAAGCAGGAGGCTATTGACGAGGAAGATGATGAGGAGGTTGACATAGAAGATGTTAAGGCTAAACGCAACCAAGTCGTGATTGAAGACGAAGAATTCGACGCTGATAATGATGAGGAGCGTAAAGCTAAGCGCCAAGAAGAGGTTGTTGAGGATGAGGCAGAGTCTGAACAAGATGAGGAGCGTAAAGCTAAACGCCAAGAGGAAGTAGCTGAGGCTGATGAAGAATCTGAGCAAGATGAGGAACGTAAAGCTAAACGCCAAGAGGAAGTAACTGACGTTGAGGAAGATTCTGAACAAGATGAGGAGCGTAAAGCTAAACGCCAAGAGGAAATAGCTGAGGATGATGAGGAATCTGAGCAGGATGAGGAGCGTAAAGCTAAGCGTCAAGAAGAAGTAGCCGAAGACGATGAAGAATCTGAACAAGATGATGGAAGAAAAGCCAAGCGTCAAGAGGAAACCGTTGATGATGAGGAGTCTGAACAAGATGAGGAAAGCAAAACCAAGCGTCAGGAAGAAGTAGCCGATGACGATGAGGAATCTGAGCAAGATGAAGAGCGTAAAGCTAAACGCCAGGAAGACATTGTTGAGGATGATGAAGAACCTGAGCAGGATGAGGAACGTAAAGCTAAGCGCCAAGAGGAAATAGCTGACGACGAGGAGGTATCTGAGCAGGATGAGGAAAGAAAAGCCAAGCGTCAAGAAGAAGTAGCCGAGGACGATGAGGAATCCGAGCTAGATAAAGAGCGTAAAGCTAAACGCCAGGAAGAGATTGTTGAGGATGATGAAGAGTCTGAACAAGAGGACAGACGTAGAACTAAGCGCCAAGCAGAGGATAATGACGAAGAGGATATCGAGTCTGAGGACGGAGAATCAGACCAAGACGCTCGCAAACTCAAACGCCAAGAAGAAGTAACCGAAGATGAGGAACAGTCTGAGCCCGAAGACAGACAGGAACAAGAAGAAAACGACGATGATGATGAAGAAACTGACGCAGAAGAAAAAGCCAAGCGCCAAGAAGAAATTGACGACGAAGAAAATGAGCAGGAAGACCAAGAAGAAAACGAGCAGGAAGACCAAGAAGAAATCGACGAAGAAGATAACGACGAAGATCAAGAAACAAACCGTTTCACAAAATTCTTCAGAGGAATCTTAAGGTTCGTCGTTTGAGCATTCAAAGGCTTTCCAGTAGGAATGCTGACTTGATATGCTGTAGTGCTAGACAATGAACTAGGAAGTTATTATTTATATTAGCTTAAGTACAAATAATTGTTAGGATCACTTTGTGCAATTTTGTAAATAAGTGAGAATGAAACTGTTGCCATGCAATTCTCTGTTTTTTTTATTTATTTCCTCTTATAATTTGCTTGCAGAACTAGCCATCTTATTTCCAATTTAATAGTGTGAGTTATAAATTATATTTTATTCTTAATGAATGTCATTGAAAGATCTCTCTCATCGTTGGAATCTTACCTAAAATCCAGGTATGCAAGTGTGAAGAGTGAAGGTTAAATAAGAAAGAAAAGAAGCATCGACCAATTTAGCGATTTATTACATTATTATACAAAATAAATCTCAAATACAATAATAATCATAGGTATAAGTAACACAACCAAAGCAAAACATTATACATTGAATTTGAGAGTAACTTTTATGTCGCGGGCACATTTAGATCTGCCGTAAATGCATTTGACATAAATACGAATTATGTTAATGTTTTATAGTTAACTAACGTATGACTTGACTGACACCTCCTTGACAGTAACTTCATGCAAAAATACTGGCAACATCTCGCTAACCCACGTTAGTAAATGGGTAATTAAACGCTAGTTATAAAAAATAAACATCTAAAATTATACATAACGTAGCAACAGTTCAAGTTATTGCAATAGTCGGCCTTTCGCTTCTACGATTAAAAACTTTTTGTTCATAGATCATAGGCATAAATCACAAGCTCATTTGGAACACAGTGGGATCAGTGTTTATGACATTTACAATCTAGATGATATGGCCGACTACTAGTATACTATATTGGTTACTCACAGACGAGCGTTTTAATAATTAATGTCACATTCAGTACTTGAGCACCGCCTCAAATAATACGTATACACGTCCGCCATTTTTGTTGCGGGTAGTTTTAAAACTGTAAAATTACTGGTAACACTTGTCGCTCGTCTGGTTGAAGTTGAATTAATAATAACATCAGTCGACGACGAATTGCAAACTAAAACAATATTGGGTCAAACGATGTGGTATCACTACTTTCGCGAAGCGAATAGAAATTAATACAGTTAAGATTAAATATCAAAATATGGTCCACCTAACGCACGTATAAAAGAGTAGCATAGAAGAGTAAAGATATGTGGTGTTATATAGTTCTGTGGCAGTCGAGGCTGTATACAAACGCGTTGGACTGGTGTCTGACCGCACAAAGAAATGTCACAGTATTTCGATCCTTTGTCGAGCAAAGGCATACAAATATTCTGATCACAATTTCAACCTTCATCATTAGACATAAGGTCCAAAATCAATGGAAGAGAATATACTGTGCCCGTTGGATTGACTGAATTTAGTTCAAGCCTATAACAAAAGTTTGACACTACTATTGGTAGAAGTGAAAAGACTTCTTTAGGAAGAAGATACCACTTCTCATTATAATAGGTGCATTCTTTTGATGCTTAATATGTGAAATATGATGAAAAGAACTCATCGACATCATTCGACTACAGTCTATGGTGTGAAGTTCGATTTGGAACTGTAAACTAGTAATCAAAAATATGTCGGGTCTCTCCTCATAATCGAAACGATGAAAGACGCCTACTTGATGTAGTGCATTCGCCGACACCAGTCTTAGGCGACACTTGAAGCATCGACGTATAAATAGTTAGCAAAGCAAGGGATTAATATTACACAGTTATCACATAACATTTGTATAGCACCCCGACAGGCACAGACACGGGCCTACCCTAAAGCGTATAATAGAAGTGTTGTATACCTAGCATTCAACTTTAACCACACTTTGACCGAATACATTGCCCTACAAATTAATGCCTACGTCCGATATTGTCAAACGATGCCAACACTTGTCGCGACATCATTTGACAACATAAAATCGAAAAATATCACCACGATATACATTGCATCTAGTCATATCCACGTCGGCAAGCACAATAATAAAACGACCATTTATAAAATTAAAAATTATATTAATTACAAATTCATACTAAAGGATGTTAAAATAAAATTTTTATCAATGGAGGAACGAGGTTACAAAATAATAAATAGATTAAAACAAGTATATACAGGGGTGGTGCCGAGCGATGGATGTGACGATTGCCCGAGCCCATACTACAAATGGTTACAAAAAATATCACGAGAACGAATACACAGTTACACATTCCGTTAGTACAAAACTGTCTCGATCACTATAGAATTTAAAGCGTGCTTCTTAACATTAGGTTCAAATCCTTTATTCAGTAAAAAAGTACGAAATAGCTGCGATTGTATAAAATATGTAATGTAATGTATAGGCATATAGGGGGGGGGGCAGCCTCGTCAGAAGAGACCGGCGTCCTTCTTCATGTTGGTCTGCTTCCACGCCGGGAGTACTGAGAACTCTTCTTTGGTCATGCCGAAAGCCTCCTGGAAACGAGAAAAAACATGTTTAAATTTTATGAAACATATGATTTGTGCTGTTTCTAAACTGCGAAAGTTTAAGTTAAAAATGTCCTGAGTTCATTAGAAACAGCACGCAATCATTTTTATAACGAGGTGAACCAACAATTATCAAAATAATCAATAAGTCGCCTATAGCCCTAATCATAATTAGGGTTGCACTCTTTAAAATCAAGATGAATAATTGGCTTCAGATAACCTACAATCGTTAAGGTTCAGAAAGAGAAAGAGCATAGTTAATGAATTTTAATCCAGTCCACTGGAAAGAAGCGAAACTGCAAACAAGGACTCGAGATTTTGTTCATGGTCATTGGCCACAAACTCAATTTAAAAAAATCTCGAGTATTAATATTTCTCAGTTCTTTCGCTCAGCACCGTTGCTCTCTAGTAAAAGATTAAGGGAGATGGTAGTTCATCATCATCATCCCACATACGTCCCCACAGCTGGGGCACGAGCCTACCATAAACTAGGGCCGACCCTAAACATGAACTAGATGGTAGTCCATGGGTAGTCTTTACCAGATCTGACCCCGCCAGTTCAAACCCCGCCAGGTACCAATGTGTTTTTCAAATTTGAAATTCATATGTACCATCATTCGACGCTTTACCGGTGAAGGAAAACATCGTGAGGAAACCAGCACACCTGAGAGATTTTTCAACGGTGTGTGAAGCCATGTCAGAGGCCTACGGGCGGCTTAAACTCTGACACCAGGTTCATCAACCACACGATAAGAAGAAGACCAGATCTGAAAACTATACCGTACCATAAAGTCCCCGGGCGCTAGATGCTTCTCAAGTCGGTGCGGGTCGACGTGTTCCGGTAGGGGACGCCGCTGTAGCGCAGCTAACGGCAGTATCGCGCTGCCTCCCCTCAGGCGCTCCGCCTCGCCGGCGCCGCTCAGCGCCTCGCCCGCCTTGAACCCGTGCTGCAATATGCAGTGCGTCACAACACCGGTGCGTTTGTACAGTGCTAGCCCGATACCACGCCCAGAAACCGATAGATGAGGCACGCGGGGTCCTACCCCGACGTGATTGCGGGATGTTTCCCGTTGCAAATGTACCCATACCGATAGTACCTATTCCAAATGGGGCAGTACCCATTCCAAATGGGGTAGTACCCATTCCAAATGGGGTAGTTCCCGTTCCAAATTGGGTAGTACTCATTGAAATTCTTTATTGAATATGAGGTAGATTACATAACAAGCGAGGTAGGACACATTGCAAATGCGGTAGAACCCACTTTGATTACGGGGTGTTTCCTGTTGCAAATGTACATATTGTACCCATTCCAAATAGGGTAGTACCCTTTGGAATTGTAATTATTTATTGTACATGAGGTAGATTACATTCCAAGCGAGGTAGGATCCGTTGTAAATGCGGTAGGACCCACTGTGATTACGGGGTATTTCCCGTTGCAAATGTACAGATTGTACCCATTCGAAATCGGGTAGTAACCCCTTCTAATTCTAATTCTTTATTGCATATGAGGTAGATTACAAGCGAGGTAAGACCCGTTGTAAATGCGGTAGGACTAACTGTAAACGGGGTAGAACCCGGTTCGAACGGGGTAACTCAAGTTGCAAACAGACCCGGTTTGAACATTCTAGGTTCCGCTCTCACCGGCGTTAGTGTTTAACTTAAAGTTAGTGTTTGTTTGAAGCAAGGCAGATTGATTTGCTGTTTCGTTTTGGGAAAATCCTTAAATAGATGGCAAGGTAGGTAAAACATAGTAGATATTGGTCATTTAAGATTTTATTTTAAAATTGATAAACCAATCTGCCTTATTCATAGAAATATAATTTAAAATACATACAATAGAATATTATAATTTAAAGTTATTGAAGTAAAGTAAGATCATAGAAAATAGCGATGATGTCCTTATCAAAGGATCATAATCACAATATTAAGTACGAAATAAAACATTATTTGAAGGCAACACAGAGATGATCATTCGCACATGTCATTTTGCGTTATTTTCTCAAACTTTCAGTCGGTTATGACAATACCTTAATGCCTTCATTGAACGTGTCAACATATTTCTGCAAGATAAAATCATTGGTATTTGATGATTTGATAAAATAACAATTTATTACTTAAATGTCAATCAGTTCAATATTTTTTTACTTCATTATTTGTAGCTGTATGTATACTTTCAACGCGCGATAGTTTTTCATGATTTTCCCACAATTTTATATTATTTGGAGTCTTATAGATCGATGGGACAAATCTAAGTGCCAATGATACAGAAGAGAATTTTGTTCTATTTTTTTTCAGACTTTGATTATGGCTCTGAGTAGCCTTGTCATTATCAACAGACTTTCGGGGGAACGAATGACTTTAGACTCTAAAGTTTAGAGGATGATTTTTTTTGTGAATCCGCAACCGTGTAACCCAACGTTGGGCAATATATGAGAAATATAATCATCATTCACCCATTTAGGTCCCCTACGGCAGAGACCTACCCTTAACTAGTAAATAATATAATACACCGCCCAAACCACCGCACCGTCTTATAAATACACCGTCACCACCTTAAACAGTACTATACATATATACATAAAAAAACAAGTTGAATATCCACTCACAGCGATGTTAGCGTCAGCGGCGTCGTCGTGGTCGCGCCAGCTGTCGAACAGGTGGGCGAAGGCCTGGGGCTCCAAGCCGGCGGCTACTACGCGTACGTCGGGCGCCGCCCCCGGGCGGGAGGCGCGCCAGTAAGCGTCGCTTGTACGGAGTGCGGCTAGACGGAGCGCTTGCCAGCGGGCCGCGAAGGCGCCTACGCCTATAGACATAAATAATAATATTTCACAACATCACATACATCGATCTGATCCCGTGGTAAGTAGCTTAAGCACTTGTGTTACGGAAATCAGAAACGACAGCGGATACACAAATATACTTAAATATATTTAATAACACACCCAGACACGGAACAAACACCGATGTTCGTCACACAAATATTTGTCCCGAGTGGGAATCGAACCCACGACTCTTGGAACCGTAGGTAGTGAACCTGGGTCAATAACCACTGTTCCACCGAGCCAGTCAAAAGTAACAATCGATTTGAATAGGAGATTCTGATTTGAGTAACATACGCACGTAAAGATTACCACCCATGGGGTTTTAATCTATACTAATATTATAACGCTGAAGAGTAACTACTGGTTTGAATTGAATAAATCTTTTTGTGTCGAATAGAACATTTATCGAGTAAGGCTTAAGGCTGCATAACATCACGCTACGACTAATGAGAGCAAAGAAACAATAGAAAATGTGTAAAAGACATGGGAAAACGCGCACTAAGTCGCTGGCTGGCACAGAATAAGAATCATTATTATACAAGAAAACTGAAAATGGATATTTGCCAAGTTTGTAGTTTTGTTAAAATGAGCCCCCGATAGTTCATCTGTGATCGCTGGCGCTAGCAAATATTAATCATAAAAACAAAACAGCATGGTAAATATTCCGGCCATTTTCAGTTTTTATCTGATACTTGCTGTGCCAGCGACTTCGTTCGCGTTTACCCCGTTTTTTACACATTTTCCATTGTATCTTTGCTCCTATTGGTCGCAGCGTGATGTTATATAGCCTAAAGCCTTCCTCGATAAATGGTATATACAACGCAAAAAGAATTTTTCAAATCGAACCAGTAGTTCCTGAGATTAGCGCGTTCAAACAAACAAACAAACAAACAAACTCTTCAGCTTTATAATATTAGTATAGATTAATATTGTCTACTGACCGGCGTTCCGCTCCGCTGGCTCGAGTTCTCCGTCTTCTCCGCGAGGCCACCAGCCCTGCCATAGCCATACTGCCGCGCCATCGTCCAGCAGGAACAGGGCTAATACAAGAATGAAAAAATATTAGATTGGGTGTCAAATTTATTGTGATAATAGATGTATCAAATTCAACAATGGAGAATGTGAATGATTATAGGTAATCAGGTAACTTTGAAGTGTTTGATAATCTGAATCGACATGTGTAATTCGTTTCGACATTCAACCAAAATCAAAGAAATTATACGTTCTGACAGTTTTCATAAAAAATGAACGTAGCGATATGACGTCACAACACAAAGTAAAAAATAAAATTACAGTAACATTCTCTTTTGCCAGTCTAACTGACATACGATGATGGCTTGATGTAGCCTCGTCATCATCACCGGACTTGCGGGGGAGCAGATGACTCATCCCTAAAAACTTGTCTAGTGTATTCTCTACAAAATGTTTTCAGGTATGTATCTTTGCGTTAGGTTAATTATGGTCAAGATAAATTTCGAACCTAATCGAAGACCGAAGAGTAACAGTTTTCAAGTTTGTTCTCTTCATATGAGGCATGGACAATTACCAAATATCATCATACAAAAACTCACCAGGCTGCGACGCCGAGTACAGCTCCCTCTGCTCGAACGGGAAGGGCGTCACCAAATGCTCGTGCCTCAACGGCGACAGCACCTCGTGGGCCTCAAAGGCCCCGCCCAAGTCCGAGAAGTGGAACAACCTCGCCGTGCCCTCCCCGCCCGAAGCCACGCCCAACGCAGACTTATAATGCTGCTTATTGGCCACACCCAACGCCTCCAACACTTCCTTAGGCTCCTCCCCCTCCTTCACCTCAGTTATCTTTATATCGGACGCCTTCTCCCCGAACAGATACGACGATTGCCTCGCAATCAACTTATTCGCCAGTTCAATCGCAATGTTCTTCGTGTGTTTCAAACTCCTCGCTCCGTGCCATATGTACAACGATCCCTTCTCTGTGTCCGCCAGTAGCAGCGATCCCCTGCTGCGCAGTTGCCTCACAGAGCATGGCACCTGTAATAGGTACGCCTCGTTGGATATGTTCCCGCGAGTGACGTACAGTCTGTATCTGCTCCTATCCGTATCCCTCTTCCCCTGGTGGATGACCAGGTTGCCTCGGAAGAGGTTGAGGAACGCCGGCGGTTCGGTTCCCTGCGCGACCCGCACTTGAGGCCCCTTCTCTCTGTCCAGCTCGACTGTCAACAACGCAGCGGCCCCTTTCTCGTTCGACGAGGCGTCCCTGCCTTGCCAGCAGAAGTACGCGCAACGGTCCCTACCAGTCACGTTATGTTTAGACGGCTTCCCGTTCAATTCTCTACCAGTCGCCGTGATCTGATACTCCCATCGAATGATATAGCTGTCGGCGGAAAAGAACTCTCCTTTATCTGTATCGTTTTCGACCTTCTGACAATCGTACTCTTGCACCACCCATTTGCAGACAGACTTGGTTTTGATGTCATAGTGCCTCATGTTCTCTTTATCATAGTAACTGGTTCCGCGGCCGATATGGGACCCTTCCAATATGAGATCTGGGTCCTGGTACTCGTTTGACCACATCTCCTCAGCGTCGCAAGGGTTAATCTCCATGCTATTCGATTTGTTTTCAGGCGTTTTGACCTTGATGACTCTGGAGTAGTCGGGCCAATCGATGAACTTCTCTTTGAAGAGTATCGTTTCCATGTGCTGAGTGACTTTGGATAGGATCGCCCATTCCGGTCGAGTCTTAGCCATCTTAATGACACCATTAGTTTCGGTATCTCTTGCTCCTTGGTACAAGGCTGCATTTAGGGGGTTAATATGACACTCCTCATAATTGTAGCCCTCATCGAACAGCTCCTGGGCTAACTGGGCCGCTCGCCGTCTGCTTTCAAGCGGCACATTCTTCCCGTACCAGATATACATTTCCGATCCGAAATCGAATACGATGATCTTGGACTGGTTCAGCATGGCGATTTTGGGCATCTGGCCCCAGTACTCTTTAATTGGGACGAGTTCGTCATCCATGACTTCGTAGCACATGTTAGTTTGTACGATGCAGGACTCGTAGATTTCGTCTTCATCCGCGTGGCCCGTTTCGGCCGGCCGGTGTCCCTCAGGGTCGCTGAGGCCTAGCAGACTCCAGAACTGGTTCCAGTGCTTGGGCGAGTAGTTCCTGGTCTGCTCGTCGATCTTGATGAGACCGCCGGTGCTCTTGCAGCCGAACTCTTTTGTGTTCTGGATGTGGAGCGCGATGTCGGTACTGCGGTTTCTGTGAAAGGAATTGGCTTTTAGTGATCGTAGCTAACGGGATTTAGTTGGTCATTGAAAAGTACTGTGACCATGCTTACTAATTATGTTTGAAGTTAGGTGTTCACAGTAGAAGACAAATCTAGATTCACTAGCATGATATCTTTTGGAGTCTGTAACTAGCAATCGTTTTGGGCTATTTCACGATAAAATCATCGCAACACATTTATAAACCGCCAGCGTTATAAACGCCTCATATTCTCACTGTCCCGCTTTGTTTATATTAATTCAAATTCGTTATCGCATGTTACATTATAGTAATACAGATGAAACACCACTTCAGTCAATTCATAGCTACACATAGATACATAGAAATGAAAGCCTTTCTCTCGCAACATCCAACCACGTGTCACGAAAGCGTAAATCAATACTCACCTCTCAATGACGTTGGCGTAAAGGCCGATGTAGAGGAAGAGCTGGTCGGACGCCGTCAGAACGAAGCAGTCGCCTCGGTTCACGCTCGAGTGCACCGGCTCCACGAGCCTGGTCTGGAACGAGATGAAGAGGCAAGTTAACATTGCACTCGACAGGAAGAGCGTAGAGTTCCATTGATCAAAGAGGGTGGTTGAAAAACACAGTCTAATATTTGATTTTAATTAAATCAAAATCAAAATCAAAATTTGTTTATTTTGTGGTCCACAGGTAAGTATGTAGGTCTTAAACTATTACATTTAGGCATCTCCGTGTCCTGCCCTTGGGCGTACAAAATATATTTTATGTATTTAATTTGGTATGTTACAAAATTGATTAAAATTATATTCATTCATTTTAAAATTTAAATTATAATAAAGAAATTAAATTGCAGTATATAATAAATGTCAAATTAAATAAAAGGGAATATATTAATATGGAAAGATTGCATTATATGTATATCGGAAATGTCATTCGATTTTATCAATTAAGTAATCATTCACGTCATAATAGACTTTGGTCAAAAGGAACTTTTTTAAACTATGTTTAAATTCGATGATGTTATCCATTTCCCTGATTTCCTTTGGAAGTTTGTTAAATATCCTTGAAGCAATACCAAGAACACTTTTACTGAACATAGCTGTCTTGAAAGTTGTTTGGCGAATTAGATCTTTCTTGCGCTTAGAATTTAAGTGTTTGTATAGATGTAGGTTAGATCTGACATATATGGCCATTTCATAGATGTACATAGCGGGCAAAGTTAATATTTTCAGTTCCTTGAAAAGTGGCTTGCAAGTCTCATCAGGACGCAACTTACAAATGGCACGAATGCATTTTTTTCTGGGCTTTAAAAATTATAATTTACAGTTTTTTTTTCCTGACTAACTTAAGACGATGGCTTAGAATAGCCTCGTCATCATCACCGGACTTGCGGAGGGCTCTCATAAATTTACAGTGATTTTGATACAAAGAGAGATTATGCGTAGGACCTCCAGGTTAACGTGAGGTCCACATATTTTTTATTTTATTTTGTATACTAAACATATTACAATCTTACAAGAATAAATTAAACAGGTTTAATAAAAGTTTACGATTGCAATACAAAACATGTACATACAGACAGAAAATTCAATAACAATATTTTTAAAACAAATTAAACTAAAACTAAGATCACACTAAAATTTACATATGAGGTCGTCAGTTCACTACATTATAAAGTCGCTTCCCGCGTTCGTCTAACCCTATGTATGTTTAAATCTTTAAAACTATCCAACGGATTTTGATATTATGATATTTGTACAATATAACCGAATCGAAGCGAGGGCGGGTGACTAGTAAACAAATAAATAAACAGTTGTCGGTACCTGAACGCGCCTCCTGCCCTTGACGTGCAGTAGCATGAGGGCTTGGGCGGGCGCGGCGGGCGCGGCGGCGGCGCTGCGGAGGGCTACATTGGAGAAGTCTTCCTTCGTAGCCAGGGCTGCTAGCGCTTCCGCTGCCAGCCCGCAGTTCGCCGTCACTGGGGATCACAGATTCAGATGGTGAATTATGGTTACAAGGAAACGATGGAAAAAGTTACTATATGTCATATATTTTACTAGCTATGACAACGACTTCGCCTGCGTTTTCACCATTTTTCTATTGTTTCTTTGCTCCTGTTGGTCGCAACGGTGATGTTATATAGCCCAAAGCCTTCCTGGATAAATGTTCTATCTGACACAAAAATAATTTTTCAATTAGAACCAGTAGTTCCTGAGATTAGCGCGGTCATACAACCAAACTCTACAGCTTTAAAATATAAGTTTAGATATAATGTTTAAAAAGGAAATTAACGTTCTTATCTTGATTATTATTATGTTCTTTTTTACTGCGTAGCTAATAAAGTTTATTTCTTTTAAAGTGACCGTATAATTTGAATTCTACTTTCCGCATAGTCTTTTTCTTTCGAACTAAAATTCTCCTTAACATTTATTACAGGTACACACCATATTGAGGCTGTCTCACTCACCCTGAGAGCCTGCTTAAAAAGATAAAATGTAAAAGTCGGCCCTCATACAATAAACTTTTTTCCGTTCCGTTTCACGCCCCGCCTGAAGAGCCCGGAATTCTAGTAGGTATACGAGTGCATAGATCCTTCGTAATAGACGAGCATGCATGAAGAGGTTGATGGATGTGGATGAAGCGAAAGTGGTGTGCCATGACCGTAGCACATAGCAGGAAGTGATCTCTGCCTACCCCTCTGGGAAAAAGGGCGTGATTCTATATATATAGGTATGTAGATCCTCAGATACCAACCTTTCTCCTTGATGAGCTGGTCGCGTACAGTGGAGGGCGGCGCGACGTACTCGTCTCTGAGGTCGGTTCGCGCCGCGAGCGCGCGCAGCGGGTTGCGAGAGGAGGCGTGACGCCGCTCGCGCTTGGCACGGCGAGCCCATTCGCTGGCCAGCCTGAGGACAGAGGGAAGGAGTTAAGTCTTGTACATCTACGTCTATATTAATATTGTCTTGTCCGATAATTTCGGCTATGGAACAATCACAAACACAGTGCATTTTCATAGAATTTTGAGGAAGACTTTTGAATTAGTAAAAGATATGTTGCTGACCTATACCTTTTCAACTAAAACTAAAAACAAATATTTTTATTATTTATTTCTTTTTCATAAGACACGGTCACATATAATCTCGAAGGATCTCGAAGAATTTCATAAAAAACATAATTAAACTAGTTTTAGTTTGTGAAAAGCAACCCCTAGTGCGCTCCTTAACTTTTTAATTCAACTTAATCTATACTAATATTATAAAGCTGAAGAGTTTGTTTGTTTGTTTGTTTGAACGCGCTAATCTCAGGAACTACTGGTTCGATTTGAAAAAATCTTTTTGCGTTGTATAGACCATTTATCGAGGAAGGTTTTAGGCTATATAACATCACGCTGCGACCAATAGGAGCAAAGATACAATGGAAAATGTGTAAAAAACGGGGGGAAACGCGAACGAAGTCGCTGGCACAGCTAGTTTAGAATAAAGTCAATCCAAACCACTACTCACAACTGCCTGGACCCACTATCGATGGCATCGAGGTCTACGTCCACTCCGGCGTCGTTGGTCTTTTCCTGGTTCTGCAGCGGCGCGAAGAACGCGTGGAAGGTCTCGTCATCGGCACGAGGAACCCTCACCGGGCACCCGGTCTTCTCAGCGCCGGGGGAACGGTCTTCGTCTTCTGGAAAAAAGAATAAGTTGACTTTAACAAAAATTTACAAAGAATTAACAAAATTGAAAACTAATTATAGGTTGTTTTTCGGAAAATTCTGACATGGTTACTAGGACCTTTAAGATAATTTTTATATGTGTTTCAAATTCGATTAGCACTGCTTTTATATCAATGAAAACAATAAAAAGAAAACTACAAAACGCGTGTCCGTAAGGTCTACATTACATGATGTATCTACACTTAGTGCCCAACTAAATATTTGAGATTTGAAGATAGAAGTTTATTAGTCTAGTAGTTTAATAGTCTATCTGCAAAATGGATCGACGATCTGGTCACCGATCATCATGGAGATCACTCAGTATGACCAGAGTGGACGACTTTCGGTTGGAAGATAGAAGATTATAGTTAAATCATCACTTACTCTCATCAAGCCTCGTACTGATACTCTCGCTGACGGAATGGCTGCGCTTGAACGACTCCCTATCGGGGCGCATCTGCTCCTTCGGCTTGGCGTCTCCGGCGGCGCTGACGACCGCACACGACGCGGATCGGAGCGGACCGGACGCGAAGCCGTTGGTCGGCGACGACGGCTGCTTGCGCGATCTGTGGATGTGGGGAGTGAGCGTGTTGATCAGTTTTACAGGACGGTAAACTTTTGTTTTGAGGTAAATCAAATTCCGTTAAACTAACTTGCAGACTAAACCCTAATCGATATTCTGATTAGCAATGATGGTGTTGATAGATTATATTAGGGACAGTAATTTAACACTCTTTTGAATACTATAAGAGACATGCAATCACCAAATAATGAAGGAGAATTTGCAAGTCGGAGGCATCTTTTGCTACCTCCACAATCGTGTTTAGTTACAAAATGTTGCGTTTCATTTTTAGGGTCTGTATGATAAATCGAACATCATTACTCAAGACTTCGCTGTCCATCTGTCTGGTTGTTGAGCAAAATTTATCTCATAAATTGTCTTGGCAAGGGCTCTTACCACTCGCTGATATGTGGGTATCCTCCTTTTTTTATTTATAATAGATGACCCTAAATATTAGTCTACACGCGATATTAGGAATAGCAAATGCAAAGCTACAAACTGCCCAACGTTTCGATTGGGTTATACCAATATCGCGTGTAGACCCATAAAGACTAATATTAAGTGTAATGGATCGCGAAAGTATAAAATAGATGACCGATGGGTATTTTGAATATTCCTACAAAAAAATCGTCATACCTGAACTTATTAGGTGCCGGGATGCCAGGCGAGGCGACGGCGGGTGGAGTGGCGGTAGCGGTGGCGGTGGGCGGCGGCGTGAGCGGCGGAGTAGCGGTGGCCACCTTGTCGCGCTCCAAACGACCAGCCACGGTGAATAGGTTCGCATCGTTTTGGGGTACGCGTTTCCGCCATCCCTGTGAAAAGAAGAAAAAAAAGGCTTTTTTAATGACGAATAGAACAGTGAGTTCGATTCCTACTCGGCTGATATATTTATTTATTTAGAAAAAAATGCAGCTCGTTTGATATAACATTTGACTTGAAATAACTTAAAATAATACATCAGCAATTGACATTCATAATTTTTTATTTACGGATTGAAGACATTTGTTGTTTGAACTCACTCAACGATGCATTTGATTAAGAACGGAGAAGGTACCTAATGAACTTTACCGTCAGTCTAGTGCATACTTACGCTTAAAGCTAAAAAAATATAATCAAATCGTATATTGTTAACCTGCTCAAATTGAAACTTGAGTGCATTTCATAACAGTCATGCCAATTCCGTGGAAGTAGACAGACATCCTTTGCGAATCATACATTTATGCTGATTAAGATATAATTGAGTAAATTACTTTAAAACGAACAAGGTAAACAAGCAAAGGGTGAAGACGGGTTTCCTTTTTCGTGTCATTAACGATTTCATAATTAAGCTTTCAGACCGCCAACGACGTTTTCAAGAATGTTTATCATTGCTACATAATTACTGGCATTCAATTTGGACTGAGAGAATACTTGTGGTCCCGTTTTACTATGTACCGCATAACATTTTAATATTTGTACACTTCCGCGCTATTTTCTCATAAGTATTATTCTGACAATAACAACACCATAAAAAAGAATTAGGGGAAATCTATGTAGCTGTTCCCGCCTTAACATTTTATGGCGATTCAAATTAGCGTGCATGTTGAACCCAAATCACGGAAGCAAAACGGAAACGTGCAAAATTGTTTCCCCTTGATCTTTACATAGCCTCTGGTCCTTATTAACACAATTACCGGTGTTTCGGCACAAACTCAGAGGTCAGCATGATTAAAGCGACATTCTCGTATATTTTTCATTGCGAATAATACGTTTCGTAATGGTGCATTGTTCGAAGCCGATTTTGAGATTGTGCCGCGATTATTATCGAAGTTTAAAAAGCAATAAAGTAATTTTATGTTTCTCTCCGATTAATTTTTTATGCCCGCAGAAATCGGGTTACCAAACGAAGGCTTGTTTTTACGATATCGTATTGGTTTCAACATAATATTTATTTGTTACCCTATAAACCCACTATTTGTGAATAAACCGCTTTATGATGAAATGTTGTTCTTTTTGCACTACATAATAAAGTTGAATAAATAAAAAAGAAGACTTTGAAAAGTGCAAGAAAATATTACTATAATTTTTTTTATCCTTTTTTATCTATTACTTTAGTCTATAATTATTTGTCGTATTTACCTGTGCTGCTGTTTCCAGCTTATTTCTCCTGTCAGCCAGGATATTTTGTCCGAGCTCATTATCTTCAATTTGTACTTTCTTCTTCTCATCCACAGCCGCATTCAGAGATTCCTGTGGACAAAGAAACAACAAGATTAGTTTATTTGTAAAAAGTACGGAAGAAGTTTTTAAATCTGCTGCAAAAAAATAGTAATTTTAGTCAAATTTCACAAATAAAGGAAGATACTATAAATTGAATATTAATAGAAAAATATACCAATACACTGTAAACATGAAATTTATATATCATTTACTTATAATGCAGAGTATCTCCAAAATTTTATATCTAATAAGATTTACAGATGTTCATACGTGTACTCGTACTGTAAAACGTAACCTAAATACTACAATAATGAATAAGTAATTAGTCAGACAAGCCATTAAAACGATAAGCTTACAATGGCATATACAAGCTAATTCTGCTTCCAATTTGCTAACAATGGATTAATTAACATAAGATTAGAAGGATAAAAACGGGTGAAAATAAAATAACGTAGGTAAAAGAAAAATTAGTAGCCATGTTTATCTTTGCCCGACGTTGTTTTATCAGAAACATAACATTATCTATATGTGACAGGATGAGTGCTTGTATTTTAACTTGAACATTAAGCAATTTATCAATGTTCAAAGGACAACAGACTATGCAGTTTTGAATTAATATTCATCAACATTCAATCAATGCCTCTCTTTGCAACTATAATCATCTATAGCGGCCTAAATATAGCAGTATTCTAAAGATAAATCTTATGATGGCGATCCAGAACTTGTTTGTATTTCAGATAAATGTTTTATTGATACTTTTACATTTAATTAAGTTCTTAAATTTTCTGATATTTTAAAATGAAATTAATACACACAATTAATATTTGTCGACATAAATCGATCTCAGCTCAGTTTCTTAAATACCTTAAGCGATCTTAGTTATTGTACACACCAAGACTGTCTATAGATAGCAACGCAAAAATAAAAATTGCATGTGCCAGTGCCACGGTTTTGTTTTAATTAAAAGATATGTAACAAAAACTAGTGCAAAACAGTCATAACTCTCTTCCGGCGTCGCTGTAACACCCTATTGTTGCGTCAACTCTAATTCGGTATGTTGTTCCCCTGTTTAGATATATTATGTAAAATAAGTTCTCATGTTGATGGAATTAGATATTACTATAATAATAGTACTTAATTATGGGTTATTAAAAGAATACCTATAAAATTACCTATTACTTAAATGGACACGCTTACAAGACACAATAGAGACCTAGTTTGATAAATTGATGTGCGTTTTTCGTGCCTACCTCCCTCTTAATACAGATTACATAGCTTTATATTAAATGTAAATGTAGATAGACTTAACCCAATAGGGAAACAGACATATTTTAGAATATTACTAACATATTCGTTTATTACAAAGGTATTAATCGAATATCTACCTAACTACCTAATTGAAACCTCACTCTTAATATAGACTACACAACTGTATATTAATAAACTATAGCAAATGTAGATTGACTAATAATAATACCAAAACGCTTCAAAAACAAGACCTACCTGTCCTTCCTGTTAACATTATGTCCTGCATGACTCAAATTATAAAACAATAGTGTTTATTATAATTTTCTGGTCTCCTAAACAACTTCCCCAATACAATCGCAAAATACAGGGAATATTATTCATACCTACATTAATATACGACATGAAACCTACCATAGTAGATATAAAGTTCAAAATAAATAGATAAATTTTTAGCACAGAAAAATATATCGACAACTTAGGTCTATACTTTTTTCTGTTATAGGAAATATGTTGAATTTAGGTCAGTAATATCGAGTAGAAACAAAAACATGCCTGAGTATTGTTCTCCGATTCTGGGTCGAATTTCTTGAAAACCGGTTTCAGTCCACCATTCCTCGTTTTATTCTTCAGTTCACCAATCACCGATCCGAAATTGAGTCCACCCGGGAATCCCGTTTGTTTCTGAAGCCGTTTCAGGACGGGGTTACTTTCTTCCTCTTTCACATATTTCTCTTCAACTGCTTTTTCAGTATACTTTGGAACGTTTTCTTTGTCAGATACAAACGCCCCCTGACCTTTTCTTTCAATATGATTGACATCTTTCAGTTCCTTGAATTTGTTCGCTATTTCATCAATTGAATCTTGCAACTTAGCCGCTCTTTCACTTATACTAATTGGCTTGTCTTCTTGACATAAAAGCGTTTCATTTAAAATTAATGCAGACTCATTAACTTTGGGCGCATCAGTTTTATCTAAAGATAAGTTTTGAATGATTGATTCTATCTTGCCATCACTCAAGATAGTTTTTTCAAGGAATTCAGCTAATCTTTCTTTGGGTGGACTGTCTCTTTTACCGCTTATTTCAATATTATGCTTATTTTGCTGCTGTAGCAATAACTTTCTCGGCGTCACAAATGCATCTGGTTCAACTGATTTGATTTTTGGGATGTCTAGAATATCTAAATCGTGAATATCTAAGCATTCGGTACTTTTATCTGGTTTTTCTTTTGCTTCTATAAACTCGCAACCTTGAATAAAATCTGTAAGTTCTTTTGGAGGCTCTTTTGTTAAGACAGTTGTTACAGTTTGTACCGATTTTATTAATTCGTTTTGTGGAATTGCATTGTTATTAAAGTTTTTGTTGTACGAGTCTTGAATAGTGCTATTTGATTTATGTACAAACAGTTCATTTTCCACTTTGCTCTCTATATTAGGCTTTAACTTATCATCTATCTGAGTATTTTGTATGGCAGACGCGTGTTTCTTAACCTTGTCATGACCGATGAGATCTTCTGTTGCGTTAACATCTACGTTTTCTATTTCATTGGAAGTTTCTATAGTGAGTTGTTTCGGTTTCCCAGAGAGCAAGTACTTCCATAATAAGTACAAAAATGCGGTAAAACCAATTATGAATTCATACATCATTTTGTTTTTTTTTATAATAATTCCAATCACATCACTGACTAGAATAAGTTGATTTGCGACATGTACGTCGTTAGCAATCCTTGGAAATGTCGCGCTCCATTTGTACCGAGGAGCTAATTGAGCAATAAACTTTTTTGCACTGTTCACAATCACCACATCACGAGCGTTGATTGATGAGTAAACGTCTATGAATAAAACATAAGGCGATAATTCACACACTGAAACCTATACGGCGCAAAAACGTCAAGTTGGTGTTACGGGTCAAGTTGGTGTTGTAACGCTACCGATACATCGGACTGACAAACGCATACTGGTTTGATCAGTCGCTTCGCTACTATCATCAGGCAGTGGGTAAACAGTGACTCATGCGCAGGTCCTAGAGCGCGTGTAAACATTGCCGACCGGTGGCGGTAACAAATGACGCATCTCGCGTAATACGAAGTTTGTCAATACGGTAGGCGCGTCTGAGTCCGCCGCATCTCCGCATTCGGAGACCTTGGCCCCACATACCGCACCCAAACACAACCAGGGCCCGAATAACGAGCGGACAGAACCATAATCGAGACAACAAAAAAGATACAAATTACCTACACACGTGTGTCGGTAATTTAAGAAGACTGAAACGCAGTACCTAACTGATACGCAATTAGTATTGTTACAAAGATCGATATACGAAATTGATATATTGACAAAGAGTAGCTGATGAAATTGATGTATATGTAGGTGTATACGCGCTATTGATTTTCATTTTGTAACAGTATGGAACGTGGTGAATGGAAATATTTAAGGAAAACCTAAGCAGTCTACCTCGATTTCAAGAGACGACATTCCATTTATCCATAGCTTGGAGATACTAAAGTGACGATTGCCCGTGCCAAATACGTATACTCGTCCATACCTTATGCGGTAACCGCAAAAAAACTAAAACTCAGAATATTCAAATGATACATGAACATCAAATGGAAACTACAAGTGTCGTAACAATCGGATTCTAATCTTGCTGATAGCTGAGCGTTGATAATTTGCGAAGTTACAACGAAATCGTTATTATGCAGAGACATGCACGGGACAATCGTTATTATGAATAACATAAGTTCAGAGAACTAACTAAAGCAAAAACTTAATTACAATGGGATAGTTTATTGTACAGTATTCTTACATTTCAGTACCTTCTTATTGCATACTGAATGACCACTGCAACAATCAGGCCCTGAATTCAGCAAACAAGTGAATATAGCTAAATTGAATCGTTTTAATCAAATGGTTAAATATTTTTGACACACTATACAGAAATGTCTGGATAGTGTCTAAATGCATCTTTAACAATGACGAACGAGGAACTTCCTAACTTTTAAACAGAAATGAATGTTTTTGCGTATTCAATTGAGTAGACCAAAAGCCCTGACTTCACTAGAAAGGTCGACATATCAATGATTTATTTACTGGCAACAAAGCAACGCGGGGCGGCCAATGAACTACGAGCAATAAACATCAATAGAGAATAATATCGGTAATGTGGGACGAGTCCATCTCAATACATAACACTTGACATACAAATTGTACCCGCAACGAATACAAATACTTCACATTAGAAACCGACGACCTGAATAACTAACCCTTACACAAGTTACTCGAACAATAATTAAGGATAGAAGTAATAAAATTCGATGTGCAACTGCTTAGTGAAAGTCAAACAACGAAGCGAAACGATCCTTTAACAACGTCATCAATAATATCTTGTAATAAAAAGAACAAGAATTTAAATACAATGAGTAAGCGTCTAAAATTGTAGCCATATTAATGTGGCGTATAAATTAAATAGGGAAACGTGAGGCTGTATTGGAAACAAAGACTGTGTTCTTTTTTAACATATTGAGATAAAACGCTTAATAGATTGCGTAGTGTAGGTTATGGTAATTGAAATGTATAGTTAATTAAATCAATGATCATATAGATTACAAATCGATTAAAACCTTTATATGAAACTGCGTAGGATTTATGAAATAACATCATACAAATACATATGATTATAAGAGAATATCGATATTTCCGCAAATACCCCCGAAGAAGGTGATCACAAGGTCGAGAAAACATCTTTGTTATCGTGAAGATAAACCGATAGCGATAGATAACTAGGTAGTGGTTCTACAATTTGGTATAAGTCACTGTAACAATGTGGCTGAAAATCCATTGCGAAGAATCAAAAAAATTACAAAAACATCAAGATGGTAAATAAAACGAAAGTTCTCGTAAAACCTCTCCGAAGTCACTGGCACTTTACCAAAATAACAAGGAAAAACTATTATTTTGGTGTAAGCCGCAGACTAATTGACAACAATGAACTTTACAAATTGGCCAACATTCCGTCACTGCCTGACTATTTATCGTATAAAAAAAATAACAAAACAAAAGAACATCAAAATAGTTAACCGAAAGTTACAATATAACCACTGAACACTGGCACTCAAATTCCGAACACAACTTGAGCGTTGACGAAAAAAAATAAATCTCTTTTGCGTCGAACATTAAAAAAAACAAAGACTTCGCGAATGAATCGTGCGCGCGCGCACTTGCCGCGAGCCCGCCAAAACCACAACTGACCGGGGTGCCGGGTCGTCTGCCCGCCGTCGGGTCAATGCCGAGAGCCGATACCAGTTCTAGAGAAAATAAATGGAAAAGCAACGCTCCAACATCCCGGTGAATTGTGAAACGCCAGGGTTTCGTAGGGATGCGGTTTTTATGTACCAGTTAATGTTGGTTCGACATCGATTTCCTAAGAAACGCGATAGGGTACGTATTTTGATTTATAGACAGCCCAATTGGCTAACTATGTTATTTGATACCAATTCATAATTGAACCTTTAGTAACATGTAACTTAATTGAACTTCCACTGCAGTTGCAAATAAAATTTAATGATATAATTACTTCATATTGTATGACCTTATAAATATTATCAAACAATATCAATTGAATTCAAATATTGGTTCTAGCTAGATAACCAAGAAAAAATTATAATTGGTTTAACAACATAATAATTTCAGCAATTTATTTAATTCGTTTATATCCTAATAAAAAAAGTATTTGCAAAAAATAATACATACGGAAGGTTTCATTTACATTGGCAGGTAGGTCATTGCCGGCCGTAATGAATTGTAAATAGCAGTTTCTTAAAACTGTGTTAAATATAATAATATGCAACACATGAGTAACTGCATCCGGTAGATGTGGAAACAAGAAGGTTAAAACGGTTCAAATGTTTCATTGGTCAATGCGTAAACAGTAAACAAACCATTTTCCTTCAATGCGGTAAGCCATAGCGGAAAATTATACTAAAGTTGCCTTATATAACTGAAGAATGCTGTAGTTACATTGTTGATTATTGTTATAGAAACGTTATACGGTACACAAGGTCAGTACACTGCAAGTAATAACTTGCCAGCCCCTTGAAATGTGAATGCAAACGGTAAACTTAATGGTAAATTAAGTTATTTGGTTTCGGATAATGTTTATTACACAGAACCGTACAGAACATGTAACTGATACGGTAACAGGTTTATGTGAATAAGTGATAATATTTTCGAATAGAGTGTTAAACATTTCATTATATTACACAAACATCACTAAGAATATAATAGCTTGGATTAAAGATATGTAGCATTCTCCTACGCAAATCGGCGGTATCATGACATAATCAATGTAACAGTCGCGCCTCCAAATAGTTGTTATGCAAATCACATTTCGCATAATGTCATTGATCTTGATCTTATCATCGTTGGTACGATATTTGTATTTCATAGATGGCTTATCTTGGCACACTCCTCATTAACCGCCATTTGCAAAGTCAAGTAACTTATAATTTTAATGAAAATCCTAATATAGCGTGTCAAACATTTTCTTTATTTATGTATAACTAGCTTTCCGCCCATGACTTCGTCCGAGTAGAGACAATACTTCCATATAGCGCAGTCGGTTAAAAAGTAGCCTATAACCTTTTCTAGGCTCTGGACTATATCTGTACCAAATTTCATTTAAATCGGTCCAGTACTCTATGCGTGAAAGAGTAACAGACAGACAGACAGACAGACGGAGTGACGGAGTAAGGATTATACAATTTGATTGTGTTTGAGCCTAACTTAGCTATCGAATAAAAATTGTGTTCATCTCAAATAAGTGACTGGCAGATAAAATCAGATTTTAAAAATATTACACCTAAATCCACACATTATATCTTTCTTTGCAAGACATAGTCACAAAACACTCGCTTACTACTTCTATTTAGTCTAGGACTTTGATACTCCAGGGATATTTCGGTTAACACGCTTCGCAGTGGCCAAAATGTATTAATAACTCAGCATCCATCGCCAGACATTATGTGGGCCACTGTCATAACAGGGCACCGAGCGCATCTTAAATGACGGCCATTATAATTATAACTATGAAATAGTATCAGGTGCGAAATAGAAAAGCGAGCTTATATTCGTATAAAGAGCTTGGCCGAAGACCATCTTTAGTTGGTGTCATTACAGTGTAACCTTAATATAACGAGACGCAATATAACGAATATCTCGATTTAACGTTTTTTTCAAAATCCCCTAGAACTATCCATAAAAGCTAATATAAAATATACCTTTACATTACGAACATATTTATCAAAACCCTTTTTATAACGAATTTTAAACATTGCAGAAAATAAATGGAAAATATTATTGATCTCTTTTTAACGAATTTTTCTACCGAAAACCTTTACATAACGTATCCTATCAATTATTCCCACTTAGATGTACAATAGTAATTCATGTCGTGGCAGGTTCAGACACGTTGAATTCTTCGTAAGGCGGTTATTGTCATTTGATGCTCAGTAAAGTAAACCCTACTGTTTATAACGGTTGTTAGTTTTAAAGTTGCAATGGCTGATAAATTTTTTACCTTGTTAAAACGAATCGAAGTCCAATTTAACCTCTATATAACAAACCTCATTGTAACAAATTATGCGGTATAACGAATATTTTGTAATCCCCTTGAGTTTCGTTATATTGAGGTTGCACTGTATATTGATGCCAAGTTTTAATCAGAACCAATTATAACACCGGTCAGTACTGATTGATTGCAATGATCCCATACATAACATTGATTAATTCAGTTATTCAAATGACTCATACTTTGTACTATGTATTTTAGACGACTAACCGGTTTTCCTAACCACAAAATATGAAAAAAAAATTGTAATTTAATATTTTAACTCAACATTAAATATGTAGGTGGTGTTCGACTAACTTGTATAGTGATAACTCAGGTTGTGTAGTGGTAGTGATTACTCAGGCCAGTAAATTTCAAAAGATATTGCAGTAAATACTCTTATACTAACCACAACATTAAATAAAACAAGTCGACATAGAAACTGCACCTTCCACATAAATGTCAAATGTGTAAAGCAAAAGGTTTGAATGAGTCAGTTCAGGCTTACATACCGACCACTTATAAATATGCAAGTGGAAATATTTGTATGAATATTTTCTAGTTCAAGCAACAATTTTCAAAATTGTTTGTTTATATGATTTTAGTTTTAAAATGTAGTGTCAATACTGGCCGTTGATATTTTTCTTTTCAGTACATCTGATTGGCATTACCGTAATCCTAGGCAGAATGAGTCTTGCGCAGTTGCCTTTTCTTCCGATTTCGGCCGCCATTACGGAAAATTTGATAAATATCACTGCGATGAAATTATAAACTGTACCTAATGCAGTGCAAAGCTAACGCTAAGTGCATCTTCGAGTGCAAGCTAAGCGGTTTGGGCGAATGCGTTCGTACCTGTTGCATATCTGAGTGCAGGCCGTAAGACCGCAAGATGTATTGATATGCGAAACGCTTGAATCAATTATCATATTCACTCCATATATTCATCCGTACACATTTTCTCATCACACTCTAGGACTTTACATATATGTAAAGTCAGGGGATCAAGGAGGAGAGATCTCACAGGATCACATTTAGTCAGTGGAGCGCTAATGTCAAATATTACAACACTAGCTGTGCCAGCGACTTCGTTCGCGTTTTCCCCGTTTTTTACACATTTTCCATTGTATCTTTGCTCCTATTGGTCGCAGCGTGATGTTATATAGCCTAAAGCCTTCCTCGATAAATGGTCTATACAACGCAAAAAGATTTTTTCAAATCGAACCAGTAGTTCCTGAGATTAGCGCGTTCAAACAAACAAACAAACAATCAAACAAACAAACAAACTCTTCAGCTTTATAATATTAGTATAGAAGTATAGATTGGTGATCTTATGTTAATCACGACATAGGCTAGGACAAAGTCGCATTCCCTTAATCCCTATGTATGATTACTTTAAAACTACGCAAAGTATTTTGATGCTGTTTTAATAGATAGAAGGATTTGAGAGGAAGGGTTTTATGTATATTTCACCCGAAGTGAAGGGCGAGTCATTAGTTATGTATGTGATCCATCTAAGGTTCAAATATGCGTTAAATCAGGTAGGTATGTTTTGTTCTTTTATTTATACAAACATTTCCACACACGGTCATCTGACCCCAAACTAAGCAGAGCTTGTACTATGGGCGTCAGAGACTGATATACATACATATATATTTTTAAATACATACTTAAATACATAATCACACCCAGACACGGAACAAACACCGATGTTCATCACACAAATATTTGTCCCGAGTGGAAATCGAACCCACGACTCTTGGAACCGCCAGCCAGAGTCACTAACCACTGTTCCACCGAGACAGTCTAACTGTACTGAGCTTGTAAAACTCCATAAAAGTCCACGGCAATGGCATACAAGTATCTAAATTACGAGTAATTTAGCCCTACCAATTATATTTTTAAATACAAAGAAAACTTGACCATGATCTGGCATTTAGGAAGCCAGCTAATTATATCCGACCAATTGGCTGACCTTTGCAACCTTATATCGGAAACAGACCATTTTTGGAACATAGTCCAACTATACGAGTATAAGATTATCCTTCTGTGATTAATTCTTTTCCTGTACTCCTAACCAAATTTTGTATTAGGCTTTATGTGGTTAATAATGATGTTGATGTAGGCTTTCGGGCTGATGTGACACATGCTGAGGCCAGTACCTCTTTGACCACGTCTTATAGTCCTTGTCATTGTGTGATATTTTTTTTGTGAGATTGTGAGAGTTGAAGTTTTTTGTCTTGTGTATCATTGTAACTTTTTATGTCTATGTCGTGGAAAATAAACATTATTCTTTCTTTCTTTCTTATTTCTTCATGAAGCGTAGTTCTTCCTCTAGGTATGTCTACATAAATCCTTTTAAACCTAACTTTTCCATTCCTTACCTTTAGATGCTTAAATTTTATAATCTATGTAGATCATCCAGTATTTAGGAATCATTAGTGATATTGGTTAGCTATGTACATATTTTGAGAATTAAATAATTTCTAATAAGGTATCATTATTATAGGCGTTTGCAACTGTCAATCTACAGATACAGAATACTAAGTGAATTCAATTTCAATTCATGTCGTGTATGTCCCGATGCGTAGTAATATTACACTCACGTACCTACATAATCATATTTTAGTATGAACATTCGAATTTGCATTTGCAATGTAGTATATACTAAAAATATTATTTAAATGACAACGAAATGTTTTTTTTTTTATTTAGGGTCAAGAAACTACTATCACACGCTATGTATGTACAAACTTAGCATTAAAACGACTCATTCTATATTTATTTCGTGAAAAACCTTACATGTATGTAACAGTAGAAGACCGTCGGGGGAAACTGTGTTTCTAAGAACCTAGAAGGTTAAACCAAGAAGGATAGGCAATGCGTATAGACTCCTTGGGACGAATAAACGAATACATAAATATAGGATTACCACCAGTGTTTTTAAAACCGTATTAACATTCCCTAATCCTCGAAACAATCTGAATGGCTTGGTTGAACAGTGGTAGGTGAGTGTCCCAGATTCACTACCTACGGTTCCAAGAGTCGTGGGTTCGATTCCCACTTGGGACAAATATTTGTGTAACGAACATTGGTGTTCGTTCCGTGTCTGGGTGTGTTTTTAAATATACATATTAAAGTATATTTGTGTATCTGCTGTTCGTTCTGATATCTGTCACACAAGTGCTTAAGCTACTTACCACGGAAAAAGATAAATTAATGCGATTTTATACTGCAATTTTATTTGTTACACAACATCACCGTGTGACAAAAAAAAATCGCAGTATTTTCAGCTTGCTAAGGCCAACCGCGCCTTTCTACGATATTATTTCAAGAAGTATCGAAAGTATATCGATTGTATCATCACTCAGAACAGGTTTAGCTTGGTAATGCAACACCGACCACTCGTTGCGTTCCTTTTGCATCCCGCGGGATCGGCGAAGGCGCAACACTGCACTTCGAATTGCAACTATACCAACTATGCGTGCGTACGTAGGTACGTCTATCGGTCTGCAATCCATACGCGTGGGTAGAAATCAATGGTATAAAGTATAGATTGTTACCTTTATAGTAATTTGCGTTATAAATTGTGCCGTGTGTGTGTATTTTGGCACTTTACTAACATGTGAAACAAAAGATTCGAAAAGAAAGCAAATGAAGAGATATATTGCAAAGTGCCCAAATTGGGGATTTATTCCTTTCTAATAGTAGAAACCAATAGCAAAGTTTTTTTGTAGTCTTTATTCGTATGCATAAAACCGACGGAATAATGTGGAAATTAGAACACCTTTGTGACGCATAGACCGCGAGCTTATTCTAACTATCCTAACTAATATTATAAATGCGAAAGTAACTGTCTGTCTATCTGTCTGTTTGTCTGTTACGCTTTCACGCATAGAGTACTGAACCGATTTAAATGAAATTTGGTGCACCAAATTTCATTTGCAATAGTCCAGAGCCTGAGAAAGGACATAGGCTACTTTTTAACCGACTGCGCTATAAAGAAGTAATGTTTTACCCGTTAACTCTCTCTAACGCGGACGAAGTCGCGGGCGGAAAGCTAATATATATGCCGATTGTATATTATAATCGTAATAGCATTTGGTAGTAATACATAATACATATTGAAAGTAGGTGCCCGCTCCAGTTAAGCAATTTCTCACAAGATCATAAAATTGTAACATCTCTGATCGTCTAAAAAGGCTATACTATTTCAAATGAGAATATTCAACGATGAGGTGAGCATTACTTTTCTGCACTTAAATAATAAATAAATAACTAACTATGGGATAAGCTTAAGTCGTTAAAATAGAAATGTTACATAAATATTCCGAAGCCTGTAAATGCCGGGAAATAAGGTATTTATGGAATTGTTTTGATCAGATGGAACTTGTTAACTTTTGTAATAAAAGATAACTACATATAGCAATAGATATTGTCTGAGTGGGAATGTATTTATGTATATTAAAAAATCTATGTTTGGATATCTGTTTCTGTCACCCATAGTACAAAGTCTGCTTAGTTTTGAGTCAGTTGCCTGTGTGGTGTTATCCCAAAATACGTTTTATTATTTATTTAGATATAGTACATATATAGGTGACATAACTAATCAATGCAACACACACATAGGTACAAAGCTAGCAAAAAAAAATTACCAACCGACAACAAGACCGTCATACCGCGGTATTCCCGTGGTCATACAGTGCTAACAAGACAAACGCACAGAGAAGCACGAATTATGCAAATAACTGCGCGTGCGCTTGCAACCTCGCGCTTCGGAAGTACCGTGACACCAGGAGACATGACCTCACGCCGCTTAAGGCTCTACGTGGTAGAGCCTTATTAGGGCAGGCTGTTACTCTGTCGGCCTAGAATGCGTGGCTCGTATGTAAAGCGGCAATTGATGGGAGCTATGCTTGTCACTTATACTGCGACGTCTTGGGTAGTGGAGACTATTTTCCTAAGATGGCTTGAGTAAAGATCTTTGGACACAATCTTTGCTCATAATCGCAGCTATGGGTTCATTCATCATCATCATCAGCCCATACACGTTCCCACTGCTGGGCCACGGGCCTACACTAAATTAGGGCGATAAGGCCGTCAATACGGGGTATTTATCTGGTGTTTCTTATTAATCATCTAAGTATATTTAAGCAATGATATTTGAATAGTATAAAGTGATACTACTAAATTCTAAATAGTTTGTATTTGAGTTCAGATATCTTTGATTTTAACCCCGAACTAAAAGTAGCCTGGTCTTTATATGGATAAGTTCTGTGAACAGTTCCCTAATCAAATACCATTTTAATTATATGTATATGTTACGGTCAATGTGAACAATCGGTAATTATCTATAATCACCGGTAAATATAGATAATTCCCGACGCACATGGTAAATGTAGTGAATTATTCAAATTTACCGGTAATTATATAAAACTCCCGCTAGACTGTGGTAAATGTTGACGTTGCTGACAAATATCACAAGTACTCTGCAATTCCAAATATAACAAATCTCAAATCTCATAAATATATTGACGAGAAAGAATTTTAAGAGTTCCACTGAAAATTCCCTGCCAATTTGCTAATTTTATTTAACTTTATTTTTATAAGATAATATTTTTTTTAAAAACCAAACATGTAGTTTGGTTTCTAGATAGTTGACTGGTTTATTTTATAACAAGCTGTGCCCGTGACTTCGTTCGCGTGGACTACAGGATTTTACATACAAAAGTTTTTTCCCAGTAACTCCCGATCCCTTACGAATTTTGCAATATCGCGTCGCAAGTAAGCTTTAAGTCTATTAGGGTACCTGCATGCCAAATTTCAATCATCTATCTTACGCGGTTTAAATGTTTTCAGAAAAGTTATTTATAAATACATATTTAACTACATAATCACACCTAGACACGGAACAAACACCGATATTCACCACACAAATATTTGTCCCGAGTGGGAATCGAACCCACGACTCTTGGAATCGCCAGCCCGGGTTACTAACAAAACTATTGTTTCACCGAGCGAGTCAAGTCAGTTTTATTTTATTATTTGCCACATTTACACAAAGGGTATGGTAATTTTATATAATATCCGGTAAATGTGATTATTTCGATAGTTTTCACCACCTTTACCACGAACACTAGTAATTATGCATAGTTACCGGTAATTATACATAATAACCGCTCTATCCACTTTTACCGTAACATATATTTTGCCTACAGAATTTCCTTATCAATTAAATTTATTATCATCACTTACGTTGGTACTATTCCATTTATTCATAAACGTCCGTACGATTCCACTTCATAAATGCATATGTTTATGATGTTGTATCAAATAAACGTCAATTATTGCGATAGGTGTACAATTTTGTAATTAATTAACACTTGTTGCGGTTGATGCTTTATTTTAGTACCTAGCTGTAATGAAAATAAATTATAATAGAAACTAATTAGTTAGCACTAAAATTGATACGACAACTCAATAGGACAGTTATTTTTGTCAAAGTCAAGACAGAGTAATCGTAACGTTAGTTTGAAAAACTGTAAAGAATAACATTGTGGAATTAAGTAATAAGGTACGCAGGCGAATCCACAAGCGGGTATAATAAAAAGAACTTTTAAGCTAACGTTTTAGCTACACAATTAGCCTATAATCTGATTTTTCCCAGACCCAGAGTATATATTTTTAGGCAAAACAAGTTCAACAGCAAGCATCATTCGGTTCCGTACCAAAAGGTAACACGAATATAAGTTAGTTACAGCCGAGCGCCGCCCGTGGCGCCACCAATGCGTTTAATTTCCGACCGCAAACAGAGATGGCGCTGGTGGCAAATTTAATAAAAGCTCCGAGCGAGGAGAAATTCAATCAATTACGCGATTTTGCACCAACAAAATCATATTTTGATCCTATCCAGAAATATACATTTAAACACAAAATTTCCAACGAATGAGGATCGACATAGATTCTTTTAATGAATAAACTTGTACACTTTTGAAAAAAAAAATACTGATATTTAAACTATGTCTAGATAAAATAGGGAATATGACAATGAACCTGAAGGCCAAAACTTAACCCGGCGAAAGGTCATGGGGTTCGACTTTTCTGGCTTAAAATAGCGTGTCATTTGACTAAAAATAGCTTGAACTTTGGGAATGCCTTTACCTTGCTTAGGGTAAGTTATTGGTCCCCGGAACGACCTGGGACGAAAGGTTGCATGGAATCGTAATGGATATATTAGTAGTATGCCTTTATGGTGAATATTAGCAGCAAACCAAAGGACAAATGCACAGTAAAACATTCAAATTTCAGAATAACTAAAAATTTATGAAACAGAACAGCTATTAAATGAATAAGTAGGTATGTTACATTTGTCGTAAATAAGTGACCTCCGCAATTTAAAACAAGGATGTATAAATCCAAACTATTACCATACATTGGCAAATTTAAAGGCACTAGTAAACTAATCCCAGAAAGCACACGACAATTATTTTCCGCCATAACATGATCAAATTGTAATTTTCTGTAATTTCTGGGTCGAAGCTCGCGTCGTGGCATCTAAGTAATTTCCGCCAAATCACAAGGGTACAGAACCAAACAAATTCAGCTCATATTGCCCCAACATTTCTCGGGAGCAACTAAGTGGAAAATATGACCGAAGCGACACGGGTGGAATGCCCTTAGCGAAATTGAAGAAAACTTCGGAATCATTTGGGAGAAATATTTGAACCTGACATAATATGTTAGGACAGACAGTCAATTCAATACCTATAAAATAAAGAGTTGGTTAAAATGTTTCAGTTTTAACTTTTTAAGATCAAAGAAGAAGATATTGGTTTTGGAGGACATTGATCCTGGTAGCATAACATTAGGAAAACATTTTATCCCGTGCATACAGACGCATAATTTATAGTTTTTAGACAATTTCAACTTATATGACTTATGCATGACCGTAATGCACAACACCTAATGGCTGTCATCAATCAACATTATACAACGTACGTACATTAACCAAACCAAATCAATCAAGTCAATCTATACTTAGTTGTAAGCGCAATAAAGGGTTAATGAGGTCAACGTTTGCTTGACACCAAACCGGACCATGACCTGCAAACATTGTAGCCAGTTTTGCAAACTTTGGAGTCCTGCAAGAGAGCAATCAGTCACCCTTATTTTCATACAGTATATGAACTAGAATAGGAAAATCTGACTGCTACGGCATGTGAATGGTCGCAAAACCAATTTTGAACGGAATAGCACGCGAAATCGTTGTCAAATTTACGGAGCCAACATGAGGTGCGGTGGTGTAATTACGTTTTACAACCCGTGTTTGCGTGAGGCTAATAGTCTTTAACAGCCATCACGTGAATTTAATGTGTGCAGCAATAGCAGTTGTGATTTTTGTCCCACATTCATAACGAGTAATAATATAAAAACTAAAAGATGATTTAAAAAATATTTCCCTATATAATCTCAAATCATATTTACAACGATTTGAAGACTGAGCGTCGAATACAAAGCAGTTTTTAGTGCTAATAAAAAGGAAACACGTCTACTAAATTTTACCTTAATCACGAACAATCGATCGCTTATGCCTTCATAAATTAAGTTATTGGTGTGTGTCACGATATTTTCATTAACTTAATCTATGTGTCCTTGACAGATAACAGAGAGGTGTGGTTGTTTATAAGCTTCCGGATTTTTGTACTTTATGTTTTCGTTACAAAGTCTTCATTCTTTACCAGGGCCAACTAAATATAATCACTTCGTGACTTGCCAGAGTTTTGCTTGATATTAAACTTGGAACTCTCTTGTTCTGACAGTGCAATCACAGCTACAATGATTATATATTTTTAAAATGTCTATACCAATAGTTGTATTTTCCTTAATATTAAAACATCATGCTCATTATTTTACTTACAATATGTTAAACTTTTCCTGTTGATATTTGCCATCTGTTTCAAACTTTAGCTCTATTTAACGTTTATAAACAAAGTATCGGATTATTTATAGACATGCCAGAGGAAACATTTTGCAAACGTAAAGGCGTGCCCTTACTTAGCGTTTATTAAGCTAATTGGGCATAACGCGGAAATGTCGTGTTTCGCACAATCAACACGCAACATTTAGCTGGACATCTCTAGAGTTTAATTGATATACCTATCCAGTATCCAGTTCATACTTTGTAGCATGCAGAAAGATACTTTCACCGACGAAATATATTCAGTATTTTGACCAATCAAAACATCTGGTACTTACAATTTGCGGTCTAGGTTTTTCAGTGACTCAAATTTCGTGATTAAACTTAAGAAAGTTTTTGGATTTCCCTTGTATTATCATTGCTTTAGTTTCCCCGACTGCACAGAGCTCTTTGCCAAAACTTGACAGAATGGAATGGCTTTTAGACTATTTTTTTCATCATGATGTAACAACCCAGCTTCGCAGAGATACCCCCGGCTGGGACAAGAACCAGTGACCTTGACAACTAAGCTATTGATTGGTTGTTTATTTGAGCCCGATATTACTTTTGGCAAGCTCCCCTACTACGTTATTAAGGTTCACATGATGTCATGATATTTTAGTGCCTATTCCGATATATTTTCTAGGTCTTTTTATATATAAGAGGAGTACTTTCAGCATATGTTAGGAGTTGTTTTCAGCTTTCAGACAGCTGAACCACAAGATAGATGATTCGATAAAATTAGACAACTGGTTCAACAAACATACATGTTTCTTCCCCTAAGTGAAGTATCATACTAGTACTACTTATATAGAGGTGTGTATAGTATAAAATTTACAAACTACGCAATACACAGAGAGAATAGTGAATCGCCCTCAACGCAGACCTAAACCAAGTAGAAGTGCCTGACGCAGTGACGACAAAGCCACTCTCAAGCAAGTGCTCAAGCTAGTAATAAGCTCACTCGCCCAAGTCTGGCTTGGAAGCGAGCAAGGTCGAGGCAGTGAGGGCCCTCAGCATTCGAGGCTTCTGCGGAGAGCTTTGACGCTTTAGATTACACAATGGTCTCGTGTCGTGCGGAATTTGAGTACGATTTTGGTTTCAATTCCGAGAGAATCAAATCGGGGGCGAAATCGTATTCGAGAAATATAATCATGGTAGCGTTTGTTGTTGTTAACTTAATGTTTTAGATGGCACGTGTATGAGGTTGTATTTCGTGGAATTTTATATATGAATTGGGTTTGAATTCCAAGAGGCGGTTCTAGCAAGTATAATAATCGTTATTACTCACTATATGGTATACTCACTGTAGCTTGTAAAAGTATTTGACACACTTTTAAATTTTTTTTATTATACAACTACCCACAAAAGTGTTAGAACTGTAAATTAACTTTCAACCAGGAGCCGAACGCACATAATGTATCATACACATCCTAAATTATCTACAGTCAACAGATGGTAGACACTTTGTACGTTGCTTGTGTCATGGGTATAGGTATGTTACGCCTAACTCGCTTTTAACTGTAGATTGAGCTTCAGTACTACTTGAAAAGCTAACTTAATAAAAAGTGTAATGTGTACTCACATTGATTCTGTTTTTGGCGCGCTCGATGGCCTTCGAGTCCTCTCTGTCAGGGCTGAGCCGGCAAAGTCTGGCGCGCCAGTCATTGGCACCTGCCGCCTGGAGGGCTGCTAGCCTGAAACAAACATAACAGAGTCATCAGAAAACGTTTTGATGTGAAGAGTCGAGTGTTTTGAAATTTGATTTTCACTGCACGCACAGGACGCGCAGTGTGAACAAACTAAAGCATTTGTACCGTGTGGCGCGTTTGTTCTACCAGCTTTAATGCGAAGGAAAACATCGTGAAGAAACTTTCCAAGGTTTTTAAGGCTGATTTTAGAGTCGCGCTGACTGACACTGAAAGACCAGTATGCATAGAGATATAGGGACCGTTTTTAAGTAACGGCGTAAACTGCCGCCCGATACTGAAATCTAGGCGCCGAAGATCAGTGCGACTCTAAAATAAGCCTTAGGTTGTAGGCAGTCGACCACTTGCCCAGTGTGGGTTGCCATAGCCTAATCGGCCTAGTTTAAGGGGGGATAACAAAAACATTTTAACCAATTTTATCAGAATAAAAATGCATATTTTGTAACATAAACTTAATTTTAAAAAAAGATCGGTTCATTTAATGAAGAAAAAGCAAAAAGGGAAATTCGGATTTATTACACTTTTCAGAATTACTGGACCTTGTGAAACCCAGCGACTAAGTTTGTTAATTAAGCTTTCGTAATAGCGTTAGCTCCAACGACCCTTGCTGAAAATCGTAATCAGGTTAGCTAGCTCTCAGTTAGACTGATTGTGCTAACTTTTAGGAACTAACTCACAAAAGGGAAGATACTTTTTAGTTAGTCTGCCGCGTAGTGAGGCGTAAATACACCGCGAAATTTTAGTGATTGTTTTCCCGCAGAAAAATGATTCTATCTTAGTAGTAGTACAATAGATTTGTGCAGATTTTTTATTATTATAATCAATAAATACCGGTTTTATGAAAAGGATAAAGGAACTTTACGAAAAGCACGCCCGAGCTGCTTTATTACTTAGGGCGTAGATCTCGCATCCTTACAAGGTAACCTGTACATGGTATTTTTATCAAACAGATATTTCGACAATGCGTTGTAAAGATAAAATACAATAAATATATAGGTAGATACATATATCATAAAATAAACGCAAAATATTTTAGTAAAAACATTGTGTAATGAAAATTTTACTCTATGATATAAATTAGTTACTTAAATCCAAATTTCCTATGAATAAGTCGTCCTATTTTAATCATCTCTATTGGGAACAACTCTTCATAAAGACATCAAACAGTCCGACCGACTTCTAAACCATAAAATAAGTGAACAAAGGCTCTCATCTGACTATAATTTAATTCAAACACAATCTAGGACTATCCTTTCAATAACGGCACAATAGACACTGTGTGGACGGCCTCATCTATCAAGGAAGCGTTTCACAATGGGATGGGGAACCGGTGATAAGCCCCGATTCATAGAAACGCTATGAAGCATATTTTATTGCTATATGTTTGCGGCAGTTCACCACAAGTAAGAGATATAAATATTTTTTTTATGTATGTGCATGAATATTCAAAATTCTTTAATATTACTTTCTAGTATTCTCAATCTTATTAAGACTTTTATCTTAGACTATTAGAAAAATGGACTAGTTGATGATAGTATATATTTAATTAATCAAGTATTACATACAAGTACTACATAAGTTATTTGATGCCTAAGACGATTTGAATGTAACAGGTGACCCCAAACTAGGCTTAGCCTGTGTGCATGGCTGTTTTATGTATACCTTAACAACATGTAATAAAAGAGAGGAACAATTATTTATCAACTAACAAATAAATTAATAATAAAACTTCAACTTATGTAAGATATTGGACTTTCCCAAAGAAAAAAGCTTAAAAGCCCGCGTTCAGAATTACAACAATGAATGCTTGTACACTAATCGATATCGCATTGGAATGTCATTATGCTAATTGCGTAGGAACATCAGGTACAAAAGGGTAAAAGATAAGAAAGGATTATTTACGAAGACTAACAGGAATCGTAGAGTGTAATTCCCAGAACTGATAGTTGGTACCTACTCAAAACACCTAAAAAGTGGGACAATTCAAATTAGCACATTTTATCGGTTCGACAGTACTCTTGTTATTGTACGCTTAAATATTCGTAATAAATCCAGTCGTATGTCATTATAATATAGTAAACAAATTGTTTTCCTTGTCATGCACATTTATAACAATGTATGTAGCCTATAGGATCAGTTGATGTTGATCATGGCGCTTGCAAAAGTGCCGAAATATTAGGAACTCGTCTCGAAAACGATACTTGTACTGTACTTTTTAACTGATTACGATGATGTCTTGGAGTAGCCTTGTCATCATCACCGGACTTGCGGTGGAGCGGATGGCTCTCACCCCTAATCATATTATTTATTTATTTGAAAAGGTACTTATTACAGTGCACAAGTGTGCGCGCAATCACAAGTGCACTCTCTATTTCTTTACTCTCACGATTCTGTGAGACGGCAATCCGATATGACCGATGAGAGCCAACTTCCTAACTCTGGGGGCTGAGTAATTTCATTACAAAAAAATTTGTGTGAACAAATTTTGCCCCACCCCGGACTTGAACCGGGGACCTCTCCTTCCAGTTCTTTCCAGTCCTTACGCAGCTTTTAATACCAATAGACCAACAGTTAGTGTATGTATATTTACCTTTCGGCGATAGTGCCCCCTCGATGCGGCATCTCGGCGTGGGTCGCACTGCGCTGCACCCCGCCGCCCGCCCTGCAAGCAAACAGACGGACAAACGTTAGCATATACATACTATAGGTCACAACATGGCGGGCAGTATGAATTAAGAAGCTTAGCCTATAAGATAAGTATCAATAGAGGCCAAAAACAGTTAATATTTCTTTCGGTTTTATGATCAGAGGGCCTACCATGAGTTGGCTATCGTAAACTTACGTACGTTAAAAACCTATCGAGTTGTTTTTTTCATATGGCCGATTGTAGTGAATAAACTCAAAAACTACTGGACGGCTGATTGCAATAATTTTCATACACCATTATGTAGCTGCGATCATTCAGAAGTAACACTCAGGCGGGTGAAACCCACGTGATTACTATTACTATTATAGTACAAATACATACTAAATCTTATATGTACGTACATCTATCTAACTAAAGACTTGTACGTTTATATTATTAGGCAGGTATCTCACATTCTTAAGCTCTACCAACCGTAGTAAATGTTTCAATAGAGAGATACAAAATTACCACACTACAACCAATCCGAGAAATGTCTCAAGAATGGGAAACGAAAAACAATCTTATGACCTATACCATTATGATTAAAATACCACATTAACACATTCAGCAATCTGACAACTCTTATCAGCAAAGTTGTGTTGATATGGGATTATTCCAATTATGTTATCGTGTTAGTTTTACATCCCGACTGTTTGGGCTTTTATCAACTGTTTGACAACAAACACTAAGTTTAAGTTGAAAGAGTGTAAAGTCCGAGAAAGAAAAGAGAGAAAGGGATTTATTATAACCATTTATGCCACCACATAATGTATAACACAAAAAAACATTATATATAATTCTAATGCTATATAAGTAATTAGAAGGAATAAAAAAATTAAATTGAATGTATATTGATTTTTTATTTTAGCCTCTTCTTCCCATTGCTGGGCAAAGGTCTCCCCCAATTTAAATACAATATCGTATATATTAATATTATGCCCAGACAATAACATGGGACTAATTTTATCGTTATATGCACTGACAAGGCATTTTTATAAACGAACAAATAAAATAAGTAAGTTTAATAAATGATGTTCTTGGATTTTGAGTTTCAATCTGTATAATAAACATTATTGCATCAGTTTGCCTGAGTAAACTTAATTCAAATGTATATGAGAGGTGATCTAAATAAGCCAGATGATTAAATTTCTAAGAAACGTATCTCATTTAACATGTTTACCTGGGCTGCTCGAATTGCTCCTTAATCGACTTAAAGTTGAAGAGTCTATCTTGCATAGATCTCACCGACAACATTTTGCACAAATTCTATTTCTACTCGTACAAGATACTACAATTCAACACTACACTTATTATACAAGAAGTTGTCACTACTACAACACTAAATATATAGCAAATTTGTTCTTCTCCCTATACTGCACTGAAAATAAATCTCCGCGTGTTAAAAACAAGGAAAATATTAAAATTTTATGTCAACAGTAGTCCTTGCCGTTCTGGCACCGAAGCAGGACTGACAGTGACAGGGCAAGTGTCATAGATTCGATCCCGGGTGCGTTCAACCGATATATGGACAGAACTATTTCGTACTAATTAATTTATATTATCTACGGGCCTGTTATCCTGTACATAAATATACCAAAGCCGCTCTAAGTTGGCCGATTTGCTACATGTCAGACTGACTGCACTAGTCTTTGAGTATAAAGCCACTGGAGATGCCTTACACGGGCGACCCCCTCCGGCAAAGTACATTGGTCAACTGTTCAAACATGTTTAATAAAACTACTTGTCGCTGCACCACCGCCATTTTGCATTGATCCCTGTCGCGTGACGTTACTCTTGAAAAATGGTTAGTTGTGCAGTATTCTCATGTAAAAGGCGATCGAGAGCTCAAATTCGCAACAAGAGCGCGTTTAGTATCATATCTAAGTGTTTTTATTAACTTTTAAACGTGTATTTAAGAAGAATTGCCATTTAAATAAAAGTCGTTGCGATACGTAAACGACAGAAAAAAATAAACAAGAATACAGTGGTACGGGGGCTAGTGATGTCACAAAGTCAAAAAAGCGACTCGACATTTGAATGAATCATTCACTCCCTGCAGTTAGTTGTATAATCCGTTTTTTACTTTAATTTTGAATAAAATAAAAGGTCTAAACATATGTTATATTTAAATCTTGTAAGATGAATTAGAAAAATTACTTTTCTTTCCTCTGGTCATACGATATTGAAATTTAGTCTGAAAATGAAAAGAAATTCTGTGACTCCCTTAGAGATATTTTTAAAGACATAGATATTTTAACCGTATCCTCTCAGTACATTTTGGACTGTATCTTATATGTTTACAAGAACATACAATCATTTAATATCGGATCCTCACCATTTTAACACCAGTAATAAACATAAGTTTGCCGTTTCAAGGCTCAGGCTTCAAAAGACTGGAAAGTCGTTCTTGGGTTTAAGCACAAAATTGTATAATAAGATCCCACAAAATGTTATTGAATTACAATAATCAGTACAAGATAGTTCAGTTCATTCACCAAACTGATTTTATTTTATTCTTTGTGTCATCACTATTTTTTTCGTATGTGTGTTGCGTAGTTACGTGAAAACTTTGTTTGTGTGCGTGTATTGTTTGAAGTGTTGAACATTTTTGTAGTGTGCGTTTATCGTTACAGCAAAATTTGTGTCTGTTGAGTTATTAATTTTTGGTGGTGTGCTGTACGTGTTTACCTCGCCCCCGCTAAAAGTGGCGAAAAAATTTGTTAGAAGCGTTGACGTTATGGCATCTCCAGTGGCTTTATACTCAAAGGCACTAGTGAGGGACAACGGTAAAATTGCCGAAGTATATAAGTAACAGTTATTTCCACTTTATAACCAAGCAAGGTCTAATTATAACAAATTTTTATTAAAAACATTAATTCACATCCAAAAGATTGAATTTAAGTTCCTTATTTATAAATATATTTATTTTTAAAATACAATACTTATTAAATCCTTCATCCTATTTTTTACCCGACTACGGCAAAGCAAAAGGAGGGTTATGATTTTGACAGGCTATGTATGTATGTATGTATGTATGTATGTATGTATGTTTGTATGTATGTATGTATGTTCATCTGTTTCCACATAACTTCTAAATTGCTTGTCAGAATTCGACAAATGACATATCATTAGAAGCGTCTTAATTGTCCGCTGGTTATAGGCTATATAGGGTTTCACAAAATCTAATGTGGCGCCCACTAGCGGACAAAACATACAGAGTAAAAAAATAAAGTTAAGATAAATACGCCGTGTTTGGTATCATTGGAAAGCGCTTTACTTGTACATTTTAAATATATATATATATATTACTAGCATTTGCATGTGACTTTACGTATATTCATGGACTGATTGCATATAGTTCACATCTTTTCGTTCATAGCTTCTTTACTACTTAACAGAATAAGACCACTGCAGTACCATTAGAAGGGCCTTGATATTCTGTTTTTAACACCAAAATAGTACAAATAATAAAAAGTTAAAAACTAAAACCCAACTACGACAAAAAACGACGCTGAAAAAGTATAAAACAAGACTTTTAGAACACTGAACTGAACAAAGTTGCTTATGTAGTTCCAAGTAAATGGACACAGTAGACTCTACCAAAATGCTTATGTTGAAAATTGACAATAATGTCATACAATACTATTTTGAAGTATGCAATATTTACTATGTAGAGATAAGTTTTCATGTTTGGAAAGGCGTAGTCACACGTTCCATACACAAGTACCTACCTACCGTAGCACTTTGACAACGTGTGACTGCGGTTTCCAAACATGAAAACTATCTCTACATAGTAAATATTGCATACTTCAAAATAATTGACCATGTTTGACATTATTGTCAATTTTCAACATAGCGCATTTTGTCTACTGTGTCCATTTACTACATGGCAACTTTGTTCAGTTCAGTGATTCCTAAAGTCTTGTTTTATACTTTTCAGCGTCATTTTTGTCGTAGTTGGGTTTAAATACCTGGTGAGTATTACCCACTACGTCACTATGAAAACGTGTCAAACGGCGTAACCTTGTAAAAGCGTAATACAGAGTGGAAATTTTACGTTTTTCTTTTTATAATTCAATTATTTTAGGTAATAAAGACAAATACTAGATAATTATACCGGAGCCGTTCTTAGAAGACTGATTTGACACTTTTTATTTTATATTTTGCATTTATCCTTGTTAAGAGGAACATATTTACGCGAATCATAAAGAACAACTTTTAAAAATAATACGTTATTTCAAAATTTCAAATGCACATAATTATCTAATTATTTGTCTTTTATTACCTAAAATAATTGAATTATAAAAAGAAAACGTAAAATTTCCACTCTGTATTACGCTTTTACAAGGTTAAGCCGTTTGACACGTTTTCATAGTGACGTAGTGGGTAATACTCACCAGGTATTTTTTTAAAATAGGATGAAGGATTTAATAAGTATTGTATTTTAAAAATAAATATATTTATAAATAAGGAACTTAAATTCAATCTTTTGGATGTGAATTAATGTTTTTAATAAAAATTTGTTATAATTAGACCTTGCTTGGTTATAAAGTGGAAATAACTGTTACTTATATACTTCGGCAATTTTACCGTTGTCCCTCACTAGTGCAGTCAGTCTGACATGTAGCAAATCGGCCAACTTAGAGCGGCTCTGGTATAATGGGTTTGTAGTAAACAAGAGCATAGTACAGAGGACAAACAACTTCACGCGTTATATTAATAGGTTGAGATATTATGTGAATGTATTTTTACTGTAGATGATTATAATAAAGAAGTTGAAAAAAATATTCAGGAGAAATATGTATTGCATTTGAAAATGTAGACTAGAAATAATAATTAAGTAATTTAAATTTGAGTTTCAAAACTTAAACAGATGAATTACAAAATATCACTAATATCTTTTTTTTTCAAGGACCACGTCTCCATATTAGCTAAATTACTTTTCAAAACAAACATGTCTTTCATTCAATTGGAGACGCTATTTTGATATGTTTAAACAAAAACGGCAATGTTGATATGTTTAAAAATACCCATCGTTTTATATGGCGACACGGCCCACATATCACAACTTAACTATTCAGCTCACAACCTACTGAACTCTGACTAACAACGATTGAGCGTATTCACAAATTAACATTTACTGATAATTCGAAAAATCCAACAGTCACAAAAGATAACAGTAGGTACAGTTAACTTCCGATTACCGTACAGTGAGCTGTACCGGAAAGAGCTGCTTTCTACTGATAAGAATTTTTGCGAAGCGTTTTGTGCAATGCCGGAAACAAAGGCAGTCAGTAATAATGCAGGCAAATGCAATATTACGACTGTAGGGCTGAGATACCAAAGAATGATGAATGCATTTATAAATTAAAGCAAATGCTGTTGATTTATTTTTATTATATGGCAGATGGTTTGGAGCAGGTCTATTTAGTATAGAGCGGATTTGTAGTTGAGCAACAGTCAATAAAGTTTATGAAGAGTGTTATAGTTTAAATATTTAAATAAATCCAACATGTCTTAAAAGTTAGCTAAATCGCTTAAGGTCAGACAGAATAAGAATACGAAACATAAAGACTAATATTTAGTGTAATAGAACGCGAAAGTCTAAAATCTTACGCATAGAGCACTGAACCGATTTAAACGAAATTTGGTACGGATATCGTCCAGAGCCTAGAAAAGGATATAGGCTACTTTTTAACCGACTGCGCTATAAAGAAGTAATGTTTTACCCGTTAAACATCTCTACGCGGACGGAGTTGCGGGCGGAAAGCTTGTAGATTATAAAGAAACATCGTGTCTAAACAAGAATGCGCTACATAAATGTCTATTCGCACCCAACCCTTTAGTAAATAAAAAAAACTACAAAAGGAAATATCACCACGGCGTTAGCGATAATAAATGATACAATGTTGGTCTCTAGGGAGAGATAGTGGCGCTAATTGTTTGTAAAGAGCGATAAAACTGCAATACAACCGTTTTATAAAGATAAAGCTTGATTTATTTGCCACTGCAACTAATGAGTTTTTTTGAGTGCAATTAGCGTAAATGTTTACACGCAATTTAGACCAATTGAGATTCATAAGAATTGATAGGAAACGAAGTAACATAAATAAGATAAAATATTTTATACGAATTTACACAAACTAATTTAAAATAACGATATCGTTATAAAACACACTTAATATTAGATTTATTTTTGATCCGCAATATGTACATTGAACTCTTTCAATTCACTAAAACAGTAATTATGTGCGTCTAGTAAGTAATAGTACCTACCATACCACTGTTATTTTGAAACACAGCACGTAATCGTTTCCTCCTACCAAATAAACTTTCTAGAGAACGCACTGAAAACCCCGTCAGAAGTAAAACATTTCACTGCCTGCATTTTGTAGCAAATCAAGACCTTTCAACGGATTGCCTCTGCAACTAGATACACTTAACTGTATAGTTGCATCTACGAACTAACGCTTGCCCCTGCTGTTGTGGTATGAACGCACGCAATATACAATTTCTTCCTACCAAATTATCACTTTCTATTGAACAAACATATTGAGAGAAGACAAGGAAAATTTAAACTCACCGAACAGCCTACATAAAAAAACCTCGCTACGGAAAAAAAAACACAACAAAACACCTGCAACTAGTCAAAACGTCTGTTAAACTAATGCTTCAACTACTCGCGTTTCTATATCACCAACCCACATTGCTTGATAGCTTTTTGTTTTTGTGTCGTTTAGAAACGACATATAACACAACAACTATCCTCAACTAAAACCCCATTGCGTCTTGCAAATGTAGAACAAAACACGGTTCGTACCGAAAACATCCGCAACCAAATAGCCGTGTGTGTAAACATGCATCTACGACCTACCTTCCCTTCCTAACTGACTACGAATACTACGACGATGGCTCGGAGTAGCCTTGTCATCATCACCGTACTTGCTGCGTGTGGCTTTCACCCTTAACGGTTCTGAAAACATCCGCAACCAAACAGACGTGTGTGTACGTGTAGCTACGACCTACCGTTGGCTACTGGTGCAGAGAGCAGGTATTAGAGACGAGTTCGCCCTACGGCGGCGCGGCGAGACTGCGAAGCCGGTTGGGCGGGCGGGCGGCGCCGACAAAGCTCTTACCAGTGGCTCTCGATTTGAATAGGTTCACTGGTACCTATACTAGTTTGTGTTACAGTATGTTCAATAAGTACTGTCATGTATTTGCGCGTTGAGCCTAGGTGTTAGCAAAGAAAATGCATTCTAATGGGATCAAAAGACGATTTTAGATTAATTTTTAACTTTTAAAATATTTATTTCGATTTTATATGTGTTTATAGTTGTAGATACATTGCCGCGACTTAATATATAAAATAGTACATACAAAACAACAGTTTTACTTTGAAATTATCAAAAGATCACACAAACGTAACTTCAAAAAATAAGATGCACGCTAAAAAGTTATTAAAACACAAAATGCATTTAAGCAATTTGTTCAAAACTGTATTGAAACATTCTTCGGAGAGCTTCCTTCAAAATAGAATCGAGAAACAAATAGTAAGGGCGAGCCCGTTGACTCGACAAAAGCTGCGAGACGATAAAGCTCTACCTGGCTTCACTGTTTGCTATTAAACCGACTACTTTTCCAGTGAGGCTTAATTTAAATGCAATTTGTTGTACAATTTCAACATGATTTTTTATAAGGTTGATAACGTTTATGTGAAATAAGGCACTTGTGTTTTTATTTGTTGTTTTTAATGCTATTAATGCTTAATGTAAATTTAAAATTTGAAAAGGTCCGGTGGTTCAAGTCCCCGTTCAGGCGGGGTCATGAATGCGATTTTTTCAAATTTTAAAAAGGCACGTGTGATTAAACGAAGGCGTAAATTTATGAAAATTTCGATATTAGAAACTCTTGTCGTCGTTTGTATATTAGAATCACAAACTTATTTAGTCGAGTTTGTATTTATGAATCAAATAAAATATGAATTGTGTTTTATTTTCCTACTTGAACAAGTATCATAGGGTTATTTCTCAATAGAAATTGCTATCAAAAGTTTGTTTTTGGCATCATTGCTCAAGTGCAGTTAATTAGAATGGCAACCCTCTTAGCAATCATAGGGCTTCATCATTTCCTTAAGGGACAATGTAATTGTTATTTTAGTGCTTCCCTGTCACTTGACTCCCGTATAGAATTAGCTTACGCGATTAACATCTTATCCTAATAGGCAAATACACGTATACAATGCAATATAGACAAGAAAGCTGTTCTGAACATATTATTTTACTTTTGGCAGCTATGATTTATTAGAATAGCCTATAAATAAAATCAGCTAGTACAATTGGCTATATTAGTGAAAGTCCCGTTGAAATTGGTCAACCCGTTTCGGTGATTAGCGGAATTTTTTTTTAAATTGGTCCATTGTTATTGGTATGCGATATAGATTTATTCTTATTTAGTAAAAAGTCATTATTTTAATACTACAAACAGACACATCAATTTTATTTAGTTGTATAGATGACTATGATTATAATATAGTAGTATGAGTAAGAACACTGGAATTCCTATATTTCCTGATTCTTAGTCTACATACTTCCCAAACGTATCAAAAGGTTCACGCAGGTAAAAAAAAAGGTCTTGATAAACAAATAAAATACTTCCTAACATTGGTACGGAACCGGGTTTAACGGTGTAAAGTATTTCCTATTTAGATTGAAATCTTCTTATATCGTTTCGCTCGCTAAATTAACTACAAAAGGTTAGAATATCGTAATAAGCTCGCCTTAATCTTAAGTTCACTGACTTTGTGTAATATTCTTCACGGTTCATTAGGTCTCTTTTGAAGCGGGAGGTGTCAACATGTTGGTTGAATAAATATACTTTATTAGCGACTACAGTTTCCTGGAAATAATGATATTTAATCATATTTCTTACCCGAAACTGAATATTTTAATAGTATGTTTACAAAATTGACATTTAGATCAAGCAAATAGACGAAAGACCAAAGCCATTCTGTAATGTATTAAACATATACGTAGTTATCATATTCATATCGACGAACCGAGACGTTCCCCGAGAGTAAACAAGACTTCCATTCATTAATTCTTCTGAACACAAACTTCGCATTCGTTAAAAAACTTCAGCGTCAACATTCCGCTGAAAAACGCCGCGTAACGCGCGGGGCAATCGCATTTCGCCAAATGGAGCCTACGCGTGCATCCACCGCCATTGTGAGTCCGTTACAAAGGCGCAGTTCCAATGCACTTTTCGGCGACTGTACTCAGACTACATTGTGTCGCGACAAAAGCGTACGCGCCGGCATAGCACTCATTACGCGTAGACGCCCACCGTAGTTGCTACAAACATCACATAGGCCCGGGGCTGTTCGCAGATGAAGCGACTCGCGCGATTCACGTAAACTTTTACTCGGCGCAATTGTGAAATTCACTTTTGTTGGCCACTGTAATTTATTTGGAGTGAACTCGCTTTGAAATGAAACTGCGGTTATATGCGCGTGTTGAGAAGGGGAAATTGTGTTGTAAAAGAATACGTTAGAGCTTATTTTATCTGGGATAGGTCTTCCGCAATATTAGTTAGGGTCTAGTGACTAGACTAGTTTATGACTGCCTCGTTGGTCTATTGGCAGCAAGCACTGCTGCATTAGGACCGAGAGGTCTCCGGTTCGAGTCCATGATCGGCCAAATTTGTGTGAGTTTATCTATTAAGAAATTACTTCGGAGTCAGAAGGTTGGCGGTTGCGCGGCCGTACCTAGGAAAGCACGTTAAGCCGCTGGTCCTGCGCCTGGTCTCATCGATCATGTCGGATTGCCATCTTCGACGCTTTAACGGTGAAGGAAAAACATCGTGAATAAATTCTAAGGTTGTGTTTACGCGTACACTAGTGCACTATATTATGCCCAGCGTAGTCGTCTAAGGCCTTATCGCCCTAGTTTAGGGTAGGCCCGTGCCCCAGCAGTGGGGACGTATATGGGCTGATGATGGTAATGTAAACTTTTCATGAAAATAATAATATCAAACTTATTAACTTTTAGTTAACTTATTTACAAAAAGAGAGACTAAAATATATAACAACATTAAATACGAGTATAAAATATAATTCGTTACTAATACGGCACTTTGATGCAATGAAATGGCCTCACAAACGCAATTAATGCTAATCTATCTGTTCTGAATTACATACTAATGACCACAAAAGTTTATGGACTGCATTGCCCGCCCATATCTAATCGATAACTTTTAATCATCGATTGTTACCGATACCATTCGCTAACAACGCCGCAATTAAACAAACAACACGCTATGGTTCCGTCCGAATCTGCGAATCGAGCAAAACCAATACTATCGCCTATTTGCAGAGGCAGGTGAGCTATCAATTTCCCCTTTCGACGTGAATTCACCATTGATCATCGACAACAGCGATGCAAATATGAACCCTATTGCGTAGGGTTAGGGTGGTGTATATGTTTTTCAAAAAGCTCAGATGTTGTGGTTTTGTGTACGATTTTCGACGCACACAGCGCAAAAGGACATCGCCCGTCTAGCTTGTAGGGTTACCGACGTTCATATATGTGACATTTCAATCTGGAAATATGAGAAGCTAAGCTCTTTGGCTGCGAAAGCTTTGAGAAACGAAGGAAATATAATATTAATACTTGATGTGTTTTTGTTCTTCTTTTGCAAAATAAATAAGATTTTTTGTCGAATGGCTGTCAACCAAGGGATATTAGCATACATAGTGCAATGTTCAATTCAAAGTATAAGTTTTCTGTTGAGAAATTACAAAGCCCGGAAGTTAGGAAGTTGGCGCATGTACGCTTGTGCCCCGGAAAACACGTGAAGCCAGTGAACATGCACTCTCATAGATCAAATCATATCTGATTGTCGTCTCACCGAATTATGAGAACGAGGGAACGGAGTGTGCCCTTGTGTTTGCGCACACACTTACTACAACAAATACTGCGCAGGTAGTTGTCTCAATATAATTTAGCCATCTTGGCCAAAATCGTTGGGGAAACTTATGTCTTTAACAATGGGAAACTACGGCCGAAATCGTTCAGAAACCTTACGTATTTAACCACAAAATGATCACACACCCCTAATAACTTCAGGTCCATGTAAATACGAGTGCACACGATCGGAGCGCCATCTGTTTGTCGAATCGAGTTCGAATTGAATTCCGCCGGACCCGAACGATAAATTAGCAGGCGTTGTCAAGTGAAATTAGAGAGGAAAATTTGAACACATCAGACAGACAAGGTTGTTGAACTCTGTGTTTAGTCGCGACGAGGGTTTATCAGAAATCCACTAGATGGCAAAACGTGGATATGAGGTTTACTAATACGTGATTGGTGAGTTTTGAATTGTATACATTTAAGGGTGAGAGCCATCCGCTCCCCCGCAAGTCCGGCGATGATGACAAAGCTACCCCAAGCCATCATCGTAAGTTAGTAAGGAAAAAAAAATGTCTACGTTAATGTTACGACAAATATGTTACGATAAGCTATAACGCAGCATTTGGAATTCACGAAAACCTTCATTAAATGGAGATCGAGTAAACGACTCCTTGTCGAAATTGGGGCGGAAAACTCGAGTAGTAATAGAGGCACTTTACAGTGTAAGCATATTCAATATTATGAGTTATTTATGCCACTAATAAGGGATTTTAATAAATACTTAAAATAGATTAGGTGATTATAAAAATCCATGCATATTGATGAGCGTTCCCTATTGGCCATAAGGTATGCATAATAATGACATCACAAATACGTGCTCTCATAACGTGCGGCAGGTGCATAACGAACATACATATAGTATATGTATGGCGTCGCTAAAATACTGCTTTCCCGGAACTATTCGACCGGGGAAAATGCGATGGGACCGCCCACGGCCACTCCAGAATATGCTATGGCATTTGACCGCTGGGATACCTAGGGCAAAATTATTTGCGGAATAATGCGATGAAGCTCTAGTTGAAGCAATTCAAGATGCATATTTTCAGTTTGCAATTTACTGTATTCCGATTATTCTTGGGCATTTGAAATTAAAGTTTCGTGGCAAGCGAAATGCTATTCAATATCAAACTTATTCTTTGAAAAAATATTGCTTATGGAATATTACCTAGAACTCTTCACTGACAATGCAAACCGTCAGAGTGTTGCATCAACTTTATTAGATGTAATTTGTGGAGATAATGGACGCTATAAACGATATAATAATAAATCATTAATAATACTTTTCAAATAGGTAGGTTCAACCATTAAACACACATCTGTGTAAATGACGCTTCGCGATCTGTCTTTTAATCAGTCAATTGGTCTGAGACAATGACTAAAGTCAATCAGATTACACAAACTTAAGCAAACATGCCGAACTGATAATACCCAACTTAATCATCAACTTCTACAGAAGCAAACAACGAGCTGAAAATTCCAATTAATACTCAATCGATCAATGAACCCTTAACAAGCTAAATCAATCTTTAATTCCAACAAATTAAGATTCAATCTCATTTACATTTCGCTGTCACTGCACTAGATGAAATTGATTCGAATTGTGAGTGGGTGTCGCATCCGTAAATTAGTGTTGAGACGGGTGGCTAACTTATCTTGACCCGTGTCATTGGTCAATAGTGGTTGCGCGAGCGCATAACGCGGGGTCAAATATCGCTGGACGCAAGTCATGTCATTGTAATAAATCGTGCAATGGGTATATTATGCGTAACGGCACCACTCATCATACTATACGATGATGGTCGATGTGTTATTGTTTATTAGGAGGCGTAGTTTATTCAATGCTTGCCATTTGAACTTACAATTGGACGTTGCATTATCATCACTATTCATTAAATACGGATAACAGGCCATAGTTTTTGAGAATATCTTGATACAGCATTCTCGTTTGTCGTATAAAGAGAAACTAGATACAACGAAGGTACTACTAACAAGAATACTGAATCAAACCAAAAATAATATTTATCGAAACTCTTACAACCACACCGTTAAGTGAATCTTCTTTATTTTACGACTTTACTAGCAGCACGTATTTCCAAATATTTAAGTACATTTTTTTTTTTAAATTTAATACACTGTTTTTTAGAATGAAAATAAAATAAACATAAAATTTGTCAATTAATCAAACTTCTCACATAATTTTATACATTAAATTTAATGTTTACGCATAGTATCTGAACTGCGTTAGCCAAAAAAAAAAGTAAAAATGACGCCTAATATAATAACAATCTGTCACAACACGTGTTTCTCACTTTCACAGATCACGTCAATACACTACAATAAATAATCAACAATGAATTTAGAACACCTTAACGATATTATTAAAGATAACGTATCTTTGTCACAATGACAATATAATGCACCAATAATCAGTATTTTTATCAGTATTAGATAAAACACTATGATCGTACGATATTAACCGAATAAAAAGTAAACTCGGCACTAAATAAAGTAGCAAACAGCCGGTCTACACTGTCATGAAATAATCTATTAAATTTGCTACTGATATGCCTATGTTTTGTATTTCTTCGCTACAGTGCATATTTGGAACGAGTCTGCATTCAAGATACGAGTATTATTTGCGTATATGAAATAACACACCAACATTGGGAAGAATAACTAAATAACCATAACTACTTCGAAGTCACTTCAGTTTTAACCGAATGCATGAAAGATAATAATTAATTCTTTGTTGCATTTGAATGAGAGAAAAATGTTTATTGACCGCGACATAGCCACGAAAAATTAGGACCATACATAAAGATAAAAGCCACAAAACTCAACTAAAACAAATAAATATCACACATAGACAAGGACTATGAATAAGGCGTCCGACCGATTTCGGCCATGGCGGCCGATCTCAATTGAGATCAGCCAAGTGCGCAGGACATATTATAGTGCACAAGTGTGCGCGCAAACACAAGTACACTCTCTATTCCCTTACTCTCATAATTGGTAGGAGTAGTCAACGAGGTAAAGGCTTCAGAATGTGCCACATCAGCCCGAGGATTTGAACCTACTTCTATGACCGAAAATGATAATGCTTGGAAGTGTGCCTACTTTTAAGGTAGGGTTCTACTTGGACATTATAAAAGCCTCCAAGGTTCGTTTTCCGGAAAGCCCCGTATCTCTGTTATTAACGGTCGCTGAAACAATCTGGCTGTAATAAATAACGGCTATATATAAGGTGTCCGACCGATTTCGGCCATGGCGGCCGATCTCAATTGAGATCAGCCAAGTGCGCAGGACATATTATAGTGCACAAGTCTACGCGCAAACACAAGTGCACTCTCTATTCCCTTACTCTCATAATTCGGTGAGACGGCAATCCGACATGACCGATGAGAGATCGGGCGCAGGACCACCGGCTTAACGTGCTTTCCGAGGCACGGGCGTTCAACCGCCAACTTCCTAACTCCGGGCTGAGTAATTTCATTACAGAAAAACTCACACAAATTTTGCCCGACCCCGGACTCGAACCGGGGACCTCTCGGTCCTAACGCAGCACTTGCTACCAATAGACCAACGAGGCAGTAACGGCTATTACGTCATTATCGGCCGAGGGGAAGTGACAGGCTTTAGGCTGTTAAAAATATAACGGCAGTGATGATATCTTTATTAATAGTAAATCATTTGTAATAGTTCTAACAGTGTTGCCAAAATCAAGTAGGTCTGGAATGTATTGGATGTCACTAATTTTCCATGGTTTGTACACTATGTCATTAAAATATATTCTATCCCGCAACGATGTATAGTGAATTTACTAACTGTATACAAATCTTAAGAGATCGCCAATTTATGGCGATCATGGCAACCGATAATTCAAGTTCTCTGCTGATATCAATTGCCTTATTTTCACTTTTGTGACAAATCACCCATTCTACAAACATAATAGTTTTTTCAATAAAATTAATACCTTCCTCGCTGACAACCGCATCCATTGTGGCCCAAACCGCAAACTAAAGCGCACAAAACATTTAACAAGATATTTAATAGCCAATCTGATTTATCCCCGGTCAGACCACTATAAGGAATTACACCTCTCTGGCGTTTGAGTAACGACAGGCCCACGGTTACCGGGAGCTTATGTAATAAATAATAAATTGCCGACGCCAGTCAAATGCCTCTCTGGCATTTCCTGCACTATGAATCCCACTTTGACTAGCGAGAGCATCAATAATTTAATGCTGAGGTTTAATTAATGTACACTTGCGATAAAATATTATTATTTATTGGATAGTAATATTACAATTGCTTGGTATACCCGCGGCAAGAATGCCTTCAACGTGGTTTAGTTAGGTTCGTTTTGTAATAAAAGGTTGACCAACGAATCATAAACCAATACTGAACTATTCCATAGATAAAGATTGGTGCAAACCAATTGAAAGATTGTGCAAAAAGTATTGTATATGTTAGTCTCTCCGTAGTTATCAGATATAAATATTACCACCGAATAAGCACAGGAGACGATCCTAACGTAGCAACTAACTAATGTGAGTACATTGTTACTTCCTAAAATAGAATCAATACAGTTTCGACTCCTCTTCATACCCACATCATTAACTATACCGCAGTACACCCTCTCGTTCAGGGTTGACAAAATTGAATAATAACTTTCTATAGAAATCCATATTAAATTTAATCGTAAAATAAAGTATGTCAGTTTATATGTCAGAAGTAACCTCTGTCAGAAGTAAACCAATGATAAAACATTTCAAGAAGATCGTTGAGTACCTACTAAGTTACTGCAGGAAAATAAATAATAGCTCATAATGTTTTACGCAAATTATTGGTTTCAGACTTTTCAAAGTATCGAAAGTAAAAAATAATAATGTCAATCAATACGAGCAGTTCCCCAAAACAATTTAAGAATTTCTTCGTAGGTGTGCAGGTTTCCTCACGATGTATTTCTTCACCGTCAAATAATCGTACATATGAACTTCAAAAAACATTGTAGTATGTAGCGGGGTTTGAACTGGCGACCTCTCGCATGGCAAGAGACGAACTAAACCACTCGGCCATCGACGCTCCCTAACCACATTGAATGTAACAACCCTACTTGCCAACAGGGTGCTGTTGGCAAGCTAGATAACGTATCCGACATTGAACCTGTCTTTCATTCGGTTCTCCCTTTGAGTAGCCCTCGGAAAGCGTCGGCTCAAACAGGAAACATCTCACGGTAACTGACGTTTTGAAGTCTAGTGTTTTGGAGGGTTTGTTTTGTTCACTCATGAACAACACAGCAGACAGACATGTTGTTAGCATACTAAGTACTAGCTACTTTTACTTGCTTTATGTTAAGTTTTGTTTTATCATTAAATACTTTAAAGTCAATGTTAACTGGAACCTACTGATTGCAATTGTCATGCACAAAAACGTCGCTAATCGATTGCTAATCACTTCAGAAAGAAAGATTGTGGTAACAAATTGGTCTTTTAAGACAATAAAAAATAAATTACAGCAAAAGTGAACTATAAAACTACAAAAACCCGGAAATGATTTTGTGTAGGTATTCACGCACAAAATCATTCCCGTCACTACACCTATTTGTATTAGCCTGGTTTTAGTGTTGTACTGACCGCCCGTACGGACCAATATATTGTATAGAGCGGATCACATACGCGCGGATTTGTTCCGCAGCGATAGTCAGCGCCACACAAAATAGGTACAACCTTAAACGCTCCTTGAAGTTACATACGGGTCCGTGCGGGGCAATCTGCGCCGATGGTACAGTACCACACTTAAAACAGGCTTAGTGTTTGTACATAAACCTTCGAGGACAAAAGCAGACCATCGGTATGGTGATAAGTTTCGCGCGATCGCCGGAAACGGAAGTCGACTGGCGTTGAAACTCGCGACTGCGCTGAAAGCTGCGAGTTTGCCTATACAGCTTTGTCACTGAATCCCGACATTTAGAACGAGTGGCAGTTTAACATTTCTATTTCCTTCGCACAAATAATAAATAAGTTTTTCTTCTTTTGTGAATATTTCTGGTACAGCGGCCAATTTGAACGGGGTCAGAATATGATATTATTTTTAATTTAAGTGTAAAAAGGAGTGTTAAAACACAAGTGTATCTACTGTGTTTTTCATATAAAAACATAATTACATAAATGAATTATTGCAAGACAGATTCTTATTAAGCCAATATTCATTACCCTAGTCATTTGTTTAGTCATTTCCCCTTTCGTCTCTTACACATTTTTAATCATACTCATCGTGCACTAAATAGCCCTCACCTACCCGTATTTAGAGAGAAATGACAAAACTAGAAACCCTGAGTGCTCTTTTCACCCCAGCTTCCCCTTCAATTCCACATGACAATAATTACAGCGTGCGTTAATAATCCCCTCTCTCCCCTAGCCAATAAGTTAGAGCTGTTCGTTGCAAGGTAAAATTTTTTTTTCTTTCAAGGGGCCTTTATATGCTTAAGGTTTTCCTGTGATTGATTATTTTTTACCTAAATCAATACGAATTTATCACAAATAGATATAAATATCTATTCTAATCGTAGCCCATTGCAGGAACTGATATCTGCCTACCCCTCAGGGAAAAGGGGCGTGATTTTATGTGTTTATGTTTATTTATTGGTAATAGGTATCTTATTTATTTTGCTTTATGACTTTAGCTAAAACATAATACATTTTTAAATTCAGATCAATTTAAAAGCGATGCGAGCGAAAGGAAAGCATTTATCAATGCTCATTTATACAGTACCTAAGCTACGAAAAAAATCTTATATCTACAAAAAACTACTTTTAATTACAAAAAAAAATACTTATAACTACAATGTTAAACGTCACGAATCACACACAGTACTCTTACAAAGGGAACAATATCAAGACCCACAGAAATAACAAGACCGGATAAAAAAAGCAACCAAAATGACGGAATCAGCGGAACCTTCTGGGTACGAGCGCTGAGGTGGTAAACTGGCGGGACAAAACATTTCATCCCGTGAAATAATAAGACGGGAGAACTGTCGAGTCGGCGAAACGTGAGCCGCGGTCTGGCCTGCAGGGTTGACGACTCCTGAGTTTCTATTAACGGTGAAGGAAAACATCGTCAGGAAACCTTACAAGTGTAGTGACAGAAAAGAATTCTTCGTAGGTGTGCAATAACGAAGAAATTCTTAGGTTGTGTAGTCGACCGACCGGCACTTGGCCAGCGTGGTTGACTATATCGTCTTAGTTTAGGGCAGGCCCGTGTATGGGATCAGCCTATTGCCACAGCCCGATTGATGATGATGATGATGAAGTTTCTATTATTCAGCTTATTTCGCTTATAATCTGATAGTATTAGTGGCAGAGAGTGGGTTGACTCGTGTTTATATTATTAAGATTTTTCAAAATATTCAAAACCCCCGAGTAGCCATAGTGCCCAAAAGTGGGTGTGGTTATGTATATTTATTGGCCAGTACCTGTGCTACATAGACTAGTTAGAACATACACACTAAATACAAATACTATAATACTAAATGGGAGGATAGGCCTTTATCCTAAAACTAAAACTTTCATACAATCTATCATGAATACACTAATAAATGAAAAGTATTGGTACAGTAAAAGTAACTTATTTTAAAAAATATAACTTATAATGGGTCCCTATCTCCTTCAATTCACTTTATAAATCTTTGTAGATATACGCTGTTAAAAGTTATTACTTGAGTATCATCAAAGTTAATGCACCTATAAAAACTATTAAGGACTAAAAGGAGAGACAGACAGACAACCCTACACCCCCCACCGCGTCTAGACTGTACGAAAATGAAAATCTTAAAAGCATCCCCGAATACACCCTTTGTGATAAAAGCATATTTTTTATGCGACGAAATTTGTACAAACGTACCTCCTTTTTACTGGGTCGAGTAAATTAAATAAAGAAACAAATATTTCACAACATCACAAACATCGATCTAACCCGTGGTAAGTAGCATATGTGTTACGGATATCAGAATTGATAGTGGATACACAAATAAACTGAAATATATAAATAACACGTCCATACACGGAACCAACACCAATGTTCATATGCACGAGTATTTGTCCAGAGTGGGAATCGAACCCACGACTCTTGGAACCGTAGGTAGTGAACCTGGGACACTAACCACTGTTCCACCGTGCCAGCCCGCTATTAAGCTTCGGGTAAGTACTCCGTCGTTATTTGATTCACGTTACTTGCTGAAGGATTATTTTAACGCAGTAAGAGCCTTGAATGTTACTCGGGTAAGTACATACTTAGACTTCGCGAAATTAATTTCTTGCTCGAATTTTCATAATGCAGAATTCACCCTCACGAAACTTTGAGCAGAATGAGGAAAGTTCAACAAAAATACCTTGTTTTTTAAAGCTTTTATTGTAGGAACCCAAGGTACACCCAATGAAATTTAGTGTGTCTGGTATACAAGTGATGTTGGTATTTTGAGACAACAATTATTTTTATTGATTGAAGTAAGTAGAAAACTTAATTCGTAAGTGCTTCTCATAAAATCAACTGACATAATGCAACACACAAGGAGAAAAACATAATTTCATATCTTCATCACAAGTGTGATGGGCTTTTCATTGGGTAATGTATTACATTTATGACGAATAATATCCCCTTAAAATTCATTTCGATATTTTTCAAATCATTATAAAGATAATTGGAAAAGTTTTATTCGGAGACTACAACACAATTGTCAAACTTTTTCCATTAGTCAAACAAAAGACTCACCGTCATTTCACATTCAAATATAGGATATTAATTTTGCTTGCATTTTAATATGATATTTGAAATATCTACCTAAGTATTCAGTTGATTATTTAAGGAATAACGATTAAGAGATTTAAAAGACATTTTACTTTCTCAACTCGCCTACACATTCTTAGAAAACTTTGGACTAGTTTATAAGCCTTTTTCCAGCAGTGGGATTGTATAGGAAAAAGCTTAGAAGGGAAGCATGACCGTTTATAATAGTACTAGCGACCCGCCCTCGCTTCGCTTCGGGTATATCTCTATCTCTATATAATATATTTCAACCCCGTAAGGGATTTTACATACAGAAGTTATTTCCCAATAACTCCCGTTCCCATGGGAATTTTGTAATATCGCGTTGGAAGTAAGCTTAACGTTCATTAGGGTACCTGCATGCCAAATTTCAGTCGTCTATCTATATCGCGGTTTAGATTTTTTCATACAAAAGTTTTTATCCTATTACTCCCGTTCCCGTGGGAATTTTGCAATATCCTGTTGAAACTAAGCTTTTAATTTATTAAGGTACCTGCATGTCAAATTTCAAGCGTCTAACTTATGCGGTTAGTATTTTTCATACAAAAGGATTTTCCCGTTATTTCCCGTTCCCGTGGGAATTTCGGGAAATCCTGTCCTAACGGATGCTTACGTCATAACATCTACCTGCATGCTAAATTTCATCTCGATCCGTCCAGTGGCTGTGACGACTTCGTCCGCGTAGAGATGTTTAACGGCTAAAACATTACTTCTTTATATCGCAGTCGGTTAAAAAGTAGCCTATAACCGTTTCTAGGCTCTAGACTATGTCTGTACCAAATTTCGTTTAAATCGGTTCAGTACTTTTTGCGTGAAAGCGTAACAGACAGACAGACAGACAGACAGACAGACAGAGTTACTTTCGCATTTATAATATTAGTAAGGATAGTAAGGATTCGTTCTTGTGTTGACTCATATAGTCTTAACTTTAGTACTTACTCAGAAGAAAATTCGTTTGACAATTAATTATATCGTTTTTAACCTACGGCATGCTTTAATCAATCCAAGACTCTAGAAAAGGGGATTTATATGTACAACTGTGAGTCTGCAAAGTAAATTGCCCGTAGAATCGAAGGAGATGTGTGGGTCCGCTGAGTAATGAATGGTCCGCCTGTCGGACCGCCAGTTGACGGACGACGTACACTTGTTGCTATTCCATTTGAGTAGGCACTTCTTAGTTCCTTTGTTTTGTTAACGCAATCAATTAAACGGATCGTTAGTACTATCGAACAAGTGTATCCTAGCCCAATGAGGGTATTCGCGTATGAGAAATTCACTAGATGGCAATACGTAGGCGTTACCACGATAGGGTTTTTTGACATTGACAGACATGTCAATATTCACCAATCACGTAGCAGTTAGACCTCAATATAGTCTTGCCATCTAGAGGATTTCTCTTACGCGAAAACCATCATTGGTGGATATTTTTTTTTTACAAACTGTCATTAATATAACGTAGGTACTTAAGGCGTTCACTTGCGTCAATAATATCAATCTAAATAAAACCGTTTAAAAAACGTTACATAGATCGTTACCAAGGATTTATAGGTATGATACGCATCCAAGAAAATACAGAACCTAATTTAGAAATATAAGCTTTAGTGATGTTCCGAATATCCGTATCCGTATCCGTATCCGCGGATATCCGAGGGAAAAGAAAAATCCGTATCCGTATCCGGGTCCGTTACTTTTTATGCGGATCTTTTACGGATCTTTTTCTGGTGATTATTAGAATAAAAAGACTTTAAAAGTCCATTGAGAGTATATTTATTTCATATAATCAAATATTTGGCACGTTTATAATGCCAACATTTAGATAGATAGATGGATATATCTTCATAATGAGAGAAAGTTATAATTTACATCACTTTTATGACAATGAAATAACCAAAACTTAAATCTTTATTTTTATACTGTGATTACTGGAATATTATAAGTTATAACATCATGATCACTTTTATTTAAATGAAAAAAAAAATAAAACCTAAACCTCCTTTTTATAATTATGAGACCAATCAATAGAAAGTTATAAAATCCGTATCCGTATCCGTATCCGCGGATCTTGACAATAAATATCCGTATTCAGATCCGTATCCGCGGATATACATTTTTGAAGATCCGGCACATCACTAATAAGCTTATACTTAATATAATCGTATCATAAATCGATTGCATTAAAATGTAATAAAAATCATATAAATCAATTTCAAAAGATTCAACGAGATCGAGTTTGTAATACTTATATTTTAATACCTACTTAAAAGAAATCCTAGCCGAAGACATTAAATTCAATCAATTTGCAAACCTACTTAGCCACGTGTAATCCGAGATATGTATTCATTGATAATTTCACGTGTAAACATGCAATTTGTAAAATAGTGCATGACTAATTTAAAATCGATTCCTGGTGAATTACGATGACATTTATACATTTTCGTAATGTAAACTCGCTTTAACAAGCAATCAGCAACAAAAGTTCATACGTTATAAACGTTAATTGTTTAAGTAGCTGTAAATAAAATACCTATTTGATTATAGTTTCATTATTCGGTCGATCTTCTTCTTATCGTATGGTTGATGAACAACCTGGTGTCAAAGTTTAAGCCGACCGTAGGCCATCGCATTCGGCCGATAGAGCATTATTTTGACAGGCACTGTCAAAATAATGCTGGCTGCTGCACCTTTATGTAAGAAGCAACAAGATACCAAGCAGTCTAATTTATTGACTGGCTCGGTGGAATAGTGATTAGTGACACAGGGTCACCAACGGTTCCAAGAGTCGCGGGTTCGATTCCCAAATATTTGCATGGCAAACTTCAGTATCTGCTCCGTGTCTAGGTGTGTTATTAAATTGGTTTAAGTGTATTTGTGTATCCACTGTTGATTCTGATATCCGTAACACATGTTCTAAAGCCACGTACCACGGGATCAGATCAATATATCTGATGTTGTTAAATATTTATTTATTATTATTGTTTAATTTATATTGAGCTACTTCTAACGTTAATATATACTAGTGTATGTTTCAAAAACCAAAAGTTTCCCACCTGCCTCTCGAGGTCCTATTTGTCACGTTCTATGGCCTGTCATTACTTTCACGGCGAAATGATTTATACGACACGTGACGAGAGTGTAAGATGTCGAGTTAACGCAAGTTTTATCATGAGAGTAAGGATTGTCAAAACACTGGGGTTTTAATAAGTTTGGGCTGTGAATTTTCAGTTGGTAAGAATGTTGGCTTCTGACCGAGAGATGCTTGATTCAGAACCAAGGACGCACTATTGCAGTTTTTTTATATAAATCAAAGCACATGCTTGCTAAATGGCAATTGAAAGAAGTATTGATCGATACTACAGATCAATTACCAAACTTCAAGGGTCACGTAAATCCAAATGCACTTTACTACTGTAAATTATTACGAAATTCGCATTTTGCCTAAAACTTTAGGTGCGCTTCCACGCAAGTCCGGTGATGATGACAAAGCTACTCCAAGCCATTATCTTAAGTAAGTTAGGAAACAAAACAAAATAAAGCCTAAAACTATTACAAGTCATATGTATATGTGTAAAGGAAGGCAAAATGCTGGAACGAACTGCATTCACGACAATGAAATACGTCATCAGAATAAGGAATGCGTGGGATCGCCCGAGGAACTCTGATTAAGACGAATGAAGAGCGGCTTGGAAATGGGAAAAATCCGAGATTAAAAACCGTCCAGACCTCTAGGCAATGGACGCCAGATTGGACGTAGGTCTTAGATTTTTTTCTGTCTGGTGTTGTCATTAATAACGCTCTATTAACGAAGGATTGTTCCATTATAATGGAGATTAGAAGAGCAAAAGGACTTTAATTTTATAATAGTGAAACTCTGTTCCTTTTTGTGACTCTATTTTAGCCGCAATCTTATAACTAAATATTGTCATTTTGTAGACGGTCCTACTAATTTCAATTATTTTTGTTTTATAAAATAACTTTTAGGATAACGACCACACATGACCTGATGGTCATGAGGTCTACATATCAGGTTGACTAGCACAATAGACCCTATTTAGCTATTTTGGGCAAAATAACCGGTCTACAATGTAATGTTGTAATGGTTTACCATACGAGAGGTCGCCAGCTCAAGTCCCGCTACGTAGTGTATTTCAAATTTGAAATTAATATGTACGATCATTTGACGCTTTAATGGCGAAGGTACACATCGTGAAAAAACCTGCACCTAAAAAGAAGTTCTAAGGTTGTGTAGTCGACCAACCCGCACTTAGGCAGGGTGACTGACTAAGGCCCTAGTTTAAGGTAGGCCCGTGCCCCAGTAGTGGGGACGAATATGGGCTGATGATGATGATGACCATTTGGATCATCTCTATATCGAACCGCGCCTATACACAGAATCCGATGCGCATACGCAACCCGCTTGCTATGACGCAACGCAATTGCACTGACCCATTGAATCGCGATGCACCGAGCAAATTGCACACGATAAGGTTTAAGGTTTAAGACATTTATTTCTCATTAAGATTAACATAAATCACTTACATGAGAAAAAACAAAACAAAAACATTTTTAATCATTCGTCGTCATAAGTGAGTACTTACAAAAACAAAATCAGTGCAACATTACAAGATAAAATAAAATAAAATATCGCCCGTACAACGCATTCACAGCTGTGAAATATCCGCTAATATATGTAGATAAAGTCTATTTTTGAATGCGTTGAACGGGCTTACACGTTTTAAGTCCGGAGGTAGTTGGTTAAACATCTGTGCGCCCGCGAACGTTATCATCGTTTTGCCAAAGTTCGTACGAGGCTTCGGCAGAACGAGATAGCTTGCGCGACGCGTGCACGGGCGCGCAACCTTTTTACGCATGAACTGCAAGTTTGTATGTAATTTTTTGTCGAGTGTTTTGCGAACGAAAATGCAAGTGTTGTATTTATATAATTGTCTGATATTCATTAATTTTGTTTCTTGGTAAATTCTTTTGGTCTCTGTTAGGTGATTATAATTAAATAGCATTTTAATAATTTTGTTTTGCAAAACTTGCAGTTCGTTTAACCGAGTTTTAGCCGAACTGCCCCATATTTCGATCAGATATAATAAGTGTGGTTTAATCAATGAATTATATATTTTGAGCCGGTGTTGACGCGGTATATAGCGGATAAGGATTATCCTTCCAACATTCTTGTATCAAATTGTGTTGGAGATTTTTTTTAAAAGGCTGACAAGGTAACCTCACTCTACCTGATGGTAAGCGATAGTGAGATCCAGATATGAGGTCGACAGACACAATAGACCATATTGAGCCTGTCGCGCTCACCCTGAAGGCCTGCTTAAATGCCGTTTCACGCCCCGCCTAAACATTTCAGAGTTTTAAGTTTTATGTGAGCAGACACTAATCTCTAAATTTACAAAGGTAGTAGGTAGTCTTTACAATTCTAGATGTACGAATGTGTTAAGGATGAGTGGCTCTCTCTCTGACACAGGTGTTCCTTACACTTATAATAGAGGAAAGCCTATCCTACATTTTTGTAACAGTAAAAAAGTTTTTGTGATGGAATAGGAATTTTATTTATTTATTTATTCAAGTTCTTAGATGTGTAATATTTTGATGGCAATGGTAAGAGTATCACTTATATGTAGCTAAATTCGTTTTTAGCAACATGCTAGCTTTCTTTACCTACAATATCTATATACCCACAATAATATGACAGATAAAACTTAGTCATTCTGCTAACACTTTATACTGTAACATGACCATGCGATTACCATGGCCGACATTTAGGAAGTTTTGTAACAACATTGGACAGTAAATAAAAACAATGACTGTTAACTGTCCCTAACAACAATTGCCCGCCATCGAAAAACAAATAAAGGCAAAAAGCGACACAGTAAAAAGTAAAAACGCCACGGAATATCCGCCATAATCCTACAAGTGACTGAGCAGTGGCGCCCTCCATTAGCTGATAATGGACTTCCAAAAAACACGTTTCACCGTTGTGCCTACTCGAAAATTGGACGCAGACCGTAAAATTTCCCGACTCCTCTGAGCTAAGGACTGACGAAGGTGCATGACGGGACTAAATAATGAGGGATTTGGAACACACCGCGCCCGCTGGTTGTACCTAGCAGGAAAATTGTTAACGAGCTTGGAGAGATAAGAAAGTTTTATGATGATGACAAGCCTGCTTTGGTTATATCCTTTGTATATGAGGCTGTTGAGAAACTTGCAAGTAACTTTGTTATACTTACAAGAGAGTAACGGCAAGGATAGATACAAAACATAAGTTTGACAGACAAATACATATTATTATTATATTTATTAGTTCGCTCGCGACCATGATTGGTAACCCAGTCAAAACGTCGGGCAGTAAGTAGCTATGTATTTGCTTCTCCTAATAACGCGTGTTGAACCATAAAAACTAATATTTAAAATACATTTAGAACCTTTCATGACCAAATAGGTCAAATCTTAAAGAATGGTCAAATCAAAAGTACCCGTAATCGGCGAGCGTGCATGAAGAGGTTGATGAATGTGGATGAAACGGAAGTGGTGTGCCAGGACCATAGCACATGCCAGGAAGTGATCTCTGCCTACCCCTCTGGGAAAAAGGCGTGATTTTATGTATGTATGTATATTGGAAATGATTCCTACGTCAATCCAATGAGTTTACAATTTTTCATGGTTTTATACATACATGGTACACATAGCTCTTTAAAGGCTATTGTGTTTATCACAAAATTGAGTATTATAAACAGATTGTGTTTATCACTAAATTAAGTATTATTACCTATTTGTCCTCACCTACAATGGCTGTAATAAACTTTTTATTTATGTTGAGAGCACCCATTGTTCTTTGTATAAAAGCAATGCAGAAACAGATGTGACTCACATCAATTTTGCACCAATTTTACTACTGCACTTAGTGACATTGTCAAAAACATTTGCAGATAAAGTTTTAACGTAATAATATTTACTTAATTTATGATTTTTAAGCACGTTATGATTTGTAAGATTTTAGTAGCTATGTAATTTGCTACTCCTAATAACGCGTGTAGACCCATAAAGTCTAATATTTACGTTATGATTTGACAGTTAAATACAAAGATTTAACGATTCTGTTTCTGAGCTTATTTTTAGCTAACATTTTAGTTTATAGCTATGGCAGTTTAATAAATAGTACCTACCTAATTACTACGTGCTCAAATAAATATACCGTTCTACAAATGTCAAGAGTATTTTTTCTAGTGGTGTCACCGATCGAGCAGGGTGTGGGGTTTTCACCCCCTACTTTTTTATCGATATTCCGCCTCATTGGAGTTTGTCTAGTCATTAAGGGAAAAACCGGTTTAACCCTAGGGTTTAAGCGTATACATTCTCAGCACACCTGCCACGTATCTATCGCATATTTAACTTAAAAATAACACAAGTTCAGTGTTCTTAGTCAATGAACGAATACGTCTATTCACATTATTATGGAAGACCAATAAACAATTTTCTCATTTGAGTGGTATTAGGATATCAACACAGGAATTTGTATCTAAGAATAATAATTTAGTGGATAATTAATTTTTACCTCCTTCTACAGCATTTTAGCATGTTATGCTATCTAGTAAAAACACACACAATTTTACTTATTTATTAGTGAGCCGCCCTCACTTCGCTTCGGGTAATCCTTTCTTAGCGTAGGCATCCCTACGTTATAATATCTACCTGCATGCCAAATTTCATCCCGATGCGATCCGTTCAGTAATTTGGGCTGTGTGTCGATTGATCAATATATCATTCAGTCAAGTATCTGCCTCGTTAGTCTATTGATAGCAAGAGCTACTAAAGGACCGAGATGAACCCGGATCGAGTCCGGGGTTCCGGCTAAAATTTGTGTTAGAAATTGCTGTAAAGAAATTACTCAGCCCAGAGTTAGGAAGTTGGCGGTTGCACAACCGTGCCTCGGAAAGCACGTTAAGTCAGTGGTTCTGCACCCGATCTCTCATCGGTCATGTCAGATTGCCGTCTCGATTAAGATTATAAAAACATATAAGCATATCCTGTCAAAAGCTTATTTAAACTTAAACCTGTATGTCAAGGAAGAAGCCTCAACAACTCCAAGATAAACTGAACTCCCTATTTGGGCTACGTAAATACTGTTTTCAACACTGCAGCCAACGAAACGGTTTATCGCTCACTTTACGACCCGTGTCATTAGGGCGGCACACGTGTCTTGAAGGATGATAAGAGGAATGCTGTTTTGAGATGTTAACGAACTTTTAATGATTTTTGAAGATATACTAAACTAGTATACTAGTATATTGAGTTCAATGAGGATTGGATGGATGCACTACATTGTTTATCTTAAATATAAAAATGAATTACCGTTCGTTAGTCTAACTAAAACTCGAGAACGCTTGAACCAATTTAGGCTAATTTTGGTTTTGAAATGTTCGTTGTAGTTCAGGGATGGTTTAAATTGTGAAAAAATATAGAAAACTTAAGTACTTAGGGGCGGTAAGAAATTCGCCGGGTCCACTCATCATCAGAATCATTCATCGTTTTTATAAATTGTAGCCTATGTATTGTCAGTAGCCGTATCGAATAAGAGGCATCATTATCATGTGTTTCTGACAATACACAAGTAGTATTTGCGTGAAAAAGTACCAAAAATAAATACATAGGTACATCTATTTATACATACAAACTTTGGCATTTATAATATTAGTTGATAATGGGAAGAATCCAAAATCTAAGTCGTAGATTACATAAAGGATAGAAGCCGTATAGTTTAACCTATAAATTATAGTACTAATGGGTGTAGGACTGTAGGTCTTCAATTAACAGCTTTGTACGCGACTAATCCGATCTGAAACCTAATCAGTTACAATTGTTTCATTAATAATATTTCTAAAGTAAATATTTTCGCCAAAAAATGTGAAATCCGTTTTTTTATATTATTGAGACATAAAGAAACTTTCACTAAACATACGCATAAATAAAAGTACTCCAAATACGTACCTGCAACAATAAATAAGAAACATATTTAAAAAAAACAGCAAATAATAACAACCATAAACTATTGCAGAGCACTCAATACCAATATCAAGGAGTTAAGACAAATAGGAAACCGCCATTTTGAACGGAATCCATTTTGAATTTTTTATATGTAACATTATTATCAGGTAGATCCTGCTCATAATTTTAGTACCAGAAGTAAAGGCTTGTTTTTCATTTAGTTCTACTGCAACATACAAAATTGTACACATAAGAACAAATAATAAACATCGTACATTGCAAATGAAACAAACGCCAGTGTAAACGGTACAAATTAGTACCCACATCAAAAGACTGAACACCAAGGCATAGATGTGTTCCTCATTACTGAGTGTTACTCAAATTTCTACTTTATTACCTGGTGTTAAGGTTCTAGCCTCACGTCCGTAATGCGATAGTGCTAACTCGTCGACTGCCTAATTAACGCAAGGCTATTAAGAGTGTAAGATAGACTGATATAGGATGTGAGATATGATTCTTTTGCATAGGGAGCTTTGGATTTCCGTAAACACAACGATAGAGTGGACTGGCCCTTCTAATTATACGCGTAAGTAATGTACGTAACAGGTTAAGGTACGACTGTCTTGAGGAAAGTCAGAAGACATTTTGGATTTGAATTCTGAGAAGAAGCCGATTCATTTAATAGTTGTTTATTTTTTCGTACAGAATTTAAACCGGAGTAAGAAAGTTGTCAGTGTTGTTTATCAAACAACCATGACGCGGAAAATAAAATAATCTAAGTAGTAAACTTAATATGTCCGGAATATTTACATGTATTTATTCCTTATTTGACGAGTTTCCGATATTTCGGCAACTGTGCTTTACACAGCGCCATTATCACGGGTCAACTGTTCAACTGTGTTACATTATATGATATGTGTAACCATAACAGTTTAAAGTAATATAATCAAAGTAGTTCTAAGTAAATGACACAGCGCCGCAAATAAACAAGAGTCAATTTTCAAGACACTTTCATAGCTATTTTGTACACGCTCGACGGTTCGCCTTGCATTCTCGGTCTAGACCACGTGTGCATCGATGCAATTTCCCAGTGCATTCCCTTGGCTTCCCGAGTTCCCGGGAGAAGCCGTCGCGGGCACTTCACGCATGAACGCATTGAGGAACACGTGATTATGAACACAGGATCTTTTAATCATTAATAGTTACATATTGCTAAGTTTGACAATACCTTGGCTTTGACTTCGGCAGGCTTTAAGCCTGAATGTTACTACTAACGGTGTTAAGCCGATAATCATGTCAACCCTTAAACATCTTTTGGTACAATAGAGACCACGTTATTTAGGACCTTAATCACTTTACAAAAGATTCTAAATCAATGAAAAATTATAGCATGCTGTGGGTGGCTAAGGGAGCGTTGGTCCTTGGCTTAACATATTATGTCATGTCACGATTTTGTAGGATTGTTTAGTCACGAACTATGAAGATAAAGAAATAGTGTTGGCATCTTTATTTGAGCACACACTTGTGAGTGCATATTAATATATCCTGCAGAATTTGTGCATCTGCACTGAGTTATATTTATATAGAGCATAGTTTGCAAACCTTCCAAATTTATATAGCCATTAAATCAAGAACATTGTAGTTTAAAACAGCTAACTTGAAATTTAAAATACAACCTTGAATCACTTAGAAACATTAAACTTAAATTTAAACAATAGAACAAGACCTACATGACTGAGAGTAACTTTGGCAATACTTAAGTCTATGCAAGAAGATTTATTTTCGTGGCTTGACTACTTTAAGTAGGAAAGTAGGTACGGAGTAGCTGACCTTAAGCAATGCAGATAGGAAGTCACGCTTTGAAACTAATACGACATCCATTCTATTTCAGTATGTATTTGGTAAGGTGAACCTTGCCTACTGTGTATATAATAGAATTATTTCTTTATGAAATATCATCACACAAGATCACATATGTACTTTGTTCTAATTCTGAAGTAAGTTGCTTATGCACTTGTTTTACAGATATCAGAAATAACAGTGGTTTACACATATATAGGTAAATAAATATGTTTAATGACACTAAAAAAACATCGATGTTTGTCACATAAATATTTGTCCCTAGTGAAAATCGAACCCACAACTCATGGAACCGTAGCCAGGCTCACTAACCACTATTCCACCGAGCCAATCAGTATTTGATTTCACTGCAAACCATCTTTCGACTGTTTTAAATATTAGTTGTCTCTCTCTCTCTATATCTTTCTTTTAATCACATGCTAATAACTATTTTCCCTTTAACATAATATTTGTCTAGTTTTGATTCACTTGACATAATCTTAAGCTCTAACATCATGCTTTATAATTAAGTATTGTTAGATGATGTCATTCATGGCATTATGAAGTAACAGCAATCCATCCGTCAGTATCGGAATTACAAAATCGTTGTAACAATCACACAAAGGCTTTGAGTAAACTTAGATAACTTGGAGAAGTAGTTTTTATAGAGATCAGTGGTGTAAGAGGGAATTAATTCATTTAATATTTCAACATCGGTTACAAATGTCAAATCATCCGTTAAAAAGAATGAATGTAACTTAGATTATGTGAGCGGATCAATACTCAATTTAACGTATTAAATATACTAACATTTATGTTCGATCACATAATATCTATTAGCAGAATTTTGCAATCGATTTTTACCTACTTTTGACTTACATATTAATGAATACGAACTTACAAAAAATGTTTAGTATATTTTTAGCTTTTTTCATGTTTAATATATTTATACATTCGAATATCTTCACTTATACATAAAGGGTATGAAACGAACCCGCATTAGGCAAGTATAGCTCATTATAATAATCTAACTCAAATAGCAACCCCAACTATTCGAAACAAAACAACGGAAATACCCATGAAAACGGAAATACCCGTGAAAACGGAAATATAATCGGCGCGTACAAACACGTGAATATTCAAAACGGATCATTACAAACGGGACGTGCCTCCGAGCGAATTCGTTTTCGGTCGAAACGGTAACGTTATGAAACGAATATATCTCCGTATGTATGTGTATCGTTACAGTGAGAGCATGAGAATATATCCCCCAAAACGTTTAGCTAATGGTTATTTAGTCTGCGGTGAGTGAACCCGCAAATTGAACCCTCGTGACCTGTTTTAGGGTACATTTTATAGTCACATTAAAATAGGTACACCTACAAACAGTATCAATTATCCCCTGTTACCACAGTTTCATTGAATACAGTGAAGTTTGTACATTCCAATTCGTTCATGTGTAACAACGTGTGTACTTTGATTACTGTCAATGTTTCATTCTTAGATAATGCATAAAGAATTATATGTAATGTGTGCAGATAAGACTTTTACACGTGTAATAAAAAAGTAATAAGTACTTGTAATAATTGAATCTGTTACCGACAAGATATTTAATATCTCACTTCATGATTACACTACTAGACATAATAATTACGCAGTTGAATTGCAGTAGGAAATATTGATTCTTTTTTATCATGGCACTTTTCGAAACAAAGTGGTCCTTATTGTATCACATTTCGAGATTAATAACCATTGTAACATATTGAAAGTTCCGTTTCGTGTCAAGCAATTATTTTGTCGTATTAACCTTTTGGCTCCAATCAAACTTAAATTAATTACTACACTGTACACTATCCTACACTATGACATGCCATAATCCGTTCCGCCACCACAAAATAGATTATCGAAGCTCAGAATTCGGATCGGTCATTAATAGCGACCAGTTCGGAACACGGTTCACGCTTCGCCCGTCATGGACCTTTGGTTTAATTCTTAACTTTAGAAAGCTGCCGTAAACCTCTACCATAATCTGGTGAGTATCCATGCCCTAAAGGTTGTCGTACCGGTTGCGCGATCGTTTTGGACACTCTTTAATTGGTTAAGTTGTAGTTAACGTTCCACATCTTGAAGCTTTCATACATAAAAAGCTCACCAAGAACATTTTGTTTTAATATTTGCTTATTGATTTTGTACTAGTGAACCGCCCTCGCTTCGCTTGGGGTATATCTTCTTATAAATAAAAATGAATTGCTGTTCGTTAGTCTGACTAAAACTCGAGAACGCCCGCACCGATTTAGGTAATTTTGGTTTTAAAATGTTCGTCGTATTCCAGGGAAAGTTTCAATGAGAAAAAATAGAAAAAGAATCAGTATTAGCGGTATGAAATTCGCCGGGACCACTAGTAATACATAAAAACCTTCCTCTTAAAACACCGCATTAAAATCCGTCGTGTAGTTTAAAAGATTTACGCATATATAGGGACAGGCAAACGCGAAAAGCGACTTTGCTGTATACCTACTATGTAGTGATTTTAAGATCACCAATGCTTGATATATTTACCTCGTCATGATGTATTTATCATCATGTTTTTAATTAAATGTCAGAAGTATTTTTTATTGAATATGAAAACAAATAGACAAAACAAACTACAGAGTATTGGATTCGATTCCAATTAGAATTGCAATTAGATAATGCATTAAGTCCGGTAGATAAACGCTATCTTAGACTTGACGTTTGCGGCTAACCACTAAGGGGCTTATGTAGCGATAAGTGAAGTGAAATTACAAATGACACGATACATAGTAAGGGAATGATAGGCTCTATGAATTAATATATGCATTTTATCGGTGTACTCGAAGTAAAATCGCGAGATATGCAAACATGGATCTGTTCAGAGAAAATTTCCTCTTAATAGAAATTGATATTGAATGTGACCAATAAATCTTTATCTACGTTCATAAACGTTTATTTTTCAATAAGTCATACCTTGAAGAGCTAGCTGCATTTTTTGCTGTAATAAATACCTATCTGATTACAAATTCTCATATCAATCCTAAGCCAACGTACAGTCGGACAGAACCATAAATTACGCAGCAGAATCCTATTTGCATCGAGCCTACCGCGGGTCTCGTATACTTAACCACAAATGCTAAGAGCATTAATAATCGGCTGCAGCAATCGCAATCGCCCTTGGACCGGTGGGACTAGAACCAAACATAGAATATGCAATAATTTATGATTCCTACTTGCAAATCTTTGCTTTTTCTGTTTGCAGGTGAAGATTTAGTCGATGTGTTAATATTTGTACTGTTGGGCTGATGATGGTGATGATATGTACTGTTTAAGGGCAGATCTGTCACCCTACCTACATTTACGGAAGTAAAGACTTTTTGTTGACTTCACTACATAGTATACATATAACAAAGACGCGTTCTTCGTCGCTATACGTATGCTTAAATCTTTAAAACTACGCAACGGATTTTGAAGCATTTTTTTTAATAGATAGAGGGATTCAAGAGGCGGGTTCTTCTAAAAATAAATTTATCGTTTTCTTCTTCGGGAAACACAATAGAAAATTGATAATAATAAAGAAGTAGGATTAACAGATAGCATTTCTGCTATCATACTGTTTACTAGCTCTTATGCTATTATTTGTATCTGATTAGGGGCCTGGGCCTGATGAAATCACAATTCCAAACTGTGATCATTTTCCTCCAAAACATGAACAAAAAAGAACATATTTAACATTTTCATCGATATCCGTGTCAAAAAAAACCAAATTGACAACGATCTTCTCGATTAACATGTATAAGGAAATCTATCAATGACTAAAACTACCAAAACAACCGCAGGCCATATTACATCACCGTGCAGTAATAGCTATAGAAGAACGATAAAATTTCTCGTTAGAAATCTAACAGGTGCGTTGAGATAAGGTTGATTTACAAGCTCTAGATTATTACCGGTTGAGTCATCGTGAGGATTTTACACTTTTGTTTTGATTTCCTAATGACTTCATAAGAACACTAGTCTGGGTTCAACGTTAGATTACGAAACATTTTACGATTCGCTTCTTGATAAAGCTACGCGAAATGCCTTGATTCCTGCTGATTCGGAGATCAAGAAATTTAAGCACGTCCTAAAATAACCAAACTTAACTATTTGTTTTTATTTTATTAACCACTTTCAAAACCGAAATCAACAATAATATTTTATAGATGTTATTAAATTAAATGAGGGTGGGTACGTCAAGGGTCAATTTCATGACCATTTGTATTCATAGAAGTCATTATGCAAATTCCTAAATCTTTGTGTATACGGAATTTTGTCTCGTTAACAACGATGTTATCTCAAACTCACAAACGGCTAATTTATAAGGATTGTAAGCTGTTTTCTCTTCCTAAACTCATTAACCTCTTTGGCTCCTTATATTGCGTGTGGTGAATGAGGTAACCCAAGTTTCCTATAGAAACAGGTTGAGTATTTAATACACGGACAAAGTATGAAATTGACCGACAAAACCTTTAGGTATGTACAAACACGCCATTTTCCAAATTAAGGAAAAAGGAAATGAAGAGTTGTGGTTAAAGTATTTATATACTGTTATCAACTACTATACTGTAAAAAGACAACACATTTTTCAGTGTGTTAAGATCGAAGTGGAGTCAAATAATGTATGCCAATTGGTGAGGGCAATAAGGTTTTCTGCGACAGAAGCTTAGTTTCAGCTATAAGTTGAGAAATACCTAAAATAATTACAGAATAATAATAAAAGTAACAACCAAATATCCCAAACATTGACCTTATATTGACCATTCTTAATTTAAAAAACAAACCATGTCAAAAATAAACTAAAATGAATTCATACAAAAATAACATTTTATGGTTTCATATTATGCAATTTCTCACGCGAATCGAGAGCACATTACCGCTTATCGCTTTCGGCTTTTGCAATATAAATACACTACACACGTTCAATAATTATGCGTACAAACGACACGCAACGACACAGCAGATTTAGATACAGTTACCATTAAACTTTTTCTGAACGCCAATGTAACCTATTCTACAACCTGGTCAAATGCCACAACAAATATAAAATCTACCTAAATATTAATACTACAGACGCGACGGTAACTTAGTAAATACAGAAACTGTGCTTTGAAATGCCAGAGATTCCTATCTACATTTGAATACCACCTCCCAATTAAGAAACCGAACATTTCCGTTCGCAATACGACCCAATAAGTTTCAATCAACCAGATCGACACGCGAATTGATCGGACACCAATGTACCGTAGTCACCACCTTCCGTATAGGGAAGGCGATTGACGGGAAATCGAAATGCTCGAGAAATCCCAATTAAGGGCCGACGAATACGGACAGCTTCAAGCAGTCAGGACGGACTGCTTGTTGCTAAAGAGAAAGCTGTTGACTAAGACTGCAAGAGCGGTCCGTGTATGTTGATAGCCTGGCTAACTGCTCGAGCGGTCCTAAATGGCGGGCCTAAGGGCGGACATACACGGACGGAGCAGTCAGGATGGACTGTTTAAAACTGCAGCTGCATAGTAAACTACAGATTCTACGTACACATACACGGAAACGCTCGAGCAGTCGTGACTGCTCCGAGAAGTTAGCAGCACGATGAAACCTCAAGCAGTCGCCAGGCATAAGCTGTTGACTATGACTGCAAGAGCGGTCCGTGTATGTTGATAGCCTGGCTAACTGCTCGAGCGGTCCGATATGGCGGGCCTAAGGGCGGACATACACGGACGGAGCAGTCAGGATGGACTGTTTAAAACTGCAGCTGCATAGTAAACTACAGATTCTCGTATATTTACTATGCAGCCGCAGCTTCAAGCTGTCCTGACTGCTCGACCGGTCCGTGTATGGCGGGCCTAAGACCAAAAGGGCTTAGCTACAGCTGTTGTGTAACCCACTTGGACCGGTTTCCTCTCCCACACGGTTTCGTAACAGGTGGCTTTTCAACTATTAGCAAGTCTATTTCACGCCTACTCGAAGCTCCTTTGTCTAAATACATGTTAAAAACTATAATTTGAGCATTACATCACTACATAGTATAAAGCAAGCGCTACACCCGTCTGTCTGTCCCAATGTATGCTTAAATCCCGAAGCGAAGCGACGGCCACTATAAATAATAAACAACATCACATATACATACTGCTAATTCCGTGCAAAGTTACTGAGAACTTGTGTTATGGACATAAGAATCTAAAGTATACACAAATATACCTAAATAAATATATACGGGACAAACAACGGTGTTCTTCACACAAATATTTGTCCAGGATGGTGATAAAACCCACGACTCTTCGTGCAAAAGAAAGAGCTACTACCAAATGCGCTATTAAGCTAGACAAATTATTAATAGAACTGGTTCCATGCCACGTTCATATTATAACCACTTGAAATCTAAAATACATTGGAGCTGCATCGACTTGAATCATATTCAAACACATCACCTTACATCCATCACTCTGAGATATTATTAATACACTATTTATACTCTATTCCTTACTATTAATATTGCTCCTGCATCGGTAACCAATAAAACGACCCAAACAATACTCCCTATAGATATTATGGGAGATCTATTTATATCGGGTGGCTACGTAATATTTCAAAAGCTCAACAATGTACGTGTTTCGAAAGTCCCATCAATATACTACGGTACGGACAGCATGTACGCAACTTCAAACTTTTTTATGTATTATCAAGAGGCTTCAATGAAATGGTTGGAATTATGTACTTATTCATTTAGTTGTATTATGAAACTAAGACGTACTTAGAAGTACTGGAGAAAAAAGGCAGTAATAATATTTGTAAACAAATATATCTGGGACATTTCCACACACGGTCATCTGACCAAACTAAGCAGAGCTTGTACTATGAGCGTCAAAGACTGACATACATACAAAGATATTTATAAATACATAATCACATAATATTTGGGTACTTAACAGGTTCGCATTCCCACACCCACAAATGGGCTGTGGAATAGAGTTTCCATTGTGAGTAAGTACTTCTCGGACAGTTAACCGTTTAAATCTCTTGTCTAATCGTAACTTGAAATCATCACACATAATTAAATTTCTTCTAGAAAGTGTTTAAAAAATTACTTACTTACTACTTTTATATTACAGTTTTAGACTGCCGTCTGATCCAACTAAGCTAGTAAGGGAACAGAGAGTGCACTTGTGATTGCGCTCACACTTGAGTACTATAATCAAGCCCTGTGCAGTTGCCCGATCTTCTTTGAAATCGGCTGCAATGTCCGAAATCGGACTCTTATATAAGGTATCCCGCAGTTGCCGTATAAATATAATCTAGTTGATTTCAATTGCATACAAATGCTTTTGCTAACCATATTCAATAGGACGACACTGTAGGTGGCCCCGTCTAGACCCAACCATAGTCCAAACCGCATCATCAATATGAAGTAAGTAGAAGTCATACTGTGACTGATGTGATACCTCCTCTATTATTCACCAACACGAAGGGCGTCCGTTAATCCGTTGGTCCCGCGACTGACCATTCTCCGATCAAGAAGAATTAAAATGAAAGAACTTAAAGTAAAAATGTGAGTGCTGTGTATTTAAGGCATTATTACTGGCTCGGTGAAACAGTGGTTAATGACTCAGGTTCAAAACCTACGGTTCCAAGAGTCGTGGGTTCGATTCCCACTCGGGACAAATATTTGTGTGACAAACATCGGTATTTTTTCCGTGTCTGGGTGTATTATTAAATATATTTAATTTTATTTGTGTATCCACTGTTGATCCTGATTTCCGTAACACAAGTGCTTAAGCTACTTACCACGGGATCAGATCAATGTATGTGATGTAGTGTAGTGTAGTATTAAATAATTTGCAAAAATATGAACAGATATTGGCCGCAAACATACTTCAGTTAAAGCTATTCCTTACCATTTCAAATGTTTACTCAACATTAATATCACCACAAAGCCTTGAAGCATTGCAGTTTAATTTCGACTTGAAACGGTCATATGCGTTTAAATTGAGTCAGCTACAATTTTAATGTTTCACTGCTAAAAGTTAATGTTACGGTATGCTTTTGAATAAACGTAATAATAAACTTCAAGGCTAAAAATACTGATTGTGGGTAATGCAGACCAGCAAACACATATTATATTGGAAACTCTTAATTCCAATCAGTTTAGAAATGGACATCGGTAGATATATTACAAAGAGCTGTTATTACTACACTACTGAAGGGGTTATATCAGTCAGTATGATTCGACAACTATAGCGCGCAACTAACCGTACCAGGAACAAGAAATAAGTCTATGTCCATTCTTAAATTGACTGGAATTAAAAGATTGTAATACGGCCCCAAGACCGGCCTAGGTATCTTAATATCCGAGATGCGTTTCGAGAAGATTCGTTTTGGGTTACTCTGCCGGCGCCAATTTAGTGATGCCAAGATGTCTTCATTTTGGGTTAATCTAGTTAGTTAGTTTTAGTTTAGAAACATATCTTAGAGACTTCACACTACGCATAGATGGCTGCCTGGCTCGGTGGAACAGAGGTAGGTGACCCTGACTGGCAGTTCCAAGAGTCGTGGGTTAGATTCTCACTCGGGACAAATATTTAAGCGATGAACATCGGTGTTAGTTCCGTGTCCGGGTGTGATTATGTATTTATAAATATTACATGTATGTATATCGGTCTCTGACGCCCATAGTACAAGTTCTGCTTAGTTTGGGGTCGTGTGTGAAAATGTTCCAGATTTATTTATTTATTAAGATGCACCCTCAGTCTTCATAATATTCAGTAGTTTCTAATTGTCTCACAAACTTGTCGTAATAACAACATGGAAGTGGTAGAAGATGTGACGTATCAGTAACAGTCACAGATCGCGCATTACGATACGCCAACAAGAATGCACTTTTACTCTCGTTCGCACGACTCTATCGAGCTATGGCTGATTCCGATAAAGCCACTACACTTAGCTACGCAACTATACGTTAGTAACGATACTATTACGTTTTATTACCCTTTTTGCAGGCAGAACATATTGAAGTATATAATGCTGGAGATTTGAGATGGCAAATTCTAATGATGTTATGGTTATAAAAGCGCAGAATCTGCAGTTTTGACAATTTGCAATTGTTTGTCATTATGAGCTTTTCACCTTATGCTCCAAAACCGGTATCAAATTGATGTTATCTATGATGGCTGATCTCAATAGAAATCAACTAAGATCAGAGAATAGAGAAGCTCTCGTTTTATGCATACTATTTTACACTAACATGAGATGTGAAACCCAAACGAATTTGCAATATCGTTTAACCTTTGCATGTGTGTCATTAAATGCTCAAACTGCACTGCCACATTATTTGTCAGTTTATCGTCACACGTTTGTTTTTTTATGCTCGTTTGAATTCTAAATTTCCAATTCTTTTGTTTTTGCTCTACTTCGCCGTTGTTTTATTCAAATAATAATACATTCGACCGCCGATGCCTCTGTCTTTTGTTTTAGTATTCTCTTTATTGACTTAAAATACCTTACTAAGAACTTGAACTTGGTTGTGGTAAATATTTAATCTCTCCATTTCCCATAGTCATGTTTGTTTGCCTTTGCATCTGTAGGTGTCGCACGAAGGTTGCATAGCTTAACTCAGACCTAGTATTTCAATAACGTGAGTCCCTTCAGAACCACCGTTAGTTTGAGGACGCCCGCCCACAGAGTACTTCTAGCCTCTTACTTTTCAAGTACGACTAGTATTATGTGCCTTGGCTAATTTGATTTGGTTCGCAACAGGTGCAAGCGGGGTATTCATGAATTTAGTTAGCTTACAGCAAATTAACTCAATCATACCATTAAGATATTAATAAGAAGTAAAATTTTATATGTGCAATCATTATTTTGTTAATACTTGTGTAATTATTATCAATTAGAATATGTTATTGGTTACTTTACGTTAATTTTACTGCTCTGGACGGATTTATAGCAATTTAATTTTGAAGTAATGAGTCCAAAGACCTCCAAAGATTGTACATAAAAATCATGACGATATATCACGTGGTAAATTGGTAAATAATTTGAATAATGATAATTATAGAAATTACTGTGAACCAATTACATAATTAAGGTACCCAGTTTAAAGATGATTATAATTTACGTGTCATCTTAGCCCACTTGCATAAGTTATAAGATCCTTTATAAAACTGTTCACGATGCATCATTGCATATATTATATACGACTATCGAAAGACATCATTCATTCGCTACTAATAAATAAAAGGCTATACAAACTCTTCGTTTCGTTCATTCGTTCCAGTCATTCAAACAACTATTGTTCATAGATCAGTGCTACGATTCGTTGTAACTAGCGTAACCGTCCATCTTATATGCCAAGTTTGGCTGTTACGTGAACAGAGTGAAAATTATAGGTACCAAACCGTTAGTTAGCTAGGCATTCTTCGAATAGAATTGATTGCAGGTCTGATATAAAACCGGGGATTTTTCTTGCTCAACAGTACCTGATATGCTGTGTAATTCTCGTTTCCCATGCAACGGAAATAGACTGGACATACAAAAAAAAATTACACAACATCACATACATAGATCTGATCCCGTGGAAAGTAGCTTATGCACTTGTGTTACGGATATCGTCAACAGTGGATATACAAACATACTTAAATACAACACACTAGAAACAGGACAAACACCTGGGTTCGTTACACAAATATTATTTGTCACCAGTGGGAATCGAAACCACGGCTCTGGCGACGGAAACGTAGGTAGTGGGTCCTGGGCCACTAAAAAAAACTGTTCCACTGAGCGAGTCAGTATAACATAATATACGCTGTTGATATTATACTATCTGAGAACTATTTGATGACGCAACAACCGTCAATTGAAATTTTAACTTTGAAAACGAAAAAGTCGTATTCCTTCTCAACACCTAACATTTTTCACAACAAAAAGGAAAGTAATTCTGTAATATATCATAAGTGATTGCGATCTCTTATCAACAAATCGAAAGCAAACATTACCACATACTCGAAAGCAAATCGAATTCTTATCACGAGTTGAGACTTGGCGGAAACATAAAAACCACTTAATGCAACGATTATACATATCTACACAAATTGCTATACTTGCGATGATAACTGTGGTAACAATAGATAATATTATAATAAAGGGTTGCGTAACATCAATGTGAATAGAATATTGATATGAATGGCACAATACTAGTGGTGACACAATAACTGTGAACATGACGACCATTCTGCTATCATACATAACATATGTGCATTGCGGATCTATTGCTCGCAATAGTATACTTACAGTTTAGATGAAAATCTGTATTCGGCAGTATTCGTTACTAGATTTACATATTTTTGCGGGAAAATAAACTTCAGAACCTAGATAGGTTCAATTTAATAACGTAAAAGTCCTTGAGATAATTTAAATATTGGTTGATTAGGCAATATAAAGAAAACCGCGGTAGGTATCTGGATAAGACTTTCAGGACCAAAGTTCATGCCGTTTTATGGAGGAGGTTTATAACCTGCATGCTGCATAATATACGGTTTACGATGATAATTCATTTATTACTATTGCGCAAACCAGTCAACGGTTACTAAGGATTATTTAAAAAAAAACAGAAATAAATAATACTTCATCAAAAACGGTGTTGAGGGTCGTCACCAAATGTATCCATTACTATCTATTGCTGATATGTAGGATGACTATGACTAATTAACTATTATTAGCTAAGCCAAGGAGAAAAGCTCGTATCACGATAACAAGCATGGCATCGAACACCAACTAATCTTTTGAAATATAACTTACTAGCGACCCGCCCTCGCTTCGCTTCGGGGATATCTCTATATAATATATTTCAACGGTGAAAGATTTTTTCAAATCGGTGCAGTAATTTCGGAGCCTATTCGAAACAAACGAACAAAAAATCAAACCTTTCCTCTTTATAATATTATAGCGACCCGCCCTCGCTTCGCTTCGGGTATATCTCTATATATTTTTCAACCCCGTAAGGGATTTTACATACAGAAGTTATTTCCCAATAACTCCCGTTCCCATGGGAATTTTGTAATATCGCGTTGGAAGTAAGCTTTACGTTCATTAGGATACCTGCATGCCAAATCTCAATCGTCTATCTATATCGCGGTTTAGATTTTTTCATACAAAAGTTTTTTCCTATTACTGCCGTTCCCGTGGGAATTTTACAATATCCTGTTGCAACTAAGCTTTTAATTTATTAAGGTACCTGCATGTCAAATTTCAAGCGACTAACTTATGCGGTTAGTATTTTCCATACAAAAGGATTTTCCCGTTATTTCCCGTTCCCGTGGGAATTTCGGGAAATCCTGTCCTACGTCATAACATCTACCTGCATGCTAAATTTCATCTCGATCCGTCCAGTGGCTGTGACGACTTCGTCCGCGTAGAGATGTTTAACGGCTAAAACATTACTTCTTTATAGCGCAGTCGGTTAAAAAGTAGCCTATAACCGTTTCTAGGCTCTGGACTATATCTGTACCAAATTTCGTTTAAATCGGTTCAGTACTTTATGCGTGAAAGCGTAACAGACAGACAGACAGACAGACAGACAGACAGACAGACAGACAGAGTTACTTTCGCATTTATAATATTAGTAAGGATTTAACAGATGAAACTCGCGTGTAATAAGATATTTTACGCAATTATCTAGAAAACTTTACATTTCGAGCTCTTTACAGCGCTCGTGATCATGTGTTTTATTTTAAATGTGTAGTGTTAGCGCAAATAATAGACAATACTTAGTACTTACTTATCTTCCTGGCTTTATAACATCACATACATCGATCTGATCTCGTGGGAAGTAGCTTAAGCACTTATGTTACAGGTATCAGAAACAGTGAATCACAATTAAACTTAAATGTACTTAATAACACACCCAGACACGGAACAAACACCGTTGTTCGTCACACAAATATTTGGCCCGGATGGGACTCGACTCTTGGAACCGTAGGTAGTGACTCTGGGTGACTAACCAGTGCTCCACAGAGCACTATGTAGATTGTATACAATCGGAAAACATATGTCATTCTATGACTATTCCAAACTTTTTCCCACAGCTAACCAGTAGTAGGACAAAACATAATTGGATCATACATAAACAAAATATGAGCCCTTTAACCTGGAGTCAAACAGAACCGTGTTATAGAGAGAAAGTTGCATTCACACGACGGAAGTGCGCAATGGACATACAGACAAAAGCACGACTCTTTTATATGTCGACCCGACTTGGCACAATGAAATCATATTTTATAAAATAACAATGAACACAGGTAAGTCTTGCACGCTAGGCTTGAACGTCTATGACAATTGACCTTAATACAAATATCAGTATGTACGTACTTATTGTATAGGTATTTATTGCGCTAACGAGTTTGTTTGATAGAACATATTCATTAAGGAAGTAATGGTTCGTAATTAATAAATATTTTGGGTAAGATACTTTTTGGGAAGGTTTTATTTTTATTTATTTATTTCAAAATGGCATTCTGTCAGTTTTCCAAGATGGCAGCATAAAGATTCCAGATGATGTCAGATTTATCAAAATAGGAATCAATGAAGCGAATAATAGGTGTTTTAGGTGTAAGATTTGAAAACTTTATGAGTACATACAACAATACGGTTAAAAAGGTCAAATAATGGTCAATGAATTACGGTATAGATAACACTTCTTAGACCCAACTTTCGATGGCAAGCAAACATCGGTAGGCACGATAATATTCTGTTAGTGGGATTGCACGAACTCGTTAGAATGAGTCATATCGGAGGTCAAAGTAGCGGTTTAAAAACTATGACCCTTATCTAGGTTACTACTTTCTCTGTCTTGAATGACTTCGAATCTCTACCGATAGATATCAAAGACTTGCTTCTTTAGATACGGTGAGAGTCATAACTGACAAAGAACATAACCTCATAATATGCTTTGTTCTAATAAATACAATTGAGCCTTGATTAGTTATGGAGTCATAAGAATCAGAAAGACCAAGTGTCTATTTAACGAAACTAATCGAATCTTACAAACAAACATTATATCGATAACCAACTACACAATACTAGGTTTCCGCCCGTGACTTCGCGTGAAGTCATTTTTTGCGTAAAACGAAAACACTACTCATACTACACAGTATGTGTCGCGAAGTCGATTAAAAAGTTTTCGTCGCCTGGTTCAAAGCTACCTCCCACCCTATTTTCATCGAAATAATTTCAGCCGTTCTTGAATTATAAATACATAGTACCAACACAACCTCATTTTATACGCATAGATTTATTTATATCTCTTCAATACTACCTTCGGAATCTTCAAACAGACTTGCACTTACAAATGTGTGTCAATAAGCGAATAGCACATAATCCAGTGGCATTGGACTCGTTCTATTGAAACTGCAGTTTTATGCCTTCAGAGCCTTGAACGACATCTGGAGACGATATAAAACTACTTTTAACAAACATAACGTAACAATTAAACTGAAGTTTACTACTGATACTAAATTGACAATGAATCTTTGAACTTTATCATTGTATATTATTGTGGTTAGTGACTGGCTCGGTGGAACAGTGGTTAGTGACTCAGGTTCAAAACCTACGGTTCCAAGAGTCGTGGGTTCGATTCCCACTCGGGACAAATATTTGTGTGACGAACATCGGTGTTTGTTCCGTGTCTGGGTGTATTATTAAATATATTTAAGTTTATTTGTGTATCCACTGTTGATCCTGATTTCCGTAACACAAGTGCTTAAGCTACTTACTACGGGATCAGATCAATGTATGTGATGTTGTGTAATATTTATTTATTTATTTTATTTATATTGAGACTGAAGTGATGATTTCGCCAATATACTTACTACGCCACAGAAGGAATCGGGCATAATCTAAACTTATGCGATTACATTAGTCAAATTTTAATTAAACTTATTAAATAGCTTAATGTCGTTTAAGTAGATCTTGCGCCATGAGTCACTGGTTACACCCAAACCTGTGACAAATATTCATCGTAAGTTAAACCTATCCAAAAAATTCTTTAGGTCCCCGTACAGATTGCAATAACTTCATCATTATTCTAAGGGAAACAAATGACAGTCAAAATTTAAATTTAAGTGCCAGTAACTTTTTTGCACGAAAAAGGTTTAACACCAAACTTTCAAAAAATAAAATACGTGTGGGGACTGCCGCGGTATAGCTATTGCATAGCATCGTCCGATTTCGGAGCAGCTCGTCTCGATTCGTGCGAGTTTCGTAGAGTCGTACAATACGTCTAACCGCACGCACACAAACACCGTGCCGAAGTCTACCGAGCTAAAACGACGTTAGACGATTGTGAGGTTTTTTTCGTTACGGAATTTCTTGGTTCGGTCGCCGCGCTCAAAGTCTGCGATGAAAGCTATGCAATAGCTTAAAAACTGTTACAAAGCATGCTTGGTTATAGGTATATCAAGGCCCTGCTAAGTAACAGGTATCCTACACAGTGTTCGCGTAAACGTTACAATCAACAACAGAAGCAGACTCGACCCTAATTGACCCTGTTCGCACGCTCGCACAACAGTTACATTACCCTGTAAAAACTGTATGATTCATTTACTTTACGTTGCAGATGCGATTGTTCTGTTTCGTTTCTGTTATCGTTATTAATTACAGTTATTTGTAATCGAGAAATTATGAGATATCGTAACATATGCATATTGTTTTGACGTATGGTAAACAGGTAACAATGAATGGTCAAGTTCAAAGAGGAAGAGCACTAAAGAAGAATTTATGGCTGATTTTAGCAAAGGATTCGTCGGAATTGGTAAAGATTGGTAACATCTATTATTATAATATTCATGTTGCAAAACGAAAACCAGTCTTACTTAGTAACACAGAACTCGAATTTAATAGCTTACCTAGACTATGAATGCTCTATCGCCAATAATAAAAAATCGCAATAACAATAATTCCCGAGATTTGATATTTTTATTAATGGGAAACGAGGATTAATGAAAAAAAATTTTTAATCAACGATGTGTCTAATATATTCTATTCAAAATATTTTGTACGAATTCACAACATAGTTCAATTTTAGTAGTAGTAGCAGTTAGTAGTGATGTTACAATGACACCAAATTAAAAACTCTGATTATGTGTGTTCAAACGTGGAGAAATAGAGTAAATCAATAAAACAGACCACAAAATATTAATCGATACATCGTCAGAACACAACACCTGTTCAAACATGCAAACAAACGATTATGAAGTAAGCCACAGATATTATCACGGTAACACACATTGGGAATGACAGAATCGTAGTAATGATTGTGAATGAATCATGAATATATAGATAGAGTCATTGATAGAGTTTCTCATATGAGTAGTGACGTTTGCGATTGGGAAAAGGCAGCTCACCACTCAGCTTCAAAGCAAAATAACAAAGAGTACTTAATTTACAAGTTAACTGGAAAGCTGTGTATAAAATAAGAAATAATAAACAAATGTTGCATTAAACAAAGATAGCAGTAAGCAAACAAGAGAAGAGAAATAACAGAATGCACTTGAAATTTCGGTTTACACATTTACCAAAAACATGTTTGCAATGAATCTTTCTCCGTTGCCACAAACAAGCAATGAAATTGTAAACATAACACGAATAGAAACAATACCGACACATAAATTTGGAAATAAATCATTCTCGTCAATACAACTGCCTAAAACAACTTCATTTTATAGACATCAAATTTATGACCAAATTGCGATGTTACACCTAGTAAATCAACACTAGTTTCGAATATATGAATTATGTGTTCGAATTATTACCAATAAATATGTTTGCATATGTATTTTCGTACAAAAACAACTCTACCCAAACAAAAAACTCCTTCTACAGACGAGGCGACGTTTAATTTTTATTTATTAATCTAGCATTCAGGAAGACTTTAGTCCATCTGACGGTAAGCGGCCGTAAGGTACAAGTTCGACAAGCCCAACAGATGTACCTCTTGGGCCTGTCGCCCTTACCCATAAGGCCTGCATAATGCTGTTTGATGAACTGCCTGAAGAACCTGCATTTGATGTCGCTTCCCCGCAGTGATGATGACAAGGCTACTCCAAGCCATCAGCGTATGTCAGTTAGAAAAAAAACCCTGCGTTTATAATAGGGGATTAGAAACACTTCAGCTTGAAGGGCATTCCATGTTTTAATGGCACGGACGAGAGCAATAATTAACCCATACATTTTTGACTAAGTCATACAAAGCGTTGTGTAATCGTTACATATGAGATTGAAAAACAAAATCAAAGTTCGTATGCGACGATTCGTATGCGAACAGACTTATAGATGCAAGAAACAGTTAATTTATACGAGACCACAAGTAAAAAACAAGCAAAACAACTCCTTTGTCCACATCACATTGATAGTGAAAGGTCATTAAATAAACCAGTCAAGTGCGAGTTGGTTTCGCGCTCTGAGGTTTCCGATAATGTACAAAGCAACAAATATAGAAAAAAAAAGAAACCATTATTATACTTGAACGACGTCTTTTTTATTTAGATTTATTCTTGCCTGATTTTAGGTCCCGGCAAAAGGGGAAGGCCCATAAGAAGGCCTGGCTTGACGTCGTAGTGGATGACATGCGTGCCAACAAACTCTCCGTAAAGGATGCCGAGGACCGTGCAAAGTGGAGTGACAAGAGCAGGAAAGCGGACCCCGGGCTCCGCATGGATGCATCCGGGAAAACGTTGAGATGATGATGATGATGATGACTAAGGTCTGTGTAGGTTTTTACTCTTCTACGAAATTAATAAAATCAAGTTTCAAATGACTACTAGATTGACTATTTCAGACATTAACTAGATAGCTATTCCCGACAAAAGGAACTAAACAGATTGCCACTTTGCCTCACTGCCACACTGATCACTTTGTTAGTGATCGTCTAAGGGGTTCGCACTTTCTCAAATGTTACGGGACCCCAAAAACAAGTAAAGAAGCATTCAAGCAATAACTCTTACGCACTGCATCCGCAGCGTCAATTGCACCAATTGTAATATATCGCCTTTACCGATTATCTTGTTACGCCATACGTCTTTGTCGCGTGTCGAGTAAAACCGCATCCATTAACAATGCTTAATGGCGATTGACTTACTCACAGTAACAAGTATTATTAAGTTACTTAAGTGAACCGTCTGAATCTCTTTTGATTGTACTCACACATTTATATACGTAAAATGTCTTTAATTTAAAGATTACTCGTGACCCACGCTCCTATCCTCTAGAATCCCTCTATCTATCAAAAAAACCTCATCAAAATCAGATGCTTAGTTTGAAAAATTTAAGCATACACACATACATACAGACAGACGAGGGAACTATGTAGTGATTAGTGATGTGCCGGATCTTCAAAAATGTATATCCGCGGATACGGATCTGAATACGGATATTTATTGTCAAGATTCGCGGATACGGATACGGATACGGATTTTATAACTTTCTATTGATTGGTCTCATAATTATAAAAAGGAGGTTTAGGTTTTATTTATTTTTTTCATTAACATAGAAGTGATCATGATGTTATAACTTATTATATCACTACTAGTGATACATAAAACCTTCCTCTTCCCCTAACATTTAAAATTACATAAGGACAGACCGCGGGAAGCGACTTTGTTTTACATTATGTAGTGAAGTCGATTAAATTCGTTGACGTAGAAATCCTATCAAATAACAATCTACAAAATGAACTATTTTTATATGACATCAACTGATCTTTCCACAGAAACCGGTTAGCTCACCTTCGTACCAAATGGGCGGGTTCTCTTAAGCCCAAAACCATTAAACTGGTTACCAAAATAGACACTCGAAACACTCAACAGTTATCAATCAACATTCCCAAAATACCCGGCCCAGGAAGCGAACCCCGGACCACGTTAATTGCCGTGACAATAACGCCGGTACTCATTATGGGTACTAATTTTGGACCACACCTAGCCACTAATGGTTTTGAACGTATGAGAACAGACAAACACACACGGACTATATTTAAACTCTATGGTTTTCAGTGAGTATATGTATAATATAGTTGATTCTTATGAGACCTTTGTGATGGTGCGTCAAATTAGATTATATGGAGATAAATGATATAATATAACGATTTCAATAGCAACATTATACGGAATATTTCGAAAGACGAGTTACATATTATAAACTATGTAGTATAAGAGCGGGTAAGGTATTTATCCCACAAGTAAGATCGACAATTGTGTAGTGAAATTCGCCAATTTTGAACAAGCTAGTAGACTGAACGTACCTACTCTATTTCAAAAATTTAGTACATGATAGTTGACACACCTACACATGCTAGGTTAGGTACTTATAAACCTACATTCATGATAATTTAAACATATTAAATGAAAAAGTAAAAATATTTAAGTAAACCCAAGACAATGCATACATTTTACTAAATATGCAAAAATAACGACAATTATATATTGTTTTCACTCGTAACAGAATCTAGCACACAAGTTTTAAAAACCTATTAAACAAAACGCAATATATGCAGATGGCGTGTTTATAATGGGAAAACGAGTGGTACGGAAAATGACATTCTATTGTGGCGCATTTGCAATTCAAAAGAGAAAACAAATTCACAGCTACCAAACCGCAACGTGTTTGATTAGGGACTATGATTTACCACGCGGTTTCTAAGTTGGTTGAGAACCGTTGGTGGCTAATGCTGCCTTCTTGCGAATTAAGCGGATGTGTCGCATAAACGCAAGTTTCTTGAATGTCTATGGCGTTATATACCTATCATCCAGTAAAAAACTAACATGATACTATATTATGTTAAATACGAACAATATAATTGGCTTGGATGGCCTAGCTAGACCTAAAGTCCTATTCTTAATTCCGAAAATACATCCATGAGAGCCAGACATAGGTCCTATGCAATTCCACAATTATGACCATCTGAGCAAAAACAAACCCATTAATTATGTAAATCCACTATCTACTTATACCGATTTCCTGTAGAACATTACAACGAAGTTCATCTCATGTATTCTATAAACAAATTGAGGAAAACGACGCATACCTACACATACATTATCGAGAAGGAAAGGTATACTTTACGAATCGTTACGTCTCATCTTCCATACATAATGTATCCTACAATTAGTCGATCCACAGCATCACTGGTTATGAACTGACGACACGCGAAGGTTGTAATAAATACAATCGCTCCGCAAATCACAGGCCGGTACGGAACGTGACTAACCCCGGCGCACACCCGCGAGCTATCGGCAAAAACTATAACGTTGCACAAAAAGCAATAATGTGCTCAGGGCCTAATACACCACACAATACACGGCCTTGGCAGTGTCGAGGCCAGATAAGTTCAAGTTATGAAAAGTAACAACAGTCAAGGTAAGAAACATGATTAAATTGGAGAACAACGGTGTGAGTCCAATTGGAAAAGTCCTATAATCAATTAGTATTTTATCGTAATAGCCATGTAATAAGATAACGTAGTGATATGAACAAGCAACCTATATTAATGATAAACAGAAATAAGGACAAGACGCAATACTGATACGTTTTTGAGTATGTAAACAAACATCAGTTTACATTAAATATTATTCACCTATATGTAATCAATAATAGGGACGAAGTCATAACATTATATTTATCGATATAAGCTACAAACATCATGACTTGTTTAATAGTGTTGTGAATGTACCTAAACATTCTCAATACTTTTAAGTTCAGAAACGACGACAAACACCTAAAGCGATTCACTAATTTGGCGTTCACCTACATTTTAAGTAGCAAACATTGCAATTAAGGAAAACGAAATGGAACAATTCAACCACAATACAAACTATTAGATGACAAGCGTAAAAAGAATGCTGCAAAAACACGGAGTCACGCTCGGCAGACCACGACTCTGTATGAAAGAGTTCAACTAACAAATATAATAAGTAGGGCCCGCGATCTCGACCATATTACAACATATCAACATGCTGTTTAACCACCCGTACATCCTCATGCATATTAAAACAACACAAAGTTACTGCAAATTATAGTTTGATCTATGATAGCTCTAGATATTACAATTATTGAAGGTAGGTAGCGCTAATAAACTCGCATTTGTTATTAGTACTTAGTATGTACAAATTAAACAAGAAACGAACCGTATTGATGTTTGATTATATTAAGCTTTTGCGTTCCATTACAAAACTAAATATTAGGCAGTAAGTAGCTATAGCAACAACGCTATGTATTTACTACTTCTAATATCGCGTGTAGACCCATAAAGACTAATATTTAGCATATAGATGTAAATATTGAAAGTTACGAAGATAAAAAATTGTAAACAAAAAAAAAACCGCCTTCAAAAACCCGACTCACTAAAAATTACAAAATAATATAATACGAACATTTATAATCATCTGGGTATGAATTTTATATGTTGTTGAAGGCGGTGCCGTTTATATTTCAAACAGACAAGCACAGAGTGCTTCTTTTTCCTCAAAATTTTGATTGGCACCGCCTTCAAAAACATATAAAATTCATACCCAGATGATTATAAATGTTCGTATTATATTATTTTGTAATTTTTAGTGAGTCGGGTTTTTGAAGGCGGTTTTTTTTTTGTTTACAATTTTTTTCATACTTTTTAGTGTTAAATTTTTTGTTACCCTATTAGTTCAGCTCACCTGTAATACTACTGATATTATAACTAGTAGTCTTAATATGTATACAGTATTGAAAGAATTATCCTTTTACTCCAAACAATTAAGGAGTTGACCCTCCATCATCAGCTCAGCATCATAACATCATGATTGCTTGCAAGAAGCAATGCCAATATCACTTCAGAAAATATATAAAACGCGGTACATGTGCCTATAAAATTTGAGGGTTGCCCTCGATTTCTCCTGGATCCCATCATCAGATCCTAGACTGGTCACCCTATTAGTTCAGCTCACCTATAATGCTACTGATATTATAACTAGTAGTCTTAATATGTATACAGTATTGAAAGAATTATCCTTTTACTCCTAAGTATTAAGGAGTTGACCTTCCATCATCAGCTCAGCATCATAAGATTATGATTTCCAGAAGCAAATGCCAATATAACTTCAGATAATATGCAAAACGCGGTACATATCCCTATAAAATTTGAGGGTTGCCCTCGATTTCTCCTGGATCCCATCATCAGATCCGGGACTGGTGAAAATGGGACCACCTCGGAAGTGAACTGTATCCAACCAAAAAAAAATTTTCGAAATCCGTCTATAATTGACGAAAATATCGGTGAACATACATAAAAAAAAAAAAAAAAAAAAAAAAAAAAAATATTATACATACAGACGAATTGAGAGCCTCCTCCTTTTTTGAAGTCGGTTAAAAAATGGGCTAAGATTCAAAACCTCAAATCAGTAAAGTTTATATTCTCACCGGACAGAATAAATTTGAGGCCAATCGTGAGAAAGATGTTCCCCGAGAAATTGGAAGTTTCGCTTGAGGGGACATCGCTATAGCAACAACGTTTACAGCAAACTGACAACTCTATTGTGCAAAATACAAAAGATATCGCACGTTGGTGTGCCAGCATCAAAAATAATCTCTAAAGCATTCTTGTATACACAAGAATGTTGAGGCATCGATAAAAACAAATACCAACAAACTTAACGACATCAATCATGATGATTAAATACGCAGAAGAAACGGTCAATCAAGACATTACATATCCACGCATTCTAAAGATCCGGAATCTGCTGGAAATGCACTTTCCCGGTCACCTTACGAGAGAGCTTCCTAGAATACAAAAGAAGGTGAAACTCGTCTTGGCTGATAAGCAGATGACCGCTTTCCGGAGGTACGAGTGACGTAGACTCGTGCGATTCAAATGAAGATTCGATTTCGTTTGAAATTTGTATTGCACGCGCGTACGCATCTCGTATACGGCGTTTCTATGGCGACAGATTTTGAGGAGAAAACGTATAAGATAAGAAAAATAAATAAAGAAGATACAGAAACACATATGAGAAACAATACGTTTGTTTAAAGTGTAGGTAGGAGTTTAAAACAAACGAATTACCATATCTACATTTAATTATTTCGATCAGCGCCTACAATGCCTTGTAACAAACAATGTAAGCAGAAGATTTAGCATCAAGCATTGTCAGTAAACTTAACATTCACATTCTAACATCTATTCGGGACGGTCGTAAAATTTAATTGAATTCTTCAATCTTAAACGATAAACATAACATTACAATGTTACCGGTTCCTTGTACATGTGCGTCAATAGTGAAAGTCCTTCTTATTCAACGTCGCGTGACATATGATAGATGTTGAGATCATTATTACAACGATCGTTAAACCGACAGGTTATATTACCATTGCAATAAATACCGAAGCAGAGCGGATAGATTTTTGGTGATAAAATAGATGTACATCTTACTCCTACACCAAATTATTCAAACAATAAGAATACAATTCAATTCTTTCACAATTTAAAACGTTTAATCACGCACATAACATTTTCCACAATTTTAAGACAATCCGCTCAGTATACACAAGCAAGATAGATTATGAATTAAATCTTCATTATTCTAAAAAAAATCAATCGAAACTAATGTCTTTGTTATGCTAAATAGTAAAAGTATTGAAATTCCTTGCACGAATGAGATATGAACAATTTATAGCAGGGTTGACATATGCATCGTGTAATTAAAATTCAAATGGATAAACAAATTAAAATCTAATTGAAACGCGTCAATTACATTTGACAGTGAACAGTAAGTTGCGTGTCTGTCCGTCCACAGCAAAACACCTATTCCACAGATAAGATAACGCCATTAATAGCTGTTGCAAATATTTCGTACAGTCGAAATTGCAACAGTCGTCTGTTCACTACGAACAAAAACGTTTAATTAGTAGGTTTGCGGAACGCATAATTAATTAGTTTGATTACACGGTTATTGTCCATTTGCATTAGTTATTGGAGCAGTAGCGACCCGCACGATAAAGATTCAACACGTGAGGCTAACTAGTTAGAAATAATAAGGAGAGGTGACACGAATTTTGTCGCGTTGTATTTCAATGTTGCAGTGATTGGGTTTGTCGACCTCCGCAGTCTCGTTCACACAGACAGGGGGTAAGCACCCCTCAAGTTCACAGTCGGGGATGGCGACGGCGGGGAACGCCGCGCGCACACAGACCCAGCGAGAAAGGGACAATGTAAGGGCTGAATTGATTCGCAAACGCGAAAATAATCCACTCAAAATTCTACCAAGGAAACGATCGAATTCAGTAATTCACCTGCCACGATAAAATTAATTACCGGTCTTATCATGTAACTGCAATGACTCATGCAATACCAAGAATTAGATAAAAAATCACACGGCAAACCGGAGGACTGAATCAAAATAAACAACGGATAAGCGGAGTCCGCAAATATCAAACAAACATAATACTCACTCAGGTTAAACAATGCCGTTGAAGACGCACCAATATCACCTGATACTAGAGTCAATCAAGGAAATCCATTGGTCACTGCACTAGCACGGGGAACTGTTGCGGTTGCCACGGTACAATCGAGTTCACAAATGTAAAAATCAGTCTTGTTAATTATTGCATCTAAGTTTTGATATTGCACGGGTGTACTCTGTAGGTGGAGGAGGTCGCGGTTCTGTTTTCGGGGTATCGATCGTCTGCGCTGCAGTTAGATTTGGTGGCTGTTGATAATTTTGGGGGTTATGTTATATTTCGGGGAATATTTGTATCTGTTTTGTGTGATTGTTTATGCGGCGCGAGCGGATCAGCTGTTCGTGGGCGAGAGAGACGCACGGTGTGCGGACGGGCGGGCGTGCCGCGCGCGACTGAGGCCAGCGCCGCAGTCGGCCGGCGGCGGCGCCCCGCGGTGCCGGCTCAGACCCGTTACATACACACGGACGTACTACGGACGATACGTAAACAAACAATGCGACGAGCACACGAAGTGCTATCTATGAAAAATTAAACTGAGCTACTTAACTTTTGAGCAAATGTACTAATAATTTGCTCGACAAATACCTAAACTGCAAACTATAATATAGATAAGTAAAACATTACTAGTTATTTTAACAACATAGAACATACATTTTGCAGAGTTAACATGACATAGGTAGAATTTATTCTTTCTCATTTAAAATAAAACAAACAGCCAATTAAAATCATCCAGATGAAATCAACGCAACACTCAAAAGAGTAATATTACAAAACTGTCCATTTTAAGGGACCAAACAAACAATGCCCAAATCTCACGGCAAAACGCGAAGTGGAACAGCATATACATTGTGTCATACTTTTGACACAATTGTACCAGTTTGCAACACACTGCAAATCACTCTACAATTATGTACTATCAGTATTAAAAAACAATGCCAGCTCCACCCATGATGATGACACGCGGAATTAAATGTTTCGACAAGTTGTTATAGAAGAGGTGATAAAAACATCACAGGAATTCTCGTGATGTTCAGAGATATTATGTCACGTTAACTAGGCCGAAGACAAAGGAGCTGTGTGAATGTTACGGGAGATGAATAAACAATGAAGACCTCACTACAAAGGGTATCGTTGCTAAGACTGAACAAAACATTGAACTCTGTGCTATTTACTTATTAAGATACATAAATTCAATTTTAAATTCCATAAACGATAAGGCATTTTTTAAAAAGAAACTACTAATCTTATAGTAAACTACTTCACAGAAAACGGCAGCAAAACAGTATACCAGAACGTTTTATTAAAAATTACAGCAAAAAATCTGGGCGTCTGATGATATGGAGAAAACTTATTATGAAGGACTTTGATTTCGGACACGGTCATACCACGTCATTTGTCATGGTCAATAGCGACTACGTGTTGGCCTAAAATAATGTTATAGAACTTATCTGATTTTAACGGACCGCAATAAACTATAATAATAAGTAGCGCAAGTAGTAGTAGTTACGCGGAACACGTGTTTCGAAATGTAACGTTCAAAAGTGTAAGTAGTGTAGTGTGGGCAGTGGGTACCCCGCAGAGTCATGACGGCATTTCGGAACGAAACCAATGTAGTTTCTTCCTGATATACTACCGTAGAATTATTAACGCGTAACAGACTAACAGTCCTATGGGTCTGTCCCATTGTGTAATCGAAGCATCTGCCGACGTTCTATTCACCAAGTGACCTTTGTCGCTTCGGACGCACACGTGCTCACTAAACGTTTACTGAGCGAAGCTAAATGCCAAAGGTTCTTGGTATTTACTCGAATAGGAAATGTCTATTGAACTGTGAGATACCAATACCCTCGCAATAGCAACGGAACGAATAGATCATCAGACCAAAACAATTTGGCGAGAATACGAATGGACTAAGCTCTATGTGCATAATAAGAATGTTTTTCATACTTTATTTTTCGCTCTTAAAGTAAAGATAAATAACTAAAAGCTTTATTTTGGTTTATGAATATGGTAACGAAACAGTACGAGTTTTATTACAAGAATAAAACTTATAAAAATATTACACGTGTCTATGTGATTTTCGAAGAATAAAACGCTCTATGCAGGTTTGTCGGGACACGTATCACACAGTCACTCTATTTTATTCTTATCTTATTTTTTGTGTGTATAACTTTTTAGGATTTCCTGTTCAGTTAGTGCGAGCAATTAACTTTTGCGAATGCTCAAAACTTATAAAAGTTCGTACAAAATTCGTGTCTATTGTTCAAATTCACTTAAAGAAGTTGCATTACAACTTTTTCAAGGGAATATTTTTTTACTTTCTTTCCGGCGCTGTCGGGTAAAAAAATATACTCGTGACTACAGTTCTAGAAACGTGGGAAAAATGCGTGGGTACAGCCCGAGGACGGCATCGGACCGTCACGATCAAGTTTTTATCGATAATCGGGATGCCTGGACCCTTTCCCCATAAAACCCTTTTTGGTGGATTTATTTTTACTATCATTGACCTTTGTCAACAAAACAAAAATTCTATAAACGATGTTTACTTACTAAAGAATGCAGTCATGGGGGCATACCTGTAACCAAAATTGCAACATCGTTAGTAATTTGGAACATCTGAAATTAGCTTCAAGCGTTCAAAGTGGAAATGCAAGGCGCACATCCATCGACCATTGCCTATATCTAACGCAGAACATTAACCCACATCCAAATCGTAACTCATAAAGGTTGCTCAAGAAGTCTAAACGGAATCAGTGCACCGTGATGAGGCATTGCCACTTCACACATTTCTGTTGAAACCGAAAGTCGTAAAAAACCTAATGACGTTTCCAGTAGCTGTTATGCCATTGGCGATAAAGTTGAAATTATGGGAAATGTGTTCGGTAACATTTGAAATAGGGTTTGTTTTGTTGATAGAGCGATGTGTTGATTCTTACTCGATTTCTTTACAAGCGATTTTGCAATCATCAGTATCCAACTATCAGTTGAGAACTAAAGCCACTTTTACTCCAAAGTTCTCATCAAATTTAAAGACCGTCTGGAACGTTGGATACGAGTACATAAGTTGAATTAGGAGTAGAATAAACCAATGTGGGATCTACGTGATCTGGGTCTAGGAACGAGCATCCTAAAGAGTCTGCGAGCGGTTCTCATTTTGTTAACATAAAGTTAGTCTAGACTCCGGCTAGACTATTTCGGCTGGCTGGGGTGAGCTTACGACAGACATTATGGCCCCTAAGGCAAAATCGATATTCCTAATCTAAATATCTCTATCTGAAACAGGCTAAAGTTAACTTAAAAGGACGCAAGATTAAAGTTAACTTAAACTGGTGCCTCCTTATTAGTTTAAGTAAACTGTACGCTTAGGTAAATATTTTTTTTTTATTTAGTAGGCTAAATGTCTAAAATTGCAATCCCAGTGCTGGGCAAAGAAAAGGGGGAATCCCCTTATTTATTAATATTTTTACGGCTATGTATTAAGTAAAAATATTTGCATACGTGAAAGAAAAAGAGCTTAAAAATTCACAGTACGTCCATGACGACTTAACCATAATGAATGCAAGGTCTTTAATTAACATTGCCGAGAGACATTCCACGTTTTCGTAATTAAATCGGACTCATTTCTGAATCCGTCTCCGGAAAGGACTGAAAGGTGAATGAAAAAGCTCACTATTCGGTATGCGAGAGCTTGTTCAACTATTCTGGACCCCATTAGGCAGTAAACGCGTCAAGTGGTCACTTAAATATGCATCCACGTTCGTCTGCCGTATTCGGTTGCACAAATTGGAGTTAATTTTGTACATAAAACATGAATGAACGTTATTCTCAAACGAGTATTTCGGTCTGTTATTTGCATCCTGCAATTTATTCCGTGTTTTCATCATAGCGTAATAACAATGATATTCATGAAAGCGGTCGCATCACGGAAATTGGCTGAATAAAAACGCCTATGTTTTGCGAAATAAACATCAAACTTCATATACATAACAAAGTAATACACAATGCCTGGTAAAATATAAAACGATCATGTTAAATATAAAAGCTAATTTAAATATATCAGCGATCGACGATCAGTAATCATCATAGGGAAAAGAGATTTTAACAATAGGTATACCAAAATAGTTTAATTTCAATGGTTGAAGTTCAAAAGTCATTAAGGAGATCTGTTTCATAATTCTGAACGATATTAGACCGCACATCAAGTCTCTGGCGCTCGCTTCAAATATGCACTCACTTCCGTCTGCCTTATGAATATCAATTAATAAACCGATACATTAGTATTTCTAAATGCATACAAATCTATACTTTAGCTTTATCTTATTATAAAGCTGATGAGTTCGTTTGTTTTTATTTGTTTGTTTGAACCCGTTAATCTCATCTCATTCGCGAAAGCCCTCGTTGTTCTAAGGAATAAAATGTCTCGGGAAGCGTATAATTAAAAATATATTCAACAATAAATAAGATATTATCAACGAAGGAATGTTACATAATCGATTTTCTATGTATTCCGTTAATCATGAAGAAAAATCAATTTCGTACAAGGGTAAAACATCATTACATGATGATGTGCTGAATACATCATTATTCTTTCGCGGTGCGATAGATATCATTTACGAAATCATACACGTTTGAATAACTATAGGGAACATGTAATGCCGCCATAACATCATCTTATGTAATGTACGGTAGATAATAATGTTGATAATTAGAAAAAAAAACAAATTATGACATGTGCCATTACCTAATAGTAAGACGACTCTTTTCTGCCTCGTGTCATTAAGGCAGGGAATGCCCTTCCAGCTCATGTTTTCCCTCCTATGATCCCAGGCCCTTCAGGCGGGCCGAGAAACGGCATTTGAGCAGGCCTTCAGGGTGAGTGCGACAGGCTCAATATAGTCTATTGTGCCTGTCGACCTCATATGTGGATCTCACTACCGCTTATCACCAGGTGGAGTGAGGTCAGTGTTAGCGTTTAATAAATACGAATACTGTATTGGTGATATTACCATCGCTCGATATTTCCGTTAACGATGTAAAACGTTAATATATAAAAATATATGAGTTCATTGACGTATAGCAAGTTTTTAACTAAGTATACTGAACACGTGATAGTAAGAACTTTTTTTATAAATAGCAGACGTTTTAAAAGACTAGTGATTACGATTTCCTTTTAAACATGTGTTTTCTGTTTATCTTACAGATGTTTGCTCTGTATTTTAGTAAATCAATATTAGACAACGTTTGGTATTTTTGACTGGCTCGGTGGAACAGTGGTTAGTGACCCAGGACCGCTGCATACGGTTACAAGAGTCGTGGGTTCGATTCCCACCACCCGGGAAAAATATTTTTGTGACGAACATCGGTGTTTGTTCCAAGTTATTAAATATAGTGAGAAATATTTATGTATTCTCTGTTTATTGTGATATACGTAATACAATATGTGCTTAAAAGCTACTTACCACGGGATCTGATCAATGTATGTAATGTTGTGTAATATTTATTTATTTATTTTAACAGAGGAGGTTCTCAAGGAGCTTAGCCTGTATAGCACCGATTATCAAAATGAGTAATTACGAATATACATCTAACAAGTATTACGTAACAGGCTAATTAGTTAAGATATTTATTGCTTTTTCAAGTCGGTTTAACTTTTTTTCATTAGTAATTAACGTTAGTTCTATCCAGCCAGTCAAAATGAACTCTTCAAGCTTTACTAAGCCTAGCAACCTAACATAGTGATTGTATGTTTCCGTCTCTCTTCTATGGTCATTACGGAAGACGCAAAGCCATCCAAGCCGCATAGTGAACATATATGGAGATATATCCCAGTCGTTATTGTGACTGTATGTAGACGTTTTACTTGCTATAATGTGTTTATTTACAGCAAAATCATTGTGGTGGGTAGAGTATTATCATTGGTAATGGATTTAGTTCGGTCCGTATAAGGTTACACGGTAATTATTGGTAGGATATTGAAACATTTATCGACGGTTTATGTTTATTTGAAAGTGATATTAGCTGAACATATGACAATACAACTAGCTCTCGTACATAGGAGACAAGTAATGAAGTTTCGTTTTCACTGCATCATGGCTAAAATAATAAAGGTTTTGTTGGCTGTGCGAATGTGGTTCTTAGATCAGTTTTTACGTTCTTAGAATGCTTTTTTGGCATATTTTAGTCTAGTTTCAAGTTATTTTGTATTTATATTAAGCTATTGCATAGCTTTTATCGCGGGCTTTGAGCGCGGCGACCGAACCAAGAAATTCCGCAACGAAAAACCTCACAATCGTCTAACGTCGTTTCAGTTCGGTAGACTTCGGCACGGTGTTTGTGTGCGTGCGGTTAGACGACTCTACGAAACTCGCACGAATCGAGACGAGCTGCTCCGAAATCGGACGATGCTATGCAATAGCTATACCGCGGCAGTCCCCGAGTGCCACACGTCTTTTTTTTTTATTGTGCGACAATGTACTAAATAATTTCTTTATTATTTAGATAAATATTTAAGTAATATGTAATTCACAATTAACAGAAAACGCAGAGCAAATAAAATAGTTATGATATCAGAAATACTAAGCCATTCTACTCAGCTTCCATTTTAATCGAGTAAACCTAAAGGTTACCGTGTAAGTCGTTACATAACTTTTCAAAGCATTTAAGCTCACGACTTAACACCATCAATTATTTATAATGGCTTACAATTTAAATTACTGTAACTGACATTACATAACTATGAACTTCCTAGTACTGCACAGTAGTGGGAAAATAGATAGTATTGTAAGTATAAAAATAGTGCGTGACGTGGAATATGCTGTCACATTGAATCACACGTTTGTGAGATACTTGTGAGATACTAGCAAGACGCACTATTGCATGTGGACAGCACGTAAGAACCTCCATCCAGTAGGGCTAACATGAGTTTAAAAGTGACAGACTCGATATCGCCTTTGAAAAAATGTACAGCGCCCCTAGCGGTAACGCTAAGAACTAAAATCGGTAACAATTCGATAGGTTTTTAACGTAAGTTTTCGATAGGTAAGTCATGCTACCGTTACAGATGGTGTGTTTTTACACTATGTCAGTTATTTATGATTCAGTGTTATGTTTTAAGAAGAAAATGTTCACAAGACCAGTCTTGTGAACATTTTGCTTTGCTGTGAAATTTTTACTTTGGAAATGTTTGTGCTCTATGTAGGATCTTTATAAATATATATCATACTTAATTAGCACATGGCAAGAAGTGATCTCTGCCTACCCCTCTGGGAAAAAGGCGTGATTTTATGTATGTATGTATACTTAATTACTACCGTCAAAAATAATACAACGATATTGATATCTTCCAAAAAATAAAACCATAGTAAAAAGGCAATAATCATTATTAACAAATAAAAAAAAGGAAATTTTGAGTTGGCATGCGCCCAAGCCTTGATTAGAGAGCTGTGGACAACTCCAGTTGAGACGATTGCCCAGCGATGGGATGACACAGGTCATTAAAATAAAAAAACTCTTGAAGTGCCGTTCCTCTACATACAAAATACTTCCGCGGCAAGTAATTTCCCTAACATACAAGTAATTATCTAGTACTGTAAGTTGTTTCCAAAGCCGCTATGGACCTACTTAGCAGAGTAATGACAGTCTCACAGACCTGACACTTCCGAACGGCCCACTGATTATACTTTTTACTTGCTATACCAACATTAACTTAACTTTCTATATTGCATTAAAGATCACTTCCCGCACACTAATATCTATCTATCTTTGTCAACGTAAAAACTCCTTACACATATTAACACGTAATATTAAAGCAAAATGACTGCTTATAAGTAAGTACATTTTGAAGACTTATATAAGCCATTACTTAATCGTTTATGAAAAGGTTTATCATGTTTGTTTGATATGTAATGTGTAACTGTGTTGTTCAGAATAAAAAAAAAATGGTGTAAATGTCAATCAAAGTTTTTGAGTTAATCATTTTTTGGTTCCTTTTCCAAATAACTGATATTTTTAAATAAAAACCGCTTACAAGTACATTTTAAAGATATTCATTTATATTTAAGCTTAAAATTATAAATGTTTAAGCTTTTACTTAAACTTCTATGTATTCTACTGCAAGGGTAAGGTAAAGTCCATTCAAGTCCATAAAACTTTTAAGTTCATAATTTTTAGGTACAAACTTTTCGAAACACCTTATATGTACTAAATATTAGTCTTTTATGGGTCTTTTATTCAGTCAGTCGAAACGTCGGGCAGTAAGTAGCTATGTAATTTGCTACTCCTAATAACGCGTGTAGACCCATAAAAGACTAATATTTAGTGTAATGGAACGCGAAAGTCTAAAAACTTACCTTATATGTAGTTCTAAATCTCTTCTAAACGTAACTAATGTAAACAATCATAAGATACGATCTAGCTTTATAGGTATAACTGGTCAGTACCGTCAACTAAGAGTAACTCCATCCATATCTAATTCGTAAGTAAGTACACAAGCACGATTGCAATTTAACCCGACATTGAAACCAATGTCAGTGACATTAGACTGGTCCATGGAATTTGTGACAGCAGTATTTTATCAATAAATAATAATGATAATTTCAAATACGAACATTAGTCATGCTTATCAGAAGTTAATCATCATCAGACTATTCCTGTCTACTGTTGGACATAGGCCTCTCCAAATGCACACCACTTCTCTCTGTCCTCGGCCACTCGCATCCAGCTCCTACCAGCCGTCAAGCGCAGATCGTCACACCATCTGGCCTGCGGGGGTCCTACACTACGTTTGCCGAGACGCGGAAGTTAATATCAAGTAGCAAACCAAAAAATCTGCGAAAGCTTTAAATAAAACTTTTTTTATCATCAGTGTATGAAGAGTGGAGTATGGAAAAAGCCTGGAATGCATGCTAGCTTTTTAGGAAAGTAGGCTTGTAAAGGCAACAAAAACTATGTTAACTATACACAGCGAATATACAACGTAATAGACGGATTCTGTATATTTTCTTAAAAACTATCAATATATTCACAGTTACGTTAAATTAACTTAAGTGTCCACTTTATTACCATTTCTTAACAGCTCATTTAGATCAAAAATGTTTAAGCATTGGGAACTATTGCTCGTTTAATCGAATCCTTTATAAGTTATTTAGATAAATAAATAAATACGCATACAAATCGATAAATTATACAGGTTAATGACACTTGCCCCTGCATTCAATCCGTAAGGTCACTTAATGGATTTTCAAGATTAAAAAAACTTCGTCAAAATTATTCATTACCTTCTATAAAATTTTAAAGAAATACCGTTGCAATACATTAAAATAGCTCCTATAAGAGTGGTTAGACTATTTTATTAAACCAGTGGTTGTCGTCTAAAGTAAACATCTAAAAATATTAAAAACGCTTTGGAAGCCGTTGATATTTAACCGGAAGTAGAAACATCTTTCTTCATGGAGAAACTTCCGCTCCTCCATTTATCCAGTATTTTGGAAAGGAACCATAAGAAGACAAATAGTACCTACCAGTGCATTTAAGGAAAGGCTTAAAATTTATTTTTAGATATACTTCATCACCTTAGAACTGCAAGGCACGTAATTATATCTTATAACTATCGCAACCTGTTTTAGGGGACAATAGAATGAAAGTAATATTAAGATTAGACAATTAAGGACACTGAATGAACGTGAACGTGTTACTATCGCATTAACCTAATATTCAACTTGACTTTGAACTCAATGCCGATCTCAACTATGCAGTATTACGACTTCCTAAGACTAATGATATCATTATTAAAAATAATTTATCATTACAATAACCTATAAATGCAGTAATTTAACGAATAACGATGATCTTCCCCACATCAAACTAGTCATTATTATGTTATTTTTTGTTCACAATTAAGCTTTCAAGACTTATCCAGAACCTCTGAGATAAGGGTTTAACATCTGTTTATTTTTTTTTTCCTAACTGACATACGACGATGGCTTGGAGTAGCCTCGTCATCATCACCTTGCGGGGGAGCGGATGGCTCTCACCCCTAAAACAAGTGTTTGTGTTTATGACGGTAGTCTATTGGTAAGGTGAGAGTGATGATCGGTCTTTATTGGGTGCAAGAATTTTTATCTTAACAAAATAAAAAAAATATTACACAACTTCACATACATTGATCTGATCCCATCGTAAATAGCTCAAGCACTTGTGTTATGGATATGAGAAACAACAGTGGATACACAAACATACTTAAATTTATTTAATAACACACCTAGACTCGGAACAAACACCTATGTTCGTCACACACATATTTGTCCCGCGCGGGACTCAAACGTAGAGGGTTTGATTCCCTATTCTTGGACAGGGTCTGGGTGTGTTATTAAATAAATTTAAGTACATATATTTGTGTATCCACTGTTGATTCTGAAACCCATAACACAAGTGCTTAAACTACTTACCATTGGATCAGATCAATGTATGTGATGTTGTGTAATATTTAAAGATGATGACAAAACTACTCTTATATTAAAACTAGCTTTCCGCCCGCGACTTCGTTCGCGTAGAGACGTTTAACGGGTATAACATTACTTCCTTATAGCGCAGTCGGTTAAAAACTAGCCTATATCCTTTCCTAGGCTTTGGACTATATCTGTACCAAATTTCATTTTAATTGGTTTAGAACTCTATGTGTGAAAGCGTAACAGACAGACAGAGTTACTTTCGGATTTATAATATTAAGTAAGGATTTTGGTAGGGTCTATAGAAGGTCTATGAATCAAAAAAAGTTCAAACTGACGAAATCCCGCTGCTTTTCGGCCACTCATGCGCACATCGACTGACTAATGGCAGCCTATTGTGCACGTTATTGTGCAACGAGCAATTGGGCGTGAGGCAGAATGGGCGCGATAAGTGCTAGCCTGATTCAGTTAGAAATTAACAGTGATTTAATTAACCGATGCGGCGTGAAGAATCGTAAATTTTATTCGTCCTTGAGAATTACGTAAGTGATTGATGCGGAAGCAAAAACACGTTCATGTTTAGTTAACTTAACTCAATACTTTAATCGTTACATTTTGTAACATTCCACAAGTTTTTAAATTCTATTCCAAATATAAATTTCATATAATATATAAAAATAAAATATTATTGTTCATTTAAAGAATGAATAATGCAACATAACATGTCACTTAGAATAAATTTTAAAGACACCATATCAATTCACATTGACTTACAAAAAAATATAATTTCCTATCCTGGTAACTTGTGAAATACAATTCTTTCACACTTTTGAAACATTTGTATTAAAAAAACATCGCCATCCATTCTAAAAAGAATCCCAAAAAATAAAATAACAAAACGTGTACCACACGCAGCATTTTTTACAAAACACCCATTTCGTAAAACACAACGCAACGTAAAACGGTTATCTAGCAGATATATTATGATAGATAGCGAATATAATTCATTCTTTCTGCAATAGCTGGCATGACAATAGCCCAGAGGGTCCATTACGGTAAAACAAAAGGCAGAAAATCCGACCGTATTCGTGCTCTCAGATGAGATAGAGGAAAGACCAAGTGAGTCATAACTATACATTAGTACAGTACAAAACATATGCCAGTGAGACACACTACTGAAATAGTGCTTGCTAAGACTGTGCGTGCGAAAGTTACGATATGTTCCTTAAAGTATATTAGTAGTTTAGAACAAAGAATTTCAAACTCCACTTTAAACATAGGCCACGCAAACTTATCCGTTTTTATGCAAAAAATTTTTATGGAGTTTGTCTCGACTCTGTTGGTCAATAAATAAGCCTTCAGTAGTTTACAAAAGTTCAACTGCAGATGATGGATGAGTAGTAATTATGACCAAATCATCAAATTTTTTGACCAACAGATTATACGTTTTATGTAAACTTTAGCAAAACCAACAACAAACTGAGAATATTTTTGAAAAACAAAGTTTCCCTGTAAGTTTTAGAGGCTCGCGCTATTGATATAGCATTTTGTACTTTTATAAAATGTGAGTTACATCGCTGTCATACATTTAACTGTACCGCATTATTGTAGTAGGCTTCCAAGGTCACTATGCTGAGGGCCACGTCCAGTGAAAGCTCCATGCGTCATACACTCCACTCTGATCGACACCCCGGCGACTCACACAATACTAGTAATAATCATAACAAGTTTTTAATTATCACACAACGCCATACAAGAGAAATTCTTAAGATTTATTTACATGTCAAAACCTTAACAATAGCGACGGATTGAAAAAAAATATAGATGCGATTTGAGTCCTGCAAAAAATGTGCGGTTTGATTGATCGATGTGTGAATTATACTGACATAACTTGAAATGGAACAGTCTGATTGCTTGTATTGAATGTCATAGTTATATTGAGTTTTGCACAAAATAACAAGGCCCAGCTTGTTGCTAAATAATATTTAACAATTGATGAAGTGGGGTACTGCGGAGTTTAAGTTTTAGGATCTTTATTGTATTTACTGGTAATTGAACTGGGTGAAATGTATAGAGAATTATTATCAATCACTAATTTTAAGAAAAATATATTTTGGTATTTAAACTCATATAAAATAGTACATATTATAGTAAAAGCGATTAATATATGGACTGTTGAACCTTTAAGCTTGTGTCAAAACAGTCAAGCTTATGTCGTCGACTAGATCTCTAGTCACTACAAAATATCAGCAATTAGATCCAAACTATCCGGTTACAAATCTAAACATTCCCACACTTATGTACATCGAAAAAAATCAGCTGAAAACGCATTTTGATTCACATGTTCCGCATTACCTAACGTCTTCACTTACGTTACACTTAATGCGCTTTTGTTGTTGTTTCTGTGGCAAGTTACGTTAAGTTACAAGTGGGTCAAGTACATCTCTGCTCTGCTGATCAGAGACGGAATGAGCGGTGTGCAATTTGCATCAACGTTTGGTAATGCTCGTTACCGTGAGTTTGTGAATATTGCGGATAGACGCTCGGTTAACTTAAGCTATGAGGCTTGGCAATAGTTTATGAAGACAAAGTAGTGAGTAGTTCGCTCGCGACCATGATTGGTGCAACCCAGTCGAAACGTCGGGTAGTAAGTAGCTATGTAATTTGCTACTCCTAATAACGCGTGTAGACCCATAAAGACTAATATTTAGTGAGTACACGTTGCCATTTACTTATGTTCTATCTAACAAGTTTGCTTTTAATTGACTTGGGTCCGTTTGGGATCTTGACGATTAAGGTTCTACACTCAAAGTTTGTATTAAAGTATTTACATCGTTATAGTATTTGTTCATCAGGTTACCGTATTACATATAAATTCGTATGACTTAATTTTTACCTAAAATGCACTATCGTACCTTACAAATACTCTTCAATGAAACATCTAAAACAAAAGTGCCACTTTTAATTGCATCTATTTGAGATTGCGACCAAAAAATAGAAAGAATGTCACTGGGGCAAAAAAGCCAAATCCAGTTTAGCCAATTTTTTGCATGAACAGTCGCAAACAAACGCTGTCGTTTCGCAATTTGGGCACAATACTGGTGCCGTCGAACTGGCACGAACTACGGATATTCTGAAAGGTGCGATAAACCGTATAAATAAGTAAATACATAGTGTGCGTCAGACCAAAACTTTGAATTTTCACCGGGTTAACTTTTCAAAATATAGCACTGAGCCTGAGTCAATTTAACGTTTAGATAATTAACTATTAACATACTATTCTTACACTTAGAAAGATTAAACGAGAACATAATACGCTTGAGATTGAGTATAAATAAGAAAGGCGTATCTGTGTATAGAACCTTTTAAGACCTCAATGACGAAGTCTTTATCCGTGTTCCTAATCCATGTCTGGCATAATATAGGTTTGTTTAACATTCATTCTTGTATCTTGCAGCTACAATCAAAGCCTTATGTGTTCCTTCCTAGCGGGGCCCCCCGAGCTAGACTTGTAAAACTAATGGCAATGCTTCGGTGGCTCAATGTACCTTTCGAGTTTATCAACAGAATTGAATGTACCTCCACCGATTTGGCAGAAATTACGATAAAGTTACTGATCTTCCCAGCTGGGCCCTCGTCTGTTTAACGTTCGAAATACATGAAAAATATACTGATCTAATATACTTCCAATGTACCTTCCGATTTATGAACCATATTCAAGGAATCTTTTATAGAACCGAAAAAATTATGCTTTAAAGTTCTGTCTTCCTAGCTGGGCCCTCTGTAATTAAAGTGAATAGGAATAAAAAAAGTATACAGTTTTTATGTTTTTCCAATGTACCTCTTAGTTCTTTGCAGTTTACCAAATTTAGATGCAAAATAATGATTTTGGTAAAAAACAGTACACGCTTGGTAAGGTAAGGTCAGCAATATAATACTTCGTGGTTTCATTTTCGATACAAATAAATACGTAGTGCTTTTAACCTACAAAGCAACAATCGCACGTTTTTGAAAATCTTATTAAACTAAATTTTTTATCGATTTTTAAATAAGAATAAAAATAAAATCGATACTCCTCCTTCCCTATGACGTTTACCCAATGCCATGACAGTTCATTCTTTTTTCGTGCGAGGCAACGAGCGCACGCGCTCCTTCCTAATTTTCATTAAAATAGTGTGTAATTGTGTTTAATAGTGTGAAATTCTTACGTTATAATGCCCAAGAGATCGTTCGATGAGAAGATGGATTATTATTTGAAGAAAATGGAAAAATTACGGGATCGATATCGCTCCAAGCGACGGCGCGATTCCGAATCCGAATCTTACGACTATGAGGAAGATAATACCTATTACAACATACAAGGTAAGCATGCTAGGTAATCAATATGTACTTTACCAATCGTACGAATACTATTCAAATAGAAAGTATCGTGACGATATTTTGCCATAGATTCTAAAATCAGAACACGGCAATTTTTCCACATACCCGCCATAGATTCCAAATGGAACGAGGCGTTTAATTTTGTTGTAAAATATGCAATTTGCGGATTCCTCATGTGAACCGTATGCGGTAAATGCACGAAATGTTGATTTACCCTCAATTTATGATAAAATTGTTGTCCACCAGAAGATGAGGCTGAGGTGGGCAGGCCAACACCTGAGTTGGATGACCCATCGCCATTACCCGAGGCGGCACCCCCCATTTTCACGACACCCCAGGCGGACGCCCCGCAGGAGTCGGCGAAAACATCACAAAGTGACTTACCACCGCTACTTACGCTCCCAGAGACCAGCGTTACAGAATTAGATCCCGAATTATTATCAGCCCTGGGAGAAGCTACTGACTCGGGTCCTAAATGGGGACAAGATATTCATAATAATCTGAGCTCACTTTGGCTTCCGCTACTCAAACAGGGTATGGAAAAAGAGCCAAAAGATAAACTTCTGAAACAGTACCTCATCCCGAGTAATTGTACTCTGCTTCAGGCCCCAAAACTGAATATCGAGATATCATCAGCCGTAATCGAGATGGTGCGCATGCGCGACAAAAAAGTTGAAGGCAGCCAGCAACAACTTGGTATCGGCATCACGGCTATTAGCAGAGCTATGTCCTTGTTATTAACAAGTGACAATAAATTGGAAGCCATTAAGATTCTCAGCGACGGCTGCCGCATCCTCTGTGATCTACATCATAGTAATACACAGGCAAGGATTAAAATGATATCGCCCGGCTTAGCAAAACCTTTTTTGAACCTTATACAAGAAAGTGAACGCGACGAAACTCTGTTCGGCACAGACTTGCCGGAAAAAATTAAGGCCTCGAAGACCATAGAAAAACAGGGTCTACAAATTAAGAAATCTGCCCCTGCTCCCCGAGCCATCCCATCGGTGGCAAGCACAGTTACCACCCGCCAACAAGTTCAGGGAAACTGGACGGCGTCCCACCGTTACCCGGCGAACAGGGGGGGGCGCGGAGGTCAGAGAAGGTTGCCGATGCCATCGCGTCGACCAGCGCCGACAACGTCGACCCAATACAGAGCGGGCCCCAGCAAGGCTCGTGCCCCACCGCGTCAATAATACAGGTACACTCAGGTCGTGTCCAATTTTTCTTTCAATGCTGGTTACATGTCACAGATAACGAAAACATCCTATCCTGGGTTCGGAATGGCATACCTATTCCGTTCGTAACAAAACCATTCCAATCTAATATACCACGAAACTCGTGGTCACCAAATGAACATCGTGATATGTTACATGCAATAGAAAACCTAAAGGAGTTGGGAGCCATATCAGTAGTCGATCAGCAAACAGACCAGTTTATTTCTAGTACTTTTTTAGCCGCAAAACCTAACGGCAGTAAAAGATTTATCTTAAATTTAAAGTTATTAAATCGATTTATTCCTAAATTGCATTTTAAAATGGAAGATTATCGGACAACTTGCAAATTATTACAAACAAACTGGTTTATGGCGACTATTGACTTAAAGGAATCTTATCTCCTCATACCTATTGTTAACGAATCTCGAAAATACCTTCGATTCCTATTCACCGCTCCCGACTCGTTAGACGTAATTACCTACGAGTTCAATGCGATGCCATACGGGCTGTCCGTAGCACCTAGGTGTTTCACTAAAATTGTCAGAGAAGTCATAACGTACCTACGCACTCGTGGGTATAAATCCGTCTGTTATTTAGATGACATTTGTTGCCTAGGAAATAATTACGCGGAATGTCTTCGAAATGTTAAAGAAACGATAGCGGTATTTGAGTGTTTAGGATTCGTAATAAATTACGAAAAAAGTCAATTACAACCAAAAACAAATTGTAAATTTTTAGGTTTTATATATGATTCAACTCAAATGACCCTTTCGTTACCCTTGGAGAAACGAAACAAAATAGTCGGATTGGTAAATCGTTTCTTAAAATTACCTACCGTCACAATACGTGAGTATTCTCAGCTGATAGGTACGTTAGTTTCCGCTTGTCCAGCGGCACGCTATGGCTGGTTATATACGAAAATATTGGAACGGCATAAATATATATTTTTAAAACAGCATGGTTCATATGAAGCTAAAGTTCAACTTCCGGCTAATATTTTAGATGACCTAAACTGGTGGAGAGACAATATTTACAAAACAAGTAGCCCTATAAAAAATCCTTGTTATTTTATGGAAATATTTACTGACGCATCACGTACTGGCTGGGGGGGCTATTGTAACGGAGGTCGCGTCAGCGGAGCCTGGAAGGAAAATGAACTTCTGTGCCACATTAATTATTTAGAACTGCTGGCTATATTTCTATCTCTTAAATGTTTTGCTCGGAATATTTCAAATTGTGCTATTCTACTTCGCGTAGATAATACCACAGCATTAAGCTATATTAATCGAATGGGTGGTATACAATTCCCCCATTTAAATAAACTCGCTCGTGACATTTGGCAGTGGTGCGAATCAAAGCAATTGTGGTTATACGCTTCGTACATAAATACGAAAGACAATGTGGAGGCGGATGAAGAATCGCGAAAAACAAACCCAGATGGCGAATGGGAATTATCAGGGACCGCATTTAATCATATTGTAAAAAAGTTAGGTACACCACAGATTGATTTATTCGCTTCCCGTACTAATGCCAAGTGCCCAGAGTACGTATCGTGGCGACAGGATCCAGATGCTCTTAGCGTGGATGCATTTACAATAAACTGGAAAGAAAAGTTCTTTTACGCTTTCCCACCGTTTTGCCTAATCCTAAATTGCATACAAAAGATTATTCAGGATAGGGCAACAGGTATTCTTGTTTTCCCAATGTGGCCTGCACAAGCATGGTACCCACAATTAAAAGATATATTAATTACGGACATAGTTATTCTAGAAGCACGTCCCGATCTAGTGTTGTCTCGTTTCAGACAACAACATCCCCTCCACCGGACACTTACCCTGGGAGCAGCAGTGCTCTCCGGCGCGCGTTCTGTCGGCGGGGCGTGCCCGCCGCAGCCCTAACGCTGATGATCGCTTCTCTCTCTAGCAACACCCTCAAACAATACGGTGTTTGCTATAAGTTATGGTGGAGTTTTTGCCAAGACCACAGCTATGACGTCTTCGAAACTTCCAGCTTACGGGTCGTATCCTTTTTGACGCAACAGTACGAGCGGGGCGCTTCGTACGGAACACTTAACAGTCATCGGTCAGCCTTGTCCCTTCTCCTGGGAAAGGAGCTAGCCTCAGATGACTGTATCAAAAGACTGCTTAAAGGAGCATTTAGAATGAGACCATCACTGCCGAAATACGTCAGTACGTGGGACCCCCAGGTAGTGTTAGGACACATATCAGAATGGGCTCCTAACAGTCAATTAAGATTAGATCAATTAACAAAAAAGCTGGTAGTCTTACTGGCCTTGTGCACTGCACATAGGGCTCAAACTTTTTCTTTAATAAAACTGTGTAACATCAAAATTAATGATAATGGAGTTGAAATTATTATCACAGATATTATCAAAACATCTGGGGTAGGCCGAGAACAGCCAGTCCTATTTTTACCGTATTTTACCGATAACATTGCGATTTGTCCGGCTACTACACTTGTTGATTACATATCTTTCACTCGAGATTTAAGGCCTCCAAGTTGCGATCATCTCTTAATTACTGTGAAGCGTCCTCACAAAAACGCGACAGCACAGTCAATAAGCAGATGGATCAAACAAACATTGAGCGCCAGCGGCGTCGATGTGGCGGTGTTCAGCGCGCACAGCGCGCGCCACGCCGCCACCTCGGCGGCGCGCGGCGCCGGCCTTAGTCTCGATCAGATCCGTAAAACAGCTGGCTGGTCGGCATCATCTCAGACGTTTGCGAAATTTTATCATAGGCCCATCATAGAAAATGTAAATTTTGCAAAATCTGTTTGTTTTCCCCAAACTAACAGGGATCAAGAACCAAGTTAGATTTGTTTGGTGATAAGTACTTAGTATTGTTAAATATAATCTAATTATAATACAGAACAACGATGATTAAATTGTAATCAAGTAATTTTTGAAAAAAAAAAAAAATGATTGTTTCATCTCGTGTTTCATTGGTTAAGTATGAATACCTTACGGACAATATATACAAAACCGGTATCTCTAAACATCTACGTATTTATTTGTATCGAAAATGAAACCACGAAGTATTATATATGATCAAACGAACTTCAAAGTGAAGTTCGATCAATATAATACGAGTGGTTTCATTTGAAGATACAAATCACCCACCCACCCTAGCCCCAGTTTTGTCTAAACACGAGCTGATAGAAATTCTGCATGTACCTACGCGTTTTACTTACTCTAAAAAGAATGAACTGTCATGGCATTGGGTAAACGTCATAGGGAAGGAGGAGTATCGATTTTATTTTTATTCTTATTTAAAAATCGATAAAAAATTTAGTTTAATAAGATTTTCAAAAACGTGCGATTGTTGCTTTGTAGGTTAAAAGCACTACGTATTTATTTGTATCTTCAAATGAAACCACTCGTATTATATTGATCGAACTTCACTTTGAAGTTCGTTTGATCATATATTATATTTGCAGCAATGAGGGTAGCTGTGAATAGTTTGTTATATTATTTTATCATCAGTTAGAAACGTATCACTGCGTTATAAATATTTATGTGAAACAAAAAATAAACAATTATGGGGAAAACCAGTGCAGTTTGTGTTTTAGAACAAAAGCTTATTGTATTTGTTTACATTAAAGTATGTGTTTACAAAATAAAAGTATTAGATGTATATATTTGTAATTTTACTATTGATTCTGATATCCGAAACACGGGTGCTGGAGCTACCTATCTCGGAGTCACATACATAATATAATAATATTAAAAGTAGATAACTCCGTATTTATAATTAAATCAACATTTTCCTAACACACAACCAGTTTTCATTTAGTTGACACACCTACTTTTTTTTTGCTAACCGTACTTACCAAGCGTGTACTGTTATTTACCAATATCATTATTTTGCATCTAAATTTGGTAAACTGCAAAGAACTAAGAGGTACATTGGAAAAACATAAAAACTGTATATTTTTTTTATTCCTATTCACTTTAATTACAGAGGGCCCAGCTAGGAAGACAGAACTTTAAAGCATAATTTTTTCGGTTCTATAAAAGATTCCTTGAATATGGTTCATAAATCGGAAGGTACATTGGAAGTATATTAGATCAGTATATTTTTCATGTATTTCGAACGTTAAACAGACGAGGGCCCAGCTGGGAAGATCAGTAACTTTATCGTAATTTCTGCCAAAACGGTGGAGGTACATTCAATTCTGTTGATAAACTCGAAAGGTACATTGAGCCACCGAAGCATTGCCATTAGTTTTACAAGTCTAGCTCGGGGGGCCCCGCTAGGAAGGAACACATCAAAGCCTTGGCTTCCAAACTGGAGTGGATATCTTAAGAACCAAAGATAGATAGAAATTCCACTCTAAAATTCAATCCTATTATCTTCGTATTAAGGTCCATAACAGTCGCCTCTCAACTGGTATTCACTAAGGTACTGTACTTGACCTGCATCCATTTCCCCGTACATAGAATCTTGGCTTCCTATCCATTTTGCAGAGAAGCAACCGTGCCAGTCGGACAATGTATTTCCGGGGCGACCACATCCATATGACTCTTATTACTAGTTGCATAGAGATTATAATTAAACGTGCGCGCGCGCAATGAAATGCCGTAACAGACCATTACCATATATGGTAATATGTGCTGTTTCGTGGTCATAGATCATATTACAACGCGTAGCGCAGTTCGCTTGGGCTTTTATTTTAATTTAATAGCCCTGATGATGTAACGGATTTTAACGGAGAGGAAACGACTACCATTGAGATTCTAAATATATCAATACAGGAAATGCATTCGGAATTATTAATAAGCGTTAATATCCCTGTACGCACTTAGAATACCACAACACAACACTACTCAAATCTTATTATTGTAATACCCAGAAATCATATTAATTCAGGATGAAAGTTTGTTCCTCAAATCTATAGACATACTCGTAAATTAACTATTTCGTTACCTATGTATAATACGTAGAAAAAATCAGAAGAAGTAATTCAATTATGTTGCTTATTAAGGATAAGGCGTCTGTACCTACCAGATTTGCTACAATTTTCTGTTAACTATATAATGACTAAAACCTTTCAAAAACCCTAGTCCTACCCAGAACTTGCACCATGGCGTGAGAACAAAAACTTTCGTCGTTCGTAAGCAAACTAGCCTTTGCAATAGAAAGCCTGGGTGATTAGAAAACAGCTGTTGCAAGTACAAGCGACCCCGACGTTTAAGGTCTATCGGACATAATGTGTATTAAGAGAGCAGGCGATAATGATAAGTTGTAAAGTAAGCTGTTTATTGAAGCTTAATGCCAAGTTGGTAACGCAGTTAGTATGTAGGTAGGTAGATAGGTAATGTTAGAAGTAGGTGTTTGTACCATTATTGTGTCAAGCCTTTTTAATGTATCAAATGCATGCATCGTTCCTTAGAACAAGCGTGTTGGAAAAAGAGTTCGTTTTTTAATTCGCCATGTAATTAATTAAAATAGATTAGTAAACCTTTTCATTTGTCAAATATAACACGATTCATCTCTAACATCTAACCTTGCATTAAGGATAATACAACAATGTTGTAACATAATGCTTTCGAACAATTCACTAAGTTTTTATTGAAATCAGCAAAACCATTACTGAACCATATCGAAAATCAAAATCCATTTTTCTGTAATTCCGTATCCGAACGGTACCAATTGGACGCTAAGCGAGCCCGACTCACACTTGGCCAGTCATTTTACAAAACTAAGGCATAATAATCGAATCATACCTAACCCTTCACTGACCGCGGTGGGTTAGTTACGCAACGGAACTAAATAGTGAAAATACCCCTTTCACTGAGTGAGAAAATCTCACTATGTCACATTTAATGCTTCGGTTCACTTGATTTCCCGAGAGGCGCTCGGGCGCGTAGTAATTGATAACTTTCCAAGGTTTCTCTATTAGCTTACATATAGCATAATTTGTTGTGATTTTATTAATATAGGATAGAAGGTCAACAGGCGTTAACCAACTCTACACGTGGTCACCGCCTTGCAAGCGGGAGAAAATGTAGAAAATCAAAACAACCACGACAGGAGTACTCTTTTGCTAATTGATCAATGAAGTAATATACCGGTGATATTTACATATACAATGTGGTTTTTAGACTTCAATGTCAACTTATACAATACCTAGTATTGGGAAGATTAAAATAAAGATTAGATGAAATTATAGACACAGGCGCAAAAAAAAAAAATGAAAATATATGTCTCCCCCTTCCGTTAACATCGAATAAGTTGACAAGACCTAAAAAACACTTATTGTAGAACTTTGAAAGGTTATGTTAACCTTAATAAAACTTAAGTAATGTGCACAATAAACGTAGGTATCTATTTTACGTAGGTACGTAGGTATATTTTCGTTGCAAAAGAACCTAATAAGCGTGAGAACTGAACTGCTTACGCAATTTAATCTTCAAAACAGCATGTACACAAGGCATTACATGTTGATGTTAGCATTTTTCGCGTTTCCGTAAGAAAAATATTCAATTTGCATGGCACCAGCTATCATAATGCTCATCAGCTCATTATAAATTTAAATAAGACGTGCATAATCCCTACACTTTATCTCTTGTACTATCTTTAGTTCTATATGTGCGGTTTGCATATCAAACATGTTCTTTTTACCCGACTGCGCGATGTGAAAGAGTGGTAATGTGATTATTTATAGCGATATAGTAAGTATAACCCTTGAAAAGTTATTTAGTTGCCATCACTAACCAAAATATTCAAAGGTATCTGTTTTTTTTGATCACTTTAATTCTAAAATATTACTTAAGCTAAATATCAAACATAATTGTTGCGAAATATCCAGTACTAAGTCGTCCCAAAAATGATACATGGCATATAATATCCCGCGACCATGAAATCACACAACACATGCTATATATTTAAAAAAAAGTTGCAAGTTCGGATGATGAGCCTAATTATAAAGGGATAGATTCTTCATCCATGCGTTTAGTTAACACTAATCGCTAACCATTTTCTATTTCTAAGCCGCCCTGATATCAAACGCTAACATATCTCTATACAAACCAGCTGTAATTGTATAGGTTTGGATGCCTTCAAACCATCCAATTACAAACGGATGATTACAGGAATGTAATATCGCCGTGCGCGCAGGATATTACTCGTTATTACTCTTAGAATTTATATTACACGTTCGGTCCGATCTTTGATTCGCCGCCGTTTTCTTAGACAGAAAAACCGTCGTGGGAAAACTTGTTTCCTTAGATATATTTTATCTTCGTGGATAGTATCTACTTACGTAGGTATTGTCAAGTTTTAAATAGATAATTTATAATTGTAATTGATCAAATCAAAAATCCTTCGAAATATATATGTACATTATTAAATTTATTTATTTTTAGTGCAACTTTAGAGTTCTGATGTGTATTTTCAATGTACTTGAAATAATAAGAAAAAGGTTTGTATAATCTAAGTAATTCAATATATGTAGCTTAAAAACATTATAGAGGATTCGTGATAAGCAATTTTCTTGTTCAGTGGGCTTATTATAACTTGACGAATGGAAGAGGTACTTATTCTTTTTCAAAAAGGCATTCGTCTAGGTTGCAATATCCAATCTTACTTAACTTTAACTTATGGGTATAAGTCAGCACACTTTATGTTCCTTGTTAAGCTGTGACCACAACAGCGGAACTCGTGTACTTTTTTTAGAAATCTGACTCTGTGAGTCTGTTGGCCGAATCCCAAAACAAACGGCCGCAAGATATTTGTTGAGGTATGGTGTAATTCAAATGTCCAATACAAATTCCTAAGTCATAGATCGCTTAAAAAGTAAAATATTTAATTGTCGTTACAGTTCAGTTCGATACATTCTGTGCCTGACAGTCTGGCCGAATACTGAAAGAAAATTGACAAAGGAAACCCAATATTTACAAGCTAAGCCATATTTATAGAATTACATTAATTATCGAATTATCAATTATAGGATTACATTAATAATCGATAATTACTACTTTGTTTTTCTGTATTTTATTCAATATTTGACAGTAAAAAATACTTAAATCCAAATGTTTATAGAAGTTCTGTAATAGCATTCAAAGTAGAGCTCATTCATCAAATTATCGTTTCACTTTTCAGCCTCACATCCTTCAAAGCAGGATAGTTGTCCGAATATCCACCGCTAGCTTATACACCGTAAAATTTTGGTGTTTTTTCCTGCAGTTAAATGAGCCTATCTTACTATTACAATATAGTATTACTTAAAGCGTAGACCATATTTTTAATCAAAGATTTCATTAAATTTAAAAAAAAGTTTTTTTTTTCAAAAAATAACTGGCATCATTCGATAGTACTACTAAAGGCAAGTTGTACTGCTACAGAAAAAAAAACACGCCAGAATATTCGCCGTCGCCCCCTAATATGCCCGCAGCTTTATCAAGCACACTTTACGTCCCTTGTTAAGAACCGCGTAGCGACGGAACCGGTCGCCTCATCAGGCGAAGCAGAGCCTTAGATTCTCATTAACGATTGCACTTCACTCATTAACTTTACGTTTACTGAACGTTTGAGTGGGCGTCGCAAGTATTGATTGTCAGCCGAGATAGCATCGGGTGAGTTATAATGTTGCTTTAACTGAATTTCGGTCATTGGCCAATCACAGTGGAGACTAATTAATCATAAAAAAATATCACATATCTTTGACAATGATGTAGATATATTGATCACCAGCACATACGACAAATGACTTGATAAAAATTTACAGATATAAGTAACAATATGTTAATGTAGTAGTATGTAGTTCATGCCTCATGGTATTATAGTGCATAAATACACGATCGCACTTTGTTTTTATAAAGTCATGCGACTAGCCTACCCTGAACTAGAGCGATCAGGCCTTAGTCAGGGCCTTAGTTTTCAAAGCTTGTTTAAAAAAATCTGTCCAGGAGATACTCATTCGCTACATTCTTACTTGTTAAGTTCGTTCGTCAGTTTTAATTACGATTGAGCAGATTCAAGTTCCCTTCACGCATCTTAAGACGAACGGTTTCCATCCAAATAGTATAATAAATAATGAATATTATAACAACATCACATAGGTACATTGATCTGATCCCGTGGTAAGTAGCTTAAACACTTGTGTTACGGATATCAGGATCAACAGTGGATACAGAAATATACTTAAATATACTTAATAACACACTCAGGCACGGAACAAACACCGATGTTTGTCACACAAATATTTGACCCGAACAAGAATCGAACCCACGACTCCTGGAACCGTAGTGAATGAACCTAGGTCACTAACCACTGTTCCACCGAGCCAGTCAAAATATATTACACTGCCACATTACACTACTGTCGAAAGCAAACCGTTTATTTGTGCAACGCAATTACTCTGAGTGCAACAACACATATATTTGCGCATACATTTCCCCAAGGTCTGTGTTAGCAATAATACCGTTCTGCTGGTACTGAAACAACTGTTTACTTCCCCGTTTTGTAAGGATTCAGTATGACTAAACAGAGTTACAGTTATCTGAAAGTATGTGCAATATATTTTTTGATATGCGACCTCGCCTTCTACCTTCCATTCTACGTGTTGAAAAATTATATTGTAAAAATGTATTTTACAACTTTTCCGCATTATGGATCCGTCTGTCGTTTAATTTATAAAAACATTACTCACTTATAGCGTGGTAGGATAAAAGCCTATGTCTTTTCTCAGATTCTAGACTATTTGCACACAATTTCATTTAAATCGGTTCAGTAGTGAGTAGAGACTCGACAGGCAGACAGTTATTTTTATAAATTTATTCATAAAATGTATTCTTGTTTTTATTCTAAAGATATTATTTTATAAGCCTTCTAAATGTCACTATACAATCGGAGATTTTTTAACTACGATACGATGTTTATATTCTGAGACTGAGTTTAATCAGATGCTATCATTTCAATCTATTTGAACTAATATGATAGACCAAATGAACGAAAAACAAACAAAAAAAAAGTAAATAACGTAATCAATCTATTGGAAATGAATATACAGTAAAATATCAAGCAGAACTAGAAATTAGACACATCGATATGAAAACCGACGGGTGCAAAAAAATTCAAGGAGATAAATAGATATGATCTATAATTTTATATGAAAGTTAACACGTATTTTTTGTATAAAAGATAAATTATTAAATATCATTCTCAGTTTAATTACATATATCGAAACAAGCATAACAGAAAGTAATTTATTGCTAATTAAGTGATTGTTCAAGATAAAAAGTGAATACTTTTATAAATATCTAATGAGCAATGATAAATACGTGCGTCAAATTTCACACATCCATTCATTACGGAACAAGCGATATTTACTTGGTCTAATAACTCGTTACTCAATCGTCTCATCGTAAAAGAAAAAAATGTTGCAGCAGTTTATAAATGCAAAATTTACGGTAACATTAATATTCCAATTTGACTTTTCTGTGACTTTGTTCATACGAAAGAACGTTACGTTTTTTTGCAATTAGTCAGAATACGTTTTCATTTGTCAATTAGCATTTTGAATTATAATAACGCTACCTTGCAGTCGTATTTTCGTGTGTGAGACGTTAACGATGGTGAAAACCTATAAAACTGAAAAGGCTCTGTAAACATCATTCAATCTATTATTTACGGTACTTTTGCGAAGAAAAAGTAGTTTGCAGTTGACGGTAAATTCACAGGTCTTATGCGTCCGTGAGACAAATGACAGTGTTTTTTCGTGTGATTGAATTAGCAATGTGTAAAATGGGGATCAGATAACGTCAGTACTCCGTAGCTGTTAAAAAAATCTTTTCAAAAGAAACGAATTAATCGTCGACTCTTTTTTTTAAATATTCGATTTTTACCATTTTTATTAAAAGTAGTGCTAAGTTGAAAAACGTTTGTGCATGAGATTTAAATAAAAACTAATATTATAAAATAAAATGTACCTAAAGGGATTTAAGAAAATATAATAAGAGTATTTTCCTTCGATAAAACTGAGTAGCCCTGAATTGAAATTCAAAATATAAGCTCTATGTAGCACTAAAAACACATTAAAAATATAGCACCACTGTTATCAATACGTGCACTTTATGAAGACTCACTCAATAGATCAGGGGTCAGTCAGTAGTTCTAGGATACGGTGGAAAAATCTAACGAGGTCTAGAATTACAGTAGTCCGCTTCTTTAGATCACATATAATCTAATTTACAACTCAAACTGACTGACATAGTGACCTGTCAACGCACATCCTAAACCACTGGATGGGTCAGGCTGAAATTTTGCATGAAGGTATATGTTCTGACGTAGGCATCTGTTAAGAAAGGATTACCCGAGGACGGGTCACGAGTATCTTTTATGTAACTGCCTCGTTGGTCTATTGGTAGCAAGCGCTGCGTAAGGACCGAGAATTCCCCGGTTCGAGTGTAATGAAATTACTCAACCCGGAGTTAGGAAGTTGGCGGTTGAACGCCCGTGCCTCGGAAAGCACGTTAAGCCGTTGGTCCTGCGCCCGATCTCTCATCGGTCATGTCGGATTGCCTTCTCACCGAATTATGAGAGTAAGGGAATAGAGAGTGCACTTGTGTTTGCGCGCACACTTGTCCACTATAATATGTCCTGCGCACTTGGCTGATCTCAATTGAGATCGGCCGCCATGGCTGACCGGTCGGACGCCTTATTATTTTTATATATCTTATATGTTAATTACCTGTGTCGCACTCTGGTGTTGATCTGGCGCACTTCCCGCCCACCGCTGCTCTCCCCATCACTGCCCGAGCCGGGGACCTCGATCGTGTGGACGGACATCGATTTGCTAACCTGAGAAGAGATATAGTGATGAAATACTTGCTTACTTCTATAATATCAAAAAAGGTTAATGTGTTTATAATTCGCAGCGAATGGAAACATAACCTTAAAATGTTATGGTTACACGCATTAGAAAATGGTACATAGTACTTAAATATCATATTCAGTTTTCTAATAAATGGAAACAAAAATATATCAATTATTCTCCCTAACTGGCTTGGATCAGTCTTAGGGCTTTCAAACCTATCCTAGCCTATCCCTAATCCAATGTAAGCGTTCATACATAAGACCATTAACATGGCGTTACTCAAACGTTCTGTGCGTTCAAAGCATTAGTAAAATGAGCAAAGCAAAAAAAAGATGCAATTAGGTTATAATTACTGTCACGCCAATAGGCAAGAGTGATTGCGCACTTAGCTGATCTCAATTGAGATCGGTAGCCATGGCTGAAATCGGTCGGACGCCTTATTTTTCAATAAAGATTAATCAATCACATAAACAAAAAACCTTAATCTATACATAGTATAAAATGAAGTTGCGAAGGGCGCCCAAAATGTGTTTGTTACCTAGGATCTCAAAAAGTACTACATCAATAGCTATGCGGTTTTCAATAATGGAAAGAAGACATTCCAGGGATTCTATAGGTGTATAATTTAGGTGTACCTACTTAAGAAATTATTAGAGTAATCGTAACAGTTATCAGACGGACGGAAGAAAAACGAGCTTTTTGGAGGCTTGCATTGCGTGCGCTGCTGAAATAACTCAAAATACAGAATAACAATGTATGGGGGAATTATTCTTCTCAAAAAGTTCTATAAAAAAGTCTGCGATAGCATATGTCTATCCTTTAAGGTTTAGCCACAATAACGATTTTAGTGGTGTTCAAGTTTAATTTACGAAATATCTTATTTTTCAATTACTCGATGTTCCTACCGACATAGACCAATAAACGACCCGAACGGGCAGACACGTGAGGGCAGACAACATTGATGGTTGTGTCGAATTATAAAATTTTCAGTGCCTCAACAACGCCTGAACCAATTTGGCCAATTCTTTTTTAAAATGTTCGTTGAAGTCCAAGGATGGTTCTTACGGCGAGAAAAAATCGAATAATTGCCGGGAAAATCCTAAAAACAGCCCTTTTCTTTTTCCTATTTTTTTGACAGGACGAAGTCTGTCGGGTCAACTAGTAAATAAATATTCCGTAACAAGTCAACACTCACAGGTGGAATGTACTTTCTGACAGCGGCTGCCAACTCATCGATACTGCGCTCCTTCTTCACTTCCAATCCGAAGAACTTGTTCTTCGCTTCTTGATTCAGTGCGGATATCTTCAGCACTGTAGGCGGCTTCACTTCCGAAGTGAGAACCACCGGTTGCGTCATCAACTTCTCTGGCGGCCTCCGAAGTTTGCCCAGTTGGATCGGCTCGTCGATCTTCTTAACGAACCTAGGGGTTAAAAACAGGTTTGAGGTCAATAGAAATGAAGAAAAGAATCAAGGTTATAACTCATCGACTTCATACCCAATAGACACCTAATGTCAATTATTCGCAATGCAAACATTTCAGTCAACTACCTGAGGTACGCGGGGGGAGGGTGCTGAATGCTAATTGGTCGCAACAAAATCATCACAAAACATAGGGATGGGGTACATAAGTTTTCTTTGAAAATAGGTAATCGATAAATTGATGCAGTTCGTAACACAATTTAAAAATATTATAAAAGATAATTACCTTTTTCTTGGACATATAATTTATATTTACCTACATTTAATGGATTTCATTTGATTTAAGATATATCTGGAATACATGATTGATTTATTTATTTTACATTATATTGTTTATATTCTACGAGTATACCCAAACGGTAAAAATGGGCCCTAAACCTGAGAGACCACCTTTGTTGTTGGACGTGTGATGAACATCCGTGGTAGAGGCCTAACTTGGTAACAGACAAATAGACGGAAAGCATGTCTGTCTGTCACTATTTGTATCGGATAGCTAGGTGAAATTTTAAAAGATTATTTATTTTTATTGAGTGTGAATAACATTAGTGAAATAAAGAGAGTATATTGGTGTACCAAATAAATAAATATTGTAGTTTTACGTATAACAATTTTATTTAATCGTTTTTTTAATCGTTTTTAAAATTAATGGCTTGCGATCGACGGACTTGGATAAAAATGCAAGTCTTGTTGATACATATTTTTGCATCACACTCATTGCCAGGTCAACGACATAATTGGTGTCTTCCGAGTGAAATTTATTTAGGTACGGCACCCTCTAATTACTTAGTGTAGACATAATTATCTCACCAATAGTGGTTAAAACAGTGAAGATATGGCAAATGTGAGGAGTCTCCGACGTTTTTTCATATTAATAAAGCAGTCTTGAGTAAAATGTCGAGAGCAAATTACGCTATATATCATACGCTGATGGTAACCAGTGTTCCCGCCAGCTTTGATTTATTTTTCTTTCACTTCACTATCTTTGGGATACCGATACAGGTTCGCTGAAGATGACATAACGAAAATTTTACAGTAACAGTTAAGATTTGTATGTTAGTAACAAATTGGCATCGAAAGTAATTTCTTTAAAGGGACTAGAAACTACTGGACAAAAGTGCTGCATTATATACCTAAATAAACAAGGGCACCTTCTCATCCCTGTACTGCGCGATTTTATTTTAAAAAAAATCTATACATATAATATGTTGGTTCAATTAATAATTTGTGAACTTTATCAACAACTTTTATTCACAAATCCCCATCAGAGGCATCAATAGGGATAAGTGGACAAAAAGTTCACTTATCCCCATTGATGGGGATTTCCAATGGGGATTACTGGGATAACCTTTAGCGAGGTAATTTTATTTGATCAATAAATATGATAAATTAAAGTCAACTCTTATTAGCAACATATAATTAAGAATTATCCAATTAAAAATCGAAATCGATCGATTCTAAGTATTTGGTACGGTACAGCACTACGTACACGTGCACGGAGAACGATAAGGATAAAGGATATAAAACTGCATGTTAAAGAAAGAGATGGGCGGTTAATGACGCCGACCGACCGGCCATCTAAGATGGCCTCCGGTCAAACAAAAAATATTAGTTTTAATTGATTAAAAACACTAACCGGCGAAACGAAATGCCATCAATTTTAAAATTTGAGCTCTTGCTATCTTTTCCACACCATCTTATGCTACAAGTAGCCATGGCAACAAGGTTTTTAATTTTTTCTGGAAGCGAGCGCAGAGATGTGCACGGGTCTCAGATCTGGTCGTTACTGACGAAGCATCAGTGGGCGTGGTTTAATATAAGATCTATTTATCTGATGTGTTGTCTGAAAACGCTTGTCCTCTATTAGGTGTCTATTGGGTATGAATTCGTTGTTATAACTTTTTCTTTGAAATCTTTACACTCGAACCAACTGAATCTTGATAGGTACTGGCGGATATTGGTTAAAAGCTGTCAATAATCTTTGTTTTTCGGTGTTTGATACACTTAGTATATTTTATACCGACAACAAGAAAATCAACCAAATGTCGATGTAATTAGATAGATAAGAAAAATCTCATGAAGGGTCTGGATTTAGTAGGTTCAGATGTACATACATTACAAACACTATGCTAATCCCTGACTGTTTTAGGTATACGGTACCGTGTAGTGATGAGGATATCAAGCAAAAAATATTTAATTTGGCAATTGATATTAGCATTAATCAATCTTCTTAAAAGCAAATTTAAGTAAAGCAGAAGCAAAAATTTTATTAGGTATATTCTGAGAACGTAACATAGTGTAGTTACTTATCTTCCAGATCAGATGTCGGATATTCTTATTAAACGAGAACTACTAAGTACTTAAGAAGAGAAGCCACAACAAAGGCATATAAGATAACTCATAATTTATATCATAAAAACCCATTCTTTTTTCCCTAACTGACTAAGAAGATGGCTAGGAGTATAATAGGCGAGACGACTAAAAAAATATAATTAGTCCGTTATTTAGATTATTTAAAAATATTGTACTCTTATTTTCTTTTACAAACAAGAAATTATGAAGATACTTATAGTGCTTAGAAGTTTCGTATGACGTCACGTTATAGTACAATTTTGGCGTAACCGTGACGTCACAAGCCCCCACTACAGCAGTTTGATACGCTATAATTTTGTCATTTTTCAATAAATTGAAAAACAAAAAAATACAAGTTCCATATTTTTGTATAAACAAACTTACGGACTAAATAGAATAATAAGATTTTGACTCAGTCGTCACGCCTATTGTCGTCATCACCGGATTTGCGTGGTAGCGGATGGCTCTCACCCTAAAAGCTATGCTCTGACCTCCCCACAAACCTTAGCAAAGTGTTCCACAATCAGCGCATGCATAAAAAAAAAGCATACCTGCGATACCTAGTATTATCATCTTCCTTTTTCGCATCTTCACTCGGCTTCCTCCCCAACTTAGCTAGCAGTGGCTTCACTTCCGGATTCTTGGCTTCCGTGAGCCTAGCTTTAAGCTCATTAGCACCGGGCATTTGTATCTTGCGCGGGTACTCTTGTAACCTGGTCAAGTCCGAGTCGGTCCTTGAAGACTTCAACTTGTTGTTCTTTCGCTGGAACCTTCTTGGTTTGGGGCCAGGGTTGGGGATGTCGTCGGAACTGTCTGATGAGGAGCAACTCTTCTCTGATGATGAGACCGTTGACGCGGAAGCGGATTCGTCGTCTGATGAACTGTCAATGCCTTCGTCTTTGAGGCCCTGAAATAACAAACAGGTTTCATGTATTAGGTTATGGTGAATGTTTACGGAATGATGTGTGCCACTTAATCATGTAGATTTTTTTGTAAGTATCTCAGGATGACCTCAAAGGCCTGATGATAAGCGTGAGGTCCACTTATGAGGTCGTCTGGCACAATAGCAAAACAGCATACAAATAATATCGTTTTTGTAAAACTAATTCAGTGTGACGGATCCAGTTCGTGCTGAATAAAAGCTATGTAATATTTAAATTTGTTGTTTTTTAATGCCACATCGAGCCTTAATGTGTTTCAGTTGACCATATAATATATTGAATGAGTTTTCAAAATGTGTATTTATTATAAAAAAAATCAGTTCATTTATGTGTATTTATTTTAAATACGAGAGCGACTTTCAGTAAAAAAAAAATATTTTAATATTACACATTTCACAATTATTCCATAATAGTTGTATTATTATTTTTAAAAGTAAAACTAATATAACTATACACACCTCAGAGCTCTCACCCTTCGCCAAAGTCTTCGGTTTGGAGGGCACCACCGTCGAACCAGACTTGAGGATGCCTCTCACCTCCGGAGTGATCATTCTCTGCGCCCTCTCCGACGGAGTATCATCGTCGAGATCTGTAATGATGCCAACATTAGCTATGGAACTAGTTGGATGGTAGGTATGTCAGTTTCTATAGAAATTGTCCCCGTGGAAGCGAAAAGTCCAGTTAGTAAGGAAATATTGAAATCGCATTCGGGAGTTAGTAGATGCATTCATATTGCTTTGAAGATCAAGAAAAATATGCTGACTTTCATTGCATACATTTGTAAATGTAAATAGTATTGTCTATTATTTCCGCGAATACTACACATTTGAAATACTAATTTTACGGATCAAACTTGCGAGTATTGTTATTCTAAACATATTATTTAGAGAAACAAAAAATTTAAATTTCATGTACAACCGATTGGCTCATTTAGGCATGATTATGACATTCATTATTAGAATTATGAGAATCTGTTTTAACTATCTAAAACAGATCACACATAACTCATTAATTCATTATAGTTAAGACTCAAGAGTCTTCCAGGGTTCTTAAGAGTTAAATGTATACAGTACACACAAATTGACCCGATAAAGACACGGAAATCAAGAAGCTTAGTTAATTAACGGGTGCCCGTATAATACGACTTAATTGGAAATTTCTATAGAAACTAACGGTTTAATCCCATGGCAAGCGTTAATATGATATAGCCTTCATACATAGTTAGAGTTTTATTGAGAATCGGTAGCGAGCTACATACCTACAAAATTGAAAGCAGTGGATTAACTTAATACATAAAATCACGCCTTTTTCCCAAAGGGACAGGCGGAGTTCACTTCCTGCCATGTGCTACGGTCCTGGTACACAACTAACTTAATCCGATTATTATATCGTAGAGTCACTGACGAGATGAATTCAGGATCGAAAGTCATCTTGATACAAAGATGACATCATCATCAATCATCAATGATAAGATTTTGGACTTCCATGGTACATTATATTAAAAAGTGTTTTTATGCAATCTACATCAATCGCAACGCAACCATGATTGGGCTAACCCAGTAGAAACGTCAGGCAGTAAGTGGCTATGTATTTCTTCTAATATCGCAATAACCTAATATCTTCAAATTCCACAAGAAAAAAAAAAGTATTCTTATATCGGTATTAAAAACGCTCAATCTCAGTTAATACACTGCTTCAAATCCGCCCAAAGTATACGGCGATAGAATCATATTTTATGACTGAACAAACACATGACTAACTATCGCTCGAAATAAATATTACTCGGGTATGAAGCATCCACTAGAGTTATGGTATGACCCACAAGCGTGCGGTTATTGCTCCAAATCAAACCAAAACCACCTTTAAAATTAACTTTCATAAGTACCGGGCGATAAAAGACGCTTGGCAACACAATTCATTCCTTAATTCTTTTCATTATTGTATGAGCTTTGTAGAAATCAATTTGCGAAGTTACTTTTATCACCCAGTTCACAATAGATTAGTGGAAGAGGTAACGTCATAGCAGATCAACGATGATCGATATTATGAGCTATCTATTTCGACCATATAAAATGTAAGAGAAGATTTATCCAAGTCAATAAAACATATCTGCGCATTCACGTACACGACTTAATGTAAAGGTAAGTTTGTTTAGTACATAAGATTTGATTAAGCTTCAATATTTGCGTAAATGTTCTAAAAAACTCTTTACACTGTAAGTAAAGCTATAGCTAGCTGTAGCTAGCTATATAAAACAAGACAATTATACCATTACATTTGAATAGAATGTCAGATTAAACTCCTGGATTAGTATTAAATAAAAATTGCACCTCAATTGCATCAGTCCTGAAATCATTAAAGGTCTAAACTGTGCATGCTAATTAATACTGCATGCGTCTTATACTCAATACTTACCTTAGACCGTTAGTGCTGAACCCAAAAGCGACTCAAGCAAACGACAAATCATAAACAAAACCGAAATAATGAACAAAACCAGACCTAAGCTTCTAAACTTTGCGTTCTGCCTCATCATATACTCTAGCGACGTGTTCTTAGCGCTGGCCGAGCGAAACAGTTCCATTTTGAGTTGGAAGTCAGGGTTACGTGGTATCTCCTCGTGGGTCAAAGACTTGGTGAGCCTTTCATTCTGCTCCATCGCTTCTTGGACCTGGCTGGCGAGCACTGGCATTGTCCGCAACCTCGAAGTCCTGGATCTCTCTTCCTTCGGGCGAGGCAGCCCAGCCATCGGCGGCTTATGCGTCAACTTCGAGTTGAACATCTTCATCTTCTCACTCAATGACATCTTCGCCGGATCGTTCTCGTCTAACTTAGCTGCCACCGGTAAGTGTGTGCGTATTTACATAACATTGTGCAGTTTGTGTTTATACCCGGGACATACACATAGTCGAGGACATGCAAAAAAGAAACATAAGCCAACAATCAAAAGACAGGAAGCGTATTGTTTGAATCTTTTTACCGTACATAATGCAATTTACATGCTTCTAGATCTGTAATAATGGAACTTAAATTTTGTGAACGCAAATAAAATTTCTTTAAAGAAGTCTTACTCAGACTAGAATAAAATTAGGCATTTGAAGGAAGCATTTAAAGGTGGGGTTGTCTTACCATCTTCGTCTCTGTCTAGCATGTTAGCAGTGCTCTTGGACTGAGCGAGAGATGTATTGTCGTTGGTGGTTTCTGGCGTGGTGTCCTGGGGCGAGGCAGGGAAGGATATTGGCTGTGTCTTGAAGCGGTCCGTCACTGAAGGACCCTCCTTGTTCTTTGAGCGACTGTGACGGATCAGTGGTTTCGGGGTACCTGGAAACATTAACATTACCATAAGTATCTAACGTCTTAGTTCAGTGCATACTTTCTAAACGATATCCAGTGTACTTATCTTAATATTATCTTTACATGTAATTTAATCTGATGATAATAATACAAAATAAAAGAAATGGACAAAGAAAACAAATTTTAAAAAAGCAAAATATAGACTTAATTTCGTTGTACTCTTGAATTTTGCCATATTTAAATCGGCTGCCACTATGTCTCATCGAAACATCTGCCAGTATCTAGAATCTACAAACAACACGATTTATAATTGTCTTCGATGAAACTGCCAACTGTCTAAATATACATGGCAATGTCGAGGTAGGCTTGGCCATAACAGATCAATGCAACATCATCGACGCAACCTGTGACTAAGTACATTATTATGACACAACAAACCATAGGAACTAACTCCAAAAATAGCTACTGATCGATTCTATTTACGATGTGACGTCATGAAACAAATACGTTACTCTTCAAATAAATGTGAAAGTACTCAACATGATTGACAGTTACGTAACTTAGCTTAGGAACACGCTTCAATGTCACTTCAAAGTGCAGTTGTATGGGCGAAATAAAGCATTTTAAACCGATCCTAAAACAAGTAAGATGAAAACGCTTTTATTGACGTCAGTGGATTCACGAATGCCATCTACTTGGAGAAATGCGTTTACCGTCAAAGTGAATAGGGTATTGTTACTTTGACTGCGAATAAAAGCAGTTCAATAAAGGGAAGTGGTCAGTATCTTTTTATTGGACATTTTGTTTGGTATTACTCCTGGCATTATTCTTGTTCGCTTTTACCAAGATTGAGAAGTAGGAAAACTGACCAGATTTTAGGGCAGTGTAAATTCCACTTTAGACTTAACAGTTTCCTGAATTAAATCTAATTCCGTCAGCATACAGCGAAAACATTTATCAAATATTTATATATGAATCATATTACTGCAATAATCTAAAACAACGCAGTTCTGGCGTGCTATATTACCCAAAATTAAAAAGTCATAAAAATAATTTAGCCAGCATTAGAACGTCATATATGAAGCAAACCAAGCGTGATGATGCCTAAGAAATACATTTGAATATCAAAAACTTCTAATCGAGCAATGAACAGTTTTGGACCCTTTGCCCAGCAATTTGGTGACATAGGTAACATAATAAAAAAACCCAAAATAAACAAAGGGATGTTTACCTTTAGCCTGCTGTTGTAGTTGCTGCCACATACTAGCCCTGGCCACCACGCTGTTGCTCTTGACAATGCCAAGCGCGAACCCTGCACTGTTATCCTGGTCCTCATCATCGCTAGGTGACCCCTGAGGGCTCCTAACATCCTCCGTCTCGGTGGACTTCCTCTCGCGGTCCATCGCCAGCAGACCCCTCTCAATGGAGGAGGAAGACCACTCGTTGCTGCTGCTGTTTGTCGCGTGGTTCTCCCGAATCTCCTGGCTCTCGATCAGGCCGAGTTCTTCCCCTGGAATTGGTAGGAAGGAAATCGTTACTGAAACCTTCTGAAGTAGGTAGTAGTTCTAAAAAGTAACAATTTTACTTATATGAAAAATGGCAAAGTAACTCTTTCTGTCTGTTGATCTATCACGGCACAAGTACTGAACTAATTCAAACTAAATTTAGTACACAGATGGTCCAAAAGAAAGGACAGGCTACTTTTTAAGCAACTTTCGTGGTAAGTAAAATGTAACTCGTTAAACGATTTTACGCGGACAGAGTTGCAGGCGAAAGGAAGTTGATAACAAAATTATCTGTGGCATAGATACAATCAGACGATCTTTGTAAGAGAGGCAGGTGTTATCCTTTCAAAAGCATGAATGTTTATCTCGTTGTTTAACAACAATATTTGAAAACTGTACTGCTACCTTCTAAACAGGAAAACACTTAGGTAATTGCCTCACGTTTTCGCGTTCAAAATACTTTTTGTGCATTATGCATTTAATCATTTAATTCAATGCAAAATGGCTTCAACCAATTGCCACACTAACGTAATGTCTTCGAACTGTGTTTACAAAAATAAACCAAAATACAAGAGCCAGTTTTCAGTAGATGAACTTGATGAAACATCTCCAGATGTTCAACAAGGACATCCATTTATACTCAAAAGAACCGAAACTCGCTCTCGAAAATGAACAGACAGGGAATCGACGTGTTGTCACTTCTCTTGATAGAACACTGAAGTCACTGTGCCAAGGATGTCGTCGACAAACGGCTATCGATACAAATTGCAATATATTCAAAATTTAACGAGAAACAGTTTACACACGATGTTTGAACGCGAATGACGCTGCGTTTAATAAAATATTGTACCAGCTGGATGAAACAACAGACAGGCGTATGCTGTATTTTGATACACATCCGCTTAATGAGTCCAGCTAGCAATAAATGTTCTATTTACGTGAAATCTATGTGGAGGGAACCGACCGTGACATTATGGTTGACGGACTAACGCTGATTTATCTCATACCTGCCGGTACATTTTTGAACACCAGTCAAAACTACCAAGCAATGCCATTTTTTTAACAAAACAACAAAAAATATATCAAAATAACTAACACCAAACATCTCTATGACAAAGAACACGTGCATTACATTGACCCAAATAAGTCGAGAGACATTTGCAAGGTTACGACAGTTATTTTCAAAACGGTCCTAATACGAATAGCGGCGCATTCAGTAAAGCTAATTTTATCATACAACATAAACAAAACGCGGTTAATGCAACACCGGATCTGATTACTTCCACATGTTTACTTTAAGACATTGCTGCAGATATGATAGCTCGACAGCTGTTTGCGACACAAATTTCCACTGGATATTAATAAAAAAAAACAAATGACCAAATCGTTTTAAGCGCTGGCTGGAGTTTGACACTTACCAGAATGTGGTCCAGAGTCTCTGGAAGACGCTCGATTGTACACTCCGCTATCACAAGACACATTCAGACTCCAGTTGTCTGCTTCAGCTTGGTGCCTCTCGTCTTCGTCCAAGGCACGACTGTCCTCATCCAGAGCAACACGGACCTGGTTCACTTCTTGCTCGATCTCCTCCAACGTGGACTGTTTCCTTTGGGCATTGGCGACGATGTTCTCGAAATCCAAGAAGGTGGCTTCGCCGTAGTTCTCGTCCTTGACTTCTGGCCCGCCGTTGGTGAGCGGCGAATTGACTTTGAAGGAGCTGGTGCCGTAGAGGGGCAAGTCCAGGTCGTTGGCGAAGTCGACGAAGGGATCTCTCTCGGGTTCCCCCGCTCCAGGGCCCCTTGTGAAGGGAGCAGCACCGGACTCGACGGGACGACTCGTAAAACTACAGCCCGCCGTGGCGAACGCTTGGAAACTCGCTTGGCCCGGCTCCAAACTGCGAAATGAGAAAAGAAGCGCGTCAATGTAGAACACAGCCATACATTAGAGAGAGACGGACGCCTTTTCAGTACGCCTTCATAAATTTCGATGAATTATGGTATGATTGATTGGGACGGCGTCGCCGATCTATCGTTTTTAGGAGTTCGATAGTATCGACAATATAAGCTAATTATAGTTGCCTCCGTTCCTGATCGTCTATCGATCTTGTGAGGAAATTTATGGATTAGCTAATGCCGGTTTATATTTACGATTATGTGTTTTTACACATTTTCTTTACGTAAACATCGTTTCGAATATAAACAAACCTTAACTCGATTTGCAACAAATTTTATTATTAAGAGAATAGACGCATATACTTACTACGGAATAATTGTATATTCAATAGTATACGTGCGTATATTCTCTTTTTATTTAACTCCATAAAACAACAAGCAAGCTAACAAAGTTTACAGCAAACTTTCAAACAAGCCATACATCTGGCAACATCGAACGCCGGCTTAAAACTACAAGCGATGTTTGAACTCAATTGATTGTTTCGAGTGGCCTTTTGGCCCTTCAAAGTGCAACTAGCTCAGTGCAATTTCTCGAGATAAAACAAATTAGGGCATCGTCGTAAAACTGCAAGCTCTGCTAAGAGTATACGTAAGTACAACTATTACGACGTATGCCGTCAGCTGCATTTAAATCCATGCCATTAAGAGCAGCGACCGAGGAACACAAGTCAGCAATTTAAAAAAAAACAGCGCTACTTTTAAAATGTTGGGACTTTCAACGTTAATTACACTGACATAAGTAGAGTAAGATTCTAAATATGAGGTTTACATCCTGGCACATAAAGTATAAAAATAACGAGGAAGATCTCGATGCAATTTACACCTTTTTTTAAGAACTAAATATTTTTATGCCCAAAATTACAGTACGAAAAATGCTAATTATAATATAATAATTCACTATTTAGCGAAGTATACTAAAAAACCAAGCAAAAACAACCAAATACCCGTATAGTTAAAAAATTAAATACCCTTTTCAACCACATTTAACTAATAACAGTGATAACAAACTTCAGCTGGAAGTATACTTGTATAAAGACAAAACACTATTCACGAGCAAACGGGAAACAAAAACAAACAAACTCACTTCACACAAAAATTGCACCACCACAGTCCCTTGGGCAACAACCTCGAAATTGAACAAGAACGACACCACCACAGCCCCTTGGGCAACAACCTCGTAATTGAACAAAAAGGCACCACCACCAGGCCCTTGCGGTACTGTCAATTACTGGCATTAGCACTATCACCGAATGCCACTAGAGGCGCGGGTGATAAAACTCCCGATGCGCGCCCGTACAACATGTCCAGAAATAGTGCTTGACCTAGTAACAGCTGGAGTACGTATTTCCGTCATGCTGCCCGTCTCAAACGCAGGACCGATGTTAATCACACCAGAGATTAATAACGCTGTCCGATGCGGCTCGCTGAAGATCATTTAACTTGTGTAATTAAGTATTGTGCTATTAAACATGCCACCGAATCATGCTTACAGCTGGGATAATTATGGGATGCGTGAGTGCGGTGACAGTGGGGAAAGATTGATCTGATCGAAGTGGGCAGCGACTCGTGGAAATACGATAAACGATCGTGTGATTGATATCTAACGTAGAAGAGCATTCCCTTGAGACATTGTAACTGTAATATAATAACGAATCGCTAACTGTGTTGCCAAGCGCAAATCCCAGGAACAGCTAAACCGCTTTCACTAATTCGTTTTTTTTGTTCGTTTTCGTTATTTTCCAAGACGGTTCACAAAACTCAACAAAAACACACGTATACGTACATCTGGACCACTAATTGATTATAAATCATAAAAATAAAATCGAAAATAAAACCCTTACATGTACTGTATGTCCTTAAAATTTCAAATTAAATCCTTACATGTACCCATTAACCAGACATTGTATAAAATAACAACATAGTCTGGTTTCCATTTTCCAAAGAGAACTGTGAACACGAATCGAACAAAACAAACTACCACAAGCATGTTACTAAATGAAAAATACTAGCCGGATATGCCTACAGCCGCACAACATATTAACTATCATACAATTTTTTTTTTATGTATAACCAAACGAAATACGCTTGACTGACTAAATAGCTTTGGCTCATTATTTTCACTCGTATGACCTAAATGCACTCTGTGGGCAATATGGCCTCTGCAGATATCTGAAAGCGTTAACCTAAATTGAAAACACATATCAAAGAGAAACCAACGAAAGTGGGAAAGTAAAGTAACATACATATAACAGCTGCCTAATCCATCCATGGTTTAATGATAATAATAGTAGTGGACACACTGAAGATGAACCAAAACAATGACAGACAAATATAATTCTACGCGACTAGAACACTACACAACATGACTCAAACTGAGAAGCAAGGTGATGTCAGAGATCAGAATTCGAATGTTAGCACGCATTCTGCTAATCATCATTATGAATCGCTAATTACGTAAAATTTTAAACTGTCATGGTTACACACATTAGAAAACTGTAACTGTCCGGGATATTTACCATGTTGTTAAATGGTAACACACACAACACAACATGGTAAATATCCCGGACAGTTACAGTTTTCTAATTACGTAAAATATACGCGATTTCGACTTAAGGACTATAACGTTTACGGGATGAATGATTAAAACTCGTTCCGCCTTTTTGTTACAGCAATTCTGAAACTGACATGCCCGCTTGAATACAAATGGGATTGAAATTAGAAAAAAGTTTAATTTATAAGCTGGACCGGCGTTGTAAGATAATTTTCATATAAATCAAGGGGAAAGGAAGCAAATACATTTAAACCTTTTGTTGCGATTATGAAGCTTCGTTTTCGCAGCAATTGTACCATCAAAAATTATTTTTGAGGAAACTTTTTTCATAATTAATTTTACAACTTTCATGACAAAAGAATATATTTAAGTCGTAGACTAAAATATCAATGGACTTGTTAAACAACTCTTTCTCATAATAAGTCGGGACAAATTATGTGCGAATCAATATTTACAGTTTCGGAAGGACAAAGCAGCTATAAAGCTAGAGTAACGTATATTGAGGAAACTAGAAACACACTGAACCGAAACAACGGAACGCTCAACGTTCGGAACAAAACATTTGGTGTCTGCCCACGCTATACGCCCGCCCATCAAAATAATGGCGTCGGGCCAACACGCTGCTTCCCCAACCGGGATCGCTACAGAGCACAATCACCTTTACACGAGAAAAGCCATATTTAAGAAACCCGACCGCCCGGCAATGAGGAATGGCCGGCAACAAACAACAAATAAACTTTTGATATCGCCGATTCATTTCCTGCCTCACAAACTATAAATCAAGCCATCCGATGCGATCTCAAGTTAAGCAGATGCTTAGAGAAAGAAAACAACGAAATGTAACTTTTATATGTACTCTTTAGATGGAATAAAACTCGGAGTCACATAAAGCTAGATAAATATAACTTTTATAGGAAAATAAAGGACTTATGAATAATCTTACCTGGAGGCAACTGATCGCATCTCGTCAATGGTGATAGGTTGCGTCTTGTAGCGCTCTTTATCACGAGGCTTAGATCTGGATGTCGAAGGCTGATCTTTTGCAATCGAATCCTTGGTGAGAGCTTGTTCCATGCTTTTTATTCGCGCTGCAATCGACGGAAAGGACTTAGGCTTATCATCGCCGCTCGCGTCGTCCCTTTGGCCAAGCTCCCACGGCGCACAATGTCCGTTTTCACAGTTTTCTTCTACTTTTATCCTCCTATTGTTTAGTATGGAGAGTAATTCGTCGTTCACATCACAAACTAAGCTTTTCGATCGAGGGTTCGTTTTCGGACGCAGGTTTCTCCGGCGCAACACAGCACACGGATAATTATCTTCTGTGTCGGCCGCGAGATTCAACATTCGTCGCGGTCCAGCCGCTAATAAGTCGTTCGCGTCGCAACTGATATTCGTCGCACTAATGTTCGCCTCGCTGTCTGCGCAAAATGAGAGCCGTGGGCGAGGCGATTGGCTACGTTCCCTGGTGAGACTTGACCCCCTCTGCTTCAAAATAGGCTTAACGGCCGCATCGCACTCCGACCCGGAATGATCTGATGTCCGCGATCTTAGAAGGGAGGGCCTACGAGAGCCTCTGTCGTCTTCGCTAAAATCGAAACTAGAAGTATGCCCTTCATCTCCAGATAATTTTTTGGATGATTTAAGGATCGGCTTTTTCGGAAGTTCGAAATCGTGGTCATCGTGTTCTGTAGACTTTTTCTTCAGTATTGGTTTGGGTGTGTCTGATGGCAAAATGTCGAGACAAGGTCGCTCTTCGGAGAAACTCTTTTTCTTTAGTATAGGTCTTACGGCTTCTTTATCATCATCAACGATTTCAGCTCCACCTGCGGCGGCTAAAAGCACAGCTTGAGCAATAGACACATGAGAAGAAGTAGTACTACTACTCGAGCTAGAGTTAGATTTCCGTTTCAAAATTCCATGAGGCTCTGGAGATCCATGTGATATATCCTCTTGAGTAGGATCTTCTTCTCTGCTCATCTTCCTTTTTAAAATACCTTGGATTTGTCCATCCGGTGATCTGTTTCTGACAACGTCCTCTAATGAAGACCTTCTATTTTTCAAAATTGGCTTATTGGCATCAATAGATCCGTCTTCAGCGAAAGAAACTTCTGGACTACAAGATCTCCTTCTGGCAACTTGCGATTCGTCCAAACTTCGACGTTTCTTTAGTATCCCCTGTCGTTGCCTGTCTGATCTGCAACTTCGAGGTTCCACCACGCTAGGGGAAAATGTAACCGGAGGAGAAGCAATAGCATGATTTGAAGCAGTTGACAAAGCGCTATCTTCATTTATCGATTTCCTTTTTAAAATAGACACAGGCGTAAGACTACAAGATGTCGACGAAGTATCAAGACGGCGGTTTTGACTAGACGTATCGTTATTGAGATCAGAAAACATTGCACTTTGCTTTTCAAAGTCGATAAGTCTCTGAGCTGCTGTGTCTATATCCTTCAATCTCTCAGTGACTCCTCTGTTTTGAGCAGGTTTATTATTATCATTTACAAGACCGTAATTATAGTTATGGTTATTATTATTCTTTTGTTCATTATTAGTTACAAATAAAGAGTCGAAACGTTGTTCAGGTTTGTCTAAAGTTAACTTATTACTAGTTAAGTTATTCGACAATTTGTTAACCCTATCTAATGTCTGTTTAGTCAATGCAGCTAAGCTGTCCATCTCTTGTGAAAGTCTGGAACCGCTCGCATGTGGTCTAACCGTTTCATGAAGTGTCGACAGCATTTTGGCGTCCTTGTTATTCTCTATACCATCAACGAGAACATCAGATTTATTTGCGTCCAATTTATTTTTCAGTGCATTTTTAGACAAAATGTGGCTAGCGTCATTCGTATCTCTTGGAGAATTATTTTCTAAACTAGTCAGTCTTTTCTTTGAATAATGATATTTCTCGCTAACACTTCCGTTATCTTTTTGAGCTCGGAATCTTCTATCGATTCGGTTGCCTTCTGTGTCGCTTTTCGCTTTCTCAGGGCTTACGCGTGAGGGTCTTCCTCTCGGCGTTTCCAACTTGGACTTAGAATCTGGTTTTGATATCGTATCTGGTTTTAATGGGGACGTAGAAGAACGAGCTTGTTTCTCGGCAGACTTTCTTGATAATGGTATAAAACTGGGTTTGGTGTTACTTTCAGAGCTTCGACGTCTCTCAGTAGTTTTGCTTGCGTTAGGGGGTGACTTGAGAAGAGACGACTTGATGCCGAAGGACAAATTAAAAGCACTTTTAGGAGATACTTTGGAAGACGGCAGTGAGTTTTCAGTCTTGGGCGATGGCGTTTCGAGGGGTCGGCGATTTTTCGTTTTTGCGACAGTTCCTGAAACAAAAGAAAACATGAATGAATAAAAAAATCACATGAATCATGACAATGGCCGTGTCAAAGTGCCTCCACATAGAATAAACGCATATATTAAATCTCAGCCTACACAGGCCGGAAGAGGAAGTTGTTGACCGGCCACTCCACGTTTGTACCTACTTGTATTGTTCTATAGGTTCACTGACTGCAGGCGTCGACCTGACTGACATTTCGCGCGTTATGGCTACCAATGCTATTGTTAAGTTGCGCTGTGGCTCCATACATCATTTACATCACAAATTTAAATAACACCACGAATATGTTAACGAGTTAGCCCGAGTTTGCTATAGAGAGCAATGTGCAACAATCATTGCTGCTGCTGCAATGTTTTATACATTAGCTTAGCATAAAGAGTTTTGTATACCGTTGTCGAGATTTTGCAAATGTTTCAACAATTGTCCACTTTAATACATCGTTTATAATTTGTGAAATATAATGAAAACGTTTAATTCTCCATATAACATTGCAGTTGATAAAACAAAGTATGATTTACTTCCGAAAATTAACAACCAATATTATACAAGAAAAATTATAAAGCAGTAGGAAAACTAAATACCAAAATACATATTTTTTAACGTTTCACTCAAAGCCTTCTGTAAAAACATTAGCGTTTAGATAATGGCAGTACTTACTTCTAGTAGTTCTATGTATTTTTTATTTTACAAAACAAAAGAGCGAACTTCAACAAAAAGCTTAAATTACGCAACCTGTCGTAATATTACAAAACAATTCCCGGTAAAAAGCGCCCGTTTCACGGCCATCATTATTCCGTTGCTTGAAAAGTTTGAAATTACTCAAGTTTAGTCTCATTAACGGGCCGTAATTACAAAGTTGGGTCAGTCACCAGTTTCAATTTGCTGGTGGGCAATGATGATTCCTGTTAATTTTGCGAGCAAGGCCGTACGGGTAATAGATAATTTCCTATCTGAAGTGCATGATCGCCGCCATATGATCGGGAAGCACGTGCAGGATACCGAAGGCTTGCGGCTTGCGGTCTGTGCGGTGTGCATCGTATAGAAAAACACGTGAAATGATAACGCAGTAGTAATTGGATTAGTGTCGTGGCTAGAACGCTAATTGATGCATTGAGATGAAAATCACAGAGTAGAGCCAGTTTTGTAATCGACTTTGAAGTGAATTTCTTATCACTATAATAAAGTTAAAAGTCAGTCTACCTGTTAAGTTTACACGACAATTCTAATAAACTTATTTTAATTTTATTTGGTACACAGATAACATCGAGATTGACAAAGGACATTTCCATACTGGTGTGATATTCAAATGATATACGAATTCAGGCAAACAAAGAGACGGGCTAGTAAATAAAGTATCGAACAGAATTGAACTTGGGTAGCTAGTAGTACACCGCTTGCTTGTGGTGAGCAACATTAAAATGGCAGTGGGCGGGGCACCTGGCAAGACGCGGTGACGGCAGGTGGAGCAAAGCGCTAAGAGAATAGTGGCCCAGGTTCGGTAATCGTAAAAGAGGACGGCCTCCCTCCAGAAGGGCAAGTGATATAAAGAAAGCCGCGGGAGGACTCTGGATGGGACTGGCGCAGGACCGAAGTGCATGGCGTTCTACGGAGGAGGCCTATACCCTGCAGTGGGATATAATTTAGTTTAGTTATAGTTGATTTTCATTAGAATTGCCATATCCGATATCGGTACGACTAAATTATTATCATATTATATAGATGAAATACATTTAAGGCCACGTCCAATATTTTTAAGGACCAATAGTCGGGCCGCTTTGAATTTATACGAAACAATCCACCGACTTTTTGTAGCACGTGCGCGTTGCTCCATTACAATCAGTACGTTCCCTTTTTCTCCGACAAAAATCGGTCACCATACGCGGGCCTTACTTAATTACCCACAGGACAGCCTTATTAAGATTCTTCCTAGGCGTTCTTTCCACAATAACATCGACATCACGTGGACATCTGACAACACACGTGTAACCCTGATTGATTTCGCTCGGTTATCTCCCATTTCACCTTCACCCACGTCTATCAACATCGGTGGATCGTTCGCTTGTTCCGTTTCCACGGATCATTTGTACGGGGATTCCGTACGTTTGTTGATGACAGTAATTGATAGTAGGAATCGACCTAGCCGATGTGAGGAAAGGAACTTCTCTGAGGGTTTTTGGAAAACACGCTTAATTGACTACATAAATTGATATCATAGCTGACAGTAACAACATATTTAAATGTATTTTTATATTTTCTGATGCATATCTAAAAAAGTAATTAAGATAAATAACGCTAACGTTTATTAGTTTTTTAAATCTCGTAACCTAGAACCGATTTATTATCTAACTTAAATGACTGCAAAACCTACTTAAAAAGAATTCTGAGCTTCCTAAGGTTGTAAATACCCACTAAATTGATTTTCAAAGTGGCAGCAAATGTACAAGGCGACAATGTCCTTCCGCCTTAAAGAAGCCAAGTAACAGAACCCGGCCATTACACCCAAGTCGAGAGTAACTTTGTCATAATCCCCGCCTAAGATAACGCTCCATTAGCAAGACACCTGACGCCAACCGCCTACTCGTCCACTTGTTGACGAGATTTATCTATCGTCATCAACGGCGTCATCAACATTTATCTACTTAAGTGTCGTTCTCTTATCAGGTAACGCCTGGGAAAGAGCTTCTACACAATCAATTGATTAAAATCGCACGCAGGTCTCTCTAAAGTAAAATGTAAACTTATATCGGGAGCTCATTAAAACAAAACAATTAATTTTTATTTGTTGTTATATAAATTTTTAATTTTGAAAAATTTCCCGCCTTTCAAGTGGGGTCATAAATGCGATTTTTTTTAATGTAAATAACAACATGGTACATATCCCAGACATTTTTAGTTTTGCAATATCTAGAGGCATTTGAAATAAAACTCGCGTGTATAGTTATTATAAACATATTATTTAGAGACCTACCGTTTTGAGCTCTTTAAATTTAATTTAATTTCCAAATGTGAAGTGTTCGCGCAAATAATAGACAATACTACCTAGAGACATATGTTAACTGAACATATGCTTCATTTTCATTTTCCTTTTAAAAATATATCCAATGTCACAGACATGTAAAGCTATTTACAAAAACCATAGTTATTAATATCTTAATTACTTAAGTCATGCATAATAACATTTCGACCACCATTTTCGCAAATCCATCGAGTACCAAGTAATAGTATTTACTCGTAACACAATAATAATGAAATACAAAATATTATCCGAACGTAGATGGAATTCACTCAACACGCGTAATGTGTTTTACGCATACGTAAACACACTCCCGTAATATACGTTAATACATTTTCCCATTTCCTATAATCGGTATATGAAAGTATTATCATTGGAACAGCTTCCTCCACGCTCTCTGAATGTTTCGATCGAAACAAATCCCTCGCGCGTGTTTTGATTCTACCGTTTCAACTTTTGTTTCAAATCAAAACACGATTAGGTCAGGTACCAATGTGTTTTTCAAATTTGAAATTCATATGTCATTCATATCATTCGACGCTTTAACGGTGAAGGAAAACATCGTGAGGAAACCAGCACACCTGAAAGATTTTTCTACGGTGTGTGAAGCCATGTCAGAGGCCTACGGGCGGCTTAAACTCTGACACCAGGTTGTTCATCAACCACACGATAAGAAGAAGAAGAAGGTCAAGACGGGTGCCTTGTTATCAAACATGTTTGAGCAATTTATCAAAAAAAGTAAACGGTGACCCTTATCCCATGGTCATAAGAGCTTTCGACGTTTACTGAAATCCCATCAGATTTTTACCTTGACTGGCTCGGTGGAACAGTGGTTAGTAACCCAGGTTTACTACCTACGGTTCCAAGAGTCGTGGGTTCGATTCCCGCTCGGGACAAATATTTGTGTGACGGACATCGGTGTTTGTTCGGTGTCTGGGTGTATTATTAAATATATTTAAGTATATTTGTGTATCCACTGTTGATTCTGATAGCTGTAACACAAGTGCTTAAGCTACTTACCACGGGATCAGATCAATGTAGGTATGTGATATTGTGAAATATTTATTTATTTTATTTTACCTAGGCGTGTGAGCGAGTCCCAATCGCCCTTGTCCGCTTTTTTGAATCTTACTTTGTCCCAGTGCTGGTATTGTTATTTCACAATTATGTTCGCTGTTGTTACAACCTTGCCATTTTAATTACTTATTATAATAAACTACGAAATTACTGTGCTAGGTACTGGGAGGGCGTAAAAATGTAATAAAACACTATGCTTTTAGTTACACGCGGCAAGTAACGACTGGAGCACTTAAGTATAAACACATTTCCCCTATAATTATATTACTAAGACTACACACATGACTGGACTTGGTAATTCGGAAATCCACTACCTTGTATGTAACTAATTGGAACCAATATAAAGAAAAGTTGTATATTTTCAGAAATTTCTATCTTTTTTTATAAGTTTTAGAATAGGCGATATGACTTAAAAAAATATAATTAGTCCGTTATTTAGATCATTTAAAAATATTCTACTCGTATTTTTTATTTTGATTCACAAACAAGAAATTATGAAGATATAGTGCTAAGAAATTTCGTATGACCTCACGTTATGGTACAATTTTTACCTAGCCGTGACGTCACAAGCCCCCACTCCAGAAGTTTGATAAGCTATAATTTTGTCATTTTTCAATCAATTGAAATAAAAAAATATGTGTTCCATATTTTTGTATAAACTAACTTACGGGCTTAATAGAATAATAAGATTTTGACCCAGTCATCACGCCTATTATAAATAAAGCGGCCTGTCTAAAACATCTTAATTTGATTCAAAATCTAAGCATTGAATAATAATTTGTTAACTCTTAGCTAACATTTTTAATTAGTGTCCGATTTGTTCTGCTTAAGCTTAATTGAAAATTCCTTAAGCGTTACAAATATTTCACTTGTAATCTTGATTGCGTTTGGCTTATCAAACTGAAAATGCGTTGTTACCCAATAAAGCGGTCATCGACCTCTACCTAACTTGGTAGCAAATCTGAAGCATATTAGTACTTTGATAAAATCTAATAATACACTACGAATACCGTAGATGTATAATGCTAGGTGTTTACTAGGGCGGTATCGCGAGCGTCGGATATATTGCATTAAACTTATCGTAGTATTTGTGACTATAGAAACAAAACCTTTACTCGACTCCATCCGCATGAAGTTAGTAATTATCGAATAAAATCCGTTACTCCTTTATAGAAACCGGTTAAATTACCTAATTTGGCCTAATTTGATTCAAATCGGTTCAGTAGTTTTGGTATGAAAGCACGACGGACAGACTAATATCCTTTCACATTTATAATATACTAGCGACCCGCCCTCGCTTCGCTTCGGGGATATCTCTATCTCTATGTAATATATTTTAACCCCGTAAGAGAAATCTATTTTTTTTTATCTAAAAAAAGCCTATGACACTCAGGGATAGTGTAGCTTTCCAACAGTGAAAGATTTTTTCAAATCGGTACAGTTGTTTCGGAGCCTATTCGAAACAAACAAACAAACAAAAAATCAAACCTTTCCTCTTTATAATATTATTATATTACATATTAAATTGACTCCCCCGTACCCCAGTGCCGCTTACATGGAGCCTACATCGCATGCTGGCTAGCTGAGCGCGGTGGCGGCAACCAGGCGACTTTTTTCTAATACTTGCATTTTTAAACTCGTGATATCTTCCGAATTAAATGTCCGAATTGAATAATTCAAAAAGTAATAAAAAGGTATTGAAGCCGTCTTGAATATAAAGTAATTTATTTTGATAAGGATTAATACCAAGGTACAAATAAAGAGCCCTTTCAAGCGGCGGCATATAAATTAAATTTTTAGAATAAAAAACCGCTTGCTGTGACATAACTATAATATTTAGACATATGCTGTCGCGACACTTTTTGTAGATAATGATGAGTTCTGCAAAGTCTTAGTAAGTGGTTTGGTTCTATCTTCAATAGTTTTCGCAGCGCAGGCGACGTAAGGAATTTTTCAAGTCTATTTTTTACACCTTGGGTTACATTATTGGAGTTTTAGTAAGGATCCCTAATTTTTTAAAAAATATAATATAGCCTATGTAACTTCTGAATAATGCAGCTTTCTAATGGTGAAAAAATTATTGCAATCGGTCCAGTAGTTTTTGAGTTTATTCATTACAAACATACAAAAATACAAAAATACAAAAATACAAATCTTTCCTCTTTATAATATTTGTATAGATGTATAGATGTATAGAAGTAACGAATGGATGGACGCCCTGCAATATTTACTATGCCTTCTGTAGCGGTACCATGTGTTGGCTATCGAAAACTTACGTACGTTTAAAACCTATCGAATTGATTTTTTCATACTAATTATTTTAGTTCTCAGCGTAACCGCTAGAGGCGCTGTACAAGTTTTTCATAGAAATCTTTACAGAGGCGATATCGAGTCTGGCAGTATTAAACTTATGGTAGCGCTACTGGACGGACTATAAAATGAACGCTGCTCTTGTGCCTCTATGCAATGACTACTACGAACCATTTGAAGCGATGCATTAGTTACGGACTACACCAACCTGTGGACTGTTGGCTTTAGTGCCACAGCAATTACTCCGGCGCCAATCTAATGGATTACAGCTTATGACCGTGTGACCTAACGACCCGACAATTCGGAATGTGGGACGAACAGCGCGGCCCCGTTAAATGGAAAAGCATAAAAAAAGATGCATAAAATTATGCGCTTTGCGGGGGTTTAAGAGATAAGCCCTTGGAAGTGTGTCGAGTAGTGTACGAGTGAAATGTTCGGGAACAAAAGACACCTGGTCCCGGTAAGCAGGATAGGGTTATGATAGGAAAATGGAACGGAGAATGCTATTGTGCATGATTTTATATTACGCCGGCTATTATATTATGTACTGGATTATTGAATATATTGAAACAAATTTATAAAATTTTCAACGTGATGTATCAAAAATAAACAAATGTAAATACAGTACACTTAATGTATTTTGTAATATAAATCAAGGCGCCCGACCGATTTCAGCCATGGCGGCCGATCTCAATTGAGATCAGCCAAGTGCGCAGGACATATTATAGTGCACAAATGTGCGCGCAAACACAAATGCACTCTCTATTTCCTTACTCTCATAGTTCGGTGAGACAGCAATCCGACATGACCGATGAGAGATCGGGCGCAGGACCACCGGCTTAACGTGCTTTCCGAGGCACGGGCGTTCAACCGCCAACTTCCTAACTCCGGGCTGAGTAATTTCATTACAGAAAACTCACATAAATTTTGCCCGACCCCGGACTCGAACCGGGGACCTCTCGGTCCTAACGCAGCACTTCACTTGCTACCAATATACCATCGAGGCAGTTGATTTTCTAAATTTTGTAATATACATACATAGTGTACCTTTTATATACGTATAGCTTGGCATTTTATTTATAAAACTATCCATCAAAAACTTTTAAAGTTCATAGAAATGTGAAGAATGTTCAATATTTAAGGCAAATAGGTAAGGTACATTGTACATCATTTTATACAAAATCGTGAGCCTTCTTGTAATACAGACAAAAGTTTTGAATTGAAGCTGGCGTGGGCAGCTAACAAAGTTACAAAAAGAGGAACAATGAAATTGATAGATTGCTTAAAAGAACTTTTCGCAATGCGAATGATAATTACCAAAGTTCTGTATAAAAGTAACGGACACCTACTTTGATACTTTACCTTAATTAACAAAGACATTTCTGAATCTCATAGCTTCATTTTAATGATAAACGATTTTCTTTTCCACTTGGATTCTGACAGGTAATTTTTGAAAATCACCCTATTTCTTACAGGACAAGAACTCATGAGTATAAAATAAACAAATAAGCTGTACGTCACCAAACAACTGACAAACATACATATTATTACGATTTAAGGTTAAAACATATTTATCAACATCTCATACATCGTTCTGATCCCATGGTAAGTAGCCTAAACACTTTTAGGATTTAAAAACGACTGTGGATACACAAATAAACTTAAATATATAAATAACACACTCAGACACGAGACTAAGACCGATATTATCACACAAATATTCGTTCCGAGTGGGAATCGAACCCTCTTGGAATCGCTAGCCAGGGTTCCACCGAGCCAGTCCGGTCCGGGTAGGTAATAAAGTATGATAAGAGTTAATGTGATTACTGTGTTTTAAAATAAAATCAACTATCGACTCAATGTAGAACACCTAACCTAGCAGATCTTTAGGTACCATTACCGAATGAAACGTTCTATCTAGCTATTTTAAAGACCTCTAAGTATAACCTATTTCCACCAAAGCCAGTAATCAACAGTAATGTGAGATCCGAGGTAAGAAAACACCGTCGACCGTAGTTGGGATCCCGATAATGGCCTTTTTCAATCCTTTTAGTGTTCCCCAGGAAATCTAGCACTAATCCTAGCGTAGGTTCACTATTTTTCTTAACACTTTACCACTATTTTATTTACGGAAGACCAGCGTCATGGAGTCTTCTCAGACATCACGACACATGCTGAGTGGATGCCTATTAAGTGTCACTCTAATGTATTATCTTTTTTTACATAACTCGTGGTCCCGGCGAATTTCATACCGCCAATACTGATTCTTTTTCTATATTTTTTCATTGAAACCTTCCCTGGACTACGACGAACATTTTAAAACCAAAATTACCTAAATCGATCCGGGCGTTCTCGAGTTTTAGTCAGACTAACGAACGGCAATTCATTTTTATATATAAGAAGATTTCTGTGTTGCTTTTTAATTTTAAGACTTAAGTTAAGTATCTCTTGCAGTCTTGCCCGTGACCACGAGCGTTATAAAAAGCTCGAAACGTCGGGTCTGTAAATAATACGTTGAGAATAACAATACACGCCAGTATAATCCGTAAAATTAGTTTTATATCAAATGTGTAATGTTAGCGCAAATAATGGACAATACTAAATAACATTATTCCAACGCAAGAGATATTTACTTACTTTATTTCTAAAGCTAGAGAAATATTTTATTTAAATACCTATCTTGATGGAAGAAGGCACGCTGATTAAAATACAACAAAAAATGTATTCAAAGAAACTCAACAATACAGGCTATATTGGTGTTCAGAGAAATATACCGTTTATTGAAATATCTGTAGCTTTTTGCAGGTTAACCATAAAAAGGAAAAAGCTTTTTATATCTTGCTACGCCTAATTACATGTTAAGCTCGTTAATACATTTAATTCAAACGGACCGCGTCTGAAATTGTTTAAGCTTTAACACGTCGCTGAACTAAGATTTGCTCATTAAATTAAGCTCTGAGAAGATAAGTGACGTATTTCGGTAAGTCGGTAAAGTGTTCAGTGGGGCTACCATGAGTTTAAAACTTACGCGCTCGATATCGACTACGTAAATATGTCTATGAAAAACATGTACAGCGCCGGCTGGTGGTTACGCGAAGAACTACAATCGGCCATATGAAAAAAACAACTCGATAGGTTTTTAACGTACGTAAGTTTACGATAGCCAACTCATGGTAGGCCCTCAGTAGCGCTACCATGAGTTAGCTATCGAAAACTTACATACGTTAAAAACACAACAAATTGTTAATTACTCATACTACCGATTTTAGTTCGCAGCGTTACCGCTAGGGGCGCTGTACATTTTTTCATAGACATTTTTTACATAGGCGATATAGACTCTTGTCACTTATGACTTCTCTCTTGTCACTCACTTATACACCATGTCATGGTAGCGTTACTGGAAGTATTTGCTAAGCGACGCGGATTGGTGGACCCACCTGTACGACTCTATACAAACAATAGTACGTCTAACAAATAGATAAGATGCGCCCTATGGACCACTTGTATAAATCTATGTCTACTGGGCAAAAGTAAAATTTAGTTAGTAAGATATCGAAGCCGCGTTTCCCCAAAAACATGTAAAGCCATTGAATCAACTCCTGACCTATTAAGTCATATTCGAATTTCTTTACATCGGATTCTGAGTTACAGAGAATGCCCCATGCTCAGACCTCATTTGTCAAAGCTAAGAGATGAAATGTAGAACAAAACACAGTTTGTAAAGTTTACCTTTAATCTTGAAACTAGTGATACAATATAATTAAAACATCTATTGTGTGTGCCCACATATTTTCCAAAACGGTCCACGGGTGATCTTCTAGCGTACGTTTCGCACCTCTGGGGGGAGGCTATGGAGAAGCACGGCGAATCTATGGCAGTTAGCCTTGATATCGCTAAAGCGTTTGACCGTGTATGGCATCGTTCGCTTCTCTCCAAGCTCCCGGCATACGGTCTGCCACCTCGCTTATGCGAATGGATTGCGGGATTTTTGGAGGGGCGCAGGATTCGTGTCCTCTGTGACGGACGCACTTCCTGATTCCACCCAATAAATTCCGGTGTACCTCAAGGTTCCGTTCTGTCGCCGACATTGTTTCTGCTGCATATCAATGACATGTTGTCACTAGGCAACATTCATTGCTATGCAGATGACAGCACTGTCCACGCACGTTATTTTGGAAGACCTGGGGTAAAGCAGACCGAAACCGAGGAAAAAGAGGAACCTTCTTGTCGCCGAGCTTGACGGGGTCTTGGCCCGCATTTCCGAATGGGGCTCACGCAATCTTGTCGAGTTCAATGCCAAGAAGACACAGGTGTGTGTTTTTCTAGTAAAGTGTCTCCTTTCCTTTCCCATCCTACTCTTCAGAGCACCCCCTTACCAATACAGGATAGCCTTAGCATCCTTGGCATAGATGTTCGCCGCGACCTGAACCAGCGGGATTACATCGAGAGCGTCATTAGAACAGCCTCCCGCAAACTGGGGATCCTGAACAGAGTGCGGCGATTTTTCACACCGGTGCAGCTCTGCCTTCTTTATAAGGCACAAGTTCGCCCATGTGTGGAATATTGCTGTCACCTCTGGGATGGCTCCGCAAAATACTTGCTCGACGCTCTCGATAGGTTGCAGCGACGTGCTATCCGTATTGTCGGTGATGTAGAGGTGTCCGAAACTCTGGAGCCTCTACAACTACGTAGAGACATTGCCGGTCTTAGTGTTCTCTACCGTCTCTTTAATGGGGAATGCTCTGAAGAGCTATTTCAGCTAATCCCTCCCTCCCCTTTCCACTCCCGAACGACACGTGCAGGACAGCGCTGCCATCCACATACAATGCAGTCGCTGGTGGCTCGGACTAAGAGGTTCAGCTCTTCATTTCTGCCCCGTGCCATTAAGGCATGGAATGCCCTTCCAGCTCATGTTTTCCCTCCCTCCTATGATCCCGGGCTCTTCAGGCGGGGCGTGAAACGGCATTTAAGCAGGCCTTCAGGGTGAGTGCGACAGGCGCAATATGATCTATTGTGCCTGTCGACCTCATATTTGGATCTCACTACCGCTTACCATCAGGCGGAGTGTGGTCATCTTGTTTGCCTATTATAAAAAAAAAAAAAAAAGTATTGTTCACCATAATAATATTCGCAGTTACGAAACAGATTGTCGAAACGTGTTTACATCGGCTCGAGCAAACAAAGCGAACGCCGCCATGGTATTCCGTTGATTACACAATAGGCATTAAATATGGGCTAAAACCTAAATTGTCGAGCTTCGAGTTTCACGCGCAAACTGCGGCGTAGTTACGCCCTGCCTGTTATAATTGAAGAACTACTAGTTGGATACTGACTAGCTTGGTGGAACAGTGGTTAGGGTTCCTGGCTACGATCTCGAGTCAAAGGTTCGATCCCCACGCGATAAACATTCATGTGGTGTATATTTGTATTTCAAATTGTAACTATAAGCTGTCAATCATACATTGCAAATCTGAATGTGTAATTCAACAAGTGTGAATATGTATTTATAAATATCTACGTATGTATTTCAGTTACTGTCATCCGTAGTACAAGCTTACTTAGTTTGGGGCCAGGCGGCCGGGTGTTGAGGTGTACCAAACATTCATTTATTTGTTTATTTAGTAAGGTTTATACCCTAAATATTCGGTCTTCGGATTTTACGCGCAAACTGCGACTATAATAACGCTCTGCCCGTTCCACTGAAGAAGCAGTTTGGGTACAATTAACTCATACCTGCACGATATACGGTGTATTTCAATAGGTGGGTGAGCGAGTATATCTAATGAAAATTGTACATACAGACATTTCTACGAACATCTCGCGTTTAGCTAACATAAAGTTTAGCTAGAACTTGACCCCATTTGCTTATTTCGAAGAACATACATAAATATAGTCTAAGTAATATAGGTATGTTATTTACTAAAGTCTTCCGACTACGGTATAAGGGAGTTATGCACGCGAAAAACGACTCCAAGCGAACGGAGTTTCTTGCCGCTCAAGCCGGTATGAATTATATTAACAGAGAAGCTATTCCTAACCTATGCACAACTCAAATACAAGATTTTGTCTCAAACATAGCTCGCGACAATGATTGGTGTAACCCAGTCGAAACGTCGGGCAGTAAGTAGCTAAGTATTTGCTACTCCTAATATCGTGTGTAGACCAATAAAGACTAATATTTAGTCAAACACAGGTGTTTATCTAATAACCAACCAAAACACTGACGGGGTATGTCAATGGCCGAACGCGGGGTAACCATCCCGATGACTCAGGGTAAATAAGGGCGAAGTCAATACCCGCACGCCCGTCTAATAGAACTGAAACGACCCAATACAGACAATCGGTAGTGTACGAACCAAGTTCGGTAAGCTTTGAAGGTGTAGCTTAAGTTAAAAATCACTTCGGGTCACTTGCTTTTTGGCCAGTAAAAAATCTGCGTGGATCTTCACTGGTAATGGGAGATAGAGTTACGGATATCAAGACCGGAGATTAGACTTCGCTGCAACTTCTTCTCCTTTCTCCTCGTCTTTCTTTAAGTTCTTGAAAGAAAGACTTCTGATGATCTTCATAATTACTGAATCTTGATATTGATCAGCACCTCTATCGATTTCCAAACATTATTTATTTTTAATACATAACACGAAGAATAAATCAAAGCAAAAATCGACGACTAAAAATTCCACTTCTTTTTCTTATAAACTTTTATTACTCAAAGTTTTTAATGAACTAGTCATATTTCTTTTGATAATATTTTTGATGGGATTGCTATAAGTACTGAACTTGCCAGCCTTTTATTTTTTACGACGATGAACGAACACCGAACCTAACCTAAATATGATTAAAGCGTTATTTATAGTAACATCAATAAATCACATAACACAAAAACTATAATTTGCTACCAAAAATAACAATGATGGTCATGAATCATTTCTGTTATACTGAAAGACAGCAAATTTTATAACTAAAGGCCGTGTAAGATCTAGTCACACTAAAACTATAGGCAATTTTACAAAGCCTGGTTTCTTCCCCCAAGAAGTCTGATTTCTATATTTCCGTCTCAACAAAAAAGTCTTCTCCAAACAAACTCAATATTATCCGACTTCATAATCGTAGAGTTATCGTTCATACAAAAGGTGAAAAAAAAACCGGAAGTGCAAAGTCGGACTCGCGCCCGAAGGGTTCCGTACCAATTATGTAAAAAGAAAAACACGTTTATTGTATGGGGACCCCCCTTAATACTTCATATTTATCGATTTGTTGTTATAGCGGCAACGGAAATACATCATTTGTGAAAACAGCTTTCTAGCTATCAAAATTTATGAGATACAGTTTTGAGACAGACAGTCGGACAGCGGAGGCTTAGTAATAGGGTCCTATTTTTTTACTTTTAGGTACGGATCCCTAAAAAGCAAGCAACAAGTTAAGTAACCATTGGTGCTGAACCAACACAGACGAGAGCAAACAAGACGACCGGCGCAGACGAGACGACCTTGACCCAGCTGTTCGGGATATAATATCAATTCCGCGAATCGCCCTCGAACAAACATCCTTAAGGGCACGTGGTCCCTCATACATGGAAAGGTAATTACGAGATGTGGATTGTATGTACATATATTATTGTTACATCTGGTTTCAGAACGTGATGGTAATTACAACTAGCGCTAAATAATAGACATTGAACATAACCGGCAAAATGTTAAAAGAAATATCTGACGGCTATAAGGTAGCTTTAATTGCAATGTTATTTTTACCCGACTACGGCAAAGCAAAAGGAGGGTTATGATTTTGACAGGCTATGTATGTATGTATGTATGTATGTATGTATGTATGTATGTATGTTTGTATGTATGTATGTATGTTCATCTGTTTCCACATAACTTCTAAATTGCTTGTCAGAATTCGACAAATGACATATCATTAGAAGCGTCTTAATTGTCCGCTGGTTATAGGCTATATAGGGTTTCACAAAATCTAATGTGGCGCCCACTAGCGGACAAAACATACAGAGTAAAAAAATAAAGTTAAGATAAATACGCCGTGTTTGGTATCATTGGAAAGCGCTTTACTTGTACATTTTAAATATATATATATTAAGGTACAGTCGCCAAATTTCGTCCCCCAACCTAATTCCGTCCCCCTTGGTTTCTTTTTTTGTATTTAACGCCACCTAGTTTTTTTGGTCCAAATCAAAAGTTCGAACTGTCAATCGGCCATGGCGAACAATTTTTTGTGAAATATTGCTCCTGTCACAAAATATTTAAAAAAGTAAAAAAATGTTGAGGGTGAGTTTTGGATCCAAATATTGTCTAAATAGTTTTACTTTCGATAGGATTGACATACTGTGATATTTTCTTTTTCATAATTTATTGTTATTTCATAGATTTATTCGGATAGACCAACATTTGGGTTACGAGACATGTTTCTTGATGAAATTCATGTTTTAAATACAAGTAGCATATTCCTAATTTCGTCCCCTCGCTTGACCCTAATATCGTCCCCGGGGCCAATACTTACAACTAAATTTATTTAATTAGTTGTGTGTGTAATTATTTTCTATATTTATTTGTTTCCATTATTTAATGCCAGAATCGATATCAAGTGCTAGAATTCAAGATTTTAATGCAGAGACTCCATATTAATATATAGTTCCTTCTGATTTACAGCCTATTTGCACAATTTGACTTGAAAATTTATTTATTTTATGCTATACTAATGGGAGTCTGATTAGATATCAGGAATATAATTATTAGCGTTGATTATTGTTAGAATATAATATAAATTCAAGTACTGCATATATGTTACGCCTAATAATGTACCGGGGACGATATTAGGCGCCAAAATTTACGTTCCTAAAATTCCTAATTATTTGGAAAAGTTATGATTGTAGAAATTTTAACAAAGTTATAGATCTGTTAATTATTTTTATTAATAAAGAAGTAATCTGCCTAGTGTTTGGCGTTTCATTTATAGTTTTAGCTATAATATTCTAATTTAACCGTATGTTTTACAAAAAGGGGACGATATTTGGCGACTGTACCTTACTAGCATTTGCATGTGACTTTACGTATATTCATGGACTGATTGCATATAGTTCACATCTTTTCGTTCATAGCTTCTTTACTACTTACTAACACCAAAATAGTACAAATAATAAAAAGTTAAAAACTAAAACCCAACTACGACAAAAAACGACGCTGAAAAAGTATAAAACAAGACTTTTAGAACATACAATACTATTTTGAAGTATGCAATATTTACTATGTAGAGATAAGTTTTCATGTTTGGAAAGGCGTAGTCACACGTTCCATACACAAGTACCTACCTACCGTAGCACTTTGACAACGTGTGACTGCGGTTTTCCAAACATGAAAACTTATCTCTACATAGTAAATATTGCATACTTCAAAATAGTATTGTATGTTCTAAAAGTCTTGTTTTATACTTTTTCAGCGTCGTTTTTTGTCGTAGTTGGGTTTTAGTTTTTATGTAAAGATGGACTTGTTGATATCAAGGTCAGCTTGTTATGAGGAGGGAAGAAAGCTATGTGACTAGAAGAGTGATGAGTATGAATGTCAATGGACGTAATAGTATAGGAAGGCCGAAGAAGACATGAATGGATTTCGTGAGAGATGATATGGGAGTGAACAGAGTAGACACAGAGCTAAGATAGGTCCGAATGAAAAAAGTACACTGGTTGCGCCGACCCGACCCTACTTAGAGTGAGACAAGGGCAGAAGAATAACGAAATGATGGACTTAACGATATATTTTTTTATATTTTATGACGATACCTACTACACATCTGATGGGTGATATATATCAGAATTGTAGTCTCAAAAGACTAATGGGTAATTTATGTTCAACATAAGCTGCTAAAATTTGTCTATGTGTTCTCTAAAAGCTATACATAATATAGGACCTATTTGAAAACGATTTGAAGTATTAGTGCGGATTTATGTGTTAATCTGGCTCGTTATGATTGTAATAGGGTGTCAACGTAAACAGTGGAAAATTCAAGGCGCAAAAGCAATCTCAATAACAGTTCGTTCATATTCAACGATGCTGTAATGTGGGGGGTGGAATATTTTAGATATATCCCTTATCTTCGCTACGTTAAGAGTACGTTTATTCGATATTAATGTAAGTATAAGGATTTCATGTAGATTTTAGAAATATTTTTGTAAGTTAATGTCAACAAATTTTCTTCCATTCTAAAGATATTTGAGCATAAGCAACTGGTATATTTCTTTTCGCACCCGAAATTATTCCGCTTCATAAAAGTCGAATAACACATGTTAACAGAAACAAAAAACTTAAGCTTTGTACCCACACCAAAAGTGTCCAAATATGTACAAGCACATAACAGAATGTTATTACACTAATTCCGTTTCTAGGAAATTTCTAGGCAACTTCCATGAGTTTTGGAGAACGGGGTTCTTTGGCACCTTGCCAAGTAAGTACCTGATCAACACAGCCAATTATGTCAAACTTATGAGGCCGTAACTCCTTTGTATTAAACACTATATACTTCGTACTATCAAATGTGTCGTAAATTTATGTTTTATCCTAAATTTCACGCCATTACCAACAATATCAACAAGACGTAATGTCAACATACCAATTCACTATCACATAGAATGATTTTTTAAAATATCAACTCGATTATTATAAACATTTTAATAAACCATGATTTAATATTAGACTTTCGCGTTCAATTACTCTAAATATTAGTATTTTCGTGTAGACCACACGCGATATTAGGAGAAGCAAATGCATAGCTACTTACTGCCTGACGTTTCGTTTGATAGGTGTAACCCAGTGCCAGAGTATTGAGTATGATTTAATTTTAAAATGTGTACAATTGTACATATTGTACACATTTTTGTATCTTGTTCTTAGTCTAGAGTGCAATTTGTAGAAAATAACCGATTTTTCCGAATTCCATTTTTCCTAAATGCAATACCTCGCAGGCCTTTTTTAAAAAGCAAAAAAATAATAACGTCGAATGCAATTTTTTCAGCAACCCACCGCCAACGAATTAAAAAAGTTTCGTAATCATATCGCAGTTACTGAAAACATACGCCACCGAAAAGTTTCAGTACAACTTTTCATACAAATTCAATAACCCATTTGTTTACGAAGAACAACAGACCCAGGCTCCCAAGTAATAAAGTTGGCTTTATTCGCTCTGGGGTCCGAGTCGGAATAGAATAAAATAAGGGGCGAGGCTACATAAGCTATAAAAATGGGCGTACAGTATAAAAAGGCTGTAAAACCGGATGGATGCAGCGGTGGCGCCATCTGCCTGCAACGGTATTGAGCTGGCACTGAACGGAAACGTTATAAAACTTTGATGGAACCTCTGAAACGGAAACGTTGGCTTCAGGTGAAACTTGGTAATCCTAAATCCAAATAGAGATAGTTTTACATGGGGTCGTTTTAAGCTTTAACCGATAAACGACAGGAATACCTAACATGCCAGTAGTAACCTAGAGTTTTTATGATCAGACGAAAAGATGCATCAATTCATGTTTCACAAAACAAAAAAAAAACCGCCTTCAAAAACCCGACCCACAAAAAATTACAAAATAATATAATACGAACATTAATCTGGGTATGAATTTGATATGTTGTTGAAGGCGGTGCCAATGAAATTTTTGAGGAAAACTGCATGAGATATAAACGGCACCGCCTTCAACAACATATCAAATTCATACCCAGATTAATGTTCGTATTATATTATTTTGTAATTTTTTGTGGGTCGGGTTTTTGAAGGCGGTTTTTTTTTTGTTTACAATTTTTTTTTATCCTTTTTAGTGTTACATTTTTTTACACCCTACTAGTTCAGCTCACCTATAATTCTACTGATATTATAACTAGTAGTATCAATATGTACACAGATTTGAAAGAATTATCCCTTTACTCCCAACTATTAAGGAGTTGACCTTCCATCATCAGCTCAGCATCATAACATTATGATTGCCAGAAGCAAATGCCAATATAACTTCAGAAAATATGTAAAACGCGGTACATGTGCCTATAAAATTTTAGGGTTGCCCTCGATTTCTCCTGGATCCCATCATCAGATCCTAGACTGGTCAACCTAATAAGTTAGCTCACCTGTAATGCTACTGATATTATAACTAGTAGTCTTAATATGTATACATTATTGAAATAATTATTCTTTTACTCATAACTATTAAGGAGTTGACCTTCCATCATCAGCTCAGCATCATAAGATTATGATAGCCAGAAGCAAATGCCAATATGACTTCAGATAATATGCAAAACGCGGTACATGTCCCTATAAAATTTGAAGGTTGCCCTCGATTTCTCCTGGATCCCATCATCAGATCCGAGACTAGTGAAAATGGGACCACCTCGGAAGTGAACTCTACCCAACCAAAAAAAAATTTTTGAAATCCGTCTATAATTGACGAAAATATCGGTGAACATACATTAAAAAAAAAAAAAAAAAAAAATATTATACATACAGACGAATTGAGAACCTCCTCCTTTTTTTGAAGTCGGTTAAAAAGTCAAGGAAATTCGGAGAAATATGATCTAAAAACGAACAAATATCACTGTATATGAATAAAATATTAATTTCATATATTATGTTCTGTTTTTGCAACACGCTGCAATATAACGTAAGCCAATTAACATACTATTGACACAGATTGATCACTCTTTCATGAAAAAGAAGCCTATTGGAAGCGATGAATGCGAACTAATAAGCGCGATTCAGCTAGCCGGCCCGGATCCGTATCGAGATAATGTCCAATTTTATTGTTCAATTGGACATCTTTCATCGAATACAGTAACGCAAAAAAAAATCCGTATAAAATATGACGTGTTTGTATGTTTGTTTATGGCGATTTGTTTTTTTTCCAACTGACATGATGATGGCTTGGAGTAGCCTCGTCATCATCACCGGACTTGCAGGGGAGCGGTAGGCTCCGCGGCACCGCTATGAGCTATTTGTACATATATTCATTGAATGTTTAGTTTTGCTTTTCTGAGAGACATAAAAATCAAAAGCAAATTATAATATTGTAACTAAGATTAAAACGTGAAAGAGGACAGCCTCCCAGTTGGGCAAAATATTAAGAATACCGCGGGAGGTCTCTGGATGAGACTGTCGGAGGACAGAAGTGCATGTCGTTCTACGGAGGAGGCCAATACCCTACAGTGGGATAAAGGATTGATGATGATGACGAACTAAGATAATGCTTTTTACGACTTATGTGACTTATTTAAGCGTTTGAGATTGCCTATGTAACGCATACAGGAAAAACAACAATACACAACCGTCCAGAAGTAGTAATAAACATTGATGACATCAGATCATTAAGCATTGGAAATGAGGAACATAAATGTACAAGCGATAAACTAGGGAGCTTTCATCAAATCGCCATCAACTCAATCAATCTAAGAAAGTAAAACGGAATCCTATGTACGTACGTCTGTATGTATGTATTGTATAAGTATATTAAACTGTTATCTGTTTTCGATTCATCCTTTGAAATAGAAGTTAGAAAGATTTATATAAACCTTAAGGTTACTTTAGAAATGTAAATTATTTACATGCTTCCAAAATAATGTGGTAAAAAATGTGTTCGAAGTTGCGACGAGTTTAAGCAACAATAAATTCGATAAGTGTTTCCATCCATCTTAGTTAATCTTACTAGACACTTTTTCACCATCATTCTCAATTTGAGGGTTTGGAGACGACATTGAAAGGTTGGATGCGGGTGAAATAAAACCTCCGACAATACAGGATCGCGGGTTCATCCCAGTTCAGACAGATACTAACCTCAAAGGAATTTAGCCAAAATGGTAAACCAAAATCACTTGGAGTTAAATACTGAAGTTCTGTTTATTTTAATGGCTGCTATGCAAACTGCCCTCTTGGACTGAGGCCAATCGGGAGATGCTAGGGCCTTGCTTTGAGTTTTGAGATTTTCAGTCTAGAAATTCATCAGAACTATCCCGAAGTGATTAAGTTGCTCACCCGAGTATCTGGCGGCACAGTAGTGCCCCTGCCAAGACGAGCCTCAAAATTACGTTAAACCTTTGGTCCTGCGTTTGAAAGACAAATAGTTCAAAGAGAATACGATATCCTTAAAAGGGTATCCTTTTGCACGAGTTAAAAACTAATGAGCAAATCATTATGTTTTAAACGATAACTGAAGATAGTAGCCGCGGCTAATTTTATTACATCGACCTACATTTTTTACGTTAAGATGAGAGAGAGATTGATCTCCTTCATCGACGTAGGCTAAGCTGAAGGACGCCGGGTTTAACTGAAACTAATTTAATAACAAGTTTTGCCTTTGAACACGCTTAAAGTGTCGTAGCAAATTGAGTAAACAGATCTAGACGAAAGTATTACCGACTTACCGTTCGGAAGCTTTACGCAATAAATGATTCATTAATTACTCAGAACACTGAATATTCAATAATGAGAATCAGCAAACTTACGGCACTCTTTTACGGCGGCTTTCAGAGTCCGCCAACATTAAAATGCAACATAATTTTACTGGACGCGTATTTTAAATCTTTTAGGCAAGACCTAAAATCTATTAAGTACTGAAAGCAATAAGTCCAACTAATTAGAAAGTAATAATGAATCATTACTTTTAGCAAAGGTAATAAATCTTCGATAAGATAATAAATTAGTCTTCCAAAAGCTTTTCTGAAATAAGTAAATCAATATTGAGAATAATTCTATGAACGGAGCTATTAATATTGGATTCAGCAAAGCCAATATAGTAATTAGGTTCCCAGACAAAAGTCTGACTAACATCGCAAACGAATTGATTAATTTACGAAATACTTGAGATTTGTCTAAATAATTGATGATTGAAATCGTCTGCAGATTGAATGCTGCCTCGGAGGCATTCAACTCCGAAATTCTGTCTGCAAAAGACATTGACCGCAAGCGGTGTATCTTTGGGTTTTACTTAGGAATATATTTTGGGAGGGACGATTAAATATAAAAAAGAGACCAAGACAAAGTCCGGCGAGCGCAAGGATTCCGTACCATTAATTAAAAATTTTAGAGTCCTTTTTAAGTATTTTATTTGTTGTTAGGATCATATTTTTAAATATAAGGTTTACCCGGATTCGTAATGAAACCCTAACCAGCGTTAAGCTGATAGCATACAAACTTGTGACCACAAATATGAACTAAAAACAAATAGGTATATATTTTTACAAGATTTCGTTTCGTTCGTCAAGAAAAATCTTTATTTTAACAATATTAATCAGGACTCGGCTAAGATCAAAGTTTGGCAAATTTGTTCTTAATCTAGATAGATGTACTAAACCTAATATAGGTATATCGCATATGACCGAGAACAGTGATAATTTACATTCGCCACTGTCTGACATTATTTCGTAAGATAGCTAAAGGTTACTCGCCTAATTGACATAAGGGCAACGCTCTTCATGCCACTCATAACCTCTGTCCTATTACGGTTGATATTAAATCTGCGTTTAATAATCGTCTCTATATGAATGGATCTTTCTTTTATACACCTTTATTTGGTAGGTTTGCTGATCATTTAGAATAGCAGTTTTATTTAGGAGTTGTGTGCCGAAGAACTTTATCCAATCAAAAACATAAATGTGACATGAGAGCCAAGTTCAATATTATGATAATTGCCTTGGTTGTTGACTTCAACGACAAAAGAAGTGAGATTTAAATGGGTGCCAAGTTCAATGGTCAACCCTGAAATTTATTTATAAGTAACACTATAACATACCTATCATATCTTCTTATGACATAAGATAATGTATGGTGGTAGCCTATGAAGGTCTGTCTTGGCTAGTTTTCACATATGCCAAATTCTAAGCCTACAAGTATTTGTCGGTTTTTATTTTATAATTCCGAAAATTTGGATTGTTGGTAGAAACTAGCGAGCGAACATAATAATACGTTGGTAGGTTTATAGAAACTAGCCAAGACAGACCTTCATAGGCTACCACCATACATTATCTTATGTCATAAGAAGATATGATAGGTATGTTATAGTGTTACTTATAAATAAATTTCAGGGTTGACCATTGAACTTGGCACCCATTTAAATCTCACTTCTTTTGTCGTTGAAGTCAACAACCAAGGCAATTATCATAATATTGAACTTGGCTCTCATGTCACATTTATGTTTTTGATTGGATATCATTACTTTTTGTAGAAAAGTATATATCATCGTAACGCCGTGGGTCCTTTGAAAAGGACAAATTCAAAACAAAAACTAGACTTTATAAATATAAAACAATTGAATCAGTTACATTTTCCTACGTTTGCGGGGTATAATTTTCTTCTAAGTGTTATTTTCTATATTTTCTTGAACCTTTGAAATATTATGAGTAGGTAATAAATTTATACTATTGATGGGCGCTAAATACAAAAATAATAATTAATCCCAGTTAATAAAGTAGGTACCTACCCTAAGTAATAAATATGAAAACCGACTATAAGTACCTACTCTTAATTGTAAATAAGTAAGTATACCTAAATATATACTTAGTACTCTGCCTTCCCCGGTATATAGGCGTGATTAGGCACTAATTAGGTATTTATGTTAAGCGTTCATACTAGAACCTAACCTAATTATTAAAAAATTGCCAGTTTTTTATTTATTCCTTTGTATTCATGTAATTCCCTATCTGCATACCAAATTTTAACTCTCTAGGTCATTTGGAACTGGGTTAGAATTTTGATCTGTCAGTCAGTCAATGATAAAAATGAGGATTTTTGGACATTAATATCTAAATAACTGTTTGAGATAAGCTTATGAAATTTAGAACACATATTTATCTCGCAAGTCACAATATACGAGCCAAATTTGATACGTTTATGTGAAATAGTTTTTGATTTATGAGGGGTTCAAAAGTGGTTCCAAATGGTTCGTGTAATATTACACACGGTGCGGCTCGCCAGTTCTGTTTCTTGAACTTGGCTTGACACGCTACCGCGTGTCTAGATACCGCCTATATTAATTTTTTATTACTTTTTGCCCAAATTATTGAGTTTTAAGATCAGCGAAATCGATTTAGCAGCAATACATATAGAGATGTTTCTCTAAAATAGTTTTTTGTTTTTTATGGGGATGCTTTGCCACCGAGCACTCATCGTTTTAGTCCAGTCAAATTAGGAAAAAATCTCGGAATTCGAGATACCCAGCTGTAAGTTTGTAAATACTTAGATATTGACACCCTAAAAGTTGTCTCAAAACCTACATATTGTAGGGTGTACGCAACTATCTAATTTTCAAGGTCAAATTTCACAAATATCAGTTTTATGAACTTTTAAGCAAAACGGGACGTTTAATCATAAAAGTGTGTAGGAGAAAATTACTTATCTTCTATTTATCTATAAAAATTGTCTGTACATTTTATTCCTAAGATTCACCATTTCAGAGATACAGCGATGCAAATAGTTGAAAAAGTTGTATTTTCAAAAGCTTCCAGGCCCACGTGCGATTGTGCTAGACAGTTAAAATTTTCACGAATGATGTATTTTAGTAGCCTCTATAACATCTTATACTAGAAAAAGCTTAAAACCAATGTTTAAGTGGGTTCTCATACAAAAATTGTGTTATTTTTTTCTTACACTTAGCCGGTTTTTAACGTGGTTACCCCAGTAAACCTATTCCAGTAGACACCTTTTATACATGAATAACACGTTGTTTATAAGGAAGCCTAGTTAAATAATTGTTTTGTGTTGTTTTCAGTATTCAGAAGATTTAAGATTTCTGCGTTTCATTAAATTAAATTTGGTTAATATGGATCTTCACGTTAATAATAGAGTTAGATGGACAGTTAACATTTTTAAAATGTATTTTTTTTCAGTTATACTTCAAACAGAAATTCTAATAATTGGTTATTTCGTACTTTTTGACCCATAATAAGCAGTTTAAATGTACTGAAACGTATATGTATAGTACTAAAAACAACATAAAACAATTATTTAACTAGGCTTCCATATAAACAACGTGTTTTTCACGTATAAAAGGTGTCGTCTGGAATAGGTTTACTGGGGTAACCACGTTAAAAACCGGCCAAGGGTGAGAAAAAAAAATCCATAGTTTTTGTATGAGAACCCACTTAAACATTGGTTTTAAGCTTTTTCTAGTATTAGATGTTATAGAGGCTACTGAAATACATCAGTTGTGAAAATTTTAACTGTCTAGCACAATCGCACGGGGGTCTGAAAGCTTTTGAAAATACAACTTTTTCAACTATTTGCATCGCTGTATCTCTGAAATGGTGAATCTTAGGAATAAAACGTACAGACAATTTTTATAGATAATTAGATGATAAGCAATTTTCTCCTACACACTTTTATGATAAAACTTCCCGTTTCGCTCAAAAGTTTATAAAACTGATATTTGTGACATTTGACCATGAAAATTTTATAGTTGCGTACACCCTACCATATGTAGGTTTTGAGACCACTTTTAGGGTGTCAATATCTAAGTATTTACAGACTTACAGCTGGGTATCTCGAATTCCGAGATTCTTACCTAATTTAAGCTTAAATGACTGGACTATTTATGTAAACGTATTTAGACAAACGACTCTGGTATTAAGTAGGTCTTTGTTACGCCTACAACAAATCCTCTTTCACAAAGAGTTATATCTCTTTCTAGTAATTAGCAAGATCCATGCTTATCTAAATCGCTTTATTTGTTCCAAGTTGGCAACGACTTCTCTTGTTGTTCAAATGTTTTTCCTTATGGTGATAATATTTCAACCCTTGTTCCTTTAAAATTAGAACATTGGAGTAATTACTTTTAGTCAGAAGTATTATAATGTCCTGTAAAATCTCAACGCCTACACACGTTGTACCGTGAAAGAAATTACGATGAAACAACATTGGCGTCATTTTCCGTAAATGTTTGCTTAGTCACTTTTCTTTTGTTCCTTGTAAATGAAATTAGGTAAATACATACCTAATTTCATACCTAATGCGGCCTATTGAATGACATAGGTGGTCATTATAAAAGCGGTTAATGTACTTATGTTATATCTGTCTCTAAGCCCGGTGATAAGTAATTCCTTGATGTGTCAATATTTTATAAGACTTATTCAATTCGCCATTTTTAATATTTTTTAAGGTGCTCAAAAAGTTCAGTAAAACAATATCCAATATTATTTTGTGAATATAAAACGAAATAACCTTTACTAAATTATTTATCTTTTATTTTCATATTGTGCTTATTGCTTACACGTTACTTTATTGTCTTTATTCACAATCATAAGGAACTCATTTTCTTTGAATATTAAAAATATTCCACAAAAGTCAATGTCTCAATAAAATAACATTAATGTAAACGTAAAAGTTCCAGTCTCACAATTATAAAACAAAAAAGGGTGCAGAAGATATTTCATACCTTTGAGATGGCTTTGAAATTTTAAGGGGACGAAACGTGACTATTCCCAAAGCTTTTAAATTAATGAGTGAAATTTCGACACGAAGCGATTTGCAAAATCAGTGGGCTGACAAATAGAAAAAAAAAGTGTATGAGAATCAGTCGAATAATCCGGGTATACATTCGGACGGGACAAAAATAACTATAGAACACACATCCCGGGAATTAGATAAGCTCTACTGTATGTGTGTTTCCTATAGGTCCTTCTATAAGTGAATGTTAGTGACGTAAGCAAGTATTGATTAAGAGTAAATTCTCTTATTCCTTTGATTAACATTGCCAATATTTACTCGACATTCCTATATTGGTCACACTACAATCGTTCTATAGAGTAGATAGGTAACCAAGATTGTTGATAGAATAAGATATAATCACAGAAGTTGTAAACGAAAAAGCTTAATTATATTCGCATGCTTAGTACCTATTGCTACCTAACATACATACGTATATCGTTACTTAAATTGTTTAAGTTTAATCAAAACAGGATTTATGTTTATAGAATCCAGACGACTATGTTTACAAAAACAAAAACGGGGATGGTAACGTAATACGATTACTAGTGTGATATTTTGGGCTATATCGAATAACAAGAGGCTAAAACATCATAAATCAAAGCATTAACGTTTTTGCATTGTTACCAAAAACAATTTTGTCTTTGTTCACATATTCTCTCTCATTAAATTTCAATAATTAAACACCATGAACTTCGATCGTAATACTTCATTCGCACTAATACAAATAGAATAGTTCCCAATTGGGGACTCAATAACCGCTTGTACTCAAGTCGTATTCAAGTTTGTCAATAAACAGTATTGAAGGCTCACACAAACATCTTTCAGTAACAGTCCTACAAATATGATCTTTGTCACGAAAAGGCAGTCTCGACATACATGTGTTTTGCTACGGGACACGGGCGCTTTACGATTCTCGCCTTAATACTTATCAAAATAAGGTTTAAATTTGTTTGTGTTTATTTGTGGTTGCGTACGACATCGGTAAACAAATATCGGGCTGTACAAATACAGACAGCAACAAGAACTGCTTATAAAAGCTGGCTTCGGCGAATATACGTGTTCGATACAAACAATCGTCTATGACGTATTGGCTCTTTAGAAATTCTGACAATGTTAATTAATGACAGTGTACTGCAATGTGTGAATGAAAAGTATAAACAAGCATCAATGAAGCCAAGTGTTGGGCTAAACAAGTTTGCTTCCTACGCATCATACTCCCAATTAGGGTGCTTGCGAACAATCGTATCTCTGGGCTTAAGAAATAATTAAAGTTAGGATTAATGCATAGGCATTAAACCTAAATTTAATTTTTGGGCATCTTCCAGATTAACATTATGTTAATAGTAACACAAAGTAAATCTGGAAGATCAAACCTAATGAGACACAACTGTCAAAATATTTATCTACATCAATAAGAAGATGAAATGAAAAGATCCCTGAAATATTTAAACCTTAAACAGAAAAACGAAGTCGTTGATTCGAATGCAATAGTTTACGTATTCAGTCTCAATTTATTCTCGATTCATGAAATTTAAGATATCTGTTTCATTATCTAATTAAAATTTCAAATCAGACTATAAAATATAATGAGATTAGACGAAGTTTTCACATTGAAATGTACAGGAATATTAAATTAATCGCCGAAACTTTACTTCGGAGAGACGTGCACTGTATAAGAAATATTTTTTTTCTTACGACGAAGTTATCGTTAATTTTATACAAGCCGTCCAAGAAAATTAGAAATAGTAGTATTTCAATGGAGTAAATTATATCAATGAGAGCGAAATCGCGATTCAGTAAAAACCCTATTATAATTGTCTTCAGTATTTAATTTAAATTTATTAATTTGATTTTGCATTGCTCTACTGATCTTACATAGTCTTCTCCTTAAGTTTAATCACGTCACTAATTATCACTCATTTAGCAAAAATAATAATTTCACACCTTTAATGGAACTAAATGATTTCCTGCAAACGGGTCCCAGTCAAATATCTATCCAGAGCTAATAGCGAGAGCTAGAGCGCTCAGCAAATACACTCGGTCAGCGATGGAGCCAAATGCAAATTGGTTCACGTGAAAGCCCTGCATAGGGATTAGAGTAACCTTAGCTGATGTAGTGTTTGCTGACGGCGTGTTTGCTGACGCTTAGGTCAGCAACAGGCTAATGGAGACGCGGCGACTGATTAATCCTATAACATTTGGTCACTGGTCAGGCGATTGCTAGCGCTTTTTAAAGTTATTGTTTCCGGGAATGGCAAGACTTTGAACTCTACTTTCAACCTGCAAGCTCTGTACTAACAGAAGTTCTCGAACTATATATCTTACGCAATATCCAATAGAAATAATATCCTAACTAAGGAATATTCAGTATCAATAATAATTAAATAACACCTTAATTTTTAGGCTTACTTGGCCTAAAAATTTCACCTAATACTTCGCAAAAGTTTTAAATGGAACGACTTAATTATTATAGGACATCTGATTTTTTTTTCTAATTGAGATACGTTGATGGCTTGGAGTAGACTCGTCATCATCATTGTACTTGCGGTGGAGCGGATGACTCTCACCCCTACTGGATAGCTCTCACCCCTAAAGAACATCAGTGTGATCGTGTTCGGTGTGTTGTTAAATAGGGTATTTGACAGTGGTTGTTATGCTTGCCATTTTTATGATAATCAGTAAGATTTAAGTAAATCAATATTATTAATGAAATCGAAACTTAAATTTTTGGCGAAATGAGACAACAAAAGACATTTAAAGTTGGGTGGGCAAGTCCATTTCAAAATTGCGAAAATCATTTAAAATTTCGTTGTCATCTTATAAATAACAGAATTAGTAACATCTTTCATTATGAAAACATATCCATAAACGCATCTTTTGATGAACCCGCCGAACAAACTTCTTAGGCACTGCATACAAAGAACTTGCGTGTGACGTCACACGCCAGGGGCCGTTTGTATGGAGCATTTTTGAGCTCGTCCAAATAATGTGCAACTAAAATTGTAATATCTCGTCGAGCTATTGAGATATCGAAGGGATACTTTCAACAGTGTCTTTGTGTTCGAGTGGTCCATCCAACTATATCATAATAAAAAAATAGTCAAATACCCTATTAATATGTACGAATATACAAGTCTAAAAACGAGTATCTATGTATAACTAGACTTCTAGTGTAGTGTCAAGTTGTCAGTCATGTCAGCCATAAAACATGTTGATGCGAATCCAAATAAATATGCTAGATTACACAATTACGGGTTAGCTATTCATATATCATAGAAAATTAATGCTCCTAATAAATCAAATTAATAGCCAACAAAAGTTTTTGTTGTAATTAATTCCGTCTGACTTGATATGAGTGAGCCAAATCCCTTAGAAGCTATTCCTTATGTATGAGAAAAATATCATTAGAACTTATAGTAATTAACCTAATTAATTAATAAATAATACGTTTTGATTGTTTATTGTAATACTAGTGACACGCTCTCGCTTCGATTCGAGTAATTTTTTCCATAAAAACCTTCATCTTGGATTACTCTATCTATTATAAAACCGCATTATAAAGCTGAAGAGTTTGTTTGTTTGTTTGTTTGAACGCGCTAATCTCAGGAACTACTGGTTCGATTTGAAAAAATCTTTTTGCGTTGTATAGACCATTTATCGAGGAAGGCTTTAGGCTATATAACATCACGCTGCGACCAATAGCAGCAAAGATACAATGGAAAATGTGTAAAAAACGGGGGGAAACGCGAACGTAGTCGCTGGCACAGCTAGTCTATTATAAAACCGCATCAAAATCCGCTGCGTAGTTTTAGAGATTTAGGCATACATAGGGATATACGGACAGAAAAAGCTACATACTTTGATTTATACTATGTAGTGATACAATTACTTTTAACTTCCTTTCCCTTTAATGGAAAAAGTTAAAAACTAAAACCCAACTACGACAAAAAACGACGCTGAAAAAGTATAAAACAAGACTTTTAGAACACTGAACTGAACAAAGTTGCTTATGTAGTTCCAAGTAAATGGACACAGTAGACTCTACCAAAATGCTTATGTTGAAAATTGACAATAATGTCATACAATACTATTTTGAAGTATGCAATATTTACTATGTAGAGATAAGTTTTCATGTTTGGAAAGGCGTAGTCACACGTTCCATACACAAGTACCTACCTACCGTAGCACTTTGACAACGTGTGACTGCGGTTTTCCAAACATGAAAACCTATCTCTTCTAAAAGTCTTGTTTTATACTTTTTCAGCGTCGTTTTTTGTCGTAGTTGGGTTTTAGTTTTTAACTTTTTATTATTTGTACTATTTTGGTGTTAAAGTGTATTTGTGGCGCATAATATTATCAAAAGTTAAATTGATGAATGGTACTGCAGTGGTCTTATTCTGTTAAGTAGTAAAGAAGCTATGAACGAAAAGATGTGAACTATATGCAATCAGTCCATGAATATACGTAAAGTCACATGCAAATGCTAGTAATATATATATATTTAAAATGTACAAGTAAAGCGCTTTCCAATGATACCAAACACGGCGTATTTATCTTAACTTTATTTTTTTACTCTGTATGTTTTGTCCGCTAGTGGGCGCCACATTAGATTTTGTGAAACCCTATATAGCCTATAACCAGCGGACAATTAAGACGCTTCTAATGATATGTCATTTGTCGAATTCTGACAAGCATTTTAGAAGTTATGTGGAAACAGATGAACATACATACATACATACATAGCCTGTCAAAATCATAACCCTCCTTTTGCTTTGCCGTAGTCGGGTAAAAATACATAGCATTTTATTTTGTAATGTTTTAGACAGGTTGATATTTGAATGGAACTTATTTTAGAATTTACGAGTATTAAGTAGTAATTATATCAAAACTAGCTTTCCGCCCGCGACTCCGTCCGCGTAGAGACGTTTAACGGGTAAAACATTACTTCCTTATAGCGCAGTCGGTTAAAAAGTAGCCTATAACCTTTTCTAGGCTCTGGACTATATCTGTACCAAATTTCGTTTAAATCGGTTCAGTACTCTATGCGTGAAAGCGTAACAGACAGACAGACAGAGTTACTTTCGGATTTATAATATTAGTAAGGATGAACATGGAAACCACATCATGGTGATTTATATTTCATCAAATCACCTAATACCTACCCACATCTTCCTAACGAACGAAACCATTACATAAACGCGAGAATGTGATGACTTGGTGAGCCGTTCCTCATAACAATTTTATATATCCAGAGAGGAAAACGTTATCCAACATTTCCCTTACCCTCTGACATCCTTCTTGACAAAGGGACTATTACTTTATCAAAAAATACTCGGCCATCAAGACGAATCGTAAAAACGGGAGCCATCAAAATAAACTTACGCAAGCTAAACAGTAGGCGTGAAGAATGGAATGATAAATTGATTTTAATGGTGCGAATAATGACTGTATTATGAATGACAATAGGATTTAATTGCCGCATCTTAATGTTGAGACGTAAAAAAGTATACCTATACATACAAACAACTTATGTATGAGGACGGATAAGGACATATTTCTAATAATTATGTACTTGTGTACTTAGTGATGTGCCAGGACCGTAGCACATGGTAGGAAGTGATCTACTACCCCTACCCCTTTGGAAAAAAGACGTGATTTTATGTAAGTATTTATTTATACACTTATGATTCTTTTAATTACTTTCATACAATATGTAGAGTTATTTCTATTTATTTATTTATTTAATGATAACGTCATTTTCACTAAACCCATATCTTTCTTAATAGTAAGTCATTTCTATGCAAAAGTGGATTAGTTACCGTGGCAGCAATACCTTAAGAGGTTTATGATTTGCTCTACTTGATACACGAACTCGAAAATGTATTTGTTCTTACCTGAAACAAGAAGAATATATTGTTAAACACACAGACACATCAAAATTAAAGCATTACATCATAGTTGGCAACATAACAATCCATAACAGGCCTAGTTAAGGGCAGGCCCGTACCCCAGCAGTGGGGACGTATATGGGCTGATGATGATGAACATCATAGTTTACACATCGAGGTTTTCTTCAATATGACATAAAACATCATCAGAAAAGAAAACAAAGCATAAAATTTATAATAAGTATAAAAAAAATAAATAATAAACATTTCACAACATAACATACATTGATCTGATCCCGTGATAAGTAGCTTAAGCACTTGTGTTACGGAAATCAGAATCAACAGAAGATACACAAATAAACTTAAATATATTTAATAATACACCCAGAAACGGAACAAACACCAATGTTCGTCACACAAATATTTGTCCCGATTGGGAATCGAACCCACGACTCTTGGAACCACGGTTCCAACTCACGAGCCACTAGTCACTGTTCCACCGAGTCAGTCAATAAAAACTGCATTTATATATTGTGTTAAGTTGCATTGGTTATATGCTTCATGTTTACAGATATTATATGCGGTATGAATGTACAATATACAATAATCTTAGGCACGATAACTTGGCCTTCAAACAAGTTACAAAGTTCCCGCCTTGGGAAGTACAGTCACGACCATAAAGCATATTTAAGTATGAAATATAGTTGTACTTGTTTGCTAAGTTAATATGTGCATGCAAAATGTACTCTTGATAAGCATTGAATGCTGTTTGAGAACATATGCAAGTTATGCAACCATCTGCGTTATACTGGCTGCAGTATAAAGCAATGTACATAATATACATTTTAGGAATACTATCATGAAATCCCCAGTTTGTAACCCTACTATTTAATGTATAAAGATTTTCATCAAATACAGATGAATTGAGAATCTCTTCGTTTTAGAATTGGACAAAAAAATGGCAATAATCGAATATTTTTCACAATAGCGACGATCTTTCATGAATGCAAGCATAAGGACTTAACTAGGACGAAGTCGCGGGATAAATATATATATTTTTGAACAATGTTATTAGAAACTAAGGTAGTAAACTGAAGACATAGTTGATGGTGGATTGGAAAGATTCTCAACATCATTATATTATAGTACCTGTAAAATGAACAATACCGAGGTCTTAGCGTCACAACCTACATTGTAGATATTACAAAATATTGTATTAAGGCTACAGATTACTAGGTACCTTATACACGTAGTTATATGATTACTGGTTAGTTTTGCGTCGTCGTCAATGTCATAGATGCAAGGTTAACGGAACAATTGGTGGTCTCTCCTTGGACTAAAGTCTCAAGCCCTTTAGTACAAGAAGTGAAGAGAAAACGATAACTGCATTAGTTTCTTTCTTAACTGCGTACTTATGAAGACGTTTCTTGCGGTCTAAATTACATACATAATCTTACTACTACTATTATAAGTCGGACAGTCAAACTCGGTTCAATAGTATATGCGTGTGCTTACATTCGTGTCTTAATTGTTTTTTTTACTTTTACAATCTTTGTAATATTTGCAGGACTTATAATAGGCCTAGGTCCAGCAGTGGACAGAAATGGGCTGATGATGATGATAAGAATAAACTATAGTCATATAGTATGAACATGTATCTAGATATGATGATAGGTAATCGTGGATATAGATAGAACAATATCTAGATTTCTACCCTATATTGTAGTAGCTATCAAGTCAAATGCCAAATAAGTTTTAAAAGATAGTTAACATTTAAGAGCCTTATCCTTTGCTGTGTTATTTCGACCTCATTTACAGCCATATTGTCTTTCCAAATTGTGAGCGTTTAACCCTCTTTCATCCTGTCTCACCATTACCTGGCTCCATAAAAATCCGTGACGAACAATTTACTTCATATAAGAAACTTTAATACATTTACACCTAACAGGCATTCTTCGTAAACGCTCAAAACAAAGTAACATTTTGGATAAAAATCCTTATATATTTTAGTTAAGTTTTAATCTTATACTAAAGTTTTAAACTGTCATGGCGCTTGCAACAGTGCCGAAATATCGGGAGCCTATTAAGACAAAACAACATGGTAAAAATGGCTGGTAGTAGCTGGATGCGAGTGGCCGAGGATAGAGAGAAGTGGCGTGCATTTGGAGAGGCCTATGTCCAGCAGTGGACAGGAATGGGCTGATGATGATGATGATGAACATGGTAAATATCCCGGACAGTATTAGTTTTCTAATTCAGTCAAGTTATTTTTCATCCCAGCTCAATACACACAAGTATAGTCTCAATATCAAAACAGGACGCAATAGCCGTCTCATAGCGCAAATATTTAACATAACGCAGTCATAAAAAGGAAATAAAATAATCGTAAACGGTTAATTAGCCAACGTGTTAGGTAAACCATTAAACGTGCAGTTAATGAAGCCGTGTTGTGCTTATGAAAGTAGATAGTGTTTATGGCGGACCCTAGCGAGACCCTGAGATAGCTTTATACTTCATGTTTGTTAATAAAATGTTTGTATTGTCCCATTTTCCATGACGGCATTGTTTGTGGAGGCAACTACGTCATCATTTCGTTTTTTTTTTACGAGATAATTTCGCAAAAAGAAATGATTAAATATTCTTTTTATTAAGGGCTGAAGTAAAGCTTGTGAATGTGTGGATGTATTATGAATTGTTGTAGTTTTTAAGTAAAAAGTCAAAAACTACTCATTTTTGATGCAACTTTACAATAACATTATATATTTTTTCTAACATAATGTCACAATAACTCAAAGGCTAAAATTCATAAAGATATTTAGTATATTATCTAAAAAAAAATATCTATAACGCTAACTAACACGCGAGTCGCGGGCAGTCGTTAGTACATTAATACCTATATTTAATTAATAACAAACTTCACCTAGCACATTTCAATTACATAATAACACGTCGTCATATCATATGGTCATCGCACGATCATTTGTCCTATCCTAGTTGAAACCACAGGGTTACCTCTAAACAGGCCCGCCACTAGCTCGTCGAACGCCCGCGTGCAATACCGATTAAGCCGCCCCATATACAAATCTACTTTTCCGATTCCAAGTATCAAATCGAATTCGAGCCGTTGTCCTTTTTTTTTACATTTTTTAAAAATCGAGAAAAAAATTTTTTTTTTTCAATCTGGTTTTGCCGCCCCCTTGACAATGGCGCCCTTGTGCGGTGCACGCCCTGCACGCCCGCTCCTGGCGGGCCTGCCTCTAAATACGCTAATAACGATCACTGAATATCTACACCTTTGACCTTTCTGAATGCTTACTTACCATTAAAGTCAAGCTCTAAAGTAGGTATAGCTTACATTAGTGCCTAAAACGGGATTACTGAAACCGGGAACCAATTTCAAAGTAGAGAATAGACTGTATGTATACCGTGAGTTCGGATAATGTATTATGCAACTTTTCATTCAGGAAAAATGCAGTCTGAGCTCCAAGAACCGGTAATACACTATTTATCACAAGAGTGTGTGTGACTTTGTTTCACCTCGGTTTACCTTAAGCATGTAGGATATACCTAAATAATTTATGTTTAGAAGACAATGTGTTAAAAAACTGAAAATACGGATTCGATTGCTCGAACAAGGTAAGATTTAGGATTGTCTATTATTTGCGAGAACACTACACATCTGAAATAAAACTAAGTTAATGGATTAAACTAGCGTCGTTAAAAAAGCGTCGATGGCCGAGTGGTTAAGGTAGTTGCTTGCCATGCGAGAGGTCGCCAGTTCAATCCCCGCCAGGCACCAATGTAGTTTTCAAAATTTGAAATTCATATGTACCATCATTCGACGCTTTAACGGTGAAGGAAAACATCGTGAGGAAACCAGCACACCTGAGAGATTTTTCCATGGTGTGTGAAGCCATATCAGAGGCCTACGGGCGGTTTAAACTGATTACCCCATATTCAGATTTCTAATGTATCTAACCACTGACAGTCAAAAGTTATTATGCCACCTAATTCACCGATAGGTCAGCTGTTGCAGTAAAACAATACATTAATCGTTACACCTAATACATTATTCCTGAGCCCTAAACAAACTAGGTCACAGTATAATCAAATGAACTGACACGATAACAGAATAGGGTGCATCGCGTAGTTCATAACAATGGAGTTATTAGAGACCTGCCCTGGCCTTGCACGAAACACCAAACAATATTGAACTTCCAACATGCGACAGTATACTATACAGTTTAAACTTACTGAGAAAGTTGGATAGTGTAGTTATAGTACCTTTAACACATGTTTACTACCTTTTACTTACAAAAGTAAAGCATGCATTCATGGTTCAAATCACTAAAGTACATAATGTAAAGCAAAGTCGCATCTCTCGTCTGTCTGTATGCTGAAATCTTTAAAACAACGAGTATTTTTTTTAAATTGATATAGGTATTCAAGAGGAATGCTTTTAGGTATAATATACCCAAAGCGAAGCTCGGGCGGGTCACTAGTACAATATAACCCTAAGCCTGTAGTAGGTATATTACTGGCGTAATTTCAATGTCACTACTTGATCACTAAGTCATTGTTTGAGAATGTAAGTTATACATCTTTGTGTCTTAAATTTTCACCCATACTAAATTAATATTATCTTCTTATGGTCATGATGTGCTATAAATATTTCTACATACCTAAATTGAATTACCTACTTAATTTTGACCGCTTTGTAGAACGGTACTTCCATTGCAAGTTGTCTTCCTTGTAAACGTGATATACGAAATACGTAATATGAACGCATACTCGTATGTTCAAATTCCCTATGGGAAGACCGGGGAAATAAGATTTGACAGCAAAATATTGCCCGCGTGCCCCCACATATTTCATAATAAATAAATAACACGTAGATTTACCGATACGAAAAACATTAATGAGGATGAGGTAGGATCCTCGATCTCCGGACGTAAAATTTGATACTGCGTAGACAATGACGCTAAAAATCCACCATTTAAAAAATAAACACTCCATTTTCACTTTCAACGCGATAGGCGGAGTCGTCTTCAAAAGAAAATCTGATTTATTATTTTTGAAGCCGTTACACATCAACTAGAATTATCGAGTCCAACGCCCCAAAGAAGGTTAACAACCAAATAAATCAACGAAATGCAGCTGCATATATAATTTTAGCCTTAACTACGACAAAATCCACGAAAGAACGCTGACATTACCCTGTCTGCGAAGTTTTAAGAGGCGCGCTTCAAGCAAACAAATGCAATCGTTCCACTCGGTTAAACTGGTAGAAATAAAATGAAATCGCAGCTAGACGTCGACATATTTCCAAGCAGTTTTCAAAAGAAAATTATAGATGTAACGTTTACTCTAACAATGTAGGTACCAGAGAACTTTAAAGGATTTTCTGAGTCGGCGCTCTAGTTCTATGGGCTATTGTGTAAGCCCGTTTAAATTCTTATGTTTCGTCATTGCCTAAGTTATTCTAAGTTATGTACAATGGATGGATTATTGTACGTCTTTTATGTATATTATTTTTTATATCAGGCTAACAAGATGACACTTCACCTGATGGTCAACGGTAGTGAGATCCACATGAGGTTGACATGCACAATAGACCATATTGAACCTGTCACACTCACCCTGAAGGACTGCTAAAATGCCGTTTCACGCCCCGCCTGAAGATCCATTATGTTCATTTATATATATTCGAGGTACTTTTCAGTGCAATAGACTAAGAAAATAGTTTGACGAGATGCAACAGTGGTTAGTTACCATTTATAGGATTCTACAAAAGATTTTACACACGCGTATTAAATCCTTTTAAGTTTCTTAAACAAATTTAAAAGTACGTGTACAATATTTTTTAATCTAAATAACGGACTAATTTGTTTATTTTAGTCGTCTAGCCTCTTCTTAAAAAATGACTTTACCACAATGAAAGTAATCATATTGCGCTATTATGTCTTCAAAATGTTCAATGCCATATCATAACAGATAAAATATGTTAGCTTCGAAGAAAAATCAGAGGTAAACTTTTATAACAAGACATTGTTTGATAAAAGATATAATAAAATATTTTCTTTCAATGCCAAAGTATGCGAAGATGAGTGAAAAAATATTTATCTAATCTATGGATGCCAATATTTGATAATAAAAATTATGTGTCAATATAAAAGGCCGTCTGCATTCCTTTTCTTTCTATGGAAACAATTTTATTATTTTATTTTAAGACAATACCATACAGACAGGAGATCAATGAGAGAGTATCTTTTATTTAATTTTAGGATAAATACTTAATCGATATATTGAAAGAGTAGCGTAGGGTAACGTTGCCTCTTAGTAACAGAGTATAGTATAACATATAGGATATTTAGGTACCAAGTCTCAAGCTCCAAAACATATAAATAATACAAAAAGTAAAACAATAATAAAAGAAACACTTGTGTTCTGTAACCTTTTCACAATGTATCCGTTTATATTCAAGTTGGTGAATCACGAAGGGAAAGTAAAATTTTAAATTATTAATAAGTTTTCCATTTTCATAATCTAAAACACTTTGCATGCAATCGCCAACTTTCCCAATATGACAATGTTGGCATTAAATATGCATTTAAATCTCGGGCGGATGTTGGCATATCCACATTTATTGTACTGTGAATTTGGCATCAGCAATGCCATTGCTTTATTGGCTTGCTGATTTTCATTGCGTCTTTTTCTATACATTGCGTCTTGTCCTAACATAAAAAAGAGAGAGAAAGAGAGATTCGAAACTCTTGGACTTGGAAGGTATTTTTGCTGTTTATTACAACAACTTTGTATAATATCACGTCTTTGTTGATTGCTGACTGCTTATTTAGTTACCCCCATTGAATGTATATTCAATCCAATCAAAAACATAAATGTGAAATGAGAGCCAAGTTCAATATTGCCTTGGTTGTTGACTTCAGCGACAAAAGTATATAATTATAGTATATATATATAATTGTAGTATAAGTTTTTTTTTCTCTCTTTGATACTGTGACATACTCAAACTGTACGACATGGCAATTATATTTAACAAGTTTATGTGATAATCGGTTAAAAAGAGTAACTATCGAGTTTCTTGCCGGTGTCTTCTCGATAGAATCGGCTTTCCGAACCGGTGGTAGAATTACTTATTTATTTAATGCAATGACGATTTATAAGTGCATGTGAATGCCTATATAAATAAAGAAATTTTGACTTTGACTTTGACTTTGACTTTGAAAGAAGTGAGATCTAAATGGGTGCCAAGTTCAATGGTCAACCCAGAAATTTATTTATAAGTAACACTATAACATACCTATCATATCTTCTTATAACATAAGATAATGTATGGTGGTAGCCTATGAAGGTCTGTCTTGGCTAGTTTCTATAAACCTACCAACGTATTATTATGTTCGCTTGCTAGTTTCTACCAACAATCCAAATTTTCGGAATTATAAAATAAAAACCGACAAATACTTGTAGGCTTAGAACTTGCGACGGCTATAAATTCATATATGAAAACTAGCCAAGACAGACCTTCATAGGCTACCACCATACATTATCTTACGTTATAAGAAGATATGATAGGTATGTTATAGTGTTACTTATAAATAAATTTCTGGGTTGACCATTGAACTTGGCACCCATTTAGATCTCACTTCTTTTGTCGCTGAAGTCAACAACCAAGGCAATATTGAACTTGGCTCTCATTTCACATTTATGTTTTTGATTGGATATCATTACTTTTTGTAGAAAAGTATATATCATCGTAACGCCGTGGGTCCTTTGAAAAGGACAAATTCAAAACTAAAACTAGACTTTATGTAGGTACCTACCCTAAGTAATAAATATGAAAACCGACTATAAGTACCTACTCTTAATTGTAAATAAGTAAGTATACCTAAATATATACTTAGTGCTCTGCCTTCCCCGGTTATTAGGCACTAATTAGGTATTTATGTTAAGCGTTCATAATAGAACCTAACCTAATTATTAAAAAATTGCCAGTTTTTTATTTTTTCCTTTGTATTCATGTAATTACCTATCTGCATACCAAATTTTAACTCTCTAGGTCATTTGGAACTGGGTTAGAATTTTGATCTGTCAGTCAGTCAATGATAAAAATGAGGATTTTTGGACATTAATATCTAAATAACTGTTTGAGATAAGCTTATGAAATTTAGAACACATATTTATCTCGCAAGTCACAATATATGAGCCAAATTTGATACGTTTATGTGAAATAGTTTTTGATTTATGAAGGGTTCAAAAGTGGTTCCAAATGGTTCGTGTAATATTACACACGGTGCGGCTCGCCAGTTCTGTTTCTTGAACCTTGGCTTGACACGCTACCGCGTGTCTAGATGTCCTATTACATAAATCTTCAATCCAATAACGTGCCATATCAGCTATCAAACAGCACACTACAATGATTAACTTACACTATCATTCACATCAGTGGCATGAAACACGGTTATAATAATACACTGTAATATTAATCAATAATCCAACTCACTCTGTGTTTGCTAAACAACCGCCGCGCACTAGTAAAGTAATATCGCACGCATGCATAACATTTATGCTTTGCATTTTATACTTATTATGCAGGCTCTAATTATTTTATTTCCTCAATCGGGAGTAACTTGAAGAATTGCGAAGACCTCGTTCGCGCAAGTAGAGTCAATTCCAGAGATGTGCGAAATCAAAAGGGTTTCGATTTTCGTGCGGGTTCATTCAGGCATTTTAATGGCAATAATTTAGGTTATGAATCAAACAACGTATAGCATTATCATCGGCTCATATACATACAACATTGCAATACAGTGGGCGTCCCCACTGCTGGGGCACGAGCCTACCCTAAACTAGGGTGATAAGGACTTAATCAACCACCCTGGCGGGTTAGTAGACTACAAAGCCGAAGAATTTCTTCGTAAGTGTGCAGGTTTCCTCACGATGTTTTCCTTCACCGTTGAAGCGTCGAATAATTGTACATAAGAATTTCAAATTTGAAAAACACAGTGGTACGTGGAGGGGTTTTAGCTGGCGACCTGTCGCTATAGCATTAAAGTTATACTATACCTGCATCCCTTATTCACAATGGTTATTTTACAATCTATTTGTTAACCTAATCGATTGACAGAGCATAGATTTTTCGAATCTGAACGCCAGGAATATGTCTTGAATAGAGGAGGGTGGATATCTTCAGTTACATTTACTACAACTACAGCCATTACAGACAAACATATCTTCAGCTATTAGAAGCGCAGAAAGTTGGTAAAAAAAAAATCCTACTCCGTAGAGATAAGGCCCTTAAATCGTCCTCTAATGTCTCTGCAATTCCAACTCTGTACCTAATTATGTTTTCTTTTGTACGATAAATAACATCTACCCACTCATAATGTGGGTTTTGTTCCATATAATGGTGTCGGGATTTCAGACGACATTTGCAGTCACCGCGGGGCATAGACTATCAATCTGTTAATCAGTACAAAAATCTCAGTACCTAATTTCATACCAAAGATCTAGACACGCGGTAGCGTGTCAAGCCAAGTTCAAGAAACAGAACTGGCGAGCCGCACCGTGTGTAATATTACACGAACCATTTGGAACCACTTTTGAACCCCTCATAAATCAAAAACTATTTCACATTAACGTATTAAATTTGGCTCATATATTGTGACTTGCAAGATAAATATGTGTTCTAAATTTCATAAGCTTATCTCAAACAGTTATTTAGATATTAATGTCCAAAAATCCTCATTTTTATCATTGACTGACTGACAGATCAAAATTCTAACCCAGTTCCAAATGACCTAGAGAGTTAAAATTTGGTATGCAGATAGGTAATTACATGAATACAAAGGAATAAATAAAAAACTGGCAATTTTTTAATAATTAGGTTAGGTTCTATTATGAACGCTTAACATAAATACCTAATAAGTGCCTAATCACGCCTATATACCGGGGAAGGCAGAGGACTTAGTATATATTTAGGTATACTTACTTATTTACAATTAAGAGTAGGTACTTATAGTCGGTTTTCATATTTATTACTTAGGGTAGGTACCTACATAAAGTCTAGTTTTAGTTTTGAATTTGTCCTTTTCAAAGGACCCACGGCGTTACGATGATATATACTTTTCTACAAAAAGTAATGATATCCAATCAAAAACATAAATGTGAAATGAGAGCCAAGTTCAATATTATGATAATTGCCTTGGTTGTTGACTTCAACGACAAAAGAAGTGAGATCTAAACGGGTGCCAAGTTCAATGGTCAACCCAGAAATTTATTTATAAGTAACACTATAACATACCTATCATATCTTCTTATAACATAAGATAATGTATGGTGGTAGCCTATGAAGGTCTGTCTTGGCTAGTTTTCATATGAATTATAGCCGTCGCAAGTTCTAAGCCTACAAGTATTTGTCGGTTTTTATTTTATAATTCCGAAAATTTGGATTGTTGGTAGAAACTAGTGAGCGAACATAATAATACGTTGGTAGGTTTATAGAAACTAGCCAAGACAGACCTTCATAGGCTACCACCATACATTATCTTATGTTATAAGAAGATATGATAGGTATGTTATAGTGTTACTTATAAATAAATTTCTGGGTTGACCATTGAACTTGGCACCCGTTTAGATCTCACTTCTTTTGTCGTTGAAGTCAACAACCAAGGCAATTATCATAATATTGAACTTGGCTCTCATTTCACATTTATGTTTTTGATTGGATATATATTACATAGATTAGGCGCCTCACCTATGGGACTTATTATCTCGACGGGGTTTATAATAATAATAATAAATCTTTATTTCAGATAAGGTATCCTTATTTTGTTAGTAACATTGTAACTTTATAATATAACCTTATGAAACGTGGTTAATATACTACTAGCGGCGGCCTACGACTTCGTTCGCGTGGGAATGATTTTGACAACAATGATTTAATTATATAGCCTTTAATATACCTTGTAAAATAAGCTATTTATTAGTGAGTCCCGTCAAAATTGGTAAAGCCGTTTCGGAGTTTATCAAGAATAAACAGACAGATAAAAATATCGATCCATACCCATTTAGTAAAAGTCGTTATTTTAATATTACAAACAGACACTTCAATTTTATTTAGATGTATAGATGTACACACGCTGACAGCTTATTATCTCGCCTACAACCAGATTGATATACTTACGCTAAAATTGTAAGAAACAATAACTTCGGATTTTAGGTACGCCTGGTTGTCGAGAATGCTAAAATATCTAACTACGATGAAACAAGTCACACTGATAAGGGCCTAGCACTCAATACACAACCTAAGTGACCTAAATGTCAGGAAAAAGCATGATTGATGCTGGTGCTTTTGCAAACAACTACCAAAATGCGTAGTAGGTAAGCTTTCACATTAGTCTACAAACTTTTTTGCGATAATGCGATGCTTTGGTAACACATAAACCTGAAAGGGTTATTTTAACACGAGGAGATACTATAATTACTTAGTTAAGGATGCTTATCATAATTACATAATGGAGGTCATAGCCATATCTTCATATGAACAATAGCAATGTATACTATACGCGAATCGAGCTTTTATTTTTTTTTTCCACCTGACATACGATGATTGCTTGCAATAGTCTCGTCATCATCACCGGACCTGCCGGGGAGCGGATAGCTCACCCCTAACCAATCCAGCTTCATCTAAACACGCCTTGTTCTAATTGATCTTAGCTGTATACAGTGCAATATTTCTTTTTCTATGTACCAGAAGTTATACAACTCTTCATAGTAAGATACCTATTAAAACATAGAATATGTAAATAGCCAACGGTTAACTATTCGAGTAACAACGTCAAAAGAGGCGGTTTATTAAAACTTCGTCTGTCTGTGGAATTGCAGCGGTCGGACTACTACTGTTCTGAGACGGTTTTAAAAATAGTGAGCTCTATTATGGGAGTCTTGGAAGCGATACTATTTGATGATCGCTAACCCCATTTGGAGATATCCAATGGGTAGTTTGGTGAAACTGAAAAGTTTATAATAAGCATTTCACAAAGATTTCTTGAAAGGAATTTTAACAGTTAATATTCCTGTAACAGTTAGAAAATGGTATCCAAGCATACCTTCAGGTCCTGCGGTTTTGAGGCATTTAAAGATTAAGAAATTTGATTTAATTCATGCTCAAGCTATAATCATTGCATTGCCTTTATTAATACAGATGATTAAATATTTAAACGGATCGAAATTTTGATCGGGTTGCGTATTGATAATATCCAGTCATTATGTAAGTAAGTAGCAGAAGTAGTAACCTACTTATATAATACCGTGTAAATATCTGACTTTGTAGTCCGCGAAAGTTTCAAATCCAATATCTTGTTTATAAACTTATTCCATTGATGTCAAAGTTAGGTTAAGAGTCTTAGTAACAGAGCCCACGACCAAAACCATGTCTCATAGCAATACGGCAAAAACCCTATAAAATCTTTAGATTGTATGATTCTGAACCCGACTAGGTATATAGTAACGGTCGAAAGTGTAGCAACTGCGTGGGAGGCCATTTCTGCTGTGTCAAAAAAAAAAGGCAGTCGGTATTATAGCAATACGTCTGATAGTGATAATGTACATAGATTTTATAATTGTATTACGAAAAAGTTTGTTTTCAGACATTTTGTGCGTAGCACATAGCCTGAGCGCATTTTTGAAAATGTCAACAAATTTAGCCGACCTGTATCATAGCAATACGGATAATTTTTTTTTAACTTTTCGTTTTGCTGCCTTGATTACCAAAAACCTGTTTTCAGACACTTTAAGTGTAGCATATGGAGTATATGCTAAAACGAAAATAACAAGTGTGCTTTAAATAAAACCAAAACTATCAAATCAATCAGTATTTAATTTCAACAGCCTCATCGCTTGTTACGCCCCTGCCCCTTTCTTACTATTATTCATTGGTTTCATTCAAGATACCTCAATACGATTCTTAAATGATATCTGAGTATCGAAAAATTGTCTGATAGAAAAGATGCTACACTTCATTTGTCTGATATAAATTTTTTGCACATGTGGACAACTTATTCTATCATGTCTAGCAATTTTCAGACATATTGCTATGATACCGATCGGTAAAATTTGTTAACATTTTCAAAACGGTCTCAAAATTTTATGCGTCCACATTTCCGTCTGAAAATTGTTTTGTTCGCATCAAATAACCAAAATTTACTAATAAAAAAGATTTTCAGACGTATTGCTATGAGACATTTTTTTTGTCTCATTTTTAATCTTTTTAAGTGATTTTACGGGTTTGCGCTACACCACTAACGTCTGAAAAATATGTTTCCGGTATCTCAGAATCATCATTTAACTACAGTCTGCAAATCAGACATATTGCTATGATGCAGTTCGGTAAAATTCTTTGACAATTTTGAAAATTCGGTCAGATCAAACGCTACGCGGAAAATGTCTGATATTGGTATTTTCGAGTTCAGAATAATCTTATCTATCGATTTGATGCGGTTTTGGCCGTATTGCTATGAGACAAAAATTTTGGTCGTGGGCTCTGTTACTATCTACTTATTTATCCAAGCAGCGACAACAAAAGGATGCACTGAGTAGGTTCCGTATGTACTATGTACTGTTATTTTAGATATAACGTGTTAAGAAATAGTAACCGTTACTCTCACAGGCCAGCTACAAGTTACTTAGGTTATCTGTGAAAATCGTTACCAGGGAACGGTATTTCAATGGGGATTACGTTTTGTAATTGAATAATCATCACTCTAAATGATCGATGGAACTCTGCAGAAGCTTAATTAGGGATTTGATGATTCAAATTTATTATTCACAGTTTGAAACGTGGATGGCTGAATACGAATAAATTGGTGGATATTTTAAAATAGTAGGTTTATTGCATATGAATGGAATGAAATATAAGGCTAACATGCCATTTTGTAGTTAGCCAAAAGTAGAAATAATAGTCAACTTTATAAAATCACTATATGTAGGAAAAAAAACTATTCCTTTTTTTCCAATTCACATGAAAATCGAAGGTGTTTTATATTTAAATGAAATATTGAAACATTTACCTAGATCTAAGCAAAAATACGATAAAAAACAACATTTTAAGTGGAATCACATCACGGTTAAGGTTTAATTTATGTGCAACCCTTTCGGTAAAGGTTCAACTTTGAAATGTTAACTAGGATCCTCAAAATGTTATGCATTAACTAGAAACCTTTGTACTACTTTTAGGTAATGACTATGATCAAAGTAACCCGAATTCTAGCCAGCGGTGAGCAATGAGCAGGTAGAACTCCTCATTTCCATATTTGGGTACTAGCCTTTACCTGTAACACCGTCAGTGTGAATGAAGCTTTATCAACGGACCGTGAAACACGCTCTTTGGTTACTGTTAATTTCCCTGGATTAAACGTAACGTGTGACGGTTTTTACTTTTTATATAGCAGTGGCGACGAAGTAACTGTGTAGTCGTTTATAAAGTTTAACATTACTAGCGCATCCGGTTCAAAGTTAGTCTTTCTTTCACAGGGTCTAATCTATCTGTGTACCAATTTATACAGTTCAGTAGTGTTAGCCTGAAAGCACTACAGACTTACAGCGTGTTCACACCTAGCGATTTTTGGGCGATTTCGATCGCGGCGATAGCGCCGCGATTTCGCGGCGTTTACGCCTCATCCAACCTACCCGCTTAGCGCATGCACCGCATTCTACAGCGCAGGTCCGTTCATGTTGGAAATATAAACGCGTGCACGCTGCGAAATCGCCCAAAAATCGCTAGGTGTGAACAGGCACATAGAGCCTGAGTAACATTTAATTCATGATATTGATAAGGATTATTTCGTAGATTTTAGAAGAGTATGTGTTTTACATATACTTGACAGAATTGGTGGTTTGGTAACAAATTATAATCATTGCTGCCTAATCTACTTCCCATTACCTAATAAGGAACATTTTGGTTTGTGATCTAATATTTCAACTAGCTAATAAACCATGGTCTAAAGTTACCAACCTAGAATACATAGCCCTATGATTAACTCTGTAAAAAGTTGGTATGGTACGTAAGTAAGAAGTCAAGACTTCACAACTAAAAATATAAACGACTAGCGACCCGCCCTCGCTTCGCTTCGGGGATATCTCTATCTCTATGTAATATATTTTAACCCCGTAACAGAAATCTATTTTTTTTTATCTAAAAAAAGCCTATGACACTCAGGGATAGTGTAGCTTTCCAACAGTGAAAGATTTTTTCAAATCGGTGCAGTAGTTTCGGAGCCTATTCGAAACAAACAAACAAACAAAAAATCAAACCTTTCCTCTTTATAATATTATTATATTATATATTATTATATTATTATTATTATATTACATTGACTCCCCCGTACCCCAGTGACGCTTACATGGAGCCTACAACGCATGCTGGCTAGCTGAGCGCGGTGGCGGCATCCACGTGACTTTTTTCTAATACTTGCATTTTTAAACTCGTGATATCTTCCGATTTAAATGTCCGAATTGAATAATTCAAAAAATTATAAAAAGGTATTGAAGCCGTCTTGAATAAAATATAAAGTAACTTATTTTTTTAAGGATTAATACCAAGGTACAAATAAAGAGCCCTTTCAAGCGGCGGCATATAAATTAAATTTTTAGAATAAAAAACCGATTGCTGTGACATAACTATAATATTTGGACATATGCTGTCGCGACACTTTTTGTAGATAATGATGAGTTCTGCAAAGTCTTAGTAAATGGTTTTGTTCTATCTTCAATAGTTTTCGCAGCGCAGGCGACGTAAGGAATTTTTCAGGTCTATTTTTTACACCTTGGGTTACATTATTGGAGTTTTATTAAGGATCCCTAATTTTTTTAAAAATATAATATAGCCTATGTAACTTCTGAATAATGCAGCTTTCTAATGGTGAAAAAATTGTTGCAATCGGTCCAGTAGTTTTTGAGTTTATTCATTACAAACATACAAAAATACAAAAATACAAAAATACAAAAATACAAATCTTTCCTCTTTATAATATTAGTATAGATAGCTCTGCTAAATAACAATAAACTACAATCAAACTAACATAATGTAACTTTCAATTCCGAAACTCGTCTGCACAGTTTGTTTGTTTTGGTTACATCTGCATAAATTACAAGTACATACATGTGACATACATATACAGATTCAACTTGCATAATGCTGTAACATGCAAGTCATGAGAGAGAACCGCGGATGTTATTATTATTGTTAAAAAACATAATACTTATATAATTAGCTTATTTTGTTTCTTTTTTGTAACTGCGAATACACAAAGGTTACAATGATTATATTATTATTACAAACCCCTTGATACAAATCATGTTAGCCTTCACTCACAAAAACCACAGCACTGTTAAGAGACAATAGAGCGAACGAAAACCCAAAATAACATTGCACAATACGACTAGTCTTATTGTAAAGTAATGTGGTATATAATAATTAATTTATGCGTCAACTCAAAGCGTTCAAATCTGATTTAGACAACGAATTGCTGTTTAATTACATTCGGTTACACCTCGCGGAATAATGTTAGTCCCATTATGCATAAATAAGTTATATTACACCGACGGAGCAGCCTGTAAGACAAACTTTACGGCTTTGACGAAACTGAATAGAGAATTAGTCGACCCGTCCTATTGGAGCGACGAAGAAAAGATGTCTTTGCCTAAAATTGGAACACCAAACAAAAAAAAAAGCTCGAGGATATTTTCACCGCTTGCATTCTTTCCGATTGCCGAGTTTCAGAACGCAACATGATATTATTTAGAAAATGTAATACCTTGTAAAGTGTGAACTTCACACAATGCACTTTACTCGAAAACGAACACAAACACAAACTTGACAATCAACTCGCGAACGTTTCCCAGCTGATCACAACACAAACTAAACTCACCTAAATACGGTAAACACTACATGGGTTAAAGAGAGAAATAAAGAAAAAACATTTGTGCCAGTATCGAAATTGTGTTCAGCACGCGATTGCCGCCGAGTAAAAATATTTATGAAGAGTTTAGGCAGGGTTTGTACGCGAAGGGCGCGCGACTCTAGCGGCGGACCGCTGGCGACTGAGGCGCGAGCCGAGCCGTCAGGTGCGGTAAGGAACATTTAAGTGTTTATTTAATTGATACGCCATCAGAGGTGATGTGGGGTGACACACAACCCTTATCAAACATCCAATCTCGCCATATCTGCGCTGGAACATAGGCATTTCGTCGAACGTGATTGAGTAAGTGCTTAGGAATCGAATGATACTTTTTATAATATTATTCGGATGTCAACAAAGAATGTTAGGCGATTTGTATCCGTAACGATAAACGGTTCCTTCAGGATTTATGTTATTAGGAGGTTAATGAAGTGGCAATATATTTCATTATTTATATGAATTATAATCCCAAAACGCATTTGATTCTGCGGTTGATTTTTAGTCAATTTAAATACTTAGTGAAATAAAAAAGTATTGTACGTACGTGACTTGTTATTTTTTTTTGCGATGCTACAGAATTGACGATAACACAAACGCCCATTATTATCTCTACATCTATCGATACGAATCGCATTATCTCGATTGATGGAATATCTCGACGTGATCGATCGAAAGTCCAGCATCGAATACCATTCCAAAACAAAACCGAGTAACACAGAATTTGCAACTAAACTCAATAACCGATCGCCAGGTCAACAGACAGCATGAACTTTGTAATTCAACTTTGACATTAATAGCTCAATAAATAAGGCTCGAAATCGCCACGGATTTCAATTCGTACGACTATAAACGTCACTGTTCATACATTCTGAAAGTGCAGTTTAATAGGAAATGTATCCGGGTAATATCAGGAGTGCAAGGCCAATTGCATAATTCGCAGCGCGGGTCCCAAGGGCGACGGATCCAGCTAAATAAAATGTCAGCGACGTATTTTAGCGTCATCTGGGAAGGTTACATTATCCAAGAGGCGTATTACCACCTCTTATTCCCAGTCAGTTTAAGTCAGTTTAATCGACTATCTTAGTGTTTCTTGTACACTTGATTGTGCGCTATGGTTGTGGAATCATACAGACTGATACAGCCCCTCCATCATAGATGCAAATTTTAAAATGGAGTGTAGTAATAACAGCTCTTTATCATATAGCTGCTATACCGATGCTCATTTTTAAACCAACCATGGGACACACGGGAAGGTTCCCATCTGTTACACCCTATGATGCCACATCCTGAATATAATACATTTGTGAGGGCTGAGATTACCTTACGCGTAGCCTTGTACCATCCCTCGTAACACATCATACTTCGTAGGATCGCGTATCATTGATACATAGGTCGGGTATCATCACGATCTCATTAGATTCATCATTTGATTATTAAAATCATTAAAGATTATTAAATCTCTTAAAAATTAGCAGAGTAAATTAATTAACATCTTAAGACTTCTAAGTGGAACATGTAGATAATTTTTCTCATTATATTCTTTGATTGCTAATACACTTAATTTTCTTTTGCCCTACCGACATTTACCTGAATAGCAAGGTCTGACAATGTTGACACGGATAATGTTAACCAACTGTGCCGAAGCACTTAATACATTTAAGGTCCCCGAAACGATCGGTGATTTAAGCATTTTATTGCTGTGAATGTCAGACTGCAATACAGGTTAACAAGTAGATCATGTGTCATATAAAGAATGCTTCTAACGAATTAATTAATTATTCAAGACTCTCCAATGAAGCTTCTACAGAAATCCAAGCCACCAAGGCGACAATGTACGAACTCACTGATACAAAATAACTTAAAGATTTATGTAAGGGTGAACATCTGGCGTATGTCATTATCCCTCATTTTTTTTATAACATGGTGACCTGACTCCACCTGATGGTAAGCGGTAATGAGATCCACATATGAGGTCCACAGGCACAATAGACCTTATTGAGTCTGTCGCACTCAATCTGAAGGCATGCTAAAATGTCGTTTCACGCCCCGGCTGAAGAGCCTGGGATCATAGGGAAAACATGAGCTGGTAGAGCATTCCATGCTTTAATGACACGGGGCAGAAAATATTTATATGAAAAGTATATAACGGGCACAAACGAAAACCATATGACACACAAAGTTTGGTTATATATTTAATGTACCTTTATTAGACGAACAGCTGTCACAAAGTAATACACAATAAGGGATTTATCGCACAGTCCTTTAACTGTCAAAACAATGAGTTTCAGTTCCGTTACCAAGTTTTCTGGTCAGAAAGAGGGGAACTATAAGTGGTAATTTGTTATGAAGTTTTCGGAAGAGTGAGTTACGCAATGTCACTTTGGTAAGGGGATGGTAAGGGTGTGTACCCTGACAGAATAGGAAAGGTCATTTGGATAAATCCGTTGTCAAAAAGTATCAAAGTTCTTCTTATGATATCAATTAGATAATATAATCGTTTGAAAGCGCTGGTCAAAGAAGCAACAATGAACTTCATTTCGATTCGATATCTGAGAGTCCAAGGGGTGTCCATAAAGTGTTGGGTACAATCGAGCACACTTATGAATAGATGGAAAGAGGTCTACACAAATAATACTAATAAGAATTAAAGCCGGCGTTTACGTTGCGAGAGAGACCACTAAGAAAACATCCTCAAACTAAACCATACTATGGTTTGGAGGGATGGTTGACGGGAATGCAACTCGTCGCCCAACCACTTGCACTGTGATGGACACACACGTTGATAACAGTTGCAACGACACATATAAATCGTTTGTTATCATCTTCACTGGTGACCCATACACTGCACATAACTAGTAACTAGTAGCAGCGCTTGGCTGCCCAGTAATAGCACGGGCGTCGCTCGCCCCGTCCCGGTAACAGCTTTTACGTTATACAAACAGAGAAATTAGAGCAGACAACGCGTTTTAGCCGAGAGCTAATTCCAAGTCTGCAATGCAGACGGACACTAAAGGAACCGCGGGAAGGGTTCGCTCACAATTACTAGAAATGGTGAATAAACATAGCCATTTGTACTGTAAGGGTATTAATTTGCTGATTAGCATTCGCTGGCTACTTTGACATTCGTGATACTTTGACAACAGACTGCTGTGGTTGGTATTTACATCAGTTATGGCGCTATCTACCGAAATCCAATTTGGATTCCTATTTGAAAGAGATTATTGTTAATATCATAAGTTGATTACTATTATAAAACACTAAATATAGATTGATCCAATCCCGTGGTAAGTAGCTTTTAAGTACTCGTGCTACGGATATCAGAAACAATAGTGGCATATACAAAAATACTTAAATATATGAACACACCCAGACACGGCGCAGATACAGATGTGTCATACAAATATATTTCCTAAGTGTAAATTGAACCCACGACTGTTAACGTACGAGTCAGGGGCGTTATGGCCAATTGAGCCAGTCAAAAATGAATTTCTCTTTGAAGGGTTAAAGTTTTCTAAGGCATTTACCCTTTTGGGGTTGAAGTCTTTCAATTAGGTAAAGGGCGAATCTAATATAGCTCAACGGGTTAAACCTTATTATCCACTTAATCACTGTAATTATCAATTAACTAGTTATCTAAGACCGGCATTATATTAATTAAGTACCCGCTTAACATAGCAGTGAAATTAAAATGTATAATAGGTATAACTAATGAACCTCTAAATGAAGTGTGCTATAGGAGGCACGGTATTTAATTAATATCTAATTTACCACAAAAGCAAGGCACAGAGAGCCTGGTAGAAATGATTAATATTACTCGTAACATATCAAAGAGACGTTACACGCGTATACGTAAAATCGTTTAAGCAAACTATTTCATGTAACTGCCAAATATTACAAGAGTAAACGCTTTAGTAGTAATATTTTATATGAACACAAATTACCCTATTTGATATTGCATATTATGTAATGTCTACGCTTTATTCGTCTTTAAAAGTTTAATATTTATCAAAAGTTTTAGTGAGGTATAAAACCAAAACTTACCATTACTATTAGAGTAGTTATGGGTACTATTGCTTACTAATTTTAAACTGTCATGGTTACACACATTAGAAAACTGATTTTTTCCGGGATATTGTTTTATTTTCAACTACCCACTGACCTGTGATCATAACGCTTGATCAGGGGGCTCATTAAAATTAAACAACATGGTAAATATCCTGGACACGTTCAGTTTTCTTTTGCTTGCTATCCTTATGATTAACAAGAGAACTATGAAACAACCTGGTTGTAAGTATTGAACAGATGATATCGATATAAACCTTAGCATAAACTTGGCCATTAAAAAAACAATACGAATCGCTTTTTAAAGCGCTAGATAACATCGGCGGATATAAACATGCAACTAATTGGGACGCTAACCTTTATCAGATTGCGAACACAAGAATCTAAGTAGGCAAATAACACGAATCAGATAATTCCAGAACAATATATAGCTCTAATTAGGTTCAAACTGAATCGGAAAGCTCTTAGGGCTTTCGCTATGAAGCTTGCTCACGCGCTTAAATATTTGACTAGCTCAGTGGCACATTTGGTAGTGGTCCTGTCTCTTGCGCCAACATTTGTGGGTTTGATCCCCACCTAGCAAAAGTATTAATTGATTAACATTCATATTTCTTCCTTGTCTAGCAGTTGTTTTCTAATAACCATTAAGCTTGAAATCTCACGAAAGGGTTAAACTAAGTTTTGTTCGAAAAAGTAAAGACAGATACGAACAGGGAAAACCGGCATGGAAACTTACTATGTCGGTATGATGCGCTGCATAAAGACTGAGAGCACCCCAGTTCGAGTCTGGGATCAGGCTCAATTGTTGTGAGTGTTGATCTTTTTTTGGTCTTAACTTGCCGTCTCAATGAAACATCGAGATCGATAAGACACCTTTTTTAAAATTATTAACAGGCGAATCAACAATATCGGCACGCTAGTTGCGAAGACCCTTAAAGACCAGTCGGACAAAGACTATAATATTCTATTACGATAAGAATCGAGCGCGGCCCCCGGTGGTATTCAGAGCTTCGGATAAAAAGCTAGCAACAATAAAGCCTTATTTATTCAGGAGCTTATTAACCTTAAGGATACGCGCTCATCCAACCGTGGAACTACAAGCAGGAAAAATTGACTTTAAGTAGGCGATACTGTGAGCTTATTATTTATTTTTATGTTATGTAACCGGAATCATAGACGTTGCACCTGGAAAGTCATCGACATTGACTAACCATGACAGATGCAACACTTAACAGCGACTTAGTTGTTACTGTCCGGTATATTTTATGTATATTACTAGCATTTGCCATATCGGCAACAACAATACACAATCCAATTATGTTTAAACAAAGTCTAGCTACCGCAGGTCTAGAGATACAGCCTGCTGATATACACCGTGAAATTCTAGTGGTTGTTTTCTCGTGGCAGAACTTGCCTTTAGTAATACAATCGAATCATGCAAATTTTTCAATGGAAAAAAAAAATTTTATATTGAATTTTCGAAAACGAGAGAAGCTATCGTTATTTTATAATATGTTACGTAATCAGGAACTGCTTGCCGCATGAAATCAATGCTTAAAGCTAAAGAAGCTCTACGCCCTAAGTAATAAAGCGGTTCGAACGTGCTTTCGAGTTTTGGTAAAACCGGCATTTATTGATTTTAATAAAAAAGAACTGCACAAATCTATTATGCTACTAAGATAGAATCATTTTACTGCGGGAAAACAACCACTAAAATTTCACGGTGTATAGACAGCGATGTCTTGGTCTGGTTTTCAGTTTTTACCTTTCGATTGAGGAACGCTAAAACAGCCATTTCTACACAGGTGTTTAACTCCTGTACGTTCACATGGATATCAAAGAAGTCGTTCCGTAAAATACTCTTATTAACGTTAAATTCCAATTACTTAGTCGATATCGCTAAACGATCCTGTACTCTAGCAATCGTAATCCGAATGCAATTTCCTTTGGCGCGAAGCTTTTGGGTTCAGAAATTAATTTCGAGACTACATGTGTACACTTTTAAAAGCAAACATGAAAGAGTTTGAAAGTTTAATAAGCCGCGGAATGGTTGGATTTAACATACCTAATATATTTTAACGCAATCATGACAAATTACGTGTGTCGTTTGTTATTAGGGTGATTCAAAGCAAATAAGTAAGGCGCAAACGAAAATAATAAATAAATAAATAATGTATTATGAAGACGCTTTAATCAAAATTAAAACGATTGCAACATTCATGTTATTTATTTATATTTCTGTACATTCTGTGTGCGAGGTTTCATTTATTCAATTTAGGTATGGTTGGATAGTCTCTCACTCTAGTATCAAATGAAATAAATTAACAGTTATTATTCTGATAATACATATTTATCTTAACCACATTAATTACCTAAATTTAAAATTCACGGTGGCTAAGTGAATATTTTCAAATGAACAATGAACGACAAATTATAATAGCTTTAATGCGAAATATGCATTTCCCACTTAAACTTGTCACATTCATTTCCTTCACAGATCGTTTAATATTATAAGAAAATAATCCGTTTCCTCATCAAAGTAGAAGCCGCTAACAGTTTAATGGCTGTAATTAAGCAAGTTTGCGTAATCGCACAATTAAAATCGCGGTTCAATTACAATGCTTCTTATAATTTGCTGCGAGATTAATTGCGAAATCCAATCTTAACTAAAGGATTTGCTATTCCACGTAGGGAGGTTAGCAAAGTATCTTCTTATGTTTTCCCTGTTCTTAAGCTTATTACACTTTTTTGTACTTATTACATTATTTTTGTATTTTTTTATGAATTATAGAAAATACATATAAAAATAACGTTCAGTACGCTCAATTGTAATTAAAAATAAAGGAGGGCCGCTCATTAATCATAATGGTCGAAAAATGGTGTAGTTGAAGAATGTATCTACTTCCCAGCACATTGTTTCCTCATTAATAAATTCAACTCAATACATCGTCGAATATCGGTTGAAATCAACCGCAATTATTGTGAAATCATTTTTCTGAAATTCAGTGGCCATTATTACATAACGATATAGTCGTACCAAATTCTCAACACGTGTACTGCATTGCAGGCCCAGTTCGAAAAGTTTTTAATACGATAGACGAACTTACCAACTATGCCACCAAAAGTATAATCCGATTGTTCGAAAAAATATCACGCTTGAGAAGGGATATTCGGGCGATCAAAAATAACTTTACTGAATCCGTTCCATACATCAGTCGGTGTTAAATAAATTGGGCAGCTTTATACAAAGTTTAACGTCCAACGGGCTCGGAATGACATTAATTTGGTGATGTTTATACTCTTTATTGCCCTATATATAGTTCGTACCAAACGTGACCAAAGTGAATCTTCTGCCTTTGACGTTACAGCGGAAGTAAAAGTCATTGGGTTGCCTTTAACTTAGAAGTTTTATAAGATGCAAATTTATCTAGACACTAATTAAAGAGTCTGAGGTTCCGGATAGACGAAGATCTAAGGCGAAGATCTAAGAAGATGTGAATAGTAGTTTGTGGTAATAACCTGAAAATTATTTTACTTTATTACAAGTAGACTCATAAAAAGATTTAAAATCTAACGATCCTAGAGTGTATTTTTAACCGACTTCAATAAATAAGATGTTCTCAATTCGTCTGTAAGTATAATATTTTTTTACAGTGAGTCGGGTTTTTGAAGGCGGTTTTTTCTTTATTTTTAATTCTTTCACACCTAACGGGATCTTTAATTTTTGTAACCGTAATTTGACATAATTCGTATTTCATCGCATAAAAGAAAATAGGTAAAAAACTAAATACACTAACTGTTGAATATCTCATGTAAGCGCAAATATATTGCTGACTGCCTAAAGAAAATCCCAAACACATGCAATAAAAAAACCCATACGATTATTATCCCTATTGTAATAGAGAAAGGACACTATTTCTAATACCAGCTCCCGAAACATGTACGTGGCACCATAAAAATGTCCTGCGTGGGTATCAACTATCAAGTGGTTTAACAGATCGGCGACCATACGGTGTTTATAGGCTGATGTCCTATTGAGATAGTGGCTTGGCTGGGGAGTCCTGAATAACGTTTACATGGGTAACTTGCTACTTTTTTGCCTAAGTGACCAAGATGATGGATTGAAGTAGCCTTGACTTCATCCGAATGCGGGGTAGCGGATGGCACTCGCCCTTAAACAAAACTTTCATCCGTTGTTTTTTAATTTCCGTTCAGGGCAACCTCACCCTACCTGATAGTAAGCGGCCGTGAGGTCCACAAATGAGGTCGACAGGCCCAAAAGACCCCGATGAACATGTCCCTGGTGTAGCGTAATGACAGATTTATGTCTTAGATATTCGATGCGAGGAGCTTATCTGGCAGGTCTAAGTTGTATGAACTAAATGTTTACTTATACCTATGATTGAACGGTCTAACTATATGTCGGTATGTATGGCCTACATTTATCTCTCTACTGGCCAATTCAAACGTTTCCCAGTTTATTGCCCGAAAGACTGTATACTGTTTTCGCAGGTCGATTCGACGGTCTGAAATATCGCTCCGAGGATATACCGACAAGAATATCCTTTGATTTAAAACGATCCGTCGGATATATGGCACGATATATTGCTTTTTGACACCTTCTATATCCCGAATGTGTCATGAGAAACGTGCGTTCAGGGTTTTAAGAGGCACTTTAAAAGGTCGTTTAATCGTAATTTCGTAACCGTAAATCGTAATTTCACTTTAGGCAATAGCAATCAATATATATATTGGTGACAACGACCGCGAAAATTTCCAAGTAGAAAGGCACGCTTGGTAACCATTACCTAAATGCCCTTTACTTATTAGGAGTACAATGTTCTAATTAACTTTTTACTTCAATGTCAAAGTAATATTAAATACATCAAAACTTTATTTGAACCAAAACATTTAGGTATTAAAGATGTTAAGTTTGATATACATTTTATTTCATATTTATTATTTACTAACGAAAATATAAAATTGAAAGACACAAAGCTCAAAGTCAAAGTAATATTGTTGAAGAAAACTCATTTTGAAGCTTGAAGCTTCAAGTGTCAAAGGTTTTACTAAATGCCCTATAAATATAAACAAAAAGCTAGACAATTCATAAAAATAAGGTTAGGTGAGATGAAACAAACACAAAAGATCGAGAATACATTTTATATGTTTCATGTAAGGGCTGATTATTATCAGGGCTCTAGGCGTTTCTAGACCTAGGTTACGTCAACATTGTAATATTATCCCACCATACATATTCTACTAATGTTACAAATGCGAAAGTTAGTTAATGTTTAAGTATGTAAGTACTCCTTCCAAGAAACTGAACACAGTAATATAGTTTGCTTATCAGAAGAACACTATAGACTGCAATTCCATACATCCAAAATATATCCATACCTAACACCACGTGTACGAAGTCGCCGACTGCCGCTAGTTTTACTAATAACCCAGATTATCTCAATCATAACTTGCCGTTGTTTGAAAGTACTGTATACAAAATCTAACAACACTTAAGTATTTATTCGACATAGCCCGCGCGGGCTTACAATAATAAATACCAATGCAAACGAATCGCAGAAGTTGCGACAGCCATCAGTAGCGCTACCATTAGTTCAAAAGTGACAGACTCGATATCGCCTCTGTAAAGATGTCTATGAAAAACTTGTACAGCGGTCCTAGCGGTACCGCTAAGAACTAAAATAGTTAGTATGAAAAAAACAATTCGATAAGTTTTAAGGTACGTAAGTTTCCGATAGCTAACTAACTCATGGTAGGTAGCGCTACAGATCCGACTATTATTCTCGATGCATTTTTAAACTTTCCGTATACACGTCTATGCGACAACTATTGCGATTTGACCACTGCCTATTTTTTGACTGGCTCGGTGGAACAGTGCTTAGTGACCCCAGAGTCACTACTTACGGTTCCAAGAGTCGTGGGTTCGATTCCTACCCGGGACAAATATTTGAGTGGGACGTACATCGGTGTTTGTTAAGTGTCTAAATATATTCGTGAATCTACTGTTATTCTGATATCTGTAACACAAGTGCTTAAGCTGCTTACCACGGGGTTAGATCAATGTATGTTATGTTGTGTAATATTGGCGTCTGCCGGGTAAAACTAGGATTTTTATGGACAACAATCACGTGCAACTTGGTCCCTTGGTTACCGTTTTATCACTGTCATTGTCTGAACACGGCTATGAGTTATTCCGAGAAAATGGCACAGAATCGCTGCGAGCTATGATTTGCGGAATACGTGATGATTTGCCAACGTTCTCGCGACTGTCATTTGTTTGTATTCAATGTGTGTACGCATTTATACGCGCTCTTCGATTCTTTTTGACAACGTCGTCAAGTTATGGGTAAAGCTAGGAGCTCACAGGTTGATATCGTAAGCATTAGACGCATCGCATCAAACGGATCGGAGTTTTTTGAGTCATACAATTGTGCCTACTCCCAGGAGCTTCCCTACATTGCGGATTTGACTGGCTGGGTGGAACAGTGGTTACTAGGTAACCTAGCTACGGTTCCAAGAGTCGTGGGTCCGATTCCCAATACGATACCTACGATACCGAACTGTGTACACTAAACTTTATGCTATCAAACAAGATTCCTTCCGAAATAACTTTTTAACACGGATATGCAACGGCATTCGGGAATAAGCAGAGAAAAGTTGACAGTTACATAAATGTAAGTTTAAGTTACATACTATCGGAGTATTTGGCGGTCGACCACCTATAAGGTGAAAATCGCTTGGCGCTTATACGTCTGTCAAAGCAAGCCCCGCCCAAATTGTGGTCCGAGAGCCTGCAAGAATTTTTCGGTAGGTATATGAGGCAAGCTGAAAACTTGTCCTATACCTTTAATATTATAGCTCAACACAAAACCGCAGACCTGGCTGAGTACCGGGGCTAAACCAAACCCCCAATTTTTCTTATTTTAAAATATATTTTATAATCCAAAAAAATATACTTTGTCAGTTCACCTGACAGGTAGAAGTTCCATCGAAATAATTTGTCTTATTTTTTAGTTATAAATAAAAAGATGAAAAATATTTTTGGGGGTTTGCTTTAGCCCCGCTACTCACCAGCCAGGTCTGCAGTGTCGTGCTGGGATATAATAGGAGAGGTTCAGGATAAGTTTTCAGCTTGCCTCAAATACCTACCAAAAAATTCTTGCTAGCTCTCCTACTATTGGAACGTTTTTGCTTGGATTTTGACAGATTTTCTTTAAGTGCTCTTCTATTGGCCAGTGGGCGGGGCTATTGGCGTTTAAAGAAATCTATTTGAAAAGTGTACTACCGCCAGCGTTGCCGATAGTACGTCGAACTCGTCGGTTTGAAATCGTCGCTATATTTCGTATTCTGGTTGGACTTTAACAATCTTGAAATATTTATATTCATTTCAAATGAGTGCATATTAACTTATAAATTACTTTTAAAAAAGCTACTGTGTGCGGGAAAGTGTTAACAGTCATAGCGAGATTTTTCAGACTACATAATAATAAACGTTGTTACATTTAATTTAATAACGCTTTGACCTTTCGTACCTGCATAAAATAAAAGCATGTGGTCCATTAGAGTGATTCTGCCGGGGTCAATTGGCGAGTAAAGTGTCCTATTGCTGTGGTGGGTCGAAAAGGTTAAACCGTTAATGCGGGGTTGGATAAAAATAAATAACGACGGTTTATTTTCTGCGTTTTCGTTTCTTACATATTGAAATGGGTCATCAAATTGGTGTAAGTTCGTAGAGAGGAGGGCAGATGTGTGTAGCTTAAGTACTTATTTATCCAATTTACCAAAGAGCTCAAACTGATAAATAATAAAAAAATACGGAACTCTCAGTAATATTTTAAGCATTAAATTTCTGAAGCCGGAAACATGGACACTACTAATTCCTCCATCGGAGGAATGAGTCCTCCATGAGTCAAATCCGTACGAATCCCCACTTCTTCACTAATATTATATCTAAATACGAAAGTAACTTCGACTATCTTTCTCTTTGTACGTCACGCTTTCCCGACAAAACTCCAGAATAAAATTAGACAGACAGTCTCTCGGGCCGACGGATGGTCATAGGTTACTTTTAGAGCGAACTTATCTATAAACCAGTAATTTTTACGTGATAAACCACTTCCAAACCGAATTTAGGAGTGAGAGCCATCCGCTCCCCCGTAAGTCCCGTGATGATGACAAGGCTACTCTAAGCCATCATCGTAGTCAGTTTAAGCAGGCCTTCAGGGTGAGTGCGATAGGCTCAATATGGTCTATTGTGCCTGTCGACCTCATATTGGTGGAGTGAGGTCATCTTGTTTGCCGATTGTGAAAAAAAAAGTTCGGAAAAAAATCGAACCGAGTCCTGGAAAGAGAGCTGGTATGAAAATAAAAAAGGTCTAGTCATAATTAAATACGAACGTGAGCTAATTAGCAATCGCAACGCGCGTACTGACATCTGCATCGTAACGGTGCACGGGGTCAACGACCGGCCGCGAAGGCCGCGCGGTGGTCGGTGACGTCATCGATGCGACCTACACGGAAAACCGCCCGTACACTCACCGCACACATACACACAAACACCCATACCTCTCTACAAATAATTCTAAACTGTCATTGTTACACATATTAGAAAACTGAAACTGTCCGGGATATTTTTATTTTTTTTATTTAACCTGTATCATCCCACTGCTGGGCAAAGGTCTCCTCCAAACCTGTCCACCTCTCTCTATCCAAGGCCAGCACTTCCCAGCTCCTTGATATCTGGGCTAAATCGTCACACCATCTTTTTTTGGGCCTTCCCCTTCGGCGAAAGCCGTCCCCAGGTACCCAATGTGTTACGATTTTAGCATGTTGTTTTGTTTTAATGATGGCGCTTGAAACAGGGCCGAAATATCGGGAGCTCATTAAAACAAAACAACATGGTAAATATCCCAGACAGTTTCAGTTTTCTAACCCATACCTCTATTAGCACAGCAGACAACACGGTTCCCGTAAGTATATTTAAGGACTTATTTTGGACAAGCTCGGTGGAATAGTGTTTTGTGACCCTGGCTACGGGTTCCAAGAGTCGTGGTGGGTTCGATTCCCACTCGTGACATTCGAGTTGATCGACTAAAACAGTGCTCCATAATAGAAAAATCGATTAAAAGTAGCCTATAAGAAACGACTTGTCAATCATTTGATTACTTGTGTCTAAAATTTGGTTGATATCAGTTCCTTAGTTTTAGCCGGAACGGATAGACACAATTCATTTGCGCATATCTTCTTATATATAAAAATGAATCGCAAAATTTTTTCACATTTTTTTGACAAGACGAAGTCTGTCGGGTCTGCTAGTTCAATATAAGAACAAATTATCGTAACGCCTGAACTAAATATAAACATAGCGAGTATACACATTTCATTAAAAATGTGAACCGAATGCTAATACAATTCTGCATTTTTAATAAACCACCACTTCGAATGAAGCTTATGCATAAGCTCATGTATATGCCGTAGCAACGTAACAGGTCAAGGAAGCTCGGTACATCCTTTCCACTACCACTCAATAGCGCAACGTTAATAACATTACTTTAATAAATAACTAGGATCGAGTTAACCGACTAAAAGGGGCTTACTGCACCGAGATACTAGGATCGAGTGAACCAACACACGGTACTTTCTTTACCAAGATACTAGCACGGGGTTTGTGGTTACTACTATCAGTAGACGATAGAAAAATGTTACGTCAAATGTGAACCCGGATACAGTAAGTGTTGTGTGTAGGAAAATGTGGGTAGCTGTACAAATCACAGTGCTGATACGGGGGTGGATTAAAAAATTTACAACCACTGTGGCAGACGAAGACTGGCGGCGCCAGTTCGCTCGCAACCATGATCGGTGTAACCCAGTCGAAACGTCGGTCAGTAAGTAGCTACATTATGTATTTGCTACTCCTAATATCGCGAGTAGACCCATAAATACTAATATTTAGTACGATAGAAAAAGTTGAAATTAACATTCGCTGGACAATCTCAGTTATTCAATCTACTAATGTGTTGCCTTTTAATATTTATGAAAGGTTTCTACCACTTTCTATAGAAGTTGACAACAGCTCGGTAATTATAGGTATTATTGAATCAAATTAAGATGCTAGAAATACAATTATACGATTAGTTAGTTAGTCGTGACAACTTACTCATCAGTATATGTACAAGAGGATATAAGATAAAAACACTCTAGGAGTTTATTTTCATATGTACCTCAAAAGTAAAAAATGTAAAACAACTTGATATGATAACATAATAAATACAGTAATTATGTAGCATTACATAAATTGTGTAACTAAGGTAACGAGACACATAAAATACCCACCTCCCATGTGACTCCCACAATCAACAGTTGCCGGACACTTTTTCTGCCGCCTGTACTTACGTCCATACAAAATGCAGAGTGTATTTTTAGAGACCCATTTGGCTACTTTATACCGGTAGTTACTCGTACAATGCATTATTGACTTGGCCCCGTTATGCCATCTGGATGCCATTTTATAGAATCTCTAGAAGTTTTTTTCGACCGATTCCATTAGGCCGGTTAATAGGTTTTTACTTTAGTCTATAAATAGGTTGCATGCGTTTCGCGCAACTGTTTTTTTTACTACCGAGGCGGTGTCTGTTGGACATTGCACCATGGATTGCCATACACCGTAATCAATAACCAATATTTGTTACTTTTGTTAGTGAACGCTCAGGAAAATAAGTTTATGTTCAAAAACAGTAATACACAGTATTTAACAATGAACGCAAAGAAATAACATTTACGGTTAATTTGCATATAAATTGTATTACATTGGTTACAGTGTTTTATATGTATCGTTGTTGCATCTTTAATTTTGTTTATTCATTACTTACGTAATAGCTCATAATAATTATGAAGATTAGTAAATCCTTTCACACCTATATGACTAAACATACACATTTTGATGTACGAGCATGATAGTGGAGTGAACCTAAGCTTTCGCCTTCGTAGTATATAATTCTACATTTACAAGAACCCTAAGGGACCAGACCAGCCGACATCGAATACACACAGGCTTTTTACGACTACCCAAATACAGTATTAACCGCGAATTATACCATTACGTGTTGTAGATTCCTTGGTAAATTCAAAACGCCTACTCCCACTGTTATCGGGCGATTTCCAAAGGCCACACGAAACCTATCAGGTCATGAATAAAACCTTTTCGGTAGATAAACTCCATCGATTTCCTACGCAATAATACGAAACGGGTTCTAATTTACATGTTTTCCTGTTTCGCTAGGAATCAGGTATCCAACGGGCTTTGGATAGCAACTGGAATATAGAAGCTCATTGAACCTTATAAAATAAGCAAAGCAAATCTAAACGTTGTATGGCGCCGATTGATTTATGTTTACGCTCTTAAGAAGGTACTTTAGAAGAATTATAAACTCGGGCGAAAGTTGATTGTAAACATCAACATAATGCAAATAATCTACTTATACTTCTACACATTAAGAACTTTTGTAAAGCCCGCAACTTAGGTTATTACTATTGATCTGCACTCGCTTCGCTTCGGGTGAATTTTTCATAAAAAACCTTCTTCTTTAATCCCTCTATCTATTAAAACGGCATTAAAATCCATTGCGTAGTTTTAAAGATTTAAGCGTGCATAGATATAGGGATATAGGGACAGAGAAAGCGACTTTGTTGAAAATGTATAACAAACATATTCCAACCTTGAAATATATTTTGTAGAAACTAATCATTTAATTCTAGACATATTAAACACAATAACCTTATAACAAATAAAAAGACACAGTTCTCTATTGTTCTTGACATAAGTCATAAATAATGTCCTGAAATTATAAACGTGTACAAAATTAATGTCAAACATTCTAAATAAAAGCGTATAGATAAAAAAAAAAACAGCAACGAATTCAGATCCAAGAGCGTTAACCCAGTAAAGTAATAAATAGACTCAGCGGGTGTTAATAATGCCGAGATATTAATAAACACATACACTTAGAATGTGCATGTGCATTTGTGCAGTGCTAATTATAGATATGTGACGGGGGGTCCTATTGAGTTAACTGTAATCGCGTTTTGGGTTCTTAATTTACAATAAGGTAATTAGGCAGGTACTAAATACGATCTAACCCTGGGCGGGGTTATTCCGTATTCATCCTATGTGATCTAATCCTACGTGATATTTTTTCCTTACTCATCCTAATTTCGTTCCTTAATCATCCCAAAGCAAATATTTCAATTTTAAGTTCCTTATTCATCCCAAAATAATTCCTAGCTCATCCTATCACAAAACATTTTAAAAATAAGAATATTTTGTACGGTTGGAATAAAAGTTTAAAATTTAATTTAATCGTTTTGTCAAATAAAACTGCAAAAAGTCTGATAAAATAATATATTTATTTATAAATGTTGTATTAAACAGTTAGGTATGTTTATTTTTAAAAATTAAGAATAATATATAAGATATTTTTCATATGATTAACACAGCAATATTTTTAAATTTTGACAAACAAGACACAATTAACTTTGATTTCAAAAACATCGTCTTCCATATGTAAACTGTATGATTTTTAAAATCTTATAATAAAATGTTAAAAAATAATCTTAAATTAAAAATCACAGATTAAGGAGGAACCAGGATATCAGTTAGTGGTGAACTGATTAAAGCCAATTCGCAACATGGTTAAAACAATTAAAACCAGTTTATGGGTGATGAATACGGGGATACAAAATGTATCTATCTCTTTCTAACAAAAGATTCTATCTCTTTCACTTGTATGCACAGGTAATAGTTAAAAATACAACTTGGTGACTCATTATTAGATGTAAATAAAACCGTTATTATTATTTTCTTTAATAGCACGTGCAAGTTTGGCTTTCGGTTTTAAGTATATTTTATTGAATATTATGTTATTTTCTTGTTTTAACATACAGATTTCTTTTTATTCATAATAATAGTATTTATATCCAAAACCTATTAATAGTTCACTTTCTGAAAATGTTTTGACTTTTGATTTTGCTATCCATACTTTTTATTGGAATATTCACCTAGTGATGAGGAAAGACTGCATTAGTGTTGTGCCAAGACAAAATCTAATAGGATGAGCTAGGAATACTATTTTAGGATGAGTAAGGAAATAGGATGAGATCACATAGGATGAATACGGAATAACCCCCTGGGCGGCGTATTAATAAAAAAAGACCTATATGTTTTATTTTAACACCACATACCACGAGTAAGTATAGTCTTTCGAGACGAGACGACGAAACCGCAAATAAATATGATGTAGTATCATAATTCTAATAAATAAAATAATTGTAGAATTGTAAAAGCCTATGTCACAAACTGAAATGTAAAATGACATTACCGTGCTGAAACAAAAGTAACATTTCGTATATAAATGTCACTTTGAGCGCAAATTCGTACTTCATATTAAAAAAAAATCAAAGATATTGATCAACAATAGTAGGAAATTCCGAAAGCACAACGAATGTACATCATACCGAACGTCATATTGTGCCGACGAAGTACGAATCGAAGGAATAATTTATAGGTTTCCGAAAAATCTACTCAGCTGCACAACATTTCTGAATGCAACATCGAATACACGTTTTGTGACATGATGAAAACTGTGCTTTTTACAAGAAGGTCTCGCTTCAGTGCCATTTAAAAACTTTACAAAAATGTAGTGTATTGTTACCAACATTCTGTTAGAAATTCTTAATGGTTGGAGTGCTTTCGTAGTGTAACATTGTGCTTGCAAACATTAATTATAAACAAACAATGATTTAAAATGACAACAAGGCTAAATTGTCTAAAATTGCTAATTTGGTACGTTGATAACGGTCCCACGGACACGGGCAAAGCTAATTTTTATAAAAAAAATAAAGAACCGTATTGGACTTTTATGCAAAACACGTGAAATCCAATATCGAAAAACCTTGAAAATATTGCTAATGAAAACCTGGTACGCTACCGAATAATCTCGAATAAAATCTCATCCACCAGCGAGCTTTCGGAACAGCTATTGGAAACTGTTCAAACACGTTATTGAGAACGTACATTGCAGGTGCATACTGCAGTTCATAATTTTCACTTTAATCCAATTTCTCGGTCACGGCTGTATCTCAATGGAGATTAAGTAACTATACAGCTGTGTATCTAATACACAAGTTTGTTCGCAAACAATTCCTTAACTCTAATACGCTAAGTCGGCAATCTCTCGTAAAGTAGACATGGCTGGACTATGATGACTTTAAATGCAACAATCTACTCCAAAACACTATGGATTTAATAGATAGGGTATTTTCTGGTTCGTAGTTGAATTTGACCTTTACCTTTGACAAATATTGAGTGATAACCGTTGGCATTTGATCTGTGTGTACTGTGTGTTAATATGTAAATTGTACAAGCTTCGGTTGTTTCTAATATCCGTGATGCGAATGCTGAAACTGAACTTATCATAATAAGCGACTGCATCTCCATTTCCAGGTTTTTAAAAATAATATTTTGCTTTTTTACACAAAGGCTGCTCGGAAGATTAGGGTACCCTTCATCCGAACATTGCATGCTAAATAGCTTGTGATTTCATGACCTCATCGTCAACATAAACATCAAAACATCATCAGCATAAACCGTCCATAAACCCAGCGAAACGCAGTCCCTGCATTATCGAGCTTCAACTTTTACATGCACATCGAACAGTACAAGTTGTAAACAATTTTATAATGCATCCGTCGCAACTACTGACCCAGTTCCGACGAGCTCGGTAATGTGGACTATGCGCTCGAAACCTCTGGATAATGTTGGAATGGATCATATGTCTCGAGCGGATGCTAGAATTGTGCTAATATTGTGCTACATTTATATATGTCAGTTATCACAATAATGCTGATGACAGAGGATATCCCAGAGTCAATGATAATTATAATTGAACGGCATTTAAAGGCGAAAATTAAATTTTGTTAGTAAGCGTCCATGTATATAATTACTTTACACTCAATTGTTTCCGATTCCAGTCTGAAATGGATTCAATTTTAATACTAGCAATAACAGAGCCAAAATTATGTTAAACACAAACGGAAATTTAATTCATTGTTTTTTAAATGTCAATGGGTTACAATTGAGAATTTTAAATGTTAATTAGCAGAATTGGTAGCAGAATGAAAATCCAGGATGTTCATTGTTCATGAAGCATCCGATGAAAGTTCTGAACAAATTTCAAAATACTATTCCAAGTGCCATTGAAATTGGACATGTTAGCTGTCTCTTCATATCCCAAAATGTTTCCAGGCCTCTGAAACTTGGTACGGATGAATATTTGACCAAGTTGGCGCAAGTTCTCTCTTGAGACCAACGTGTGGCTGATATACGGTTATACCAATAACTTCTCAGGAATCAAATAAATTACACTGAGGTACTATTCGCGTCTCGTAGTAAAGTGAACGCCAAATTATCTTTAGATGGAAATAGACATAATAAAGTGGAATGTATATTTATATTCTTCCTTCTTTTTCGTTTACCTGCTCATTACTCTAACTTGATTGGTTAGAGTTAAACTTCGAAAAAGTTGTTCATAAATTCAGTCATAACATTTACAGTTTTATGTTCGCGAATAAATATCAACATATAAACTGATAGGTTAACTGAACTTTTCCTGAAACCCATTAAAATTTTACAATATCCCGTTGTAACGATATCACTAACGTCCGCCGTTATTATAATAATTAGATCAGCTCGTCTATTTTCATGTCAGTCACCCAGCCGACCTAAATGTCAGCCAAACGATGTCTATAAAGAATATCTACAATCTATATGACCTGTGTAGTTGATGATATAAACACAATGTCATTTCGTGCAGTACTGCCCACCTGGGGTTTATGTGCGTTTTTATCTAACCTATGATTGACACTGTTGGGCAAAGGTCCATGCCAAAAAACGCTTATGTCATTACAAGTTTGCGGATCTATGTCTAGAGATAGCCAATTTCGGTCTGCCAATTTCAGTAAATTTCGGTGGAGATCATCGCGCCATTTCTGTCTTGTGACACTACTAATATATTTTTCGAGTGTTGTATGTAAGCAAGAAGATGAAAATAACCTACAATAGTCTAAGAAGTAACATAATGGAATGTTACCATTTGCATACGCTCAAAAAGCATCTAAGTGACATTATTAATGAATATCAAACTGATTTAGTAAACAAATCAACCGAACGCGAGTCCATAGCTGCATGCTTATGAAAGACAAACTGACAGAAACGTCGATAATTCCCGTAGCGACGCATCACCACCAGGAGTGCCACAAACACGCGACCGAATAACAATTTGGGTTAAACAATAACTGAAAGTAAATGTACGACGTACATTGTACATGTATTTGCATGACCCTATTTTGGTACGATGCTACTTGGAGAGAAGAAAATTGTTTAGCGCCTCTGGTTGCCTCCAAAGGCAATTACGAGTACTGTAACGCTTCTAGAACGAAATATTCTTATACTTTCAATCATTACGAGTCGCCAGTTCAAATCCTGCCAGGTACCAATGTGTTTATCAAATTTAAAATTCATATGTACCATCATTCGACGCTTTAACGGTGAAGGAAAACAACGTGAGGAAACCAGCACACCTGAGATTTTCAACGGCGTGTGAAGCCATGTCAGAGGCCTACAGGCGGTTTAAAAACTCTGACACCAGGTTGTTCAACCATACGATAAGAAGAAGAAGAATCATTATGAGTGTAGTACGTACCTATTGTGAAAGTTGAAATGAACACGTAATTCATAACATGAGGATCGTTTACTTCGATACTAATATGCCGTTCAGTGTTAGGTATTTCTGGCATTCGAGGCCCAGTACTATATACGTATATTATATACTTAGTGATAATCCTTACATAAAAATTAGTAGTTTAAACTCAAAACGCTGAATTCTTAATATAACGCGCACTGTACTTGCGAATTACTCCAGAAATAATTTAACGCATTGAGTGATTTTAGCAAAACCATTACGTATTTCAGTTTCGAAATCAGGTCGGCGATAAGTCTTCAATAAGATAATAACAACAAAATCTGAGTGAAAACAATTATTCTTAAACAAGTAGTTATTCTATAATTCAATTTTCTACAAAGCGAAATTATCTAAAACACATTACTAATACATATAGACCAAAAAAAACTTAAACGATGCGAGGTGGATATAAAACAATATCCACCATCGATTGGACACAACGTTGATGAAGGTTTATGTAAGGATGATCTAACCCCCAGAATAATAACAATTTCATTTTATTATTGCCGTAACTAAACATTAATAAAAGCCGTAAAACGAATAACAATTCGCGAACTCTGAACTGTCAGAGACCCATCAAAAATGTCAGCAGAATACAACTTTTATTAACTGTCAACTGCGAACTTTTGTACATAATAATGTATAGGTATATAACCGTGAAAATAAACGAGTTTATAGGGGCACAATAAGTATCACGTATCACAATTAGGGTTGTAACTTTGAAACACCAACAGTATCAGAAGAAATTATACCTGTACGCAACAGTGTTCCTAAAAAATTAGATTTCTTCATTTTCTCTTACGAAATTCAAAAGATTAAATTCAGTACATATTTGTATTCATATGGTCCACAGAATAAAAGTAGTTATAGTTTGCCTTAGATCAATTTCGAAAAGGCAAGCCAAGAACCGACCTTGCTTGGCAATTTTTAATGCAAACTTAGCGTACATATTTATTAGATCTTGCAGCCACAACTTTTCTTTAAAGTATTACCTTTAAAGTCTATCGTCAATGCATACTATGACGAAATCAATAGCCACTTCGTGTAAACGCCTGACGGTCTGTTAGCGGCAACATCACCCAGGCGCAACATTGCCAATCGCGTGTAAATAAGTCAATAACCCCGCGATCGAGCTTTCCTTACTGAACGCTTATAAAACCTCCTTTATTTATTCACATTCGCAGTTTAATTGGGTCTCGGGAAACATTCGCGTTCGATTCGTAAACACCGAAATAGGACGGCCGTAAACATTTCTGTTTCACCGCTGATAGTTTAAGATTAGAGTCGCGAAATCGAGAAACAGAGGGTTAACAAATAATGCTTACTTTGTTTCTTATTAGTTTAAAGCTAAGAATGACAACGGTGGAAATAAATTTATATATAAAGTCCATATGTCGAAACATTTTGTTTGATATTATAAAGTGATATGAAAATGTACTAAATATTAGTCTTTATGGGTCTACTACACGCGTTATTAGGAGTAGCAAATTACATAGCTACTTACTGCCCGACGTTTCGACTGGGTTACACCGGTTCGCTCGCGACCACCATTGGTGTAACCCTGACTAATATTTAGTGTGATGGAACGCGAAAGTCTAAAATCTATGAAAATTTAGGTAATATCTGAAAAAACTACTTCTATGAAATTCCATCCATAAATAGATAGGCAGTATATTAATATCGATTTGGTTGTACATTAACAAATAGGAACATATTCTGGTAAAGGTTAACATGCTATCATTAATCTTCCTAATGCCAACAATTCGCATTGAAGCCTTAGGGCATTGTCTCAATCAACGAATGTTCGAAAACATTTAGCGAGAACAATAGTGATAATTACGTAATTTCTTCATTCAAGAACGAAATGCATAATCTATGGAACGCGATATTTTATAATATTATGACAAGCACAAGTAAACCTCATGTTGGATATTTCACTGCAAACACTTTTACAAATACTAAACAAACAAAACGGTTTATGTAAACAAGAAAATCGTTTCTCCTATTCTCTTTAAGCAATAAAATTTAAATAGCATAGCTTATTTATGAAGCTTTGTTTTACGCTGAAACCTTCCAAAACGACGTAAACAAATCTACAAAGAACATTTCCGAATGACAAATTTGTTGCTGGCAGTTAAAATTTGTGAAAGAACACAACCGATTCGCAGCGCAAAAACGTTGAACAAAAAGTAAAAATCCAATTAAAAACTTACCGGGATAATTCGTCATGCCGATTTGATAATAACACCGGCATATTAGAAGAAGAAATACAATCCACGATATCACTATCGGTCCATCTTGGACTAGTAGCACTTCCATTTCCGCGTCAAAACTTTGATTCGAGCACTTGGTTCACTAATCAAAATTAGAAGTGGTTAGTTTTTTTTTCTAGTCTCAAAAATGTGGAAAGCGCATGTGAGGTAGGGTCGATGTCATTTAACTGACTCTAAAGAAATGCGCGCCGGTACGCTTGGCACATGCGCGGGAGTCGCGATCCAAATAACCGACCAGAAATCGTCCAATTTAATCCCAGATTGTTTTCACAGAAAAAAAACGTACCGAAAGAAAGACTTTGATTACAATTTACACGACCTCAAAAATTTGGAATTAACTTTTTTTTTGCACCGAAAAACGTCCGAATCGCACTGACCCAAAAACAAAACACTGACAAAATTAACTGTTTTTTTTTTACTTTCGAAGTCGATAATTAATTATGTCTAAGATCATCAGTATAGATAAACGCGCCTGCCGAACCGTAAACCTCGACTGACCTGCGCGAGCGCATTGCTCACGCCAAGAGAACATGTGTCGTACAATACACCCGTTGAATGATAACGAAAATACACACCGGCGAGAGGTAAACAAAAAACATAGCAATTTCTACTTCGGCGTATAACTTGTCTTGGCTAGTGTCAATGCACCCAATCGGAATAGACTAATATGAAACGACATTGTGATTCGATGATTTTTTTTTCCTAACTGACATACCATTGGCTTGGAGTTGCCTCGTCATCATCACCGAACTTGCGGGGGAGCGGCTGTCACGCCTAATACGATGAATTAATTTATTGACATGGATATGGGTAAGAGTTACTGCTACTTTGCCCTAAAGCTTATGATATTTAGCATCTTTCTGCATTACTTTTAATGGACTGAAACGACACATTTGCATTTTGACAACCTTACACCAAATACGGAATTTGGTCCATAATATCGCAATTACATTTCTAATCAGAATAACCGCAAGCATAGGACAAGCATCTTTCATTCCAGGTGACACAATAAAACTTCTAGACAACTCGGCGATCTTATTGCTTACGCTGAATTTACTAGATTACCCACATGGTAAGGAATAACGACTAAGGCCAATAAGTGCATCCATGATAGTATCGTATGTAAATCTAAAATTAAGAGTGGACATTAGTAAGTTGGTATCACTAAATAAACTATTTTAACATTATCACACAGTACAACAGCCTTGCAAAGATATTGCAAACAAAACGCGTTATTAGCCCACAAATTTCCAAAACCAGATTACATTATATAGATGCTCATCTCGGAAACGCGATACCATGATAACAATATAGAAAATTGAGTGAGCGTTATTATAATCGGTATGAATGCGCCTTATTCCATAAAGGTGGAATATTTTAATAAACATGATGATACACAGGAGTTGTAAAAGAAAAGCGATGGCTGATATCCTTTGTATTCGTATTGCCTAGCTAGTATGTTTATTATTAAATTTCAAAGCTTTTTTGCGCGTACGAAGCAGCTTGACTATGATCCCAGATTATCAAAGGGGGTTTTTGAGCGGACATCGATGTTTTAGCTCAACCTTTACTAAACATACAATTAAAAATTGTTTTGCCATTAGTAAAATCGGAGCATAAGTTATGGCTCTTTAAAAACTGAAGTTGTAACCACTGAAAGTTGGATATTAACGCTTATACCGTCGTAATAAGAGACATGAGACGTGTACCTAACTCTAATGGGTTAATTAAGCTGTATACGACTAGCTTTCTGAAAAAATTGAGTTGCGGAAAGTTAATAACTACCCCGAATACCAAAGTACCACGTAGTTCCAATAAATCAATTCACACCTCTTTTTCCTATAGAAAAGCACAACTATAATCTAATAGAACTCGAAAAAGGACGACTTCATACAATGAACCAATCACATTTATTTTCGCTTTTGTGTATGATGTTATACGCTAACACAAGTGATTCATACAACGCTAATACATAAAAGGGCAAACGGTCCGGTCGACCTTGTGTGTTATTTACAACAACAAAAACCGACAGTGTCGCGAAATGTTTACTTAAATACGTATCTTCTGTAATGTAATGATGTAACACTATAAATTATTACTCATTAGTTGGGTCATTCCATATTTTAGTGCAGTTTTTTGTCCCTCGAAGAAAATATTTAATTGTTGTGGCAAATTTTATAATTAAAAAAAAATAACGCATCAATGTAAAATAGACAATAACAGCGTGCGGACCGTACTATGCAGTTATGTTTAGAAATATATTATTAATACTTTTTACAAGTAACACAGTGTTACTTCCATAATAATTTTGAAATCGAAGATTTAAAAATGTAGAAATAAAATTATATCTACCGTTATTTAATTCAGGTATGTATAGTTTAAATGAATGATAAATATCAAATTTAAATATTTTCAAAGTCATAAAAACCGGCACAAAAAAGTTGAAAGACCCAAAAATTTTAAAATCTAAAAATAAAAAAGCCATCATACCCGACCCGCAGAACAAAATTTTAAATACAAGAAAATACTACGTTTCGGAGGTTGGGTTAGCATTATACGATACGTAAGCATTATATATGATTATTATATTCTGTAAGCCTAAGATAATTAAAAAAAAATGTACATTCAACATTAGTATAGTCAGACTTAGTGCAAATAAAATACTATACCGAGAAAATCATAATTAATTATCTCATATTCCAGACACAAAACATAACTAATTCACTGAATAGCCCAGTTATTATACAAATTAACTCACACTACACATTAATTATTGGATTAACAGTAACTTGAGAATAATACCTAGAATACTCATGGACTCTAAAACCACTAACTTCTAAACAAGCATGAAATAATTGAGTTAAACGAGCAGGCCGGTAATAAAACATAACAAATTTTATTAAATATACATTCTAAAACCTCGTTCATACTTCCAATATAAAAATCTGTCCCGTATACCGTAAGTGGGATTTTATCGTCCATCATCTTATTATGAAGTGTAGTGAAGTGAAATACCTATGTTAACCTTTTCAAACGAAAAACAGGAATAATTTTTATTGTGCGTGAGTAATCGTTAGTGTACTAAAAGAAGTGTAAGAAAACCAAAAGTGGTTTGAGTACATAAACAAATTGTATCAAGATCAAGAAGTATTTCAGTAGAAGTACCTTTATCATATCCTTTGTATCAAGTTCGTATCAGTTGTTCTCACTTGAGAGAACACCAAAATCCATTCAGAACTGATTCTCATACAAGTTAGTATTTGTTCAGAGTAAATCAATGGGAAAGATAATAGTAAACATTTTCATTGTTTAATTTACGTAACAAATATATTGGAGAATCTTAGAATAAAATCATGAAATTACATAAATATTTTACTTAATTCAGTAATAGATTGTGGAAAGCCATACTTAGGTATTGTTGTTAAATTATTGCATATCAATCCTTACTAATCTTTATATCCTTACTTCCTTGCTAATATTATAAATTCGAAAGTAACTCGCATAGAGTACTGAACCGATTTAAATGAAATTTGGTACAGATATAGTCCAGAGCCTGAGAAACTTTTTAACCGACTGCTCTATAAAGAAGTAATGTTTTACCCGTTAAACATATCTACGCGGACGAAGTCGCGGGCGGAAAGCTAGTCGATTAATAAATAAAAAAGTTAGGATACATTACAAAATCACGTTGAACTTGCTGGGAGTTTGTAAGCGCGGGTTTTTTAAATAACACGGACGAAGCCGCTGGCACAGCAAGTATTAAGTATACTATATTTTAATCTCAGAACGTACAAATAATAGTTTACCCATGCGAAACCGGGCGTAAGTAAATAAAATATTACGTATTAAATATGTTACACAATTTTTTACGTTCTCATACAAGTGATTCTAATATGATTTGTGGTCGACACGCATGCAATATTAATGTCTTATTTCGCGTTCTTTATAAAATGATTGTGTGTAAAGATATAACATAATAAGCATCAGTTTCTTTCGTATATTTTCATTACAAAAAATGTAAACAAGACATGAAATACTAAACTAAATACAAGTATATTCGTCACAAAGAAAATTCGTTACATTTTGCACTCAATACAATCACAGAAAATTCGTCATTAATAACGAATTTGTGAAGTACAAAAAGGTGACGAATATACACTAACCCCTCGAATTTGTGTTACCTAAAACTGAAACCATTATATAGAACTGAAATAAAACGTCATTACCAGAATGAACTTAAACCAACAACTCGATAGGTATAACATTTTCTTTACGAAATATTATAAAATTTCGCATACTGTACCACGAAAGTGTCATTTAACATTTTCGTAAATTCAGTTTCGTGACAGAAGCAGATGCCTCGAGCAATCCACTAATGGCTCTCGTATAATATAATGGAAACATTTTGATACACCACGCTGTATCGAACAGCGAAATCTCTTTACGAAATAACTTAAAATTTCATATACTTTTTTTTATAAAATTTTTATTTCTTTAAAAGCGTTAACCTTCTGAAGGTACTGAGCTAAAAAAAATAAAAGACTTCCAAAAATACTAAACTTATGTTTTATTCACCCAAAATGTTAAGAAAACTGAAGGAGAATTAATTTTAAAAGAGCTCTCAGGAATATTACTGTGCTCAAACTGGGATTTCAACAAAACTCATCGTCTTAGGAAGTTATTCAAGTCGCAGACGTCAGACTTAACTAAGTCTAATTAGATTTCTGCATTCAAGGAGAGTTGGTTGAGGTGACCTTGGCGATATTACGCTACCCGTTCAACGTTATTCATAAACAGAATACAATAATTTAAAATATACACAAACAGCTCAAGTTTAACAAAACAATTAGGAGTACTTTGTATGATTTGTCTATTTTACTAAAATACTTGACAGATTTTAGTAAAATTCGGTAATGGCTATTTTATAAATTTGCTCTGCGCGAATACTGGTGGAATAATTTAAAATAAGTCCAGTAATACGTAAACAGAAACTCCGTTGTTGTTAGGATCGCGTTCACCACTAGCTTACCATGGGTGCCGATAAAACCAAAACTAGTTGAAGATATCTTCGACACCTTGTGCCCATGTTAAAAAATATACATTTCCACCATTTTTTTCTTCATTAAACGGTATAATTTAATTTCCGGCCTGTCTGCAGACAGGGACAAATAAATCATAGGTACCTTTCTAGAGCAGCGATCCTATAGTACCTAAGTCCTATAATACCTCAGGCTCTGCTACCTCGTAACCCGGTCGTGTAAGATATATTACCGTGCTTGGGCCACGTAGCAATGCATTAGAGCTATAAAATTCACTCGTAAAGAGACACACGCCAAGATGTACCGTTGCAAAAATATTATATCCATTTTCTGTTACGAATTGCTTAGTAATATCCGAGGGGACATAAGCCTTCCGACCGAACGAGTAGTGTTATGTTACGGGAGTTATTTTGAATGTTATTTAATATAATTTTTCATCCACGATTTTAGGGTAAGGCGCGGTGGACATCGAAATACAGTGACTAAAAAATACTTTTTATTTAGCAATTATTTCATGGGCAAAAGCTTATAAGTAGGCATTTTACTTTTAAATCTTCAAATCGGTGAAAAATAACTTATTTTTAAAATTTATGATTCTATCACCTGTTTTGAACACCGATTCTACCAAGAAGACAAATTACTATCACTACATCTAGAAGACTAGGCGATAAAATCATAAGTGAATCATAACGATAATGTTCCCATACATTCACTACGACTCCGATTGTATCCATGCCAAGAAAATTTAGTTCTATATTATCTGCGGCATCCGAATAAAAAGCACGTCTTAAACAAATCAAAATTCCAAGTCGAGTATTACGCAGGATTAACTAGACGTCATTAGTAATTAGATGATTTAAGTGAGACAAATTTACAGCGGATGACATAAATTAAACTGCGACTGTCTAAAGACACAACCTGCACAATTATTTAATTCTTGTGTTTAAAGATATTTATACAAGCATGAAAACTTAGGTTTGGAGTTTCATATAATATATAAGCACTCCCTATTTTTATTTAAATAAGTTTGTTAACGAAATATTTCCTCTCGACAGGATAGCAGAAATATTAAGCTACACTTAGTACTTTCAGTTAGCACAGTTAAAACAGTTAATGACCAAATACACATACGTTCAATGCCACTGAAGAAACTCTAGGAACGTTAAGCGATAACGAACTTCCAAGACGCAACAACCTTGCCCCATATACCTCCTAGGGATGCCGGGTAATATTCCAGCCATGGACACCAACTCCCTGGGCGGCTACATTCTTAAATAATTCATAATGCCTCCGCGAGAGTACTACCTGCATTTCGAGGCAGCATGTGGCCTACAAATGAGGGCATTTATAATATAGGGCTTATCTTTGACAGTGTTGGTATAACCTCTGAGTTACGACGGTTTCGAGATGTTGGTACTTTTTTTTACATTTGTCGGTGGCCATGATATAAGTTCTGTTTTGGCAAGCATGCCAAAACCGATAATCCTGATCCTGATATCAGACAGATTAGCGACTCATCGGACTATGAATTCAATAAAGGAAGATGAAGTGTACGTATTGAAAGGCACTATCTTGTGCATATTTTAATGGATTCGTACACGATAGCGAATTTATCCTACTACTTTCTTCGTTCAATTCCTTCTTCACAATAATAGTATATGAGCTACTAAAACATTATCTAAACAAACAAACCTCTCACTTGGTCTCACGTAACGATAATATAATACATACTCGTCAAAGTATTTTATACTACGTTCTTATGACGGCACAGTACTCAGGCGGTTAAAACATGCAGCCATCAATCATGTCGATGTTGATCGTAATCACTGAGGGTAATGTGAAATGGGAATGAAGTTAGCGTTTCGCGGAAATAGGCCGGAATATTCTGTGACCCATTTATTTCGATGTACAGTCAACCAAACTAAGTAGTTGTACATTATTGACAAGTAATATATCTTGTAGGTTGGATAAGCAGACAATAACTGCTAAAATCGTTTTATGTGGCAAAGTGTAGTAATAACACTTCTTTTAAAAACATCACGAAGATAAAAGCAATGATGGTTCCGTAATACCGTTACCAGTGCAGTAGTGGTAGAATCAGGATAATTAAGGATGATTTTAAGAGCTTTTGTTTAAAAATAAAATAAAGCCTGTATACATATAAACAAATAATAGAATTGTAAATTTTGAAATGTCTTTGTAAATACTTCATACAACATTTTGAATGATCAAACATGATACAACATCACAATTAAGCCAATACAAATAAATAACTCAACCCTTTCCCGAACTGTGTGTGCTAAACGACCTAGAACTTTATCCAGTGGAAATAAAGTTTAAAACATATTACAAACAAAATGACTCAGCACTAGCTCTAGATTCAAGGAATGTTTTATTTCTTTCGTACGCTAATGTTCATCGATCTCTTTCAAATGTCTGTTCCAGGTAAACTCACGGATGACTAAGCGAAGCCAGCGCTTTTTTTCTAGAATTGCAGTGACGTCAGACATTCCCTGAAACTCATTCCCTGTGTTAGACTACCCAAGGTTTCGGTTGCAAGTTGAACGGGTGCATAATTGTATTTGTAGTGTAGTCGACTTCACTAAATGGTGCTGCATACATATGATGCCTGTCTCGTTGGTCGACAGATACTACGTTGTTATAAAATTTCGCTGCATTTAAGGCACGTCTATGCCGACTGCTGGGAGACGGCTAGGCGATCCCGAACCGGGACGATTACATTACGCTTTCAACTACTGTGCATTGCAATAGGGAGTTCAATACATACTAAATGGTCAAGATCACAGGGGCATACAGGATGTGATCGGCATAGGATCGATCGCTGTACAGATAATTGGAAGAAGCCTACGAGTATGTCCATCAGTGAACGTCTTTGGGCTATGATGATGATGGTGGTGACTTAGTAAACTAAATGGCTTAAGTTAATAAGTACAGAGCCAACCCCTTTTCGAGGAGGCTTGCACATACATACACATATCTGTGCGTGACCTTTACGAAACAAAACATACGGAGTTGAAGTAACAAACACAATACAGTACACTTTAGACGATCCTATGGGTATGGCTCGTCCCATCCTTCTCCAGATGGCCAGTAGTAAAAGGAAACTCAGCTGCATTCTAACTGAATGATTAATCACCAAAACACGAGTGCCCTTTGACTGGCGATCGGACAAGGCCGGGGTCGGCCGACCCGTGCCAATAAACTACAGGTGTCAGTATAACTTTGCGTAACCGCGTTTGTGGACCGACCGGGCCGCCGATAAAAGATATATTGCCTACAAATAGAACTACTTTAGACCATGTGGAGCGATAAAGTTCGGTTCTTTCGAAAGTTTTCTTACCAAAGCTATTTTGAGCTTTTTGTCACTACATATTTGTTTGGTTTTAAGAGTTAATTGTGACCACAGTATTATTGATGTGTACCAAATGTATGATTATTCTGTTCTACTACAATAAATGAATATTCATTCAACTACTTATTTAATATTTAAGTAATAGGAACATAAATCAACAAAAACAAATAAAAATAAATTTCCGTGTGATGTGTAACAACGAACATTATTTATTTCTTATATATTATACTATCCAATATACCTATTAAAATAATGCATCTTATAGTTAAAAAACCGTAGAAAATAGTATGCAAAATAGAGTTAAAACAATTTTCTTAATGTCCACGAAGGAGCTGAAACTTAAAGGAATTTAAGAAAGATTAAGAATTTTCAACGTTTCGACGTAAAACAACGTTCTTTCAATACCGAAAAGCTCAGCGCAAAAAGTGTTGCTAAGAAATAAATGGATGGTCTTAAATATGTTTTCGTTTATTCCAAGAATCGCTTCAAAAAAGATTCATTATAAGCCGGAACGCGTTTTTGTGCAGATTGGTATGATACCGAAATAAAGGATCATAAATAATAAATATTCATTATAGGAGCGATTTCAGAGATTCACACGGAAATGCTCTGCAAATATTCTCATTTTCAGAAACAAAAATGTTCAGTAGGGCTACCATGACTTTAAAACTTACGCACTCGATATCGCCTACGTAAATATGTCTATGAAAAACTTGTACAGCGCCGCTGGTGGTTACGCGAAGAACTAAAATCGGCCGTATGAAAAAAACAACTAGGTTTTTAACGTACGTAAGTTTTCGATAGCCAACTCATGGTAGGCCCTCTGGAGTGAATACCGCGTCTCGGCAAACGTAGTGTGGGACGCCCTCGGGCAAGGTGGAGGACGGCTGGTAGGAGCTGGATGAGAGTAGCAGTAGTAGTAGAAAATAGGCGGGAGTGGCGAAGACGAAGTGAGGAGGCCTATGTCCAGCAGTGGACCAACCTATAGGCTGATGATGATGATACAAAAATGTAGCCATGTACCTAAATTCCAATTTGGGGGCTCTAATTATTTTGAAGCATAGTGTAGGCATAGTTTTGGCAAGGACTAAAGACTGCATGTGTAGATGGACTTGATGACATTTATTTGTAATTTGACAAGACAGTGCTCACATTGCAGCAAGCTAATACGATAAGATTTTTTACTCCAAATCTTCTCTTAACTTACCGCAAGTAGACGTTTATAGCTGCATTATGGCACCTAGTGCTTAAAATCCGATACCGGCACGTGCCGAGTCAATTTTATCACTTCACGTTTTTACGTCCACGGGATATCTTCGTCGTGGCTCGAGCCGGGCTCAAGGGGTCTAGAAGATGCTGTGTCGCTTAAATATTTAGCAGTGGATCCACTCAGTCCTTGATGTCTGGTCTGGTGATGGTGACAAAGGTGTAGTAGCCTTGAGAGCATTACCAAACATCAGTTAAATTGAGTTCCCGACATTTTGGCACAGTTCTTAATGCCTTGATCATAGCAACAGCTGACTTAGGCAATATTATAATTTTTTCATACAAAACCTTTTTCGCGCTAACTTCCGTTACCGTGGAAATTTTGCAATATCCTATTACAATAAAGCTTTAAGTTTACTAAGGTACTTAAATATTTCAAGCGTCTTACTTAAGCGGTTTAGATTATTCATAAAAAAGGATTTTCCCGCTAATTCTTTTCTTAGTGCTCCTCCGCGGTACCTTGCAAATTTCAGGTGCTTACGTTCTACGTTTAGGCTGTGCGTTAATATATCAGTCACGTCAGTCAGTTTCTCCTTTTTAACCGACTTCAAAAAAAGGAGGAGGTTCTCAATTCGTCTGTATGTATAATATATTTTTTTTTTTTATGTATGTTCACCGATATTTTCGTCAATTATAGACGGATTTCAAAAATTTTTTTTTGGTTGGATAGAGTTCACTTCCGAGGTGGTCCCATTTTCACCAGTCTTGGATCTGATGATGGGATCCAGGAGAAATCGAGGGCAACCTTCAAATTTTATAGGGACATGTACCGCGTTTTGCATATTATCTGCAGTCATATTGGTATTTGCTTCTGGCTATCATAATTTTATGATGCTGAGCTGATGATAGAAGGTCAACTCCTTAATAGTTATGAGTAAAAGAATTATTATTTTAATACTGAATACATATTAAGACTACTAGTTATAATATCAGTAGCATTACAGGTGAGCTAAACTATTAGGTTGACCAGTCTAGGATCTGATGATGGGATCCAGGAGAAAACGAGGGCAACCCTCAAATTTTATAGGCACATGTACCGCGTTTTACATATTTTCTGAAGTTATATTGGCATTTGCTTCTGGCAATCATAATGTTATGATGCTGAGCTGATGATGGAAGGTCAACTCCTTAATAGCTGGGAGTAAAGGGATAATTCTTTCGAATCTGTGTACATATTAATACTACTAGTTATAATACCACTAGAATTATAGGTGAGCTGAACTAATAGGGTCCAATCTAGGATCTGATTATGGGATCCAGGAGAAATCGAGGGCAACCCTTAAATTTTATAGGCACATGTACCACGTTTCACATATTTTCTGAAGTTATATTGGCATTGCTTCTTGTAATCATAATGTTATAATGTTGAGCTGATGATGGAAGGTCAACTCCTTAATTGTTTGGAGTAAAAGGATAATTCTTTCAATACTGTATACATATTAAGACTACTAGTTATAATATCAGTAGAATTATAGGTGAGCTGAACTAATGGGGTGCTAAAAAATGTAACACTAAAAGGATGAAAAAAATTGTAAACAAAAAAAAAACCGCCTTCAAAAACCCGACTCACTAAAAATTACAAAATAATATAATACGAACATTAATCTGGGTATGAATTTGATATGTTGTTGAAGGCGGTGCCAATTAAATTTTTGAGGAAAACTGCATGAAATATAAACGGCACCGCCTTCAACAACATATCAAATTCATACCCAGATTAATGTTCGTATTATATTATTTTGTAATTTTTAGTGAGTCGGGTTTTTGAAGGCGGTTTTTTTTTTGTTTACAATTTTTTATATATTACCTAATACTAGTGACCCACACTCGCTTCGCTTCGGGTATCTTACACATAAAAAACTTACTTTTAAATCCCTCTATCTATCAAAACCCGTTATGTATTTTGAAGATTTAAACATACATGAATACAGACAGACGCGGGTAGCGACTTTGTTTCATACTACGAAGATTTCAAACCTAACCATAAGGGTGCAGTTCCATTGAGGCGGAGCGGAGCAAAGCGGTTCTCCGCTCTACTTCGATCCGCCTCAATGGAACTGCACCATGATAGTAGGACTACTAGCTAACACTCACCAGTAGCAACGCTGTTGAGTCCGGGCTGCGCTTGCGCATCGCGCAACGGCGTGCTGGCCGTGCGCGGGGACGGCTGCGCGCGCCTGCACGGAGGGGTGCATTCCGGCGTCGTACGCTGCAAGAGAAGAGATCGTCATCATCATAAACTACTATGAGTGTAGCTACTGGGTGGAACAGTGGTTAATGACCCTACGGTCCCGAAAGTCGTGGGTTCGATTCCAAGATATGTGTAACGAACATCGGTATTTGTTCCGTAACTTCCGTATTATTTCAACACGTTGCTATTTTAGTTTATAAAACTTTTTACGGTAAATGTTCATTTACCAGGCAAACTTTGTAGCAAAGCTACAATTACAAGTGAACACTAGCTAGAAAATGCTAGATATTTTTGTTGTTACTTTCTATAAGAAAATACTCTTTTTTTTCCTAAATGACCGGAGGGGGATTGCGGGAGAGCGAATGGCACTCACCCCTAGAAAAAGCTCTAAAATGTATACTAAGTTAGATGTATTAATTTAAGAATTTAAACCCAAGTCCAAGGATTCCCAGTGCATCCTCAATCTAACATCTTAAGGTCGCATTATAAGTGTGTCCTAGAACCACATCGAATGTGTACCAAGGACCACCTCCTAGCCTCGAAGAAGGTTAGCTATTCATCCTTCAACCCCTGTTAGGTTTGAAACGTGTCGAATTTAAAATAAGGTCCCGCGTGAGTACGGTACAAAATTGGTTTTAGTGATGTACTAGGGTATCAGTCTAAATCGGATGTGGATCTGATGCCATTAGACACCTATAGTGATTTGACACTTTGGGAATGAAGGTACCATTAGACACATATAGTAGTGACATGACAATCTGGGAAATGAATTCAAGGATAGCTTGCAAATTGTTGAAATTCGTAGAGGAAATATCTCAAACATTATAAAACCCACAAAAAATTAAGACATAACATTCAGATCTTGTTAGTATACCTTATCAGAAGTAAGTTGTACTAATTCCTATACAACTTTAGTATTAAGTGTTGGCTTTTGCAACCCCAAAGTATCAAGTTGCCGACACGCAGATACGATATTTGTTGATCACATAACCATCTATGTCTTATTTAAAAGAAAAAAATACATATACTTCACAAATGTTTCACATTCCATGGATGAGAGTACCCGTTCTAAGTTTTAAAGATTTAGATGCCTATAGTCTAACACTAACTTTCAGAGTGGCGTTAAAAATTCTATTTACTAAGTGTTCCAGGTCTCAAGTTGTTCTACGGAACACTCTATAACTTAAGCAACTTGTTGAAGTTGTATAGCTCGCCACCCCTGAAACTACTAACTTAGAGCCAGTATCGGCGGCTTAAATTAATATTCTATTCATAAGGATCCTGCAGGTTTACCTTAGCTTACCAAACTCGTATAACTTACCGGTTTGATCTTATACTCCTTGAAGTATATCCGCATTTTGCACTAACTATTGAGGCTCATGAAGTTTATGACGTCACATAAGAATCAAGAGCCTAATAGTTTCTTTCAGTCACGAAGACTCAATCCATTGACGTTTTCTATTCAATGCTGCAACTTTATTGACTCGAACACGACAGACAGACGTTCGTGACTAACCTCGAATCACCTATTAATTTAATTGTGCTTAGATCGTTCGGATTAAATACGTAAAAAAATGAAATTCATGCAAAATGTACTCGCACGAATGATATCTCCGTAAATCGACCGGGCAAAAATGTAATCAATTTCATTACGTTACAGGAATCGCTTCGAGCGTTGAACTCAAGAGAAAAAACAATGCAGAAAAAAACAGGAAAACAACTCCATGCCATAGGAGTGCAAAATGTAAGGGGAAACTAGCTTTAAACACTGTCGACTGATTGACTAATACGAGTACTTACTACCAACAATTCCGTCAAAAATCTAAACAAATAAAAAAAACTAGCTTAAAAACTAATTTAAATAAAAAATTTTGAGTGACTGATAAGTGCCCGTAATACTTACAAATTAATAACTACTTACAAATTATAAAATATTTATTTTTTTTAATAGAAAAATATCAGGAAAACAGAGATACTATTTTATACACATCATAACGACGTCTTCAAGGTATGCAATAATGATCAATCATAATGTTTTGTTTTTTTATGACTCATTTAAATTCGTTTCATCAAAATCAAACGACTTGCAGACAAAATGCATGATTGAAACCGGGAAGCTTAATAAATAAATTCAAAAATTATGATCTTTAAATATAATTGTTTATTAAAAGGCTGCAACTGAAAGAAATACCAATATACCTATATTCGCATAATTCCAACATTAACGCGTAGTAAATTATTGTGGACGAAAGTTTGACAATAATAAAACAGTTTAATATGTTTCTGCTTCGACTCTAATTAATGGATATTATTAACAAGCAATAATTTTAGTCATGTTATTTTTTGTAGACATACTGCATGAGCTTGTGTACTTGAATATTAATAATTAAACTACATATGTTACTATGAATTTACGAAATGAAATAAAAACATCGACATGAAAAATATAACATAAAAATTATATAAGTCACGCTATGTTTCTTCAAAGAAAATATTTCATAGAAAAAGTAACTAAATGATGTGTGAAAAGTTGCGAAGTCATATTAGTTTATGATGTTAGAAAACTGCTATGTTCAGTCACGCCTAGAAAGCTTTCTCTGGTTTTATTTAACGCCATAATCGTAGGAAAGCGATGTCATTTTTACGCATTATGCGTAAGTGCATGCTATTATAGACAATCGCTACGGCTTTTAGATCTTTATGTGGTTTCGCCACTTTATGATGATGCCATATTACGAGAGTCACCACATTGAAATTGAAATTAAATTATCACAAACTTTATAACTGCTTACTGAATTATTCTTGCAAAACATCATCACAGTAAACGACTACACGGTATGAATTATAAAATAAAGCCGTTCACTTTAAACTATATATGCAAACTAACTAAAGCTACTTAAGATTTTAGACTTTCGCGTTCCATCTCACTAAATATACATAAGTCTTTATGGCTCTACACGCGATATTAGGAGTAGCAAATACATAGCTACTTACAGTTCGCTCGCGACCATGATTGGTGTAACCCAGTCGAAACGTCGGACAGTAAGTAAGACCCATAAAGACTAATATTTAATGTAACTCAAGCTATCACAATTTCAGATCAAACCTCAAATGTTTCGACACAGCAATCACCTAGTCCCAGATGTTAGACCGCAGTGTAGGCTACCTACTTATACAACCTTCAACGGACAGATAGAATGTCGATCTAGGTGATCTAAGTAACCTGAGAACTTGCCTCCCCCGCAATGCAAATTGGACGGCGTAAACCGATCTAGTGAATAATTTAGTATGTCGATTCCATCTCGGTCTATTTTAAAGGTAGAGCCAGACTGATCAATTTGCGATGCTTTATTTAACTAGATCTTTGGTAAAGTGCAAACGTTTAAGCAGACGATGAATATTGATCGATGTAAAATGCCGCAATGCATAAAGTTAAGACATCGTGTGAATAGATCAATCAAAGGAATTGACAATTTTAGAGCTGTCTGAACCAATTTGTTAAAATATAGAGCAAAATTTAACATTTGTCGTAAAATTTAGATTTTCAATACATTTTGTAGTTAAGCTTTTAGCTGCCGTGTAAACATGATCTTACTTTATGTACTCAATATGGAGTATACCGTCATCATTGCAAGCAGGTTTTGCAGAACAACATACTAATTGTATAATAATTTTACAATGGCGTCACTTAAGCTTACCTGACACGGCTTAATTAATTAACTGCCACACAAAGGAATATTAGATTTAAATGTGTGTCACACTTAGGTAAAATTACATTAGGTACACTCGCGTTATGCGAAATATGGCAGTAAATAGAACGTTAGCAACTTTAATGAAGTTATTATACCACTGAGCGACATGGTTAGTATATGCATACTGACTTATCAAAACGGTTTCATTTCCTGTCTAATTAAATCGAAAAATATAAGATGAAATTTATTTTTCAAAATATATCAAATTTTAAATATACTTACTAGACACGTAAAATTCACTAATTGAACATGGATTAGGAATATTTCGATTAAAAATATTATGAATAGTTCCGATTTTGAAACAAATATATGAATCCAGCTCAAAGATAATTTTAAACTGTCATGGTTACACACATTAGAAAACTGAAACTGTCCGGGATATTTAACCAGCTCAAAGAACCGGGGAAAGCAAGACATATCATTCTCATCGAACGATAACAACAAACAAGACGGCAAAGAAATTCATAATTTTCCATAATGCCTAAGGAAACGAATTCAAAAGGAAATGTCAATACTTGGATAAAGGAAAAGATAAAAGCGACTACTTTGACCGGCGTTATTCTCTTCCTTTTGTGACAGGACTTGTTTCTACCAATGTTACGAATCCCTGATAAGCCCTTGAAACGTCTTGAATCATTTTTAATCTGAAAGTTACTTTCTTCCCGACGGGATTACGATAACAGACATTAATCAATAATGATTAATACTTCCTAGTATTTTGTGTTCTTTTACGTAAAAAGTACAAGTTTAGTGAATTTATTCGATATTTGGCTACATCCTAGTAATTTATGAAAGCAAAAGTTTGTATGTGTAGATGTATGATGTATGAACGGATATCATACAATATACAATCGTTACTCTTTCACGCAAAAACTGTTAAATGAATTTCGATGAAACTTTAAAATATCAGAATAAAACAGCATTTTTTTTCTAAACTCACATACGTTGATGGCTTTGAGTAGCCTAGACATCACCACCGGTCTTGCGGGAGAGCGGATGGCTGTCATCCCTGAAAAATTTGAACGTCTGCCTGAGGGTGCCCCCTAACGGGGCTCGACCTCGGCTCAGGGCGTCGTTGGGCGGTCCCTAATGCGGACGAAAGTTTGGGGAGAAAAATGACCGGACACGTGCCGGTATCGAGTAGTAAGGAATAAAACAGAGTACAATTCATAAAGACATATTGTATATTATCCTAAATAAAACATGACTACCCCATGCGTACGAAGTCGCGGGCAACCGTACAATACACTCGATCAGGCATTTTGCAAAACCTCCGCAAGATTATCAGGTAACAATATTAAAACGTTTTGTTGGCGGAATAAACAGTCAACATAGCGTGGTAATTCACAGTTAAACGGCTAGTATTAGTGGAATAGCAAATTTTTGCCGCTCCTTTATTGTTTTTGTTCATTTATCTGATCTTTATTCGCATACGTGCACAAGTATTGTTATGCTTTCACTTACTTGTCAAGTCGATGTTTTTTGCATGACACGCCATGATGTTTACTTAAGTATTAAGTGATTGACTGAACTGAGTCAGGCAATGATTTATGTGGCGATGTTGTTCCTAATTCCACAGGAATTGAAAATTATATGTATATAAGTAACCCATCAAAAACAGAATATTTGAATACTTTTGTACATTTTTAGTGAATGCATAAAACTGTTTATCTCATTTTAATGTGCCAGTCCAAATTTCTAAACTACAGACGAAGAATATGCATTTTTAAAAAAAACAGTATATTAGTAATTAATCTAAGAACCCTCTATCTTAGATAATTTAGTATGTGAGGAATTTCACTACGATATTTTTTATTCCACACGCATTACGCTAGTATGAAATAAAACGTTACCTACGAAGATTACATAAATTAATTGTATAAGTAAACTCAAAACTAATTTAAAAATGGAACTTTAATTGTGCCGCTGTGTTCATTTTGAATTGCTAATTTTCGCATTTACATTTACCTAAGTTATTTAATTTACTGTTAAAACAAATGCAAGTTAACAAAATATTAAAACAGAAACATTCGCTAAAAGATGAGACAAATAATAATTTTCGTTTGCATTGTACAAACCGTCGGTATTACCATTCGAATGTGTCTAGCTGATAATAATAGTTGGTAAATAATGTACCTATTCCGTCTGGCTAATAATTCGCGCAACAAAATTAGCATATGGGTATGATAAGTAATATTTCAGTATCAGTGACTGTCCCTTAGTTCAGTGAATTATCGTCGCAATAAGAGATTTCCTAGGTTTTCAAAAGGAGTCAGCATCATATAATGCGGCAGAAGAAAATAACGATGGAATTACAGCAGAAGAAAATAATTAATAAGAGCGATCTAAGAACATAGACCCACATAAGATCTTGTAACTTAACAATAATATCAGCACGTATCAGTATCAAAAATATACCACATAAAACGACATAACTCAAAATGAGACATATAAGTTGATGGAAAAATAAAAACAATAAAATTTAAGCAGGCCTTCAGGGTGAGTGCGACAGGCTATAGGCAATATGATGTATTGTGCCTGTCGACCTCATATTTGGATCTCACTACCGCACACATCAGGTGGAGTGAGGTCATCTTGTTTGCCTTTTCTATAAAAAAAACGTACACATAATCTGTAGTAAAAGCACGAGTCTAACGTCCGAAACCTCAAATCTCAATCCTAACACCAATTTCGTATAGTATCATACCTCGAAGATCGATCCTCGTTTCCATAAAAGAACGACACAAGATAAAGGCATGCCCCAAAAAGCTGATTAGCCAGACGACAGTGTGAGCTGACCTGCACTTCCTATCAACAGCTGGGTAACTTTGAAACTCAATGTCAACATTCGAGCGGAAGTGAGAAGTTCAAGGTCTTTGTTTTACAATTGCGTTAGAAATTTGTTTCATGCATCGGTTCGCTTGATGACACATTTAGTGTTATTACTGTTTTGCCTAGAGTCGTGGTATGGCCACCCAGGACGAATATTGTATTTGATCCGCGTCTTAATATTTTTTACGTATCAATTTCTGATATCTGTAACTCAAGTGTGTGAGCTACTTAGCTCGGAATCAGATTTAATTTAAGTAGTGATAGTGTAGTAATAACAGATAAAGCAATCTCTTGGAATGAATAAAAGCCTGCGGTGTATATAAGCTTATTATGGCGATATGCGAATAGCCGATGTTTCTGGGTGTTGAGAACCGTTGAGTGTGGGTGGATTAGCAGCGCGTCACTATTATTCATATTTCCATCATCTACATAAGTAGATAGATAACTATCTAACCAAATTCAGCTTATTTATGGATAAAAGTGAATCATAACATATAGGTTCGTTGACTGTGGCTACCTTTAAAGTCTTCGAAGCAATTTGATGTCGGTGAAAATATAATTACTTAGTATAATAAAATTTCAGAAATAATTAATTCAAATTTTTTTTTTTTAAAACATGTTGCACATTTTATTTTTATAATTTCAAGTAGGTATTTGTAGTTAACTTGCTAACAAAGCATAAGTATTATTTACTTAGACTTGAAAATGAAAATACAGAATCGCTATCAAAAACTTAAAAGTGTAAAACAAATACGTTATAGAAACAAATTTCGTAACAATCGAAAAAATACATCTATAAGCTAATAGCTAGCCGTCAAATCGAATTATCGCTCCATTACATCTAACATGATTGCACATGAAAGAAGATACATTTAACAGAAGAAAGAGCCTTATTAATCCTTAATATTCCACATGAAATGATTCGATTGATATTATTACACTTTCATTATTCATGATATATGTTTTTTATTTATTCTGCCGATGTATTTTTATTCGATACCCAATTTTATTTTACACTTATATAATGTTATTCGTCACAAGTTTCTTGATAAACATGATTATGTTTTCTGCGCTTAATATTCTAATGTTGTAAGAAAGTAAATTGAAGAACAACACTTTGCGGATTATTTTTTTCGGGTAAGCAAATTGGTAAACGAATTTATTTATTGTTTTAATGCTACTTCGATAACTCTACTCAACTGTAATTTAATTTCCAATGGTAAAACAGTGTTTTATTTTTAGTTAAAGTGCTATTATAACTCACTTAATATTTAAAATTAGTGTAATATATAGGTACTTTTTATTTCAAGCACATAACTCATTTGCGAAACCCCAACATACAAACATGATACAATCGGCCACTTCCTACACAATTAGACAAAAGCTAACAATCCAAACATTGTTGCTGAAAATGCAATTTTCTAATGAGGACTTTCTACTTCCACTAAACGAAGGCGGAAATCGTAAATCACAAACGATCCAACACAATATCGTCTCAAGTCGAAAAATTGCAGCACAATCACATTCGTCATAGCAACGTAAGTTAACGTAAGCTGTGCTTTTGTAATAATAAACTCGAGTAAATTGTACTAAATTTACACAAATATAAGGGTAACAATATAAATTCGCGTGAATATTATTGTACCAATGACAATTAAGATCGGTGTGCGTGCAAGCGAACGCGGCGTGGTCGGTACTGCGCCGGCGCCGATCAAGCTGCGCGCGCGCACAACTCTTTCACTTCGAACGATTTCGGTATCGGCACAACGCCCGTAAAGGCTCGTTCCCATTAAAGGATTATTCCAACTACAACCTCACCGTGACCCCAATCCGAAGACAAGACAATGCAACCAAAAAAGTATAATTAAAACTCGGAATAACGACACGCTGATTTCGGATGCAGATATGCAAATATTTGGACGCAATTGCAATGCCTGTATCAAGATTGTGTAATGCATATTTACATGTTTAAACGTGACAACTGGTTTAAACGTGTTGGTATCGTTAACACATGTAAAACACTTTACTGAATAATTTAAATGCAGTGCACTGAAGTGCTTATCTTGTGAAATTTACCCGGTACATTCATAATTATTGTTGGTTAACTGATATTGTACGTACTGCAAAGTAATTATTAAGTCATATTAAGTACAAAATCAGAAACAATGTTATTTATTTTTATCGTCATTTTCAACTATCTAAGAGCAAAAATTCATATTATAGTCCAAATCTTTTTAAACAATGACTTCATATACGTCGTTGGATGTTAAGTTTTCTATAGAGCGCAGGTTTACCAAGTTTCTTTGTAATCAGTAATTAATAAATAGCTTGAGTGATCGTACCAACAACCGTCAAAGTCGAATGAGCACATAAGTAGAAAACATTTGATTAAGTAAGTCGTAGCGTTTTTATGAATAAATATTTTTTCTCAGCAAAACAATGATCGGAACGCGAATAGTTGATGTTCGGATTTATTTACCAATCTTTTAATTAACGAGAAGTGGACAAACAAGTGCAAAAATAAAACAAATATGATGTTTTACTTTTTTGTTTGTTTTCGCCACACAGTTTACACTAGGTCATAAATAAATTAGGTACCTAACTCAGTAAAATTTAAATATAGAACGATTTTACTTACTAAATCTGACGTAAATTCTCACTTGCTAAAATGATCAGTCTGAGCAAACAAGTAAAATAATTTGCATGATGTAATACCCTGTAACAGTAATTTACTTTCGGCTAAGCTTTTCAAACAACAAAATCTCTACGCGTACAGGACTGTATAATATAACTGCTGTGCCCATAAATAACTTAAGTAATATTTTATATCATAGCAACAACGTATCCATATTAATTTGAAAGCAACATACTAAAAGTAAAAGTAACTGAAATAAAAATGCAAAACTTAGTGAAACTGGCATGATTATTGCTGAATGATAATTTAAAATAATAATAGACAAAGATTGGTAATTTTTTTAAACAAATATAATCAAAAGCCTTAATAGAAATGTTTTATTTAACAGCCGAGTTATAACTGATTTTTCAAACACTTTTCAGAAGTACCCAATCCTTAAACAATATCCTATAGATTTAAAAAAGAATCGAAAGGAGTCATAAAGTTGCATATTTCATCACCCAATCCGAGTTCTCGACGATCATAACCAAATAAGAAACGATATCGTGACGCCGACGAGGCCGGCAGCATGTCGGCAGCCTTCGTGCGCGCGCGCAGGCACCACAATAAGATCGATTAACACTGTGGGCGCTACCAAAATTGGTCTTGTCAAGCCTGGCCACTACAGCCAGGACGCCGCAAGCAACCGCACAAAACCAAAACTGAACTTTCACGAACAACAAATAAGAAAACATTCAAAAAGGCTCTCGATGAAGACGAAAAAGTTGCAAGTTGCAAGTCAGAAGGTCAAACTCCACTGAAAGGTGTGGTGTTCGGTAGCGTGGGAGGCCAGATAATGAAAATTAAAGAATCAAGGAAAACTTTTTGTTTCGCATAAATACTCTCGTTAATGAGTGACCGCGAATGAAGAGTAATGAAGGTGACACCCGCATTACTCGTAATAATTACGAAACCAAAAATTCGCTTTTAACATACTTTACTGCATTGTCGTTTTCATTTTATTTATTGGAAGCAGTATTTTATGGCCATTGGACTTTATTAGAGCTTGATATCTAAATCATGTTTGCTTTATCATGTTTATTGCAGAAAACTTCCATAATTGGACGAATCTAGGAAAGGAATGGAAATTAAATCAACTTCATTCATTCATTAATGTATGCTGTTGCGAACTGAATGATTTATCAGCAGCATTATTCTGTGACACTAATAACGGCAAATCAAATGAATATAAATCTGATACTTTCATCAATGCTATATAGGTCAATGGTGATAAAGAGACTGGCTTCGTTAATTAGGAGGTTAGGACCTTTGAAATGTTAATACTTCGATTTGAAAAATAAAAAAAGAAATACCACAAAAAATCAAATACATTGTTCCAGAACCGAACTAAGCTGTTAAACACTTGTGTTATGGATATCAGAAATAAGAGTGGCATAAACAAGTATACTGAAATATATAGATACGTAGAAATAAGACATCCAGACACGGAACAAACACTGATATTTATACCGAGTAGAAATCGAACCCACATATTATTTTTCTTCCTTTCTTTCAACCCTCGACTCTTGGTATGAGAGACAGGTGCTCTATCCAAAGTGCTATCGAGCAATCAAGAAAGGAAAGTGTCCAGCGTATGGGTAATGTTGCAATAAACTGCCTAGATCAAGACACTACCGTAATAGGGCATCGAGGACTGCAATATTAATTTACATGCAATTTCACGACGATGCCATATCGGTGGAAGGTTGCCCCGATTGCATGAGATAACTTTAAACCTTTCGTGGAGACAATAATGGTAATTCGAACGATCCCAGGTTTAAGTGTACCATCAAATCTGTATATTCTTGGAATTCTATAGTTAGGTTATACAGGGCTTATTTAGGAATAATTTTCTAGTTAGATAAGGGAATCATCGAAAATTTTATTTAAGTATTTTCAAACACACATAAACTGATGTTAATCTGATGCTTTCTTTAGTTAAGGTTTTCGTAAAGACGTGCAGCTATAGAAGAGTGTCTTCCTCTAACAGGTGCTTATATTTTAAGTTTATTTCTTTGTTAACTTGCATATTCCCTCTACTGGACAAAAGTCTCCCCTAAACCTACCTACTGGTCCTATGGACTTAATTTACTTATTTTGTGCATACTCTATTCTTGTTATATTCTAAACTTAAGTAAATGAATAAACATTAATTTTATTTGTTACCATTTCTAAAAAGTTAACAAACATTTTAAACAGCGATATGGGACTATAATTACCATAATATAACAAGCCTGGGTACAGTTTTACTAAAAGGCAGCAGAGCAGAGATTTGATCCGAGTTTCGCAGTCTTGACTAATTCTAACACGAACAGAGCAATACCTACTAATTTAAATATAGGTTGTCCTTTATTTATAGACATGCTCTATGAAGACGACAAAAGTATTTAAAAAATATGGTAAACGTATTTGGCTTTTTAATTAGCAATATTATCCAGGGAAATACTTTATTAGAAACGAATGAAGGGTCCTTAATTTTCTAAACTTTTAAAATATCGATGTTGTACATGATGCGTTTGATGAAGTAATAGTCTCACTAACCACTTGCTTCGGTTTGTCAACAAAAACAAGTGATTAGTGTGAGTTTTATTTACTCTATCAAACGTATCGAGGGAGTAAACGTGCATTTGTTAGGGATTTAATGAGATGTTTGTGTTAGCCGCTAGAGGCGCTGATGTGATTCCATACAAATTAACATTCAATGAGAGAATTTGATCGAGTATACTGGATTAAGCAGACTTGGGACTAAAGGTTACATATTAATCACACCGCTTAAAATAATAATAGAAAAAAAACAACTAATCTTGAAATGCCCATTCATGCGTAAAAATAATGTAAAGCAGCTTACGCCATCTCCATAGAAAGCTCTTTAATCAATTAAATTCACAAAGCTCTAATTCTTAGTACAGACCCTCGAACACGTTCAAGACTTTCATTAGAAAACATAACAGGAAAATAGGCTCATTAAACCAAGTGGCGTACACACCGCCCTTGAAAATATAATGGGGGTTACGCTTCAAAAACGTAGACACGTGGAATAAGCTCAGAGTTGTTATCTCAGTGGCTACGGCAAAAGGTGAAGGTTGCGCGAATCCATACCGTATTTGGTCCGTTTACGTCCGTAACGTTTCCCGGGTCAAGTTCAACTAGTCACTTGGATATCTCATCCGTGTGAATGACGTCACTTGTGAAATAAATTTGTAGGGTTCCTTGGATGTCGATAAATTTTATGATAGATACTTTGAAGACTGCTTAGATGCCTCGCACACACAGAGGGGTACAGTGTGGATCATTATCAGCACATATACGTCCCTACTGCTGGGGCACGGGCCTACCCTATTAGGGCGCTTAGGCCTTAGTCAACCACACTGGCCGAGTGCTGGTTGGTTGACTACACAACCTAAAAATTTCCACGTGATCTCCACTAGGATAGGTATTATTAGGTATTTTGTCAGCATGCTGTGCCAAGTTTAAATTATGCAACTGATAGATTATTATACTAACAGGATCATAAGAATTCAATACCTCATTATTCATTGTTTTAAAATTGTTATAATAATATACGTACAAACGGGCGTATTATTCTAAAAGCACTTCATAAACATACGTATGCGATATTACAATAAGTAGGTATCTTTTGTCATAGCGTTTAGATGTAATAAACGGCTTACTGATTAATCTCATAATCTTTGCAGCCTTAAAGTGCAGAATAGGATTCAACTTGGCACTAAGTGCCAAGCTGCTGGGCAAAGGTCTCCTCCAAACCCATCCACTGCTCTCTATTCAAGGCCAGTAGCTACCATGAGTTTAAAACTTACGCACTCGATATCGCCTACGTAAATATGTCTATGAAAAACTTGTACAGCAACCCTGGTGGTTACGCGAAGAACTAAAATCGGCCGTATGAATAAAACAACTTGAAAAGGTTTTTGACGTACGTAAGTTTACGATAGCCAACTCATGGTACCGCAACAGGACGTGCCAGTTTGATAGCTGGACCAAATCACCACACCACCTTTTCTTGGGCCTTCCTCTACGACGAAAATCATCTTCAGGTACCTATTGGGTGACGATTTTGGCCCATCTATCATCCTTCATGCTGCACACATGCCCCGCCCATTGCCACGAAACAATTGCAATGTTCAAAACAATATTTTTAAAACTTTTAGAGTGATATCCAGTTGTAGAATGGCGGCGACATGGTCCACAACCCGTCACGTCACGTTTCCCGCAGAGGTGAAAAGTGGATCGCTGAAAGTGATCTCTGCCTACCCGTCTGGGAAAAAGGCGTGATTTTATGTATGTATGTGTATGTATATATCCAGTTGTGCGAAAATATCTTACCTATGATTGGATCATTATGCAGCATCGAATTGTGAATGAAATCAAATTATTCAAATAGAACAGTTTTTATTTTCCAACTTAAAATACTAATAGCAACTGAAAACATACAAAAGCATTCAGTCAAATAATGCCAAAACAAAGAAGATAGCCACATAGTAAAACTCAAACAGAACCGCAACACATTGGGCGGCCATTACAATTAATTAACCAATTAACTTTGTCCAATTAATAAGCCAATGGGCCAATCACAATTTAATAAGTCTGGTATGTGACTATTGACACAATAAAATGGACATTGCAAATACAGTAATACACATTTAGTTGGTTTGGTAGTTCAAATCTAATAATTGAATATTAAATGTTCTTGAAAAATTGCATGCAGATTTGAACATGTGTCTACAGTAATTATGTAGTTATGTTGAATATTTATTTACTTCAAAACAAATGAAACTGTCAAAAACTAAAGAAATAGCTTACTATTCACGTAATGAGTACAATAACGTATCATAACACGATTCTTGGATTTCATGAAATAATAAGAAGTTCTTAATACCTATAACTAAACGAATTAATAAAAAATGTTTAGTTAGAAATTTATCCAACTGAAAAACTTGTTACTAAATGTTTCGATTCAATACGGTAGTTTCCTAAGTCTGATTTTACATAAAATTTCACAATTAACAGTAAGTTATAGGTAAATGAATACCATTAGTAAAATCGAATTTAAAATTTCTGACGAAATGAGACAATAATAGACATTTGAAGTTGGGTGGGAAAGTCTATTTCAAAAGTGCGAATATTTTCCAAAATAACTATGCCATCTTATAAACTACAAAATTAGTTGTTACTTTCCCTATGAACACATATTCGTAAACGCAACATTTGATATAGCTGCGGAACAAAGTTCTTACGATATGCATACAATATCACAAGCGGTGACGTCATAGCTCGCTGTGACATTTGTATGAAGCGTTTTGAGCTCGCCCAAATAATGTGCTATTGAAATTGTAATATCTCCGGGAGTTTTCCAAATATCAAACCATTATTTTAACAGTACATTTGCAATTGTGTGGTTCATCCATCTGTATCAAAATAAAAAAATAGGAAACTACCCTATTATAATAATTTACTTAGTATTTTACCGTACTAAACAAGGTCTTAAAAGCCTTTATTTAATAGACTTCCTAATTAATTACTTACTAGTCTTAAACAAACATTTCCAAGCAAAATTCTATCTACTATTTGCTAAGTAGGTTAATTAATAAAAGCAAAAGAACTACAACTATCAATCCACTAAGAAGGTATTAAATGTAACAAGTTACCTACAACAAAATGTTTAAGCATGCGAAAATACTTAATCTACTAAAAAGCCAATAGCCCTATTTTTTCTAAAACTCGTGGTGCAAACAAAGATCATTATCATTACTTTTTCAATGGATAAATTACTTTTAATATAAAGTCCTAAGTCAACACAAATCCTATATGGAAACAAGAGTGATATGTAGATGACCAAATCCGATCTTAGACGTGGAAGGCTTATAATCACCGCTTTCCTAAATAGGCTAACTACAAACCAAACGTTTCAATGGTCTTGAAAGAGAATTCGGTAGTGTCTTGACATTTTTAATCAATGGTTTTTTTTTTATAATCGAGTTTCAGGATAACCTCACTCCGCTTGATGGTAAGCGGCCGTGAGTGAGGTCCACATTTGAGGTCGACAGACACAATATAACTTATGCAATCAGTCGCCAGCACCCTGAAGGCGTGCATAGATGCCATTTCAGAAAGTAATATTGCCTACAAGAGGAGGTTTGAATCTGAAAAATTATCATAAATGTGCAGAGGTTATTGTGCTACTTATGAGCTTCTGATAATAATCACGAAGTGAACTAAAAACTCTTTTGAATGAACATGAAAACCAGTTACATTAATCCTATTATAAGCATAACGGCGTGATGGTCTCAAATCAACGCCTACCAGTGATATTACAGACAGACAAATTAGGCTTGATCAATCAATACCGTTCAGAATTGATTGTAACGCCTTACATGTGAAACGTTGGCAAATAAAAGATTTTTTACAAACATAAACTAGGACTTAATGAGTAACAGGCTATGAATACGTAAACTATAGATCTAAGCACATTTAAAAAACGTATACGTCTTATACATAGGACATGACCACACAATACATGTTTTTTTTTTATAATAGGAAGCTGAATATGTACATTCAGTACATTTAAGTTATATATCGGATTAAAATCCTATATTATTATAATAAATATATCGTAGGGCGATCATATTATTTTGTTTTATCAATGTTATTATTATTCAGCGGATATACAAGTATTTGAGATCAGATATTCAAATTGTATTAAACATAAAACTGTTAATAAAATAAATGTTATCACCTAGTGCCCTTGGTATGAACAATTGAACTACTATATGAATTATTAAGATGACTATGATGATCTAACATTTATCGTATTATGATAAACAGTAAAAACTACCATTAGCGACTAACATAAGGCATTACGTCACCTACCTAAGAATCAAAGCAATACTCCGTTTATGTATAAATCCTCACATAATAGTATTTAATAAGGTGATTTATTTTTATAGCGCGTTGTTGACATTTCGTAATACGTGTCCATTTGTAAATTAGGTATGAGGAGAATATTCATTAGAAATATCCAAAATATCATCACATCAACCTATATTGTAAAATAATTCCTATTTAACATAGCCTTATTTTTAATCGATCTTTATTTACTCACCTGATCGCCATTTCCATCGATGCCATTCTCAACCAAGATGTCTTCGAATAATATATCGGCTTCACAAGGAGAACATAGATTACTGAGCAATTCACTAAATCTTTCTACTTTACGAACACACACGGCTCCTAACAAACCTCCTATCTCTTCATCTTTCACAACTTTTGGCACACCACTATCGTCTAACTTCACTAAACTAACAACATTATTAACTTCTATTGCTTCTCGCGTAGGAATGTTAACTTTCTGACTAACGACTAGTCCTGTTGTTTCATTCGCATCTTCGTCGATGTTTTCGATTTCGATATCATTCAGGACGTTCGAGTTATCAACGACAAGGTTGTTAAATAAATCGTCAATGTTTTCTTTCTCCAAGCTGTCGGATAATCCTTTATCGCCTAAGATGTCGTTCAAAATATCTTCATCTTTAACACTCGAAGACTTTTCAACGTTACGTTCGATCGCGCTCTCAATTACATGATTAGTTACAATATTCTTCCTCTTGTCTTCTATGGGATCACATTTGTTGTCAACAACTTTTTCATTAGGACTATGTACTAAAAAATTACATTTGTCTTTGTCTAATATACTTTTACGACTGGAATGTTTCGATTTCGTCTTAATAGCACCAATTTCTTTATCGGAGTAGCAAGCTGTAGGAGGGCTTTTAACATTTTCTTTTTCGCGGCTCTGCCTTCTAGCTGCTGATCTTAGTTTATCTCTATCTATTACTTTAGTAGTTTTAGGAGTTCTCTTAGTGTCTTCTAAGAGCGATTGGAAGGAAGAGCTTCTGTTGGACTTCCTTGGAGACGGCGAGGAGTCCGATTGCGAGGCAGCGGCGGCTCTTAGGCGTGAAGCGCGAGTTGTTCTGATAGGCACTGAAGTAGAGGCGGTGTTGAGGTTCAGCTCGGATGACGACTTGAGGTGTTCGGCTTTGTCATCGGACTGCGAGCGGCCGGTTGGCTTCTTTGGACGCCTGGAATTGAAAGAAAACAGAAATTAGAGCACAAAGTGATAAACAATAAGCAAAGACAATTTCAAGGCTTATCAGGTCATTCAAACGTACGAAGTTATTCAAATTCCTTCAATAAATTTTTGTTACTTGGCCGCTAAAGGAATGTCAGTAATTATAATGCAGCAATAAAATTAATTTTGATTGCATTTTAAACGTAAAACAACAAACCGTATCAAGCCTGCTTCATGCAGTCATTGCAATTTGAATTCAAGTTTAAATGAACAGTGGTCCATCACAGCTCCTAAGATTTCAATGGAGCTCAGCTAACTGGGCATGACATAATATTATAGAGCACAATTTAGTGCGCAAGCACAAGTGTATTCTCATAATTTGTTGAGACGGCAATCTGACATGGCGGATAAGAGATTACTTACGGGACCATCTGCGTAAAGTTCTCCCTAAAGCCCGGGCATTCATCCGCTAACTTCCTGACTCCGAGCTGAGTGATTTCTTAACTAAAACACTCATACAAATTTGGCCTGAACCCGGGAACTCTCGGCGCTTGCCACCAATACTACAATGATGAGGCAGTAATAACCAAAGAGTCATTAAGGCATGGAATGCCCTTCCAGCTCATGTTTTCCCTGCCTTCTATGATCACGGGCTCTTCAGGCGGGACGTGAAACGGCACTTAAGCAGGCCTTCATGGTGAGTGCGACAGGCTCAATATGGTCTATTGTGCCTGTCGACCTCATATGTGGATGTCACTACCGCTTTCCATCAGGTAGCCTATTATATAAAATAAAAAAAAAGATACAAAGTAAGTAGATTAGGTATACTAACCGTTCCGTAACATTAGCAGAGAACAGCGTCGCCGTCCTAGCCGTCAACTGTTTCCTCCTCTCTTCCTTATACTTCTGTATCCTGGCCGCTCTGGCCTCGTCCTGAGATTGACTCATGACGCCACCACCTCTCCCTCTTACGGTGACGTCACCTCCGGCACCTCTCAAAACGTCTATAGCTCGTGTTTCTCTTATCCTTAATACAGTCGTTGTTTAGCATGGCGACATTAAGCACATTAAAGGGCGGAATAGTTGGCAGTGATAAGGTCGGCGTGGCGATTGCGAACTGGAAAGAGGGAAACGTTCCTTATTAGACATTTAGTTCATAAAAGCACAGTAAAAACAATTGAAAATTTTAAAACCTAAAAAAATTCACATTCAGGTCCCCGCGGGAACTTGAACCACCGGTCTTTAGATATGGCGTCTACTGCTCTAAGCAACTAAGCTACCCAGGTGTTGCGTAATCAATGTAAATTTCTCCAGTACAAAAACAATTGTAAATCATTCATATACGTAACAAACACGAACCAAACCGCGAATTTCATGAGTAAACTATATGAAAATAAAAGTTTTCCTTCTCGAACTCCCTCTGGGTAAAGTCGTTTTAAGCGTAAAACATTACTCCTATAGCTAAGTCGGTTAAAAGACTATCTCCATGTCTCTAGGATGTGTGTGTACAGAATTTTAAACCAATCGGTTCAGTAGATTTGACATCAATGCACAACAAACAAGAGTTATTTCTAATATACGTCAGAATCGCATTTTCCAACTATAAGAATTGCTACTATATCCACTATTATTAAAACAATCCTTTAAATTATTTTTATACTAAGTACTAGCAGAGGAATACTGAATTTCATTTTCAGTTCAAATCTCAAGACCGATCTGTTTGTTGGGCTAATTCAACACCGGCCTTTGAGAGTCCAGAACAGAATTATGTAACAATTCCGTCTCTTTATACTAGGCAAATCCGATCTCAAATATTTACACGTCTAGAAGCACTTGAGCTAAAAGGTCGGGATGAGCCGATGGAAACAATGATGTTTAATTTACGAAGTCGAAGGGAAGTCGCGTGACTTTTTAAGAGAATCATCAAGACTCTTTGTTCTATTGTCGGATCTCCAGGTAATGTAAATGTTACTGTTGATTATGCTGAATACCAGGACATTAGCTGCGGAGCAAACTATCCAACAAAGAATGGCGACTTTGGATGATTATTGTCTTTAGGCATGATCTTTCTACAGTTACTTGTGTCTGTTTCCTAACTGCCAGCTTACAGAAATGATCTTATTCATACATACAGCTTTTTCCTATTTATTTGCTTTTCTACACTTATATTATAAAGAGGAAAGATTTGTATTTTTGTATGTTTGTAATGAATAAACTCATTTAAGATAAAGTCACAGACATTATTACCAGCATTAGTTACTAAATATTACATTTTGATTACTCTTCTGAATTAATGTAACCTGAGTAAAGGCTTCTACAATTTACTAGCAATAAAGAATAAGAAATGGTAGTCGCTCAATCTAAACGTCAAAATAACTCTTAAAGACTCCATATCGTAATAATATTCAAGCATTCTCTAACTTAAACACAGCGTGATATTGGCACAATCTTAACATTTAAACCTCTACTAAAACCCTATCATGCGAAAGTACCACAGGTCGCAGATTTACCAGGTTCACATTCTGAAGGTTCTAAAGCACTAGCCAATGCCGGACCGCAGACGACACTTTAATTATCAAGCCATTATATCATCACATCCAGTACACGGGTCGGGAACCCTTTGAAGTTAATCGAGACTACTCAGAGGCTTTGTGAGTGGGCCTGCCGACCTTGACCCTTATTTCCACTTGCTCAAGGGATTAGACGCAAGGGATTCATTGGTCAGTAGGTATAATTAAGATAATATGGCGTGTGATACGTTTCGTTCGGAATAAAAACATATTATGGTATTCTACGAATTTTCGGTCCAAATTCTTTTGTATCAGCTTTATTTATATTATAACGATGTAGGTACAATATAATATACATAAAATATTCTTTTGTTTTTGAGACTATTATTCAAAAAAGTAGAACTGCCACTTGTCTCCTTCATATAACGACGATTTTCTTTTTCACTGCTATCAATTCTGAATTTTAAATATCACGTTTCAAATTGATTCTGAAAATACTAAAAGAAATATCAATGTACATTCCCTTGAATACCGTATTAGCTTAAATCACAATTTCAATTTCTTCAATCGTAAAACCACAAACGATTTCAACAAAGCCTCCAGTATTTCGTCTACATGGATAAATATACTAATAAATGGAAGAGACAACGTGAACTACATTTAATGAACTTCAATTGTGTTATAAACCTTATCAAAGTAGAAATAAAGAGACGAAATTTAAATAGTTTTTTGTATGCAAAAGTAATATTTTAAATAGTACACATTTGAAAACACTTATTTTAATCTTTTACAGCTAAAAATTTAATATTGTGCTTATTTTTTCAATATCTCTTATCTCTGCAATATGCAATGCAGTTACATTAAGATTTGCAATGAAGTTATTATATCTTCTGGCAAACATATAAAATATTCTATACTTGTGGTAAAACTTATCTTTGCAATGGTATATACTGCAAAGATGTAAATTCTACTCAATAGATGAAATGGCAACTGTCACATGTGTACACACACTTGGTCCACGGCCGGCAACAATACCTAGCGCAAATAAACAATCCGCAATGTCGCTTCCATCCCTATGAACCCGCAATACATCAATGTACTCACATAATCGTATCAAAGCGGCGATTGAACAAACGTTAATGTGTTATTTACTGTTTCACAAGCTGGCAAGCGTAATAAACGCGAATCAGTTATCTGTACGGTAACCCCGCTGGCTGGCCGCTAATTACATTAATAGGACGCTTGAGTAACTAAGTGTTGTAAGGTGGCGATCCGATCAATCTTAATGGACATCTATGACAAATGGTTGCAAAGCAATGCTTGTTGTTTCCGATATTTTTAGTATGTTGCGTACGTTGATCTGATTTCTTATGTTACGCATCTCATACTACATATATAGATAGGGCGTAGCTACAGCCATATCAATGAAACGAGGCCTCTAGGCTTCAGGCTACAGTGTGTAAGAAATTGTAGGACACTGTATAACACCATCTAGTCAAGCAGAAATTATAAAAGCCCACAAATGATCACTCAACAACCAAGTTTATTACGATATTTAAACTTGTGTAATTTGCTTTCTTAAGGCAGGCTCCTATGGTACTTAATATTATAATATCTACACATTTTCTTTTCTATTAAACGGTTACAAATCGAAAATCCACAAAGATTTTCTTCACATTACTGCAAAATAATTTACATGATCCCTCAACACTTATATTCATTCGTGTCAGAAACGGCATTTAGTTGTTTTATAAAAAGTGTGCTAAATATAAACAATGCATGTTGTGATGACCACAAAAAACAAAACACTCCACTTTACCATCTCGTACTAATACTATCCGTTGATAACAACCAATTTTCAGTAACGGGCGACTCTTTCTTCGGCGCACACTTAAAATGTACTTAGCTTAATGCCTCTCTTATAACCATCCACGTGCAAAAAGTATACGAGACAAATGTTACGTTAACTTTAAACTCGACTTGTCGCTCAAACGATATTGCCCTTTGAACTTAAGCCCTTTAGGTTGCATTTGCTTATGTGTCACATACAGGTGGAGCCTTTGAAGCGTATAAGCACGTTTCTGCACCGACCTCGCGGCTTAGGAAAGGCACTGTCTACACGATAAACTATAATTGGCATTGACATTGTACATAATTTAATACTGGCAAGTCACGTGGAAATGCGTACGCATTAGTTGGTTTCATGTCGATTAATCACTCGTTGAACAAAGGATTGCTTCGATATGTAAACTTACGATGAGTGTTCCATTGCCTATAGGTACGGTTTCATGTAATAAGCCTGGTCAAAGGCCAATCATGCATTCCAACATAATATACCATCTATACCCAGTAAGAATTCAAACATTCTACAAGCAAGCGTCTATTCAATAGAAGTTATAAATAAAAATTATAAATAATACCCGAAATTTCCTAAGTTCCAAAAGTAAGTACCTAATTACGTGAATGACAAAAGTTTCGGATACTTTGGAGATCTGTTATTTCAAATTCTTTTACTCTGAATCATTTACATGAAACCAAGAAAGTATGTACATTGTACATATTAGCTATCAAGGTATGTATATCAGTATTAGCATGAAAATGCGAAGCAACCGCAGCAAAATAAATCGCACGACTATGTAAATGTTAAATCATAGATACGAAATCTAAGTTAAGTTTGAATGTAATAAATAACTAGTACCCCTGCCTTCCGACACTCATTTTCATTCATCATATTACTTGGACTAAAGCCAGAAGCATTTACCGTGCTGAATTTAACAATAATTTCTAACGGCATACATAAACCATTAATTGGAAAGGTCTCTTGAAGTGAAATACCGCATTCGCAAACTGCTTCTAAATAGGCATTTCTGCATCAATTTACTGCAGAATACCAAGACCCTCTGAAATTAATTAATGTCTGAGAAACATTTTGTACACTAATCAAGTAAATCCTATGTCTAGACTGAGTCTGGACGGTATACGCTAACTTATCTTAAGCCAGGGAGCCGTAATATCTTCCATGTCGTAATAACTTTGGGCATCTTCACAAGATTTTATTTGTGAATTCATTTCGACACCTGTCGCAGTGAATATTTGGATTACACAGTAAATTTGCATTACAAAGTGTAATAAATCTAATACCTTACCTTACTAATATTAAAATTGAGATAATAACTATATCTGTCTGCCGCGCTTTATCGTCAAAACTACAGATCCGATTTAAATCAAATTCGGTAAACAGAACCTGAGGAAGTACATTGGGAACTTTTCAACCGATATTGCGCTATAAGGTAGTAATGTTTTCACGACTCCACACCAATAGTCTTAAATCAGTCACAACTAACATCGTTTGACCTCAAACTTTGCCCTTCACAGCATATCAACGTCTGCAATCGCTGTCAATTCCATTAAACCTTCGATTCTTCAAGTATCTTCTAACTGCTCAATTTCCCAACCACGCGCAAGCCATCAAGCATTCATTCTTTCACTATGGAAGGCTCGCGTGTCGAACTATCTCACAGTCTAATTCACACGTGCGCCCGCGCAGTATTACGAGCGCTTATGTCGATGTGCCACGCACAGATCCGCATTGCTCTCGGTGAACGACCATCGACAAGAAACACAAGATAAATAGCGCAGAAAATAAAAGTGGTACATTGTACAATTGTACATACAACTGATATGATATCGTTAGGGTACTGTTAGTAACGAACTTGTTGTCGTCTAATGAAAGCACTACTGTTAAGTAGAAAGACTACTTAATCAACACATCGCATCAAAAGATCTAGGATTTTTTCATTTTGCCTGACTTCGGCTTGCAATGCCAGCAGGAATGGTAATAATTTTGGCAAGTCTGTATATATCTATGTATGTATATTTCTTTGAAGCGCTATTCATCATGACGCTCCCGCATGGAAAGACAGTGAAATCGGCAACGTCGTTAGGTTGCCTCCAAAAACCTAGGATGTAATCTAAGTTGACATACTTAAATGCGAATTATCTTTACAGATTTGAAAAGAGAGATGATAGGAGGCCAAGATACCGCCTAAAATGGCACTTCAACCCAGAAAGATAAAACATAACCGTTTCAAATTTCTACATCAGCCCACTCGCTTGTTTTCGTATGAAAAAAAACATTTAATATGGAGGTCACTGATGTTGCAAATAATTTAAGGAGTGCAAAATTTCGAAAGAGTAGTACAATTTTTGCTGTTACTTTGCACACAAAATTGATAACACTAATGGACCATACCATCGATCAAATAGCAAATTAAGTCACCATTTTTAAACCACTCATCACGTTAATTATTCCATCATTTTATCGTCGCCAGACGACTGTTGATAAACTATGCCGTTATGACTATAATATACCAGTTAATGACCACACACTTTGCGAATTAACATCACATAAACAACTATGATATCGCGTCTACACTAGTCTAGGTGACATTAGCCCCACATGTTTGCGTCATTATTTAACACAGAGCTGTCACTCCGCTGTCCTACTCACATTGAGAATAAATAACATACACAAGATATGGAAGAGAATACAACTGAAAATACGAAGAGTAAATTTAACGTCAAACTGTTCCATCCAGTTCTCAACTCCGTGTATTCATAATGATCATTTAGGTATGTCCATAACAAAATCGAAGTTTTACTTAAGTTACATGCGAATTGAGATGGTTTTGATTTAGAAGTCATAAAGAAAAGTCTTTAAAGGTTGATACCAAATAATTCAACTTGTATTGAGTATTTAAGTTATAAGAAATATTAAGATCCTAGATCCTACATTAAGTTTGTAATGAAGAAACATTTTATAAATCTTCTTATATGACCAACATCTTAAAGTGACTGTTCACACGTGTAGCGATTTTTGGGCGATTTCAATCGCGGCGTGCACGCTGCGAGCTCGCGGCGGAATCGCGGCGGTCGAAATCGCCCAAAAATCGCTAGGTGTGAACACACTGTAACGTGTGCAACTGTGCATGCATGACGCTGATCATGTGAAAATTCATAGTTTTTAATAAATATGTTAAATCAGACCACAGTATAGTTTTATGATATCAAAAATAAACATATACATAAACTTAATTACGGGGATCTTTGGCTTTTACAAACAAACCCTCACTTGATAGAAATAAATAAATTAACATTATATGACATCAAAAGCCGGTGGACAAAGTCGGACTGGCACGAATGAATATAATTTGATATATTTCAACGAACATATCATTATTCAGACCACATAGCCGCTCTTCAGAAACTGAATTATGTGGCACGAATAAATCCAAATTACCTCAGAGCGAAGCTTTACGCAGAATAATAACACAACAACACCATTCAATATAAAAACGAAATCAGCATAAACATAAAGGATGACTGCGTAAAAAGAAATAAAGTTAACTACTCGGATAAATTGTCTACATTTTACGTAACCAATGGGAAGTAAAAAGAAATCCATTAATCGTGTGACGAATGAATTCTCCACGGACAGTTAGAGAGCTCAACGGACATTTCCACGAGCCAGCGGTCACAAGTCTAGATACCTAGACATTATTGGCTGAAGTTATAACAGCGTCAGAATCGTCAACGTTATCGAAATCCACGTTTTAGAGGATCCATAATTATGTTACAAAGCCACCATGTTAACCACCATTAAAGGAAATACAGAATCCACCATCAAAAAATTAGTTTGGGAAAACAAGTATATATATTTATCTGCAGATGAACCAATCTACTGTACTCTTTATAAAGATTAGTTGCTGCTTGTGTTTTTGAAAAACAGAAAATTTAGTCATTACTCTCCTGCCATATGATTCAATCAAGGTCCGTGGTGACACTTCGTTAAAAAGGAATTTGAACTTCAATCTGTGCCGTCTAGTGAAACTATCAAAATTCATTGGCTATATCACTATAATATAACACGTAACGACCGATAATGGCCGACGTCAATATTTGCACGTCTCATTAAAGTATACGTACAGATAGACGCAAACGACCTGTTGTGGACTTTCCTCTCGCTATCTTCACTTTATAAACGTGCCACTTAATTTATATAACTTATATCTACTTCTTTGTTCCCAATGAAACTGTTTCAGTTTCAAACTGAAACAGCAAACTATCTTCCCTATCAACATCTATACTTTGAAAATTTTCAATAACGATTCAGATAACACACTTGTATTCGTTTCGAGACTGTTTCTTTACAGTCATCGTAAGTTTTTTACAGTCACTTTTTGCAATCAGCAAGACTTAGTCGCTCTGTAACGTAGTTTTGTAATTACTTCGAGTTTTGTGGATTAGATTCGCCCCAATAGAAGTTCGATGCCGAATTACTGAACAAAACATAGCCAGTAGTAGTAGTGTGTGTTGTTAAGTGGATGGTCAGGTCTGTTAGCAATACAGTTGCCGCAGCATCCAAATATTTCCAATATACATTGATTTCGCTTTGTATTTTTTTTTTGCGCCTCGCCTTTTTATTAAGCTATTGAGTGAGCACAGCAATCAGCAACAAACGATCATATGACATAGATGTGTCACATGAAATCAATACAGATGATAAATACGATAACGAGAGTGGATTGAAAATACAAACGCACACATCTTGCTCGTATGATATTGATACGTTAATGGTCCAAAATTAGAATTATGAGTTAATCAAATGAGTCGGAGAGATAACGGTCTTTGTTTTAGGGAAGAATTTTCATTCAAAGAAGTGGCACTTCAAAATCATATCCTAAATTTCTTACATATATTTTTTTTGATGATTTACTTTATAACAAAAATATTTATTAAAAAATTTTAAGCACGTGAATTATCAAATAAGCTTTCTAATCTGATCATAATCTATACTATAATAAAAACGTAGAGGTGAAAATTCTTGTACTTTTTTGAAAAACGCAAAAAAAACCAGTCAGGGATATGTTTTGAGAGTAGCAGAACACATCCCCATACTTAAAAAAAATTGTGTCTCTGTCTGTTTGTTTGTTTGTTTCGACTGACCTCCTAAACGGCTGAACCAATTTAAATGAAAGTTTACACGAAGGTATTTTAAATTCCGGAAAAATGCATAGGATACTTTAAATCACTGACAGTTAACTGGTTCCCGTGGGATATTCAAAAAACCGAAATAAATGACTGATCTCTGAAACTATTACACCGATTTCAATGAAATTTTGCATGGTGGTACCATACATCCCCGGTCAAGATCTTAAATACTTTTAGTCACAGAAATTCCTGTAGGATAGTTAAAATCTAACTTTATTAGATCACGTACAAAAATGGTAAAAGTATATCGACCAAAGTGAACCTTCTGACTAGGACTATACGGACTACTTTATTGAGCAAAATGTCATAGTAGGGGAGGTAAATGGCTAGATTTGCAGTTACTCGAACGACATGGAATCGGAATAGAAAGATAACGAAAAGTATATTACACTTTCTTTATAAGTGGGGGGACAGCGATTAATGCAGGAGGGCTACCTGGTAACAAGCTGTTGAAAAAAAAAAGTTATTTGACCGTGTCAGTCATTCAAAGTGCATGTTAAATAATCCCTAAAAAGTGACATTGTAACGATTTGGACCAAAAAGTTATAATTAATCTTTGTGTCTGTTGAGAAATCCATAATCTTGAGATACTTCAGCGCGTTACATTCTTATGCAGGAGGTTCAAGTTGATATCGAAGTCCTGCTGTATAATAATCTGTAATTTTTTTTCTTAACCTGTATCACCTCACTGCTGGGCAAAGATCCTTCAAACTCATCTACTGCTCTCTGTCCAATGCTAGGACTTGCCAGTTCTTTGATACATGGACCAGATCGTCATACCACCTTTTCTCAGGTCTTTTTCGGCGTAAATCGTCATCAGGCACGCGATGTGTAACAAGTCTGGTCCATCTATTGTTCTTCATCCTCGCACAATTCATATCACATTCCCCGCCCATTGATACATCAGTTTTAACCAACAACAATACCAGTACGGGAGTGGATGGTGGTATATTTTATTTTAACTTAATACCTACGATACTCCGCTTCATAGCTTTTTGTAAAACCTTGAGTTTGGACTTCTGATTTTCGGTGGGGGACCAAGTTGTGTTAGGATAGACAGTATGAAAACGCCGATGAGTTTGCGGTTCAGTGATATAAGAAGATCACCCTTCATATACCCATTCATGGACCAGAAGCTTTTCTAGGCGTTGTCTGCTCTACGGATTATTTCTTTGTCCTGCCTGTCTTCGAAGGAGACTGCCTAGCTCAAGTATGCTCTTCTACATATTGCTTCACCTGCCTGTTGACTGCAATCCACCAAATCAGTGATGCTGTTGGTCATGACCTTGGTTTTGGATCTATTCATCGTCAGTCTAACGTCAATGCTTTCTGCACTCAGTTGTACGAGCATTTATTCAATTTCTGTCGATGTATACGTATTTCGTCTAGGAAAATGTCATCTGCAAAGCGAAAGTTTATCAGTCGCCTATCCTCTACACCAATTCCTTTTGTTTCCTAAGAATATCATAGTGACCTGAAGACTTCTTGGAGCGTGCTACTGAAAGCTTTGGTGATAGGGAGTCAGCCTGTTTAACTCTTTTTTGTATTTTGAATGTCAGGCCTTCAGTGTGCAGTTTGATATCGGCTGTGCTTTGTTGTTAAATGATTTGGAGAAGTTTTTCTATATGTGGGTTCGATGTTTTGATGTAGAAGAGAAAGCTAAATGGGTTGATGTGGGTGATACCGTCGAAACCTTTGAATAATCCACAAAGGCCAGGTTCAAAGGTTTATTGAATTCGCTACATTTCTCTATTACCTGGTTTTCGGTATGGAGGTGGTCAGTTGTCCGATATTTGCTTGCTGGCTTACATTGGTGGGTTGTGTTGTTCCAATTGATAGACTGTTCGATATTATCTGAATGTTTATATACATAGAGGGATATCGCTATTTTAAGCAAATAAAGGGAAATTTATAAACATTCACGTAAAAATGTTGGACATTAAAGAAAGTTAAAATAAAAGAAAGTTATCGTATATACAGATCGTTACAAATAAAATCACATAGATCATTAGAAAACTGGTCAAGTGCCCCTTGGATCTTTGTTGTGTCAAAGGTTTTAGTAATTGTTGTTATAGGCGCGATTCTACGGTCGGATGGATGGAAACCATCAGAGATTATTAGTTCTTCATAATTCTGCCCAATTCTTTTAACAGTGTCTTTGTAATTAGCATCAGCAGTTATCCTATTTACGATCACGTATGAAGTGTACATACACGGCAGAGGTACATGAAAGGGTGCAAGGAGTCTCCCATTTAAAAATGTTACAAGACAGAGTCTGAGTCTGATCAATACTCCAAAAACTCCCGTTGAGCTCCCCAACTATCACATTCTTAGCTGGCAAGTCATGTCAAATGCTGTCAGATTTGATATGACGTGATGAGTGTTTAGTTCTTGGTTAGTTTAAGAGATGTCACTATGCTCTATTATTTCGCAATATTGTTTCAAATACAAAAATTAATTCATAAGTTATATTTTATTGCGCTTTACGTTATTATCTCAGTGTTTTATTACGAATACAATACAATCTACGAGAAATATACAAAAACAATGCGCAAAAGTGGCACAAAACAAAGTAGCAAAGCAAATATTGATAAATTCGTCACATGGCGACACACATTCTTTATAGATATTTTGAGACAGTGGATCGGTAGTTTTGTATTTTTTACCTTTTGAAGTTATCCTGATATCAAACATCACTACATAGGTACAGTATGCTGTTTGCAACCATTGAACCCTGTTCCTGTCAAATAAATTAAAGTTTTTATCGTGGTTTTAGTACTAAAATGCGTAAAATTATTTTGTGAGTCCTAGCTACCACTCTCCTCTCAGGCTAGATTATTGCTGAGACAAAAAAAATGTATTGTGCGAGTGAATTTTATCTTTTAGTTGGCCGATTTGTAATGAAAAATGTGATATGTAGGTATGTTGTTTATCACCTATTAATCTGTAAACAATTTTAGGTTATTTAATGGATATTTATCAAATCAATGACAAAGTTTAATTATATTTTATTTTGTAATAGTTTTTATAATTATTGTATCTTTATTTATTTTTCCTGTAATTTCTTTAAAAAAATCTTCCTGAAATTAAAAATGCAGGCAAAAGTTACTATTCTACGCAGACGAAGTTGCGGGCACAGCTAGTCAACAAATATAATAGAAATAAATAGTCATTCCCAATTGAAATCACTCATCTAACTAACTTACTAACTACATTGGCGCAGCGACCCAAAACGAAATCTCTTAGCACACTCTAAATTTTGAGGGTTCACTAGCCCTGTTATTTAATTAAACCAAGGAAAGAATCTCAAACCGGATCCTTGTCACCACTCCCCGTTCAATTAAGTTTAGCGGGATTCAGTTGGCAACACTGCATACCCCACATCCGGTATCACCTTGGAGCACATCTCGCTTAATTTATACGAGCCAATATAAACGGTGACCGGTTGTTTTTGGCTCACGACATTGGGCATCGAAAAACGTTTCCATATTCGGCGTCGGACACGCGAAATTAACGGAAAATGCATTCTGCTACGTAATCGATTTGCACACTCGTCGCACGTGAAATTCGCGGGTAGAGTTATGGTTATGTCTAATTGCGATATTAAGACGAAGCGGTTACCTTTTGTCCGATTATTGTTATGTAGATGATAGTCTTTGTATTCAGGATGCAGGTGACGAATGCACATAGGTATTTTTTTCTTTCAATTCAACATTAAAATTTATTTCTGATTTTCAGTCATCTTCAAAATTAGTCACCATGAGCACGCCCTTAACTTATATGAATAAAATTAAGTAAAGGTCGGTTGCAATCTTAATTATGACCAGTTATAAAATTAATATTTTAATGATAACCAAATTAAACGCTAATCAGTCATCAGTTTCACTGATTAGAATTAATCAACATAAATTCTCGTAAAGTTTTTCTAAGTATCACAAAGTATTCGATTATTTTACAGGGACCGCGTCTTGACACATATTTTCTCAGACACAGAAATAATTAGTTATTATTGCGTGACAACCATTTAGTTTTGTTGTGTGGTGTATGCTGTTTGGCACGATTCTTGGTTGCATTAGCTGTAAGACACGTTTCGGGCAGATCGTTAGCTTACACGAACTTTTCTGCTTTAAAAATATTATTGTCTAACGGATTCACGAAAAATTTAATCGTATCGATATTTATTTATGCTATTTGCACAACTTTTCCATGAAATAGGAAAGAAGGGATGTAGTATTGAAATTGGCAAAATATGTGTGTCATTGAGTACCATATGTCCATTTTATATAACAAACATGAAAGTAGGAAGCAAACAAGATACAATAAGAGAAACTGTTTTTGGCCAAATACAATATCCAACAAAATCTGATTCAATGGCACAACAGATGTATTCAAATTGGGATGATTCAACACGTCCCGAATCTCTTGTATTTTTAGTATCGCACCGTTGACAATTGTTTTAGCCGCTATTTGTAGTCGGTTCATACGACCTGCAAACATTAGCTCCGTTGCAACAAATTTTAGGTTAATGTTCTAATTTGCAGTTCTATCTTGACGTTGGTTAATATATGAAAATGCAAATTCAAGCTAATTTTACTCCAGCTTCTATCTTAATATTGTATTTGATACTTTATTCACACCGCATTAGTGCACTTTAAGGCAATTAATTGCATACATTTGTAGATTACTCTTACTAATAGTATAGTCATTTTGATATAGGCCATGTATGACACAAACGACGGGCTACTAATAATATGAACTAAAGAAAATGAATAAATTGCTTGTCCAAAATCGATTACCTCGCAGAATTATGTGTCCTTTGTTGTCTTCAGACAAACAAATGTACAAACGTTAAATCATATATCTTAGTTCGAATTCATGACAGTATGACTGCAGGTGACTGTTTGTGAGAGACATGAAATTTGAATGACGTAAGATAAAAGATAATAAACATCGTGTGTTACAGAGGTTGTGGGTAATGATGTGATAGGAGATCAGTGTTTTGGAAAATCATTTGTATTCAATTTAAAACAAAATTCAGAAGCCCACTGAAACTAGTTTTATAATAACACTAGCAGTGCCAGTAATTTTGGCTACCTACAAACGCCCAGCAAGTCCGACTTGTTTTTTTTAAATTCGCATAACTTTTTTATTTATACTCAGATTGACGTGAAACAACAGTTCATTTTTATGTGGGATTTACGACAATGCTGTTTTTGAGATAAGCGTGTACAAAGCTACAAACAGACATTTATCAATACATAGTATAAAACAAAGTCGCTTTCGCTGTATGTCCGTATGTATGCTTAGATCTTTAAAACTACGCAAAGGATTTTGATGCGGTTTTTTTAATAGATAGAGTGATTCTTAAGGAAGGTTTGTATGTAAAATTTACCCGAAGCGAAGCGAGGGCGGGTCACTAGTGTTATATAAATCCCAAAAAAATCATTATGTTGGGTACTATTGCGTTAATAACGGTCTCCTATAACATTGTTTTTCATAATTTCATCCAGTAAAGACAGCGATCCGTTACATTTTCATTCTACGTATATAATATATAGATTAAATTCTTGTGTGACCATCCAGTTCCCACAACACTGTCGTCGAGACAACTAATCGGTCAACCGGAGACATCAGATAAGATTTTTTTGGCAAACTCAAATAACTGCTTGCTTATCCGAGCGGAGTATTCGGAGAGCACGGCTGCACCGATCGGCTCTGACAAAGTGTTATAGGTCAGTAGGTTGCACAAGATTAAGGGACATTAGTCTTGCAAAATATTTTTAGCTCTTCGAAAGGTTAACAGAACCTTTTCGGGTGCCGGACTGAGTCGTGTTTACTAAACCCGATATGTACACGGTTCACTGAATGAACTATAACTTAGTTGCTATTTAGGGCACTTTGAAATTATATAGGATCCAAAATAGTTTATTAAATACAGCACTTATAGATAATTTAGTCCACAAGTGAACTTCCAAACTTTCAAGTCCTGGCTTTTGGTAAAAAAAACCTAAGGTCGCTATGAGGAATAGCCCTGTTAATGATTTAAAATCCCTGGATTTCTTTTAATTTGAGCGTACATAAAATTAACATAAACATCGCGTATAATACGTGGATTGTGGGGTATTATAAACAATAGCATTGCAGCCTGTAAAAAGTAATAGTCAGTAACAGCGATCACTATATTATAGTAACCGGTTATATCCAGTTTTCAGAGACTTGTGGTGTTCTAGCCCTAGATTTCCATAATCGCTGCTCAAGCCTGCAAATAAGAGGATTTACAACGCATATGCTTGGCCTCATAGCAATGAACAAGTCAATTTTGTCGCTATTGGCGTACTTGTACCTAATAAACGTCATCATCCGAATTTAATACCAAATCGATGCTTATGGAAGGTTGGACGACAGGACCGACTGCTCTTCTGCGAGTCTACAAGCGGCCTCGATAAAAACTTGCGTGCTAACCACGTCTGGATGTGTGTCATCGTGATTTCTAGTCTACACGTAACATTCTAAGACTGGAACTGGTATATCCTATGAATATTCTAAACGGACACGGCTGCGTTATTTCTAAACTTAGCTACTGTTTCTCGGAAGAGAGAATTGTCAAAAGTGCTACGAGACGAACGTCTCATATTGTAATGATTCCAAGAAAATTAGTACCATTACTTTATATCCAACAAACAATTGAAGATGTGGAGTTAATTAAATTGATCGTAAGCATAAGGAAAACAAACTTTCTTACAGTGAAATTACCCTTTGATCTGCCTCGTCTTGTCTATCGAAGTCTCTAGATATTACATTGGTTTGAAAACAGTTTCTTAAATGAGGATTAAGCAGAAGAGCACTTGCAAAAGAATATAATTAGACCCCAAAACACTTAGGGATCATAAAATGCGAACTGACGAAAAACAAACATTGCTCTGTGTAACAGCTCGCAAGCCCAATTATCCGGCACGAATTTCAGTTCAACTGCAGTAAAGTAGTCGACACCCTTAAAACTTCTATGAAAAGCGACGCAACGTTGTAAAATGACACGGAAAACACATCTTTATATAGAAGTTACCAGTCAATTAATTCACTGATACCATTTGTATTTACAAACACGCTAAGCAGGATGTGCTGTATTGGCTGGTAACCTCCAATCGACTGATTTACTTACTTGCAATCGCATTAATTCTTAAGGATTTCCAAACATATGAATCTACGGCAAAATATACGCTGTGAACTACAAAATTGGAGGAAAAAATCGGCTCTTTGAAAAGCATAAAATTAGGACTTCGCATGTAAACAAACTTCTAACCTTTTTTTTACATTAAGCACCCATACATAGCATACATAAGCATAATGAATACATTTAAATTTTAAATAACGATTCAAAGATTATCTGCATATAAAGTAAAATCGTAGACATTTTCGAGCAAGGCAACATTTTTTGTAACACCGTTTAGGTCAGGGTCAATAAAATGTTAAACTAAGGGTCAATATACCAGTTACAAATGCAAAACGATGCTAATGAAGCTCAAAGATTCAATAATATAGAATAATTACTTAAATATAGTTATTGCTCATCAATCAACCTACAATCAAGTTCAACGACTCGGCTATTTAAATACGCGACATCTTAGTTTTAGCAATGCTTATTGTATTCGTAAATATTAAGGTCGCTTACTAGATGATAATAAGTCTACGTAGATAATAACGTCTACATATTTTAATAACTGTACAGTTTAATTTCTAAATATAAGTATTTACCGAATGCCGAGATTATTTTTCAGCATCTTTCGCGAATGTATATCAACATTGCTTTACTAATAAAACAAATATTGTCTGGCACGAATGGAAACTTTTTTGGAACTTATAATGATGATAAATGGTGTATGTTAATAATACATCGTGCGTTAGAAATTACCTCCATATATGCCTGATTAATATTACACAACATAAATACAAGATTTACAGACAACAACGTAAATCATTGAAATAAAATCATACTAAAAATGAATTAATGTTTATTTTTACGAGAATCAGGTTCATTGGTTATTAGACTGTCACGGCAACTTTCTAATTATTAGGTCCTTCAACCGTTAATTTCAAACATCGTGCAAAATCAAAACAAATAAAAAAAGTAATTATCCAAAAAAAAATAATAATCAGACGCATTCGCTACCTTATCATACACCAGGAGAACAGTATTTCCAAGTTGACATAAAAAAAAATCACACACAAAACTGCACTAAGTCCGTTTATGGATCCACACGAGTTACCAGGGTACCAGGGCAACAGAACGGCGCAGGAGGTATCCGTAGTGCACCTGTTGGTTTGGCGCGAGGAACGTTACTGGCACGACGACGCGGCCCATTAGTCGCGACTGAACACGTCACGCGGAAGCCGGTTCTCAATACCGGTGGACTCAGATGAAATTCGCGGTGCACTCGCCGATTCCGAAAAAAAAAAACGCGACACTCGACACGATTACTCACAATGCACGCGGCTAAATGAAAATATACCGAGCGAAAGACGCGCCGCGGCGTAAACCGAAATCATTTTTTGCAGTACATCGGCCGTCGCGAGATTACGTCTGAGGCTAATTGCGAAATTAGTAGCTGAAGCTAGAATTTTAAAATAAAATGATGCTAGAATTTTACTTGCTTTAAACATATTTTTAACGTCTGGCAAAGATTAAAGAGAAAGTTCGCGATGCGGCTAACACGACACAAATATATTGAAGCATAATGTAGATTGATTACAACATCAGACAGGTTATGCCAGTGTGGGCAGACTCGGGCAGATGAATAATGTAGGTATCGACTTCTTAATAAAAGCCTTTCTGTTTAAACTGACGACTAGAACACATCAATTTCATACTTAATTAGATTTGAATACACCGTTACAAGTAAGCGGTTATCATTATAACTTAATTAAAACAGTATTTTTTATAAATTATTTATGGCAGTCCTGAATTTTATTTAAAACTAGTGGTCCCGGCGAATTTCATACCGCCAATACTATAAACCTTCCCTGGACTATCACGAACATTTTAAAACCAAAATTACCTAAATCGCTCCGGACGTTCTCGAGTTTTAGTCAGACTAACGAACAGCAATTCATTTTTATTTATAAGAAGATAAAAAAATCATATAAAATTTACGACCTTCAAAATAGGCTAATCTTCTAATTGTTATGTTATTTTGCAATTGCCTAGACTATTTATAACATTACACCAATCATACATGGATTCAATGAACTGACCCGTATGCATATCAATTACACATAATAGTTACGCTATCTGTAAAAATTTCACCTATTTCCCTTATCAAGAATAACAACACAATCAATCTTCAAGTACAGCGAAGCAATGATAACACAAGAACGAAGAATGGCGTTTAACGCCTACAATTCATCTGAGATTCTCTAAAAGTAACATAAATAAATATCTGGGATATTTCCACACACGGTCATCTGACCCCAAACTAAGCAGACCTTGTACAATAGGCGTCAGGGACTGGATATACATACATTCATGTAAATTTATTAATACATACTTAATTACATATTCACACCCAGACACGGAACAAACACTGATGCTCATCACAGAAATATTTTTTCAGAGTGGGAATCGAACCCACAACTCTTGGAACCGCCAGCGACTAACCACTGTTCCACCGAGCCAGTCAAGACTATTCAAATAAATTGTCTTTGACCTCATACTACATGCAAATAACAAACTTCGGCCGTCGATGCCTTACATTAATCGGGTCTCAAATCGAAAATATTTGCAAAAACATTACTTATTTGAAAGTTTCTTCTCCATCCATCCATTCAAATATTGATCGTGCGGTCTCTTGGGCGAATCGTATAATTTTCACTTTGATTTCCATGGGGACGCCACTTTCCTACATTTTCACTTCGCACAGAATTTGGTAGCAATAAAATAACATGTTATTGCATGAAAACTCATACAAAATAAAGAGAATTGGGTCTTCCATTGAGTTATGAGATTTATCTTAGAACCAACATGCGGTGCATACCAATTCGGTGAAACAAAAATACGGATACTTATTATGTACGATCTGAAACGAAAATAGACAAAGAATTTTCGACATTAGATGCAGTTAAAGTATGCCACTGCTAAGCTCTTTTTCGTCAGTTGGGAGTAATTTTTCGATCATCCCAATTTCCCAATCGAATAACGCCGTACGACTTCTGATACTATACGATGGTACGTGAATCACATGTAGGCTGGGTTCTGTAAAAGAATCCGTAACCCACTTCGGGGATAAGGAAAATCGGATACGCAATTTGATATCGCCAAACATTTAACGTGGCTGGGATCCGTCTTCACTGGGCACACAATCGACTGACCTTATAGCCCACTTTCGCTGAGACAAAGTGAGATGTTTACAAAAACAATACGTCATATTCTCACATAACATCAATGAATGCACGAGATAAAAACAAAATTTTATGAGCACATCATATATAAATCTATCTCACATGATTTATAGAGAAGGAAACTGATATCGTTACAATAACTCAGTGACATAAATATAATTCTAGAATTGTTTTATATAAGTAATGTGTGTAAACAGGCCAAAATTCACGATTCGTGAAAGCGAAGCGTTCGATGAATAATGTATTATGTAATAATAACAAACCTATCCGGTCTGAAAAAATACATTCAATATAATACGAAGATTTAGAACGCATGTCGTTAAGAAGTTTTCGTTACATGCACCTAAAACTGCCTAAACCAGTTCGATTAAGTTTCCAAAATTAACTACGTATATAAGGATATTCTTAATTGACTTTTCCATGACTCTCGTGGGATTTTAGTGCAGTGGTTTCCCGTTGCCTTCTGCACCAGTACTTTTGGAGGTATTTCGCTCCCGCTCCACCAAAAACAGAGCCACGTGGCGACGGATCGCAGGAGCTGCCGTGGCGCAAAAACCGACCGTGACATGACCACGACCACTCTGTCAAGAGGGCACGACTACGAAGAATAAGGATATTTTACATTTTTACTAGATCTTTTTTATTACAGCAGCTGCAGTTATGTAGGAAGTACGATTATAAACCTAGTCGCGATTTCCACAATGCTTCATTAGCATGAGGATAATTAAATTGATCCTTAGATGAATGCTCTACTTATAGAGTTAACAGAATTAGGCAATTTTGGTAATAGATGAGCTTATTTCTACAAGACAATATTAATGGGATTAAACAATAATCTATGTACAATCCCATTAATGTAGGTAATTCCCGAAACGAGTTTCGATGTACATAATGTTCAAATATCTTTAATATAAGGTTATTGATTCGTTCAAGAGTAATAAACTCGAATTTTTATGTGTATGTTATAAAATTTCTCGTAAAACATAATTTTTCCTTTTTTATGTTTCTTGTGAAATTAAAACTCACTACTTCAGTTTTAGAAACCTAACCAAACGCAACGGAAACTGCAATTTATGCAGTAATTGGATATGAATATTCACGGTTCGTCGGTCCCGGCGATCGTTGCACCGAAGTCTATTGCAACTATGTCAGCATACGCTCTGCTGTCCACACCTGCCGAGTGGAAGCAATTGCAATATCATTTACCTTTGGTACTTAATTAACAGTTTAATCGTATCACAAACTCACAACAAGTCATAAAACGATGACGCCACTATGAAATATAACGCGGAATACAGAAAATCAGGAAGCTTAGCTAGCTATGAACAATAAACAGACCAGTTTAATGTTTTCCTTTATTTGAGATATCTTCTGTTAATGTCTATTTTAGTTACTGCGTTGTACCCAGTTTGGCAACCTTTTGAGATTTACAGCGATGAAATTATACTTCCCTTTATATACTGCAGGTAAGGCAAGTGCTATGTTGTTAATAGAATCGCGAAATTTTTGATCAAGCTAGCCCAGCAAATGTTCTTGGAGAGAGAAAGATCATTAAAGGAAAATGACGTATAGCCCAACTATCTTACAAAGTAGTAAAGAAGCTAATCGAATGCAAGACCAAACGAGTATGCTAACTTCATCGGTCCATCATGTCTATCATAGCTGGTCACTAGCTAAACTTGGCTGCAAAATGCGTTTTTATAACTGATCAAGAGAAAAAGATGAGTACAATTTAAATAAAGCAAGAACAGCATTGCTCTACATGCCTATTTAAGTTTGACGACGTTGTCGAAAATACAAAAGAGGTATGTTAAATAAGGAAAGATACAAATAACGGAACAGGCCGAACCAAATGAACGAAATACGGAATAGTGACGTCACAGTGCTTGATATTGTGTATAAACAGCAGAGTAATAAAGTGCGATTAGATATGAAAACGAAAAACTTCTACTATGACAGAGCAAAAATGCAAGCTTATCTTCGATATAATTAATTAGTAAAATTGTATGCACGGGATGATATATACAGATAAAGTGTATAAATAGAATGTTTTTACTACGCTTACCTAACAAAACATGTTTGTTGTGTTATTAAACGTAAAACACTTCACCACATATTGTTGTATTCGGGATCAAATTTTGCGGTGGAGTTTTCCTCTTAAGCTTCTCTACTTGGTAAACATTATCTTCCAAACATAGTACTTCACATTCCACACGTACTCTTATCTTTAATCACACCCTCCTTAAATTTGCAGAAAACAACAGGTTTTGTGCTAAGATAAGATAGTTATTGATGCCAAACTGCAATCCTAATATCTTAGTCTAGGAGACATTTTTTTAATTCAAATACCTATTTACTGTTATAGCATTGTCTATAACTTGCAAGAACGCTACACATTTGAAATAAAACTAATGACTGTTGAGACTGAGGCAGTCTTGCCCGTGACCATAAGTGCTGTAAAGAGCTCGAAACGACGGGTCTCTATTTAATATGTTTAGAATAACACACGCGAATTTAATCCGTGTAATTAGTTTTATTTCAATTTACTGTTTGTGACATAATCAAAAATCTGTATCATATGTTACACCTACTTAGATTAAAATAAATAAAAAAAATATAACAATGTGTAAAGTATTGTAATTTCGTAATGAAAAGATTACATCTCCATTGATGCCATAACTGACAAGCAATCTATTACCGAGTGATATACGAGCGGCCCTAATCAAATAGAATAATGACCATTCACATAGCTCATTGCCGAATCAATGGCCTACCGAGGACAGACAACAAATGGGCCTCCGATAGCATGGACCGGGGCCAAGTTCAAGGGTAATGGCAACGCATATGTCAACTTGGATATTACCAGATTCCTGGTTAAATGGATACTGATATATGTGAGTCTCTGGATAAAGCTTTGTGTGAAATTGCTGAAAATTTCCAAACAAATCTACCTTCATTCCTAAGTAGAGAGGATTAATATTTTACCTAGTTCTGTCAGAGTATGTCCAATAAGTTCTAGAATTTGTTAATAGTTTTACCCGTTTGTATTTGGCAATAGGTTCAGTACCACTAAGGATATTATGAGTTGCATTATTGCATAGTTTTTTCATCAACACCAGAGTTTTTGCACCACCATTCTATTGCTGTTTTAAAACGAATGACCAGACGTTGATTCTACAACCTCAATATCACGTCACGTTTATAAATAAAGCCTCGTTCGCCAGTAACCATGCAATAATAACAAAAAAGTTGATATGGCACGCTCATTATGCTATGACTACATATGCAGAAGAACAAAACAAATCCCATGCATGCAGATTGACGGCCGCAATGACCACGCTTTTTGCGACACCAGTATCTTCGTAGTGGCGCAAATTGCTTGATAATACCATAAAAAGTATGCTACCGACAAGATAGACACATTAGTAATGTAAAACATGAAATACAACTTCATCAAGTAACTACTTTATGGATAGATAGAAGATATACTTGAGAAAACAGGACTTGGTACGGATTGGCAAAAGGTTGTGGAATCCAGACGGAAATCGCTGAAGTCGTTAGCTAAGCAGGTAAAGGTTGATGACTTTATCAGTAGTAAAATGAAGTATTCATAAACGAACCACCCAATATGAATTTATAATAGAAATAACAACAAAGACATAACAGAAGTTTTGCATAGACTCTTGTCTCGATGTATTTCTTGGAAACTGGATAGATTTTGCAGGAAAAAAAGCTATATAAAAACAGTACCTTTTTAGTTAGGGGTGCGAACCATCCGTTCCCCCGCAAGTTCGGTGACGGTGATGATGGCAAGGCCACTCCAAGCCATCATCATAAGTCAGTTTGGAAAAAATAAATAACCGTTTTAGGTACTAGTGTACTCAATAGAAAGAAGAGAATAGAATATAAATCAAAATCAAATCAAATACATTTGTTTCTAAGAATCACAATATTATTGTCATCATCATCGAGCCAAGGCGTAAACAAAATACATAAGTACCCCACAGCTATTTTAACATCGGCCGTCATCATCCGACGCGAGTCCTTTGACCTTAATCGAGCAACCGGTCTGACTTTATTAGGGGGGTGGGCCCTACGCCCGTTCCTGGTACATATTAATGAATCATCATCGATTCACGAAGTAATTTTTTTTCCCTTAAAGTGTTTTTGTCATTTGCATTAACTAGACATTTATTTTTACCTATTCATTTATAGTGGTATTAGCTTTCCGCCCGCGACTCCGACCGCGTAGAGACGATTAACTGGTGAAACATTACTTTTTTATAGCGCAGTCGGTTAAAAAGTAACCTATGTCCTTTCTTTGGCTCTGGACTATATTTTTACCATATTTCATTTAAATTGGTTCAGTACTCAATGCGTGATTGCGTAACAGACAGAGTTACATACGCATTTATAATATTAGTAAGAAAGTAAGGAAAAAAAGGGTTTAGTTGAAAAATGGACATAGGTCGTGTTGCTCGCATTATTGAAGGATTCATCATCATTTCCTTTTCACTGTCCTAAGGTAAATTATCAATTATTTGTACAACTATTCATAAATCTGTCTTCAATCAGTCATCAGCAAAAAAGCAGGCCTTCAGGATGAGTTTGACATGCTAAATAGGGTCTATTGTGCCTGTCGACCTCATATATGGACTGTACGACCGGTTACCATCAGGTGGAGTGGGGTCATCCTAAAAGTCTTTTTGTATTTTAAAAAAATCCTCTGTCATATTATACTAGCTTTCCGCCCTCGACTCCGTCCGCGTGGTATCGCTTATAGCATTTAACATTACTTCCTTATAGTGCAGTCTACTTTTTACAGGCTAGGCTCTGGCTCAAAACTAACTATAACAAATTTAATTTAAATTGATTCAGTTGTTTTAACGTGAAAGAGCCACTGAGTTACGTTCGCATTTATAATATTAGTAAGGAAGTAAGGATTTCTCTATTCCGCTTACTACATTAAGTGTATAAGCAACAGTACCTACTTCCTCCGCTATCAACACTACAAAAAACATTACCAAAAGTGAAAAAGAACATTTTAAGACACTTCTGCATCATACTGAAGATCATCAGAATGAGAATCTGGTAGCATGCATTGCTAACAGATTCTCATTCCTGTCAATCTTCAAGCGGAAAAGCGGAAGTTCAAGTAATCTAGTACCAACAGATAAGGAATTTAAGAAAAAACAAAGACTAATAAATATTCAAATAATGTTTGTACACCATTAACACAAGAGTCTTACTTCGGATTTTAAATATTCTTATCATTAAATTTTTTTTATAATAGGCAAACAATGATGACCTCACTCCACCTGTTGGTAAGCGGTAGTGAGATCCAACTATGAATAGGAGAATACTGTCTGTATTATTTTCTAATGTTTCACCTATCAATTGTTCTCTCGAATATATATGCTAAGTGTAAATGAAACATAGTACACAAACACCGCTTCACATCCTCAAAGCAAACCTGTCAAGGAAGGCGGAGGCAGGCTAAAAATAAATCTGTCTTGAGGTCCCTTGTCCAAACCAAATGGTCCTGAGATTTATTACTTCCCATACAATGGTTTGTCCAATTGGATTTGGAGGACAACACACATTCAACAACATGTTTTGACCCACTTCTAGGATTGGGGAGTAACCTAGACCGAAATACCTATAATTATGATGTTTCAATTCTAGAATTGTAGACAAAGCGCAAGTGGAAAAGGGGTACAAAAGCATTGAAAATTAATAGGTCTTTTGTAAATAGCCGATTTCAGACAGAACTTGTATGCATTCAGGAAGGTCTATGTCCAGGAGTGGACTGGAATGGGCTGATGATGATAATGATAATGGTGAACATTTGAATAAATCCTACTCTTACCAGAGATTGCTGAATGTAGGTATTTCATGTTTTTTTTTACCTAGCCTGTCTGACTGTCCCACTGCTGGGCAAAGTATTTTTATGTATTTAATTAATATTAATGTCTAGTGCACTTCAAAGTAAGATCCGGTTGACATGAAAAACTTAGTATTGAACCTTTATACAATCTTTAAATAGGGCCAAAAAGCAAAATTATCCAATTAAAAATTAAAATATTACTGCACAGACCACAAATAAACTTTGAATGTCCCTAAAATTGTATTTGGAAAACTTAAAAGTATGTTAATATCAGAATTTTGATTTCCTATCTCAGAGCAATTCTGTTAAGATTAATCCATAAGCATGTCTCATGTCGAGTACAAAAATGTTGTTGATCAATGTTATCCTTCTAACATAATTCATAATTTTCACAATTATGGAGATAAAAAAAAGTTTTATTGTTTGGTTGAAATTGATTTACTCAACCAAATTCCTTAAAAAATCATTTTGGTAGACATCACTTTGCAGATATGGTAAAATCTCAATTGCTGTTACACAAACTCAATTTAATAAGTGAACTTAATCTTATGATAGCATTTACCCCAGTTCAATAAGTTGATTTAATTTACGTTAAGTATTCAGCATGCTTGTTTTTTGTGTAGCACCTTATGTCACCTTATGCCTCAATTTTTATATTATTTGTTTATTTATTTCGTCAATGACAAATTTCGTGTAGTAATTATTCATCCAAAAATTGCAATTAAAACATGATTACTTTAGCCACTCACACATCAGAATGGTAACTTATCTCAATATTTTAAAAACAAACGCTTTGTTATTGACTGAAATTTAATAATAGCCGAATTTAAAAAAAATCGTATTTAGTATAAGTGTTCTACTTTATTACTGACTAATCAAAATGATTGGTCATGTATTGTTTGCAGAGGTTATCTGTCTGGACTACAAAACGTAATAAATAAAGTCGAAAATGTCAGTATTACACCCTCGAAGTGAATTGAATGAGAAACTTAAAAGCCTGACGGACATTATAATACTATATTGCGTTCATATTAATAAGCAGATTTATATAAAAACTGTTATTTACAATGAAAATTTAAAACCGTTACCTTTTAAAATCACAGTCAAGGCAGGTCAACAGGAACAAAGTAGGTTGATGTTCATAAATTAACATAAAAATCACACATACAGCGAAATCTCCAATAAAACACTAAGCACTAAGTACAAAATATCCACAAAAATAGTTATCACAATTTACTAGTCTATCGAAAACAATAAAGTTATTTTGCAAATAAAATTCACAACACGAATACGTTTCTGGCGAAAAAGTGACAGTTGTTTTTTTTTTCGACAGAGTTGACTGGCCGGCCGGTAGCAGTGGCTTGCAGTAATTGGGTATTTTATTAGAGACACAATTCGCTCAACTCTGTATTATTATAGATGGCGCTGAATCATTGTTTTTTTATAATAAACGGCTAGTTGTAATTTCATTTAATGAGACATATAATTGTAAGGAAATCGTCGTATGTGTCTTATGTATTGATGATGATGATCTTATGATGATGGACCACGATTTAAATAAAACGTGAGAGAACGGAAAGTGCCTTCCTTGTATTTGCGCACTTGTGTATTTTTTATGTCCTGCGCAGTTCGCTGATCTCCATTGAGATCAGCCACCATCGTCGAACTCAGTCTGATACATTTATAAATTTAATTTAATCGTGGAAAACCAAATAGGATTGCAATTCAACTTCCGAGTGTTCTGTCTGCATCTATGTGTATAGGTACTACTGTACCTACTAGATATACTACTGATTAATTCTGGTTATTTTAGTTTGTAGTTTTGGGGATAGAATAATAAGCCTGCATACATATAATAATTACTGCAGTACTGAACATTTCAGCAGATCAAACAACTAATTTAGTAGGATCACAGATTAGTTTCAAAATTATTTTGATATCATCGATAACATCGTCTTGTGTTCATAATGTGATTATTATCCTTTCAGTTCTAGGGGCAGTAATTTTTGCTGTCCCTGTAGGCCTGTATCTGTATAACCCTATAAATAGTAACTTGACAGTAGTTTACTGTTATTTCTCTAAATCTTTTCGTATAACGAAAATATTCTACCTATAAAAATACCTAAATGATTCAAAACTTAAACACTGCCATCTTGGGAGAAACTTAGCAAACGTATGAATATACAATGTAGTTCGATCTAAATTGAAAGATGGCGCTGGGAATGAAATAGCGTTGTACGGTGTAATACCGTGGTTCTGCAATAGATGTCTCTACTAACCGAAAAGAGTTAATTCTTGCATTGTGAACTTTTTTTTATTTAATATTTACTCAAATAGTACTTAAAACTGTTATTGTAATACTTGTTTACTTTGCCTCGTTATTACAGTTCATCGGGTATTTATCGTCAAAAGTGTGACAATACATTAAGCTTCGGAAGTACATTCCTATTGTTGCCGGATTTAGGAAGAAGATAATAAAACCACATAAAATAAACTGAAACATTTTATTTAAATTATAACTCTTTCTTTCATATAAATAACGCTCTCTTTAATGTAACTGGAAGCCTCTACATAAACATATTAAAGTAGGTATGTCACATAAAGCTAAGGATAAAATACAGAGATTATCTTAGTTTAGAAATAGTAAGACGAAGTTTTCATTTGAAGTCCGTGGAGACTTGGCAATCAGTTATCACCTAAAAACAAACCATCATTAGTAAGAATAATATTAGCAGCCTTTACTTGAAGACACTGGTCGAACATTGAACATTGAACATTGAACTGGTTAAAAAATTGGTAAACATATTATGAACTATGTTTACTAACTTTTACCTATACCTATCAAATAAGTTGTAGAGTTAGATAATATCTATTTATTGTTCATCAGTTGGTAAATAGACAAATTCCACGTTGTAGGTACCTAACTTCCAATCTATTAATATTAACTAAATTAGTTCCATTTTTTTAATTAAACTTCCAACTTAGGTAGGTAACTACCAATGGATGAATACAGTTTAAGTTACTTAATACGTAATTTAAAAAAATAGGTAAAAGCGCCAATAACGTTCGGTGACCTAGTAACACACTACGTTAAAATTAACAACAGAAAATTAAACTTTAATCTATCTATTAAATTAATACAATTAACATGCATAAACATTACAAAATATGGTAGCAGGTAAACATGCAAAAAAAATTTGAAGCCATTAAAACAACGAAGGTTTTTTTGTTGCGCTTTGATCAATTGTTTTGGCACTGAAACTATGCTACGTAAAACAAAGAATTTAACTTATTAGTAAATCGATTACGTTTAGAACATAAAATAACATCACAGTTTACAGCTAGTAATATCTATAGAATACGTACTCACATCTAAAACTACGTAAATCGAAAAAAAAATACAATAAATACCACCTACACGTTGGTGGATAATAGTGTAAGGGATTATCAAAAAATAATTATTAGGATAATTTCACCGAAAAAAAACTATAATAAGTTCCAACGAGCTTTCAATGTGAAGGTACAACGTAAGTACATAGTTAAATTCATTATAAAATTAATTTTGTTGAAGTTGAACATAGTGAAATTGTTTTATGTCATTAACGTTAAGAAAGTAATTAAATATTTTAATATGTACAGAGATTTTATGTAGTACATACCTCTAGTTATTTAGGTATCATTTTAATTTTATCGAAATTAATTTAGTATAGGTATTGTATATTATTTCGTTTTCTAAGTCACTTAATGTAGTTTTTGCATAAGTATAATAGAGATAAGTTGCAACGGTTTATAATACAGCAATATTGACAACATTCCTAACTTAAAAAATAATTGCACACGTAGGAATAATTTGATGTGAAATAAAACAAAATTAAATAAAATCTTGATCTAAACACTTAAATACATTGATGCAAATGCATAAAAAATAAAGGTTAATTAATCCTGACGATGTGATGTTTTCGCTTCAAAAACTCCCTTAGTGTTGACAAAATTTATGCAGTGGCGGATTCAGGGATTCAGGTGTAATTAGATTTGGTCATCATGACATGTGACCATTTTGACTTTAAGGAAGAGGGGACATCAAATTAAAGTAAGCAAGTTCGTCCCGAAATCTGGTCGTGCTTTTTGCCCGGCAGAAAATGGGACAATTTTTTTTTTCGGCTTAACCTTATTTCAAAACGAGACGTCAGAGGGCCTACCATGAGTTGGCTATCGTAAACTTACGTACGTTGAAAACCTATCGAGTTGTTTTTTTCATATGGCCGATTGTAGTTCTTCGCGTAACCACCAGGCGGCGCTGTACATGTTTTTCATAGACATATTTACGTAGGCGATATCGAGCGCGTAAGTTTTAAACTCATGGTAGCCCTACTGGTCACGTTAGTGCGCCTTCATCGCTGAGCACTCAAGTCAGTATTTTAGTAATTTTACCCTTTCATTTGGCATTGTGCAACGGTGTTGGATGTTCCCCCTGACTTAGAACCTGGATCCGCCCCTGTACTGTATGTGAGTCGAGTCGACACGTCTATTTTATAAAGATATATATTTATTGACTACTGCACTCTCTAGTTACTATTATGGTGCATTAAATTATGTAGATAAGCTAATGTATTTGATATTTAAGGCATTTGGGAAATGTTTAAAAGGGGTTTTTCTTCAATTTTACCTACTTTAAAGTAACGGCATAGCAAATATTATTATCTATACTTGGTAGTGCATGTGCCGTTATCAGTGTTCTAAATGGTTATAAATCGTCTGTCAGATTTGACATGAAACTACTTTTATGGATAAAGTCCGGTAAAGATAATATTTTTTGAGTTACTTTGTCAAGACAGTTGTCATTTTTAGCCTGTAACCACGATCACCGAGTCTCCAAAAGGTGGGGATCTAAATAATTATGTAGGTAGGTTTTAAAAAGAGTCTTATCCATAAAAGTAGTTTTATTTCAAATAGGTACGCGCACCTATATAGTGTTTGCACAAATAATTAGACGATATCGAATACTGGAAAGACAATCAAACATTTGACAGCTTAAGCTACGTCAAACTACAAAAACTTGCATGTGACTTTTCAATTTGGAACCTTCTTTTACAATCAGCGCTCAAATATCGAATTATCGTTTCAGTATTCAGCTTGACTGTTAGACAGTGCCGTAACTAGGGCGGTGCCATCGGTGCCCAGGCACAGGGCGCAGACCCTGGAGGGGCGCAGAAAAGACCAGAGCTGTATTTAGACTTATTTCTCAAGGGCGTATTTTTTTAAAGCTCGCACCGGGCGCATAGTAGTCTAGTTCCGACACTGCTGTTAGATAATTAGCATAGCGATAATAGTGATAATTGCCAGCAGCAAGCCGAGCAGCGTCAGCCAATCCAGGTCTGCCAGGTGTTGAGAGAACATCAAAGTGTAGGAACAAGCTAACATCAACGTGCCAGAGTCGTGCCAATCGCGCTTCGACTGCGCGCTACTGCCTGTAGGGAAAAACGCATTCAAAGTAAAAAAAAATGCTGCAGTTAGAACTAAAGATAGCGAGATACACCCAATAGATATAGCTGTAATCTGATATTGGATTAACTTGAAATTATTCTGGAGACTGCTGTCAGTCTCATGGTTATAAAGTTAATAATACGAGCATTCTTTATAAGATTCGCATAAAGTTCAGTATTTTTTTATTTGAGGTCAAGCCATCAATGAAAAGATTCTGAATTCATCCCATTTAGTCAGTGGAATTATCTCTATTTAAATAGATTGTTAGTCGTATTCGGTTTTAAAGTTCAAACTAAAATAAAGTTAAAAGCTTTGTGGCTTATTGAATCTCAACCGATAAGTTCAATGGAACACCATTGACATTTGTGAATGATTATTCAAGCTATACCATACTCATAAATATACAATACTCATATATTTTGATTGCTTAAACTTATTTACTTATTATGTACTCTATTGGGAACGTCATCGCTAGCACTTGATAAGGAGTATCTGTACAGGAAATGTTTTGAGAAAACAATGTTGTTTCCTGACGCTGAAATGAGCGAATAATTCTGCCACAAACATTACGCCTGTCCGTATGTCCAGTAACGGATTTACAACGGAATTTTGGCAATGAATCGAAAACAATTTGGTTTGTTTATCGTAAATTCAAAAGCTTCATTGCGTGCTTATGTGGTTAAACTTCACATGAACGACTTTACTGTATAGGTAGTTTTATTTGAAACAATGAGGGATATCATACACGGGAACCTAATGGCAATACTCATGAGTGAACATATATTTCCTGTATAGATGCTCCTTACAAGTTTATTAAAGGTAACAAATAAAAATCAAACGCAACACAAAATGTACAATGAAAACAATAAAAGCAGAATGCAAAATGGTTAAAATGAAACGCGAAAACCGTGCATCAGCAATGGCCACGTACCTCTATTATCTTTTTGTGAACTATTTTGCCTTTTAGTACGCCACGGGACTACGTTATTTGGCAGTGAGTTGCTCTGACTAGGAGAGTCGTTCGTTTGGTCCACTGAGAATCTTCTCAGTTGCTGATTCATTGTTTGAACGAGCTTTGGCGAGCTCAAGTCATCTCGGACAGGTTTCTCTGAATCTTTACTGTCCTCGCTTACTGCTGGACTCTGACTCTTAACATTATCCAGCTTAAATATTGTTGCTAACTCTTCTGAGGAGTTGTACTCATTCGAATCAGCTGTGTCTTTCTTAATTTCTAAGTCGTCTTCGTAAATTGATAAATTGACTGATGCTCTGTTAGGCACTTCTTGCCTTCGGATGCTTTGTGAAACTTGATTCAACTTTTCACCTGCCTCTGTTATACCAGTCAACTTGCTAGTGTCATTGGCAACAGTATCTACTTTCGGTGCTTTTGGTACAAATAATTTCTCATTTACCTGAGTAATACCAGCTATTAAGTCGGATATGCCGTCTTTCAATTCCTTAAATGCGTTTATTTCGTTGATCTCGTTAACCATATCGTCTGAATTAAGAAAAGGATTTAGTGAATTATACTCAGGTTTTAACAACTTGGTCTCAGCCTTTTCTTCCATTTCAGCTCGGTTCTCTATTTTAACCGAATCGTTTTGTATTTTCAACGGAACAACGTCTGGTATTAATTTATTCTCAGGCATAACAACAGTTGTTTCTTCCGCTTTAATTTCTTTTTCGGCTTTTGTAATGTAATTGGAAAGTCTTTTACTTTCATCCTCGAAATTAAGTTCTTTTTCAATGCTATGTTTTAATTGGTCTTCAACTTTATGAAGCTGATCTGAAATAGCTAGTAAACTATCTTCAGTCTTTTTGGCCTTAGTTTCCTCATTTGAGGCCTTTGTGCATTCATTTGATTCAGATTTATGGTCGTTTAAAATTTCAGAATGCACATTTACTACTTTAACTTCAGGCATAGAATCTTCCGAAGATCTATTTGTTAAACCATTTAAAAATGAAAGTCTGCTATCAGAAATTCGACTTTGAACATCGGATTTCTTTTCAGTATTGTTTCTATTTTTGTCTAGCTCAGCTAGCGCCACACCTAATTTATTACTGGTATCCATAGCTTCCTGAGCAAGCATGCTGAGGACATGCTGAAACTCGTCTTTAGAGGAACGTTTTGATGCTTGGGGTGATCTATTTGATGGTGATGAACTTTTGGACTTATCACAAGATGGAGGCTTAGCAAGATAATTATCATCGTTGTGAATGAATGAATCGTCTTTTGCGAAATGAGGTGCAGTAGGATGTGAGTTATTGACAAACAGACTGACAGTATTGTGTCTTTGTTTTACCTTATTACGGGGGTAATGATCCTGATCCTTGTCGTTGCTTTCAAAAGTTTCACGCAGACGTCTCATAACGTCACTGTTGCTGTGAGTTTTCTGTAACGTGGCTACTTTACTCATATTGAGAGCGTCGTCAATTTCTTTTTGAATCATCGTGAAAATATTAGCGGATAACGACCTTACAGCTCTTTTCTTTTTGAGACTGGCTGCGGATTCCTTTGTGAATGGGAACTCGGTGTAGTTAGAATTATTATTTACATGTCCATTATAATCTTCACCATTAAACAGGGATGAATGTCTATTGTCTTTCCTCAAGCTTCTATAAGCCAAATCGTCAGAGACTATATCAGGTGACCTCCTAGGTATAAAACGTGACCGACCTTTATTTTCAGGTGTTGCATGTAAATAATCACTCTGGGGGGCTGGAGATACTGGACCCACAGGAATACCAAAAGGTGGCTGTGGATCTACTGTTTTTAATCTATTATTGGTCTGTTTTATATTTCTGTAAACAACGTCGTCATGAACTATGTCAGGTTCATTCCTCTCTGAATGTTTGTCGTCATCAGAACCATAAGGTACGTAAACAGGCGAAGCCAACATGTAGCTGATTTGCGACTGTGTTTCCTTATAATTCGGTTTCTCTTTAGTCAGTGAGTTCATTCTGCGGAAGGCCATATCGTCTTGTAATTTATCTGGTAAAGTAGACCTTCTTGGCACTCGTCTTAAAGGCGTTGTCGGTTGACTTCTCAACTGAATCTCATCATCATTCCCATTCCAATCATTGAAATGATCATTAAATTTAGGTGTCATTAGCTCACGACGTTCAGCCCTGTCTAGTAAATCTTCATCTCCTAATCCTAAGCTGTTATAAATTGCTTCCAGTTCATTTAGCGCATCGTCGAGATTTGTCGATTTTCGACGTTCGGAACTTTTTTCGTCGTCTGATGGCATTTGATACGAATTTTGTACAAACGTATCAGATTTATGACGAACATGCGTTTTCGATGTAGGTGACGTGACAGATTTCGGTGGATCTACTGTGGTTGACCTTTTATATTCCGTTGTTGCTTTCCAGACTTTGGCACCATCAGTAGTATCTAAAGATTGCGATTTAAAGTCAATCTTATTCTTATTTTGAATATCTGTATTATCATTTCTTGTTAAACTTCCTCTATGTTGTTCTATATACGGTGTTCGTTGTAATTGGGTATTACTGGAGTACTCACTGTTACTCCTAGAATTGGCAAATATGCCTTGTTGTCTTCTCTGTCTTTCTGCATCATCTATTTTGCGCCAAAATTCAGACGCATTTCTTGGCCTTCTATATACGTTATCGCCTACGTTCAAAGATGCTTGCGAATCACTCAAGTATTGGTTTTCGTAATTATTTTGACTAGTTTTAATGCTTATTGGCCTCCTAGACCGCGGACTCTGGTCTGCGTAGTATAGATAATCCTGTCTCATTTGAACAGGCTCGGGTTTGACTAAATTAGGTTGCTCCATCTTTTTCCTCCATGGCGGTGTATTGACATAGAGACCGTAATGGTTCGGTTCTGCAGACACAGAAGCTGGTCTGCGAGGTTGTTCGCTTTTATTATAATAAAAGTTTTGGAGATACTCATTGTTTTGCATTGCAATATGATCTTCGGAGGTTGATATTGGCCGTCTCAAGCCGTTAAAACTCTGGCTAACTGGCCTTTCTTGGCTTCTTCGCATAATTCTTTCGAAGTCATTGTTGGGTACCCCGTGAATGATAGTTTGGTTGCTCACTCTATCAGCTACCATAGGGTTGTTTTCGTAATACATCGATATAGGCGTGGCAACTTTTCTTTGCATGTCTCTAGGCGGGGGTACAGGTGGGGCTCTTTCTTCCCTTTTAATGTTCGTTACATTCCCTAAGGGAAATTTAACACACATAACATTTTCGGGCCTCTCGTGCGAATTACTGACACTCCTCTCCCGGTTATTAGCGTAAAGCGGTTCTTTAATCGAGTTATTAGGGTATTGTATGGAGTAATTAATATGCTCATTATTAACTTTAGCGTTAAAATTAATGGATGATGGGTAACTTTGAGTTGAAGGGAATGATGAAATTGATTCGGATTTCATAGGACGGCGGTTTAGGTCGTTTGCGTAGAGATGGTCTTGCTTGATCTTAGTTGTTTGGTCGCGTTTGCAAGTCCCATAGCCGCTGCTCTGGCTTGTCGGTGTCCTCGTCAACATCTCTACTTCAGCCTTCGTATATCCTTGCTGCATGAGCTCTGCTTCTTTGTTGAGTTGATTCTCATCGTCTCGGGACAACCTTTTGATATATCTTTCATTCCGTGCACTTCTCGATCTTTTATTCAAGGAGCTATCACGCGATCTCATTAAGGAGTCATCGCTTCTGAAGCGAACCATTGAAGAGGAGTTAGATGATTTCAAAGATTCTTCATCACTGCTAGACTCTCTCCTCATACTGTTCCTAAGAGCTTCGACTCTAGCTTTCAATCGAGCCTTTCTCGTTTTCCTCGTAGGGGTTTCTAGCGCAGTCTTCGTAGTTCGACTGGAGTCTTCTCGTAAGCTCAGGGACTCTTTTGATGCAGCATACATGTTTTGCTTAGCTCGGTAGTTGAGGAAGCCAGCTGAAGGGTCTGAGAGCACGCCATCATCAGTTGCATCTCGCAAATTTGGTTTCGCCAAGCTCTGAGCTCTTCTTGTGTCCCTAATGACTATGTGATCGAAGTTATTGACTGCTGGGGTTTTCTTCTTCTTCTTTGATTTTCTTTTGGAGGGCGAGCGCGTGCTGACTCCTTCGTCGCTCTCTGAAGAGGACTCTGTTTCTTCGTCTTTCTTCTTTCTCCTGAAGAGTTTTCCTAGGGACCATTTCTTTTCTTTCTTCCGTTCGGGGTCTGCTTCTGGTTGGGCAGGTCTGTCGACGCGTCGTTGGATTTGGGCGTATTCTTCGTTCTGGGGACGGTACGAGTTGAGCCCCGACACCTCTCGATGCGGGACCGGTGGGGAGTTGACGGCCTGGAAATTAGAGAAGAGGAAATGTTAGCAAACGTAACGTAAGGAACTCAGAATACTATCACATTTTGGTTTAAATACATAAAAATCTAGTTTTATGTATTAAACTTGTGTATAATACTAATGTAAACATAATAATAATTAAAGACCAGATCCGAGCACTTTATAGGGCTCGTGGTCATTGGAAGACTAACAATCAGTTAATCGGTTTTAATTCAGATTTGTAGTTTTCGCGCAAATAATAGACAATACGCAAATTCATGATAGAGCGGTCATGGAAAAAGACCATAATGTCTGATAATGTCTTTGCAACAATTTTAAGTTTCACGTTCTCAATAAATATGTTATCTTTACTTATACAAGGTTGTATTTCTTTAAAAGTATTTTATTTTTAATTATGTGTTCGTCATATAAATTTGAAGGTATGTATTACTTACTTGTTTGTTAATTTATTTAAGTAATTAAGAATACAGTGGACGCAATTTATCAAAGGAAATGAGATTGCGTAAAAATTAAGATAATGAAACGGTCTTATTTAACTTCAAAGATTGTTTCGCATCCCGAGAATACCTACGTCCCTCATTATATTTTCAAATTGCGACAAGTCATTAACGTGTTAGTGTTAGAAGATAATTAAGAGTAGGTATAAAGATAGTCATAAAGAAATTAATAACAGTAAATTTTCTTATGTTCAACAAATAATTATAATAAAAATTTCATAACATCTAACACATAATGTTATTGATGAACATAATACGGATAAGCTAATTACCTATAACCTCTACAAATTATGTTTTGTATGAACGCACCCACTTCAATACTGGTAGGATATACCTACATACATACATATCGCTTTTACAATAAGTATCTGCCTAACTACTAATACGAACTATCTAGGTAACATACTTTTCTTTTGACTAAAAAAAGACGGTCGAATTAAAATGTATCCGTCCTTTATGGAAGTAATTAAAAGGACGATCCCGCGGACCACTTGTAACGTTACTGACGAAAGACATGGGTTCAATTCCCGGCCAAGACTTTTCCACTTTTCAAGCCCGGGAACACAAAAAGTAGATTTATATGCAGTATGTAATTAGCTTCGATGGGTCACATATTTAACCATGTTTAAAGTTAATAATGAACTTAGAACTGACAAACCAAACAAAAATATTACTAAGTACCTAGCTAGGTCATTTTCCTATCTATCCGCTGCCTAAATCCACAGATAAAGTTAATTGACAACTACAAACTGCCGTGTCTTTGAACTGTAACCTTCTTATCTTCAGATCACATAATTATCTTCTACATTTTATACCTAACAAATTCCTTACGTCTAACTAAATAAGAAGTTTAACAATTCATACGTTTTTAAATATTGACGCTTTGCCAAGAGTATGACCTTGTTCATTTGTCTTCTAGACATCGGGGCGATTTGTATATGATAATAATAAATATTTACAAATTTCTACTATGTGTCATATCATAGTTGGAGTATTATTAAGTTAGTATGGTCCCTTTGTTTGAAATTGCTACGTGAACGTGTAGGATAATACGTGAATGTTGTGGAATGTGTATCATAATAATAAACATAATTATTGAGCTTTAATTTCATACTAATTGAAGGGATCAAACGATTGTCAATACAAGCAATAAGAACTTAAACTGTAGTGGGTTCGATTCCCACGAGGATTATATATATTGTATTATCCACATCGGCATTTATTCCGCGTCTTGGTGTTTTATTTATTATATTTAAGTATATTTGAGTAGATCATTGTTGTTTTTATAACCGTATAATAAGTGCATTACCCTAGCAATGTACAACTTAATTTATGTGATATGAAATCTACATCTACATCTACACTAATATTATAAAGAGGAAATATTTGTATTTTTGTATGTTTGTAATGAATAAACTCAAAAACTACTGGACCGATTGCAATAATTTTTACACCATTAGAAAGCTGCATTATTCAGAAGTAACATAGGCTATATCTTATCCCGATACGGGAAGTAGTTCCCTCGGGACGCGGGTGAAACCGCGTGAAACAGCTAGTTTTAAATATTTTTCAAGCACCCCATTGTAATTGCAAGACTTGCTAATTGATTCATTGATTATGGTAACAGTATTATATATATATTTAAAAAACCACGTTAGAAGAAAGAGTAATTTTGTTTCTAAATTCTTAACATTATGAAAAAACCCTAAACCAGCTCTCCTGGTCATATAGGCCAATAACTCTCCAAATATCTACGACGCAGCACGTACCCAGCTGTGAGATGTTTATGGGTTAATGATGATAATAAAATAAATTTTATTTTGGTCGCGATCGCAGTGAGATTTACAAATAAATATCATATGTGTTGTTCACATCGTTACATTGATCCGATACCGAAGTAAGTTCCTTATTTGTGTTATGGAATAAAATCAATACCTAGTGGTAAAGACAAAGTTACCACCTCCAACAAATAAACACATATGTATTATGTATGTACACTCAATATCAACAATGTTTACAACTCGAAAAAGTATTATATCACCAACGAGTTCATAACTCACGTGTTCATCACTAACAAGTGTATTACACTTCCATGACTACACTAATACTAATATTATAAACCTGAAGAGTTTGTTTGTTTGTTTGAGCGCGCTAATTTCAGGAGCTAATGCTTCGAATTGAAAAAATCTTTTTGTGTTGGATAGACCATTTATCGAGGAAGGATTTAGGCTATATAACATCACGCTGCGACCAATGGGAGAAACAACGGAAAATGTGTAAAAACGGGAGGGACGCGGACCAAGTCGCGGACACAGCTAGTACCTATATAAAAACCGTATTTTAAGGACATAGAGGCCTTGGAATATAAGCTAGGGAATGTAAAATAAAACTTACAGGTAAAAACGACCGAAAATAGTCGTTGTTCATCCTTTCTAACTCCACCATAGCCACCATTATTGCTAATAAACACTTATTTAAAGACCAACACCCACTCTCGGTGTTGGCACGACAACACTCACAAATATTCGACACTAGAATTTATAAACTGTTTATTTTTGCCAACCATAAAACTACACTTATGATTTATCACACAGTTTCATTGACGAGATTGTTTAAATTAGATTATTCGGGGCGTTTCATTCGCTAACAATTAACACTAAACTAACCATGTCTATTTTTGTTACAGTTTGTTATTTTCAAACACACTTTTGTCGTTATTTTGTTTAGTTTTTCTTAATTAAATATCACAGATTGAAATTTATTTAACAGCTATCTAATCACTTTAAAACTAAGTAGTTATTGTTATAAGGAGATGCACGCACTTATTAAATATGTTATATACGTATATTAAGATTGGGAATAGCGTGTGCTCCCATCGGATCTTAGCGCTCGACTAACTCAGGCACGTTCTCAATATAACCGCGTGTATATCTAAGTATATATCGCGCTATATTTCTTCGCTATAATAACATAGCACGCTCCACAAATCTAGCTATTTATAAGCCACATTTCAGGAGTTCCGAGACGCATTTTCGGACCAATACGGATTTTAAGAGATTAAGTATGCGCAGGAAGTTTTAAACTTTTTTTTTAAATTGTTACAGGATGTTGTAGGGGAATTTTCGTTTTAAACTTCATACTGAACTTAATTTTTGATTAAAAATACTTGTGATTGTAAGTTTTTTGGTCATTAAAACACTATTTTACGGGTTGTTATAATCCGGTTTAAGATAAATGTGCCCAATATTTAGCTTGCGATAAAAGTACATTGTGGATATTTAAGTTTTAGTTACTACCAAGTAAATAATAGTAAAAGTATGTAATTATTTTTAGTAATTATGAGAAAAAACAGAACGTGCCAGGTAATGTCTGGTGGTGCTGGTGAAACTTACTTTTTATTTTATTTGTTTACTTTGAATACTAATTTAAATGTGCTTCTATTCCTGTACGCTGCAGCGCTTCTGAGTATTTTGTTGTATGTATTTTATTTTTACTAATGCAAAATATCACACGAACGCTCGGAATCTTAGCGGGGGATAATTTATACCCGAGACAGGACACAACTAAAATAAACCGGCAGGATAGGGTTGACTGACAGTCTTAACGATTTTGTTCGTTTACTAATATAAAAAAATGTGGATGTCTGCCTGCCTGTCGCATTTTCATGCCAAAATTACTGAATAGATTTACTTAGATAAAGTTTGGTAAATAAAATTTGTCTAGAGCCTGCTAATGAATATACGTAGGTAAAACGCTACTTTTTAGCTTACTACGCTATTAGGGAGTAATGTTTTAATATATAATTTTAAACTGTCATGGTAACACAAATTAGAAAACTGTAACTGTCCGGGATATTTACCATGTTGTTTTGTTTTAATGAGCTCCCGATATTTCGGTACTGTTGCAAGCCCCCTAAAACAAAACAACTGTAGTAGTCATGTTTTACGCTATAAACGACCCAGAGGATTGAACTTCCAATTTTCTAAACAAAATATTTGTTCAGGAAAAGTCGTATGTAACTAAATGATCTTTCCGATAACTGTCAACGTATAAACATTATCCAAAAAATAAAACATAAATGTTTTTATGACTTCGACTCCATACAAACAATGGTGTATATGTCCTCCGGGAAATCATTTGGACGACAAAGGCACAACATAAAAAGCTTGTATAGACAATTATTCATTTTATGAGATTATGTGTCGCCAAAAATGTTTCGATCTTTCGCCAAATTAGGTGCTGAAAGTTCGATTTTGTGTGAAATAAATATTTTTTGCTTAGTCCTTACTAATATTATAATTTTCGAAATTAACTCTGTCCGTCTGTCTGTCTGTCTGTTACGCTTTCACGCATAGAGTACTGAACCGATTTAAATGAAATTTGGTACTGATATAGTCCAGAGCCTAGGTAAGGATTAGGCTTTTTAACCGACTGCGCTATAAAGAAGTAATGTTTTACCCGTTAAACATATCTACGCGGACGAAGTCGCGGGCGGAAAGCTAGTATTACATATAAATAAATATTACACGACATCACATACATTGATCTGATTCCGTGGTAAGCAGCTTAAGCACTTGTGTTACGGATATCAGAATCAACAGTGGATACACAAATGTACTTATTTATATTTAACTAATGGCCCCGGCGAATTTCATACCGCCAATACTGATTCTTTTTTTATATTTTCTCATTGATCGTCCAGGGAAGGTTTTCCCTGGACTACGACGAACATTTTAAGACCTAAATTACCTAAATCGTTTTACCTGAGTTTTAGTCAGACTAACGAACAGCAATTCATTTTTATTTATAAGAAGAAGATAACACACCCAGACACGGAACAAACACCGATGTTCGTCACACAAATATTTGTGGGAGGGAATTGAACCTACGACTCTTGGAACCGTAGGTAATGATTCTGGGTCACTAACCATTGTTCCACCGAGCCAGCCAAATATTGTTTGTAAACATTATTTCATGTTTATCACGGGCTAGACAAACTCCACGAGCGCTGTAAACAGCTCGAAACGTCGGTTGTCCAAATAATACATTACCTAACATGCTGAAACTGAAAAAGCCTCATCTTCCGATAGACATATGTAAGCACTAAAGTACAGATTAAGGAATAATACTAAAGTATTAGTTAATATGCAGGCAAATATGTTTGTGTATTGCGTTCACTGTGTATAATATCGTCGCGCTGAAATATCAGCTGTTTGTCTTAACACTGTAAAAATAGGTCAATATACCTGACGCACCTACCGCCGTCCGTCTGGTTTATTAACCTTTTCTACCTTTAGGTAGTTAGGGTTAGCATTTCAATGAAACCTACTTACTATTAGGTATTAATGCCCAATTAAAGGGGATAAACGATGAGCAAAAACTGACCTAGTGCGAGTCAGACTCGTGCGCGTAGAATTCCGTACCACTTAAATATTAATGGTACAGAACTGTTTAAAAAGTTTGCATTGTGTGGGAGCCAATGGGAGCCCTCGCCCTGGAAATGATTACTTTATTGTGTCTTCGAAACCTGATATATTATTACGGTTATTAACAATAAGCTCTCTATTTTTTAAGATTTTAGACTTTCGCGTTCCATTACACTAAAATTAGTCTTTATGGGTCTACACGCGATATTAGGAGTAGCAAATGACATAGCTACTTACTCGCTACTAGGTCGCGAGCGACCACGATTGGTGAAACCCAGTCGAAACGTCGGGCAGTAAGTAGCTATGTAATTTACTACTCCTAATATTGCGTGTAGACCCATAAAGACTAATTTTAGAATTAAGCTCTCTAGTTATCATGGTTGTTGAGATTCTTTTTTTTTCCCTTACTGTCATACGACGATGGCTTGGAGTAGCCTTGCCTTCATCACCGGACTTGCGGGAGAGCGAATGGCTCTCACCCCCAAGTTGTTAAGATTGCTGACAAGCCAAACGAACGGACAAACAGATAATAGGGTAATTGGGTACCGTTTTCCGCTTCGGTCATACAACCCTAAAGAGTTAAGTAAGTAATACCAAACTTACTTCTACCCGTATACCAAACTGCCAGCTGCCAAACATATTTAACCTACAGGTGAATAGTACAGGTGTTTACAATTAGTTTTATCTTCAATTAATGCTGCTATGTATGGCTATGATGGTCACTATTAACATAACATGTGACAGATGTTTGTTAGACAGACCATCTATGACCCTAAATAGCCTTTTTAGTAGTTTTTCCTGTGTCTGAAAATACCAAGTGCCATTGGTATGGGATTAAGAATGTATTTAAACTGTATATTGTATTGTATATTATTTGCGCGAACACTACACATTTGCTCGCGACCACGAGTGCTGTAAAGAGCTTCGAGCTCTCTAAATAATATGTTTAAAATAAAACACAATGTTTGTTAAAATAGCAACACAACCGAGTTTAATTCGTAAACTTATTTTTATTTTAACTGTATATATTTTTTCTTGTCTAGAATGTTGTACGAGGCGACTAATCGCGTTTTAGGTTTGCCATTGCAAGGCGGTGAGAGTAGTGTGTATTTTATTTGCAATATTACTTCAGTTACTATTTATAAGTCTGGTTGCAAACTTTTTACATACATAAAGAATAAAGATATTAAAATGTATTTAGTTAATTAAGCATGATTGCCGTGTATTGGTACCCAATAAATATTTGCCTTACTATCATAGTATTGTCTATGATTTGTAAAATTAGTTTTCTTGTCTTACTTTCTTTGGTTTTTATCTTATAACTAGTGGCCCGCCCTCGCTTCGCTTCGGGTAAATTTTACATACAAACCTTCCTTAAGAATCACTCCGCCACAACCGCATCAAAATCCTTTGCGTAGTTTTAAAGATCTAAGCATACATACGGACATACAGCGAAAGCGACTTTGTTTTATACTATGTATTGATATTGATATTGAAAAAAACAACAAAAAAGGTAAGTTAAAAACCAATAAGTAACTTTATACTGTCATTGTTTCATACATTAGAGAACTGAAAACGTTTGGGATATTTACCATTTTTCCATTTGTTTGTTCCATTTCGGCACTGTTCGCTGGGTCAATATCGAGAACTCGATAAAATAAGGAAAATATTACACGGTAAATAAGTATATGACTGGCTCGGTGGAACAGTGGTTAGTGACCCAGGCTGGCGGTTCCAAGGGTCGTGGGTTCGATTCCCACTCGGGACAAATATTTGTGTGATGAACATTGGTGTTTGTTCCGTGTCTGGGTGTGATTATGTATTTAAGTATGTATTTATAAATATATATGTATGTATATCAGTCTCTGACGCCCATAGTACAAGTTCTGCTTAGTTTGGGGTCAGATGACCGTGTGTGGAAATGTCCCAGATATCCCAGATAAGAACAGTTTTCTAAAGACGGTAGCAATGGAAAGAAAAAAATAATATTTGGTACTTGTTTTTAATGTCTCCAACATACTTTCTCTCTCATGGATGACAATCTGGGCACATTTAGGTAATATCTCAATAATTTGCGAGAATGTTTTACAAAAATTAGGTGAAAGTACCTATTGCTTAAATCCGCCAACTGCTGCAGTAAATTATATTTGGAACTCCGAATTACCCGTGAAATTGCATTTCAAATATTTTAGTTGAACTAGTATTTCATTTTAATTTGGCTAATGGGACGCCATTCCGCGAAAACGCGAATTGGTAAACATTGGAACTAAAATTGCCAGGTATATCAAAGGTTAGTCAAATAATTCTATGTATAATGTGTTTTATGATCTATACTAATATTATAAAGCTCAAGAGTTTGTTTGTTTGTTTGAACGCGCTAATCTCAGGAACTACTGGTTCGATTTGAAAAAATCTTTTTGCGTTGTATAGACCATTTATCGAGGAAGGCTTTAGGCTGTATAACATCACGCTGCGTCCAATAGGCGCAAAGATACAATGGAAAATGTGCAAAAAACGGGGGAAACGCGAACGAAGTCGCTGGCACAGCTAGTAATTGATAAAAATAAAATATCTAAATATGATTTAAATGAAAATTATTCTGCTACTCTGTCCACTCCTTTCACTCTCACTCCCATATCATCTCTCACGCAATCCATCCATGTCTTCTTCAGCCTGAAAATGAAAATTAATGTACCGATCATATTTAACTACTGCACCTGTCTTTTCTTCGTACTTAAAATGAAAATTATTGTACTGATCATATTGAATGCACCTGTGTACAATTTAATATAATATCACTATAGTGCAAGTTCACCCTTAAACATATAAATTACTTTTCCAAACACTCTGATAACCACCCATTAACATGTTAACTGTCCGTTCAATTTTGAACCTTATTTCATGGCGTGTGAACTCAAGAACTGAATGTTTACATTACATTATGACTACTCACCTAAAGTATTGGTTATTAATAGAGGTGAATCTTGTAATGAGGTTATTACATCAACTGATTGCTTCGACATGTGTTTACTGGTTGAGTGAATGGTTGAATGAACGAGTGAGATAGTTAGTGCTACTGTTTTTTTGGGATTTAAGATATGATAGGGATAGGGAGTAATTTGAGTGACTAGACTATTAAAAAAAGTTTAACCTGTATTGAGAATTTTGAAATGTAGTCTACTCAAATAATGAATAATTTATTTTGTCATTGATTGAAGGTATGTAGGGCATATTCACTTAGTGCAATAGTAGGTATAAAATTATATACTATACATACGTACCAACTACATATATACATAATAAGAATGTCTTACAATACAGTTAGTGAAATTAAAGCTTTGTCATCATCACCGGACTTGTGGGAAGCGATTACCAGCTGGTTACCTATCCTTCGTGTTCCCATATTTTTTTTAAGGCTACTTTGCTTTTACAACTAAGTAGGTAAGTAATAGAAAAGTATATTATAATCTATGTATGTAAATCCGGATATCACAAGGACTTTATCATGAATCGAAACCACAACTCGAATTCGAACCGAACCGAATCGATCCGAAAAACAAAAGCACTACAAACCGTTTACCGTCTATCACCGTCGCCAGCTTCGATTTGCAACATGCACAACATGTCTCAGCATTCGATTATACACAGCCTCGCTAACGCATTCCGACATCCGTCGCCGGATCCGATCGTTTCGGATTCGCGGCGCTTCTAAATCCGATCACATCGCGTTCCGTGATGTATAAATTACGCAGACAAGGTATAAATCGATTGCATACTAGTGTTGTGGCTTGGAGTTCCTAGCTTGTGGGATGCTGAAATGTCGATTATCGTTTATAAATAAAATTGGGAGTGGGATACAAAACTGTAGTAGATGCTCGTGTGTATGCTTTTTAATTTAAAGTATTTACATGTCAAATCTTTTCAAAAGAATACGGGTAAAAATACTGTACCAATACCTAGCAGAAATTTTTACAGGTTAGCCTAATGGCTATCAGATATGGCCTAATTGCTATCAGATATGGCCTAATGGCTATCAGATATGGCCTAATGGCTATGAGACATGACCTATCAAAAGGTAATCCTCCTGATAGGTCAAAATTTCGTATCATTTTTGCATTTGACACTTTCTATAAGGTTTAACAAGTTCAAAATATTAGCAATTAGGTAATACCTGGTGCCAGGTACTGAACAACAATTATTATTTACGTGCAAATATAAAACTTCTGAGACTTAAACCATGACCTCTTGGAAATCGCATGCGAGTGTGGTACATAACCCAAAGCCCAGCACTATACATTGTATTCGTACCGATGAAATATCCTTCCATACCCGTCAAAATTATTCGTTTAATATCGAAACCGTCGAATTCACTTACGTACATCACTATCTTATCCCGCGGTTGCTCACTATTTTAAACGGGCGTGATTGAGCGGGCAACACTGCCATTTTTCAACTTTAATTAAACGTTGGTCTCTCTGATGCTTCTTAATTTGTTAGCTTGTCGGAAGGCGCCTTAATACGGCTCGATTCACACCGAAAATAAATCTCTAGCTAACTAAAATAGGGTAAGGTTTAGATTTAAATAAGTTTCGAGAGAAAGTAGCTCGATTTTTACGATCAAGTTTCTTATTCCTCGATTAAATGAGAAGCGAATAACAAAAAAAACAGAATTATCACTAAAGTTACGACGTGAGTTCCAACATTTTTTGGGTGATACATTTTCAGAACACTTTTGTCAGTAAACTAAGTACACCCTTACAACTTACAAATGTGCAATAAAAGGAACCGCTATTCAAAACTCTAGTTTCTAAGCCTTTTTATAGTTTAGATCCATGCTTTCATTTGTCAGCTTCTCCTTTTATACCCATCTACATATATATCGATTGGAGATAAATGATTAATCGAATCCAAAAGCAGAAGTAGTTTATCATGATGGTTAGTTATCTAATATAAACGTCAACTCTACAAATATGCTTTACTTTTTTTTGAAACGAGTACAGAAAAACCCAGTCCAATCCAGAATGGGGCAAGTGAAGGGCTTTTAAAGTGCACGTTAAATTGACAGATTTTCCGCTAATCTTGGCAAAGAATTCGCACTCGAAGTACTCAAACGCTTTCTGAGCTTTAAGCAGGTCTCATGAATGCAGTTCATCTGTGGAGTGAGGTAAATCTTCCACTCGACACGCGTCTCAGATAGCCACCGTCAGAAATAGATTCACTGGGCGACAGTACGAGTTGCGACACTGCCCTTCAGTACTGTGACGTTCTTCAGCAAACCTGGGAAGAAATTGTGACACCTGCGGTTATAATTAGGCGGTTCAAAGTCAAGAGTAAGCGTAACTAGTATTTTTTTACGACGATATCTTGTTACTGGCAGCTTTGGCGATTACGATAATGGGTGAGCTAAAATAAAGTCTATGTTTATGTGGGACTTCTGGCACATGTGAATGTAGATTCGTCATATCCACGTTTTCACGGCAAGTGTAAATTCTTCAACGATCAATCAACGAAAGGTCGAATTTTAGTTCTCGTTTCGTTGATTGATCGTTGAACAATTTAATAAAAAAAAGACGTGTGGCACTCGGGGACTGCCGCGGTATAGCTATTGCATAGCATCGTCCGATTTCGGAGCAGCTCGTCTCGATTCGTGCGAGTTTCGTAGAGTCGTACAATACGTCTAACCGCACGCACACAAACACCGTGCCGAAGTCTACCGAACTGAAACGACGTTAGACGATTGTGAGGTTTTTTTCGTTACGGAATTTCTTGGTTCGGTTGCCGCGCTCAAAGCCCGCGATAAAAGCTATGCAATAGCTTAATAATAGGAATAAAACGAATTAGTACTTGTTATATGCCCGCACAGAGCTCGCAATTGGTATTACAATAAAAAATATCATTGCGTTGACATAATATTTTATGTTGTAATAGCGATTTAATTTTTCTCTACTGCATTCTTATATTTCCCATACATCATAATCAGTAGCTAAAAAGGAGCTTTTATAGATGAATGTATGATTCACAGCCTCAAAAACCCTTCCACACAAACCACAAAAATTAGAAACTACAAAAAAAAAACAAGCAGAAGAAATGAACACTATCTGTCTATCCCCCCCCCCCCCCCACTCGCCATATTTCACTGATAATTCGCCATCACTTCCGCCACACCTCGCGCGTCGCGCCGCCGGCAACTGTCAATCTGTCACACGGCCGTTTGACAGATGCGGGCGATGCCACAGTGTAGATAATGCCTGACTGATTGCCATCAGAGCACAATCGAACCAACTTAATCCTGACTCACTAAAGTATGCTTATTTTAGGGTTAAGGACGAGAGCCTATTACTAATACTCTGTCCGTATGTTACCAGGCTGTATCTCAAGAACTGTTACCGCTATAGCATCGAATACTAAAAAAAAACTAATATAAAAGTGGGGCCCCCGTAAAATGTGTTTTTATATTTTACTAGCTTTCCGCCCGCGACTTCGTCCGCGTAGAGACGTTTAACGGGTAAAACATTACTTCCTTATAGCGCAGTCGGTTAAAAGTAGCCTATAACCTTTCCTAGGTTCTGAACTATATCTGTACCAAATTTCATTTAAATCGGTCCAGTACTCTAGGCGTGAAAGCGTAACAGACAGACAGACAGACAGAGTTACTTTCGGATTTATTTTATTAGTAAGGATTGGTGCGGAAGCCATGTGCGCGAGTCCGATTCGCACTTGGCCGGTTTTTATAATCCGTCTAAATACAACTAAGTTGAATTAAGTAGCCTTAGTAACGAACTTAACTGATTTTAAAGTAAATTCGCAGAAGCAGACGTAGCAACAGTTAGTAACATTTACGATCTGATCTTCCAGGATGGTATAATTAACAAAACAGGTATGGAAATGCATCACTGCACACACTGAATACTGGTGTAAAACACTTATTTTTGTTTATTGCCTAGTTTGCACATAAATGATAGGGGATTTTATTGCAATCTCGTTTTGTGAATTACCTACCGTCACAAAATACTTGGTCTGTTCCACATCAAATTCATCAGATATATTCTGAAATGAGTTCATGGATATATTTAGCTTGAGTCTACCTGCATTTAAAAAAAATTAAATCTACTTCAATCTGCACAATAATTAAATACTATTTAATGTTAATTTATTATAATTATTACTTATAATGCGTATGTTCTTGTTGGTTGCTCAAATAAATAAATAAAATAAAATATCAGCTTATATGTATGACAGATTTGCATTATGGGACGGATATCTTTAATACCTAACTAACTATCGATAACTTACATAGTCACAAAGAAAAAGAATCGTCAGGTATTCTCAAATAACATTATATTATACGCGATCACATCTGTAAAATTAGTTTAATATCCAATTATACATACTCAACTCTACATTAGTCTACACATCTAATTGATTCCAGGTAAAACTTTCTCGTATTAAAATTTAATTGCTTCGCTCCCGAGGCTCGCCCTTCGTCGGGCGTCAACTGTCATCTGTCAGTTTGCGGTTTTTGACATAACGGGGTGACAGGTGCTTCGCGGTAGCGCGCAGTCGGCGTAAGCTCGAGTAATCAAGTTGATCTGCTTGAGTTTTTTATTAATTTAACTGTAATTTGTGTATTGCGAAAGTAATATTAATGTACGTAGTGAATGTAAATAACTGTTTCAGTCTGGTTCGTCTATTGCATAGCTTTTATCGCGGGCTTTGAGCGCGGCGACCGAAGAAATTCCGTAACGAAAAAAACCTCACAATCGTCTAACGTCGTTTCGGTTCGGTAGACTTCGGCACGGTGTTTGTGTGCGTGCGGTTAGAGTATTGTACGACTCTATCTACGAAACTCGCACGAATCGAGACGAGCTGCTCTGAAATCGGACAATGCTAGGCAATAGCTATACCGCGGCAGTCCCCGAGTGCCACACTTTTTTTTCATATAAGACCATTTTCAAGACTTTAATCTTTAAAATGCTCTCGTACCAAACAGTGGTGGACCATCACTTCCTAGAGCCCTGGGCTGAAACGAACGGGGACCTAAATATTACACTAAATATACATATCATTATCACCATGGCAGCGGTATATAATGGGACGGGGACCTGTCTAATTAATTACTTATTCAAGCTTATACATCTTACGCATAATAAGGCGTCCGACCGATTTCAGCCATGGCGGCCGATCTCAATTGAGATCAGCCAAGTGCGCAGGACATATTATAGTGCACAAGTTTACGCGCAAACACAAGTGCACTCTCTATTCCCTTACTCTCATAATTCGGTGAGACGGCAATCCGACATAACCGATGAGAGATCGGGCGCAGGACCACCGGCTTAACGTGCTTTCAACCGCCAACTTCCTATCTCCGCGCTGAGTAATTTCATTACAGAAAAACTCACACAAATTTTGCCCGACCCCGGACTCGAACCGGGGACCTCTCGGTCCTAACGCAGCACTTGCTACCAATAGACCAACGAGGCAGTTACGCATATTGTCATTCCAAACCTGTTAATGATCGGGGGTGGACGTTGGCACTTGGTGGCTTCTTACACCTTTAAGGCCCTGGGCTGCATCCCAAAAAACCCATCATATGGACGATCCGACTAATGATTGTTTAATCGCATCATATAGCGTATAATTTAATGATAGGAGAACATTAACGCGACATTGAAGACTTGTTTAAGTTAGTATTTGTAATCTTATCTCATTAGATAGACATTTATCTTAAAGAGGTACAATAACATGAAAATTTAATTTGTATTTCAAGTTCACTAATTCACAGCTATGTAAATACAACGAATGCAAACATATACAAAAAACAGATGCTTGCTTTGTTTTTTAATAGACACACACGTGTCACGTAGTTACCTGTCAACTGTCAGTCTTTCACGTAGTCGTTTGACAGTTGCGAGTGACAGTTCCACCGTATCGCGTCAAAGCTTATTGGTGACAAGGAGCCTTTATTACGGTAACAGACCTTTGTGACGGCTTTTAGAATAACAAACTTTGCGACTATTCGCTGTAGGTGAAACAATTTATTTACAAAAGCCACGATTTCGGATTCACGTTAGGTTATGGGTTTGAAATAACTTGTATACATATTACAACTACTAGCGATGATTTATTAAACTACTACAAAATATTATGGAAAATCTAGCAAGAACAATTTCGTTAGTTCAGTATGTCATCCACAATAACATTACGATCATAATAAATGCCCAAACTTCTAGTATCTCAGGCATTTGAAAGTTGACATTTGTAATAGTATCAAACAAAGAGCTATAAATTCGCTAAGCGGCACGCCTCAAATTCCTTTGAAGTCAGAATAAAGGAAATAAAGGATGCAGTCCGTATGTATTGCAATCGCATTCTAATACAATAATACTGATAGGTACAGTCGACGGAAAATAGGAAAACCTGTAAACATCCTGGACAGTTTCAGTTTACTAATGATTACAATATTGTTTCTGATATCCGTAAAATAAGTGCTGAAGCCACTTCCTTAAGAATCTGATCAATATACATATGTGATGTTGTGTGACCTTTATTGATGTATTATTAAAATTACTTATTTTATTATATCCTAGCAAGTCCTAGTTTTAGGTAGAAGCAGTGGACCTGTATGGTTGTATGGCCTGTGCCTTTGCCCAACAGTAGGATATGCAAAGAAAAGGTTTTATACATCCACATGTATAGTGAGGGATCACACGTTTTATGAACTATTGCTCCCAATTCTTCCCAGAAAACTTTTGAAACGTTACCACGCTTGACTGTACCATATTATGGGAAACTGCATCACTTCCTTCCACGTCATCGGTGCATCCTCGGTGCACGTGCAACAATGTGGACGGCGCATGATAAACAGATCACAAACATATGCATGCAGTTACGTCACGACGAAAATCTGGACGCCATGTTTGTGGATGAGAAAGAAACGAAGGAAGCTTTTGATACAGTGTCCGTCATTAATGTCTTACAAATGAGGGAGTTTCTCGGGAAGCGTACTGGGAACTTACATCTATAGGTTAGGTTGTATGTGACATTTTAATATACGGTTATTGCAAATTTTTTCTTAGTTACAAAACTGAGAACCAAAGAATATGAATATGATAAATTATTTTACAAATCCAGATTCTGAATGTTTTTAAATTAATTAAGATGTAGTATAGGAAATTTTTTCTTCGAGAAAATATTCCATAATAAAAAATAACTTGAAAACTTATAATGATTTTAGTCCCACGGTCAAAGTATCACGCAAAAGTAACATCTTATTGATGTCACCATAGAAAGCAATAACGCCATACCTAGAAGATCGCATGAAAGTAAAACTTTCAAAGAAAATGATGTTGTCTAGAAAACAAAAGTCATGGGAAATACAAGTTAATGTGTAAGTGAGATTACGAGTTCTGGAGCCACAACTAACACCATGACTTAATGGGGACGTGAGAGGAATGGCGAAGAGAAACAAAGCGTACTTTGGTTCGTTACACAGTGTTACACAATTTGGGCAACTTTATTGATGCGTTTTGCGTAGTGTTACACATTTGTTGATCTATATTAGTCAGGAGCTATTTGCGGCTTAGATAAATACCTGGTGTAAGTCATGATATCTGCGATGCAGTTTATTTTCACACACTAGTACGGATGTTATCTTTATTCTACTCAATCTTTGTCAGACTGAAACAATAATTAAGTACTTTGCTGCAACTTAACCGATTTAGAAAGTTCTATAATTCTACCTTTTAAATAAAAAGCTCAGGTTTTGGAGCAAGAAAAAGAAATAGGTAAAGTCTACAATTTAATTGCAAACATAATTCATGCCCAAAATCCCAAATTTTGTACAATATCTATAAAAGCGTTATCCAAAAGCTCAAAAGTGTATTCCACTAAATATCTATCTATAACACTTTATAATTGTTTCGCGGCCATTTTAATTCATCACTAATCCCGAGCGGAACTAATCAGCTGTCATGACGTCACATCCTGCTTTTAACATGTGCCATTCACGCGGCGTAATTTATTTACCGGAAAATTCACATCTGGATTTGTGGAGATTCTGTTAACTGTTTAGTACGATTTGTAACTTCATATATCAATGCGAGGTTGCAGTATGTTTATATGTATAGGTAGTATTTGGAGAGGTTTATTATGGAGAGTCACCCACTCCTCTGCAAGTTCGGTGATGAAGACGAGATTTATTAAGTCATTATCATCATGGCACGGTCAGTTAGGAAGAATGTAGGTATTACGCTTTGTTTGCGTAGAACTAAGCTTTTATTATTAAGCTATTGCATAGCTTTTATCGCGGGCTTTGACCGCGGCGACCGAACCAAGAAATTCCGTAACGAAAAAAACCTCACAATCGTCTAACGTCGTTTCAGTTCGGTAGACTTCGGCACGGTGTTTGTGTGCGTGCGGTTAGACGTATTGTACGACTCTACGAAACTCGCACGAATCGAGACGAGCTGCTCCGAAATCGGACGATGCTATGCAATAGCTATATTTTTTAACTAATCGATCAGTCGTAGGTCCAAAAGAAAATATTTTTCGCGACTGATACTTATATTTGTTACCATCTATTATGTACTTTATGGGTAACGAATAAACAATTGCCTATTTTCTAAAAATATTTGGTACTTACTTCGAAGCTTATAGTCGCTCAATATATGGAACACATAAATCCATTATATTACCATACATGCCGTTGCATACATTACGATGTCATTAATAACTCATAAAAGAGACAGTGCCACCGGAAACTACGCACATTAGCATTTACGTCACAACCTCTATTAAACTTCATTACCCACATCTTTCTTTCTTCGTTGTTGAAATAAGAAAACAAGTGCGAGTCGGGCTCGCGCACAAAGGGTTCCGTAGCAGCAAATATAATAAAAATCAACCTATCTCAAAAACTATAAGAGATACTTTGATCAAACCAAAAATCGTTGAAAGAGTTAATTAGCATGCATCACCTCTATTTTTTTTAGAATTTTATACCCCGTAGTTATAAAAATAGAGGGGGGGGGACATACTTTTTACGACTTTGAGAGCTGATATCTCAAAAACCGTTCACTTTAAGAAAAATGTTTTTTAGAAAACTTTATATCATTTTAAAAGACCTTTCCATTGATACCCCACACGGGTATGTACATCGAAAAAAAAAATTTCATCCCTCAGTTACATGTATGGGGGGCCCCACCCCCAATTCTTTTTTTTACTATTTAGTGTCATATTTTTGTAGCGGTTCATACAACACATATTCCCATCAAATTTCATCACTGTAGTACTTATAGTTTCCGAGTAAATCGGCTGTGACAGACGGACAGACGGACAGACGGACAGACGGACAGACGGACATGACGAAACTATAAGGGTTCCGTTTTTGCCATTTTGGCTACGGAACCCTAAAAAAGAACAATTATGACGATCATTATACGCGGGACTGGTGTTGACGCAAGTTTCTCGATTAAAGTTTTTATTATTTTTATTTTCGATAATTGTATTATCTACAACTCTAACCTATTTATGCGACAACACTTGGAGTTTACGAGAAAAATGTAATAAACAATATTTTCCATTATTTAATTCTATGTCTTGGGGATAGAGACTTTGATTTTTCCTTTGTAATGGTGAACCTCTAGAAAAACCAAATGTTCAAGTCTGTATGAATATACTGTAAGGTACTATTTATCGTCTATTTTGAACGCATATGCTTATGCTGTATTAAAATAATAATTATTAAAATGAGCGATCGTCTTAACCCCCGTCTATTCGTAACAATTTAGTTACATCATCGTGGAATTTTGTAAAATTGACTATTAGGTACGTGTGAGGCCTATCCTGGAATGACAGGAGTGACCCCCGCCTTCTGGGAATAACCGGGATTGCTGAGATTTTTGTTTACGCATTCTCAAACCACGAAAATGAAGGTGAGATTCTATTTTTGCGAAGGATGCTGGGACGCAGTCCTAACAAATGTCACGGTTAATGAGAAATTTTAACTAAAAAAATTGGGGTTTCAAATGGGAATCAATCGATGGACGATTTATGTTGCATGAGCGTGAAGTCCTGAATTCGATTACTCCCTGACGTAGTCGGATGATTATCCACACCACGTATGTCAAATTTAGGAATAATATATTCACACCAGTAAATTAATGTTACTAGCCCATACTTAAACACCTTCATTCTTCTTTTTTACTGCTTTTTGAGGATGGATAAGCTAGTATTGCTGGCTCTATGGCGAATTAGGAAGAGTCGAAAGTGGCGAAAAGAAGTGATCTCTGCCTACCCCTCTGGAAAAAAGTCTGCCTACCCCTTTGAATGATTTTTTTCTTTTTTCACATCTGTGTGAAAAAGAAACCCTCCAAAAGTGGAACTACCTCCATACTTTTCCCTCTAGTTCCTTCCGTGGTTTGTGCCCGGGTTATTTTCGCCCGGAGAGCGCCCGACCCACATGCAGCCACTTGAGTTGCCCCGGCGAACTAATGAACACATTCCATTACTGCAAATGCAAATAAATCCCATTGCTAAATACGTGTGCTGGCAAAATCTGGACCGTTTCCGAAGCGCGGTGCGCGTGATGTGTTGCACTTACTAGGGTAAGGAAGGAATGTAAAAATATCTTACCGAAATTATACATATTAGATTCTATCTATCTAATATCGGGTATCTAAAGGTCCCGGTTAGAGTCGACACAATTGATATGTGAGTTTAGAAATTACTCAGTACCGAGGCAGGAAGATAGTAGATTAATGTGTTGGAAAGCCGGTGGTCCTGCGCCGCCTCTCTAGGTCCTGAGGGATTGCCGACTCACCGAACTAAGGTAACACAGAGTGCACTTGTTTAAGATTACCCATTTGTGCCACATTAGGTCCTGTGCAGTGGGCTGATTTCTATTGTGTTCGGACGCCATGGTCAAAATCAGTCGGATTTTATGAACCAAAATAAATCCCGCGTAATAAACTTAAATTGATGAGGAACTAATGAAAATTGAATTGTTTAATTTCGTATGTGTCATCTAGTAGCTGATGGTCAGTTTCATGGACAGCTCAACATTCATTATTTTTATTTTTATTAAAAGAATAGTTGAAGTGATTCTCTTAAAACGATCACTAATGGTTTAGCTATCCGTACTTTCGTCGGCCAATTTTCTCTCGTGTAGACACGTTTACATTTAGTTTGTTGATGTATTGATCGAAGAAGGTCAATGCCCCATCATTACGGATCGCGATCGAAATGGCCACACGTGGTTTAGCGTGGGCGATGAAAAAATTCAATAGACGGGATGGATATTTAGGCGACGCCCGCGCCAACTAGACGTAGGTAATGTGTCGACCTGACCTACTTAACAGAATGATGGGCGATTGATTACACTTGTATATAGGGCTGATTTCCACACCTCAACAAATGATAACTGGTCAAAAGGATTCTGTTTATACATATACTAGCGGCCGCCCGCGACTTTGTCCGCGTATTAATGGGTTTGAGTAGCAATGATGTATTAAAATAGCCTACATGCCTTGTAAAATTTGTTATTTATTAGTGAAAGTTCCGTCAACGTTCTCCCATAGTACGTTGCGCTGGTGTGAATTAAAAAAAAATGCTCTGGTGTCTCTCCGGAGTGCCAGCTACCTCCATACCAAGTTTTATAAGCTTTCACGCCTATATTATCATTAGGAGATTTAAAGAATAGGATCGCATAAAAAAGCAATACATAGGTATCTCCACCTGCCTTATAATTCAATTGTAACTATTTATTATTGTTTATTATAGTTTGTCGAGTGACATAACGCTATACTCAACTTCGTAAAAACGATAAACATCAGTTTTTAGACGCAACTAGTTATGTTTTGGGAAACTCTTAACTATTAAAAGTAATAGTGCTCTAACGAATCTTAATGGGCGACGGTGAAATTATCTAATACAAAGTAAAGTGTGACAAGTGATAAATCAGAACAATTAGACGGACTTAATTTACGTACTGCCATGTCAAAAGTTATCTAGAGCATATAGTATTTTTAGACGTAAATATTTTTTATATATGATGTACATATGACATACATACATACATAATCTTTACAGGCTATACCTAATACAAAAGTAGTTTTTGATGCTATATCAATAGCCAATCTTAAGACCTCACTTGGCCACTCACAAAATAAATCTAATTGCTCTAAAATAGATAACACAATTCCTTCATATTATGTACCTACAATCTACATCCCTACCACCGATAACTAGTCGTAAAAGTAAGCAATAAAGCGCATTTATTTCAAAACTCAGTTGCTCGGAAAAGTAGCATTTATCAAATTAATGTGTCAGACGAGAGCTTTGTTTTGGACGGCTGAGAAATGGACTGTAAATTATTTACCGAGTTAACGCGAGCTTCTTTGGCGTGCCAAAACTTCAAAAGCTCTCCTTAGAGTCTTTTTTTTATGAGTAAACTTTCACATTGTTAAGGTTCTAGCCGATTCGATTGCGGTTCTGATGGTCTTAGGGCATAAACTTGCTTCCAGGTAAAAGCTATTAGTACAAAGAGCTTTTTGTCGAGGTCTACCAAACGTTCTCTTTGGGACTATCATTTGGGGCCTGAAAATAACGAGATAAGATTTTCCACGGTTCACGAGGATTTTTATGACTTCATTCTTTATTATGATGTCGTTTACGTATATTTGATTTTTTATAGGCAATCATTGAATAAATTAAAGCTCTGTTATTCTAGTCATCATCATCATCACCATCAGCCCATATAACTACGTCCTCACGCGGGCCTATCCTAAACTAGGGCGATAAAGCCTTAGTCCACTGGTCTTATTCTAGTGGAATTCCTCAATTCCAAACCAATCTATAATCTAATTTAAACAATTTGCTTTCAATCAGAACGGAACAATTATTCTTTTGTTGTTCGTAACAACAAAACTAATCAACTTCATACCCTGTGGGATCATCGGGGAAGCTATCTATTACAAACTTGGCCGAGTTGATCGGCTTTGGAAGATACGCATAATGTATGTGGACGATTTTTATTTATTTTTTATTTTATTTATTAGTTCCACTTACAATTATGTATTAAATCTTAAGTCTTAAATGTTTAAATAATAATTATTTGCTAAATACATAATTTAGTTACAAGTGGACTCCTCTTGCGATTACAATGTTTCTTACAAGCTAATATAAAAATAAAAGGGAAAAACAACCAAACAAAACAATTTAACTAGCAATGACAACTTTTTGAGAGTTTTTTATACTTTCATGTTGAAATAACTAAAAAGGAATCATGATTGAAGTTCGCAATAATTGTATCACTCCTTAGCTCAAGCGAGACTTATAATTAAAATTGAACTATTATTTTTATAATTATAAAATGTTATCATCATCATCATCACCATCAGCCGATTTATATCCACTGCTGGACATAGACATGTTGTCAATCATTATTAACATTAAGTTGTCTTTTATAAACAGGTATGTAATTATAAAAATCGATACCGAATGGCTTCTTCTTGAAAACAAGGCAAATAAAGATAGGGTTACATGAAGATTGGAAACATAAATAACTGTGGTGTACTGTGTGTTTTTCTTGGAAATCGCGATGTGAGAAATTATAAAGGGCTTGCAGACATACAAGTATGACGTATACTTATAACGTAATTAGCGGTGGCACCGTAACGAATCTTTTATGATAGAATGTTGACAGAAGCAGTGATTTCGAGAAATATTTTTGAAGAAAAATTAAAAAAAATCTCTCCAGATTAACTTAAGCTTTAGTTTCATATGATACAAATTGTACTCACCTAGACTAAGCACTCTGTAACCTACTTGTGAGAGAAAATAAACATCTTTTTACTTTTTACTTTAGTTTCGACTTAGAGATTAAACAAAAATCCTTTTGATTAACATTCAACTGCTTTCCACAAAACTTTCTTAAAAAGTATTAGATTAATAATAATAGGCGACACGACTAAAGAAATATAATTAGTCCGTTATTTAGATTATTTAAAAATATTGTACTCGTATTTTTTATTTTCTTTAACAAAACAAGATATTATGAAGATATAGTGCTTAGAAGTTTCGTATGACGTCACGTTTACGTACAATTTTTGCGTAACTCTGCCCCCACTCCAGAAGTTTGATAAGCTATAATTTTGTAATTTTTCAATCAATTGAAAAACAAAAAAAAATGCGTGTCCCATATTTTTGTATAAACTAACTTACGGACTAAATAGAATAATAAGATTTTGACCCAGCCGTGACGCCTATTTGTAGAGTACACCATATAAAAGAACATTTAGCAAACTTTTTGTGTAATTTATCAAGTTTAATTTATTTTACGATCGTACAAAGTTTGGCAAAGTTTTCTACCTATCGCTAACTTGTAAGGTGTGGATTTCCTTCACTTACCGCTACGGGCTTCGTATGATCAGTAGGCAATTTTAACATGATTATTATTAAATTAACTTTAACACTTTTTGTTCTAGTATTTATGCAATAAATATTTTGAGATTGAGTTTGAAAAATAGTTATCTTTTATTTACAAAAATAGTTCATTAATTTTATTAAAATCAGTGTATTTCTCTACTTATATCTCTATATCTATATTAATAAACTATGATAGTTTTTTTAAAGTTATATAGCTTTTACATGCACAATAGCACATGTCATACGGTATTCAAAGACAGGTTACGCCATGATTCTTTCCTTATACAAAAATATTTTACAAAAAATGTTAGAATGCTAATTTTAAAACTCGAAAGCTCTTGGAAATCGTACAACGAAATAAATTAAAAAGGGCACCCAGACGTCATACTTCTCACGTAATTAGCAGGGAAGGCGACCGAATCTTTTGTTTGTATTTCCCGTTCTCATCTCGAGCCAACTCATCACAAAGACTCATCACAAAGGGATGGACGTTTACTCAAAACACAACTCGACTTTCTGACTCAAAACGAAACCCGAAAAATTTTATAATTGGCACTATCGTGACAGGACAAAAATAAATGTAATTTTCACATGATATTCGCGTATGTTGTCTTCTTGTGACTGCGTTTACGTAGAAACTGCAATGAATCAAGTTTCTGTTATTTCGGGACATTATTCAGTATTGCCCTTTTCAAAGTTCAAACAACGATATCGCACGAAATAACCCATTTGCGAATTTTCCTCAAGCTAATTCAGAGAAAATAATTAGATAGTCCATACTATCTTTCTTCTTAGGATAAATCTTTTTTTTATTTTTTTATTAAAGAATTAAAAACAAACAATGTTTAACTTAATATTTCAACCGTAATCCCACAAAACTACATATTTGCATAGTTTGTCTGTGGAATCATCAGTCTCTCACTTAAAAACTAGTTACAAAATTAAAATTAAATCCAGCTCATTCAGACATCCTGTCATTTGGGACTCATATTTAACAGGTGTAACATGTTCTTTCTGAGCAAATGAGTTATCTATGACTTATTTTAATCCCATTCTGTCATTATAACTTCAATTTGAAATTGGAAAACCGAACTTGGGGCTTATCTTTGAACTTTTTGTACTTCGTTAAACTTTTTCCCCTGTAACTTGTTCTAAAGCCACCCACGTCTGAAAGACACCCTTAATCGATGTAAAGATGTATCTAAATATAGTATACAAGTAAAAATCACTGCAAATGTAGCCTTGTACCGACGCATTAGCTCATATGAATGACATCCATTAATAAAGGCGTATTGCGCAGGTCACTAATCTCAGTAATTCATAGCGGGTGCGGTTTCATTACAACACTATGTAATGTCACTAATGGGTTGTCTCCTTTATTCTATGACGTGGCACACGCGATGAGAAAACAAGAGAATGGCTAGAAAGTCATGGTAAGTTGATAATAATAGACACCATAGAGTGATTTGCATTAGTACAGAAATGAGTTTATAGTAATTTACCATGGGTTCTGTCAGTGATGGGCACTTTCTTTAGATTACTAATTGCTACTTAATCGCCAAATGGGCAGTCAATTAATTTATTGTCATTTTAGTATTCGACGGCCTAAACATAGCTACTCAAATGATTTTCCGCTCAAGTAAATACCGGTCTTATAAAAATCCTAACAAAGTAAGTTTTGTCTGGCTCGGTGGAACAGTGGTTAGTGACCCTGGCTGGCGGTTCCAAGAGTCGTGGGTTCGATTCCCACTCGGGACAAATATTTGTGTGATGAACATCGGTGTTTGTTCCGTGTCTGGGTGTGATTATGTATTTAAGTATATATTTATAAATATATATGTATGTATATCAGTCTCTGACGCCCATAGTACAAGCTCTGCTTAGTTTGGGGTCAGATGACCGTGTGTGGAAATGTCCCAGATATTTATATTTATATTTAAACAAAGACAAATAAAGAAATCAAACTATAGAAAACATATTTATAAATATTGCACCCATATATGGAGGAAAACACCAATGTCCATCATACACAAATAATTTTTCGAGTGGGAATCGAACCCACGACTCTTAGCGCACAGGCCACTATCCAACGCGCCATCCAGCCATTTCAAGATGGCGTCCACCAGCTGATGCTGACCACCGAGACAGGTACACGCAGTAATTTAATTCCCGCAATGATCCCGCTGTATCGTTAGGCCGCAATAACTGTCTCGCGGCCATAACGTGAGGTGTCGAATCCAGCTTAGGGCTGTCAACGTTTTACTACCTACTAAGGTGTAATATTCATACCAGGCCTGTAAGGTGGCTGTTCGCTGACGACCATGATTCGTGTAACCCAGTCGAAACGTCGGGCAGTAAGTAGCTATGTATTTGCTACTCCTAATATCGCGTGTAGACCCATAAAGACTAATATTTAGTGTAATAGAGCGCGAAAGTCTAAAATCACTTATAAAATGTGCCACTGGTTTCAGCAATGGCTGCCGATCTCAATGATTTCTACTTTGAAGCATGAGGCTGCAAACTAGACAAACGTGTGGCGGTGGCGGTGCATGCAAACATTTCTACAGTGTCGAGTGAGCAGTTTGTAGCGCTACCATGAGTTTAATAGTGACAGACTCGATATGCCTATGAAAAAACGTACTGCGCCCCTAGCGGTAACGCTAAGAACTAAAATAGTTAGTATGAAAAAAAAACAATTTGATAGCTTTTTAACGTACGTAAGTTTTCGATAGCTAACTCATGGTAGAGCTACTGATCGCCACCGCGTGTGTCCAGATTCAGCCTAAAATGGATTACACATCGTCACTACGAGAGGGGGATCCTTCCAGGTGGTGTGTCGGGCTCCCCGACGACTGGAGAAAAGTTCGTAAATGCCAGCCGCTCCTGGACGAAATTATTGATTTACCTCATCGCCTTGGCGATATTATGGTTCTGGCCTTACTACCACGACGCTACTGCTGGTGGATAGCCCTAAAAGGAGTCTATCCCTAAAAACATAATATAGACTAATTATGTTCTACGTATTTCATTTGGTCATACGCGTTTAAAAAGATTTAAATTACAGATAGTCCAGCAAATCCATCGAATGATTGCGAGAATAATGTTATGGTTTCAACATGCCTATCCTGACCATTTAATTAAACAGTTTTAACTTAAAAAAATCACGTGTGTAAATAGATACATAATATCTCTTTTGGCAGCCCTCAGTCCCTTTCCTTAGGCGAGGTTAGTGCGTGCCGCGCCCTTCCGTTCACCCTCGCGAGGGTTTCTTATCAGCTGCGAACCCGACAAGAACCCTATGTGATGTCATGCAAGGGTTTTTTATACCTAACCTAAGGCGCGGATAAGTGTTTAGAGAGTTAAAGCTAGGATATCCATTCATCATCATCATCAGCCCATATTCGTCCCCACTGCTGGGGCACGGGCCTACCCTAAATTAGGGCGATAAGTCCTTAGTCCATTCAGACATGACCAAAATTTTAAATGCAGTCGAGTGCAATATTCTTCCAGTGATACAGTGCATTTGCGTACATGTCATGGCAGCCTTAAACTAAGGCTACACTATACGTATGAAAATAAATGAAGCTCCCCCAAAGCTCTTGCAAGTCTTGCGAAGAATTCAAATCAAATCATTTATTAAGCCCTTCACAATTAAGGTCCTTAAAAGTAAACTTAATCTATTAAATTGGATGACTACAACCCAAGTGTGAAGAGAGAGCCTAACCCACCTATCGGGTCACTCCCAGAGGGCCACGTTCCCGGAGGGCCACGTCCCGGAGGGCCACGAATGACCAATGGAAAGCCCTTTCCTTTCTATTGGCCATTCGTGGCCCTCCGGGACGTGGCCCTCCGGGAACGTGGCCCTCTGGGAGTGACCCAACCTACTATCATCGTGGTAAAAAATACCTCTCATTTTTTAAGTTGCGTTGGTCTTGGTACACGGGATCCACCGATGTCACCACTTGTACAATAATATGAATTGTCCCAAGCTGTGATTTTAAAAAAAATACGAGTATTTATGTGAGGGTATTCGGCTCCTCGGCGTATTTACTTAATAATTTACCTTAAATCGTTTCTTGTGTTCACCAGTTTTTACCGAAGATATTTCCTCTTACCTGAAAAAGAAAAAGGGGCATGTTTTAGAAAGATCTTTATAAATCATAAATATTAAATGAAACCGGAAAAAATACGCTTCAATGCCGTGTTTCTGGTGTAGACGGGTATTGTGAACAATTATACCTCAGGCCTCGTTCGAAGAGATTAGCATATATATAGACACTTGTAGTAACGCGTAGCACTCACCATTCCATGCACTAATTGAGAATTTTAAAACTATATTTTTATTTTTTTTGTCGGGTATCTTTATACCGTTCTTGTCCACTCGCTACGCCATGACAGTCATTCGTATTTCAGTGCTTTGCCGTTCCATGTTACTTTCGTTAAATAAATTGTTTAAAGTGTTAATAATAGGAGTTATTACGAGTGTTTAGTTGCTTCAACTCGGAAAATATGCCTAAACGTAAAAGTAAGGACGATTGTGCGCGTATAGAACGAAAAATACGGAAATTGGAAAAGAAATTGTCTCGCAATCGGCGTAGGCGCCGCCATAGCAGTTCGGATACCGATTCGGATGTCAATTCGTTATCTTCCCGCTCAACCCGATCATCGTTGGATAAACAAGGTATTTAGTGTTATTATTAATTAGTGCAAACATTGTTTTTGGCTCAATGGCTTACTTCGGTAAAACGAAACATAAAAATATACATTTATAGTATATGTTAGTTAATTTATGCGTTCATAATTTGCAATCGACTCGAAAGATCCGAAAAGCTATAGTTTGCGGACAGTACGTACCTACTTGGTATTGGGACTGTCTCTTACTGTTAATTAGCTAATTTGATTTGTGGGTTTGCGGGCAGTACATGTTTTTTAACTAGGGACTGCCTCTTACCATACACTTACCCGTCTTGATATGTAATATTTATACGTTACCGTTAATTCTTTGCGGACAGTACGTGTTTTTACAAAACTGGGGACTGTCCCTCTGTAAATAACTTAGAAGATGGTATGTCTTTTCAGAATACGACTATGTGAAGTTGACCGATGACGAAAATACTTTTCTTGAACCGGTATGCCCACTGTCCGAGGCAGATGGAGAGCTTTCCGAGTCAAGTGCTCTTACGAGCCATGGCAACCAAGTTAAGGATTCAGCGACAATACCTTCGGTGGTAATAATCCCATCACAGGATGTTACCCCCCCTACGGTTACAACTGCAGTGCCTACCCCCAATATGGAACCTATTGAGGTTACAAATGAAGATTCCTCAGATCTCAATGGGGATCTTTTGGACATACTTGGTTGTGATCCTACTACCGATAAAAAGTATGGCAAAGAATTGCAAAAGGATTTATCAGTCAGATTGCAACATTGGACAACCGCTGGTTTGGACAAAGAGACAAAAAAGGAGTTAAAAGATAGATATTTAACCCCTGAAAACTGCAAATTAATTGACCCGCCAATCTTGAATGCAGAAATGAAGGCTGCGATTTCAGAGGTTAATCTGAAGCGGGATAAAGCCATAGAGAGTAAACAGAAGATACTCACTTCAGCTATTGCCGCTTTAGGAGAAAACCATATCACTCCTTTTTGCCGTCAAAAGACAAGGATACCGCGTTACTTAAATTATTGATGGATTCTATCCGAATTATTTGCGATTGCCAACATGCTGACACAGTCACGCGGAGAAACTTTGTGATGGGTGGACTTAAAGGAAATAAGAGAGCAGCTGCAGAATACTAATGTCGACAGATATCTCTTTGGCGAAAACCTTGCAGAGACTTTAAGGTCCGCAAAGGCAATATGTAAAACGGGTACGGATTTAAAGCCACCAGCGCCCAAAAACCCAATCAAGAAATCAGTACCTACTCCATCCACTTCTACGGGTACAAGGAATTTAAACTGGCAGAATCCGGGTCCGAGCCGCAGGCCGACGGGTCCTCAGAGGATGAGACAGCCTGCGATGACCTCGATGAACACTCGGCCTCACAACTCCTCGAGGCCGTCGCAGCATCGGCAGCAGCGACCGAGCTACACACGCCGCTAGACACGGTAAAAGCTAGCGGGTAGACTAACACCGCATTTTACAAGCAGTGGCTTATGATCACTAAAGATCCAAATATCTTATCGTACATTGAGGGTTATAAAATTCCCTTTTCAAGGCAGCCCATTACAAACATATTACCCTAATTGGACATATTCTGAGTCAGAAAAAATCAATTTTAATAATTCTATCGATAAGTTATTAACAATGGGGGCAATATCACACTGTTCTCCTCATCGAAATCAATATTTGTCTAGTATTTTTCTTATACCTAAGTCAGATGGCACACTGCGGTTCATATTAAACTTAAAGTCGTTAAAAAGATTTATTGACACGGTTCATTTTAAATTGGAAGCCTTACGAAAAGTCCTGAAAACTTGTATCTAAAGATAACTATTTATGTAATGTAGATCTAAAAGACGCATACTTTTTAATTAAAATACACGAAAAACTTTCGTAAATATTTAAGATTCGGAGTTTGAGGGTTCTTTGTGTGAGTTCAATGTCCTTCCTTTCGGGCTAACTGCAGCTCCATATGTATTCACCAAAATCATGAAGCCTGTGGTGAAACTGCTAAGAACCGCCGGATATATGTCAACTATATATTTAGACGATTTATGTCTGATTGGCCACGATTTTAAAGCATGCTATGAAAATTTGCGACAAACGAAAGCATTCCTGACGTCATTAGGCTTCATAATTAATGAAGAAAAAGTAGTCCAGCGCCATCTCGTGTGTGTAAATTTTTAGGATATGTTTTAGATACAAAAAACTTCCAGGTTACCTTGCCAGCTCAAAAAGTCCATAAAAGTGAGTCCGAATTGATAAAATTTTCCAAACATAAAAGCTGTAAAATCAGAACCTTTGCTAGTTTTGTGGGTTTATTGGTATCTGCTTGCCCGGCGGTAGAATATGGGTGGCTTTACACAAAGCTCTTCGAAAGACACAAATACCTTAACTTAAAACGAACAGACGATTATGATAAGATTATGGCTATACCAAGTTCATTAAAATCGGATATGGATTGGTGGAAACGTACTATTCCCACCGCGACTTGTAAAATCAAAAATGACAAGTATGACCTGGAAATTTTTTCAGATGCCTCAACTACGGGGTGGGGAATTGCATGTGGTAATCAGAAAGCTAGTGGTCTTTGGAGTGTGAATGAACGCAAAAAGCACATCAACCTCTTGGAAATCATGGCCGCGTTCATTGGTTTAAAGATTTTTGCAAAATACCTTCAGGATTCTCATCTACTTTTGCGCGTTGATAATACCACTGCAATTTCCTACATTAATCGTATGGGAGGTATCCAGTTTCCACATTTGACAGAAGTTACTAAACAGCTCTGGCAATGGTGTGAAACCAGACGAATAACTGTGTTTGCATCTTACATTTGTTCATCTGAAAACGTTGTTGCTGATGCTGAATCTAGACGTATACACCCAGACATTGAATGGCAGCTTGCGGATTACGCATTTGAAGACATTGTTGTTAATTTGGGCCGCCCGCAAATAGATCTGTCGCAGTCGGATTGTATAATTCGCCGTATTACATTACAGCTAGCCGTTATCAAATACAGGGCCGTTATGTATTACGGCGGATCAACGATTAGCCGGATTGAATAAGGCTGAATGAATTTCCGCCGGGATGTATTCGGCGCTAAACGTTCTTTAATGCGGCTAGCCGTAATGTCAAAGAGCGGGTCGTTAACCGCCTCTTTGACAGTTTTTAGTTCCTATGTTTAGCGCTCGCGGCGCTGCCTGTTATAACAACAACAATGGCCTCGAATACAAAAAATGTTTCACAAAAATGTGATTTTGACAGTGGTTTTAAAAAAATAAATACGAGTGTAAATAGTGACTTTAAGAATAAATTTGACGTGCAATTGAACTGTTTCTATTCGTCTGAGTGTGGAACAGTTAAAAATCCATGGACAAAAGAACGAGTTTTAGAGGTTATATTGCATATCAAAACCGCTAAAGTGGCTATGGATTTTAGTATTCAGCGGAATCGTACACAATATAGTTGATGCAAAAAATATGACCTCATGAATGTTGCTGGCGAAGATTATCTTATCTCGAAGAAAAATAATCCTGAGGACCATACCATTCACGTAATACCCATGGAGCAATATTTCGATACTCTGATGGAAATTCATAAGGAAATTGGCGTTTATTCCGAACCTGACCCGAAATCCTGACCCGGTCGCGGGTTAGGTTAGGAATATGAAAAAATTATTAGTTTTCATTCCGAACGTAACCCTATTCCTAACCTGACCCGAAATGTCGTTCCTATCGTAACCCGAATTGCGAAGTTGGTAGGTTTCTCCTCTGCCCTTTCAAATAAAAAGAACGTAAGTGTCAAATCAGAGTTTAATAATTGAAGGGTGGCATAATCGGATTAATAAATAAATCCGAGGAAACTGCAATTTAATGACAGTTTTAAATGCCCTCAAATGTGATTCTGATTTAAACATTGTGAAAAAAAAATATTTAAATGAAAAAAGTAGCGAAAAGTCAATTAACCGCGATTTATGGATTATGTACGTTGATGGTCAAGTCAAAAATGGAAAGATAACTGTAGGTCACTCTTTAGAAATGTTAAGGTAATTTTATTTTATTCCACAAAAAAATCTTTATAAATCATCGATTAGGAGAGTGCAATTATTTTATTTTATTATTATTAATAACGTTGATTCTGTGATATTTTCATTAGGTACTATTTCTAAACTGACTCTCACCTTATATGGTAAGGTGAGGGACAGTTAAAAAAAAATTTTACATTTTGTAAAGGTTTCATTAAGGATATGAAAGAAATTTTTATATGTATATTAATATTCAATAATTATGTTGATTCTGTGATATTTTATTTCAATTATTTTGTGTTTCAATTATTAAACTCTGATTTGACACTTACGTTCTTTTTATTTGAAAGGGCAGAGGAGAAACCTACCAACTTCGCAATTCGGGTTACGATAGGAACGACATTTCGGGTCAGGTTAGGAATAGGGTTACGTTCGGAATGAAAACTAATAATTTTTTCATATTCCTAACCTAACCCGCGACCGGGTCAGGATTTCGGGTCAGGTTCGGAATAAACGGAAATTGGCCACGTCGGGCGAGACAAAATGCTGTACAAAACAAACTTTATATTCAAAAAAAGGCCATTGAAATATTTGTCTCCTATGCCCAACCTGCGAATCAAAACGCAACTTATCAAAGATTTTGAATTCTGTGTTCTAAGTAAGTACTCAAAAATACTAAACCCAAATATAAAGTGTATTACTTACTTAGTTTCTAATTCTTAATTACTTAAAAAAAACGTTAGTTTTTATATTATGTATTATACTTTCGCACCTACGCAACACAAAGTACAAACCTATTAGGTACATACCGAGTAGGTACATAACCTTTATTTTTCTCATTAAAATTTATTTTCTATGAAACCCTGTTTAATTTTGTTATCACATGACGTAGTCACCCTAAAATATTGAATAAAGTGCAATACGGCTGATCGTGAGTCGCCAAAATGTAGAACGTATCGAAATGTCAATCCGGCTAATCGTTCATCCGCCGTAATACATAACGACCCTGTTTTTGATAACGGCTAGCCGTAATGTAATACAGCGGATTATACAATACGACTGCGACAGATCTATTTGCAAGTCGAACTAACAACAAATGTGCCAAATATGTCTCATGGCATAGGGATCCAGATGCGTACGCCATCAATGCGTTTACTATATCATGGACAGGCCTAAATTTTTATGCCTTTCCTCCTTTCACAATGATCTTGAAATGTTTGAGAAAAATCATTACTGACGAAGCCAAGGGTATCATGGTTGTTCCACAATGGCCCACACAACCATGGTACCCTCTCTATAAAAAGCTTCTTATATCTAAACTTTTAGTGTTTAAGGCTTCAGATAATTTAATAGTATCAACTGATTCCAGCCGCCGCCACGTACATACGACGATTACCCTGGTGGCAGGAGTCTTGTCCGGGAGGCGATGTTGAGGAGAGTAATTCCGCTGGGGTCCATGGAGATTATGTTAAATTCCTTATCAGATAACTCGTATAAGCAATACGAGGGGTGCTATAAAAAGTGGTTCTCTTATTGTAATGAGAATAAGTTGAACATTTTTGAAGTATCAATTCCGGATTTATTAAATTTTTTTACTGTAATATACAATGAAGGGGCCCAGTATGGTACCCTTAATTCATATAGGTCGGCTTTGGCATTGATTCTAGGTGATAAAATATCTGAAAATCAATATATTAAGAGGTTCTATAAAGGAGTTTATCGCAGCAGGCCTTTAATGCCTAAATATAATGAAACTTGGGACACTTCTGTAGTTTTAAATTTTCTGGATAAATGGTACCCTAATGAAGGGTTAAATAAATCACAAATTTCAAAAAAGCTGATTACTCTTTTTGCTTTAGTCACAGCACATAGAGTGCAGACATTTTCAAAAATTAAAATTAGTAATATTGATATAAATCAAACTGTAATAAAAATTAAAATTCCCGATCTAATAAAAACTTCTAGACCTGGATCAATGCAACCCTTATTAATTCTTCCTTTCTTTATTGAGCGTCCCCAAATTTGTCCCGCAAAAACCTTGCTTACATCGAAATGACTAATAGTTATAGAGAAAATCACGACCTTCTTTTTTATAAGTCTTAACAAGCCGATTAGACCAGTTGGTACACAAACCCTATCAAGATGGATTAAAGACATTTTAAGGTAAAGTGGAATTGATACTTCTACGTTCACTGCGCATAGTACCCGCCACGCTGCAACATCTGCAGCACAGAGATTAGGTATTAATATCGATCAGATCAGAAAACTGCAGGCTGGAGTTCCAACTCCGAAACATTCGCCAGGTTCTATAATAGACCCATTGTTAGGTCAGATGATTGTATCGCCAGAAGTTTGTTAAATCATTCAATTAGAAAGTAATAATATTGTTTAAATGTTTGCTAAGTTGTGAGTACAAATACAATAATTGATTTTCAAGTTAAGCATTTTATTGGAGTATTTTACGACTAATATCTCTAAATATCTACAAGTGTCTATATATATGCTAATCTCTTCGAACGAGGCCTGAGGTATAATTAGAGATTAAACGAACTTACCTGTGAGTGAAGTTCTATCCTAATTATATGAAGGCCTCGTTCGAAGAGATTAGCATCCCACCCGCCCACTAAAGTTACCCTAGTAGTCGTAAAATAAAATAAAAAACGGCATATCTCTAAACTAAATGACTGTCATGGCGTAGCGAGTGGACAAGAACGGTATAAAGATACCCGACAAAAAAAATAAAAATATAGTTTTAAAATTCTCAATTAGTGCATGGAATGGTGAGTGCTACGCGTTACTACAAGTGTCTATATATATGCTAATCTCTTCGAACGAGGCCTTCATATAATTAGGATAGAACTTCACTCACAGGTAAGTTCGTTTAATCTCTAATTAAGTTTTTAATACGTTCGTGTTAAAATCTGCGTTCGACTAACGCATATTTGTTTTTGATAAAAAAAAGCATTCAATTTTAACAAAGTTTCAAATTCTAGAGTGTTATTTCGATCAACTGCATGTAGGTAACGATTTTAGTACGTTATTTAATAAAAACATAAAAATTTACCAGTTAAAGTTTTTAATATGAAAGCGTTAAATCTACGATCTACTGCAAGCACTGGTTTTTTTTTTAAATGTTACATAGAGTTATGGAGTAAGTTATTGATTCAAACAATTATATTCTAAATTATTATTAGGATATCTAGATATTAAATTAGAAGAAATTCTTAGGTTGTGTAGTCGATTAACCCGCACTTGGCCAGCGTGGTCGACTAAGGCCTTATCGCCCTAGTTTGGGGTAGGCCCGTGCCCCAGCAGTAGGGACGTATATGGGCTGATGATGATGATGATGATTAAGATATCTGTCATTTTAGCACCGGATGAAAGGAAGTTGCAAACCGCGATGACTATCTGAATGAATTTGTATGAGTCGCGTGCCGTTTTTATCTTGATTGCAATGCAAATTATAATAACAAAGTGGTAGCCTTGCATTGTTTTCTAATAATCGGTACCTCTGCCAAACAAGGCATCTCGACTGAATAATGCAGAGTTGTCCCAATTTATTGCATTGTTTTATGACTGTGATGTCTATCATCAAGTCTGGTGGTGATGATTGCTGCCAGGACTTGAGTGGAATCCTTCAGGGGAGTTGCTTGTGTTCCAAATTGTTTACACAATGAGTAATGTCTATACAAAGACAATAACTTTCTATGTAAGAATAGAAATTTGCATCCTATGTTCATTGTAAAACTTCAAGCAATGGTGTCTTGTCAATCTTTCATCTATACTTATATTATAAAGCTGAAGAGTTTGTTTGTTTGTTTGTTTGAACGCGCTAATCTCAGGAACTACTGGTTCGATTTGAAAAAATCTTTTTGCGTTGTATAGACCATTTATCGAGGAAGGCTTTAGGCTATATAACATCACGCTGCAACCAATAGGAGCAAAGATACAATGGAAAATGTGCAAAAAACGGGGGAAACGCGAACGAAGTCGCTGGTACAGCTAGTCAGTCATATGGCGTATCGTGCTTCTATTGTTGAATAACAGTTATGTATCTCTGTTTTTACTCATCGATTTTCAGATTGACAATGGAAATATTTGCGAACACACAGGGGGTGACTGATTGCAGTTACGTTGTCAAAATCCAATAAAAAAAAATAGGTTCGACTGTGATCAACAATGACCGCTGTGATTGCAAAAGTTTACTGTTTTTCAAAGTTGAGTGTAGGTATATAAAAATAAGATGTCATAAAATTCAATTAAATTAAATTTTAGTAAGGTTTCTAACAAGCACGTATAAATCTTTATACAAAAATGCGACTCTCTTACACTGGATCATAATGCCAAAAAAAAAATTACTAGGAAATCGATCGATAGAGATCAGATTAGACCAAACCGATTTCTGAAAAGAATTATCTACAGTTTTTTTCACTCAATTTCTGTATATATTGTATTGTATTGTTACTTAATTTCTGTATATTGCATTGTTTCACGTGCAATAAATAAAATCTATCGGTCTGTCTACATCTAGCGGAGTCCGAAGGTTGCGTAGGTGTGGCCGGCGGAAGGAAGGGCGGACATCATAAGCCCATTAGCGCTAATGCGGCGCGGTGCACTCTCCTACCGTTTTATGGGCTCCTGGTACCTGGATATAGTGCAGTTACTCAGTAACTTGGCCTGACATAGACAGAAACTAACAATTTTCCAAAAAACAAAACATAAGTAAAAAATAAAATATCACACAACATCACATACATTGGTCTGATTTCGAAGTAAGTTGCTTAAGCAGTCTTTACAAATATAGAAGTAACAGTGGTATACAACATCTATACTATAATAAAAACGTAGAGGTAAAAATTCTTGTACTTTTTTGAAAAACGCAAAAAAAACCAGTCAGGGATATGTTTTGAGAGTAGCAGAACACAACCCCATACTTAAAAAAAATTGTGTCTCTGTCTGTTTGTTTGTTTGTTTCGACTGACCTCCTAAACGGCTGAACCAATTTAAATGAAAGTTTACACGAAGGTATTTTAAATTCCGGAAAAATGCATAGGATACTTTAAATCACTGACAGTTAACTGGTTCCCGAGGGATATTCAAAAAACCTAAATAAATGACTGATCTCTGAAACTATTACACCGATTTAAATGAAATTTTGCATGGTGGTACCATACATCCCCGGTCAAGATCTTAAATACTTTTAGTCACAGAAATTCCTGTAGGATAGTTAAAAATCTAACTTTATTAGATCACTTACAAAAATGGTAAAAGTATATCGACCAAAATGAACCTTCTGACTAGGACTATACGAACTACTTTATTGAGCAAAACGTCATAGTAGGGGAGGTAAATGGCTAGATTTGCCGTTACTCGAACGACATGGAATCAGAATAGAAAGATAACGAAAAGTATTTACACTTTCTTTATAAGTGGGGGGACAGCAGTGTAGAGTATTAAAGCAGGAGGGCTACCTGGTAACAAGCTGTTGAAAGAAAAAAGTTATTTGACCGTGTCAGTCATTCAAAGTGCATGTTAAATAATCCCTAAAAAGTGACATTGTAACGATTTGGACCACAAAGTTATAATTAATCTTTGTGTCTGTTGAAAAACACATAATCTTTAGATACTTCAGCGCGTTACATTTTTATGCAGGAGTTTCAAGTTGATATCGAAGTGCTGCTGTATAATAATCTGTAATTTTTTTTCTTAACCTGTATCACCTCACTGCTGGGCAAAGTATCCTTCAAACTCATCTACTGCTCTCTGTCCAATGCTAGGACTTGGCAGTTCTTTGATACATGGACCAGATCATCATACCACCTTTTCTTAGGTCTTTTTCGGCGAAAATCGTCTTCAGGCACGCGATGTGTAACAATTCTGGTCCATCTATTGTTCTTCATCCTTGCACATTTCATATCACATTCCCCGCCAACAACAATACCAGTACGGGAGTGGATGGTGGTATATTTTATTTTAACTTAATACCTACGATACTCCGCTTCATAGCTTTTTGTAAAACCTTGAGTTTGGACTTCTGATTTTCGGTGGGGGACCAAGATGTGTTAGGATAGACAGTATGAAAACGTCCATGAGTTTGCGGTTCAGTGATATAAGAAGATCACCCTTCATATACCCATTCATGGACCAGAAGCTTTTCCAGGCGTTGTCTGCTCTACGGATTATTTCTTTGTCCTGCCTGTCTTCGAAGGAGACTGCCTAGCTCAAGTATGCTCCTCTACATATTGCTTCACCTGCCTGTTGACTGCAATCCACCAAATCAGTGATGCTGTTGGTCATGACCTTGGTTTTGGATCTATTCATCGTCAGTCTAACGTCAACGCTTTCTGCACTCAGTTGTTCGTGCATTTATTCAATTTCTGTCGATGTATACGTATTTCGACTAGGAAAATGTCATCTGCAAAGCGAAAGTTTATCAGTCGCCTATCCTCTACACCAATTCCTTTTGTTTCCTAAGAATATCATAGTGACCTGAAGACTTCTTGGTGCGTACTACTGAAAGCTTTGGTGATAGGGAGTCAGCCTGTTTAACTCTTTTTTGTATTTTGAATGTCAGGCCTTCAGTGTGCAGTTTGATATCGGCTGTGCTTTGTTGTTAAATGATTTGGAGAAGTTTTTCTATATCTGGGTTCGATGTTTTGCTGTAGAAGAGAAAGCTAAATGGGTTGATGTGGGTGATACCGTCGAAACCTTTGAATAATCCACAAAGGTCAGATTCAAAGGTTTATTAAATTCGCTACATTTCTCTATTACCTGGTTTTCGGTATGGAGGTGGTCAGTTGTCCGATATTTGCTTGCTGGCTTACATTGGTGGGTTGAGTTGTTCCAATTGATAGACTGTTCGTATTATCTGAATGTTTATATACATAGAGGGATATCGCTATTCTAAGCAAATAAAGGGAAATTTTTAAACATTCACGTAAAAATGTTGGACATTATAAAATTAAAGAAAGTTATCGTATATAAAGATCGTTACAAATAAAATCACATAGATCATTAGAAAACTGGTCAAGTGCCCCTTGGATCTTTGTTGTGTCAAAGGTTTTAGTAATTGTTGTTATAGGCGCGATTCTACGGTCATCGCCACATGGAAACCATCAGAGATTATTAGTTCTTCATAATTCTGCCCAATTCTTTTAACGGTGTCTTTGTAATTAGCATCAGCAGCTATCCTATTTACGATCACGCACCCCTTCCCTCCCGTATGAAGTGTACATACACGGCAGAGGTACATGAAAGGGTGCAAGGAGTCTCCCATTTAAAAATCTCACAAGACAGAGTCTGAGTCTGATCAATACTCCAAAAACTCCCGTTGGGCTCCCCAACTATCACGTTCTTAGCTGGCAAGTCATGTCAAATGCTGTCAGATTTGATATGACGTGATGAGTGTTTAGTTCTTGGTTAGTTATAGAGATGTCACTATGCTCTATTATTTCGCAATATTGTTTCAAATACAAAAAGAAGTTCATAAGCTATATTTTATTGCGCTTTACGTTATTATCACAGTGTTTTATTACGAATACAATACAATCTACGAGAAATATACAAAAACAATGCGCAAAAGTGGCACAAAACAAAGTAGCAAAGCAAATATTGATAAATTCGTCACATGGCAACACACATTCTTTATAGATATTTTGAGACAGTGGATCGGTAGTTTGTATTTTTTACCTTTTGAAGTTATCCTGATATCAAACATCACTACATAGGTACAGTATGCTGTTTGCAACCATTGAACCCTGTTCCTGTCAAATAAATTAAAGTTTTTATCGTGGTTTAGTACTAAAATGCGTAAAATTATTTTGTGAGTCCTAGCTACCACTCTCCTCTCAGGGTAGATTATTGCTTAGACAAAAAAAATGTATTGTGCAAGTGAATAATCTTTTAGTTGGCCGATTTGTAATGAAAAATGTGATATGTATGTTGTTTATCACCTATTAATCTGTAAACAATTTCAGGTTCTTTAATGGATATTAATCAAATCAATGACAAAGTTTAATTATATTTTATTTTGTAATAGTTTTTATTATTTTTGTATCTTTATTTATTTTTTCTGTAATTTCTTAAAAAAAATCTTCCTGAAATTAAAAATGCAGGCAAAAGTTACTATTCTACGCAGACGAAGTTGCGGGCACAGCTAGTACTCAAATATATACTTAGATATATTTAATATGATATCAATGCTTTAGGGACGAAATCCATCTGCTCCCCCGCAAGACCGGTGATGATGATGAAGCTACTACAAGCCATCATCGTATACCAGTTAGGAAAAGAAAACAGGCAGATCGAAATAATTTTTCTTCAAAATAATAGACACGACAAACAGAACAGAGCATATTCATAGCCAATTTCTTTGTTAATACTAGGTAGGTATTGAAAGAAAATCATTTCAATTTACGCAACAAATAGTTTTTATAATTACTCCTATCGCTTAAATATTTTCAATAGAGTGTGGAGCAATATAGACCAAAGGTTATTGAAGGAAATCGGTTCGCACCCGCATCAAATGTCAAGCGGTTTGTCGTTTGAACAACTTGATTTAGCCGATAGCAATCTGAAGCCTGTTTGAACGTATACAGTAGTCTCTGGGAAATCACAACGTTATATCAAAATAGATTTCGTGTCTTACATTTTGCTTACCTAATACTACTGGCTACCTTGATACACGTATCAAAACGTTCAAAGGAAAGTAAGGCGATTAAATCAACAGAAAACTATTTGGTCTGCGATCACAAAAGCTCCGTGTTGTTTTTTATTGGCTTGGAGAAGCCTTGTCATCATCACCGGACTTGCGGGGGGTGGCTTTCACCCCTAAACTCTGTACTGTGTATTTCTTTGGTGCAGTAAACAACCTAACTTTCTAAGAGAATACTGAAACATTAATAAAATTATATTACCTATTTGACATTCATTTCATAGATTGAGCGAGTCGAGTTTAAAACTTATTAAGTTTAAAGTCTAATTATGTAATTATCGTTTCGTTTTCAGTCATACTTAAGCATGTTTGCCGAAACATGGCATGACAATAGTGACGGCCATTAATACTGTTGAGTTGTAGTAACATAGAATGTGTGTTACTGATAATCGTTTCCTGTGTTGTATCCTGCTTTCACGACAATACTAGTAAAAACAACGTAGATAAGTGCAAGTGCATTGACCAAGGCATACTTAGTTTGCGGAGTATACGCACTAGCCACCTTATTTATAGAATTTTTCTGACTATCTAATCTAGTACTCTTACCTCATGAAATTTTATTTTTATTTATTCTTATTTACGAAGAAAGTATAACGATCTAGTGATTATTACCGTTCACCAACCACCGGACAGATAGTTGAGACTGGTATCCCCTGACTATTAAGCCGGGTAAGCGACCCCGGCTCCTCGAGCTACTATCGACTCAGTCCAAATCATCCGAGGCGATAGTATCCTTCCTCCCCTTTTCCTTCCCCCGTCATATATCCTTGCTACTCGTGGGAACCCGTCACGTCACGTTTCCCACCGAGGTGAAAAGTGGATCGCTGGAAGTGATCTCTGCCTACCCCTCTGGGAAAAAGGCGTGATTTTATGTATGTATGTAGTGATTATTAAATATGTGTTTCTCTACATATCAAAGACTTATAGTCTTTAGTCTAAAGCGCAGTTTATTACGGCTAACGCAGTTCTAAATGAAAATCGGACCGACCAAGGGTTAAAAATAATTAACAAAAAAGCCTTTCAACACAAAGTACCCATGAAATGAATTATTAACGAAAATATTTGCACAAAAAAATACCCCGTGAAACCTCCTGGGGTTCCGTAGAGGAACGCAAACGGGCATTAGTTACAATAACGACTCTGCTATCGGGGTTAATCTCGATTTAACGGTAGACCCTGGTGTTTTGGCTTGTATTAAGTATTCTTTCTTGTATAAATTATTTTATGAGGATATAGTGGATAGAAAAGGTTGCGTATATCGTACTTCCTTAGTTGGACGGAACTATACAGTCTTTGGATTATGTTTACACAGCCAGATAAATTCGAGTGTAGAGTACCTACCACAAAAATATTAAGATTAGAAACCTATCTGCGGACTGTAATGTATGTCATCTTTAAATTATGCAAAATATAACAATACGATATCTCAAAAGTTTGTAATATACCTAGATATACTTACTGTATGCATTTACAATCTAGCGCCATATTTTTATATTATAACGAAACATTCACAGAAAAGAGAGACTCCTAAACTGAAAAAAAAAATCCCGCTCTATATTGTTTTCGAATTCGAAAAGTGTATTTTTTCTTTCTTTTCTTTTATTTTTAAAACTAGCGTTTAATAATGAAATAATGGACAATTCACACCCTGTCTTCAATCATTAAATGTCACACCATCGATGCAAATTCAAAGAAAAGCAATGATAATTCACTCAGCAATTCATTTGCGCAACACAGTGTACAGTTCTGTACACAAGCACCATTGTCTGTTTCATCTCGCATTCTTTTGACTGCATCTAGGTCACAATGTTTTAATCACCTTTCATCCTGGCCTTGCCTGAAGGACCCGTGACGTCACTCCTTCAATAAAGCTATCCGGGTCAGTCGGGAATAAAACGACATCATAAAGTAACTGGTGGTATGGAATGTTTTCATTTGTTTTCTCGTTTCGAGAATGCAATGCATGCATGCTGCTGAAATTTGATATGATTTTTCCTACCTTAAAATATTTTTTTATTTTCCTTTTCAAGATATACATTTTCAGGGGACTTACGTAGGGAGAAAAAAGTAAATTGTACGATACATCTGTCAGACGTCTACTTCTATATGAAGTGAATCGATCAAGCATTTTTGTAATCTTTTATCTATACTCGAATGTGACATCCACTGTCTGCAAGAGTACAGACTGCAGATGTATAAAAAAACTATGGGCTTCTTTTATTTTCTGCACCAAATTTTTGTTCACTACAATTTAGTAAGGAAAGTTGGACAACGTATAAATGTCATGAAAAAATTGTTTCAGGCTTAGTAACCAAAGATTTTCAAGAAATATTATCATAACTATAAAGATATGCATTAGCTGAATGTATGGGCCTTGTAGTCCAAAGTATCAAATCTTTCAAAAATGTTCAAATGGATCATTTAATCTCGTTACGATGAAGAGCCCTCATCAGACAGTTGTTAATGTACCTTATAACGTCTCCCAACGTTTGATTGACGCCCAAAAAACCTCGCCGGCCGTTAAATCTAAAAATACGATCTTCACATCGTACATGGCCTATTTAATACCAGATGAGTTATGGAGAACATGGAGTTGAATTTTTTCACGTCGGTAACGAAATGAGAGATTGGACATTTCCTTGACTCTTTCTTCCGGTGAATTCTACTGTTACCCATCCAAGGATTTTTTGTTAAAAGTTATATTTACATTTTGAAGAGGTTAAGAAAATGAATCGCGGCATTAAAAAATATAACACAACATCACATACATTGACCTGATCCGATCAGTAACAGACAACAGTGGATATACAAATATACTCATTAAATATATTTAATAATGTGTTATTACACCCAGACACGGAACAAACACCGATGTTCGTTACACATTTTTTTTCCCGGGTGTGATTCGAACCCACGACTCTTGGAACCATAAGATACGTCGAGTCATCTGCATATGACGTTCTTATATTATTTGTTAATGTATTCAAATGACAAAATAAACAATAGTAAATGTATGATGTCAGAAGCAACCACATTTGTGCATGTATGTCACAAACATGTGTTAGAAAACTAGGACAATCCTACAAGATGTTTGCAATCTCATCGACCGAGTAATATGAGTTTATTATAAAACTTCCATTATCCGTATCTGAATGTTCATGCATTTTTTATTCCAATCCTGTGGGAAATATAACAGAGTGATAGCTTGCATCTTGAGAATGAGAATAAAGCCACATTGTCTCTGAAGATGCTTCTTGAACTAGCTTGACTAACGAAGATGGATTATGTAATTTAAGCAAATATAAAGTACTAGCGGCCGCCCGCGACTTTGTCCGCGTATTAATGGGTTTTAGTAGCAATGATGTATTAAAATAGCCAGCTACCTCCATACCACACGTTTTATAAAAATCTATAAACACGTAAAAGTTCTCCCATACTAATTTTCACCCCCCAATGACCGCCATGCGGGTTGAATTTAAAAAAAATTGCGCTGGTGTCTCTCCGGAGTGCCAGCTACCATCATACCAAATTTCATGAAAATCGGTTCAGTCGTTTGAGCGTGAAAGAGTAACAAACATACATCCATACATCCATACTTACAAACTTTCACGTTTATAATACTAGTAAGGATTGTGAGTAGTGCACTGTTTATTGCGACCTAGCAACTTATTTAAACATTTGGATTATTTTATAACTAACGGAATGACCTCTCTCCACCTGATGGTAAGCGGTAGTGAGATCCACATATGAAATTTACAGGCACAAATATCTTGTTGAATCTGTCGCACTCGTACTGAAGACCTGCTTAAATACCGTCTGATTCCGTCACGACGTAGTATAAAGCAAAGTCGCTTCCTGCTTCTGTCTGTATGTATGCTTAATCTTTAAAACAACGCAACGGATTGTGATGTTTTTTTTTTAGATAGAGGGATTCAAGAGGTTTTTATGTATAAATAATATTATACACGAAGAGAAGCGAGGACAGCTCACTAGTCATTGTTATAAATTGAACATCAGTGAAGTTAAATAAATGGGATACGCAACTAAAAGAACAAAATAATGTTTACTTGAATGGGCAAATTTAGATAGAATTTAACAAACAAATACATTATTTGAAATAAACTAATTTTACGCTCGTGGTCACGGGCAAGACTGAAATTGACTTAACTCAACTACAGTCTTGCCCACGAACGCTGTAAAGAGTTGGAAACGTCGGATCTCTAAATAATGTTTAGAATAACAATACACGCGAGTTTAATCCGTAATCATCATCATCATCAGCCCATTTCTGTCCTCTGATGGACATAGGCCTCCCCAAATGCACGCCACTTCTCTCTCTCCTCGGCCACTCGCATTCAGCTCCTACCAGTCGTCCTGCGCAGATCGTCACACCACCTGGCCTGCGGGCGTCCTACACTACTTTTGCCGAGACGCGGTATCCACTCCAGAACACGTCTACCCCAGCGGTTGTCGGTTCTACGGCTGATGTGGCCAGCCCACTGCCACTACAGCTTACTAATGCGATGAGCTATGTCGATGACTTTGGTTCTCTGACGGATCGCCTTATTTCTGATTCGATCCCGCGGAGAAAACCCGAGCATAGCTTTTTCCATAGCCCGCTGAGCGACTAATCCATAAAATTTGTTTCATTTCAAATGTGTAGTAGTCGCGCAAATAATAGACAAAACAAATACATAATTTAGTTTTCAGACATAATCCTGAATGTTATCTCTGCCACGCGCCAAACTACACTTCTGGCCATGGAAATTATTTACTGCACTAATACACGACAGAACTTCCGATTTCAGGCATGCATACAATAGTGTATAACATTTACGCATTTCTGCCACAAAGGGCAAAACATCCGCATAAATGTTGAAGCCAAGTTACCGTAAGTTATTACTTGGCATTGTATCAAAATTCATAAACTAAAGAACTAGGTTGGTTAAGACATGTTCCGATGCAATATTAAAATAGGACAGTTTTAGAATTTTTTACCTATCAACTCGCATGAAGTATTTTAGAAAGATAGGTATTTTTGTACTATACATAAGCAAAATGGGATACCTATTTGGTAATTAAAAAAATACCTACAATATATTCGATCGTATCCCTAAGTTTAAAAGTAATTACTCATTAGCCACCATTGGCTATATGTAACGACGTCTAAATGAGATGAATTAGTTTACACCTCCAGTAATATTTTTTAGCGTAACTTTATAATTGAACTCATAAATATATAACAGTATTTTCAGTAACGTCAGACAAAGTAGCAATACAAAACTCAATAACTTCTTGTGTCACAAGCTCATAGATTATTATGAATAGTTGATTACTTAAGTTCTCAAGCCCTTATCGACTAAGTAAGCAATTGAAAACAAAGTTCTAAGAAAATACCGTCACAGGAAGGCCCTTTATGTAGACATTGTATTGAACGAGGTGCCTTATGGATACAAAGTAATGCATATTACAGTATTTATTTATGGTGTCACGATGTAAGTGGGTTATGGGAGCAGTACTACCGAGTGCGGGGCGCATATGGAATGACTATAGTTTTATTACTATGGGTGCAACCATGGCTTGAGATCTAGTAGGATATAAGGAGAAATTGTAATAAGAATCGTATGAGCTCGCATGTGTTGACTCTTTGTAATACAAATGATGTAGAGTTGCTGAGATTATGTATGTTAATATGTTTATATTGTATTTGTAAGGTGACTACACTGAAATTAATTTAGACACAAAAGTACTGTAAAGCTAGCATAAAACCATTTAGAACATACAACTTTTCCAAACAATAATCTAATAGAGTTACCGTTATTAAAATATATTATTAATAGTATTTTTGTTAATTACAATTTCCATTAGGTATGCAATTTTTTGTCCTCAACACTATGAAAACTTTGGCACCCTTCTGCATCAGCTGTAGATTTATTGTGCTATGTATTTCTATTTTCTTGACGCGATAAAATTTATCACATACATATGGTTCATAGAGTTCCAGCATAATTTGGATCTCCTCTCACTTTAAAGGGAAAATATGACAAATACTACCTAATATTTTATGTAATATAGACGAATGAAAGTAACATTGTTTGTGATATTTTAAAAGTCAGTTTTATGTCGGAATCAAACGGGAGCTTTTTTAGCGAGCTTTATTTCTTCTACAGATTATAATTGAACATATTCTTGAAATCACATCAAGCTATACGTGAATTAACCAGCTCATTTCAGACCTGATAGCAATCTTTAGCCACTTGTAAAGAAGATTCACTTAAAAATATATTTAGCCCCAAAATACTACTTCGAATGGGCTAGTTGCGTTATTCCCCATTTGCGATTTCACCCGAACATTTTGTTTTGCGAGTTATGGGTAAAAATGCAATTGGTCGATTTCGGGTGAAATCGCAACTGGGGAATAATGCAACTTACCCCTTCGATTAGATTAGAAATTGTTGATTTAATATACATTAACAGTTGGATTTATAAAGGTTGTTAATATAAGCTAACAAAGAATACCAAGGTTTGCCACTTTCACATAAGATCGATAACTCTCAAACGTAAGCGGATATACCTACCCCGAAATCTTACGTCTCTTTTCCAATGCAAACCACGCTCCAACCGAAACTTTATAAATTCCCGTTCTGATAAAGAAAGAAAGCAATTCCATATTTTTTACTTCCCCCCCGCCTCATACAATAAGACTTCGACACACAAACGAATAAAATTTTACGCCCACAACCCTGTTCTATCGAAATATTTGTAACTTTTTTATTATTATTAGACAATTCATTTTATATTCTACGCACAGAATTTCTATTGGAATTATATGGTTCGCTTTTATCAGTAATTGTCTTTTGTAATGCAATATGTGGAATGGAGTTGTAAAATTTATATGAGGTGTGTAATATAACGATTTGAGTGCTTAAACATCAAAATGTAGGCGAGGTTAACTACATATATCGGGAAACATTCAAGATCATCATCTCGTAAATGTTATTTGCGCTTTGATTGTTTTGTGTATTTACTACATAGGTATTTCCTTGTAGTAACTGTAGCAGTCAGCATTGTGCTTTGGATATCAAGTTAAAACAAGATTATTTATTTTAGGTCACCGGAAGACTTTGTAAGTTAAAGTATGTATGACCAAACTGATGTCCAACTACATTGAGTATTCTTAGGTAAATAATATGTTTGTATTATCTTCATTTATTTTACAACAATGAATCATACATATTTAATACAAATCAACTGTCAAAAACGTCCCAAAAAGTTACTTAAAAGTTAAAATTAACATTTGAAAACGACACTTTTCCATTAAGTGTAATCAAAATTTCACGACCTTATACGAGTATTACAAGATGTTATCTCGTTTCTGGCAGGTTTGATAGAAACAAGAATATTCTTCCTTCAACATGTTCTTTAAAACAATGTTTATTTCTTTCTGCCTGCGACTTCGTCCGCGTGGAAACCCTATCCTGCGGGAACTCCGGGATAAAAAGTACCCTATGTTGTATTCTGGGTCTTCAGCTACCTGCATGCCAAATTTCATCGTTGTCGGTTCAGTAGTATTTGCTTGAAAGAGTAACAAACATACATCCACACAAACAAACTTTCACGTTTATAATATTAAGTAGGATTTGATGACATATCTAAGTCAGTGTTTTTCAGCTTTGAAATTACATGAATCAGCAAAATTGCTTAATCTTAAGCTTATTGCTTAAGATTTGTATTATTGTAGGAAATACTAGATCTTGATCTGGGACCTAAAATGTTATCAATCTCTAAAGAGCTTTGGAAACCAGTAACTTTTGCTAATGCTCTTATCCATCAGCTGTTTGCAAAATCATTTAGAAGCCAATTACAAATAAGGTCGCTTAGGGGTGAGCCATCCGCTCCCCCGCAAGTCCGGTGATGATGACGAGGCTACTCCAAGCCATCATCGTATGTCAGTAAATAAAAAAATAAGGTCGCTTTTTATTCTTATCGATTTTCCATCTCTTGCCAGTACTCAAATAGATATCTTAGAGCAACGGGGGAAGTTACCCAAATGAGTTTCATGTTAAATTATTGCTTCCTAACATTATAATGCGGCTCGTCTGTATTCGACCCTGGGTCCCCAAAAACTCATTACTAGGTACACCAGTAAAAGGAGATACAGTAAAACTCTTTTTAATCTTTTTCGTTAGATAGTAGTATTGGCTACGTAGTAAAAAAGTTGAGTTCGTAAAACATAAGATCTGTAAGACCTGACGACCATTTCTTAAATTAAACACATTAGTGTGTGCATATAAGCTCACATTTACAATAAATTCAACTAAGTTGAAATACTTTGAAAAATAAAAAAAACAACCTTGTTTCAAGAAATAACTAGTATGATTCGATAGTAAGTAATATTAAAGGCAAATCGTTCTGCCACGGGAAAACAACCATTAAAATCACGGTGTGTAGTGACTGCAGATTATAACCTTGTAGAGTTTTAGTCAAGTAGAGATTCCATGCTGCTTTTTCTTTCATTGTGCAAACGTTGTTCAAAGAAGAGTGGAGAATGGACTCTGTATAGCGCCATCATCGACAGAGTGTCGCAACTTCACAACGACGCAATTCGCACTTCTGATTGCTTTTCTATGGCAGAATAGTGACTGTAATCATCATGTCGGTAAATTTGTGTAGGTTTATTGATACTTTCAGGAAATAAACGAATTAGTCTTGTAACTATCTGTTTTGCTGGCAACATCGTTTGCATGGGTTTATAGGATTGTGATGGTCGAGGGCATAAAATAAGTACCACCTACCATCAGTACAGTAGTAGTAGTCCATCCTTACTATATCCTTACTAATATTATAAATCCGAAGTCTGTCTGTCTGTCTGTCTGTCTGTCTGTTACGCATTCACGCATAGAGTACTGGACCGATTTAAATGAAATTTGGTACAGATATAGTCTAGAGCCTAGGAAAGGTTATAGGCTACTTTTTAACCGACTGTGCTATAAAGAAGTAATGTTTTACCCGTTAAATGTCTCTACGCGGATGAAGTCGCGGGCGGAAAGCTAGTATTATATATAGTATAATGTAATTGAAAATTCCAGTAAATCATGTAGTTGGTTTCTTTCTAGCTATTTTCTCTTCGCTGTAATTCCAACTGTGATTTTTTTTACAATAATGTAAGTTTTCGATAGCTAACTCATGGTAGCGCTACAGGTGCCGCAGACAAAGTAACAATATCAAAACCATAACGAAGTTCGAAAAGTTTAAAATATAAGGGATTGACATTAGACGCGATAAATCACGTGGTCAATCTAGTGTCAATCCCATACTTTTCATTATTTTCGAACTTCGTTATCGTTTTGATATGGTTACTTTGTCTAAGCCCCCAGAACCCAATAAAGTCATTGAAAGACATTGAAATTTTTTAATTCTTTTTTTCGAAAGGACCAAGCTGTTAGCCTCAGACGACTTCTACAACTTTACCGGACTGGCAGGGGAGCGGAAGGCTCACACCCCTAGTAAAGGCATTGGAAGACACCGAAGCAGATATGCATTCGTCTCGGCTTGTATTACGTAATCCAAGTTTATCGGCCGCGTGTGGTTTATTGCCCAATCGCGTCCGGATCTCCGAAGATTCCCGAGAAGTAATAGGGCTCTCTGTGTAATGCTGATTTTATACCATAGAAGATTGCCGAACGTTGTGCCTGTTACATGGAATGAAGGGTTAGCAATCATTATACTAATCCTTACTTATTTAAAAAAATATATTTCACATACATCGATCTAATCCCGTGGTAAGTAGCTTAAGCGCATGTGTTACGGAAATCAGGAACGACAGTGGGTACACAAATATAATTAAATATATTTAGTAACACACCCCTAAAATGCCGGTTAAACTGAAGGGACAGGTCTATAAATCCATCATTAGGCCTGTTCTCTTATATGGTAGTGAAGCATGGCCATTACTTGAGCGGCACAAGCAGGAACTGCGGGTCACGGAGATGAAGATGCTGCGCTGGATGTCGGGAGTTACGCGAGCTGATCGCGTAAAGAACTCCCGTATTCGCGGCAGCCTTCATGTCCGAGACATCGCTGATAAACTGCAAGAGTGCCGCCTACGTTGGTACGGTCATGTTTTACGGAAACCGGCAAACTACGTAGGGAACAAGTGTCTAGCCATGTCGCTACCGCCGGGTCCCGGCAGAAGGGGAAGGCCCAAGAAGGCCTGGCTTGACGTCGTAGTGGATGACATGCGTGCCAACAAACTCTCCGTAAAGGATGCCGAAGACCGTGCGAAGTGGAGAGCTAGGAGTAGGAAAGCGGACCCCGGGCTCCGCAAGGATGCAACCGGGAAATCGCGAAGATGATGATGATGATTTAGTAACACACCCAGACACGAAACAAACACAGATATCCGTTACACAAATATTTGTCCCGAATGGGAATCGAACCCACGACTTTTGAAACCGACAGCCAAGGTACACAAAATTATAGTGCACAGATGCACAGGTGTGCGCAAACACAAGTGCACTTTCTGTACACCGATGAGAGATCAGGCTGAGGACCAGCTTAACGTGCTTGTCGAAGCACGGGTTTACTCCTGCCTACTTCGTGACTGCGTGCTAAACAATTTCTTAACAGAAAACCAACATATTTGGCCTGACTCGAAACTCGAAATGGGGACCATACGGTCCTTACTTCGCGTTTACCATCAACAGACCGTCGAGGCAGCCATAAAGACCAGTAGCGGTACCATGAGTTGGCTATCGAAAACTTACGTACGTTAAAAACCTATCGAGTTGTTTTTTTCATACGACCGATTATAGTTCTTAGCGTGACCACCAGAGGCGCTGTATAAGTTTTTCATAGACATATTTACGTAGGCGATATCGAGTCCGTAACTTTTAAACTCATGGTAGCGCTACAGAAGAGTCTAATGATCTAAGACAGAACCGTTAGTTTACTGCTGCAAGTGATTTACGGACTTCCTTCATATCCGATCATAATCAGAATCAAGCACAAAACAACTACGTAATCACATCACCGACAATGCCGTTATTCCTTTGACATGAAGCATACTGCATAAGTTAGTCGTTAGTCACATATATACTTAATATATATAAGCCTTAATAGTCACCGCAAAAACTATGATAATGTAGGCGGTGAGTTGTTAATTAGTTTTTGGACCACACAGATAGCAGAGGTTCAAGACCCGCCTAAATTTGCAGTACCTATCTATAAGATTTAGTAGTAGCCCATTAATAATGTAAGACAGAGGTCAGAAGTATATTACCAATGTTATTATTATAAAGTCAGTTGTTATGCCTTGTATTAGTAAATCTATATACATTTGGGTTTTGGGAGGTTTTGTACAATAGTATTAATTGTTCTTAGAAATGGTCAATTTATGATTAAACGAACTTACCTGTACGTGAAGTTCTATCATAATTATGCGAAGGCTTCGTCCGAAGGGATTAGCAAATAACACTTGTAGTACCGCCCAGTAGTTCGCCTTTGTCACACTATATTTGAGGAAGAGAAAAAAAAAATATCTTTGACGTTTGGTCTGTCACTCACCCGCTTCATTAAGTTTAGAGTACGAGTATAGCTGAAAATATTTCATTAAAAAGGGGGAAAGCTTTCGCAGGGAGGGAGGGTTGCTAATCCCTTCGGACGAAGCCTTCGCATAATTATGATAGAACTTCACGTACAGGTAAGTTCGTTTAATCATAAATTATACTTCGGCTTCGTCCTCGGGATTAGCAAATAACACTTGTAGACTTTGAGAGAAAAATAATGAAATATTGTGTTTATATCTAATTATATAAATCAGCATAATCTATTGGAACAATTCAAGCATCTGGTTTGATTCATTGGGTTCCATTAACAATCGTTCTTGTAAAAGAAGTGTCTTCATCAGCATTTAAATAACTTGTGGTTCTATTATAGAACCGATAGAATGTATTCTAGGAGCCGCTCCATCCAGCGGTTCGTCTAATTTGTTCTAGACTGAGCCTAAGCGATGAGCCGCGGGTGTGGCAGCGTGGCTCGAGCTGTGCGCGGTGAATACGTCTACATCGATACTACTATCGTGCAACATCTCGTTAATCCGCCGACTTAAGGTCTGGAAGCCTACTGCTTTAAATAGCTTTCTTAAAGCGATGAATTAATGTTTAACACCTTATTATGTAACCGTGTTACTTGCTAATAAACAAATTATTATTATTATTATAATTATAATTATAAGAGAGAGTCAATATCCTTCCTTATAAGGTTTGTTCTTTCTAAATAAACAAGTAAAGCTCTTGCCGGGCATATTTCGGGCCTCTCGAAAAAAGGCAATACTAAAATCAGGAATCTGTATATTTATTTTGGTAGAGAAAATCTCAATATTTTTTGTACTAATATTATCAAAAAAGCTAGGAGTGTTATGAGTTGTTTCGAAAGTTTTTTAATATCTAATGTTTCATTTGGGTAAAATTGGCTAGCATAATTAAGTACTATGGAAGTATCCCATGTTATAGGATACTTAGGTAATGGAGGTCGAAACCGAAATATCCTTTTGAAAAAACCATTTGACTCTGTCACCTCCTAAATTATTTACAACACGAAAAATGTATCCAGCGCCGTAAATAAACTACATATTGTTTATAGGAATTTTTGGATATTGATGCCAAAATAACATAAATTGCTGACGGGGGAACACTCCTCCTTAACCACGCCGTCCGCATAAGAGCCCTGCCACCAGGGTAAGCTTGGTGTGTATGTCGTGATCGCTAGAATTAGAGGATAAAATTGAATGTTTACTAGCTTTAAAATTATTTTTTCAGATAACAAGAGACTGTTAAAAAGTGGTTACCAGGGCTGTGTAGGCCACAGAGGTACTAAGCCGACTTGGGGTTCCCCGAACTTCAAGATTATTTCCTGGTATACCCCATCCGCCAATTCCATTCTATATCCGACACGCCTAGATTCTGCGTTGGCCGTAATGTTATCTGACTAACTTATGTAACATGCCATAACTTAAAGTCCGCGATATTCACACCATTGCCAAAACAGTTTTGGAATATCTGTGAGGTGCGGAACCTGAATACCTACGCTTCGGTTTACGTAAGACATGGCTGTCGTGTTGTCAATGCGTAGTAAAATTTGGCGGTTAGTCAAATTTTTGGCAAACTTTTTTAACCCGAAAAAAGCAGCTTGAATCTCTAGATAGCTGATATGTTGCGTTTTCTCTTGAGTTCTCCACAACCCGCCAGCCGTTTCTCTCCCATGGGCAGCCCCCCACCCCGTATTTGAGACATCCGAGAAAATTTCCAAGTCATGTTTATCCTCTTTAATCCTACAAAATGGTTTGTATTGCACTTTTCCTCCAGGCTCCAGCAGGTAAGTTCATAATATATTTATCGTAGTTGTTATATAATTTTAAACCTATATATTTAATCCGCTCAAAAAATAAAATATTGTAAATAGCCAGCTGTATTCCACAGCAGGACAAACAGAAACTAATAATTCAATCTTAAGTGCAATTCACTTTCAATGAAATTTGTGAAAGGAAAAAAAAAAAAAATTATATATATAGGCAATGTGACATGGAAATTTTCTGAATCTAGAAAACCTAAAAAGGTGCATGAATTGGTTAATGTCCTAAGACTTTTCCCTTTGTTTATTATAAAACCAATAGAAGTGGTTTGTGTTGTATTAAACAAACATTGTTCGCTATTAGCCAAAAAATATTTAAGTAATTTGTTGATATTAGTCCGGCAGAGCGCAACAAACGGGCTTCATTCATTTCACACGGTTTCATTACCTTAGTGAAAATATATGGCGCTGTACCCAAACCAAATAGTTATACATTAAATTCATATATATTTTGGTCAAATTGGAATCATTAATACTTTCTGGAATCAGGATGACTTTTTATTAATTAGTAAGCGTCTTTTAAGTCGACTATAGTCATGTAGCATATTCTTGTAATTAATTTTAGCTGTACGTAGATCTTCAATCTTGAATTGATCTGCTTTTATAAATTTATGAAATGTTTTTATTCCAAAATGAAACAGTGTTTACCATTTGGCTTGGGCACTAAAAATATACTTGACAAAAAAACTGTCTTTTTATTGGCTGTTACCCGGATATGGCTCCAGTAGATATTACGTTATCTATTGCCTCTGTCAAGTTGAGCTTTCTGTATAAGAAAGATTTTTACTTGTTGGGACAGATGTTTGTGTAACTGGACAAGTAAACGGGATTTTATAACCTTTATTACAAGAAAGGACTGATTGACTGTTGGACGTTGGCGATTAGGGTCCATTGGTCATAAAATAAGGCAATCTGCCTGTATTTTACCTCGTCTAGCGCCGGCCGCGCGACGGCTGATGCTCCGAGGGCCTCGATGAGTTCGATGGCCTGGTCCTATTCGGAGGGGGTCCATCAATAGCTTCACCAAATCTGGTTCTGCATCAGCTTTAGTAATGAGAGAATTTATTGCACGACTTGACATGATAACATGGCAGTAGCGATTTGATTTTACCTAATTTCGATACTTTTATCGCGTTCAGTATTAACTTCGGAGGTAGCCGCCTTTATTTCTGCGTTTAATACAGGCATTGATAAGCCTGCAGTTACAAGGCAGTAAATTTTTCTCATTAAAATCCTTTTGGAGTACTTTAGAAATTCCATGCTCCAATCTGACCGCTAGGTCTTTATGAATTTCCGCGCCCTAGGTAATGGACACATTTGGGTCGTCTACTAATATTTCGAGGTTGGTCTGGTCCAGCATTGCATTGTTGGACTCTCAATCCTCCTCAGTAGGTAACGCAGTGGTGGAGTGAGATGTGGCGGCGGATGAAGCGCCAGGGCCGCCGTCAGTCAAAGGCAGTGCCTTGGACCTGCGCTCGCGCCGCGCATGGCCTCGCATTCTGCTGAGGACGCAGCGTCGCGGCTGACGTGCGCCTCGGGCTCGGGCGCAGCGACCCCATCAAGCGTTATTATGCTCTGAATATGATTGTTAGTTAAGAAACAGACCAAAGTACTGTTCGCAAAATTAAGTTGCTGGGTAGTACAGCTCCAAAGAGAAGTACGCAAACCCGTATTTTATAACACACATCACACTGTAATTATTAAATACAGTGTACATAATTAGTTAAGAAACAGCCCAAAGTACTGTCCGCAAAAACTAACTTGCTGGGTAGTACAGCTCCAAAGAGAAGTACGCAAACCCGTACTTTATAATACACATCACACTATTATGATTGAATACAGTGTACATAATTAGCTAAGAAACAGCCCAAAGTACTGTTCGCAAAACTAACTTGATGGGTAGTACAGCTCCAAAGAGAAGTACGCAAACCCTTATTTTACAAACACATCACATTGTAATGATTAAATACAGTGTACATATTAGCTAAGAAATAACCTAAAGTATTGTTCGCAATAATAACTCGTTAGGTAGTACAGCTCCAAAAAGAAGTACGCAAACCCACATTACAGGTAAGTACATATGTATAACATGACTTACTTACCCGGAATAACCCACAAAAACACATATCCCGGACAAAACGTCGTCAAACTTTTCTTAAGTGTGATGTCACTTTTGTTAAAAACGACTTCTCGGATTAATAATGCATTATGTAATGTAATGAATAAATACAGTGTACATAATTTGCTAAGAAATAGCTCAAAGTAAATATTGTTCGCAAAAACTAACTTGTTGGGTAGTACAGCTCCAAAGAGAAGTACGCAAACCCATAAAACAGGCAAGTATATATAAAACCACTTACTTTCCCGGAAATATCCTTAAAAACACATTTCCCTCACAAAACGTCGTCAAACTTTTCATAAGTGTGTAGTCAGTCTTGTAAACAAAGACCTCTCGGATTAATAATGCATTGTGTAATGTAATGAATAAATACAGTGTACATAATTTGCTAAGAAATAGCTCAAAGTACCTACTGTTTGCAAAAAACTAACTTGTTGGGTAGTACAGCTCCAAAGAGAAGTACGCAAACCCACATAACAGGTAAGTATATAATATAACACTACTTACTTACCCGGAAATATCCTATAAAACACATTTCCCCTACAAAACGTCGTCGAACTTTTCATAAAAATGTCGTCATTTTTGTAAACAACATCCTCTCGTTGTGTACTACATAATTATAATCATTTAAACCGAGTACATAATTAGCTAAGAGACAGTCCAAAGTTTTGTACGCAAAACTAACTCTTTGGGTAGTATAGCTCCAAAGAGAAATACGCAAACCCACATAACAGATAAAAACCATATCTAACACGACGTTTTCACATTTACTTATTAAAACATTATGAATGCGTGCTTAATATTCTTGATTTTAAAATACGATTTGCTTACTAATTAGAGAAAATCTTCCAATAATACTCTTGTAAAATTGGTTTATTGGTAAACCCAGCATATAATTGAAAATAAGGTTAAAATATAACGATAAAATTAACATTTAAGTTGATACGACTGACCTTGAGACTCCGAGCCGGACCGGTTATCCGATGATTTAGATCTAGGTACTCCGACAATAACATTCTCGCTGAACTTTCTATTCTAATTTCGTATTTATCCTCACTTTTTTAGCTAAGGCATTGTGAAAAATCACTTTTAATGAAGACACTACGTGTGATCGTTGGCGACACTAAAAAGCGAATGAAGCGGGTGAGTGACAGACCAAACGTCAAAGATATTTTTTTTTTCTTCCTCAAATATAGTGTGACAAAGGCGAACTACTGGGCGGTACTACAAGTGTTATTTGCTAATCCCGAGGACGAAGCCGAAGTATAATCAATATACTTCTCTTATACTTTAACTTGTACAAAACTGTTTAGCACACTAATCATGGTTCATACTTGAGAACGAAATAGCGATTTTCTACCAAACAAAACATTAAATAACATTCCTGTATAACAATCCCATATAAGGTTGGCACAAACGCGAAAACATTCCATTTCATGTTCTCTCCAAATGTACCACAAAAACACAAACTGTCGATTAAATTCTTGTTCATACTTTCATATCGTCTACAGTTATTTACAATTTACTACTATCGCTACTACCTTATATTGGACATCAACCCTCATTCAAGAAATCGAATCGCGCGTAGCTTTCAAGAACTCATTACTAATTTCAGCCGCATATTAGAGTCTTGTGTCATTGACATAAGGTTCGCAGTGCAATGATTTATTATCTGCATTCGAGACTACGGTGCTATTTGCATACAATGCGGGATTTGCTCCACAAACAGATGTCAAGTTGACTCACAGGATGACGTGTATACTGTGTGTTTTAGACTACGTGGGATGCTAAAGCGGTTGAAAGGGCAAGTAGGGCTACATACATAGTGCTTTTTAACCTCCTATGCAAAAAGACGGAGATTATAAAGATCGATATGTGCAATGATTACAATTAACTACAGATATGTTACTTTTTTGGTATTATATTTGTCCTATCAGGGAAAGGCAAAGGGATCTAGCCCGTACAGCCTATATAGATGTGTAACCTTCGCACTAATTAACGTTTTTAATCTGTATCATGCAATTGTTTTGACACTTTACTGACATTATGAACCAGGCACATAAGGTGTCCGAACTTTGTGTGCTTAGAACTGTTTATTGTAATATCATTAGCTATGTGAATAAATATTAGATACATAAAATATATCTACAGACAGATCTTTGTGTAGCATTGTAGCTATTTCACGGGTGGACCGATTTGGATTTGTTTTTTATCAGTTGGAATCTGTGCAGAGTAAAAACTTTTTGGATTCTTAATTTGGAATGAAAAACGAGACACTTTGTGATCATAAATAGTCTCTGTAGTAGTCTTTTGAGCATTTATTTTCATTGAAGAAAATTGAAATAAATTGGACCCTTTTTTGTAAAGCTGATGCTAGCAGCAAATTTATGTTTAGGTCTGAAATTGACATTGTCTCCACGTTACTACGCTTTGGCCCTCAAATGATTTTCACCTTTGCCATACTGTTAGAACTTTTTAGCGATCTATTCCTGAAACCCCTTATTGAAAGAAAATATTAGGTAAGTAAGGTTTTTATTAAGGGGCCATCCAAAACATTTAGTTGAAAAAAAAGTTTGGATAGAGAACTAAACTTTTTTTTTGCATTGTAAGTCATTGACTGGCTCGGTGGAACGGTGTTTAGTGACCCATGGTCAATATATAAATTTCCAAGAGTCTCGGGTTTGATTCCCATCCGGGACAAATATTTATGTGTTATTAAATAAATTAAAGTATATTTGTGTACCCACTGTTGATTTTGATATCTGTAACACAAGTGCTTAAGTACTTGTGTTACAGATATCAGATCATATCAATGTATGTAATCTTGTGTAAAATTAATTAATTTATTTCTTAGATAATTAATACAAGATGAATTAATCTACTAAGAATAAATCTAAGTGGCAGCCCTATATTCTATGTCGCAACGATCATTGCTGAAGAAATTGTGAACTGCAATCGCTATTTGAACCTAACAATAGGGCATTATGGGAATGCGTTTACTGTCACCATACTAGAGTTGACAAAGGATTGTATTAAACCATATTGTGTTGCGTAGGTATGTACAAAATATGATATAACCTGTGTGTTTTCATATAATCGCCAATATATATCGACAGAACTGCCATAAAAACTTGACGTTCGCTCAGCGCAATATCTCGCTATTTTAAACATTTTCAACGGATGATCAAATGCAAACAATAATTAAATATTAATTGAAATTTGCATTTATTAATTGTCCCTATTTTCAATTATTTATGGTCTACAACATGTCTATCATATTTGGGTTTAAAGAACATTGTAAGTCAAAATCAATACCTTGCTTTTTCCGCAAGAAGGTAACCCAAAAGAATACACTCGAATATTAAAGTTGACACAGTAAGATCACAATTAACCGGGTCTCCCAATATGCCCGTCAAAAGGAAAACGATGTTATTATGTCACCGTCAAGATCTCCTCAAGATGGCTTAGACAGTAACAAACGACTTCCCTTTTGGACAAATACTTTCCGCATCAAATATATGACACCCGGAACATTACTCGGGATTCCCTGGACGCCACTTACAACAAGCTATGGGGGTCTCCCTGGCTGCCATCATTTGATGGAGTATACAAAACGACTCCCATGGTGGAGTCAGTAATCGATTGGTTTGCTATCAGCCTCTTCCAATTATTTGGTTCTAATCAAGGATGGTCCATCTTGTATATTAAAGTTGGATACTGCATACTAGGAGGAATTCTCAGATATTTCCGTGTTTGTTGAGTTCTTCACTATCCACTATTGATTGAACCACTCATAGTTCAATGGTGTTTTCAATTTAAATCCTTTTCGATCATAATGTTACGTTATGTTTACAATTTAATCTTTTTATCTTATGGTACTGTGATAAGACCGTATGATTCGATCAACTCATATATTTCAATTAGATCAACTGATGAAAACTTTTACTAATCTCAAGGTTAAACAGATTATATAAGTAACTAGTGACCCGCCCTCGCTTCGCTTCGGGTAAATTTTACATACAAACCTTCCTTAAGAATCACTCTATCTATTAAAAAAAACCGCATCAAAATCCGTTGCGTAGTTTTAAAGATTTAAGCATACATACGGACATACAGCGAAAGCGACTTTGTTTTATACTATGTATTGATGTCTGTCAAGAAGATGGTTCATGCATACTTCCCAAGGGAATATTGATCTACGATATTGTTATAATCGCCGGACATGCAGGGGAGAGGATGGCTCCCATTCCTAAGCTTGTGCCGATTCTAATCACAGCATTGCTATCGTGAGGATATTCTATATTGATTAACCAACTTCAAAAAGGTAGAGATACTCAACTCCCAGCTTTTTAAAATTAAACGATAAAGTTTTCACTTAAAGCCGTAGTAAATATTTATCCTCGCAGCCCCTCCGATAACGGTCATTCCTGAGTAAACAAGCCTTGAAGTATCCACGTACCCACATCAGACTGACACGGCAGGCCTCAGATCGTAAGCGGTTTCCTGGCAGGCCTTATCGCAGGCCTATTGTGCCGCTGGCCTGAAAGCCTGCGTGTGACAGGTTTCAGGCGATATTAAACGCCAAGGAAGCATACCCTTTTAGGAGCAATGTGTATGAAGTGTTATGGGATGGCGACGTCGGTAATGTCGTGCGTTATGCTGAACGAGTTGAGCTTTACGAGGATAACTTAACTTATAAGTAAAATATCTGTCATTTTTCTCATCCATATTTTCTGTATTAGCCTATTTTTTTTTAGAAAATTTGGAGTAGGTATCCCAATCCGAGCATTAATGTCGTTAAGACTTACCGCGTCTTAATATCAATCGTATTGTTATTGAATGTTATAAGGGCAGCTTTTCGCATACTCAAGTCTGGGCCTTTGTGTACTTAATTTACTAAAGTTTCAAATTCCAGTACTCAAGTTTCAAATTCGGAACTTCCAATTTAAATGTAAAATTAACTTAATTGCCGAGTATTCAATTGTTAGCCTCATTATTAGCCTTTGTAACGCACTGCACATAATGCCATAAAGGATTTCGTCAGTCAGAATTCTTCAACTAAATAGCATTTAAAGTTCAAAGACCTCGCCGCCCGTTCATCCAATATGTGAGTATTCTCGTAAAAGCAATAACTTCATTAAGATCTTTCCCAAAAGAGCTCACATGTACTGTAAACAACGAGCACTTAAGGCGGGTACAAGCAATTAATTGTTGTGAGGCGTTCTGAGCGACTCCGGGGTAGTTACGTCTCATTACTAACTCATTGCCTCCCTCCCACTAAAATTAAATTACCCGGGATTTATTGCTGCGTCCCTTATTAGGGGCATTCAATGGGTGTTGCAACAACGCCTTTTGTTGATCACGGAAATCGTGTTGTCTTATTTTGGGACGGAAAATGGGTGTAGTCTCTGTTGTTTAGCAAATAATCAAGAGGATTGTGATCCTGACTAAAATTTTTTTGACGCTCGACAAACACGGTTGCGTATTCTCTCTGTCACAGTTTCCTGCCACTTAAATACTAGAATACCTACCTATATTAAAAAAGAAGTGGCGTGCATTTAGGGAGACCTATGTCCAGCAGTGGACAGGGATGGGCTGATGTTGACCTATATTAAAGTACACAAAATATTTCCAATATAGGCTCCTTTTTGACCGGCTACTCTAAATGTCTGTGTATAATTTTGTCTGTTTGATCATTTTTACACTAAGCAATCTCTATAAATAGAGATTGTGATAATATTTTTCACACATGTTTTTCAAATCCAAAAGCACTTGCCTCCATCCTACCTCTGAGGCTAATGATTTAAGTTAATTTTCTTCAACTTAGCTCGCTCAAGAGTCATGTAACGATGCCTTCTACTAAAATTAAGTTAACCCAAGATTTACCGCCACCTAAGCTATAATTAGCAGCAAATTCTACCGGATAGAGTGGTAACATAGTTTCGCTTTTATCTTTTTAGGGTTCTTCATTGAGAAATACTGAAGGGGGCGAGTAATTCTTCTAATTTATAGATTTTTTTACGTATAATAAATAAGAGAGATCGAAGCTCAATAAGCAGTGATGATTCGATTATCGATTGGTTAAATAAGAACTTTTATAAACTTGTGCTTTGGTAACGTGTTATCTCACTACTAGAGAACCTATTTATTCTTCTTCTTCTTATGGTATGGTTGATGAACAACCTGGTGTCAGAGCTTAGACCGCCCGTAGGCCTCTGACATGGCTTCACACACCGTTGAAAAATCTCTCATGTGTGCAGGTTTCCTCACGATGTTTTCCTTCACCGTTAAAGCGTCGAATGATGGTACATATGAATTTCAAATTTGAAAAACACATTGGCGGGGTTTGAACTGGCGTTCTCTCGCATGGCAAGCAACGACCTTAACCACTCGGCCATCGATGCTTTATTAATACCTATTTATTAATGTTTACTTACTTGGGGTTATAGTAATTTCAACAGCAACAGATCGATTCACATGATGACTTTTATTATGTAACACGACCGGGTTATAATATGCTTTTAAAGGAGATCGATATGTACTTGGTATACTTTATTAGACATAAAAACCAAACAGTTTACAGAGTATGTTTTTACATTCTAAACTACGGAACCAGAAATAGCAAGTACGACTCACGCTTTCTTATTTTGTGTAGGGTTGTGGGTATTCGGCGCGTTTTTGTCGATGTCTTTTTATAATCCGTCGAGGAATGTCCAGTAATAGCTTAAAAGGATTGTTGCTTTTGTATCGGAGAGATAGATGGACCGAAATAAATTGTGGTAGGATTTTAGTAATTTGATACGACTGATAGAGTGCACAATGCTTATAGTGTCTTTAAATTTATGTCAATCGATCATATTATTTAATCCCAAAGTTAGGTTATATCTGAGAATTTAATTGTAGAGTCTAGTCATGGTCACATCGCTGGTTATTTATTTAGTTAATGAATGTCGAACTAAAATATGATGCTTTACTTATTCTTATAATTATCAAGGAGCGTAATTATAATTATATTGAGTGCGTTTTTTAAAATAATATGTTGGTGGTTCCGAATCAAACATTTTCTACAAAAATAAGATATTATCTTAAACAATATCCCAAAGAAGATCAATAGTGACACGCATGTTTTTTTATTAATCTAAACCATTTTTATTTTTTCCCACTCGGATGAGAAAAGAAGTTGTTCCCTGATAAAAGGAATTACTAATTCATTCCAATCACACGCACAATTTAACCAGGGAAGCTACTGTTTTATTTATTAGAATTTAATTTTAATTTAATTATAAGTAAGATTGCTCATACATTCCGCTCGTTGATATGCGAAAAAATTCTTTAAGAATCTATATAGAATAAAATAATTGTTTATTCGGCCGATATCTTAAAAGATGGTAATAATTTTCATAAACTAATCTTAAATTAAAAATAGTATCAAATATGTCCCCGCTCTGCTATTGTCTATATGAATTCTGTTTAAGTTTTCCACGTAAAAAAAAATCTTGACAGCCATTTAATTAACTGAAATAAAGAAGTTTTTATTGATCACACAATAAAAAAAATACACATTTTTAAATGTTTTTATTTAACTGTGTTATATTCATACTTTTGGTCCTTTTTTACGCGATTGTGCCAGAAAGAGATTTATGTTTTTGCAAGTAGGCTTTGAATCCGAATTTCAGCTTTCGGCTTACCCTCAAAACCACCTTACAGTAAAAGCTAATTGAAGTATTTCCATTCTCGATAACGGCATCGAACTTTCAAGTCGATTTGGTACAATCGCGTACAACCGTGTTACTTGGCATTTTCAGTGCGGTCGACTCAATTTCACAGTCCCACAGTCACGTCAATTCACCTTAGCCAATGAGGGTACCTGTACCTGAGTGACGTCACACAAATGTCAAGGTTGATCACGTTTTCTTCTAATTAAAAATGTACGAACATTTGATTCCAAATGGGTTTCAATTAAACCATTTCACAGAATAAAAGCTTCGAGTCTTCTTGCAGTTAATTGAACGTAATTCTACTGTATTGGCTGGCTTGATGGCACATTTGGTAGTACCCCTTTTACTTTTGCCAGGCGTTGTGGGTTCGAACCTCACCTGGGACTAATATTTATGTATATGATGAACTTAGATGGTTGTTCTATGTATATCTGTGAATTCCGCTGTTTATTCTTAAATGCGTTATTTCGCTTGTGTTGGTTACTATTAATATTTTTTTACTTATTGAATGCTAACAATATTATTTGAAATATATCTAAACGAAGATCATTGATTTCATTGCTTAACACTTACGTACGAGACACGAAGCTTGTTCAAACATTTAGATATCGAAAACGAGATAACATTTTATGTTACAGCCGAAACCTATCATCTGTATAAACACATTACAAATTACGTACACAACCCAGCCATAACGTGGCAAAAAACGTCTTCAAACACCCTTTCCGACGTTAAAATCCCTTTTAGCGGGCAACAAGGAATTTGAGAAAACGGGCCCCATAGTAATGCGTTTTTATACTTAAAATCCCCCATAACGCAGGCTAATATAGCTAGTAGGGTACTCGGTATGACTTACGCATGCCGTGGCCAACCAATCAAAACGAAGTGCCTATTTTCCCAAAACTGGCACATTAAAGGACCAATGACCGGTTATCTGAAAGATATGAATTCGTGCACGAAATCTTCCTATTTGCAATATTTGGGGACGGAGGTAGTGTGTTGTGTAGTTAAGTATGATGACATCAAGAGATGTGACTTATACTCTTGTTGATTCGGAGCAGTTGGTGAAATCAGAACAAGCGTATAAATATTGGAAGAGTCAATATATTATTATTTGATTTGTCTTTAACTAGTGACCCGCCTTCGCTTCCGGTGAATTTTGCATAAAAACCTTCCTATTGAATCCCTCTACTATTAAAAAAATACCACGTCAAAAACCGTTGTGTAGGTTTAAGGATTTAAGCATACACATGGACAGACAGACGTAGGAAGCTACTTTGCTTTATACTATTTTTTTTTATACTAAGCTAACAAGATGACCTCACTCCACCTGATGGTAAGCGGTAGTGAGATCCAAATATGAGGTCGATAGGCACAATAGACCATATTGATCCTGTCGCAGTCACCCTGAAAGCCCGCTTAAAGAGGAGACCACTGCTGCGGCAACAATGAGACAAAGCGTGGAGTCTCGCTTTGGTATTGAGCTGTTCGGGTAGTGATTTATTATATTAAATAAAAAAATGCATAATAAAATAAACTAAATAAAACCCGCAGTAACTTTTCAAAACGAGTGTATTGAAATCTTTTTAGAGAAGTCGGTCAAAAGGTAATGCATCGCTCCTATTGAATGAATCTTTTAAATCGCAATGCAATACCAAAGCAAAATCGGGGCGGTCGACAAACTTCAAAAGTAAGATCAATCGACAACCGAGGCACTGTATAGTGTATACTCGTACCTAAATTTAATTCCACAATCTGACCTTTAAAGCCTGGTGATAAGGTTGACAATCGTGGTCGGTTTTCTGATGTTTCAAATGCGAGCTATGGACATACGATCGGTCCCCAGTCTCCGCTTCTATCTATTTTATTGCAGTTGCCTTGCTTTGTGAGCTATTGGCCTTTTCCACATATACGAAGAAAGTATTTCATATCAAAAATTCATTGCATTTGCATTATGCGAAATTGTTTGTACCGTTTGCGCATAACTGTGTTTCTAAAGCTTTTTAGGTTAATAAAGTATATAAAGAAAACTTATAAAGTACTTTGTTAAGTTACACGTGCCCGATAGTTTTCAACAAAGGATAGAGTCATCATAAAATAGGGTATCTCATTGATCCATTCTCATGCGTGGGTCTAAAACCAACTCACAGTTTTACATATAATATAATAAAGATTTTTAAACTTTTCTAACAAGTAAATAAATAAAACATTGACAAATACATAAAGTGATGTTACTAGGCAGTTTTCAAGAAAATAATATATGTCCGTCCATTTTCAAAATCATTGTTGTTACCATCTCTTAGGTTATTGTAATTTACTTTTATAATTTAATAAGGCATAGAATCTTAAACAAACTTGCTCTGTGATATAAAACGGGTTGACGATAAAAAGGCGTCTGACGCAGCATTTGCTACCAATAGACCTACGAGGAAGTTGACGATAAAAGCCATATCAACAATCACTAAGAACAATATCATAAGTAATAGTTTTAATTACTTCCTAATTACCAAATTAGTGGTTAGACTCGCTATAACCGAAAACAATGCAAGGCTTCCGCGAATGAAATATCACAAACGGGATTCCCACGATCGGTATCAGCGGATGAATTCTAAGCATTAAGTTAATCTGATCCATAGATACACAAATAAATAAATATTACACAAAATCCCGTGGTAAGTAGCTAAAGAATTTGTGTTATAGGTATCAGAATCAACAGTGAATACACAAATATACTTAATACACATTGTTTTTTTAAGATCTTATTTATGATTTATGTTTATTTTTCTTAAATTGTACGACAGTGAAAACAAGCTATTGGTATTATGTATTTATGTTCTCATGTAAGTGATGTAATTATGTCTTAATGAGAATAAATGTCTTTAAACCTAATACACGCCCAGACACGAACAAACACCGTTGTTCGTCACACACAAATATTTATCCCAGATGGGAATCGAACCCACGACTCTTAGAACCAACACAACAACTTACATATACAAATAATCCCGGAATCCCCTAGGGGTTAGACTGAGCCTTTGAAGCAGTTAGTACCTTGAACTATAAATAATATTTAAGCAAAAATAAAAGAGCCAGTTCACTGCACTTACAATAAGATTCTTAACCACTTTTTAATGCATGCGAAAAAGTCATACCTGTCAAACAATTCTTGCTACTTTTGATGCTGACTGTATTTATCAAAGGTCTGACAAAATCGACCGTAAGGGGGATCGGAGGAGGCCTATGTCCAGCAGTGGACGTTTTTCGGTTGATATGATGATGACTGTTAAATTGTACAGGCACGTACTTGTTCATAGTTTATGTATTATTGTATCTTTCTATCTAGCACACCTCTATCTACTTATTCTCTACAACTTAATATGAATATTTCTTGTTCCTTACCTAGAAAAACTCGTCAAATGTGAAAGGCTTGAATTGAACTATGCTTATACATTAGTTTAAGAAGATTTACTTCATATCAATACATGTGGTGAGTTCGATTCCCGCTCGGGACAAATATTTGTGTTACGAACATCGGTGTTTGTTCTGTGTCTGGGTGTGTAATTAAATATATTTTGTATATCCAATATCCACTGTTGATTCTGATATCCGAACCACGAGTGCTTAAGCTATTTACCGCGGGGTCAGATCAATGTATGTGATGTTGTGTTATATTTATTTATTTATTATACCACATTGTATACCATACAGTATAATGAATAGAAAATAACAAACAAATTTGTCTCTCTTAAAACTGCTTAGCAAAAGATCCCGGAAAAAGGGATAGTGAGTTAATTCTCTGGATTACCCGGGATTATCTCTTTTCGGAAGCCGTTATCCAAAGGTGGGTCAGTGACCTGCCATTTGTCTCCCTTTGGGAATAACAATTATCCCTTGTATGTAATGAATACCAATACACTTCCATGCATAACTAATGGGGAAAAATGTGACGTTTTGAAATACCTATTATTAATTGTCATTACTTGATAAGTACAAATGCTGCAGCTCTCATGAAGAATCCAGTGAAAGTTTGTTTTAAAATTACTTTTATTAGACAAACAAAATAAGTAGGTGCTTCGCAACTAAAAAACATCGTGAGGAAACCAGCACACCTGAGAGATTTTTCAACGGTGTGTGAAGCCATGTCAGAGGCCTACGGGCGGCTTAAAAACTCTGACACCAGGTTGTTCATCAACCATACGATAAGAAGAAGAACTAAAATATATGTAAGTAGGTAGATAGCTGTGGAATTGTGTTACCTTCTGATCTTCCCAAGGCATCATAGACAAATTATATTGCCAAGCTTACCTGAAAAGAGAGATAATTACATTAATACATTAACTCCGGTATAGACAGTCAAAAGTAGATTTTACTCTTTGTAGAGTTTCACTTATCTAGTGAACGACCGCCTTTTCCTTTTCGTGGTCAACCCTTAAACTGTTTTTATTTTAATAATACGGTAGTTTCCTAAGTCTAATTTTACATAAAATTTCACAATTAACTGTAAGTTACAGGTAACTGAATAACATTAGTCAAATCGAATTCAAAATTTCTGACGAAATGAGACAGTAATAGACATTTAAAGTTGGGTGGGAAAGTCCATTTCAAAAGTGCGAAAATTCTCCAAAATAACTATGCCATCTTATGAACTACAAAATTAGTAGCAACTTTCACTATGAACACATATTCGTAAACGCAACATTTGATAAAGCTGCTGAACAAAGTTCTTACGATATGCATACAATATCACAAGCGGTGACGTCATAGCTCTCTGTGACATTTGTATGAAGCGTTTTGAGCTCGCCCAAATAATGTGCTATTGAAATTTTAATATCTCCGGGAGTTTTCCAAATATCAAACCATTCTTTTAACAGTACATTTGCAATTGTGTGGTGCATCCATCTGTATCAAAATAAAAAAATAGGAAACTACCCTATTCCCAAACCTAGTTAACTACGAACTTTAAAAGTCATTTAAATTGTTTTTTAATTTCGGTCAAAGTTCAATATAATCAAATCTAATTCAAAATTAATTTCAGCGTTACTTGACATACTTTAAAGAATATACGACTTAATCGAACACAAATAATTCTGTTCAGTACCTAAATATCAAACACAATATTAGCACAAACAACAAGTGGGTTAGGTACAAAGAGACCCAATAGGACCGTCCGACCGGTTAATTGATATACGGCTAAGTAGCCCGACCTTTAGTCCTACCGTCAGTAAATTAATCGAGCGACTCACTGATTTCCCTGCTAACCGTCCGTTAACCTTTGAGACAAACTAATTCGCTGTGATTGGTCAATATTGCTGATGACGTCACTAAAAATGCGTTGGTGTATTGGCTGAATCTGGAATTGACAGTTTAACCCTTTCAAGTTTCAGGGTTTTGTTAGGTTATTTATTTGTAGTTTAAATTATATCACTCACCCCTTTTAGGGCACAATCAAAATAATTTCATTGTATTTCTTCTCTTATGGTCGTTCCACAGCAACTGTGTAAATATTGTAGTTCTAGCGTAGGTACTTAAAATAGTTAAGTAAAATTAAACAACAAATCGTGCATTTTATAACGTATGCATTGTGATAAAAATGAGGCTGTGCCCAATTAAACCATATTGGATCCCATAAACTTGTAATATTTGCTTTCTTCGTCTTAGTTTCGACGACATTAAAGATTTTAAAATATTTATTTTGGATTATCTTTTTAACTTGTAAATAAACGTTTCATTTTCTTCATGAGTGATCTTGATACTCCATTCACATAAAGTTGTGGCAATATTCTAAAAAGCCTCTGGTTAATGTGGCGTTAAACTACTGTGGTTAATGTACTGAGAAATTATAATTGTTCAGCATGAGTCGCGAAATCGAGCTCCGTGGTCAAAAATATATCTTTTGTTCATTTTTCCACAAATAAATCGCATGTAAAATAAAGATATACTATATTACTCATAATTCCATATTATTACATTCTACATTCCTACTTACAAAAACCCTCGGTTATTATTAACTATCTATATAATAAATACTGAACGTCGGAAGATATAAAACGTATTAATGTTCGAATTGAAATCTAATGGAAACTAGCGTTCTGCCCGTGACTACGTCCGCATGAATTCGTTTATCGCGTTATAAAGATATTATTATTAAATAGCGAAACATAAGCGATAATTTTTAACCCGGTAAAAGGTGCCTATATCCTTTCTTCAGGTGATAAACTATCTGTAAATTAAAACTGTTCAGGTGGCCTGAAAGCACGACAGACAGACACAGATACTCTCGAATTCGTAATATTAGTGAGGATTAATAAAGACGTTTAAATATACATCATCAGCCCATATACGTCCCCACTGCTGGGGCACGGGCCTACCCTAAACTAGAGCGATAAGGCCTCATCAACCACGCTGGCCAAGTGCGGGTTAAAGCTCTTACAGTGTGTAATTTTAGTAGCATTCAGCTACGCACCATTCCACGATCGATCATACGAACAATGGTTGTATCATATGACTGATGTGTTTACGTTACATGAGTGCAGTGTAAGCTGTGTTAGTTTACATTCCTAACCTGTACAAAGTAGGAGTTATTGAGCCAATTGGATAATCAGTTTCCTGGTACTACTTGTTTGGGTCTTAGAAAATTTGGTACACACTGTGTGGCAATATTAGCATCGACGTTTGTGTCGACTTAGCCACTTTTCACTACGATTCCGTCCGCGTAGAGACGTTCTCGAAGTCCTATGGACTATAATAATATCTGTACCAAATTTCATTTAAATCGGTTCAGTACTCTATGCGTGATTGCGCGATTTACTTTCGCATTTATAATATTATTAGTGAGGATTATTTATTGAGAAAAAGGATTAAAGTACTTTAAAATACTGTCTTCTTTTGCCAGGTGTTGGAGTTCAACATGTCTAAAATATCATCTTGCCATCAATTTCAGATTCTTGGAACTCTACACACGTATCGAACAAAAATAAAGACAATGGCCCACCCTGCTTTAGTCACATGCTTTATTCAAATATCATTGTGTTGTTACTGAATCAAATTATGTTTCGTCTGCAAAAACTGTTTAAGATTAACCGCTTGAGTAATCCAAGTTTATTAAACCAACTCGATTCTAAGAAGCGGAATCGTCTCATGTTTCTTTTCAATTGCTGACTTGATGATCTTGAGCTACAAAGATGCTTTGATATCGTATGACCAAATTAAGTTCATACATATAATAATGTTTTCTTTGAAGTTGTAAATCTTAACCATAGACTTTTTTAAATTTGTGACTCTCACATAACATATACGTACAAGTTCAAGGGAAAAAAATTATATGATGCATCCATAGCTAGAATCGCATAACAAGATGTTCCACAATGTTCACAACATCATCATCATCATCAGCTCATATGCAACATGATTATTTTGATCAAACCCGTTTATCGGTATCTCAAATAGATTTTTGTTAACTTAAGTAATTTCTAGGAAATTTTTAGGGGTGTGAGCCATCTGCTCCCCCGCTAGTCCGGTGATGTCGACGAGGCTACTTCAAGCCATTGTCGCATGTCAGTTAGGAAAAAAAGCCATATCACATACATAAAGTAAAAGTTCAGTTATACTAAAAGATGCTGAGTTAAATAAAAGATATAACGACATATTGAGTGCCTTCGCTGCTCTTACGCACGGCTCTAATGAATCGTCTAACGATTAGCGCTTTAAGTGCATCAAACGGGTAAACGTAGACTCACTTTCGCGTAGAAATAGTGACATTAGTCAGGAGTTAATTTAAGGGTAGGCGCGGCTGCAGACGGTGACTAAGCGTGCCGTCTAGACCGGCAACTCCAGTGGTTAGGCATTAAGATATACATATAACTTACTGACTGACCATTTTTGGTCATTTGGGCAAATGTTAAAATAACTAACTTACTAGATTGGCGCAGCGACCTAAAACGAGTCTGGGCCTCCGACAATAAGGACCTCCACCTAGGGCGATGTTAAAATAAATAAACAAATGTATGGGACATTTCCACACACGGTCGTCTGACCCCAAACTAAGCAGAGCTTGTAACTACTATGAGCGGCAGAGACTGATATACATACAAAGATAGATATTTATTAATACATACTAAAACACATATAGGCATAAACGGCTTAATTAAAAATTCTTGGCATTTACTAGGCGCTGGTTTAGATTTATAATTTACTCGAAACAGAATAAAAAATAAAATGTCTGTTTTACGTATGTTCGATTTCATTTATTTAAGAGTATTATTTAACTGACCTACTCATTAATTTCACATTACACTGACGTTTAGTTGCCTCTTTTAAAATTTTAATTAATTCTAAGTTTTAGGTACATTCTTTATAGTTTAGTGTAAGTTGAAATCAGGGTTCCGAAACTAATTCAGGAGTACAAAACCAAATTCTCTTGAATATGGGTACCTACTTGTATAAAATTTATTCACGTAGCACATACCAAACGATATACTTAATACAGTCGCATGACTGGTGCAACATGCACCTCTGTATTTAGTACTATTTAAACAAGGAGCTTATTCGCGTATAATTATATTTGGCAACACCGCCGATGACCCAACAGTATTTACGACTTCCATGACCAAAATAATATACATTCATAATTTTAGCCGACACTGCAGGTACTAATCTCTTGCGCAGTAAAAGACGTTTATAGAAATGCTATTAATTCTGTGCAGTGACGAATCAAGATAACCGTGTCTTTGTAGATATGTACCATGAATATATAAGGTAAAAAACCTTACTAATATTATAAATGTGAAAGTAGTCAGTAGCTTAGAAAGGATATAAGGTCTCACACATATAAAAAGAAAACGGCATGTAAACGTATCAAAGGCTTTCAGTATTCTTTGTATGAAACTGTCTACTCTACTGCAACGCTACTAGTTGTAATAGTAACGTAATCGCCTCGCCTTCCAGACGCGATGCGGTACTTTTACGATTCCTTTCAGAGTTGAAATGTGTGCTATGACCATTATTTATACTAATTTTTAACCGATTGCGCTATGAGGGAATATTTTACGCGACGTTACGGCTTACCGCGGAGTTGCAGGCGTAATCCATAATAATTATTATTGCCTTTAATTAATGTTTTGTGACTAATCTCTATACGAACGAACTCTCCAGTATGCAACCATTCATTCTTGAGAAATCCGCATTTACACCTGCTGCGTCGTATCTATGAACTATTTTCTAAGAAACAACATTTAGTACCTACGAAAAGATATCGTCAGCTATTGTAGTTCTAGAAATAACGCAACTTTTTGCGTTACCCTACTTAAGTTTACCAAACCTTATTACGACCAGATTTAGCTACAGAAAATACAAGTAGAAAAACATTTCGTTTGATACGATATTATGCTATTATTACGTTAGAAACGGCCTACTAGATTGTTCTCATTATTAGTTCTCGCCTTCACGAGACTCGCACGTTTTTCCGAAACCTAGAAATGTAATATCTCGGTAAACATGACACGTAATCATAAAGACAATTGGGCTGTCTTGTATGTAATTAGTTGCCTGGATTTGTGTTTCAACGAAGATATGCGTACAAATTCAATAGTTTGTTTGTAACTTAACATGCTGAACCAAATAGGCATAGATCTACCTAGAAAGTAGTCCTACTTCAAAGTATCGGATATAATTTTTTGTATGTCTTCTTCAGTAGGAACTCAACTGATTACTTTTGAGGATGATTTGCTATTTTTATTTCAATAAACATATTTTGCTATGCATAGATCCAAATCAGTTAACCCTTTATGTATATGCAAATATGTTTTTTTTATTATTCTACGGCCAATCTAATTAACTATTCAACTTTTTTTTTACTTAAGTTTTTAAACCTGGCATACTAACAAGAATGGATCGGCTATTGAATATTTTTTGTTCAACTTATAAAGGACGATAGTTGTAACAAAAACTGTAACTTAGAATTTCATTATCTTCTTGCGTTGACAAAAACTAAGATGTTTTTGCTACCGAGACCTGTAATAGTACTCGATCTTTCGAATTGTCTATTATGGCATAGTCGTTGAAGATTATGGCGGCCTATTTTTCCTTGAACAAAAACGTTCTGAAGGTTTCGTTGTGATTATATTCTGATACAAAAATGGATAGGGTACGTTATACGGAAACTACCTATGAAACAAAATGAAACATACATATACTTGAAGTTCTTTAACACAGTTTTAAAAATTAGACATTTTTTATGAAGCTTTAAGCTTCAGGAAGCTTAGAAGGCTCGCTTGCTACGCATCGATTTTGATACGATTGCACATAACGATAACGTAACCTGATGGTTAATACAGCATGATAAAAATAAATGAATATCACACAACATCCTGACTCCGGGCAGAGTATCTTTACTGAAAAACTCGACCAAATTTGGGATTCGAACCTCAGAATTTTCAGATTTTATGTACGCGGCCCTTGCCACCAATGTAAATAAATGAATGAAATCGTCTGAAACAAATAACTGTCAGAATACTACGATTCAGACTTCGTGTGTATCATCTATTCAAGCCTCAATCAATGTGAGCGTTTTGTTATTCCACGCAACAATGCAAACACAGGCACATAGTCAGAAACACAATGGAGTCGAAACAAAACGTTATTCGATGTAAGGGTGTTATTACCTTCGCGTCCAACGGACAATTTATGTCCGCTAAGATAGTTATTTAGTGCTCACATAACGTCTAATGTACTAGACTAGGAGGCGGTAGTAGAATTAATCATCATTAGTAGAATTCTAAGCGTAGGTATCAGAAGAAATACCGCCACTCTAGCGATGTGGCGCAATTAGAAATAATATCTAAGTTAATTAAAATTTTCTGCCCGCGTTAAGTTGTGAAACCTCCACGGAGTGTTTAATTTGAACAAATGGAAAACAAAATAACGAAATGATTCGAATTTCAAACAGTCCACGACTTTTGTTTTCTAATTTAAAAATAAGAAATGCTAATATTTTTCGTCACTGTTTAAATTTACACACATGACACAAAAAAAAGTTTTATGACTAGAAAGAAATTCATGAAGTCTTCCTGGAAATCGGATTCGGAAAAATGCTCGATACTACTGTTAATTCCATAGTTAGGTACTGAACCTACAGAGACAAAGCATATTTTCCGAATTTGAAAACGGGGTAGGTACCACTTTCCTTACAATTTTTATATGGACGAGTAACTTACGTCTCTCTTTTTATGGAACAAAGTGCAATTCTTATTTTAACTACTTTATACGTACTGAATTTGAATTACACAAAATGTAGTCTAGTCTAAGAAAATTGAATAAAATCGGATCTAGATTTACTTCTGTACGTGTTCTAATATTCTCTTGAATTTTACTTGTATTAGATACGTGTATGGTAATTTTGTACGTGACAAAATCGCCTCGAACTAAGTACCCCTGTTCAAATAATATGGAACGAGACGTTGTTTATTGTAAAGTACGGTTAAGTTCAGAGTAGATTTTTGTCTGAGCAAATACATTTACATATTATTATAACTATAGTTACATAGCTTATTATATACATTAAACATCGACTTACATAAGCGAATTCGTGAGTGACATATTGTCACAAAAACACTTTGGCCATGATTCATATTTACTTTTTTGCTATTATGATTGCCGAGAACATACTTTTGGCTACTGTAGGTATTATGTGTAAATACATAGAAGTCTTTGACCTCATAGGTATAGCCTGAGGGCTCTATATTTTTTAAGAGATATTTGTGGACATAACATTATAATAATTGGCCATTCATAATGAGTATGAGATCATTGAATGATGTGTTCAGCAACTACTTTCCAGACTTTTTAAATAACAAAAGTATAAAGGCAGTAGATTATTTTGTCTCTTGTGCCGTGTGGGTTTGATCCTCAACGGGCACAAATATTGTGAGATAAGCGTTTGTATTTGTTCCTTGTTTGGGTGTATTATTGAAATATTCTGATATCCGTAGCATAAGTTATACGAGTGAGAAGTTAAGAGAGAACTGAGAGATTAGTAAAGTAAACGTTGGGATCGAAGTGTGTAATGTTGTCTGTTATTTATTATCATATCATAGTGTATTATTTATAAAAACCTTGCTCTTGAATCCCTCTATCTATAAAAAAAAACATCAAAATCCGTGACGTAATTTTAAAGATTTAAGTATACATAGGGAGAGACTAACGCGGGATGCGACTTTGCTTTATACTATGTAGTGATATTAAACTACACACATTACCATGAAAAATTAATAATTGGTTACTTATAATTTTAAACTGGCATAGTTACACACATTAGAAAACTGAAACTGTCCTGGATATATAACGGGACATTAAAACAAAACAACATGGTAAATATCCCGGACAGTTTCAGTTTTCTAATTGTTAACCTCATCAGTCTCAATACTATATTGGCATGTCTCGATCATTCCTGGTTAATATTGCATTAATAACACTGACGGATAGGTACTAAGAATCATTTATTATACCGCCTGTGACTGTTAACTATTTCAGCGTAAGCCACGAGGTGCATTGTCGCAGAATTTATTATTTGTCATTCCGTTGAACTCATTCATTAATCATACAAGCATTACGCACTGTAAATATTTAAAATATCAAACAGTATAGACTGGGCCGAATAGTGTCAGCTGTGATTTTGGGTGAAATATTCTTTTAATTTTATACAGTGACCCGCTTCACTTCGGGTAAAATATGCATAAAAAACCTTCCTCTTGAATCCCGCCGTCTATTAAGAAAAATCTGTTGCGTAGTTTTTAAGATTTAAGCATACGTAGGGGATAGGGACAAAGAAAGCTGCTTTGTTTTATACTTTGTTGGGTCATTTGGTCACCTGACCCTATAAGCAGCGGTGGTTCTATGGATGTCAGAAACGAATATAAAATACATGTATGTACATATAGATATTTACATATGTTAGTACATATTTACACCCAGACACATGAATTACATGTTTATGTTGACGGTGGCGATGATCGAAACCACTTTTGAAACTGTAGCCAGGGTTACTAACCACTGTTCCAATGAGCCAGTTCCTTTAATTACTCTAAATGTTGTTGTTAATAAAAATTACTTAATAATTCCTATTCGACTCACTCCCTGCTATATCATTAGTGTAGCACACATACATACATAGTTGTACTTTTACTTGAAACGAACGACGTATATGTAAGTATATCTATACTTATATCATGAATTGATAAAAACATACGCTTACGGGCGACAAAAAACATGCGATTTTTTGCTGTACAGTTCATGGTTAGGGGCCATAGACCTTTTATGGGACCCCATGTCTAATAAGAAGCTTTCATTACATATAACTTATACTATCTGAATTATTTAGAGTGATAAAAAAGTGTTATTGCCACACCATGGATATCAATCAATAGTTGACAGAGATTTTTTATGACTATCGATTTGACACATAGTTTCTTTATATATAAATTATGTACCAATTAAATTATATACAAGGAATACTTATGCCTTTGACTATTTATTTTATTGTATCTTATCTGATGTGCCGATTTCGTTATTTGTTAATTGTATATCATATATGTATAGTATACCAAACATAACTTACTTAAGACATGTAGCAACTGAATTGTTCTATTCTAGTAACCTCAATTTATTTATAAATAAAAGGAAGTAGAAAAGCTTAAAACTGCAATAACTACAGTATTTGCAAAGCTTGTACCGGAAGTTATTTCGTAAGTTAGCTTACGCTAATAGAAGTTGGTTTTAATGCCTTTCAAAGATTTAAATTGTGTGTATAAAGCCACTTTATGCACAGACGGAAATTTACAATTTAATCCTATATATAATTTAGAAGTATTGCTACATACTCTTAATGAAACATTACTTATTATATGAAAGAGGAAGAAATAGAAGATTTATGTCTATCATATAAAGTTTGATCAATTCATTATAGGTTTAGTATCTTCTACAAGGATTTTAATAAATCATCATCATCATCATCTTCAGCCCATATACGTCCACACTGCTGGGGCACGGGCCTATCCTAAACTAGGGCGTTAAGGCCTTTAGATTTTAATAAATACTCACGTTTTAATACCTCGGCAAACATTACGCAAACATAGTCGCGGGCAGAAACTATAACACAGTATTAAATCTATTTCTTCCTGGTTGCAAATAATGAAGACTAATTTAGCCAATCCTAAGATCGTAGGTTAACTTGATAACATGATACCTGCTTCTTATATTAGGTAGTCGTTTTACAAGAAGATATTCATATGTAAAGGTCAATCTAATAAATGGGATAGCAGCGAATAACCAATTGAAAACTATGACTTGCGTTTCATTCAATTGGTTGAGCATTGGAAGAGTACATAATAAAAGTTACATCATACGTGTAATCAAATAAAATCTGCACGATTCTCTCATTGACTTACGAACGTTCTTAGGGCCTACCATGAGTTGGCTATCGAAAACTTACGTACGTTAAAAACCTATCGAGTTGTTTTTTTCATACGGCCGATTTTAGTTCTTCGCGTAACCACCAGCGGCGCTGTACAAGTTTTTCAAAGACATATTTACGTAGGCGATATCGAGTGCGTAAGTTTTAAACTCATGGTAGCCCTACTGATTTGATTGAACTTGCGAGCAATTTTTTTCTATAACCGGTCTAGTTAACGGTTGGCATATAACTACATAAGTACCGGATAACTACCTAAATAAGTGATTTGCTCTATATGCTCACTATGTATTACATATACCTCAATGTTTTACCGTTACATATAGCCCAGAGGTCATGATGACCATGAATCATCCAATGACCATGTTGCCATCGAGGTAGAAAGGTTTTGTGATGATACCGGAAGATACATCTATACTAATATTATAAAGCTGAAGAGTTTGTTTGTTTGAACGCGCTAATCTCAGAAACTACTGGTTCGAATTAAAAACATCTTTTTTGTGTTGTATAGACCATTTATCGAGGAAGGCTTTAGGCTATATAACTTCATGCTGCGACCAATAGGAGCAAATATACAATGGAAAATGTGTAAAAAGCGGGGGGGGGGGGGGGGAACGCGAACGAAGTCGCTGGCACAGCTAGTATTTAATACTTAATTGCTTAATGCTCTTCCAAATGTATTAAATAGATGCAAACAAAACGATAATATACCTAATTTAGGTTCAATATGGACCCTGTCAGGGTTACAGTATGAAGGAACTTGATAAACCAGCGATAAAACAAAAACTGGCAAAGGGCGAGTGGGACTCTCCAAACGAAGAGTTCCGTGCCATAATTTGGAGACAGAACCCTTAAAGGGACATCCAATCCCTGTAAAAGTCATAGCTGAGCTTTTGTCCAGCAGTGGACGTCTTTCTTTAACAACTGAAGCCTGAGTTTTGCGAAAGGTGCCTATGCTATTCGCATTTGGCCAGCGTGGTCGATTAAGGCCTTAACGCCCTAGTTTAGGGTAGGCCCGTGCCCATCACTGGGGCTGATGATGATGATGACATAAGCTATTAATAGCTACTTTATGTACCTTTAGTTAGTTGAGATAAAGAAATAAATATAAAAAATTCTCAACATCACAAACATTGATCTGATCCCGTGGTAAGCCTAAGCACTTGTGTTACAGATATCAGAATCAACAGTGGAAACACAAATATATTGAAAAACACACCCAGACACGGAACAAACACCGATGTTCGTCACACAAATATTTGTCCCGGATGGGAATCGAACCCACGACTCTTAGAACCGTAGGTAATGAACCTGGGCCACTAACCAAGTAACCACTGTTTTACGGAGCCAGCCTAATGGCTATCCCAGTACAGTCAGCCAAGAAAGTGGTCTACTACTTTTGGCAAACGTTTCTGCGAGATGTAAAGATCGCTTAGGTTGACAATAGTCAATGACACAATCTTATTGCCTGGGAAAATTCAACTTGTTGTTTCATGACGTTCAAACAAATCTCAACCGTAGGGTGGTAGACCACATTTTTGGCTGACTGTACGTATAGTTACTCGTTTGTGCGCCATGCGCACAAACGAGTCGATCCTCTCACAGCTGAATGTGAAGACACGTTTATCCACCACATGTCGACAGCGTATCCTTGCGTATTTCGGACACGTTGTAAGGAAAAACGACGAAAATCTGGAGAGACTCATCATAGTCGGCAATACAGAAGGCAAACGTTCACGAGGCCGATCGCCGACACGATGGACAGACCAGATCAAAGAATCGTCAACCAGCAAGTTCCACCTACTCGTTCATGATGCGATGGACAGAAACCGATGGAGGCAAATAATTCGCTCCAAATGCACATCCAATGATGACCACGATCCTCAGTCATGAGGGGCCGACTACAGAGAGAGACGTATAGTTAGGTGGGATAGGTATAGGGCTAAATGCTGCATCTGTCCCACAGTGCCTTGACAACAAGACGTAGGTCAGTGGAACGTTGCCTCTATGTCGTAATGTGTGTCGGAGTCGGATGTCCCTCGTTACGTCTGCCCTTCAGACCGCATCATCCTATTACAGCTGGCATGTGGTCGCGTGAACACTCGGACTGGGCTTTCAAACTGGAATTGGCTGGTGGACGACTGTCTTGAGGTAGTAGCTTAGAATTCCCGGTCACACGTGTTGAAATTAGTCTAACCTATATATCTAAGAGATAGATATCTATCTAGACTAACGGCGGAAATAGATGTTCTATACATAAAACATCTATTGTCATTATAACTTCATACTGCTTTGATTTTGGAGGTTTTTTTTTTCAACATCAGAACTTTTTAATATGTTAATAACAATATTAAATGAAATCAATCAGTGTTTATTTCTGTCGTCAATACGTGTATCAAATCGAATTCGATTTCAAATTATTTATTTATTCTAAAATTAGTCTTTATGGGTCTACACGCGATATTAGGAGTAGCAAATTACATAGCTACTTACTGCCCGACGTTTCGACTGGGTTACACCAATCGTGGTCGCGAGCGAACTGACTAAGTGAACTGAGGGACTATTCATTTATTAACCAGTTGAGCTTTTACTAATCGAAGCTTTTAAAAGGCAGAAAAGAAAACATATAAGTGAATATCAACAATTCTTATCTTTATGTTTAAAAAGACTATAAAATTAACAGCAAGCGCGCTTGAGCTAAATCATGTTATTAAGCTGACATTGAATCACGCCGAATATTCGATAAGTAGGTGAAGGTTACCCGGTGAAACAACGCTATAATGTAGGCATACCAGTCTATAATGTAAGCTTTTATATGGATTCAAGTTTGCATATTAAACCAACGAACTGATTATTGATAGCTTTTATTATTTTCAGCAATAAATCTTCTATTAATTGAGATTAAGAGAGCGCTTGTGGGCTAGCGTTCAAATTAGCATAATTTTAACTTCACTATCATTAACTAGCATCATTCGACGCTTTAACGGTGAAGGAAAACATCGTGAGGAAACCTGTATACCAAAGAAGAAATTCTAAGGTTTTGTAGTCGACCAACCCGCACTTGGCCAGCGTGGTCGACAAAGGCCTTATCTCCCTAGTTTAGGGTAGGCCCGTGCCCCAGCAGTGGGGACGTATATGGGCAGATGATGATGATGATGATCACTAACTAGTACAATTTAAAACAAAGTTGTTATTTTTTTCAATGGCGATACAATTATAATATTTACAAATCAAAATGCAGTTATGGAAACTGCTTATTACAACATTTGGCAACAAGATAATCTTATTGATTATACATGTATTAACAAAAAATGTGCACCTGTCAATTATATGAGTCTAAATGAAGCCAGATGTTTACATGAATTTTATTGTTCAATTGCCTTCAAAAGGATGTTAAACTATAACTTCTCAATACATGAACATAAATAAATTGTATTCGATGACCTTTTTGTTCTGTAAATAACAGTATTCACGGACTTTTAGGCATTCAAAAGCACCTGCGATAATAACTTCAGTTTTATTGTTCTACCGATTTGGGTTGCCTCGCGCGAAATCATACCTTAAATTGTGACTACAGAGATAATCGCTACGAAGTAAATTGGCATTGTCCATTCAAAGGAACTCCATAAATAAATTGATTAATATAACTGTGTACAGTGACATAATATGTATATGATTCGTGAGAGCCATCCGCTCCCCCGCAAATCCGGTGATGATGACAAGGCTACTCCAAGCATAATCGTAGTCAGACAAGTTAGTTCAAAAATGTCGATGAATATACTGAGAGCTGTTTAATGTTTTATTCGTCTCAAATAAAAAACAGCATTTTTTAATGCAAATGTGGGATTAGGTTACTTATTAACCATTTAATAAAATGATAACGAATTCAATACTTTCACGTTCCATTTCACTGTTAAAATAAATAATAAATAAATATTTCACAACATCACATACATTGATCTGATCCCGTGGTAAGTAACTTAAGCACTTGTGTTACAGGTATCAGAATCAACAGTGGATACACAAATATACTTAAATATATTTAACCTTTAAGTACACGCGTTGTTTCTGGTAACGTAACATCACGCGTGGGGTCCAGAAGTATCCCCAATATAAATTTGCATATATATTCAGATTTTTTAAATAATTGTTAAAAATCGTTTTAGATTAAAAGAAAAGACATTGTAATATTTACGAAAAGTATTTATTAATCATAAAACAATCAGTTTTTAGGCAATAAGGAACATGTTTATCAAATTAACGGTCTCGTACAAAGATTTTTTACGGCACATGTTTAATGTATTAAAATTTTACAAAAGAGTCATCTTCTGACTAACTTACAATTTTTTTTTATAAAATATGAATCAAGAAACAAGTAAATAAGAAAAAAATTCAAAATAAACGTTATGGAAAAAAAAATAACAATACTTGAAATGTACTACGCTAAATAACATTATAAATTATTATTTAGGTGGGCATGATAAACAATAAATAATAGCTACTGAATGTAACTTGCAAATAGTTATATTGCAAAACTTACAGACAATACTACTTTTTCTTATTCAGGGTCAGATGCTGAATTATATTCATTATATATTTATTCACGGTCACTTATATCGCCTTACTTCTTCAAAATGTTCTCTTGATGCGTTTCTCCTATACCTTCGCTTTTAGAGCCAATAGAATCCTATAATATTTGTGCAATTTAATTTTCGGTCATTCAGCGATTCATTCTTTCATTTATACAACACCAATTCAAAAAAATAAATAAATCAAAACATGAACAAAGTGAAAAAACTTACTACGTAACATCACGGGTGGGGTCTGCAGGTATCCCCACATAAGCAAAAATGTAACTTACCTTAACAGAACAGCGACAAAAGTTCACTTGCCGAAAGCTCTCGGGTTGCACTGAGATTAGCCGAAAACGTGCGATCGTAACTTGTCAATTACAAAAACTACCATTAAAAAACAGCGCGTGGGGTCTCCCGAGACCCCGCCCGTGACGTTAAAGGTTAATAATACACCCAGACACGGAACAAACACCGATGTTCGTCACACAAATATTTGTCCCGAGTGGGAATCGAACCCACTACTCTTGGAACCATAGGTAGTAAACCTGGGTCACTAACCACTGTTCCACCAAGCCAGTCAAATAAAATATTGGGTTATCTATTGTTTGCCCGAAAGATATATGCCATAATATTCATATGCCCGAATTTCATTTGCCATAATTTCATTTGCCCGAATGTTATGTTTGCCATAAAATACAAATGACATAATTTTAATTGCCCGAAAATCAGATTCCATAATGATTCGAATGCCATAAGTATTGTTATCCATATTTTTAATTGCAATAATATTATGCAACAGAATTTTTAAGCGCCATACTCCTAACGCCAAATATTTGTCCTAAAAAGCGATTGGCTTTCTGGCACTTCGCCGGCCGCTGCCGCGGCACGCTCGCTTCGCTCGCTCGGCTCGTGCGTTGTCTTTCATGTTTCTAACCTAACCTAACCTATTTTTTTTATCATTCTTTTAACCTATTTTACAAGCTTTTTCGGTGGGAAATGATGTAATGGCACGGAAACAACGTTTCTAACACGTAACTAATAAAGTAAACAATGAGTATGACATATATGGCGTTTGAAAATTCTGTTGCATAAATTATTGCAATTAAAATATGGATAACAATACGTATGGCATTCGAATCATTATGGAATCTGATATTCGGGCAGTTAAAATTATGTCACTTGTATTTTATGGCAAACATAACATTCGGGCAAATGAAATTATGGCAAATGAAATTCGGGCATTTGAATATTATGGCAAATGAAATTCGGGCAACTGAAATTATGGCAAGTGGGGGTATACCCAAAATATTGAGTTAAGGAGTAGACCCATAATAATATTCTTTTTAAGGTGCATAATTTTCTGTGAACTTCTTCTTCTTTTCGTGTAGATGGCAAAACACTTTAAATAAATTCGACCCAGAATTTTGCCTCCCGGGCCGCGCTTGCTGACGCGCCGTTTGCGTGCAGTAGGGCTACCATGAGTTTAAAACTTACGCACTCGATATCGCCTACGTAAATATGTCTATGAAAAACTTGTACAGCGCCGCTGGTAGTTACGCAAAGAACCAAAATCGGCCGTATGAAAAAACAACTCGATAGATTTTTAGCGTACGTAAGTTTTCGATAGCCAACTCATGGTAGGCCCTCTGGAGTCGGGACACGCGGAGCATGAAGTGGGGTGAGCCATGTAGACTGGCTCGGTGGAACAGTGGTTAGTGACCCTGGCTGGCGGTTCCAAGAGTCGTGGGTTCGATTCCCACTCGGGACAAATATTTGTGTGATGAACATCGGTGTTTGTTCCGTGTCTGGGTGTGATTATATATTTAAGTATGTATATAAGATTATTCGTTTCTAGTTGTGCAGGTCAATGAAACACGTGTTGCTCTGAAATATCAAAGAAACGACATATAAGTTCTTTCCTAACAATGCCTGTTTCTCACAACTAAAAACATTAATCTTGAATCTCTCATTTGAAAATAAAATTATAAATTATCGTAAAAATATTTGTTAGTCTTTTTGACATATTAAATTTATCAAGCCTTGACACGACATGTCAGCAGCCAGTGCTGCTTTATGGCGACAGATTTGAAAAAGAGGTTAAAGAAATGTTACATATTTCTTTACATCTCCCCCCTTTGAAAAAGAAAATTCAACCTTGAATTTTCTTCATTAATTCCTTACAACGTCTTGTATGTCATCTTCTGTATATAGTGGAATAAGTTTTGTAATGTGGAAAAGATTTGATTCTATTTTTCTATGTCCAGTATTGACTCTGTAAACCGATTTAGAAACTTTTTCTATAATTTGATATGGTCCAATTTTCAACTCGTCCAACTTTTTCCTGTTCATCCTGTTCCCATTCTCCACATATACCATGTCTCCAACATTCAATTCAAATTCCTTCCTATTCTTATCAAACAACTTTTTATTGTAATTGTGTGACTTAATTGTATTTCTTAAAGCATCTGCTCTGTCCCTTATCCAGTCATTTTGTGTTTTTCCTTTCTTGAGCTCTTGTGGTAAAATCGTAATATCCGTACAATATAAAAGATACCTTGGGGCATATCCAGTTACTGAGTGAATAGTGTTATTATATTTGTCAACGCATTCATGAGCTACCGTTGTCCAGGCTCTATTATTTCCATCTTCATTTATCTTGCATCGTATTTTGTTTACTAACGTTTGATTCAGTCTCTCATTAAGACCATTCGAGAATGGTGCATTCACTGCAGTGAAAACTAGATCTATTTGTTTCTCCTCTAAGAATTTCTTAAATTCTTTCGAATTTATGCCTGGATACTGGTCAGTGAGAAGCATTCCGACATCTTCACTTTCTGCTATATTATTCACAAGTTTAATAAAATCGTATGCATTTTGAGTTTTTGACGTTACGATAACTGCGTATCGTGTAAAGTGATCTACTAATAAATGAAGGTACTTTTTTGTGGATCTTGAACCACCAAAACCTCCTATTGTATCTATTGATATTATTTCAAATGGCTTTGTTGCGGGACCCAGATGGGACATTAATCCAAATTTCTCTTGACCTCTTGATTTATTTTTTATGCAAACTTCACATCTTTTACAAATTTCTTTAATATTTTTTGTCATGTTTTTAGCTTTATAAAGAGGATTGAGTGTTTTCTGCAGCTGTTGGATTCCAATATGACAAAGATTTCTATGTACATCTCTTATAAGTTTTTGACTAAATTCTTCTGACAAAATAATTTTTTCCTTATTTCTGACTTTTTTATAGTATACGTTTTGCTTTCGTATGACTCTGTCCTTATTATTTTGTATTTCTTCGTTCTCATTCTGATCAGTAAGAATATCTTCTATACTAATTAAATTGACTACCTTTAGCTGTTCATATTTATTTTCATCAGATTCCAATACGGGGTTTCTGCTGAGGCAATCTGCTTCCAAATTATTTTTTCCTGGGGCGTACTTTATATTAAAATCATATTGCGACAGATAGTACATCATATCACCGAGTTCCTCGTCGGTCCTTGATTTCAAATTCATATTTTCCAATGGCTTATGATCAGAAAAAACAGTGAATGATTTTCCAATAAGCCAATATTGCCAATATTGCACTGCTTCTTTTATGGCTAGGCATTCCAAATAAATTGCTTTTTTCTTTTTCTGGGCTCCATTTAACTTCTTAGAAAAGTAAGCTACTGGCTTTTCTATACCATTAGGTTGAGTCTGTTTCAGAATAGCTCCAATCCCCTCTAAAGAAGCATCGGTGTAGATTTTAATTGGAAGATCTTTATCATAAATTTCTAAAACTGGTTGGGAGCAAAGCATTTCTTTTATTTTATCAAATGCTTTTTGACATTCGTCAGACCAACTGAATTTATGATCTTTCCTAAGTAAACTATGCAACGGATCTAGAATTATTGCGCGCTTTGGAATGTATTCATGATAATAGTTGATTTTCCCTAGGAACTGTCTGACATTCTTTTGTGTTTTTGGGGTAGGGAAATTCCTTATTGAGATTAAATTATCATTCAACGGCTTTATAGAATTATTTCCTATTATATGACCCAGATATTTAACGGAATCTGCGGCAAAAGTGCATTTGGTAAATTTTAGTTTAAATCCTTCTGTCTGTATTGCTTCTAATAACTGTTTTAGATGTTGGATATGAAGGTCGTACGATGTTGAAAATACTAATATGTCATCTATATAATTGACAGCAAAATCAGTAAGCTTATGCTTTCTAAGTATATTGCTTAGTATCCTCTGAAATATCGCAGGAGCTGTCTTTAGGCCAAATGGTAGACAAGTCCATTGAAAATGTCCTTCTTGAGTGACGAACGCAGTCTTTTTCCTGTCTGCAATTCTTAGAGGAATAGACCAAAATGCGGAATTTATGTCTAGCGTGGAGAAATAGCTACAATTTCTAGTTTTTATCATAAGGTCTTCTATCAACGGAAATGGTTGAGCTTCAGGCACTACTATTTTATTTAATTCTCTAAAGTCAATACATAATCTGCACCTTCTATTCTCCTCTCTTTTGAATGCTAAGGTAACTGGAGAAGCGAACGGACTATAGGATTCTTCGATGAGTTTATTGTGTAGTAGCTTAGATATTTGCTCTTCTATTTCTTTTTTGTCTTCTATACTGCATCTATAAGGTCTTTTGCTACAATATTTCTCCACCAATAAATCTATTCTAGCTTCGTATTCATTGACCGTTCCGATATCGTATTTATTTCTTGCAAATACTGTACTGTATTTATCTATCAACTTATTGATTTCAGATTTTTGATATTCATTCAGGTGTTCTATTTTGACATCAAAATCTTCTTCTTTAACATGTTCATTAAAATTTACTTTAGCCTCTGTAAGCTCTTCTTTGTGATATTTTTCCATATTATGTTCATATACACCTTTTTGAGTAATTATTAAATCTTCACTTTGCATCAGTTTGAACTTCTGTATCATATCTAATCCGATCAAAAAATCATATTTGAAATTTTCACCATCAATTATGTATACTTCAACATTTTCCTCTATATCGAATATTTTTATTTTTATATTTATTATCCCACTGGTTTTCTTGACACCATTAATAGTAACTAAATTAGCTGTATTCATATCGTTACCTTTATTTTTTAGTTTCAAAAGTTTGGCATTAATCAACGACACATTTGAACCTGAATCATAGATTCCATATATCTCTAATTGATCATTTAATACCAGTTTGACTTTTATTAATGGTGTCACAGTTAGTTTTTTGGATAAGCCTCATTTAATTCAGCTTCTATAACAGAATTGTTAACATGTTTTATATTTCTACCTTTCGTTTTCTCATCTTCTTTAGTCTTAAACCAACAGGCAGATTCAGGATGATAGCGAACTCCTTTATTCAGCTTTTCACATTCTTGACATGGGGTACAATCTTCATTTTTACTACTGGTTTTTACAGTTCTATATCTTGTGTAGTACTTCGGTATTGGACTACTCTTCTTACTAACCATGTGCTCATACTTCCTTACTTCATTAAATAGGTCAACCGTATCTTTCAATGCTTCTCTGTCAATCTTCGTAAGAATATATTCCGGCAAACCAGCAGCAATAAGATCAATGAGTGTTCCTGAATCAATTGAGTTTCTCATATCGAGTAACAATTTTTCTTTTTTTATAGCATAATCCACTAATAATCCTTCTCTATATTTAAATGCTAGTGCATATGTAATATGATTCCAACCTTTGTTTGTAAAAGATGCGCAGAACTTATTTCTCCATAAGGTCCATTCTGCTTTCATGGTAAGTTTAATCATCATGGAACTATACCAGTCTACACAGCTTTTATCCATAAATAATCGTAGTATTTCGATTCTTTTCTCATCGCTTACCACATTAAAACGCACACATTCTTGTTCAAAAATATCAATCCATTGCCTTGCATTTGAATTCCTAGATGTAAATTTCTCAATAACGAATTTTTCAGCTATACCCTTTAAATTTTGTTCTTTTGGCTCCTGCTTGTTTTCTACTAATTTTTCAACGAATTTTTCTAAGACTTCTATCTGAGTACTTTGCGCACTTGCAGTTAGTTTTTGTTCCACCTCCTCTAGATATTGGTCTCCAAATTGTATATTACAGTCTTCATCCATATAAATTTTGCTAAGTTCTTCCGTCATTGATATCCAAACTCTTCGGATCTGATATCTTTTCTTCAGACTATTTTTAACCTTGATATAGGCATCGGTTTTTGTAAGTTCCTTATGATAACTTACAGGTTGGAGATCATCCGGAATAATATATACTTTATCTTCACTTGTAGTTATGGAGGTTACACAATAGGTGTTCGATTTTCCGTCACTTGACGGTAGTATTGAAAACTCAAAACGAAATTTCTCCATTGTTTTCAATCTTGATGTTAGAAATCAAAAACAAAATGTCGTTTTATAAGATTATTCGTTTCTAGTTGTGCAGGTCAATGAAACACGTGTTGCTCTGAAATATCAAAGAAACGACATATAAGTTCTTTCCTAACAATGCCTGTTTCTCACAACTAAAAACATTAATCTTGAATCTCTCATTTGAAAATAAAATTATAAATTATCGTAAAAATATTTGTTAGTCTTTTTGACATATTAAATTTATCAAGCCTTGACACGACATGTCAGCAGCCAGTGCTGCTTTATGGCGACAGATTTGAAAAAGAGGTTAAAGAAATGTTACATATTTCTTTACATGTATTTAAAAATATCTATGTATGTATATCAGTCTCTGACGCCCATAGTACAAGCTCTGCTTAGTTTGGGGTTGGGAAGACCGTGTGTGGAAATGTCCCAGATATTTATTTATGTACTAATATTTTACCATAACATACACTCGTATTAAAAGAGATAATTAAGTTATTTTAAAAAACTAGACCAAAACAATATAAGCAAACTCATTTCCTTGTTTCCTCATTAAACATGCATTCATAATGGCGACCGGTGTAATTACGTCGGGTCAACGTACAAGCTTCATTTTTGCTATTTTCATACAATTAACAATTTCAGACCTTAATGCATTAATCATCCATTTGCACAAAGAGAACATCTATTTGCATATGAGGTGGTCGTCGATCCGACATAGTTATTTTCTGTATATTTGTTTCAATAATATTTGCATTCCGGTGACGATCGTTGTAATGTAAATACGGCTGTTTCTTTTGTAAATTGTGGGTCTTCATCATCACTACAAAGTATAAAGCAAAGTCACTTCATGCGTCTGTCTGTCCCTATGTATGTTTACCCTAAATGTTTGAAACTACACATCGGCTTTCGATGCTGTTTTTTAAATAGATAGACAATGAGGCAGTCAACGTCGCTGAGTAAGAGGCTACTATATTTAACCTAGCCCCTGGGTATTACACTACATAGGTTCTGATCTTGCACTTAAAAAATTAACAACCGGTAAAGCTACATTGATTTGTTTCCATACTTAGCAGCTTAGGAAGTTGTGTGGTGAAAATTCATCATAAAAAAAGTCTTGGGTAGAAATCGAAACGACTTTTGACTCCAAACACGTGGGCCGACATCGTCTTGCGAGATTCTTATTTCTACACTATCTTCTGTTTGTTCTGGCTCCGAACTACAGCCGCATAGCTGAGCATACAAAAATTAATATGAGCGGTGGGGCCCACAAAAACGCGGTACGTGCCACAACGATATTGGATTCTAGGCTTTTATTGCTTTCCTATTAGCTGAGAACACGCTTGGCCATTTTTGTTGCGGGTAGTACTGGATTGGATGATTTACGATGCGGCTAGGAGTATTGGAAAATGGCTGGGCTTAGGTATGTATTTATATCATCTGTTTTGACAAGTGTAGTAAATTGTTAATGCAATAGGTTAGTGAACGTAGTTTAAAAGCACATGCTATATAAATGGAAGTTAAAGTTATGTACGAAAATGTTATTATTACCAAGAGAATATTAAAAACGAATCTTGTCGTCTCTAAATTAATTAACCCAAATTGCTCTTTGTCACTTGTACTATGAATGAAAGGAAATTAAAGCAAATAGTTGTAGGTTTAGATAAGGCGCAAATAACATACACTCCAAACCCGTATATTCAACTTAGTTGGCCGATGGCCGAGTCGTTGCTTGCCATGCGAGAGGTCGCCAGTTTGAACCCCGCCACGTACCGCTGGATTTTCAAGTTTGAAATACATTGTATGTACGACTGTTCGACGCTTTTACGGTGAAGGAAGGAAACCAGCACATCTACGAAGAAATTCTTAGGGTGTGTAGTCGACCAACCCGCACTTGGCCAGCGTGGTCGACTAGGGCCTGTCGCCCTAGTTTAGAGTAGGCACGTGCCCAAGCAGTGGGGACGTATATGGGCTGATGATGATCTTATCATACTTAATGAAGGGATAGAGTGAACTCCGTAGAACATATTTCAGTAACACTTTCGTTTAGAAACTATATTCCCACTTTATCTGCTACATTGTTATCTCATTAAAACGGTGGGCAAATAAATAAGAGGCTGAGCGTAGAAGCCTAATACAATATGGGTGCCTTGATAAGTTTCAGTAAATAATCCCCACGCCAATATGTAGATCGGATTAGAATACGAATTGACTTGGTAATTGATGATTTCTGATCGTGTGGTTTCGACCAATTTGGTCTACTTGTGCAATCGCAACATTTATTGAGACCATTTCATACTGATAAAATGCTTTTATATTAACAAAAGACGGGGTGAGGACTTAAAAACAGAATAACATTATAAAAAGATTTCTTCAACAAAAAGAAATCAAATAACTTAGGAAATTACTTTATAATGTGTAAATGTATTCTAGTGTACTAGTTTAAAGGTATTTTTAAAAGAAAAAAAAATATTTTTTAAAGTTTGTTAGTACTATACGTGCAAGGGATATTTCCGAATAAATAAAGCAAAACGAAAACCTTCTCGTTACTTATTGCAAAGTGTTCAGTATACCAAGTTAAGTTAGAATATGCGAGTTTCAAAAGTTTAAAGCAATCGCTAACCTAAACTGCACTATAGGTACTAGATCCACATATAATAAATTAAGCTTACACAGTATATAGAAGATATAATGTCATCCAACCGCCGAATCCCGGAAGTTGCCTACAAAACGCGTTGTTTCAGGTAAACAGCCTGCCAAAAGTTTAATCCCGCCAGCCTCGGGCGAAGTTCGAAATTGCAATATTTTTGGCGCAAACTGCAACTGGGACATTCTCAACGACCAATAGTCGATAGTTGGGCGTCCTAGTTATTTGTGTATTACATTTTACGGTTCACAGGGGCAGTTGAAGGGAGTTATGCGCTATGAAATTGCTGGAATAGCTGTTTGCTTGTCGTTCATTTGTTTTTGAGCGATAGGTATTTTGTTGTAGTTTGAAATCGTGACGAGTTTACTCGTGCCTGTAAGTACTATTAGGGCACTTAGAGGTGGCTTGGCTAGCGTAGTTGACTAAGGCCTTATCGCCCTAGTTTATTGTAGGCCCGTGCCCTAGCAGTAGGGACATACAGTGGGGGCTGATCTTCGATGTGAGGAGAGCCTAGGTCGAAATCTTTCATGAACCATTTACGATACTTGAAATTTAGTTAGAGTCCAAGGTATATAAATGACAAATGAATATCACACACATAACATTACCTTTATTGTATCAATTCAGAGGTCAGTTGCAGTTGTGGTGTAACAGATAACAGAAACAATACTGGTATAGGTACACTTTATTAATGACAAAATGAACATCACACACACACACACACACACACACACACACACACACACACACACAACATTACCTTGATAAATACATACAGGTCAAATTGAGAACCTCCTTTTTTTAAGTCATTTAATAACAAAGGTACCATCTCAAACAACAGAATGCTATACAATCATTCCCTAAGGACAAAATGGTTAGATTAAGCAAATACCTTATATATAATCCTACATAAGGATCCTTACATATATTATGAAAGTTTTGTATTAGGACAAGGCGAAACACAGAAAACGTTTTACTATTGCAAGTAGTCAGTATGTTCTCCGCTTTTCCAGGAACCACTTTAAGTGTCGTATTGCCTCGACGGAACAACGGAAATGAATTCGGAGAAAGACCAATGTAGATGACTGTATAATTTAATCATGGCTACATTACTCTTGGGTCGACTAGCAAATTTGCCGGTGACAGGAGAATTTGCTACATAAGTTTTACTTTAGAGGTGAGAGCAATGCAGACGCTGGTGGATTGGACCAAGAGGTTCAAATCCACTTTTCTGCCACGTGTCATTAGGGCATGGAAATGGAATACCGTTCCAGCTCAAGTTTTCCCTCCCTCCTAAGATCCCAGACTCTTCAGGCGGGGCGTGAAACGGCATTAAGGCAAGCCTTCAGGGTGAGTGCGACAGGCTCAATATGGTCTATTGTGCCTGTCGACCTCTCGCCCGTCGGATCTCACTATGGCTTACCATCAGGCGCAGAAAGACTATCTTGTTAGTCTATTATAAACAAGAGCCATCCACTCCCCCGCAAGTCGGGTGGTGATGACACAGTCTGTTCTCGGCTTTTGCCCGTGTTTTGGCAATAATAAAAATCCCCCTTATAGCGGAATTTGTTTAAAATAACCTTGCCCTTTCTTTGGTTCTAAATTATCTCTACCAGTTATATCAGTAGTTTAAGTAGTTTTAGCAAAGCACGACTGACAGGCATAGATATAATTTAGACAACAAATAGAATTAGGAGTACCTAATTCTATTAAAATAAAGGAAAAATAGGCAAAAAGTAGTAACTTTTTGCCTATTTTTCCTTTATTTTATTTCTGTCACAAACTTAATTTTTCTCTAAAAGTCGAAATCAACAAGACCTCGTATACACAAGGACCCAGAGGGTTCCTTAATAAACCCGCGAAACTTATACCCAAAAGTTTCCTAAAACAATGTTTTGTTTTGTTTTTTATTTATTTTGGGCCGGGAGGACTCCCGAATACCCAAATAACGGAAAACTTACTTCGTTGTCAAACTCAATATTGCATATCCGGTCCCTCCAATGATCCTTAGAGATGTGACTTGCCGGTATTCGGAAACGGTAATTTCAGTAACAAAATTAAATATATTTACAAATTTAGGCTTTCGCGTTCCATTACATCAAATTATTTTTTATCGCGTGTAGACCCATAATAAATAGTTTTTAATTTGAAAGTACCGCTTAAAAAGTTCATGTTGCATTATAATCATAAACACCCTAAGAATATCTTAAAAACCCCCAACCAAAACTTTAGTTAAATATTCTAACTATCTCTCCGCCCGTTACATGACTCCCTGGCGAAGTTGGTCAATAGTAGCCTATATCCTTTATCTGTCTCTAGAATATCTGTGTACATAATTTTATTAAAAACGATTTAGTCGTTTTGGCTTGAAAGCGCAACAGAGAGCCATTTACACGCGATATTAGGAGTAGCAATTACATAGCTACTTACTGCCCGACGTTTCGACTGAGTTACACCAATCATGGTCGCGAGCGAACACACCCAGACCGTCCGTTCCGTCCGTCCGTCCAACCGTCTTTATGGGTTGTGTAGAGCCATAAAGACTAATATTTAGTGATTTATATATATATTAGTTCAGTATGTTGACCCATTCTTACCTGCAAATAAACAAAACAATAAATAAAGCTAGCAATACAATGTACTAATAATAAAAATTTGGCGATTTTATCGATATTGGCAATTTGTTCTAAATAAGCAACAGGTGAACGAAAAAAAGTTTCATAAGACTTATTTTCACCTGTTTTTTATTTATTATTTAACTACTACTTTACAGCTTTGTCGACTCCATAACACTTTCGGTGTGCAAGGGCCAGTGATACGTAACATTTCATTATAATAGATTGAAACGTGATGTTATCTGGGGAAATTAATTAAAGATAATGTATATTACAGATTATTCAATGGTTATGCCACGCCACACCCTTACCATAGCGTGGGGTTTGATATTTAATTAATATCACTTAAAGGTTTCGTCATAATTACAGTATTAAAACGGGTTTTTTATTAAATTATGTATTTTCTTATTTTTATACTAGGAGTATTATGTATTATTTGCATGAACAATACACATTTTATCTTCTAGTGTTAATAATTGTTAGTTAGATAGTTGTGTTTTTCATATATCTACTAATTATATTTTTTTCTATCTTGAATAATTTTATGTGTGCTAGAGTATTATTTATAGAAAACAAAATTTAATATTTCTATTTACATATATCGCCTATTTCTAATTCTGATAATTTAGATAATTCGCCTATCAAACGATAAAACCGTTTCGCTCACATTATCGGAACCGCCAATAACCCTTCACATCCCTATTTCTTACGGAAGAGAAACAAAATCACTGGGGTCCTATTCTGGAGTATCTCATCGCGCTCAGTAACGAAGGGACTAGTTACACAGTCGATCGGGGTAGCGGGGTTCATTTGTAGCCATCGCACGTATCGGGGTTCGAGGCAAGGTCGGGGCACCCGGTTAACTCGACGGGAAACACTGCTTAGTGGAGCATACTTAGCATTTTTTTTCATATTTGATTGATACGCGTTTACATACATACTTTTTTATGTGACATAGGCAGCATTTGTGAAACAAATGTTTTAATGTAAAATCGCAAATCTTTCTAACATCTTAAAAAGCCTACCCAAAATCATTTTAAAGTTTGCCGAAGAATCGTATACAATTAATCGATATTTGCAACATTATAGGTATTAAGCCAACTTGTGTTGATAAAATGTTAAGAGTCTGGTTAAAATTGGCTATATTTTTAGATACCTTACCTTATCGCTAGCGTTTTAACGTGAAATTGAAATTCACCTATGTTAGAATATTGTGGTATTGTTACTGATTCTATATCTGAAGGAGAAGTAATCATTTCAACATATAGCATCTACGAATTTCGTCAACTTTTTAATGGTAGTACGAGATTGTTTCCGAACGAAACTGACTTCGTCATCTTCTCAATTAATAGTAGTACGAGTATGTTAAAACTTATGTTAAAATCTGCAACTGAACCATCTAATTTTGTAGCCTAATTAAGGCTACCAGCTAAAAGCTTGGCTTCGTCATCAATAATGAATGCGCAAACACCATGTGTGTTCCAACTAATCCGTGCTGAGAACTTTAATAGGGTTTTTATTATTCAAAGGTCCCATATGAGGACATGGCATAATCCCACATTACATTATGTACAAAATATGACACTGGGACTGACAAAAATTACCTTAATTACTTGTTTACTTCTTTCTACTACTTACTTCAGCAAAAGGCATTAAAGGTAGGCTAGGATTAGATTAAGTAGCCTAGATTCTATATGATTAAGAATTTCGCGTTAAAACAATCTATTTTCTACTTTTGTGATGGACTTATCCCTGACATGGAAAAATAGATCCCAACAGATTTTGGAACTTATGCAGATGTGATACCGACGAAAACGAATAAAAAAAAGACGTGTGGCACTCGGGGACTGCCGCGGTATAGCTATTGCATAGCAACGTCCGATTTCGGAGTAGATCGTCTCGATTCGTGCGAGTTTCGTAGAGTCGTACAATACGTCCGCACGCACGCAAACACCGTGCCGAAGTCTACCGAACCGAAACGACGTTAGACGATTGTGAGGTTTTTTTCGTTACGGAATTTCTTGGTTCGGTCGCCGCGCTCAAAGCGCGCGATAAAAGCTATGCAATAGCTTAAAATTGTATTTGTATCCTATTATGGGTTAAGACACATTAAAGTACTTACTTTTAAGGTGAGATTTAGATGTAAAGAATTTAGCTATTTTGATCTCTCTGGTTTAACAAATTATATAAACTAACTAAAAAGGCGTGTAACTGGAAACCTTTTAGAAAACTGTAACTGTTCGGGATATTTACCATGTTGTTTTGTTTTAATGAGCTCCCGATATTTCGGCACTGTTGCAAGCGCCATGATCACGGGTAGACCCGTACTTACGAGTACGGGTAGACGGGTAGACCCGTGATCATGGCGCTTGCAACAGTGCCGAAATATCGGGAGCTCATTAAAACAAAACAACATGGTAAATATCCCGAACAGTTACAGTTTTCTAATGTGTGTAACCATGACAGTTTAAAATTATATATGGAAACCTTTTAGTTTGATTTTCCTAAGCCTTACCTAGTCAAAATAGCGTTTTGAGTAACGCGTCCGAAATAGGCCGTCGTGTGTCGACTAATCCGTGACTCTAGCAAACATTAATAGCCATTTATTAATTCAGACATCACCTCCAGTGGGTGCGTAGTAAATTTAGGGCTGTCTGTTAGGTGTTCAAAAAGTCGGACATTAAGTAGCTATGTATGTATATTTATATGCTTCTATTTTTATATTTATGAGACCCGTATTTTAAATTAGGGGTGAGAGTCTTCCGCTCCCCGCAAGTCCAGTGATGATGACGAGGCTACCCCCAAGCCATCATCGTGAGTTTCAGTTAGGAAAAGAAAGGAGAAAAAAAGTAATTTAAAAATCTAACTGTATCTACTTATACTTAAAAAAATACCATACGGGTCGAGCTAAATAAAACTGTTTGGTTACTCAGCTTCCACTTTCACAGTTATATCTTTTATAGAAATAATTGTTGGACATAATTATGGAGGCAATTATATATTTTCAGACTACTCTACCTCTTTATGACATCCTCTTTCAAGTTCTTCATAAAGTACTTCAGGCTTATTCTCCTGTTTTTTACAAACTTAGGCGACTCTTCTAGACGACACCAATACATACCATATTACATTAAAATATAGATAAAAATAGATAAATAAAGCGGAAGTAACTCATCACAGCTGACCGTACTCTACCTATAAGATGCACGGATTAGGCGGTACATACCTGAAACGAAAACAAAATGAATAAAAATGTGTTGTCTAACTTCGGCTATTAGTATGGACGTAAGGAAAGTCACGTCAGCCCTAAATCTCATAGCTTATAATGGTGTCGGAGAGTAAACTCGTATGACACATGGCGAATACGAATTACGAATCCCTACTAATATTGTAAATGCGAAGGAGACTCTGTCGGTCTATGTACCCGTTTTCAAACTTAAACTACTAATCCGATTCCTTCCTAATACATATTATAAACTAGTGACCCTATTTTACATAAAAACCGTCCTCATGAATCTCTCTATGTATTTAAAAAAATGAAAATCCGTCGCGTAGTTTTTAAGATTGAAGCATACGAGGGGATATACAGAGAAAGCGACTTTTTTATAATACGTAGTGATGCAGTAGAATTTAAAATAAATACCTATTACCTTAAACTATTATCTTAAATTAACTGAATTGCATGCTATTTATGTGTCTGGCCAATTTTTTTACCTCCGAGGATTAAGTCAATATAAAAAAATATATGTCTATTGCGACTAATTTTTGCTATAAAATGTTATTTGGTGCCAAAACCAGGTGACATTAGTACGACAACCGTTTTTATCGAGCACATTTATCGCATACAAATCGGTACCCACATACATAGGCATTTGCATCGAGTATGTGAAAAGGTAACAAATGCTTTGACCGCGATGATGTGGGTCACGGCACACCAAGAAAGTAAATAGCGGGATAATAAACTATAGTTTTATTTTATTTATAATAAAAAGGATCATAGACAAAGTAGTTACGGTTTTAATAGATAGAAGGATTCAAGAGGAAGGTTTTCATGTAAAATTCACCGGAAACGAAGCGAAGGCGGGTCACCAGTAAAGAATATTTCATTAAATGTAATTCTTCAAACCTATGAAATCTATTACATGTAATATATTAGTAGTAAATAAGTAAATGAAGAGATATTAAGTGTTTAACATAATATAAGTGGACCACGCTATTGCATTAGGAGAAATATCCTGTAATAATAGTTATAAGGTCAAGGCAATAAATAAGTAAAATATAGTCACAAAACCTGCACTTTTGGGCTCATTAATAAAGTTTATATCTAGCTAGATATTATAAACGGCAAATAATCTTAAGTTAGGTGTCACCACCATTTTTAAACTCGTAAGTAAGTAAATCGAAGCCGCTAGATTTCAATAAACTGAACTTGACCCTATGAAGGGACAAGCCAATCGTCCCAAATCGTCGTTAGTGAACTGAGTCACGTGTCACGCTTGTGACTACGGGTCATATGTGCTTCGATCGATTTTAGCGACGCCGAGTCATCTTAGCTCTGGCAAAGTGGAGACTTTGTAGGACTAGACTTGAAACAAATAAGCACAACATTCGCAGTTTTCAGACTCATCCTTTTTATTATTTTTCTTTGGTGACTAGGACCACGCATATCTACACTACACTACACGCATGTCCAATATTGCTATGAAATCACAGACACTAGAGATTTCTGGGTCTCTTCTGTAGGAATAGATATATAATCGTAATATATTTACTTTTAAAAAAAGAAAATTAAGTAGAGCTAATGCACTAGATAAATGCATTTGTAAGATACAATAATATATAATCAAATGTTACACTAAGCACAGAATTACATAGGTATAAAAATATGTGACAAAACTTGTGTGTTTAAAGCGACCTCAATCAGTAGTACTCCTGTGTAGAGATGTCCAAATTTAAAAACATATAATTTACCTTTATATGCCACCTTTGGTTGCGTATATTTTAACTGGTACGCAATCAATGTACCAGTCGATATATTTCAGTCAAGCGACAGCCCTATTCACGTGTAGCGTGACATTTTCGAACGAGTGATGGGACGTGACGCGAATTTCGAACGGGTCGAACTCGGAATCGACCCCCGTTACAGCGTTACATTACACTATCGTGTGTACACGGCTTAACTATACGTTATGGCGATACACGATGTGTGGACGTGACCTTACGTTTACGAGTGAGTAATGCTTGTACGCATTGCATCAAAGAAGATCAGTGTTATCAAACGTTAGCGCCTTTTTGACGCTAAGTTTGCGTACGAAAGGAAGCGAATTTATATTATAAAGTCACATCTTCGGAATCGAGTAGATAGAATAAGGTCAATTTGATGACAATGTTTCTCCGAGCATTCAATCATTACAAAACAATCATCACATCAACTTGAAAAATACAGAAGTGTTAATTATATGTATAATCAACACTTCTGTATTTTTCAAAATATCTAGTAATCTTCACTGATGAAGTATCCTGTTTTAAACTTTTATTTATACAGTGGTGTTATGTCCATAATTGCACCACACAATCAAACAACATACCAACACAATTCACATAATGAAACTGACATTAACTCAATAGTCGTTGCGAGTTGCATTCGAATTCTCCTCCTATTAAGATAATGACACATGCTTTACCAGACACAAGCTTCTCTCTACAATTAGAGCCTATTATTTTCATGCCAACATCAACTATTACTTGGTACATTAACTAGTAGCGGCAGTAATTATAATGAGAAGCGATTAGATTATGTAAGGCGGAATTATGCAGCGCTTTTGAGACGAGGAAAAGCAAACTTGAACTTATTATGATAATGAATCTTTGTGTGTAAGAATTACTTGTGTTTTAGATTTGGAACTTATAACATACAGTGACCCGTCCTCGCTATACATAAAAACCTTCCTCTTGAATGCCTCTATCTATTAAAAAATACCATCAAAATCCTTTGCGAAGTTTTAAAGATTTAAGGATACATACATACATACAGATCTACTTCCGCCTCCTACAGTTCGCCTCTATATAAAAACCGCGCTCCGGCTCAGACGCTGCGTATCAGGCTTATACATAATGCCCGCCTAACGTAATGGTCCCTAAGACGAAGTATCTATTAGTTATATTGTTTAAAGAAGCGTCGATGACGGAGTGGTTAAGTTGTCGTTGCTTGCCATGCGAGAGGTAGCCAGTTCTGAGTTCAAACCACGCCCCGTACCACTTTGCACATTATTCGGCTCTTTAACGGTGAAAGAAATCATCGTGAGAAAACATCTATGAAGAAATTCTAAGGTTGTGTAGTCGACCAACCCGCATTTCGCCCGCTTGGTTGACTAAGGCCTGATCGCCCTAGTTTAGGGTAGACCTGTACCCCAATTGTGGGGACTTATATGGACTGATGATGATGTTTTATTTATAGATTTCCTGTTAACTAATAAGTATTTTGTAAAATAAGTTCCCCGAACATAGTGACGTTTGTACCCACACACAACATATCATTTCAGTGCACTCATCATCACATGGGTGGTATCCCTACAATATGGACAGAAGTTTAGCAGTGGACACTGCGCTTACCAAAACGTGGTCTTTGCTCAAGGATCTTTTTGCCCCAACGACGAGTACACTCACCTTCATAAATTAGTGTAGATAAAGCTCGTTACGTATTCACAGTATCCTGAGTCGGGTGGTAAATCCGTCAATCCTTTCACACCTGCAGGGCGTGAATATTGGATGTAGTTGTTACTGGGGCGTTCTGATTCGCCTTTGCCTACTCTGAATTATTGACGAGACAAATTGCGTTCTGTTTCATGGGAATGTGTTTGTTTCCATTTTGGGTGTCCTTGAAAGCGAGTCCTATAACTTTCTATCTACCATTTTTCGTTCGGTAAGTTTAGTCTTCTATCATTGTATAGTGTCTATATTATTACAGGAGAATTAATATTGTTTTAATTTATTTTTGTCACATTATATCTTTACTAGTGATTTATTTTTCAATTCAGTTCATCATCATCATCATGATGACAGTATAAAAATCTCTATTGTTTTTGCAACTTTGCGTAGTCGTAGTAGTTAAATTCGTATTTCTCTTCATTTTTATAAATATCGTGTAGTAAATATGCACTTCATTTATTCTCTGTACACTTTCCTGGGACAGAAATGTACAGCGCATTATTTTTTCGGAACACTGTCCTTTTCACAAAGCCTTGTCATCAACGACAAATAATTAGACGGCTATCACAGTAAAAGTAGCAGACACCGTTTAAATGTTCCGACTAACTATAACATTTCACGTAAGCAATAAACTACAGTAGCATTCTTGACAGTCATTGTCAATTCCCTCCAAGGTCACATTGCAGAATAGTCGATGGGCCAAAGGAACAAGGGTTTGCTCTCAGGACGAGTGTCCTCGCGGTGACCTTTGTCGGAAAAATGGAGGAAAGACAGCTAGGGTACGAGTATAATATGTGAGAAAAACTTTAACTAACTATATGTAATTTGAGCTTGAGTCGTGTGCTAAGAAGAAGGTTAGAAAGACTTTGAGACCGAATTCACTGCCGCATTCCATCACACTAAATATTAGTCTTTATGGGTCAGTTCGCTCGCGACCATGAATGGTGTATGTATTTGCCTAGGTACTATGTAATTGCCTGTAATGCCTTAGCTATGTATTTGCTACTCCTAATATAACCATAAATGGCCTATAAATACTAATATTTAAGAAGAAGGAGATAGTTGAGCACGTGTACCACAAAATGCAAAGTTTTCATTGGTGAATTTATAAACTAATATTTTTAACGGCGACTGTACTTTAATTTTTTTTCTCCAAGCTCTGTTTGAGTTCATGAATTAATCATCTCAAATTTCATATTCCTTGTTGATGATAATTATGTTTGGTAATTACAATGGAGCGATGGCTATTTATTGTCTACCCTATTATGAGAACCACATCAAACCATTTGAAGTCCATTGACTGATATTTATCACTGCTTATATTTTTGTTCCAAGTCTATAAGTGGTCGTAAATAAATAGGTAAGTATTTTATTTTTCATTTATATTAAAATTATTCTTGGCTCTTCCGCGGACCTCACGTTCGCTTATAATCAGGTGGACTGAGGTCATCCTGTCCTGTAATCTTTATTAAAAAAAATACTATAGAGTTATCGTTCAATTGAATAGAAATAAAGTTTAAATATAAGCGACTTATTTTACCTACCATTCCCTTTTGCATACTAAGCTTCGAATAGTCTAGACTCTAGATTATTCTAGATTTACATGTCTGCCTTCCTGGCTAACCAAACATGGACGGTTCGACTCAGATAAATGGATATTCTCATTTGAATATGCCCCTTATATTCCATTACTATCGAATAACATATTAATAATGTCTTTTAAGGCCTTATTAAATTACAGTTAAATACATGTTATTGTATCAGAATTCATAATTAATCTGAAACACTATTGGTCTGTTTCATGCATGCAAATTCTATCAAAATCATTTTACCTATTGTACCCGCACTTACTATTGTATTTGTTGATACATTTCTCTTTTGTATTCTATAAACCGATTTCATATTTCATAGTTATGGAAACAAAGTTGCAAAAAATCCAATAAGGAATTGAATGGCAACACACATAAAAAAATACATACATACATATAATCACGGCTTTTTCCCAGAGGGGTAGGCAGATAAAAAAAATACAACCGTCTTACGTTAACATCTTTTTGCAAGTCGACCGAAAAGAAAAAACTTAAGGCGTGTAACCATAGTACTTAGCCTTTTCAGATAATAGGCAATTTACTTACCCGGCCCGATGTAAAAGGGCGAATTCCTTCAATCTAGTATTGCCATACGTTCGGGTTTTCCCGAATTTCTGAGAGCTTGGAGGTCTGGGAAGCGTCCAGGAAGACCGATATAATAATATCTGTGTAGTCCGGCGTTAAAAACTTCAAGTCTTGGGCGGCCCACGTCATTTATTTGATTAGCTCGGTGGTTACTGGCCGTGATTAGGGTTCCAAGAGTCGTGAGTTCTATGCCCACCCGGGACAAACATTCATTTGATGAATATTTGTGTTTGTTCTATGAGTGTTTTAAATATATTGTATTTATAAATATCTCAAATATCAATCACTCTCTGACACCTATAGTACTCTGCATATTCGGGTTAGTTGGCCGTGTGACAGTTGGGAGGACAACCGTCCTTATGTCACCTATCATCTCCGTAGAAGAAGCAACAGCTAAAAGATAGCCCTGTCTAGTTTCCTAGATAAGACACGCTGAGATATTTCCTATTGTTCACTATTCTATTTAATTTCTAAGCAATTTATGTTATGCATAAGATTTATGAATTAATAGATACATTTTTATTTATATTATTATTATTTGTATGTTTAATGTAGACCCCTTTTGACAAGATCGAGTTTGGGCTGTAAAATCTGGGGTTCTCACCCGTCCTGGTTGTCCAAATTTTAGAGATGGCAACCCTTTTTCGACCGATTATCCGAACTATCCGGTATCTTGGGTCTTGTTTGTTTTCACAGAGAACATCGGTTGAATTGAGATTGTCGAATCCATTTGCGAAATTAAACACTAGCTACGTTAGTAGTTACTTATTCTAAGAGTATTGGAAGTGTTAATACCGTTTGTGTTTGATACGTAATTGTCATGTTACATGACGAAGTAGGATGCTTTTAGTGATGAGGGTTTAGCCAACTGGATAACGTAACGTAACGTTTTTTTGGGTTCCGTACTCTCAAATGGCTTTTTTTCCTAACTGACTACGACGATGGCTTGGAGAAGTCTTGTCATGATCGCCGTTCTTGAAGCGGATTGCTCTCACCCCTAAACTCAAAGAGTAAAACAGTGCCCGATCACAAAAACAGTGTTAAACGGACGAACATCTAACCATCCGTTTGACACCAGGCTGTAATGTATCAAACACTATTTTACAGTATATTATAAAACCTTCCTCTTGAATACCTCTATCTATTAAAAAAAACATCAAAATCCGGTGCGCAGTTTTAAGGTTTAAGCATACAGACAAACTAAATATGTAGTGATAGTGATGATACTTAATAATTAGATTACATTTTAAAAACAGCTCAGTTGTATTGCCGCTATAACAAAAAGTATAGTTTTTAATGCGGGCACGAGTATGGAATATTTCGTGCGGTCCAACTTGTACTTAGCCGGGTTTTTTACAAGATCATACAGTCAGATGCAGCTCTAATGTTTTATTTATCGAGGTCGATCGAATATTGCCTTGGAGGCAATACATTACAGAACATAAGGCAGAAACCGAAGTTACTTCGTCCAATCTGTAAAATAGGACAGCAATGATTACTACTCTCTATTCGATCGTTGTAGTTTTTTTATTTTATGCTCCGAGAAATTACACCTATGCCTCTATCGTATGTAATTATTGCTAAATTTACACCTGTGTCTTACTCTTATGAAAGCTGAGTAATTACATTTTGCAAAAAAAAAACTACATCCAAAAAGCGCTGCTAGATGTAGAAGCGCTGAACGAAGAGAAAGCTCCTTTTCAGACTTTATTGAGGTTTTTTTTTTGAGAGATCCAAACGGTGAAAATGGGAGCCTTTTATGAACTAACACTTTTTACTAAATATTTGTCTTTATGGGTCTACACGCGTTTTAAAATTACATAGCTACTTACTGCCCGAAGTTTCGACTGGGTTACACCAATCATGGTCGCGAGCGAACTGACTAACACTTTTTGCTAACTACTTTCTGAATTGATAACTTTACCAGTCCAAGCAATTTGGCGCTTTGGGCAACTGAATGTCTGTTTTAGTCATAAATTAAAGGTCTAATTCAACATTAAAATTAAAAAAAAACTTATTGCTCTTTGCTCAGCACATTGGTGACTCAACACTTGGATAGCTCAGTGTTTAGAGCGGCAGACGTGATATCTGTAGCCCGGTGGTTCAAGTCCCCGTACAGGCGGGGTCACGAATACGATTTTTTTCAAATTAAACATTTGCATGTCAGTTGTATAAATAAATTAACAAATATTCCATTGTCTGTCCGTGTATCTATCGCCAGGCTGTATGAATCTCGTGATAATTCTCATCGTGAAAATTTCGCAGTTAATTTTCATTTCATAGCATAGCATCATAGCATTTCTGTGCGCTATAACAACAGATACCTTACATTCCCCTTTCATGAAGCAACGTCTTACATGTGGTTTCTAAGAGCTTACAACTCCACAAACCCTGTCTACCGTCTATGTTCCATAGTCTATGGGATTACGGCGGTGATAGTACATGTAAGTAACACAATATCCTTGAGATCCGATAATGAGGGTCGTTCACCCGAGGTGTTTGGTACAAGTAGTTCGAACAATAACAATTGTAAGGCTGATTGCTGGCACACGATCAAGACTGGTCCGACTCTGCATGCCATTCACTTATGACCGGATGGATATGACATGTCCAAATAGAACTTATTTACTGTACGCAATCACTATTGACTGCCTCGTTGGTCTATTTGGGAGCAAGCGCTGCGTAAGAACCGAGATGTCCCCGGTTTGAGTCCGGGGTCGGGCAAAATTTGAGAAGTTTCTCTTTCTTTTTTTTAATAAGAAATTACTCAATCCGAAGTAAGGAAGTTGGCGGTTGCACGCCCGTGTCTCATAAAGCACGTTCGTCCTGAACCCGATCTCTATGAGACTACTGATTACTATGAGAGTAAGGGAACAGAGAGTGCACTTATGTTTGCGTGCATAGTTGTGCACTATAACATGTTCTGCGCAGTTGTACGAAGTTATATTTTTTGGATCGATCCGGGATAATTTTACTGTCATATTTTTCTGCTAGTTTTAGGGATAGTTGCGTGATAGGTAAAATAAATTCAGCCGAGATTCTTACCTAAACGAAATCTCTAGAAGGTCAGATCTTGCTAAGAATGCCGCCTCCTTACAAACCAATTGATCTCACAATGCGTAGTAAACATCAGTCCCGTGACATTGAACCGGCGTGACGGATGTGATAATAATATTCTATTCCGGTCCACGGTTCGGTACAAATTCATTACGGTAACCGATGGCTCCCAAATGGGTCTATTTTGCCCCCTCGGTTAGAGGTCGTCCGTATCAGGGTGTTATAGAAACAAAACAAGCCTACTACGACGAGTTCTGGAGTGGATTCCGCGTCTCGGCAAACGTAGTGTAGGACGCCCGCAGGCCATGTGGTGTGACGAGCTGCGTAGGACGGCTGGTAGGAGCTGGATGCGAGTGGCCGCGGAGAGAGAGAAGTGGCGTGCATTTGGGGAGGCCAATGTCCAGCAGTGGACAGTAATGGGCTGATGATGATGATGAAACCTACTAAAGTTTTAAGCCTGACTCCAAATTTTAACTTGTCTCGGTAAATTCCCATCCGAACAAAATATATATTTTTTTTTATGACAGCTAATAAGAAAAACACTGGTACAGATTAATATTGTCTGATAAGCATCTGTATTTGCTCAGTGTCCAGGTGTGTAGTGATTTATTTACTTTTTTTTTACTTAGCATATATACTGTCCCACTGCTGGGCAAAGGCCTCCCACATATCAGTCCAAAGCTGTCGATCTCCGCCAAAGGCCGACTAGTTCCTGTTATGGGCACCCAGATTTATTTACTTAGGATGAGTATTTTCTTTACACTATCTATGCGTAGCTTACGTAGGTTCGCAGGTCTTAAGAAATTAAGCTCAGGATCACAAAATGTATGTGTCGTATTTACAATATCACAGCCACTATATTTTTGACCGATGCTATATATATTAATTGACGGCTATATTTCGGCTCGACTATAAATTTGTTCTTATAAGTACAGACTTTCAAAGATAACTGAGCATACAGTTACAATGAAAAACAAGAGCCGCAAAACTGAACCTTATTACCTTCACATTAAGACCTATGCAAAATCATTCTGATATTGACCGATTGTGATCTCGGGTATAGCACGTAGTCTACCACACTTTAATTGACAGAGCGTGAAATATTCTTCGTGGTTCTGGTTCGCGGCTGCAATCATTGTGAGATGCATCATTAACTTTGGTAAAGACATACTACGATACTGATGGTACGTACCAATTTGTATTTTATATGAGGAACTTATTTGGAACTATGTTTTGTCAAGGAACTTGGTCGTTTACGCGTATATTTGTGACGCACAAATAACAAAGTGATACCCTTTTGGTGCTTTCGAGTATACACCGTGAAATTTTAGTGGTGGTTTTCCCGTGGCAGAACGATTTGCCTTTAGTAATACTATCGAACCATGCAAATAATTCATCGAAAAAAATTTTTTTTTTCAAAATTTCAAAATAATAATTTTCTAACTCGAAAACGAGAGAAGCTATCGTTCGTTTATAAGATGTGACGTAATCAGGTATTGCTTGCCTCATGAAATCGATGCTTAAAGCTGAAGAAGCTCGACACCCTAAGTCATAAAGCGGTTCGAACGTGCTTTCGAGTTTCGGATAAACCTTTCGTAAAACCGGCATTTATTGATTTTAACAAAAAATAACTGCACAAATCTATTGTACTACTAAGATAGAATATTTTTACTGCGGGAAAACAACCACTAAAATTTCACGGTGTTTATAGATACGTAGAAGACCAATCCCTGGTTCAAGCAATAATAGGCAACAGATCGTTTTATTTGCAGCAATACATACGTATGTCATGTACGTATGTATACTCATAATTATTACGACATACACCTAATCGTATAAAATATTCGTAATAAAATTAGACAAATATTATATTTTCCCTACTCTAGTCTTTGGATCACGTTTTATCTGAAAGACAAGTCCCAAGAAATAAGCTACCTCCGTGTAACAGTTGAGAATCAAGTTTTCTTATTTCTTAATTGAAAACAAGCTTACCCTAAGCATGATACTGGAACCTTTATTAAACGCTGAAGTATTATACTTTGGGACTCACAGGTGCGTAGAATGGTTCTGTTTTCTAAACAATATTTTATAAGTAACCTTTTGTCACTCACTGCGGTTGTGGAAGTGCAGCAGTAAATTTTTCTTTATAATCTATTAAGCTTATAAAGCTGAAGAGTTTGTTTGTTTTTTTTTCAGATTTATAATATTAGTAGACAAGGATTTCCAGCCCGCCTCGTTGGGTAATTCCTTATCAGTATATTATTCTTAGCTGTCTGTATTATTTCTTAGTTCTTCATTTTGACTGGCTCGGTGGAACAGTGGTTAGTGACCCTGGCTGGCGGTTCCAAGAGTCGTGGGTTCGATTCCCACTCGGTACAAATATTTGTGTGATGAACATCGGTGTTTGTTCCGTGTCTGGGTGTGATTATGTATTTAAGTATGTATTTATAAATATTATAAATATATATGTATGTATATCAGTCTCTGACGCCCATATTACAAGCTCTGCTTAGTTTGGGGCAGATGACCGTGTGTGGAAATGTCCCAGATATTTATTTATTATTTATACATTCATTATCAGTATTAAGTATCCTTAACAAGATTTACCGTTCCAAATGATGAAGAAGTCTGATTATACGTACGCATTACGTACCTGAAACAGAAAGAAACGTTGAATTAGAAACATAGGACCTCATTTTTCGAAGAGCAAACGAGGCCAATAAAATAATACTTTGAGAGCGTTTTTTCTTCGGCGATAAAGAGATTCGATGAGTTTTTTTTATTTCATTACTGAAGGTGCGGCCTGGGCTCATTACAAAAAGCCTCGGGCATGAAATGTGCGTTTATTATCTCTGCACGAACTTACATTTATTAATTCACGGCGTTAATAATACAACTATGTAGATACACGCCCGTGACATTGTCCGATTTAAGTCGTTTATCGCGTCTTTTGCCTCCGTTACTCCCTTTCAGATATATCGGTTAAAAGGTAACTTTATGTGCTTTCTCAGACTCTAGACTAATTTGTGGACGAAATTCAATTTAAATCGGTTCAGTAATTTATAACAAAGCATTTTTGTGTGCCTAAACAATTAAGCTCAATTAAGATACTTTATATCTTATATTAGAGCTTAATTGTTCACACAATCACTTGTTAAAGTATCTTATACATATTGCGATATCCTTTAGCGCTCCTAAAATTCTGGAAAATCAGGAGTATCTTAATCACCATCTTTAAGTATTGACACCAAACCACTATGTCTATTTATTAGACACATTCATGACAAGTACTCTCAGACAACAAACAGTCACACTTAGTTTTCAATAGCTGATGTGGTAAACAGTTAGGTTAACTAAAGGTCAGTGACCTTCGCTAATGTCATTACTAATGGTCACTGATTAAATGACAGTTAGCCGATGATGGATGGGGATAAATACGAGTATTCACAATGCATTTAGTAATTAAGTGATGATTTAATTTAGGTGAGAATTAAGAATTTTCGATATATTATATCTGTGCACTAAACACAGATCATTTTTATTTTTTTAACGAACTTCTGTCTATTCGAAGTCTAATAACTCTATTAAAATCCTAATAGAGGAAGATCCCAGAGCCGCCAGACATCACTTATTTTGCTGTATTCATGAAAAATTATTCACATATCCAGTTGAGTGGTGGGGTGTACTATCATCATATGACTAGTTGCTACCTTGACCAGACGGCCATTTTTCAGATATCAATCAATCAAGACAACATTCCCAAATGCATGCCAAATTGTTTCTCGGGTGGTAATCAAAATCGCGAAATACATTCATAACTGTATCTTTAAATGCTCGTAATTATAGTTGTAAACTAGGATCGACACGCAAAAGACATTTGAATACATTGCGGACATCGTTATGTCTTAAATTAATTATAGTTTTTATAATTGAGAACGTAACATTAAATTACCCATACTGATGAAAACTAACTTTAACCGAAAAAAGAAGTTTCTTTTATAAAAGCTCTTTAAATAATAAAACATTCAAGCTATTTCAAAATAGCTTCCACATTAATAAAATTCTACTACGCTCATTGCATTAAGGGACATTCCAGAGTAACCCCATTGAAGGGTGGACGAGCTAAGGCCATTGATTTATGTGGGAAAGTGACCCTCCCTTTCTACGGGACTCTCGGAAGCAACCAACCGGTCCTGCACTGAGCCCTACTTGGTAATCCTACGACTTGGACAGTTTAACAGAATACTGCCAACATACCCAAGTCGACCACTATCTTGATAGCATTAAGCACCATTTTGTTTTAGCAGGTAATTTTAAAGTAAAAGTTAACGTGGTATCTTTAATAAGCAAATAAATTGTGATTCATATGATTGACGCTATAGGTAAGACCGGTTTTTGATTGGGTGGGATTTTTTCGAAATCGATTGGATTGATATCGAGCCCTCGTAATATCTCACCCCATTTTTGGGAGTATCGTGAGGAGAATAAAATTATGCCCCGGAACAGAGTCGATTTCGATTTCAAATACGATCTTAATTTATTGGTGTGCAAATTGGCAACTCCTGCCGAGCGAAAAGTTTATTGACTGTTCGAATTCACACTTGCCAAGCTTTAGGATTGTTTGATTCTCAGGGATGTCAATTTGGTTGGGCTATAATCTCTTGGCTGAGCTTTATTTCATTCCTACCATATCATTGTTTATCTTCCGCGTTTCTGTTGAATATACTATTCCAATATTTGAAGGCGATTTTGTCTGGTCTCGTTGCGTCAGTCTCCAAAATTATTATGGTTTGCTCCAAAATTGTTACATACGCGGTAACTACATGACTACACAACCAGTACCATCTAACTTGGATATAAAGACTTATCTATACTAATATTATAAAGCTGAAGAGTTTGTTTGTTTGTTTGTTTGTTTGTTTGTTTGTTTGAACGCGCTAATCTCAGGAACTACTGGTTCGATATGAAAAAATCTTTTTGAGTATTATAGACCATTTATCGAGGAAGGCTTTAGGCTATATAACATCACGCTGCGACCAATAGGAGCAAAGATACAATGGAAAATGTGTAAAAAACGGGGGACACGCGAACGAAGTCGCTGGCACAGCTAGTATTTAATATAGATTGGTTTTGTAGTATTAATATGTGTAAGTGGTAGATGTAAAGTGTTTGAAAGATCCTAGAGGAAATAGCATAATAGAATCGAGATTGCAGTAAAAAGACATAGCGGGTGACACAGATGAAATAAATGAAATATAAAACTCGGAACACACGTTTGTTGAAGTGAGAAACGTTCGAAAAGAAAAAACGCAAACCATCCAGCATTCACTTAAGCCGGGTCGACACAAATGCATCTCGGTGATACAAAGAGAAAAGCATCTATTTCTCGTAATCTGATAGGACCCGTCCCATATTCCGACCGGGAGAGGATTCTGTCTTCGCAACACTTACATAACATTAATGGATGTGGAAATTGTATTCCGTTTTGCATCCATTACCTAGTTTGTGTGAGCGCACTGATTGAACTAGCAAAGGGAACAGGCAATGTATGAGTAACAAGGGCATTGTGTTGTCGTTTCGATAATAGGTGTCGTGTTACATGGAACGTTGTCGCGGCGGGGAATTTCTTGGATAGGTGAATTTAAGACGCATGTTTTAACTAAAGTAGAACACGTGCTTGAAGAGTGATTGCATGCAACAAAGGCGACAGTGTTTGATTGAATTCGTGTGTGGCATAGCACGTTTTCACAAAAGGAAAACAAAAGCTACTAAATAGAAGGGAAACACAAAAGACAGGTTGGTAAAAAGGAATCTAATTGAGATTCTGTTAAAGGACCGAGGAAAAGAAACAAATGAATTCAATCTTTATTGACATCAATCAAAATAAGACAATGGATTGCAAATTAAACCGGTGACCCAGAAATAAAAACAATAATGGAGGTTTCATTAAAAATGCTTTAATGGAAACAATGTTCAATTACCTTAACTATTCAAAATCCACTTTCATATGTTTTCATAAGACTCTTAACTATTCAAAATCCACTTTCATATGTTTACATAAGACCGCATCATCTAATCCTCAGCATATAGAAAATATCACTATACATACCTGCACTTCCTCTTCTGATTGTGCCTGCGTGTCGATCAATCGCTCTAAAGTATCCAAATACTTAGGAATAATGGTGGATGAGAACTTAAACTTCAACAATCACATCCAAAACTTAACAAAAAGAATAAGAAAGACCTCCAGGATATTCAGACGGCTGAGAGACACGGCGACATATAATTTGTTGATTACAATTTACAAAGCTCTTTGTCAATCATTAATCACATACTGCATTACCGTCTGGGGAAGTGCTACCAAAACCGTTTTCCTTGCAGCAGAACGTGCAAACAGGTCATTAATTAAAATTATGCTTAAAAAAACCATATAGATATCCCACAACCACTCTTTACCAGGAAGCCAAGGTTCTCACCGTCCGACAATTATTCATCTTGAAAAGCAGCCTAACTGCTCACAAGCGCCTACTTAATTCAGAATGCTACAAATCACTTTTAAATAAACGTGTTTTTAAACTACCTGTTCCAACCATCAATACTCATTTTGCAAGCAGATTTGGCGACTCCATTAGGGTACGTATTTACAACGCCGTGATAAAATCAGTAGACATCAAATCCCTCTCTGTTCTGGAAGCCAAGACGCTAATAACGAGGTGGCTCCTTACTCTTGACTATGAGTCTACAGAAGAGCTTCTCAACTAAGACTATGTAAACAGTGCAATTATTCATGTTGGCTGATGTTCACAAATGTTTATTATTATTTTTTTTTAATTTTTGTCATTTTATTTCAAAGAAATGTTTACTTTAATTTTTAATTTATTTTAAGTTCTGCTGTGTTCCTTTTTAATTGAATGTGCTATTTTACATCTCCTATGGTCTCCCAAGATACAGGCGATGCCTAGTTTGGGGGCCTCTGACTATTTCCTCTGTCCTACTCTTGCAATGCACTTTCATTCATGTTCTAGTTTAAGATTTATTGTAACTGTGTAATTTTTTTTTTTTTTGTGCAATAAAGATTATTATTATTATTATTACCTATACGTATATTGTGCTAAAACCATTAAATACAGAGTCCACTATTAAAACATCCACTGTAGATTTAATGCGTGTAAAGATCCCCCTGTGACTCCTGGACTCTGAGCGTGTGAGCCACACTTATGCTATATTAGACTTACCCCTAGTATATCAATGACAAATGACAATGAAGGTTTTTCAAATCAACCACCAGATGGCGCAGCGTCGTCGTCTGGTCCCACTAAAATGTTGGTTTATGAAAGCTGGACTGTGGCCCATGATGATTTTGACTTTTCTTGTCCAAATTATCCATGATGCATGACAACATACATTTTAGAGGAAAAGGTACATACATGACGTTAAACCTGGACAGTATAATTGGTAGTACGTGGGGCGCGTAACCTCAAGATTGAGGGTTCGAATCCCCGTCCAGTCGAGCATGAATGTGGATTTTTCCAATTTTCAAAGTTGAAATTGCTTCTAATACACCTGTCATCTATGACGTAAACAAAGTCGGTTCCCAAAGTGTCGTGTCGCAGCAGCATTCCAGGTGCGCGTGCGCAATCTGCGGTTCGATATGTCACGGTCGGCGGGCGCTTCGTGACTGAGGACTCCTTCAGGTATAGGTGATGATTTACTCATATTAAAGATTATTGGATTCAGTCAATATACCCCTACAATGGCAGACTGTCAATAGAAGAGACTAAAACTTGTCGGGAAAAAGTAGATGATTGAATGGAGGGATGGGAAATTTTGCAAGCAGGCTTCTGGCGTTTTGGCAACTACATAAATAGTGAAATCATCTACTTTCGTTTTTAATTATTATGTTCTACTTATTTTAGGCATTTTTCATTTTGTCAAAGGCTAATGCTTTAAATACCTTGAACACTATCACGACTGCACGTGATTATGAGCCTTGATATTGTCAAGTTCTATTTTTTAGTTTCTTCATTTCCTGATGCTGATACTATCGCTTTTGTAAGCGTGAAAGGCAACGTGCCTTCAATTTAGATACATTATCAAAAAATATTGAAACAGGTATAATATTTTATAATAAAAATTCGCTCACAATATTGTCAAATGCCTTTGTTAGATGGCTCAGGTGTCTTCGATCCATTATTCGCGGTTACCTCAGCCGCAATGACACGAAATGAGGTCAAACGTGAGTTCATTTATATCATCACATACTGGTATTATGTTTCAGGTTAAAATGAGACGATCCATAAAAGCGGCAATTGAATAAGCTATACTTGTTCTTCATAATTACTTGGATTTTTCTCACTTGGTTGCTGAAGATGATACTAATAAAAAAGAACATAGAAAAATAATTTCCAAATTATCTACAGTACAAAATCAGCTTTTACAAGTAGCCAGAATTTTGGTTTTAAGACTAAAACTTTTTAACTGAGTCACCTGATACACCCGGAAGTAGGTTTATAATTTATATAAGGATTGATGATTATGTTAAGAAAAATTCAAGGTAGAATAAGCCTTCTTGACAGTTTAATCAACTGAGCTATTAGTACAATCATAATTACATACGAATTCAAAGAGTCCATTTGTCCATTTGTCCAGTTGAGCTTTTGTATTCTAACAATATTGACAATATAACCTCAATTCATGATTATCAAGAAAAGCCATGACGGCATGACGCGACCAGACATCAAGAGCTCGCAAACTTCGAGGCTTCCGGAAAACTCTTCCAAAATTAATGAGGACGTCGCCACAACTCCTTGCCGTAAACAAAACAAGGCAACTTGGACACGCGGAACATTTACGATCTTCATCCTGCGTCCCGCAAGGCACTATTCCGGGTTCGCCGTAAAAATTTCGCTGAAACCCACTAAAGTATATTCTTTACCAAGAATGAGTTAGCAGACCGGTGGCAACGTACTTTATCAGCTTAATGCAAATGTTGCAAGAGATAAAAGTCCAGAATATACCGGTATCGGATAGAGCTTACATTAATCTGATTGTGAACTTAATAATCTTATGGATTGGTGGAATGAACTTGTAGCGAACAATGCAATTAAACGTATATTGAATACGATATATTAGTTCTTTTGGCAGCATAACAGCTTTGTTACGCCTGATCGTTAGCTTGTAAGACGAGCAGACTATATTTTGAGCATAGATATATAAGCAAAGAAATATCATTGTTTTGTATAAATTATTGTTTCACAAATCCAATTCCATTATTACTGGCATCTTCAAAACTCGAATTGTCATCTAACTTCGGAGGCCTAAATTGACTTCGTAACTCGTTAGTGTGGAGGCAACGGACGATAAGGCGGGCTTGTTCCCTTATCAGTGCATTGTTCTCTACCTTGTCACAACAATCGCACAAATCAGTTGACGCCATACCCCTTCTGAGGAAATCCAATCAAACTCCCAAGAAGTTATATTGTCCTGGTTCTTTTGTTGCGGTTGAATTTGCTTATTTGATATTTGATTATGGAATTTCATATTTTTAATAGCAAATCTGTATACACCAGTTGTGTTTGATATCAACCTACCGGCAGGTTTTTGGATAAACACTTTAAAAAAGGAATATGTGGCATATATATAATCAGAAGCAGTAAACCTTTTTTCGTTTTCTTTTTATTTACCTACCACCCTGAAACAGGTTGATCTTTCACCACATCAGGACATAAGCATCAAGTAACTCTCACTCACTCTTGCGTCACCCATAAGTGGGTATATAGGTTCGAGTGAAGCCGCGAAAGTGGCGATGCAACTCAATGACAAATGTCACCTGTATGCGCGTGCGCATAAGAAATCGCACAGGTTGGGGAAACCAGAAACCGGTGTGCGCAAACCGTCGTCCGTGACGTGACAGATACTGATAGTGGTTGAAACAGCTTTCTTGGTTTTATAAGAACCGTAAGAATTGATAACTTTTAACTCAGTGTGAAAAGGAGGCTCATAGTTCGCCGTAATCTTTTTATGGAAGAATAACGGCGTTCCAAACTTAATGTTTGCATAAATGGCGACTAACTTAGGAAAGTAACGCATGAAATTGCGTCAGTGAGTTAGTCCGACGAAATGGCTTAAAGAATCAGGATGAAGCGACAAGGTTCTATTGTCCCTGTCGACCTTAATGTAGACCACACGGTGGACACACATTTAGGTGGAGTGAAGTCAACCTAAAACTAACTAACTAACTAGGTTGGCGCAGCGACCCAAAATGAGTCTTGGCCTCCGATAATAAGCTCCTCCATAATAAGTCAACCTTGTTATGTATTAATACAAGACCAGCCGTTCAAACTCGACATTTCATCAGTGAACCACGATGCAATGAAAAAAACAAACCTTAACAAAATGTGACAAACAATTCCTATGATTTCCCTACCTAAAGAGATGCCTCACTGTCACTATACTAAGTGTACAGTAGTTGTCGTATTTGCGTGCGACCGCGACCCTCATGACTTCAAACCAAATTACACGCCTCAGAAACCGGTAGAAATTGGTTTTCACTTAGCCGAGCCTCCTATAACAAGCGGTCTAGACCAGACTATTACTTATTTACTAGGCTATAACTACATACTCGTATATCACTGTGTAGACGTTGTAGAAGCCCAGGTTTAACGTACCTGAAACAAAAGAATAGTAGATAAGTAAATAGCCAAATTATTATATGCACAGTATCCACGATCCACTTTGTATTCAGTACATAAAGATTTTTATTTTTAGGTACTTTTGCCTTTCCTTTCATCTAATTGATACATTAAAACGAACAGTAGCGGTACCATGAGCTAGCTATCGAAAACTTACGTACGCTAAAAACCTATCGAATTATTATTTTTCATACTACCGATTTTAGTTCTTAGCTTAACGCCTAGGGGCGCTTTACAAGTTTTTCATAGACATATTTACGTAGGCAATATCGAGTCTGTCACTTTTAAACTCATGGTAGCCCTACAGAATTGAACAATATAGGCGAAAAGATTTCGTCAAAATTGGCATCCCTGCAATTTCTTCCACAAAAGATGGCATGTCACATTCTCGACATTCAATATGATACTGAACCCGCTATCCTTTCTTCTTGCACCAGGCTTATCGTACGTGCAGGGTTAAACAAATATTCGTTACTCTACAATTTTAGTTTTTAAGCTCAGTCACCATGCAAATCCATAGTCACTACGGCCATTAAAATCCATAGAGTTCGTAGTCTACGAAGGGCCTTCCTTCACTGTGCCCGAAGAGCTCGCAAGAGTACTCAGCATCATAAATCAAAAAAGTTTCATCCGCGATAAAACACAGTCTAATTTGAATAAAGGATCTGTTTGCGAGCCAACAACGGTTAAATTAAATCATCGCGAGTCGGAATGGTTTCTATAGAGGAAACAATACTTTTTAATTAGTGCCCGACAGTTGAGGATTCTTTTATATTATACAGACCGATCTTCCGTGAAGATGGTAGGTACCGTACGGACTACGAGTTTTGGTAGGTAAAGAATGTTCTGAAGTTAAAAACAATAATATGCTTTATTCTTTCTATATTATATGTGAACGTAAGTCTGTCTGCCGTTCTATCACGCCAATCCTACCAATTTAAATTATAGGTATCCTAGAAGAGCTAAATACATTACCCGGACTACTTTTAAACTACCTACCATTAGTAAGAGAGTAAATTATAAATCAGAAGTATCCACTCAACAGGTTTTTTTACTGAATACAAATGTACGATTAGGTGTATTGTATACCACCATCAAAAAAAGTTCAGCAAAGAGTTTAAGTTAAATTTAAATTCTGTAAGCCCATAGCTCTTAAACTCATAACTGCTATTTGAAAAGAACGCCCATTTTGCAGTTAAATTCACATTGCAGTTCCAATAGGCAAAGCAAAGCAGGAATAGTAATGAATATTTTGCATTTCAGCGAAGGGAGCCGACGTGCAATCGTAACATTCCGTGTTAACATTCAGTTTTTTCACTCATTAAAACCATCTGAAAGAGGGAATTCTTTATAGGCGGTATTGAATGAAATGAACGCAAATATATGCGGGTCGGAAATCGGTTAAGTATGTAAAGAAATGAGTGATGTTGTACGGGTTATAAATGCTTGCTAGTGTAAATAACTTTTAATGGGGCTTCAGTTTTGTAATGTTTTGAATACTATTTTGATTGGTTACACAGTTTGAAGTCCTGTATTTATGAAATAAAAGAAGTCGTTCATAACATTAAAAGTAGTGCAGTCGGTTAAAAAGTAGTATAAATATGTCTTTGAAACTATCATGGTTACACACATTAGAAAACCTGAAAATGATCGAGTTCGTATTTGCAAGCGTCAGACAAAACGCATTTATTCAAAAATTTAACCTTTTTCATTTAAAGCTTCGTCGGTAGCTTGACTGTTGACGAGAAGAGTGACTTTCTCATTTTAATGATTAGTAAGTATGAAAATGCTGGAACATCAAGTCACACTTAACTGTGTGAGAGTTGATCACTTCACCAGTTATGAGTTAACTGGATCACTCACTACCTAAGGCGTGCCTCTACATCCAGTTCACATTCAGTTAAAGCATGACGGTACCGAGATAGGGGCAGCTACCTAGCTTCTAAGTAATTTATTTAGTACATTTATTGATATTCATCTAGAAAAAGAGTAAAATTGGATTTGCCCCTCCCCTTCTGGACCAGAGTAATATCTAATTTGCCCCTAGTCCAGCGCTACCATGAGTTTAAAAGTGACATACTCGATATCGCCTATGTATATTTGTCTATGAAAAACTTGTACAGCGCCCAACTTGTACTTGTGTAGCGGTACCGCAAAGTACTAAAATCGGTAGTATGAAAAAAACAATTCGACAGGTTTTTAACGTACGTAAGTTTTCGATAGCTAACTCATGGTAGCGCTACTGAACCTGAGTACGCCCATGGGCGCGCGTGTGTATGTTACCTTTAATGCTGTTTTAAAACATTGAAATATAACAATGAAATTAAATAAAAGACAGAAATACAATTTTCCATTCGCTTCCGGCTACAGTACAAACAAATGCGTATTTAATTTGCTCGGAAAATAAAGGTTTTAATTATCGTTTCTGCCGTAGCTACGCTAAACAATGGCCAGTAGTTTGCGTTCTAACAAAAGAAAAACATCCGAATGTAAGGTAAATGTGGACTAAATGGGCACTATCTCCCGAGGGACTTGTGGGAATACGGTATAAAGTACGCACACTAGGGGATTCCTGTTAGAATGATGTGGGCTCATAAGTTGCGTGTACTACAATATTCTAGATACTAGAATATTCTAGATACGTGGATAGTTTGGTCCTTTAAATATAATATATAACACAATATTGTATACATCTGTGTTGCTTAATCTGTGTGTGTTCACACATCAGAAACAACCACTATTGTTTTTTATTTGTTTTGTTACTTTTAGATTACTTTTCTAAGTAGGTACAACGGTACCTTCTTTTGTATACTCTACAGAGCCTTCCATTCCCCCGCTAGAGCAGTGATGATGACGACAAGACTACTCCAAGACATCATCGTAGTCAAAAAAAAAATTCTATAGATACCAAAATTTACTTTGCTTTAACAATAAAGTTGAAAATAAACTTAACTGAACAAAGCTTTATGTGAGGAATATCAACACGAAATATCAATATCTCCAGCTATTGAATTCATAATGTATCGCCTTGGCTCCTCACTCCACACCAATCGATGGCTAATAGGTACTTAGGCTACCTCGACTGCCTCGTTGGTCTATTGGTAGCAAGTGCTGCGTTAGGACCGAGAGGTCCCCGGTTCGAGTCCGGGGTCGGGCAAAATTTGTGTGAGTTTTTCTGTAATGAAATTACTCAGCCCGGAGTTAGGAAGTTGGCGGTTGAACGCCCGTGCCTCGGAAAGCACGTTAAGCCGGTGGTCCTGCGCCCGATCTCTCATCGGTCATGTCGGATTGCCGTCTCACCGAATTATGAGAGTAAGGGAATAGAGAGTGCACTTGTGTTTGCGCGTACACTTGTGCACTATAATATGTCCTGCGCACTTGGCTGATCTCAATTAAGATCGGCCGCCATGGCTGAAATCGGTCGGACGCCTTACTTAGGCTACCTAACTGTACGTCTAGAAATGTTGGTAGGAAATGATAGGAAACTTTAGGGATATGGTGAATATTTGATTTACTGACAAAACTTAAATAGGTTTGAAATAGTGTTTGGAGGTACATATTTGGAATTTAGTATTTGGGCAGTGCAAATATATAGGTGTTATTGGTTGCAACACGAAATGATTTACTAATTTATTTAGGAAAAAAGTATATTGAATTTTTTTTTTTAAAATATTTTTCAGAACTGCAGTCGCCTCTTAGTTAAATTTTGGCACTTATTATTAACAAGTTTTTCGGTTGTGTATCACATTCAATATCTGAGGTAAAATAGTGTTTGTGCCACTCTGTTTTACAATTTAATGCCATTAATTCACGAATACTCGAAAAATGTTTCACGACTGTGCTTCGGACGTGTTCATATGCAATTTATTATCGTATCAAATTATTAGATTATCAAAATTAATGTAACCTTACAGGCATTTAACATACCACCATTAGGCATGCTAATTCTACAAAAAAGACTCCAGTTAGAAACTCGATGAATACTTTTGAAATAAAACCAATTTTACGGGATAAACTCGCGAATAAATATTTTATTTGATGAATACTCTTTTCAACCGTAAATCATGTAACAATTGTAACCTTCCCAATCAAACAGTTTAACCGGATACAAATAAAGCTAAAACAACTGATTCTTTCCCGTTTTCCGGATCCCTAACCGTTATTCGGCCGAACCTAAGCCCGTATGATGTGCGAACGAGTCCGACAGTAGTTCCGTGTCCTGGCTAATCCGATATCGGGCACGCGACGTCTTGCCGCATTACCATTCAAATTTCCTAATTTACACTTAACTGTAGGGTTGACAGAAGTCTATTTGTTTTAGGACAAGTACGAATCTATACTAATATTATAAAGCTGAAGAGTTTGTTTGTTTGACTTGGACGAAGTCGCTGGCACAGCTAGTGTAAGGTATGAAAAGGAAGAAGTCAATTTAAAAAACAAAAAAGTGGTTTAAAGTAAAGCTTTTTTAAAAATATGGTAACTGATACTCGAACTGCTCAATAATAATTGTCCAGACCAATAAGGTCTTAAATGAAACGATCTAGACACAACACCACAAGACAGATTAGGCTCGGTTAGCTGTAATAAGTTATTTTGGAAGTTTCTTAATGGACCGAGCTGCTGAAATTGAGTTTAATAAAAACTGCCCTGATAATAAATATGTATCTGGTGCCAGTATCCAAATATTTGACAGCCTAAGCTTGAATAAAAGTTTGTAAAATAAAGATACTAATAAAATAATGATACTAATAATAAATAACTATTCTCTATAAGACCCAACATCGGCAATAAACGCCAAATGAAAAGGTCAAACGTTCGAAACTGTCACAGCCCTGATTAGGGATGAGAGCAATCCGCTCCCCGCAAGTCCGGTGATGATGACGAGGCTACTCCAAGCCATCATGGAATGTCAGTTAGGAAGAAAAAAATGTCACAGCCCTGCTTAAGCGATCGTTCTCTTTAGTTTTAGCGCCGGTTCAGGAGAGGCAGATTCACGAAAATGAATTGGAATAATATTCCGGACGACATTTTACCAATCTGCGGAAACGGTGGCTGAATCGAACACAATTTCTGCCTTTTGAGTTTGTTAACACGTATCGTACGATGTCTTGTAATATTAGTTTGCGATTAATGTTATATCTTACTAATATTATAATTACGTAAGTTTGTATGTGTATATGTAAGTTTGTTACTCTTTCTCGCAAACACTGCTGATCGTATTTTGATGAAACTTCACAGTAATATGGCATGGTTACATATTCATAAAGATATATATCGTAATATTATCCAAACTATAACGACATTTGTAACGCCAGTTACAATTTTTTTTTTATACCTGTGTGCGTTCTACTACTGAGGGCCTATCATGAGTTGGCTATCGAAAACTTACGTACGTTAAAAACCTATCGAGTTGTTTTTTTCATACGGCCGATTTTAGTTCTTCGCGTAACCACCAGCGGCGCTGTACAAGTTTTTCATAGACATATTTACGTAGGCGATATCGAGTGCGTAAGTTTTAAACTCATGGTAGCCCTACTGAACTTGATAGTATTTTTTAATGCTACGTTGACCTCCAATTTACTTTTAAAATTGGAAAAAAGACAAATGCATCAACTTGATCGAGGAGTTCACACCATAACGTCTAGACAATTGCGGCCCTGCGTGCCAACTTGGCTCTGATGTACCTACTTGGCACGCACCAGCCAAGGGTGATCTAACGGGGTCACTGGTCAAGGATCTGAATTTTTCCGTTTATACCCGTAAGTTACGAGTGGCGCCCCCTACCGATAGTGATCGGCACTAACCGGGTTGACCTTTTTTTTGTAGTTGTTTTTTTTTTATAATAAGCTTACAAGATGACCTCACTCCACCTGATGGTAAGCGGTAGTGAGATCCAAATATGAGGTCGACAGGCACAATAGACCATATTGAGCCTGTCCTTTTAATTTGTTTTTATTGTTCAAAAGCACGGCGTTAAGCCGGTGGTCCTGCGCCCGATCACTCATGGGTCATGTCGGATTGCCGTCTAACCGAACTGTGAGAGTAAGGAAATAGAGTTCGCAATGGTGTTTGCACGCACACTTGTGCACGACAATATTACCTGCGCAATCGGCTGATTTTCATTGACACCGGTAGCAACTCGTAATGCCCGAGAATTTAATTTTTATGAAGGGCGTCGTTAAACGAAAAAAAACCGTACATAAAGACTCGACAATACGAAAAATAATTCAAAGAACATTGGCTTACCAAACTTGATGGAATTTGCTTTCCAACTAGAAATATAGCTGGGAGATACCATACCTAAACGTCTACCTTGAAACCTGTCGTTCAATTTGGGAACAGACTCATCCAAATCCCATTTTAGATTCAAGACCCCTGATTCAGGAATGAGGTAAAGCAAACGATATACCGAGCTACATTGACACTGAACGGGGGTTTCTTGCTTACTAGGTAAGTACTATTTTATTTATTCTACGATTCTGCGAAACTTAGACCAAGTAGAATACGAGCTGACTTTTGAGTTGGTTATATGACGACGATACTGCCTGGCAGGCAGTTGCATAAAAAGATATGTAGATGGTGAGTAGGTACACTCTCTGTAATCCGTAAATCACAATTTTGAACATAAAGCTTAAACAATGCTAACAGGTCGTGTATGGGTAACTGTCAATTTTACAATTGCTCCGTTTTTTTGGCAAGTAACGTAAAATTAAGCCTTAATCCATCTTACAGTTAGTAGTTTCAGGGACTACTTCCTTAAATCTAAAAAAGATTAAGTTCTTTTTTAAACATAATTGTATGAAAATATATGAATTAATTTTAAAAAGATTGTCTGACCAAAAAGTTACAAAAACATCCTCATTTGACAAATGACTGTTAACAAACGAATCAGAACTGAGCGTAATTCATTCCGGAGAGGGGAGGGTACCTACATTCTACTTGTAACAATTAATTAAGGCGAAACAATTAATGTAACACAATCGGGTCGTAACACCAATGAAACCAATTAGTCTAACTCTTGACCGCACGCCGTAAGGACCGAAAACATTCCAAGCGTAGCCCTTATCAAGAACTATTATAGAACCAAACATACTTGAACTGTCATATCTAACTGACCACTTAAAAGATTGTGCATACCAAAAGCTCAACTTACACTAGATAATTGACCACTGGCCAATTTATGAAGATCGCTTCACTAGTACCTGGTTAGAAGGAAATAGTGCACTAGAAAGGTTCTTCGTAAAATGGTCTGTTATGTCGCCCAATAGGGGCCACGGGTCCACATTAAATTGTGATTGATTGTTGTGTGGACTGCGAGGCCGTATTGATTGGGCCCTGATAAAAATGCATTAGTTCCATATTAGAAAATATGTTCGCCTATACTGAGGTACCTAAACTACCTAAGCTTAAAGCTATTTGGTGTTGAAAAGAGTAACAACTAAGTTACGTGCCAGTATTCTTCTCGGTAGATAGGTACAACTTTCCGAATCTGAAATGTATTAGAATTTATTCGAATCGCATTATATTTGTGTACTTTATTTCTTTTTCATATATAAGTCTTCATTAAGTGTATTTAGTAGAGTTATAAATAATTTTTAAAAACATAGTATATAACAACATCCTGGAAGTCCTTTTTCATGCCTAATGAGTTCTTTGGGATATCAAAGAGGATTTTTTAAAGAATAATTTGTGCAACTTGAATAAAAAGCCTACAAAATTTAATCAAATTTTGAGGGTCTATCCAAGTTAAAATCAGGTGAAGTTCTGTACGAAAAAGTTTCGTTGAATTTCAGTCAAAGCCAGTAGCTTTGACTTAGGGTAAATACAAGTTAATTATAATTCTTTCTTATATCCTCGATTCTCATTTAAAGTAGGCCCCTCATCTTATATGGTATCCTTAATAAAGATCGCTGTATTTCCCTTACTACTTTTACATAAATGTATGTAAAACCTATATAAACCATACGAATCATTTTATTAATAATATTACTTATTACAAAATATATTGATAATTAAAATCTATGTCAATCCAAAACATATCCAATGAAAAAATTATTATTTTATTTTATAACAATTTAATAAAATTTACAATGTCAAATAAAATTTACCTTCAAAATAAAATAACCTTACAAAGTATGAGATCAAAAAAAATATGAAACTAAAATTAAAAAACCATATAACATAAAACAAATTTAAACATGTCAACAAATGAAGGAAAAGAAATTAAATAAATAATAAACATAAATAAATAATCTTTTTTTACCCACCCCCGCTCATCCCCGGCCCAAAGGTGCCCATGACACTCGCAGCATTTCCGCGCTGGATGGCGATGGACAGTCTCTGCACCAGGTATGAACCGGAGCGAGAGTCGCCTGTTACCACGTTCAGCCTACGACCAATCTCGCCCACAAAGTCCCGAGCCTCCCTACTCCAGCAACCCATGGTTTCTACTGCTACTGGAACAAACTGATAAAGCGGCTCCAAGGCGGCGTACTTGAGCCTCTTTAGACCGCAGGCATCTTCTGCCGCAGCAGACGGGGAGTGGACAGTGCGGCTCAGGTGACTGACGGCCACAGTGCAGACACATGTGACATCCCAAACACATGACAGACACATGTGGCAGCCGATCTCAATTAAGATCAGCCAAGTGCGTAGGTCATATTATAATGCACAAGTGTGCGCGCAAACACAAGTGCACTCTCTTTTCCCCTACTCTCATAATTTGGTGAGTCGGCAATCCGACATGACCGATGAGAGATCGGGCGCCGGACCACCGGCTTAACGTGCTTTCCGAGGCACGGGCGTTCAACCGCCAACTTCTTAACTCCGGGCTAAGTAATTTCATTACAGAAAAACTCACACAAATTTTCACAGACCGCAGACTCGAACCGGGGACCTCTCGGTCCTTACGCAGCGCTTGCTGCCAATAGACCAACGAGGCAGTTACAACTATGTACAGACGCTATGAGTCACACTCGCTAGTAGACCTGCAGTAGATCAGCAGCACTTGGTGCTCACAACCTGCAGAGGCGCGTGTCTCGCTACGCCCTCCACCCCGCGCTGCTGCTGCAGATGCTGTGAGTCCTGAGTGTGACGCGGGGAAGGACGGAAGGCTTGGCGGGACTCGCATCTAAGTTTTATCCAACAGGGATTCTCTGAACCTAGTATTAGCCGACATGGAATGGCTGGACCTAGTTGTAGCCGGCATGATGAAGGCAAGACCTAGTTTTAGCCGAAAACAATCGGCTACACCTAGGTTTAGCCAAGAGTAAGTGGCTACACCTAGTTCTAGCCGGCTAAACCTAGGTGTAGCCGCACTTCGGGTATTAGCCGTAACATATATATTAATATAGGTAGGTACAATAAAATATCAACAATAATCAGTAAGTACTTTGATATGATACAAAGAAAAGCTCAGGGAAGAGACAAAACACTATGTAGGTGTAAGGAAGCGTATACTTTTAAACAGTTTAAATTCCTAAGAGAGCTTTCCCATGGCTGGCATCTATGGGATAATGAATTGGTCAAGTTTTTCCATCAAGTCCACAGTAGTATTTGAAGCATCCAAGCAATGTGAAGACATCAGTATCGATGCGTTTTATTGAGCGAAGAAACGCCAATTGCTTCCGTGACATAGGTAGTGTCATAAATACTATGTCGACATCTCGAGAATTCATCTCAGCGTTAGTCTTGCTTCTTTAAGATGAGAACCATTCGCTCCCCCGCAAGTCCGGTGATGATGACAAGGGGACTCTGAGCCATCATCGTTATGTCAATTAGGAATAAATCTAATCGGATTTTACTAAAGTACTACCGCCTGCTTTTGAGTGAAAAATTTACCAATCAACTTTAACATGTTTTCTATTTTTTCCGTCTAAAAAAATATTACTGGATGTTGAGAAAGTTGAAAACGTAAACCGATTGTTATAAGTGTGAAAGTGTTAATTATTTTTTTATTTTGAAAATAAAATATTATTTACTAGAAACATTTTTTTCATTGATTGATGAAAGACATAAAAATGTCAATAAAACTGTATTTTTTTTTCTTCTCAAATTATTATTTTATTACGAATATATTTACACTTTAGGCTGATATAAAAAAAATGGTTTTACACATATAGTTCAGGATGTGCTGCGTGTAGGTTTCTTATGACTTTTGCCTACACAAACGAGTGTCCTGTTAAACATTATATACACCGTGAAATTGTAGTGGTTATGTTCCCGTAGTAAAATGACTCTAGGTATCTTACTAGTACAAAAGATTTGTGCATTTGTTTTTATTCAATTCAATAAATACCAGTTTAAAGAAACTCGTAGGCACGCACGGACAGCTTTATTACTTCGGGCGTAGAACTGCTTTAGCTTTAATCATCGATTGACACTTGTTGCAAAATAAATAAATTAACCTAACCACTCTAAGGCTAGAACTTGCCAGTTACCAGGTAGTTATTCTAATACGGTAAGAAAATAAAAGTGTCCATAAAAGTATTACCGAGAACGATCTAGTCTAGTTTAGTTTCGCTTTTTGCCGCCTTCACGGTAGAGCGGCCACGATCATTTCACTCGGTTCGATTTCACTGCATTCCCATGCACAAGTGCATCATGAATGCACTAATGACATGAAAAATCCGCAGTTTAGATGCGTTTTCATGTTTTTTTCAACCACGATCCTCGGTTAGTAATTAGCCGCGAAGATTCGCATAAATTTGTTAATTATACTTTTAAATCGCGTCAATTTTGATGGAGAAAACGGTTTTGCAGCGTCTTCTTAAATGCCTTAATCATTGATGCTGAGTGACACTTATAATTACTTGTGACAAATAGAATTTAACATTGAAAATGTTTTAAAGTCTGTTCATAGATAGATAATATAACTTCCCTTCTACATATATATCTACAAATATTTTTTAAGGAAAGGCGCTGAAGAAATTTTCTATGTTTAAATAAAGATGTCTACCAAGTTTGCCGTATTCCTAACAGGTTACATAAGTTACAAACATCTTAACCTATATCCTTAAAAAGCACGAGGCAAATAGTATCTAAATATGGTAAAGATCCTCTAATATCTATGTCAATGCAGGCAGCTCACAGTAGTCTCGTAACCGTTGTAAATCAGACCCTTGATAAACAAGATCTAAGCTAGATTGATGTTGCATAACTTCGAATACCAGAGAAGTTCTGTGAGAACGTATGCGCTACACAACAGTGCACGCCTAATGTTCAATAATATGGTATAGTCAATGATGGATTATAAGTTAGACAAATGACGTCCGTAAACATTACTCATAAATAAAAAGAATAAATACTGAAAAACGTAAAATACAACGGCTGAATACCTATGGTATAATAATATCTATTATCAAAGATAAAAAGAGATGATAGTGCTACAATTTAAAATAAGTAGGTAACATTTAAAATTATTTCATTTGGGTGGTCTCATGTTAAAATCAGTAGCATAATTAAATACATACTTAGCTACTTAATGCCCGACGTTTCTACTGGGTTGCACCAATTATGATGTTGTGTTCAAACGCGACCATTTGACGGCCCTTATTCAATATGTATTATTAAAAATAATGAAACAAGAAAGTTTTGAATCACAAGAAAGGTAAATTTTTTGTTCTAATACACAAAAACAGTTGCAAAAAATCGGCCATTTTAAAAATGGCGTCACTACGCCGCCATGACACCGTCTTATCCTTCGTAATGGTCGCATTCTATGCTAATGCTATGTTGACCCTCTCGAATTATCTCATTATCTCCGGTGCACACTCGTCAGCCGTAGATAATGCGATAGCTTTAAGTCTGCCCGATAAGGAAGGTGCATTCTGTACACAGTCCAAACGATGCTTTGTTTGTTTTGACTTAGGAGGTACGGATAGCAGTGAAAGTGTGAAAGACAAAAGTCGGAAGACACTGTTTTTAAGTTTTATTAGGACATCGTTCGTTAAGAGAAACAAACCAATCGTTTTACATTACAATCATATAGTGAATATCCTATAAAAAATCAGTTCTTATTATATTTACTTATAGGTAGGTAAAATTACCAGGTAGTTGCTATTGAAATGAAGTTTAATTATGGTTCCTTTATATCTCATCCGTATTCACGCTTAAAGTACCTACTGAATAATAAATTGGAAGAAAAAACTTGAACCACATGCATATGACATATTTTCAATGAAAAGAGTTTTGTCTATGTTTAACTGACGAACGAAAAGCTATGCGCCATCTCTGCCTGTTAATTAAATAAGTGACGTAAACTTTCCACTCCATTTCTTCGACTCTACTAGTTAAAATCATCAAGTCTCCAGCTAGTCCCCCAAGCTCACATTCCACCCAAACTGTCCTCTGGGAATACTTATAATTCCCACAAAATTCAAAACTCCCTTTCACAAAACATTCCGACGAAATTGATCCCCTAATTGCGTTGATAATCTTTATTCCCCGAAAGTGGGCTAGCGGGGTCCTTAAGAGATATGAGGTTCCCCAAGGATCCCGTTCCAGGCTATATCTTTGGAGAGGAACCCGAAATGTGCACTTAATTCGGGAGGAAATGGGCAACACAAGACGTCTGGACGCCTAATGATGCCGGCTAAGTAAGAACAAGTGTAGTAAAAGACTGAAAGTAAGACGGTTTCGTGGAGGGCGGGATATTGCGTCGCAGTGACTGCATAGTGACATCATGGTGAGTGTCTTCCTACCTTTAAAGTTTCTGGTTATGGAACCATGAGTATGGATCACAGACTGTAAAAGGCAGCCTCGGAAAATGTATAAAATGGACTGACGTTCTGTAAATCTGGTCTAATCCGCGGGGGCACATTGGTCGCGATTAACTCGATGGAGCAGTGGCTAGTGCTCCTGTCTCTTGCTCCAAGAGTCGTGGGTGCAATATTTCGATTCCCACTCGAGATAAATATTTGTACGATGAACATCGATGTATGTTCCGTTTGATCTGGGATTAGTTATGTATAGCTCTTTTGTTTCTGATATATCTGATAACTCAAGTTCTTAAGCTACCTACCACGGGCTTAGAACAATGTGAGTATGTTTGTGTATTTTTATCCATACAGGACCAACTGTTGTAGAGATTATTGAGGGAGCCCTATATCCCGCAGTGGAAGGATTTCGACTGAAGACACGGCGTTTAAAGAATATAACAGATATATTTTCTTTCTGCTTTACTATGACTTTAGGTACGATCGCTCGCGAGGGTGTTACCTGAGAGCTAGGCAGGAGGAAGGCAGAATAGTCGGTGTAATGTTTTCAGTTAGTGGTCACAGTGAGTTATTGTTATTATCGCCCAAAAATCCTTGGAATGCAGAGCTTGTTAGAAATGGTATATACTATGCAATGCTAGTTCTAAAGTGAGACAAAAGATAATTAAATATCGGGAGCTCATTAAAACAAAACAACATGGTAAATATCCCGGGCAGTTTCAGTTTTCTAAAAGATAATGACTGCTATTTAAGATTCCATTCTTAATCGTATAATAAAGTTTTTAGTAAAATGTAGAGACTTTTAAGGCTAAAGTCACTTATTCAGGGCATTCGCTATAAACATTTACGGGCAAGTAACGATCACATATGTAAACATTTCAGTCAAATTTTTATTAACCGCTCCAATGTTGAACCAATTGAATCCCTAATGCCTGCTACCTTCTTACCTATGACAACTCAATACTAATGTTAATAAGAAGGCAAACGCGGCTAAAAGAAAACTATCACCTAACCCTCTTAATATTCATGGAGGGTCCAGAAAGCCCGGTCTAAGGAACGAGTGAAATTTTAATGGGATAACACCATAAACGCACTTCTCCGTGAAAGCGGTACCCCTGGGGGTATTTCTGACCCCCATTATTAGGTCGCCTGCCGCCAAAATAATTCCCATAATGTCTAAGGCATCTTATGTATGTATTAGAATTTTTATTGTGACCCGCGGTAAATATTTGACTGGTGCGTGCCACCTGTGAAATTATCCTTTCCACAAATAGAAGGGTTTTGAATTAAATTCGGGTCAGGGTTTATACATTTAACACCTTAGTAGCCTTATTCTCGAAATAAAAACATGAACATTTCACTGTTACTTGAGCTAAGATTCTAATACAGTAAGTAAATCAATTAATAACTCGATCGCAATTCGTAAAATAGTACCTATACTCTATTCATTTTGGCGAGCGACAAAATGTAAACAATGAACCTACGGCTCTCAAACTTTTGAATAATGAAATGAGTAGATACCTACAATACAAAAAAGCCACAACACATTTTAGCCACGAAAAACAATTCCACAACAAAAAAAAACAATTAAAATACTACTTTTAACTAAGTAACAATTAAAACAAGGAATCTGAATAAGAAATTAACAAAATCAGGGAAATGCACACTCGCGTCAACAGCTTTATCGGCTGAGTAAAAATGGCCGCCTGAAGTTTGAGTGTTGTTTTTTATTTAGGTCTTTTTTTGTGTCAACTTACGTTGTCAAAATACTTTTTCACGAAAAAAAACGAAAATATACAAAAAATATCATATAAATTGAGCATTAAAATATAAGATTTAATTTTCTTATTAGTACATACAAGCTTGGTTTTTTAAATAGTCTTTACATAATGTTTCATGGCTATTCATGAAAAAAAATTAATCATTTGTACTCTTTCCAAAGACGACCTATAAAAATATCATTTTTTGATTTGTTTACATTTTGTCTCTCGCCAAAGTGAATGGAGTATAGAGTTAAATAATTTTTATCTGGGACATTTCCACACACGGTCATCTGACCCCAAACTATATGCAGATCTTGTACTATGGGCTTCAGAGACTGATATACATACAAAGATATTTCTAAATACATTCTTACATACTTATTCACACCCTGACACGGAACAAACACCGATGTTCATCACACAAATATTTGTCCCGAGTGGGAATCAAACCGACGGCTCTTGGAACCACCAGAGGGCCTACCATGAGTTGGCTATCGTAAACTTACGTACGTTAAAAACCTATCGAGTTGTTTTTTTTCATATGGCCGATTGTAGTTCTTCGCGTAACCACCAGGCGGCGCTGTACAATTTTTTCATAGATTCGTAAGTTTTAAACTCATGGTAGCCCCACAGACGGGTCACAAAACCACTGTTTCACCGAGCCAGTCTAGTTTTTAGTAGATTACCTACAAACGCAGTAAAAGCATTGTTTGTACGTGTCTTAGTAAAGTAGATATATCAAATTACATCATATTTCCGTGCTACAAATCTTAAAATAAGATTTAGAAAAATTTGCAATGTCTTTACGACTGATGTTGCACAAGTCACAACATCAGTCGTAAAGTTTCTAAACATTTTTTAAAATTCGCTAGGCGCCAGAAAAAATCTACCAAAGAGGGTTTCCTTTGTACAAAAATTCCTTATAAAAGTAAGCCAGTTGGGCTGTGCCGGGAGGGAACGTCAAGATTTGACTGATAGCAGGGATAAGAGTCGTTAGACACAAAGAGGAGAAAGGGCACGGACAGAAATTTAAAAAAAAATGTTCTTCCAGGTACTTAACATACATGGGGTACAAGCTTTATTTGCCATGAGTGATTCACTTATTTTATATTCGCTAGACCCCGATTTTAAAAAATATGACGAGTTGGATAAAGTGGTCCCAGTTTTGTTCCCCTGGCTAAAATCTTCACTGTTTATATTATAGGTATTTATAATATTATTACTTTCTAGATTAAATACGATTATTTATTTGATGCGTTTTCATTATGTATTTTAGCCTATAATAAATAACTCCTTCCAAAACTCATTTAGCTGCAGGCTTTTTCCCACAACTATATTTAGACACAAAAAGTCTTGAGTCGCAGGGGTGAGAACCTAACTTTTAAGCGTATCATCTACACACGCATTAGCATTTATATTAACACTGTTCATATACCTAAGACGGGGAACTTAGTTAACTTTGGACCCTCTCAATCTGAAAATAATTCAGCAAACACAGGAACCTTTCTGGAAAGTTGTGCGTCAAAAGTTAGCCGCGTTAGCTCCCCAAGCCACTACCTGATCCCCAAGTTGGAATTGAACGAGTTTGTTAAAGGCATTGCTAATTAGAGTGCCACAACATCGGTGCACGCAGTGAGGAAATATTAATCAATATTTAGTGTCCGACCGAAACTAGTTTTACGACCGAAACCGAAACCGAAAACGAATTTCGGCAACGGTGTCTGTTTCGGCCGAAACCGAAACCGAAACCGAAACTTCCTTTCAAGGCTCATTTTGAGGGAAAAATAAAGAAAACGTTATTATAATCAATCAGTCTTTATTGTTTTCTCTTTAAATCGCTTAGATTTCTTTTTAAATCGCACTCGCAATTACTCGCAATATTCAGGAGGTCTACATAACCCGTCCCGGTCGGGATTTTTACCTTAATAATTTTTCAAAACTAAATTGGTAGTATACCTATCTACTGTACTTGCCACTTGGATACCTTGGGTGATAAATACTAAAATTAACTTTAAAACTCTGAATCCATAATAGTATCAACATAAAATGCACAATAGTTATTTATTACTAACTACCAAACTAAATTTGTTTACGAATAAAATTTTCGAACCAAAAAAAAATATTATAGGTTAGATTAAACTTATATTGAATATATTTTTTTGATGTTTACCTACTACCCGCTCTTATGTTATAACGACATAAAATGAGAATTCTTACCAAAAACATACCAAATTCAAAATAAATCACTCGAAAATTCGCCACCACAACAAAACAAATCGAAGCAACAAAGCAAACAAACAAGCGAGCGAATCACGACATTGGCTCTGATCGTACTCATTCACTCATTCAACGCGTCGAACATGACCGATAACAGCGCGGAAACTCCCGAATGCACATTCGGTTTCGGTCGTAGTTTCGGCTAGTTTGCCGCCGAAAACGAAACTAAACCGAAACTCGTGTTTTTACCGAAACTCAACCGAAAACGAAACCGAAACCGAACATTCGGTCGGACACTATCAATATTGTTGGACCGATTTCGGAAATGGTGTTGATCTTAGTGGAGATCAGCTAACTACGCACGACTTATTTTTTATTTATAAACACCTTACAACTTCCCACCCTGGTGGCCTGTTAAGATTCTGTTTGCAGCCTGAAGAGCCCAAAATTGCAAAAGGGTGAAAAAACATAAGCTGGAAGGATATTCTATTTCTAAATGGCACGGGACCGAAAAGAAGAAACGAACCTCTTGGTCCGGGCCATTATAATGCAGATGTAGAATACAGAAGAGTAACTCACAAATCCATTCTCTATACTGTCACATACGACCTATAGAAGAGAGATCAGGTGTAGGACTTCTGGACCAACGTGCTTTCTGTAGCACTGGCGTGCAATGATGGATTTTTAACAAATATTTTATGTAATAGGGATGCATATCTACAATTTTTTTCTTCTTGAACATTTGTGGTAATCCTCCCATCTAATTATCCCATTAATACTAAAGTATAAATGCATCCCATTTTGGTAATATTCTATTCACACCCCGGTCATTTACATTATGAACTTTCCCACTAATATTCTAAATGCGTAAATAACTGCCTACATTTCATTACGCTTTCAGTCTAAACTACAAACAGATTAATTTTTTTCTGAGATTTTCTACAACTTTAGCAAGTACATAGGTCACCTTTCGACTGATAAGACGATTAAAGAGATGTCACTAAATAAATTGATACGGCTTACTGATTTACACCATTGCATTGTGGCACAAAACTTCCTGGTTAATACCTACGTGTTATCGGAATATAATCTCAGGAATTTAGAGAAAGCTCAATATGTACTTTGTTATCTAATTGGATATTCCAGAAAACGATATTTTAATTTGAAATAGGCACGATTATATGGATGTTGTACGAACTATGTGCCTTTTCTATGGAATTAAACATAAACTACCTATGTGTTTAAAGGTAAAATGCTATCCATATATACTGTGCTATCACAGTCGGTTAAACATGCGAGCCAAAAGAAGTAATGTTATATAAACCATTATGCATACTTCAAATAACATAAATAGCTTGTGTTTCAGTATGCAAACCTCACTATGAACGATATGCTAGTTTCCCACGCATTTATGAGCCTAATCTATTAGAGTTGAAATGGGGCCGGAAAGCACTATCGAATGAATATCGATATGTGGAGTGGCAATAGTGAAAGTAGTAGGACCTCCTTCATAGATAACATTGTCATAGACAGCTTAATAATTAGCGACGATAATTATGACAAGATATGCGTTAGAAAACTGAATATGTCCGAGATATTAACCGTGTTACCTAGCTTAATTATGATTAACTTTGAAAGTCAAAGTCAAAGTCAAAATTCCTTTATTTTTTATTTATATAGGCATTTACAAGCACTTATAAATCGTCATTACAGTAAATAGATAAGTAAAAGTATATAAGTGATTCTACCACCGGTTCGGAAAGCTGATTCTATCGAGAAGACACTGGCAAGAAACTCGATAGTTACTCTTTTTAACCGATTATCACATAACCTTGTTAAAAAAATAAATAATTGCCATGTTAATCATACAATTTGAGTATGTGACAGTAGAAAAGATAGAAAAACAAATTAAACAAGGTACATTTACTGTTATCTTATCTTATCTTATCGCGGGGACCGTATAACCGGTTCACTTCGACCCTCAGGGATCTTTTATGTTACTCCTACCTCTATACACCTACTCCCTGAAGATCAAATGCATTAATGCAATAACGTCCTTGGGTCTGAAGTGCCTGTATTCTTCTGGTTTCGGATTAGCCGTTCCCAGAAGTCTGAGCCTGTATCTGGCCAGTGAGTGACATTACTGACATTCACATAAGATATGTTTCATGTCTTCCATTTCTTCCTTGCAAGCTCTACAATCGCTGTTTGATGACAGTCTCATTTTCATCAGCAATGAGTAAGTGACGTAGTGCCCTGTTAGCGCTCCCATGAGTAGGCGATTTTGAAGTCTGCTTCCAGGTCTAGTAGAATAATTCAAGGGGAAGGTTTATCTGTATAATAATATAAGAAGCCGGTCGCTTGTTTAAAATAAAATGTTAAGGTAAGTTTCCTTATGTGTTTGCGACACAATAACATTATCCATTTACTAGGCTTTCATATTAGGAACTATCTTTTCCTCGTTATATCTATCACTAGCTGTGCCAGCAACTTCGTTCGCGTTTTCCCCGTTTTTTACACATTTTCCATTGTATCTTTGCTCCTATTGGTCGCAGCGTGATGTTATATAGCCTAAAGCCTTCCTCGATAAATGGTCTATACAACGAAAAAAGATTTTTTCAAATCGAACCAGTAGTTCCTGAGATTAGCGCGTTCAAACAAACAAACAAACAAACAAACAATCAAACAAACAAACAAACAAACAAACTCTTCAGCTTTATAATATTAGTATAGATAACGGCTGACGTTAGATAGGTTTTCGAAACCATAAACACATAGATAATGGAACTATTTAGATAAACCGTCAATGATGCTATCGACTAAATTACGGCCACCCTTCTCATTGCAAGTTAGACCCTGTTCCTATTGCCTTAGGGTTGATAAAAAGTCAGCAGGTTATTATGGGTTCTAATTCACCAAGTAACTTTCTTATTGGGTGATTAGGACCCTTAAAGGTAACTACTGTATTCATAAATAAGAAAGGTATATAGAGATTTACAAAGTTTCTGTTGTTACAATAAAAAATATATATTTGCAATTTACATTAACTATTTACTGAAAATATGTATATGATAGAATCATGAAATCACATTTATATATTATTATACAGGCCTTTACATCTATAATAGATGATTTATGTAGCATCTCGCGGTCTATCATGGCTGTACAATCACGTTTACAGCCAAGCATATTATTATAAAAAAGAGGCAGATATGTTTTAACCACGCGCTGATTGTGACACAAATCTATTTTAATTAGGGTACCTTGTGATAGTTGTGTTGTGATAAAGTTATCTTTCATTTGCGTGCTATTTCGAATCTTTTGTTTCATACATACATACATAAAATCACGCCTTTTTCCCAGAGGGGTAGGCAGAGATCACTTCCAGCGATCCACTTTTCACCTCTGTGGGAAACGTGACGTGACGGGTTGTGGACCACGTCGCCGCCATTCTGCCTTGTGCATTGTTTTAACAAGGTCATTGCGTTCCCACGAGTAGCAAGGATTTATGACGGGGACATAGAATTGACAGTGTAGAGTCGACTGTCGCCTCTTTTTCGGTGGCCCTTGTCAGAAGCTAGAACTGGTTGCATTTGGGTTAAAGCCACGCTTTAATGGCGGCAAGCCTCAGGAATGTGTGTCGTGAATTCGGCATGCCTCTTCGAATAAATGACGTTAAGGTAGGCTTGACCGCTCACTTCACCTGCAGGGCTGCCACACAGTTAGAACTAAATAGATTTTTTTTTTATTTTATTAATGAGAATTGTGATACCTTCTGATAACCTTCGTACATGTCGATAGAAATACTGTTATTTAAATAGTATGTGCCAAAGGTGGTTAGAATTTTTAAATGTAGTATTTTTAATTATTAAATAAAATAATTAAAAATTAATTAAATATAATTTATGATCGTTAATCATTTTAAATTAAGCAAGAACATTAAGATATATTATCCTGGGCAAAAAGGATTTCATGGAACCACGTTAGTTGAAGCTTTCTAATGTAACTATAATCATTATGTACCTATATCGATTATTGGTGAGCCAATTAAAAATAATACAAACTTTGGTGCGTCGCATTATTTCAAGGCACTGACAACCCTAATTCACGTGTCTGGCCCATTGAATTTGGGACAGCAAACAAAAACACGTAAACATTCCAAATCCTTACTCATAGTAAAAAAAAACGAAATAACACCATGATAATCAGAGACGTGTAAGTTACAAGTGTTTAATAATGCTGATCGTTTTAAAAGCATCTGATCAGATAAGTATCGCTCAATTAATCACTGAAAAAAAGTGACTGAATTTTCTTCAACTTTCCGATTTTCTAATTCCACAAATTTCCCATGAGAACCGACGTTGAAATATAAAAAAAAAGCTACAGCTAGTAAGTTGAATCAGTCACGCCGTTCGAGGCGAGTTCGAGTTAACACCGCTCTGTATTATAATTTCGCCTGCTTTTAATTTTATGCAAATTTCCACGGAACACCCATTATGATGGGAATTAAATAAAAGCACGGTACGGTATCGTGAGTTACGGTCTTCATGCTTTTATTGCATAATTAATTATTAACTTTGTATAATAAACGAGAGTTGGACGGGTAACTTTACACGTATCTTCTGATGAGCACATCAACGGTGTTCATACGAGTACATACATCGATCTGATCCCGTGGTAAGTAGCTTAAGCACTTGTGTTACACATATAATAATAAATATTTCACAACATCACTTACATCGAACTGATTCCGTGGTAAGTAGCTTAAACACTTGTGTTACAGATATCAGAATCAACAGTGGATACACAAATAAACTTCAATAAATTTGATGAAGTTTTTTTATCTAGAACATCAAAGGATATTCAATCAAGATTATTCGAGACTTCATTAAAAGCTAAAATTATCTAGGATTTATTTCGTTTACATTAACACCAGATTTGTATCTTTTACATAAGCAGGTAGATATAACTTGGCTTGAAACTCGGTAAACATTGATGGTAATCCAATCAATTCGAAACGCATTTCATGGCGATATAGTTGTTTGTCCTCGAAGATAACAGTTAACCTTAACTCGGTTATACACATTATTATGTATATCCAATTATCTATGGCTTATTAAAATACAATGCTACTAAAGCAATGAAGTATGTAGTTTTGGTATACTACTCTTAGTAATTTATAGCGAAAGCCATTATTCCTATAAAGAGGATAGAGTTTAAATTATGTTCTTTCTCATGCTTTTGACTATATGTTTACCAAAGTTTATATAAATCGTATCAATAATTTTGTGTCGATTAAAATGAAATTCGCATTAATTATATTGGTGAGGATTATATATTTATTATTATGAACTACAAATAATACGTGCTGTATTTAACAATCTCTACCATACATTGAAACTTTGCTTAATGGCCAACAACGATAAAAAAAAGCTCAATGAACTTGGCCGTAGTTACTACCTAGCTAACCTAGCTTACATACTACGAGCTGTCCCACAAACGATATTAAAATTCGTTTCCCGTCGCTAAGTAACACAAGGCGCGGCTTTTTACCCGCAACGTGTTAATTATAGCGGCGCCCGCGCATCCGCCCGCTCATTCACGGCCGCTAGCGTTCGAATGTAAACAGAGTTGATCGGTTTTACAGAATGGGAGCATCGACAGCTGATGAAGACCGGGAGCAATCGTACTGCCTTAAGAAGGCGACGTATCGCATTTTGTTGCTTAGACAATGTGAAGTTATGTTTCAAGCACGGATAGTAATTATGTGTACATACTTTACCTATTTCATCATCTTTTTGATTTGGAACAAACTTGGCTTTCTTAACGGAAAATTGCTTATTGAAGCTTAATTAGGTAAACGTTACGGTAAGAGATTTGTTTGCATATTATGCATTTATATTTGAATCTGTTTGCATAACAAATATTTGAGTTGCAGTATAAAACGGAATCATACCTATCAGTAGAAGGTTTTTTATCCTATATCATTACAAGTATTTTTATACAATATGTGTTTCTTTTATTTACATTTTAATCTGTTTGCATAAAAAATACTTGAGTTGCAGTAAGAATCGGAATCATATCAGTAGAAGGTTTATCCTTTATCATTACAAGTATTTTTATAAAATATGTGTTTCTTTTTTTTTATTTAAATCTGTTTGCATAAAAAATACTTGAGTTGCAGTTAGAATAGGAATCATATCAGTAGAAGGTTTATCCTTTATCATTACAAGTATTTTTATATTAATATGTGTTTCTTTTTTTTTATCTGTTTGCATAAAAAATACTTGAGTTGCAGTAAGAATAGGAATCATATCAGTAGAAGGCTTATCCTATATCATTACAAGTTATTTTATACTGGAGTTCCGCCCGCGACAACGTCCGCGTAGAGACGTTTTAACGGGTAAAACATTACTTTCTTATAGCGCAGTCGGTTAAAAAGTAGCCTATAACCTTTCCTAGGCTCTGGACTATATCTGTACCAAATTTCATTTAAATCGTTACAGTACTCTATGCGTGAAAGCGTAACAGACAGACAGACAGACAGAGTTACTTTCGGATTTATAATATTAGTAAGGATTATGTGTTTCTTTTTTTTTACAATTTAATCTGTTTGAATAAAAAATACTTAAGTTGCAGTAAGAATCGGAATCATATCAGTGGAAGGTTTATCCTTGACGGCGCGCCCACTGTTTATCAACTTTATCTTAACTTTCGAAAGTGTACTTATATTATTGATATTATCGATAAGATTTAGATTAGAGGATGTTTTGAACGTATATTTTCATTCATACTAAGTTATAAATGCAGCATTCAGCTGCATTTTAACTTAGTATGATATGCAACATATCCCAGCACATTTAACTCTATAATTATCTTCCAACAAGGATTTTTATCGATGAATTGAGTATTAATAAAGACTTTGTCCAAGATTATTCTAAGAAAATCAGTTTTAACACAAGTAACGTCAGAGGAACGCCATTTTTTTAAATTCCTTAAATGGGAAATTTAAAAATAAAACAACAATCCAACAATCCTGTCTGTTAAATCTGAAAACCGACAAAATATCATCCATGTTGTAGGTACGTTAAGAAATATACCAATTTGAAGGCGAGACTACCTCTCGTGCGATATTTACACATATCATAAGTATGCTAAACGTTTTCACCCCTTCGGCCACTTTCGAAACCAAGTTTCGAAACCGGTTCTGAAATAAGAATTTTTTTTCTTCTTTCGAAATTGGTTTCGGTAAAAGAATATTATTTCTTATATCGAAATTAGTTTCGAGATAAGAATATGGTTTCGTCTTTCGAAACTATCAGATCGTAATCAAATCCTTTATTTTACGTGTATAATAAGTATGACTTGAACGTTAATAATATACATGTTCAATAATTTCAAGGCATTGGCCAACCGGCATTTCTTTTTTTTAAAGCTGTTGGATTGTAAATTTGATGTCTTCATCTATCTCCATGTATACTTTGTTCCTCTTAGTTGCTTTTTTGCAAACTCCGGTTCAATTTTTCACTTAAGCTAATGTAGGATTCGTACGCACAATGTCATCTGACTCCAAACTAAGCAGAGCTTGTACTATGGGCGTCAGAAACTGATATACATACATATTTATTTATAAATACATAATCACACCCAGACACGGAACAAACACCGATGTTCATCACACAAATATTTGTCCCGAGTGGGGACCCACGTCGAACCCACGACTCTTGGAACCGCAAGCCAGGGTCACTAACCACTGTTCCACCGAGCCAGTCAAAAATGTGCGGCAATCGGGCTAAGCCTGCACAACGAGCTACGTGTCTCTTTTTTGACACTGGTTTACGTTAAGTTTCTTTGCCTTTCGGAATAATGCCCTGTTAAAATGGAAGTACATAACTTTATTTCGATCATTGGAAAGACATATCTCTAAGGGTGATACCTAGCTGCTTTCTCAAAATCTAAAGTAATCTTCTGTGGTTCAAATGATGGAATTTGTGATTTTATTAATCGGAATATTTATACTTTAGAAGTCTCCTTTTTTAGTTTTCGCAAAAGGCAAAAATTAAAGGGGTAACCACTTGGAGGGGTGGCACTCAAAATTAATCAGATTCATTGCGCGTACGAAACTACGAATCCACATTAGGTCAAGTCCTGGATGTTTTGAAAGAATGCAACCCGGGTTTGCAAGCAACTAAGAGAAACAAAATATACATGGAGATAGATAAAGACATCAAATTAACAATCCAACAGCTTTAAAAAAAATGCCGGTTGGCCAATGCCTTGAAATTATTGCACCGTTTTCATTGCAATACAATTTTTTTTCTATTTGAATTAAATATAAATATTACACATATATTACCTTTCAAGTCTTACTTATTATACATCTAAATATATAGGATTTGATTACATTACATTACGATCTGATAGTTTCGGAAGATGAAACCATATTCTTATCTCGAAACTAATTTCGATATAAGAAATAATATTCTTTTACCGAAACCAATTTCGAAAGAAGAAGAAAAATTCTTATTTCAGAACCGGTTTCGAAACTTGGTTTCGAAAGTGGCCGAAGGGGTTTTCACAAACGACTTATATGTGTACTTGTAACCAATATGCACATTCATTCTAAGAAAAACCAGGCAAGTATCCATAATTGTATGGCCTGCTTAAATATCGCTAGCTAATTTACTTGTCGGCATCCAGAATCTTCTTATAAATAAAAATGAATTGCTGTTCGTTAGTCTGACTAAAACTCGAGAACGCCCGGATCGATTTAGGTAATTTTGATTTTAAAATGTTCGTCGTAGTCCATGGAAGGTTTCAATGAGAAAATATAGAAAAAGAATCAGTATTGGAGGTATGAAATTCGCCGGGACCACTAGTTGTGAATAAACCCAGAGCACAGATTTAAAAGAAGTGACGTCACAAAACAATAACAAAAATTAATCGTATCTCTGTATTAATAGCATAACATCCACGTTTTTTTACGATAGGTATTTACCTCCTTTGAACTTCCTTACAACATACTTTTGTTGACATTTCAAGATCCTCGAACTTAACCTAAGTGAAATTACAAATTTGGATAGTTGTGTAAACGAGGAAAGGAATATTTAGACTTTACTTAGGACGTTTGCTGATTAATTTGTTCCCAAAAGTTAATTAGACAGGCTAAAAGTACTGACCTTTTAAAGAGAGTTAGGTTTTGCCTAAAAATAGCTAGCAATAGCGGTAATATAATTATGACGTCTGTTTATAAAAACAGTTTATTATCATTTCATAATATCATCAATATGTAAATAAGGAATCAATCTTTTTTCTTTCTAACTGACTTACGATGATGGCTTGGAGTTGCCATGTCATCATCACCGGACTTGCGGGGGAGTGGATGGCTCTCACAAGATATTCCACCACCGCTTACATTTATATCGCAGAGATAGTGAGCAAATGCTAACGTATTCGCTTAACCCTTTTTTAAAGGCTAACAAGATTACCGCACTCCAACTGATGGTAAGCGGTAGTGAGATCCACATGAGGTCGACAGGCACAAAAGACCATATTGGGCCTGTCGCACTCACCCTGAAGGCCTGCTCAAATGCCGTTTCACTCCCCGCCTGAAGTACCCCTGTGTTAAACTAACATCTGAATCAGAGCTAAACACTTCACTAAACTATCTACCATTTCCACATCATTAAAATTCAATAAGAAAGATAGCCTTATCGGAAGGAAATAGCTGAACCAGATATCACAGCCGAGACGCTGGACTTGTACTTGTTTTAAATAGTCAAAGTAATTACTCCTGTTGGCAACAAAGACTGTAGTTCCATCACATGACAGCTCATGGCCGTAATATGTTCTTACAATCGATGGAAGCGAGCCGATACAAGGCACCATTTAGATAATAAGATGATAAGACACGACACGTTGATATTGCATTGCGTTCGATACTTGTATAGATACAAATATTTACTTTTGCTTTCAACTTCATATGCCGCTGTTTTTCTTACAAGTCTAGTTACGTTTATTTTTACGAATAAATTGATCATGAATTTTGAAGATCTACTAACAGCAAACATGCTATAATGTTGTTAGTAATCCCTATTTAATAATTCATTGATTTCAGTCTCAAGTGATTTTAAGAGCAATATTCGTTAAGTTAAAATACTTACGTAAGATAATACTATGTTATCTGTGATGTTTACCTACATTATAACATAACCTGTAGTGTAGTACCTACATATTTCAATTAAAGAGGTAGGAATACTGTGCAATGAATTTAAAATATGTAGTTACATTTCAGAAAAGAAAAACAATCCAGGAAGGCAAAACAATTAAATTACGATTAATCATTCCGAGTTATCTGAATGTACAGTTCGCATGGTAATTAATAACGGTTTTCCAAATACCAACTTTAACACAAATATCCATTAACAATAGATTATTTAGAAAAGTAGACACTTGAATGGCGGTTAATCATTTGTGCCACTTTTTCTTCCGGCGTGAATCGTTCGCGAAAACTTTCTTATTAGGTAAAATAACTTTGCGTCAATCGCAAGATTGATTGTAATGGATTTGCAAATATTTGCCGAATTTATTTAGATCAGATCATGGTACATTGCAACTTCAAGAAGAAGGAAATATACCCTCTCCGTCCTAATGCTATACATACAAACATAATTTTAGCTAATCATTTATTTTTTTACATAGATTTTTAATCCCACGCGATCTAAACAGAAGAAGAAATAGAATTGCAAAAAGGCACCACGATCACGAACATGAATATTGGTAAAAATATCGTCACACTTTCAAAAGTTCACTTGTCAAGAACAATTCGATTTCTTAGTTTATTTACATGACACAATTTACATATTACAAAGTATATTACATATATACAACTAACTAAATTAATACATTCTTATAAATAAAAAATATGTCCCAGATCGCTGTCCATAGGCATCGTGCCCAAGAGGCTGGCCGAGTTTCCTCTTTGGATGGCGAGGCTTATCCGCTGACCCAGGAACAAGCCCGCCCTCCGGTCACCTGAAATCTCGATCAGCCGCTTGGCGAGGTCTTGGTAAACACGATGCGCTGCAGGTCCCCACGGGCCCATTGTCTCTACCCCAAACGGCTCAAACATGTAGGAGCTACTAAGGCCGACATATTTGCGCCGTTTGAGAGACTCCGCAGCACATGCAGCAGCTCCGGCTTCTAACGAAGTTCCTGGAAGATGCGAAGGGGCCAGAGTGTCGACGCAAGTAGCATCCCACACTAAGGGCCTTCCCGTCTTCCAGGGTACCAAAGTCAGACCGTCGGGTCTCTTGCCATCGCTTCGAGTCAGACCATTCGGTTCGAGCACAGCTGGAACCGAGGCGCTAACAAGGGCCCGACGGATGATGTCGTTGAGTCCGGAGTGCCGGGGTAGTCTCCCGGCGCTTCTGCTGCATGAAAGCCCGTGGTGACCAAGCGCGTCGACCATTTCACCACAGGGGCAGCGATGAGGGACATTGCAGGATGCCCCCAAACGGAGGGATGTAGCCAGACGGAAAGCGTGGTTGTCTAATAGGGTTCCTATATTTGAGGATGGAAGGCTGTGAAGCCAAAGACCAGATTCCCACCTAAACACAGCAAGGAGACGAGCGCGATCCGCGGGACTAGTAGACGTATTTAACAGATTATTCCGTACTAGTTCGCAGATCGGCCAATCCCAAAGTTTCTGTGAAGAGGTGGAAACCGGTACATCGGCGTGGGTGATCCCCTTCCAAGCTTCAATGGCTTCGTTTTGATATGATATGGTAAAATTTGTGATCTGATTGGGTGGACGGCTTAAAATTTTGAATGCCAAATCATGGGTGCTGTGAACCGAGGACAAAAAGCTGGAAGGGCTACACTTCAAATTTTTCTTACTCCTCACCCGCCGCAAGGGATAGGCAGAGACGCTTGGGTCCAGCTTCGGTCGTTCATGGAGATATTTAGTACAACTGACAGTAAATTTTGAATCGAATCGTCTAATTTGGCAGTTAGATTGGGGTATTTCCAAAAAGGAGAGGATCGAACAGTATACATAAATTTTGGAACGAAAAGACAGTGGCGGACAATTGTATAGGCCATATGGGCATTGATTTTTACAATACGATCTAAAACTGAATTAAAACTATTTAATTTATCATTTACAAAAGGGCCAAATGATTCTTCCAAAATTGGGGACCCGAGGAGGCGAAGTGAATCTTTTTAAGAATTTTGATACCTGGAGCCAAGTTGTTGAAATTTTGGATAATTGTGTCTCTATCAGGACAATCCGGGATGTACAGTTCGCATTTAGAGAAATTTAAATCTAGACCAAAAGTTTTGAAATTTTGAACAAGAAATACTAAATCTGCAAGGACAGAATTAACTTCACCTCCAAGGGTGCCATCATCTAAGTACCAAACGTTGAATTTAGAATTTAATTGACTAATTGTGGGGTGAATTGCAAGACCGAAAATTGCTGGACCCAAAGGGTCACCCTGTTGACAGCCTACTGCAGATAAAAGGAGGTTATTTTTGTAAATTAATTTTGTGGGTGCGTTGTAGCACTGCCACAAAAACGGATAGGCACCAGGTATAACGTCTTTTATCTGTGTCAACAAGGTGCCCCTATCAACTGAGTTGAAAGCGTTCTTTACATCCACTTTCAGCAGAACGTCCATTGGGTTATGTGCTATGTATGTCCTTAAAGAATGAATTGCGGCTTCGCATCCACCTTGTGAACCGAAACCCAACTGAATGGGTTCAAAATATTCTGTAACGGTGCCGGACACCGCCTTGCAGCAGATTTTAGCTGCCAGGCGCCTAAATGTGGTGCCAACAGCGATGGGACGTATTCCACCATCCTTTTTTTTTAAAGCGCAAAGGTTGGCACCGTACAGAATATTTATGAAATTTTGATCAACTCTTCCCGAAAGCATCAGGTTAACAAGACCTGTCAAACATTCAAGGAGGCCACTAGCCTCACTGCAATTACTGTTGACAAGGTCTTTGAGATGCTGAGCGGTGAGCCGTCCATGCCCCCCGCTGTACCACTTCGGAAGGAGTTGATCGCGCGGAGCACCTCGGCGGAGGAGGCGCGCAGGTGCTGGTCGGATGGGGCGGGCGGGTCTGGAAACTGGACGTTTGCTGCTGGAGGTGGATGTTTCTCCTGCAGGGCAGTAAGGGTATCGGGAGTGTCTGGGGCTACTGAATCGTCGGAGAATAGAATACGAGAAGCTCCCTTTATGTCACCATCGCTTATTTTGGCCTCAACAAAATGTGCTACTGATCTATGGGTTCTCGATGGGGCGATGGATGGATGGATGGCATGGAACTATTAATGTGACAATTTTCTCTGATTCTACTGGTGAGTGATGTATTATGGGAAGTTTTCGAAATGGTGACGTGGAGGATTCTGTATGCGAAGGTGAAAAGGTGCTCCCACGCAGCTAACGAATTTTGAGTCAAAACATTTTGGATGGCGGATGAAAGTGATTGAGCGACCGAGGGACGGGCGCCTCTGGGGATTCTTTTAATGATTGGAATGGAATGCTTTAATTTGGATAACTTTTTCCAGAAGGGTTCGTCAGTGGGCAAAGGGGGCTGAGAATCACCAGGTGTAAGATGCGCAGTGGCTTCAGCAGGATTAACATTTTTGTGAACCCTGCCAACGTGAATTCTGAGCCCTCTCTGGCCCCTGAAGAATCGTGGTTGGGGGCACCTATCGCACTGTATAAAATTCTCCGACGATTCACTTCCGGCTAAGGGCACTGCACTTAGTTGAGAAATACTCATTACAAAATTATAAAAATATTATAAAAACATCCAAAAAGCATTATTTACAGTTTTGGTATTCACAATTGACAAGTGTCAGAATAAAAATCTAAAATTAATATTTTTTCGGGCTCCTTTCTGGTTTTTGGTTCCAACCAAACTCCTTTTTTAGCCGGGCGTTCGCCCGGACGGCTACAGGCAGACCGCTTCAGCGGTAGCGCCTCCTTCGTCTCAGTGCTAAGTCATATTGCGGTAGACAAATCAACCCATCACAATAATTTTGTAGGCAAAAAGATAAATATAATTAAGGAATCACTGATAGTGGTTTTTGCGAACGGTTTATGTGTTAATTTTCTTAATTTCCTTTAGAATCATGAAAAATTTTCATTCACAGCTGTCAGCTGTCAATCAATCAATACATAAAATATTCGATTTCTTATAATGTGAAATATGTAGTCATGAAAAGGAAAACATTACGTTATTCCCCTTAACTTGTGGTCACAATTCATTGGCTCATTAAACGTTATGCCATAAAGGGATTTAACCTGAGTTGACACTTCGGAAGTTCGTAATGTGGACTTATGGCCTTTTCATCAGGGCTCAGTTACGGCCTTATTCTGTGACGTCATTGTTGGCGGGAGAAAGTCCCTGACTAATGGCTGAGTGGGCGATAGGGTTGGCAATTAGAAATTGCTTCAATTTGACCTGTTATCCATGTATATGAGATGGATTGTCTCCTGATGATTGCATGGTGGAAAGATACGTCTCTCTATAGTAATCAAAATGACAGCAGTAAAAGTGAAGTAAGTTTACATATTCATTGATTATTGTGTCATATCAATCTGTTTGTTACCGCATTTGTATCTAAATTTTATTTCCATTAAAATCGGCTCTGGGAAAAAATGAAATTTTGATAAATAAATAAATACCACACAGCATCACATACAATGATTTGATTTAATTACGTACCTAACGTTATTTCCGCAAGTATCTTAAGAAATTGTGTAGAGTATCCTTACTTAATATTATAAATGCGAAAGTAACTCTGTCTGTCTGTCTGTCTGTTACGCTTTCACGCATAGAGTACTGAACCGACTTAAACAAAATTTGGTACAGATATAGTCCAGAGCCTAGGAAAGGATAAAGGCTATTTTATAACCGCCTGCGCTATAAAGAAGTAATGTTTTACCCGTTAAACGTCTCTACGCGGACGAAGTCGCGGGCGGAAAGGTATATTTTATAAACCAAAGTATATGTTTCTTTTGATGTTTCGTCTTCGATGTTCATCATTTCATATTTTCTGGTGAAGATCGAATAAAATCTGAATGACGCAAGAGAAATAAGCAGACAAGCACAGATATACACATAAACAGTTTTATAAAATAATACTGGATCCTGCTTTTCATACTTTTCAACCCTAGGTTATTGATGGACCGGGTTATAAGTGACTACAGTACCTCTTAATAAGCCAACTCAGTTGGCTGCCCAGTACTTCAGGTGAATTATTGCTACCAAACCGATATTTTCATTGCCATCTCGAGTTACGACATCGTAATTTGTATAACAACCTGATGCCATAAAAAGGTATGAACGCCTTTAAAATGTAAATATTGCGTTGTAAACACTGATATAAAATTTTAAACTTTTAACCCCACAAAGGGACATTTCTCTAGAGTTTATGGACAACGGTGACAGATTTAATAATTCTTCTTTTAGATTGTGTAGTTTTTTATTTATGTTTTATGGTATAAAGAACTATCTACCTTCCTATTTAAAACGCTTCTGCTTCTGACTTTCGGTTTCGGAAAATCTGTACTCCGTCACTGGTATCTATCTAACTAACGGTTAGGTTAACCGAGCATAGTTTTCGAATAACGATTCGATTTCGACACGTTTTGAGTAAGGGAGCTAATCTAACATTTTGAACAAATACTCATCTTAATGTATGTATAATAATAAATAAAAATTTGCCACACCTTTTGTTTGTTATCGGTTCACTGTCCAGACTAACGTAGTCAATAAATATGTACCAACATTGAATCAATCTTATCGTTCACGAGCTTAATATGGTGTAAATGACCGATTCACGGACTTATCGAGTAATCGTCATCAATCTGAAACAGCCCAACGAAGAAAATTTTCCACTACTTAAAAAAAATAAAGAATAGTACTGACTCCTAAAGTTTATATTCTACCTAGCTCTAACAAGGTCTTGTAATGTTTTTCCTCGAGTGTCTTAGATTGCTGCAATTGTTCAAAATCCTAAAATATTAAATGTAACATTTCACAAAACGCGATTTTAACCGTCATAGAAAAGTTGTATGTACCATTTACACCCGTTAAAAATCTCCCAAAGAAGTTATCAATCATTGCTATACGTAAATTTATATCTGAGTATACGGATAAAGAGCTATACGGATAGCTCTTTATAGCAATCCAAGAAACTGAAAGACATTTCCACCGTAACAAAAGTGTCGGGTTTACGAAGATCCGTTGAATAGGCGTGTAAAATCGACGATACGAGTTATTGCTTATCACACACCTACACTGCCGTGTATTTTTAGCCGGCGACGATGCAGGAAAAATATTGTCACTTCCTATGAGGGTTTATTGAACAAAGTTAAAACAAAGAATGGCTAAGCCGCCGGCGTAGGCGTCTTTGTCAAAGACGGAAGACAACGAATCTTCGCTTGACGTATGTATAGCTATTACTGACACGCGAAGAGAAATAATAGTCGTATTCCTGTTGCAGTTTCAAATGTGAAATTTGACGCAATGCAATGTGGAAAATGTCGGTGCGGGAAATTGCATTCTTTCACAATGTTACATTTCTCACTGAAACAATTCGTCTAAGGAACGCGTATGAAGACATTTCGAAAGACTAAATGTGCAGTATGTATTAAAATACCTACTATCTTCATTCTCCGAGGAGTTTTCTGTTATCGTTATAGACAGTCAGATATTAAGTCAGTCGCGACTGAGAGAGATCAACTGACTGCTGACCACGATATAAGCATTTTTTTTAATAACCGTTATACAGGTTGCCGTTACTCGGTCGTTAATTGGAGAAACATACAAAATTGTACAGTAGTAGCATACAGTACAATTTACGTAGGAGCATCTATTAGTACATGCATTCTCACATTATTATCGTTCATGAAAGCGATTTCAGACATAGTTTTTACACGACGTACCCATCGCATCCAAAAATGGTACTACAATGAATTATTGCTAAATTCTAAGACATTTACATGCTATACGTACAGGAACAACATTTTGATAAAACACAGCTGAAAATGATAAAGATAGAAAGATTCTAAGCGTACCGTTTTTGAGATCTGCCACGCCAAAAATAAAAAAACTAAACCTTTTAAAAACAAACTCATACCCGTCCATATTGCATTACAATTTGAACCTCATAAGTAAGACGTAGTAAGTAATGCAAGACTCCAAGGGCGGCTTCGAAGGGAATTAAAATATAAATAATGCAGGGATCTCAAACAACCGTAGGAGTTCGCGAATACTGGCCGAACCTATTGTTCAATGAGCTTGTGAATATCGTTGTATATTTAAAATGTATTGGGAGATATGAAATCATTGAAAATTGGCGGTCGATCAAGTTGTACGCATTTGATTCGAGATGTTGCCTTTATCATAGATTTTTCATCATCATCATCATCAGCCCATATACGTCCCCACTGCTGGGGCACGGGCCTACCCTAAACTAGGGCGATAAGGCCTTAGTTGACCACGCTGGCCAAGTGCGGGTTGGTCGACTACACAACCTTAGAATTTCTTCTTAGGTGTGCAGGTTTCCTCACGATGTTTTCCTTCACCGTGAAAGCGTCGAATGATGGTACATATGAATTTCAAATTTGAAGAACACATTGGTACCTGGCGGGGGGGCGACCTCTCGCATGGCAAGCAACGACCTTAACCACTCGGCCATCGACGATTTTTCATAGATTTTAACGAGATGATACCTTATAATGATAATGCTCTGTGATGGACTTGGCCTCTGATGAAGGCAATAAGTAGTTATTAGTTCTAATGTTTATACACCATCCAAATCACCGGTTTTACGAAAGGGATAAACGAAACTCGAGAGCACACTCAACCCGTTTTATTACTTAGGACGTAGATCATCTTTATCATCAATTTCATGCGGCAAGCAGTACCTGATTACGTGGCATCACTTAAAAGAATGATTGATGATGATGTTTTTAAAAATTGAAAAAAAAAAATGTTTTCAAGAAATAACTAGCATGATTCTACTAAATGTAAATAGTTCTGCTACAGGAAAAAACCCACTCATATTTCACGGTGTATATTAGAACTAGCTTTTCGCCCACGACTTCGCATGCACTCGTTTATTGTGTAAAACATTACTTAGCAGAGTAATATTTTCTATCGTAGTCGGTTAAAAATAACGTAGTCTATGTCCTTTCACAGGCCCACACTGTGTACAAGAATTCATAAATATGTTAGAAGCTTTCGCGTGAAAGCGCGAGAGACGATAATTAGTAATCTAATATTTGTAAGAAGAATTAAGCAAAAAAGTTGTAGTATTTTTTTTATTTATATTTGATGTTTAAAGTGAGAACTCCACAACCAATTACCGTGACCAGTAGCTACTTAACCAGTTTTTATTAAGAATTACCAACCCTTTCTGACTAGGGGTCGCCGGTAATGGTCAATTTAACACAGCAACTATAGTGAACATAGAACTGCTGTACTGAAGTCGGCGGTGCATAACCACAAAGCAAATTAACGTTGGAAAGTGTCTTAGCACTTAAGAGAAATCGTTTTCATGTCTAGGGTGTACTTACGAACTTTAAATAAAAAAACAACAAGTCTTTTTTAACTTAGAATAGGGTTCCCATGAACGTAAAGCTAAATTAGATCACATGTTTAGCTAAACGTCCAGACAAAAAGCTTACAAAAGTAAGTACACTTGGCTTAAAAATATATACTAATAAAATCGGACCTGTGAATTTGAATTAAAGTGTCGAACTAATTAATATAAAAAAAAATCATCATCATCATTAGCCCATATACGTCCCCACTGCTGGGGCACGGGCCTACCCTAAACTAGGGCCGACCGCACTTGGCCGACCACGCTGGCCAAGTGCGGGTTAGTCTACTACACAACCTTAGAATTTCTTCTTAGGCGTGCAGGTTTCCTCACGATGTTATCCTTCACCGTTAAAGCGTCGAATGATGGTACATATGAATTTCAAATTTGTAAAACACATTCGTACCAGGCGGGGTTTGAACTGGCGACATCCTTAACCACTCGGCTATCGACGCTTTTTTTATTGTTTTATATTCTAATATTTATTAAAAAAATTACATTTTCTATAAATATTTTGTTAAACTGGTATAAAACTCTAGAAAAAGGGATCAATTGTCTTTCTTAGCACCGACTACTACCAACCAACACTTACCAACTAACTACGAGTTAATACCAATAGCAATAAAAATATGGATATTGCAAATACTGTTCCAAAATTCTATCGACACCCATTATAATATAAAAAAAAAGTTAAACATTTGTTACCCATGCTTGCGCAGCTGTCGACAGAAGTTGCAATTTATTTAATCTGTTTAACCAGATGTCACTTTAAGTATTGCAATGGCATCACCAACCAAAATTATTAATTTAATTCATACTTACGATGTACAAAAAAATATCAATTTATTTCATGCTTACGACATCTGTTTATCTTTATATTCCCAAATATATAAACCTAATATTAACCATAATTTTTAAACTCCCATTTTAAATTTGAAATATACCTAAGTAATTTTACGGATTAAACTCGTGTGTATTGTTATTCTAAACATATTACTTAGAGACCCGACGTTTGGAGCTCATTACAGTCGTGGTCACGGGCAACACTAAAGGTGACAGTCGACAACAATAAAATGCAACTGTCATCTTTAGTCTTGCCCTTTAATTTCAAACTAGCTGTGCCAACGACTTCGTCCACGTTTTTCCCCGGTTTTTATATATTTTCTATTGTTTCTTTGCTCCTATTGGTCGCAGCGAGAAGTTTTCAATAGTTCCTGAGATTGGTATTCCTGAGATTTAAACAAAACAAACAAACTCTTCAGCTTAATAATATTAGTATATATGTGTATGTAGTGTTCGCGCAAAAAATTAAACAATACTATACAACTTATCTTAGGTACTTCTCAAAATGAGAAATGATAATTAAAAAACTGTGATATAAATCCTTGTCTCTAAAAGCAAACTACCATTAACTGGACAGTAACAGATTAGGCGGAAAACTATTAAATATAATTCAATGCAAGTAGAAGAGGCGACTACAACAAACAAATGTTATTTTGATAAACAAACCACAAGGCCGCGCAAGTACACCCGCCTCAATGTCATTAGAACTAACAACTCCAATTATGGAATCCGATGAGTAACCAAACGTATGAAACTACAAACCGGTTTCTTGTTTCAAAATCAGTTCACCTGTTCCTATAATCATAGGGAAAAAACCTGCACATCCTGATGTAGGTATCGAAGTTTGAAACATCACGGATACTATGATCTAAATCTACGATGAAGATAAAGGTCGTGAGGAAACCAGCACACCTGGGAAGAAATTCTGAGGTTGTGTGAAGTCGACTAACCTTGGCCAGAGTGGTTGACTGAGGCCTATTCGCCCTAGTTTAGGGTAGGCTCGTGCCCCTACAATTAGTGGGGACATGGGCTGATGTTGGTCTAAAATTGATCTGATTCTCTTATTGGTAACACCTTCGTACTATAACCATTGTCAAAATTGCTCGAAATTTGTAGGAATATTGCAAATACTTCCTTCAATGCTACATAAGTGAACCTTTGTTCATAATAATATAGTCTTAATAAGTAAATACGTAATATTGACCATATATTTTTTCAAAGAAATATTTGGTACTAACACCTTTCTTATTAATAATGTGTATACGAACAATATAAAACATATAAAACATATAAAACTAGTAACCACATCGAAATCATTAACAACCCAAGCCGTTTAAAAGACAGGACGAGAAAACCTACACTCTCGCTCCCTCGGGAACAGTCCCATTGTATCGTACCCTCGATGAGTTATGGAACCCCATAGAACGTTGTCCCGAAAATTATTACTACGGGCGCACGCTGCAGCGGGATTATGAATGGGCTGGAACACGAGTGAAATAAGAAAGAATGAATGAACTTTGAATTTTGATTGGACACCTAAGGCGAGGAGTTATTGTTCGTACAGGAAATGGTTCGTTTCGTCACGTGTTTGTGTTAAGGTTGAAATTGTGTGTATAATAGCTGTAGATATGAAACCTTTGTATACTTGCGTTCTGAATCTAGTTAGGTTACTAGGTAGGTTAAATGATTATTATAGCTTATTTAATTTTTAATAAAGTAAAAGAAACCGCAAGTAATTTTACGGGCAAAACTGCCCGTGACCACGAGCGCTGTAAATAGCTCGAAACGTCGGGACGCTAAATAATATTTTTAAAATAACAATACTTCCACCCGAGTTCAATCCGTAAAATTAGTTTCATTTCAAATGTGTAGTGTTCGGGCAAATAACAGACAATACGATGTAAAAGGAAATGAATGAATAAGATAATATTTCTGACCACATATTTGACCATGACTCACAAAATAATCTCCCCTCTCGCTGTGATAAAAACCAATCACTACAAAAATATTATCTTTCACCGGATTATCTACTACCCTGCCGCTCACCATGGTTATCACTATACCCTATATCATATACACACGTGAGTAAAAGCGTAAGTAGTAGGTATTAGAACAGTTCTTAATAATCACTATAAAGACATTACCCAAACTCAAACCAGCTGGTGCAGTAAAACAAGCCCCAAACTCCAAAACAAGAGGTCTAACACACAAATGTACCATAACTGAGACTTGTAACCTTGAGAAGCACACATTACGTTAATCCAACAGCTGGTACGCGAGCGTAACGTAACGTTATGTTATGTAACGTCATACCCACGACTCTGATTAGACCAATCATGAGCTTGAACATGGAATTAGAGCAGTTGGTGTGTACTTTTGAGTTAGCGAGTTAGGTAGGTATTGTTTTGAACTAAGGCGGGGACTACATGTGGATTTTATATCAGAGGCCTGTGTATATTGCCTTTAAGAAATGGCTGTGATATACGGACAGACAGACATGTCACAATGACGAATCTATAACGGTACCATTTTATGCCATTTGGCTACGGAATAATAAAAAGGTGTAAGACGATTGAGTGAGACTATGTCCTTTTGATTCAGTTCTCGCAAGTCCGGTGATGATGACAAGGCTCCTGCAAGATATCATCGTAGTCAGTTAGTAAAAAACAAAATGAATGCGCGAATCATTCAAAGGTTTCAATTTGATTGATCATAACATCACGCTTGATAACATGCCCTATATGGAGACGGGAATAGCACTACAAATACAAGCATTAATCAATCAATCAAACATTGTGCAACTGAATAACTCGTTAAGAATGTATTGTGTAAAAAAATATAAACATATTACTAATAAGTTGGTATCCAAACAAGACGTCCATTAATTCAAAATATACTGTCATTGAATCGATTACATACGAGTTACGTATCTTAATCGAAGATATTGTATGGACACTTACGATAAAATTAATACGATTGGAACTTGAGACCATTCACGTGACAATGATTCAGTCATATGGTAATAGCGAGTAATATAAATTAGCATGAAGCGCATAGTATGTTGCGAATCAACTGCAGATACTCTGTATAGTTAACGTACCAAATCTGTTCATTTCAACTATTTAATAGTTATGCCACAAAGGTGGACATGAAAATGTACTTATTTACTGTTCACAACTGAGTTGTATTAAGTAAATAAACATAATTAATGTTCAATAACTTATCTTATTCTAAATCAATAACCTCAAAGATCTTAAAAAGCCTCTCACTCAAATTCATAACTGTCAATTAATTTCCTTATTAGCCGCAACTCACTCATTAATATTCATTGGAATACCATTATTTCATAAAAACGTTTGAGGAGTATTCCTCGATACCGTGTTTTTTTAAAGGTTCAGGCAATGGCCTCTAAACAATTAGTCGTAATAAGTCCTTATCCGCCATTTAAAGCGTGGCGCACGTATGACCTTGCACCTCAATGGAGCGCTAAATATGATACTTACCTAGTCATAAAACTGCCACAGGACAATGAGGATACTGACATAGGAACAAGTTTCCATGTTTCCGTTTGGAAAATATTTTTACGTAACAATATAAATGCAATACCTCTCACATGCTTCCAAACCTTTGCTGCTTGATGCATATCAAACGACATTGCATCAATTTGGCTACTTTAGATAGCAATGTTGCGTCATATTAAGGTTTCGCTTCCATTAAGAGTCTAAAGACTTCTGTACTATTGTATAGTTCAGAAGTCGTTGCCAACTCTTTGTACAAAATTCCTGCGAAGCAAATAACTGTGCGACCAGAAAAAAATGGTATACCTACCTGATTTTGGTGACTTGGAAAATCAGTTGCCAATACGAGTATACCATCCCTTTTTTATGTCAAGCTTTTAAAAACCGCCCAAAAAAGAAAAAAGTTATTACACCAAACAAGTGCACGGCTCTGATGGGAATCGACTACCGTAGTCACGATTACAATACCTGAAGCATTACATAAGAGACCATATTCCACACGATGTTACCGCAATGTAAACTTTTTACACTTTTGAAAGCGACGAGACGGATTTCGTCACCTTCCAGCGACATGCCTATAAATTAACACAAGTACTTAATATACAGGGAATCATCACGCGAACCCCAGCTAGAGTGCTCCTCATAATTATTGTAATCACGCGACCCCATGGGCCCAAGGGGATACTGATGTGTGTTGAATGTCTGAGTGTGTTTTAAATTCTGTGCGCATCCCACAGAATTATTGTTATGATTCGAGTTATGGTAGGGCTGTCGCGATTATGGAGTTTACCCGGTTTGGTTATACTTTTGCACCCTCTTGGTTTGCTATGAGTAGCTATGGAGCTATGGAGGCCATAATATCTCATGGTTTAGGGCTTAAAGAGAATGTGCCAATCTGCCAACTAATGTCATCTTACGATTTGAATTGATAAAACCCAATCGAAACATAGAATAAAAATGCTCTGGACATATTTGTTACTGTAGTTAATGAAAAACTTGGGAAGTATATATGCGTAGGTTATGTAGATAGGTATTTAATAAAGTGCCACTATGTCATGTACCATCTCGTAAGAGGCAAATAATGTGTGTACCTTTTGCTATTGTGTAGGCGACTTGTCACTTGGTGGAAATCTCATAATTTATCCTTTCCATTTACATCAGTTTTTTTTTTCTCTTAAGAAGTAGTTCAAGGGATGTGAGATGCATCCTTATGCGTATCGAGAGGTCAGCAGGATTCATGAGGCTATTCACCAATAAAACTGTACGTGCAAATAATGTATGACTATAATTTTTTTTCGAACATTTTCCCTTGATCTCAAGTTTTGACAAACTTTCAAACTACCTTAAACCCATTTTGGCCTAACTGTATTAAGAACATTAATTATAATTTACTTCTAGTTGAAAATGCTATGGAATAAAGGCTTAAAGGGCTATTTTTTGCTATAACTGTGGGCCCAAGTCCTATTAATCCCATTTTATCGTCGTTCGCTGGCCACGCGCAAAGAAAATGCCTATAGAGCCTTAAGGCTGTAATTATAAGGAGAAAAATGATCGTTTTCTTTTATACATTTTCGGGAAAGATTATCGGGTAGAAATTCGTCATGGAAAATTACATAATATTAGTACACTTTGCACCCACACACTAACTTCCTCATTATTTAATAGGTACCATATATATATACTTATTATGTGTATGTATTTTGTAACATCATGACTGTATGTATGAATATTATAAAACTAAGCATACTTTTGCCTGTAAACGTAATAATCACAATAAAAAAAATATAGACATTTTTACTAACGTTTCCAAGTTCTATTTTTGCTAGTAGTTTTTGCTAGCTTGCAGTTTTTGCAATTCCTTTTAAGAACCATCATTATCTGTTTCGTAATTGCGCCTATTCGAGATTTCGATCTGAGCCTTGAGTAGTTGATAAATTATCTACTATCATGTTGAATAACAAGATATTCATGTAACAGTTATCATTGTTTTCTGTTGCGGAGACTTTAATAGGTAAAATTAGGTATAGCCCAAAATGGTTTTGCTACTGCTCAATAAATTACTTATCATAAACTAGTGACTCGCCCTCGCTTTGCTTGGTGAACTTTACATAAAAATCTTGATCTTGAATCCCTCTGTCTATTAAAAAAACCGCATCAAAATCCGTTGCGTAGTTTTAAAGATTCAAGCATACATAGGGATATAGGGACAGAGAAAGCTTTATACTTTCATTTTACACTTAATCAATTATTTATTTGGTAAACCAGATTTAATTTAAAAAAATATTTGAGTTCTGTCCACTATACATTATATTAGGCTGTAAGTAAATTTAAAGAAATCGGACATAAAAAACCCTAACCTGCCCTACTATGAACATGGCGCAATAAAAAAAAACAATAACAAAACTATTTTAAAATATTCAATCTCATAAATTCGTAGCTATTGGTCGTAAAAATCGAACCTGAATCCTTCCTCGAGCAACCACTGAGACATCGAGATTGTTTATAAATAACAACAACAATTTGGTTAATTAACTGAAACCCGGGGATACCTCATAAAAACATAGAAAGTAGTCTCGTCTACCTTGGCATCAATATGGATAATAATATTTCTTGATACATACTTAGAGCCTTCCATTATATCATTTTGTTCTACCAAAAACGACTAACTCAGTGGAACAGAGGGCCTACCATGAGTTGGCTATCGAAAACTTACTTACGTTAAAAACCTATCGAGTTGTTTTTTTTATACGGCCGATTTTAAGCCCCACAGTAGGCCTACCATGAGTTTAAAACTTACGCACTCGATATCGCCTACGTAAATATGTCTATGAAAAACTTGTACAGCGCCGCTGGTGGCTACGCGAAGAATTAAGGCGGCCGTATGAAAAAAACTACTCGATAGGTTTTTAACGTACCTACGTAAGTTTTCGATAGCCAACTCATGGTAGGCCCTCAGTACATATGGTTCGAAGAGTCGTGGGTTTGATAAGAATAAGAACAAAAATATTTGTGTGACGAACATCGGTGTTTGTTCCGAGTCTGGGTGTGTTATTAAATTTATATATTTAAATATATATTCGTGTATCCACTATTGATTCTGATATCCGTAACACAAGTGCTTAAACTACTTACCACGGGATCAGATCAAGTTTGAAAGAAAAGAAATAAAGAAAGCAAGGAAATAAATTTATTTAGAGCATTAAGTAAAAACAGTACAGAGAAGAAACATACTAACAAAATATTTAAAAATAAAATAATGCCACTGAAATAGACGCCACTCAGCTTTGTATAGGAGTTTGCATGTGATGTACAATATTTAAAACCTAAAACGGTATTTTTTCCGTGACTGCATTTGAGTAAGTAAGTAAGTAAGTAAGTTAATGCGATAACCTAGATTTCTGTAGCCGACAAGAAGATAAAACAACACTATCACGAAATGTTCGTTTATTTCTCCTTCAGTACAAAAGGTAAAACGGAAAAAGCAGGAAATTATCATAATTACCTAACTAGATATACTATGAATACCGTTTCTTGCATATCCATAGAAAAACACCTAAACCGTTATTATTGATGAATTTTCTAAGGATTTTCCTCAAACAGGAAAAAATATCTCACATTATTGATGCATGTTTGTACCTACCTTTACCTATAACACATAAAAATATACATTTTGCTCATACTACCGAAATGTACCCAGAATTTTAAGTGAAACATAGAATTTTATCGAATTCTTATCTCTCTCGATATACCTACCTGACTAAGTTCATACAAAAACTAATGCTTACAATTTTCTTTACCTTTCGTACCTATGCGTAGTGTATCGCCGAATTAATTATTATATTATAACAATTATCTTAAGAAATCGGTAATCAACCTAGTTTCTCAAGGTAAGTGCACCTTATGACTTTATAAATATTATATTATAGCCAAAATGATAACACTTACCATCATCATAGAAGTATGCATGATAGCTCAGCACCTGGAGAGTACCATGGCACGGGATCCGAACCCGGGACCTCCAAGCTTACATCATACGCGCCAAAATAACTCCCGCCGAAAAAAACTCACGTCAATCAACATCCACAAGGTTAACACAAACTAACACCGTAAATTAAAACAATAGTTCAATTTTAACGCAGGAAATTGCGATGCCACTATTGTCACTGAAGGTACTAATGGCAGGGAAAGCACTGGCCGGATTGTCAAAAATGTAAACAAAACAAAAGTTTGGAACCTAAATACGTAATTTTTTGAATTCGGAACACTAGCTAGCGTCGCCTCCGCGCAGCGACACGGCACACCATCAACTGACGAGGCTAGAACGCGCGTGCCTACCTGATAACGCGCACTCGCTCAGGCAACACCAATCGCAATACAAAAGACAGGGACAGCAATATTCCGCCAGCACCGCACTACAACCTGCATCGCATTGCACATGCAACCAGTCTAGTTAGTATGACGAAGTTCCAAAAGTTAACTCGCGAGTTGACTACAGTTTAATCGTTCTGGAACCCTGTCATAGTGAGAGGAGAGGAGTATTTTGGGATATTACGGCGTGGTATCAAACTCGGAGGCAATTGTTTTGAAAGATCGACTAGTTTAGATTAATTTTGAGCGCGATTTATTAGTTTATTAACTTCCAGATTACCGATAGCGTTGATCCTAGGAAATGTTCTATTACTGTTGTATTGATAACATCTTAAATTAAATAGATAGTGAATTTATGTTTAAAGTGCAGTGCGCCGCAGTGCACTTTATATTGAGCGATTTAACTCACAAGCCTAGTGAACTACCTACCACGGAAGAAAATTACAACAGAAGTTTAATTTAATAAATGATTATTCTTTTTTATCGTATTCAAAGCAGAATTTAAAAAAGTTTGAAAACTAACATGAAGTGTTCAATTTTAAACTAAATATAATTCCTTTTTTTATTTATTCAAATAAATGTACAACTCTAAAAATTCGTATTATCATTTATAACGTCACTTTCTTTTTTTATCAAATTAACTTTTAATCATACATTACCCAAACCACAGATAACGTAACTATAAACAAATATTGAACAGCACGCACTATTTTTTCCAATGACTTTTCCATTACACAATCAACGAAAAAATCGAATTGAAAAAATAAATCCATTTACCTCAACAAACAGACCAAAATCGTGTGACAATGTGTCCCAAAACAAACACGTAAAAGCTCCGTTCGAAAGCTCAATCCCTGTTTATTGTTACGGGAATCGAACTTGCGTCCGTAACGGTTGTTTTAGTTTACTCCACTGCAATTCCATGCATTTTGCTGTCCGTGATCGTCTAACTAACAGGGAAGCTATTTGAAAGTTTGTCAGACAAGCTTTTATAAGCCAACGTGCTTTATTATTGTTACAAATAGAACAACACTGAATTTAAATTAAAACCGACTATGTTAATAGTGATAATAAATCGGTACATAGGCTCGGTGGCTCATTGGATGACGCCCCTGTCTTATGCGCCAAGGAGTCATGAGTTGGATTCCTAGTAGGGATAAATATGACATGAGTGTAATGAATCGGTATTTGTTCCGTGTCTGGATGTGTTATTTATACATTTGTGAAGACCATAGTCCTAATATTCGCAATACAGCGTGAAAACTCCTCAATATCACACACTATCACAAACTGTGTGGCTACCATGAGTTTAAAACTTACGCACACGATATCGCCTACGTGAATATGTCTATGAAAAACTTGTACAGCGCCACTGGTGGTTACGCGAAGAACTAAAATCGGCCGTATGAAAAAAACAACTCGATAGGTTTTTAACGTACATAAGTTTTCGATAGCCAACTCATGGTAGACCCTTTGATCTTTTCTTCTTATCGTATGGTTGATAAACAACCTGGTGTCAGATATTAAGCCGCCCGTAGGCCTCTGACATGGCTTCACACACCGTTGAAAGAACTCTCAGGTGTGCTGGTTTACAAACTGATTAATTTTGTATACATATATGTATGGAGTTATGTAAATCCACTGCATTTATAGTATGCAGGAAACGGCCGTCGTTTTGGCAATAAATAATAATGTTGTGGGTAAATTTCTCATTTATTTCCAAACTGTAGTGACGGTTTACATAAATATTCTGTTGAACTCCAATGCAAGGTCGCAGTTGTTATTCTATGAAGCTATTTTAAAGCGATCCAGGTAACATAAATATGACTTCGTTATTTTGGTTAGCGGAATTTGGGCGGAATACTTGTTAGGAGTAACTACTACTAAGTAGTAGTAAGTAGCTTTTCAAATTGTAACAAATATGATAACTACATGTTATACTAGTACTGTCTATTTACGCGAATACTATACGCATTTGAAACAATTCTTATTTTTTAGATAAACTAAGTATTGAGTTCTACACTGCAAATGTTTCCTTTATAGTCTGACGAAGGTACGACCATTTGTCAAATCAAGCCGATAGCGGTGGGCTATGCCAGGAATCATGACGCCGCGGTGTTTTAGTCGGCATACCCTTTGGGCATAGGAGCAGCGACTACCATTTACCATCTTTGCTCCAGTCGCCGAGGAGTCCGGCACACCACCGGGAGAGAACCCCAACCCCGGTGACGGTGCGTCAAGCATTTCACCGCGACAAAAAAAAGGAGTTACCTAATTGTTTTGGTAAAAATTAAATACACCGTGAAATTTTAGTGGTTGTTTTTCCGCAGTAAAATGATTCTTACTTAGTACAATGACATCAGTTTTCGCAGAACGAATTGAGTAAAACGATCCGACCAATGGGGCGCAGATACGCGATCAAAGAAATTATCTTTGTGTCGAGTGTTCACAGCTCATAAAAATATTGTATAGTACGCGATCCGAGAACTTTATGTAGGTCCGAACTATGATAGTATGAGAGCTATAGACCTAAGACGGAGATTAAGGATTAAATGTCATGAGTCTCACTTAGTAAGTACCGAATTTATGCCTTACCTACACTTTTAACGGTTTTCAAACTAATGTTGTCATGTTGATATCAAAAATTTCAAAAAATTTCATAGTTATTAATATCGAATTTAGTTTATAATCCAAATTGTGCTTTATGTATGTTTGTGTAAGTATTGAGGGAATTCATTCTTGTATGAAAAGTACCTACAGAAAATAGTACATGTATGTGACCATAAGGACATAAAATGTATTCCAACTATGTTGTGCATTCAATAGAAAATCAGTTCAATCAACCAATCTTAAAATATGGATGGCCTAGCATTTTCTAACCAAAATACGATTAATACTAAACGATACTCCTTCTATAGTCAAGAACTCCAGTCATTATACCAGCGTATAATGTCCCTCATTAACTAAGCCACCCATTATTTCCAACTTTTAATTCCTAAAACGTCCTTTACCCCAAATCTGAATTACCCTTTGGCTAATTGGTAGACATTACTCTCCCTCAGTAAGTCCTCACAAAAATAACTCCATTTCGTAAGGCCCTGACGTAAATATTTTACTTTTTCACGGCCGACGCGCGTTAGTGATGTGCAAATCGATTTTTATCGAAGTGAGACGTTTAGTGATGATTGTCGATGAATGCTGCTCAAAATCACATATTTGCGTTTAAATACAATATGATATTACAACATCGTATTGCATTTAATCCGATTAATAATGGTACCTACCTTGTTTGCAATGTTAATACGAAACAAAGTTATAATTTTATGTTAAGATCTCAAAGGACATGCTTGATTCAGTTATCAACATTCTAATATGTATTTCTAAATAAAAATTAATGTTTAAAACACTATTCCGTTACCGTTTCACCAAAGGCGACAAAATGTATTTAGAAATCAGCGTTCGTTCGTACTTTCAAGTTTATTCAAACCGCATATATTTTGCGAAGAATTTTCATGCAGCCTTCAGATCAAAGCTTCCTAGACGAATGTGTGATACGTGCCCAAACTATCTGATGCCGCATCGATAGACGCAGGTGCACTATTCGCTTCTCAAAAGATGAACCACACTTTGTGCATAGATCGAGTGAGGTCCCTGGTTGGATGGACTTCAAAGTACGTAATTGCTAACTTTCCACGACTCGTAGAGTATACTTTAGAGTAAAACATGCTAAGTGCTCCCGTGTAGCTGAGTCGGCGAAATATTTCTCGGTCTCTAGACTATCCATGTGACATACATTAAAGTAAAATATTAGTTAGGTTATAATCTACATTTCATTTTATTATTTCATTTAATAATATTTCTAATAGGTTGGTAGGTATACGTAGAGGCTATAAAACGTAATTATGTAGACCTTATAAATATTAGATATATAAGCAAGTATTAAAACAAAGCGCGTAATATAATATCTATTACCATGCAAATTCATTTTATCGACTGATTATTCGATCATTGCCATTCATGGTACGTTGCACCATACCATTACTCACATGAGCAAATGAGCTATCGATAATTGACAAGTATTCCCATCACTATTTGTAAACATTGTGCGCCTTTAACGATTAACGGAAATACACTGTTTCGTATCTGTTTTCGATGCTTCAATATGTGCAAGAAAAACTGTGCAATCGGATAGGGGGCACAGCTGTCAATGCAATGTGCAAGAAAAAACACATTTTATGACCTTTCACATGTAGTATTTTATTTTTATTTATAAATATGTATTACTAATACAATGTTACCTCTACCTCGTTGGTTGATGATAGTGATAGTTTAGGGGTGAGAGCTATCCGCTCCCCCGCAAGTCCGGTGATGATGACGAGGCTACTCCAAGCCATCATCTTATGACAGTTAAGAAAAAAATGTATTGATAGCAGCGCTGCGAAACTAAGCACCGAGAGGTCCCCGGTTCGAGTCTGGGGTCGGGAAAAAAATTGTGTGAGTAATGAGTATTCAACAAAGAAATTCGTATACTTAGCCGGAGTCAGAAAATTCTCGAGATGATGATGAAGATGATGATAAGTTGCCTGATCTTGTGAGTTGATCTCAATTGAGATCGGTTGCCATTGCCGAAATCGGCCAGACGCTTTATTATTTCATTTAGTAAAATGAAATAAGAAGGTAAGGAAAGTTATTCAGAATGTTAGAAAGAAAAAAGAACATAACAGAAATTAAACAAAACAAACTTCTGAAAACTACGCGGTACCATAAGACAACTACTAGAAATACATAATAAATAAAAATAAAATAATTCTTTACAAAACTGGACTACAGAATAAATATCCACACCGGATAATACAATCATTTGGTTTCCGGCACGAAAATCAACAAAAATCCAATTTACCGTGGAAATCGTGATTCGGAGATATATTGGCGTTTTGGCGTATTACAGCTTTGCGAAAAAAACAAATAGCTCACTACACACTGAATAAAATGCAAATACTTCCTGGATGGAGTTACAGATTGGTTCAGTATTTCGGAATATAGCTCGTTTGAATTCACAAGACACCCAATTGTGAAGAGTATTGGGAACCACGGGTGATTGAGGGCTGATGAAAGATACCTACAAAGATTTCCTTCCCGAAAGGTATATTTGTGGAACCGTAATATACAATACAATCTATACTATAATAAAAACGTAGAGGCAAAAATTCTTGTACTTTTCTTAGAAACGCAAAAAAACCAGCCAGGGATATGTTTTGAGAGTAGTAGAACACATCCCCATACTTAGAAAAAAAATTGTATCTCTGTCTGTTTGTTTGTTTGTTTCGACTGACCTCCTAAACGGCTGAACCAATTGAAATGAAAGTTTACACGAAGGTATTTTAAATTCCGGAAAAATGCATAGGATACTTTAAATCACTGACAGTTAACTGGTTCCCGTGGGATATTCAAAAAACCTAAATAAATGACTGATCTCTGAAACTATTACACCGATTTAAATGAAATTTTACATGGTGGTACCATACATCCCTGGTTAAGATCTTAAATACTTTTAGTCCCAGAAATTCCTGTAGGATAGTTAAAAATCTAACTTTATTAGATCACGTACAAAAATGGTAAAAGTATATCGACCGAAATAAACCTTCTGACTAGGACTATACGGACTACTTTATTGAGCAAAACGTCATAGTAGGGAGGTAAGTAGCTAGATTTGCAGTTACTCGAACGACATGGAATCGGAATGGAAAGATTACGCTAAATAAGAAAAAGTTTATTACACGTTCTTTATAAGTCGAGGACAGCGTTAATATAGGAGGGCTACCTGGCAACAAGCTGTTGAAAGAAAAAGTTATTTGACCGTGTCAGTCATTCAAAGAGCATGTTAAATAATCCCTAATAAGTATCATTGTAACGATTTGGACCAGAAAGTTATAATTAATCTTTGTGTCCATTGAAAAACACATAATCGTGAGATACTTCAGCGCGTTACATTTTTATGCAGTAGGGTCAAGTTGAAATCGAAGTCCATCAAAGTTTTTTCTTCACCTGTATCTTCTCACTGCTGGGCAAAGTATCCTTCAAACTCATTTACTGCTCTCTGTCTAATGCTAGGACTTGCCAGTTCTTTTAAACATGGACAATATCGTCATACCACCTTTTCTTGGGTCTTTCTCTTCGGCGAAAATCGTATTCAGGCACGCGATGTGTAACGATTCTGGTCCATCTATTGTTTTTTATCCCGCAGACATTCCCAGCCCATTGCCACTTCAGTTTTTACTAAAAACAACAACATCTTTTAACCTAATACCTATGATACTCCACTCCATAGCTCTTTGAAAAACCTTGAGTTTAAACTTCTGATTTTCGGTGAGGGACCATGATTCTGCCCCATATGTTAGGATAGGCAGTATGAAAATGTCGATGAGTTTATGGTTTAGTGATATAAAAGGTCACCCTTCATATACCCACTCATAGACCAGAAGCTTTTCCAGGCGTTTTTATTTGTCCTGCCTGTTTTCGAAGGAGGCTGTCTAGCCCAAGTTTATACTCCTCTATATATGTTTTACCTGGCTGTTGACTGCTATCGTATCATTGGTACTGTTGGTTACGATCTTCGTTTTGGATCTATTTATCGCCAGTCGAACCTCAAAGCTTTTTGCGCTCAGTTGTTCAAGCATCAACTCGAGTTATGTCGAGGTATACTTATTTGCGATGAGGAAAATGTCATCTGCAAAGCGAAAGTTTTTCAGTCATCTATCCCCTACACCAATTCCTTTTGTTGCCTAATAATATTATAGTGATAATATTATAGTGATCTGTTTCTTGGAGCGTTCTACTGAAAAGCTTTGGTGATAGGAGTCACCCTGTTTATCTCTTTTTTGTATTTTGAATGTCAGGCGTTCAGTGTGCAGTTTGATATCGGCTGTGCTTTGTTGGTAAATGATTTGGAGAATTTTTCTGTATCTGGGTTCGACGTTTTGCTGAAGAAGAGAAAGCTAATTGGGTTGATGTGGGTGATACCGTCAAAGACTTCTGAAATATCCACGAAGACCAGGTACAAAAGTTTATTACATTCGCAAAATTTCTCTTTTATCTGGTTTTCGGTATGGATGCGGTCAGTTGTCCTATATTTGCTTGCTGGCTTGCATTGCTGGTTTGTGTTTTTCCTATTGATAGGCTGTTCGGTATTATCTGAATGTTCATATAGAGGGATATCGCTATTCTAAGCATATAAAGGGGAATTTATAAACATTCACGTAAAAATGTTGGGTATTATAAAATTCCATTTAAAAATCTTACAAGACAGAGTCTGTGTCTAATCAAGACTGGAAATCCCCCGTTGGGCTCCCCAACTATCACGTTTTTAGCTGGCAAGTCATGTCAAATATTGTCAGATTTGATATGACATGAGTGTTTAGTTCTTGGTGAGTTCAAGAGATGTCACTGTGCTTTATTACTTCGCAATATTGCTTCAAATACTAAAAGCAATTAATAAGTTAAATTTTATTAAACTTGCGTTTTAATGTTATTATCTCATTGTTTCATTACGAGTACAATACAATCTACGAGAAATAAAGTAGCGAAGCAAATACTAATATAATTCGTCACATGGCGACACACAGCCTTTACCTAGATACTTTAAGGCAGTGAATCGGTAGTTTGTATTTTTTACCTTTTGAAGTCGTCCTGATATCAAACATCAGTTTTGTGTACTAACTACATAGGTACAGTATGCTCTTTGCAACCATTGAAACCTGTTTCTGTCAAATAAAATAAATTTTTAACGTGGTTTTATAGTTCTAAAATGAGAAAAATATTTTGTGAGTCCTAGCTACCACTCTCCTCATCTGGCTAGAGCATTGCTTGGACAAAAAAAAATATTGGGCGAGTGAATCCTCTTTTGGTTGGCCGATTTGTAATGAAAAATGTAGTATGTTGTTTATCACCTATTAATCAGTAAACAATTTTAGGTTCTTTCCTGGTTATTAATCTAATCAATTACTCAGTCGAATTATATTTTTTTTCGTATAGTTTGTATAATTTATGTGGCTTTATTTATTTTACCTGTAATTACTTTAAAAATGCTTCCTAAAATCAAAATGATGGCGAAAGTTACTATTTCACGCAGACGAAGTTGCGGGCACAGCTAGTCTTATATATAAAAATGCAAAATATGTTGGTAAGCGCATAACTCAACAACGCCTGAACCAATTTGGCCAATTCTTTTTTTAAAATGTTCGCTGAAGTCCAAGGATGGTTCTTACGGCGAGAAAAAATCGAATAATTGTCGGGAATACCCTAAAAACAGTCCTTTTCCTTTCCACATTTTTTTGACAGGACGAAGTCTGTCAGGTCAGCTAGTTGTATATAAAATACAAGGTTTCTGACCGATTATCTCAAAGAAGATCAGCCAATAGTGATAATGACACATTGTTCACACGTTTTTTACCAGGTCGTCGTATCATCTGGTAGGTGGACGACCCACACTGCTCTTTCCAGTACGTGGCCTCTTCTCAAGGAACTTTCTGCCCCAACGACCGTTCAATCTTCATGCTACGTGGCCGGCCCATTGCTACTTCAGTTTTCTAATCCAACGGGCTATGTCAGCAACATTGGTTCTTCTACGGATCTTCTCATGTCCAATTCGATCACGTAGAGAAATTAATGAAAATATTTTCTTGTATACATTCGGTAACAAAAGTAAGTAAATGTACAATTTTGCGACCATAGCAGACACCATAATATGCAGTTAGAGCTGAAACTACATAACTGTGCCTACGATTTAGTAGTCTTGAAAGATTGCCTTTACAATCTATCTCGAAAATGACTTTCGTGAAGACATTATTTTTTTTTCTTGGATGAAAAAAAACTTCTCACTTTCCATTTAATAAGTGTAGCTATAAAAGAAAGTAATAAGAGTGTTTCGTCTCGGGCCATTCTTCACGGATGACAGACGGACGGACCGTAATTGTGTGTATGTATGGGCGCGTGCGCGGGCGCATTAGGCGCCCACTTCGTTAAACGGTGAAATTTTATAATCTAAGTTATTTGTGTACGTGAGAGTACCTACGGTGTGGGATGATTGAACTTCTGGGTCATAAGATGTAATATCAAGTAATGTAATTCAAGGTGGCCGTCAGAACCCTCCTATGATTATCAAAATAATAATAATCCCACCAAAAACATCCTGTTAAAAAACTAGCCAAGCCTCGATGGAGCAGCTTGCTCATCTCAAAAAAGTAATGAAATCTAGACAGAATCGTGCCAAACCTAAGGTTCCTTACTGCAATTTCTTCATTATTATAGTTAGTGTTGTGACTTGGCCGTAGAACGGAACACAAGGGTACAGAACCAGGTGCTCCGTAACAATAATATACCAATCTGTCGCCAGAACCGCTACCTATTGACGATGAAAAATTGCCAATTGGACAACGTCGAATTAATAAAAATTCACCAAATTTTTTTTCTATCGGCTAGTTTGCACTTGTGCAGCGCCCGTTTATCTAAGTAACAAGTGCATCATCCAAATAATAATCCCGTTGCACACTCCCATTCATCATGTTGATCCCAGCTTAGGGTGGGTACAGACTACAGAGAACGCATAATTGCATTTGTACGGGCGAGGGGCGCAAAAAACGATGCATTTTTAAATGCATCGCAGTAGGGAATGTGGACATGTGCTTAGTTTAGCGACTATTGTGTGAACACGTGTTTGCTTGACCCAGGCCGGCATTGTATACAGATGGTATCTATAAATACACATTCAAGATCGTGGTATTTATTATCAGACTAGCTGTGCCCGCAACTTCGTCTGCGTGAAATAGTAACTTTCGCCATCATTTTGATTTTAGGAAGCATTTTTAAAGTAATTACAGGTAAAATAAATAAAGCCACATAAATTATACAAACTATACGAAAAAAAATATAATTCGACTGAGTAATTGATTAGATTAATAACCAGGAAAGAACCTAAAATTGTTTACTGATTAATAGGTGATAAACAACATATTACATTTTTCATTACAAATCGGCCAACTAAAAGAGGATTCACTCGCCCAATAATTTTTTTTTGTCCAAGCAATGCTCTAGCCAGATGAGGAGAGTGGTAGCTAGGACTCACAAAATATTTTTCTCATTTTAGAACTATAAAACCACGTTAAAAATTTATTTTATTTGACAGAAACAGGTTTCAATGGTTGCAAAGAGCATACTGTACCTATGTAGTTAGTACACAAAACTGATGTTTGATATCAGGACGACTTCAAAAGGTAAAAAATACAAACTACCGATTCACTGCCTTAAAGTATCTAGGTAAAGGCTGTGTGTCGCCATGTGACGAATTATATTAGTATTTGCTTCGCTACTTTATTTCTCGTAGATTGTATTGTACTCGTAATGAAACAATGAGATAATAACATTAAAACGCAAGTTTAATAAAATTTAACTTATTAATTGCTTTTAGTATTTGAAGCAATATTGCGAAGTAATAAAGCACAGTGACATCTCTTGAACTCACCAAGAACTAAACACTCATGTCATATCAAATCTGACAATATTTGACATGACTTGCCAGCTAAAAACGTGATAGTTGGGGAGCCCAACGGGGGATTTCCAGTCTTGATTAGACACAGACTCTGTCTTGTAAGATTTTTAAATGGAATTTTATAATACCCAACATTTTTACGTGAATGTTTATAAATTCCCCTTTATATGCTTAGAATAGCGATATCCTCTATATGAACATTCAGATAATACCGAACAGCCTATCAATAGGAAAAACACAAACCAGCAATGCAAGCCAGCAAGCAAATATAGGACAACTGACCGCATCCATACCGAAAACCAGATAAAAGAGAAATTTAGTGAATGTAATAAACTTTTGTACCTGGTCTTCGTGGATATTTCAGAAGTCTTTGACGGTATCACCCACATCAACCCAATTAGCTTTCTCTTCTTCAGCAAAACGTCGAACCCAGATACAGAAAAATTCTCCAAATCATTTACCAACAAAGCACAGCCGATATCAAACTGCACACTGAACGCCTGACATTCAAAATACAAAAAAGAGTTAAACAGGGTGACTCCCTATCACCAAAGCTTTTCAGTAGAACGCTCCAAGAAACAGATCACTATAATATTATCACTATAATATTATTAGGCAACAAAAGGAATTGGTGTAGGGGATAGATGACTGAAAAACTTTCGCTTTGCAGATGACATTTTCCTCATCGCAAATAAGTATACCTCGACATAACTCGAGTTGATGCTTGAACAACTGAGCGCAAAAAGCTTTGAGGTTCGACTGGCGATAAATAGATCCAAAACGAAGATCGTAACCAACAGTACCAATGATACGATAGCAGTCAACAGCCAGGTAAAACATATATAGAGGAGTATAAACTTGGGCTAGACAGCCTCCTTCGAAAACAGGCAGGACAAATAAAAACGCCTGGAAAAGCTTCTGGTCTATGAGTGGGTATATGAAGGGTGACCTTTTATATCACTAAACCATAAACTCATCGACATTTTCATACTGCCTATCCTAACATATGGGGCAGAATCATGGTCCCTCACCGAAAATCAGAAGTTTAAACTCAAGGTTTTTCAAAGAGCTATGGAGTGGAGTATCATAGGTATTAGGTTAAAAGATGTTGTTGTTTTTAGTAAAAACTGAAGTGGCAATGGGCTGGGAATGTCTGCGGGATAAAAAACAATAGATGGACCAGAATCGTTACACATCGCGTGCCTGAATACGATTTTCGCCGAAGAGAAAGACCCAAGAAAAGGTGGTATGACGATATTGTCCATGTTTAAAAGAACTGGCAAGGCCTAGCATTAGACAGAGAGCAGTAAATGAGTTTGAAGGATACTTTGCCCAGCAGTGAGAAGATACAGGTTAAAAAAAACTTTGATGGACTTTGATATCAACTTGAACCTACTGCATAAAAATGTAACGCGCTGAAGAATCTCACGATTATGTGTTTTTCAATAGACACAAAGATTAATTATAACTTTCTGGTCCAAATCGTTACAATGACACTTATTAGGGATTATTTAACATGCTCTTTGAATGACTGACACGGTCAAATAACTTTTTTCTTTCAACAGCTTGTTGCCAGGTAGCCCTCCTATATTAACGCTGTCCCTCGACTTATAAAGAACGTGTAATAAACTTTTTTCTTATTTAGCGTAATCTTTCCATTCCGATTCCATGTCGTTCGAGTAACTGCAAATCTAGCTACTTACCTCCCCTACTATGACGTTTTGCTCAATAAAGTAGTCCGTATAGTCCTAGTCAGAAGGTTTATTTCGGTCGATATACTTTTACCATTTTTGTACGTGATCTAATAAAGTTAGATTTTTAACTATCCTACAGGAATTTCTGGGACTAAAAGTATTTAAGATCTTAACCAGGGATGTATGGTACCACCATGTAAAATTTCATTTAAATCGGTGTAATAGTTTCAGAGATCAGTCATTTATTTAGGTTTTTTGAATATCCCACGGGAACCAGTTAACTGTCAGTGATTTAAAGTATCCTATGCATTTTTCCGGAATTTAAAATACCTTCGTGTAAACTTTCATTTCAATTGGTTCAGCCGTTTAGGAGGTCAGTCGAAACAAACAAACAAACAGACAGAGATACAATTTTTTTTCTAAGTATGGGGATGTGTTCTACTACTCTCAAAACATATCCCTGGCTGGTTTTTTTGCGTTTCTAAGAAAAGTACAAGAATTTTTGCCTCTACGTTTTTATTATAGTATAGATGGTACATATTTATTTATTATTAATGTTCTTCTCATATGTTGCTAATTTTGTTCTTAATTAATTGTGAGACACCGCGTTTGCCTAAAGCGATCATTACACGTTTTTTGGATGCAAATAAATAAATTGACTAAGGTCTTATCGCCCTAGTTTAGGGTAGGCCCGTGCCCCATAAGTGGGACCGTATATGGGCTGATGATGAATAAATAAATAATATAAATGATAAATATTTTGAATAAATAAACATCTTCTGTCTTTGTAAACAAAATATCAGGAGTAAATATGTAATTACCTACAGGTAGAGTCTTAAAATAGTATTAAGTACGAACCTCATAGTACAGAATACGTAAAAAAATGAGTAAGTACATACATATTTACATACATACATACATACATACAATCACGCCTTTTTCCCAGAGGGGTAGGCAGAGATCACTTCCAGCGATCCACTTTTCACCTCTGTGGGAAACGTGACGTGACGGGTTGTGGACCACGTCGCCGCCATTCTGCCTTGTGCATTGTTTTAACAAGGTCATTGCGTTCCCACGAGTAGCAAGGATATATGACGAGGGAAGGAAAAGGGGAGGAAGGATACTATCGCCTGTGCTATCGCCTCGGATGATTTGGACTGAGTCGATAGTAGCTCGAGGAGCCGGGGTCGCTTACCCGTATACCGTTCACCAACCACCGGACAGACAGTTGTGCCTGGTATCCCCTGACTTGATGAGTAAGTAAGCTGACCTAATAGTAAATAAATTATCTTCGGTAAGACGATTGGATTATCCGGATTCCGGTTTGACAAAGTTAAGACCGCAAGGCTAAAATAATGGGGGTAACAAACAAGCTCTTACTTATAACAAATTCTGATACATAAGTAGGTAATAATTATTCGTCTTAGACTTTTTAGCCGACCGCTAAAATTAAGTGTAATGTTTTACGAAATTAATGTATTCACGTAGGAGTCTCGAGCGAAAGATATTTAAACCTTTATCTTGGTCGTTCAGAGTCAAACAAGATCTAAGATGCAAACATATTTAGTAAAAGCGAAGAAAAAAAATTATCCAAACTCTATTCTGTAAGCCAAACCACAAACCTTATTGTTCAATCTAATTAATGCACGCAAGCTCGGAATACATGTTATTTGCAATGTAAGAACGCTTAGCGGCATCTAGTGTTGATCACCAAAACTAACATCAGTAGGAACAAAGCATTGAACGTACTACAAATAGCACGATGATTGCACAAACTATAACTACATTGTAATGATAGATGTCGCTGTTCACGCAATAAAGGGGGCTGAAATTAAATTAAATATTTTAATTCCAGCCCTAATTCACAACGTCCAGTCTTTCTGACTACCGGTTTCGGATAGTTTATGCTCTTCCACCCACCGTTAATCACTTAGAATTTGAATTCGAATCCGACATCTTTTTTTAGGTGGCACACATACCTACCCAACGCAATTATGTACTAATTCACAACGCCCTACTCGTCGCGTATTAATAAAATTGCTGCATTTCTAATAGGGGTGAGAGCCATCCGCTCCCCCGCAAGTCCGGTGATGATGACAAGGCTACTCCAAGCGATCATAGCGTAAGACAGTTAGGGAAAAAAAGCTGCATTTCTACTAATGCTCTGTTAGCAGAATCACTTGAGAACAAATTGTAATAAAATTATACTTGTATGTTAAATACTTTATTATAGAATTACTAGCCTCAACTCGCAAAAATATTTTATCTGCCATTATTAGTGAAAGTCCTAATGTAAAAGAAAATAGCTACCTATTAATTAGAGGATTGTTAGTGTATTACAGTGTTTCTTGTTAAACTACCAATTACTTATGCATGAATTAAAATACTTCATCGTTAAACCATTAAGATAAAATAGAACGCAAATGTATTGTAATTGCCGTAAATTTTAAATAGTATTGCGAATCTACAAAACGTTCATTTGGACCCGGTAGCTAATTTAGAAATATTTTAACAAGAATTTGATACGTCAATAAAACTGGTTCGCATACTAATATAAAAACACACAGAGATTACAAAATTGCCAATAATTAAACATATTTTACTAGTATTTTGCCCGCGACTCCGCCTTCTTGTGAGTAGTTGTTTATAGCATAAAACTGTTCAATTGCATTAGTCTTTTTTACTGGTTAATTGGCTAAAAAGCCTATAATTCGTATCCTACTTAGCTAAAATAGTATTTTAGAGCCAATGCAAACAGATTCATATTAATCACAATCACAACCGCTGTGGCAGACGAAGACGGGCGGCGCCAGTTCGCTCGCGACCACGATTGGTGACCCAGTCGAAACGTCGGGCAGTAAGTAGCTATGTAATTTGCTACTCCTAATAACGCGTATAGACCCATAAAGACTAATATTTAGATTCATAATAAGTCAAGGCATAATTTTGCGTAATAAAGACTTACAAAGTACCTTCTAGTGACCCGCCCTTGTTAGGTACGCTTCGGGAGAATTTCGTTACATAAAAACCTTCCTCTTAAATCGCTCTATCTATTAAAAAAGAGCATTAAAATCCGTTACGTAGTTTTAAAGATTTCAGTGTGCCTATAAGCCTATAAGAACAAATAAGCTTTCTCTGTTCCTAAACAGAGAAAGCTTATTTATTCTTTATTTTATACTAGCTGTGCCCGCAACTTCGTCTGCGTGAAATAGTAACTTTCGCCATCATTTTGATTTTAGGAAGCATTTTTAAAGTAATTACAGGTAAAATAAATAAAGCCACATAAATTATACAAACTATACGAAAAAAAATATAATTCGACTGAGTAATTGATTAGATTAATAACCAGGAAAGAACCTAAAATTGTTTACTGATTAATAGGTGATAAACAACATATTACATTTTTCATTACAAATCGGCCAACTAAAAGAGGATTCACTCGCCCAATAATTTTTTTTTGTCCAAGCAATGCTCTAGCCAGATGAGGAGAGTGGTAGCTAGGACTCACAAAATATTTTTCTCATTTTAGAACTATAAAACCACGTTAAAAATTTATTTTATTTGACAGAAACAGGTTTCAATGGTTGCAAAGAGCATACTGTACCTATGTAGTTAGTACACAAAACTGATGTTTGATATCAGGACGACTTCAAAAGGTAAAAAATACAAACTACCGATTCACTGCCTTAAAGTATCTAGGTAAAGGCTGTGTGTCGCCATGTGACGAATTATATTAGTATTTGCTTCGCTACTTTATTTCTCGTAGATTGTATTGTACTCGTAATGAAACAATGAGATAATAACATTAAAACGCAAGTTTAATAAAATTTAACTTATTAATTGCTTTTAGTATTTGAAGCAATATTGCGAAGTAATAAAGCACAGTGACATCTCTTGAACTCACCAAGAACTAAACACTCATGTCATATCAAATCTGACAATATTTGACATGACTTGCCAGCTAACAACGTGATAGTTGGGGAGCCCAACGGGGGATTTCCAGTCTTGATTAGACACAGACTCTGTCTTGTAAGATTTTTAAATGGAATTTTATAATACCCAACATTTTTACGTGAATGTTTATAAATTCCCCTTTATATGCTTAGAATAGCGATATCCCTCTATATGAACATTCAGATAATACCGAACAGCCTATCAATAGGAAAAACACAAACCAGCAATGCAAGCCAGCAAGCAAATATAGGACAACTGACCGCATCCATACCGAAAACCAGATAAAAGAGAAATTTAGTGAATGTAATAAACTTTTGTACCTGGTCTTCGTGGATATTTCAGAAGTCTTTGACGGTATCACCCACATCAACCCAATTAGCTTTCTCTTCTTCAGCAAAACGTCGAACCCAGATACAGAAAAATTCTCCAAATCATTTACCAACAAAGCACAGCCGATATCAAACTGCACACTGAACGCCTGACATTCAAAATACAAAAAAATAGTTAAACAGGGTGACTCCCTATCACCAAAGCTTTTCAGTAGAACGCTCCAAGAAACAGATCACTATAATATTATCACTATAATATTATTAGGCAACAAAAGGAATTGGTGTAGGGGATAGATGACTGAAAAACTTTCGCTTTGCAGATGACATTTTCCTCATCGCAAATAAGTATACCTCGACATAACTCGAGTTGATGCTTGAACAACTGAGCGCAAAAAGCTTTGAGGTTCGACTGGCGATAAATAGATCCAAAACGAAGATCGTAACCAACAGTACCAATGATACGATAGCAGTCAACAGCCAGGTAAAACATATATAGAGGAGTATAAACTTGGGCTAGACAGCCTCCTTCGAAAACAGGCAGGACAAATAAAAACGCCTGGAAAAGCTTCTGGTCTATGAGTGGGTATATGAAGGGTGACCTTTTATATCACTAAACCATAAACTCATCGACATTTTCATACTGCCTATCCTAACATATGGGGCAGAATCATGGTCCCTCACCGAAAATCAGAAGTTTAAACTCAAGGTTTTTCAAAGAGCTATGGAGTGGAGTATCATAGGTATTAGGTTAAAAGATGTTGTTGTTTTTAGTAAAAACTGAAGTGGCAATGGGCTGGGAATGTCTGCGGGATAAAAAACAATAGATGGACCAGAATCGTTACACATCGCGTGCCTGAATACGATTTTCGCCGAAGAGAAAGACCCAAGAAAAGGTGGTATGACGATATTGTCCATGTTTAAAAGAACTGGCAAGGCCTAGCATTAGACAGAGAGCAGTAAATGAGTTTGAAGGATACTTTGCCCAGCAGTGAGAAGATACAGGTTAAGAAAAAAACTTTGATGGACTTTGATATCAACTTGAACCTACTGCATAAAAATGTAACGCGCTGAAGAATCTCACGATTATGTGTTTTTCAATAGACACAAAGATTAATTATAACTTTCTGGTCCAAATCGTTACAATGACACTTATTAGGGATTATTTAACATGCTCTTTGAATGACTGACACGGTCAAATAACTTTTTTCTTTCAACAGCTTGTTGCCAGGTAGCCCTCCTATATTAACGCTGTCCCTCGACTTATAAAGAACGTGTAATAAACTTTTTTCTTATTTAGCGTAATCTTTCCATTCCGATTCCATGTCGTTCGAGTAACTGCAAATCTAGCTACTTACCTCCCCTACTATGACGTTTTGCTCAATAAAGTAGTCCGTATAGTCCTAGTCAGAAGGTTTATTTCGGTCGATATACTTTTACCATTTTTGTACGTGATCTAATAAAGTTAGATTTTTAACTATCCTACAGGAATTTCTGGGACTAAAAGTATTTAAGATCTTAACCAGGGATGTATGGTACCACCATGTAAAATTTCATTTAAATCGGTGTAATAGTTTCAGAGATCAGTCATTTATTTAGGTTTTTTGAATATCCCACGGGAACCAGTTAACTGTCAGTGATTTAAAGTATCCTATGCATTTTTCCGGAATTTAAAATACCTTCGTGTAAACTTTCATTTCAATTGGTTCAGCCGTTTAGGAGGTCAGTCGAAACAAACAAACAAACAGACAGAGATACAATTTTTTTTCTAAGTATGGGGATGTGTTCTACTACTCTCAAAACATATCCCTGGCTGGTTTTTTTGCGTTTCTAAGAAAAGTACAAGAATTTTTGCCTCTACGTTTTTATTATAGTATAGACTATGTAGTGCCGTTAAATCGTGACCGGAGATTAAATAAAACAATAATTTAAGAAAAATATTCATACGTACAAACATACTTAGAAACTTTCACATTAAAATACATTTCAGTAGCACCACAGATAACATAACTATTAGGACTAATTCGCCAAAAGTGGCCTTCAGTTCTGTCACATGGTCCATTGATATAGGAAATAGAATGATCAGTCATACGAGTTTATTAATTACCTACGAAAAACCTGATTTCGTGTCAAGAAATTCACATCCGGTAGTTGCAGGATATACCTAGAACATGACAAGTATCTAATTGTTTATTGTAATTATATTCATACGCAAGTAATAGGATATAGGATCACGGATATACTTATAGTGCAGTTTTTATGTTTAGCGACATATTTATCCAAGCCCGCCATTTTAAGGTCCGCGCTTAAGTAATCAACTTACTTGTATTAATTAATCAAAAATATTAAAGCTATGTGGTGTGTTATCATGGTGCGCTTTAATATATAGCTAAAATTCACTTGGCTGATCATCATGCTAATTTGGTATCTAATTCACTTGACACCACGTCAAGAAAAGGGTCACAATGCAAAGTTAGGTTAATATGGGAATTCTGGAAGGGTTTTCTGTTCATTTAAACACCAACAATCAAAAAACAAATGAAGTTTCATTAATCGAACAAAAATAAATAAAATAATATATCTTTATACATATATGAATATTATTTTTAATTTAGATGTATAATTGAACAAAAAAATCATTTAATTTCAAACATTTCCTCGAGTGAGTGACAATTTACTTACCAAGGTGTGTATTATCATGTTTTTATTTTTTATTTAGCCTCTTCTGGCCCATTGCTGGGCAGAGGCCCAATATAACTAAAAGCTTAATATTTTTGAAAAATCGGCTTTTTAAAACCGTGTCATATAAGAAAGCGAAAAAAAAATCTATGCCAAAACTGACCTTTTCTCTTCGAAGTCAGAGACAGACCTACATAAGCTTCGTCACAGCTTTTTATAAGCGAAATACATAGTGTCGTAACGACATATATCGTTTACAAGTTTTAATTTTCAAAACAGCTTTATTTGAGCTGGCAGTCATAGTTTGCACATGGTTCAATGACTTTACCAAGGATTCTAGGAACAATACTGAACAGACAGATAAGAGATCAAATTAACAAACTACCTATCTCGCCAATACCGAGATCGTGACACGCACGTGCCAATAAATCTGCCGGGAAGTGAACCCGGTACCGACCGGAAGTCTACGGAACTGTCTCACTGTGCTCAATGATCTGTAAATAGCTTATTAAGTTATTACCGGTGTTCTAAGGAAGTTACTTAATATTGGAACCTCGGAACTTTCGGTAACAAGTATTGTTAAGTACTTGTTTTTGCCTTTTACATCACGGGTTTATTTTTGGATCTTTTCGCTTATTATTTGTTAATGTTTACTGAATTTTGTACGACTAAATACTTACCTATTAGGTAGCGTAATTTAATATTCAAATGGTGGATTATTTTTCCTTCTGCGAAGTAATATTTGGTAGAATGCCCACGTGATCTGTATTGGGCTTTTTAGGGTTACGAACTTTAAAGATAAAAACGGGACCCTATTACTAGATTTGCCTCCGCTGTCCTCCGTCTGTCTGTCCGTCCGTCTGTCTGTCTCCAAGCTGTATACGTATAGTATGAGTATCTCATAAACGGAGACAGCTAGAAATCTGAAATTTTCACAAATGATGTATAACAACAATACTACAAATAAAAAAGACGAAATATTAGGGGGGTCCCGCCCGATACAACAAACGTGTTATTTTGCTTAATGTTAATAACGGTAACAGGAAGACGCTTAAAACGGTTCACAGAATAATTACTTGTACATTATCTTTAAAACGTAATAATAACGTAAAAATTAACGGGGGTTCGCCAATACAACAAATGTATTTTAAGCAATTTTACTCGGTCTAAATAAATAAATAAATAAAATAAATATTACACAACATCACATACATTGATCTGATCCCGTGGTAAGTAGCTTAAGCACTTGTGTTACGGAAATCAGGATCAACAGTGGATACCATATAAAATTAAATTATTTAATAATACACCCAGACACGGAACAAATACCGATGTTCGTCACACAAATATTTGTCCCGAGTGGGAATCGAACCCACGACTATTGGAACCGTTGGTTTTGAACCTGAGTCACTAACCACTGTTCCACCGAGCCAGTCTAAATAAATGAAACAAACGTGATTTTCTATATTTCTTAGATGATAGTACGGAACCCTTAGGGCGCGAGTCCGACTCGTACCCGGCCGGTTTTTTATCAATATACCTACTTACACGGTTGCCACTAAATTTAGTTTAATTAAATCTTGGTTGAGTAATTTTATTGTGAATCATGACTTACTTACTAAGGAAATGCTAGTAAAAGCTTTAGCACTTGGAACGTGACAAATTAACCAAATAACCCATTACAACATTTATGGGCACCCATCCTACTCCCGACGACTGCTAAGGTCGCTTTACTTTTGCTAAACCCATCACTTTAGCGCTACCACAGATAACATGCGCTACCATCGAAAACTTACGTACGTAGGTACGTTAAATAAAGACCTATCGAATTGTTTTTTTCATACTACCGATTTTAGTTCTTAGCGTTACCGCTAAGGGGGATGTTTATTTTTTTAAAGACTATTTTTACGTAGGCGATATCGAGTCTATCACTTTTAAACTTATGGTAGCGCTTCTCTGTAGAGAACCTCAAAAGGTAATTAAAATCGGACGTTGTCCTTACAAATTACAACATGCTAGATGTGTATCGCCAAATTAGTGCTATCCGGTGATGGCTCCGTCACACCGTGACTCCTGGGCAATTGAGGTCGAGTGCACAGCCTATTCCGCAAAATGGAGGATGTGTATTTTAATTGTTTATTATTAATACAGATTGGTTCAAAAATTTTAAAAATATCCTTGAGTTAAAATTTTTTGCAAGGCCTTCACTACAGTATGCTGATTTTCATCAATCTATACTATAATAAAAACGTAGAGGTAAAAATTCTTGTACTTTTTTGAAAAACGCAAAAAAAACCAGTCAGGGATATGTTTTGAGAGTAGCAGAACACATCCCCATACTTAAAAAAAATTGTGTCTCTGTCTGTTTGTTTGTTTGTTTCGACTGACCTCCTAAACGGCTGAACCAATTTAAATGAAAGTTTACACGAAGGTATTTTAAATTCCGGAAAAATGCATAGGATACTTTAAATCACTGACAGTTAACTGGTTCCCGTGGGATATTCAAAAAACCTTAATAAATGACTGATCTCTGAAACTATTACACCGATTAAAATGAAATTTTGCATGGTGGTACCATACATCCCCGGTCAAGATCTTAAATACTTTTAGTCACAGAAATTCCTGTAGGATAGTTAAAAATCTAACTTTATTAGATCACGTACAAAAATGGTAAAAGTATATCGACCAAAATGAACCTTCTGACTAGGACTATACGAACTACTTTATTGAGCAAAACGTCATAGTAGGGGAGGTAAATGGCTAGATTTGCAGTTACTCGAACGACATGGAGTCGGAATAGAAAGATTACGAAAAGTATATTACACTTTCTTTATAAGTGGGGGGACAGCGATTAATACAGGAGGGCTACCTGGTAACAAGCTGTTGAAAGAAAAAAGTTATTTGTCCGTGTCAGTCATTCAAAGTGCATGTTAAATAATCCCTAAAAAGTGACATTGTAACGATTTGGACCACAAAGTTATAATTAATCTTTGTGTCTGTTCAAAATCTTGAGATACTTCAGCGCGTTACATTTTTATGCAGGAGGTTCAAGTTGATATCGAAGTCCTGCTGTATAATAATCTGTAATTTTTTTTCTTAACCTGTATCACCTCACTGCTGGGCAAAGTATCCTTCAAACTCATCTACTGCTCTCTGTCCAATGCTAGGACTTGCCAGTTCTTTGATACATGGACCAGATTGTCATACCACCTTTTCTTAGGTCTTCTTCGGCGAAAATCGTCTTCAGGCACGCGATGTGTAACAATTCTGGTCCATCTATTGTTCTTCATCCTCGCACATTTCATATCACATTCCCCTCATTGATACATCAGTTTTAACCAACAACAATACCAGTACGGGAGTGGATGGTGGTATAGTTTATTTTAACTTAATACCTTTGATACTCCGCTTCATAGCTTTTTGTAAAACATTGAGTTTGGACTTCTGATTTTCGGTGGGGGACCAAGATGTGTTAGGATAGACAGTATGAAAACGTCCATGAGTTTGCGGTTCAGTGATATAAGAAGATCACCCTTCATATACCCATTCATGGACCAGAAGCTTTTCCAGGCGTTGTTTGCTCTACGGATTATTTCTTTGTCCTGCCTGTCTTCGAAGGAGACTGCCTAGCTCAAGTATGCTCCTCTACATATTGCTTCACCTGCCTGTTGACTGCAATCCACCAAATCAGTGATGCTGTTGGTCATGACCTTGGTTTTGGATCTATTCATCGTCAGTCTAACGTCAACGCTTTCTGCACTCAGTTGTTCGAGCATTAATTCAATTTCTGTCGATGTATACGTATTTCGACTAGGAAAATGTCATCTGCAAAGCGAAAGTTTATCAGTCGCCTATCCTCTACACCAATTCCTTTTGTTTCCTTAGAATATCATAGTGACCTGAAGACTTCTTGGAGCGTGCTACTGAAAGCTTTGGTGATAGGGAGTCACCCTGTTTAACTCTTTTTTGTATTTTGAATGTCAGGCCTTCAGTGTGCAGTTTGATATCGGCTGTGCTTTGTTGTTAAATGATTTGGAGAAGTTTTTCTATATGTGGGTTCGATGTTTTGCTGTAGAAGAGAAAGCTAAATGGGTTGATGTGGGTGATACCGTCGAAACCTTTGAATAATCCACAAAGGCCAGGTTCAAAGGTTTATTGAATTCGCTACATTTCTCTATTACCTGGTTTTCGGTATGGAGGTGGTCAGGTGTCCGATATTTGCTTGCTGGCTTACATTGGTGGGTTGTGTTGTTCCAATTGATAGACTGTTCGATATTATCTGAATGTTTATATACATAGAGGGATATCGCTATTCTAAGCAAATAAAGGGAAATTTATAAACATTTACGTAAAAATGTTGGACATTATAAAACTAAAGAAAGTTATCGTATATAAAGATCGTTACAAATAAAATCACATAGATCATTAGAAAACTGGTCAAGTACCCCTTGGATCTTTGTTGTGTCAAAGGTTTTATTAATTGTTGTTATAGGCGCGATTCTACGGTCATCGCCCCATGGAAACCATCAGAGATTATTAGTTCTTCATAATTCTGCCCAATTCTTTTAACAGTGTCTTTGTAATTAGCATCAGCAGCTATCCTATTTACGATCACGCACCCCTTCCCTCCCGTATGAAGTGTACATACACGGCAGAGGTACATGAAAGGGTGCAAGGAGTCTCCCATTTAAAAATCTTACAAGACAGAGTCTGAGTCTGATCAATACTCCAAAAACTCCCGTTGGGCTCCCCAACTATCACGTTCTTAGCTGGCAAGTCATGTCAAATGCTGTCAGATTTTATATGACGTGATGAGTGTTTAGTTCTTGGTTAGTTAAAGAGATGTCACTATGCTCTATTATTTCGCAATATTGTTTCAAATACAAAAAGTAATTCATAAGTTATATTTTATTGTTATTTACGTTATTATCCCAGTGTTTTATTACGAATACAATACAATCTACGAGAAATATAAAAAAACAATGCGCAAAAGTGGCACAAAACAAAGTAGCAAAGCAAATACTGATAAATTCGTCACATGGCGACACACATTCTTTATAGATATTTTGAGACAGTGGATCGGTAGTTTGTATTTTTTACCTTTTGAAGTTATCCTGATATTAAATATCACTACATAGGTACAGTATGCTGTTTGCAACCATTGAACCCTGTTCCTGTCAAATAAATTAAAGTTTTTATCGTGGTTTTAGTACTAAAATGCGTAAAATTATTTTGTGAGTCCTAGCTACCACTCTCCTCTCAGGCTAGATTATTGCTTAGACAAAAAAAATCTATTGTGCGAGTGAATTATCTTTTAGTTGGCCGATCTGTAATGAAAAATGTGATATGTATGTTGTTTATCACCTATTAATCTGTAAACAATTTCAAGTTCTTTAATGGATATTAATCAAATCAATGACAAAGTTTAATTATATTTTATTTTGTAATAGTTTTAATAATTTTTGTATCTTTATTTATTTTTCCTGTAATTTCTTTAAAAAAAAAATCTTCCTGAAATTAAAAATGCAGGCAAAAGTAACTATTCTACGCAGACGAAGTTGCGGGCACAGCTAGTCCAGGAATATAATTATTTTTTGAACAAAACTATTTTCAGGAGAATTAAAGTACAAAAATTACATAAATTTACCTGTCAGAATAAGGATCCGTCTTGCAAGTACTTAACGAATAACATTACCATTACATAATTATAATCTGTGTAACATTATTTAATTTGCAATACTAAATATTTTTTGTTGATTGTTTTTTTATGACACATAGTTAATTCATTATTCGTTGTTATATGTACCTACTAGAATAAACAAAAAAAAAATTACAAATAAAACAGCATCAAACTATGTATCTTAGTTTACCTACATAGCATAGGGTTGTCAACTTATTGTGTGATCTCATTTGAACAAAAATTATGGACAAGAAAAAAAAGCAAATATCTTAATATGCATTCAGCAAAAAATACTTAAGATAACGATTAATTTAAAAGAAAACTGTTCAAATATATTTCACCTTTGCATATTTGCATTTACAAACAATGTCAGTCTTGGCAAATTTATGTGCATATTGCGTAAATTAGGTAGGTATCCTATTTATGTACTTTTTTTGTGGCGTATACATAATTTGCCCTAAGGAAAAGCAATAAACATGAAGAGTTTGCGTTTTACTTAATATTGTGCACCTTTTATTTTTTTTTAATATAAACCAAAATTTTATCAGTATTGTAGGTTTGGCCCGTTTGGTTTAGAACAGAAAATAATGATTTTCAAATAATAAGGTAGGTATTCCATATCCATCTACCTACCTATTTAATAATGCAAATATAATCGCTAGATTAAAACGTAACAGTAGGTAAGCCGGGCGTTGCGAATACACAAATTCGCGTTTAATTCTAAACTAACACCATATCATTGAAATCATCGGTTAAAATACATAATTCGTTACGATTAATTACTATTCACGGCCACGAAAAATTACATTTCCGAAACGTCCAACTGATAATGATAAGATACGATCGGCGCATGCGTGCGGAATTCTTCAATGGACCTATTTAGAATTTCGTCCGCGTCAAAACGTGGCGCGGGCTTAGTTTCGAGGTATCGCGCGCCCGGTGCGGTCGTTGCGCAGCGCCCTCTACATGACATTGGACTGAAACTCGCGCACAACATTCGAACTAATGTGTTTAATTTAAAATACAACCTCAATTTTATGAAACAAAATGTGCAAAACTGAGTGTCTTCTCGCCGTGGTCGCTCTGTCCATCGGCCTAGTTAACTCATGGGGTGAGTATCAAAATAAATCAGCTGATTCGTTACTTTTCAACACGTGCTATTTTATACCGTCAATTATGTAATTGGTTATATTAGTGTCAGATGACTTTCGGACGGTAACTCGTGGTGGAATTTTCATTCAAGAATGTAGGTATTTAGTTAGTGTCAATAAGGTCGTTAATTGCTTGGCGCTCGACGCCATAGCGAGAGGGCCCCGAGTCACGTAGGCCACAGAGAGAAAACCCGGCTATGTTGAAGAGACCCCCAGCGTCTCTACGCTCCGTAGTGCAAGGTGACCGATGTAACATAATTGAGTTGTACTCCTGAAAAGTGAAAAGCGGCGTTTTGTTGTAAAGCGCGTAAGCGCGTATATTTCGAACATTCATGACGTTTTTCAACAAACAATATACCCGAAGGTTACTTACGTACCCATATTAATGCCTCGTTGTCAGTAAAAATAGTTAAAAACATCATAAATTTTAGTTGCCGTTAATGACACGCATTTGCTCTTAACAATTCTTTAAAATAATGATCATAAAGTAACAATGTTGCAAATTTTATTATAACATCTAACTAATAATAACTGTCTAAGTACACAATATAGGTAACTTAGATCTATACGACAATAACAATTATGTAACGTAGATGCCTAACCTATTGCAGTTATAAGTTATACCTACCGAATAAATGTTTTTTCACTTTAAATCGCCACAAAATTACAGTAAGTTATTATTCAGACCAGATATTCAAATTATTATACCAATTCTGTTTGATATGTTAAATGTGAAAATGACGTTGTGTTTATGATTAGGTAAGTAATTAATATCGTCAAGTTCAGCCAAATTTTGTGTTGTTTTTGAGGATAGGCAGTTTCTGTATTTTGTTGGAATAACACGTTTCATGAATGTCCATTCCTTAAAATTAATAAACATGAACATACTGGCCTATCAATCATTTGTGATTACATTTTGATCATAGAAGAAGCATGTTTACTATTGCGACTAGTCTATTATTATACTTTTTATAAAATAAACAAAACCAGCAAACTTTGTGTTACTTTACTAAATGTTCTGAGGGAATATATTTTTTATTCATGATTTCAATAACGTTGTACCTATTGCAAATAAAATAAAGAGTTTGTTAGTTTTAATTTTTGATTGAATCAGTTAAGGTTGTCAACCCTAAAGTATTTTTTAAAGCACAAGGGCAAAAATATATCTAAATAACTCAAAATAGATACTATTAAAAAATCCCTTAGGAATTGATATCATCATCATCATCAGCCCATCCCTGTCCACTGCTGGACATAGGCCGAGAGAGAGAAGTGGCGTGCGTTTGGGGAATTTATATTTGGTATTAATTTCTGTGGTACCTATCTTTCTAAATTGTATATTACATTACTTATTATAATAATAATCATTACCGTTATTGTAAGACTTCATTTGAAAAATGTAAAATAATTCTGCACTCAATTCGTTGCATATAGGTAATCGATATTATACCTAGCTGATGTAGGTAGGTATGTTAATTAATTAAATTTTCCACAACTGCTAATTGCCTATTCACGTTAGTAGGTAGGTAGGTATGGGTTCAAGCTTCGAATGGGTAAAACTCGAATGTTCTGGACAATAATAACTAGGTACTTACATAGCATTAAATAATAAATTTTTACATACTTAAAGCTAAAATAATAGGTTTTTTTGTTGTCTAGAATACATTATTAACCAACCATTTGTTTAACTAATTGTAGGTATGTGTAAGGTTGAGCCACATAGACAGGCTAGATTTTTGCCTAAAAATAATTATCTAGGTACATTCATCATCATCAGCCCATACCGTGGGGTATGGGCCTACCCTTAACTAGGGATCAGGCCTTAGGCAAGCACGCTGGCCAAGTGCGGTTTGGTCTACTACACACCCTTAGAATTCCTTCGTAGGTGTAGGAGGTTTCCTCACGATGTTTTCTTTCACCGTTGGGTGTTAAAGCGTCGAATAATCGTACATGAACTTCAAATTTTAAAACAAAGTGGTACATGAACCCATTAAACACTAATACGAAATGATAAAAGAAAATAAAAATTTTATTGAAACGAAATAACAAATAAAGGCATGTCTGCTTTAAACAAACACAATACAACAAATCGGCTCTCCATAAATGTTTTAATTAGGATCAATTAGCATAAGGCAGGTAACAACTTGCAGTTAACTGCATGATTGTAGCTAGATCCGTTTTCGCTCCTCCGCTATCAATACTGACCTCGGACTTATCAGACAAATACTTGGTATCTTCCATCAGATCTACATCAATTTAAAACAGATTTTTGATAGCGAAATCTCAAGGGCTTTATCGTTGGAAATATTGCACAAGTCACTTGTAATATAGGTAATGGCGCCACACCTGCTTTTTTTTAAATATCAGACGTAAAATAAGTTATTAATCCTTTTTATCAGTAATTATCTTTCTGTATGCGACTTACCTCACGTTCTTTATAACTTAAATCCTCTTACATTCTTTTTTCATACTTAGATTTCTCACGCTACTTTTATTTTAGAGTTAAATATAATTTTATTAGATTACTAGCTGTGCCAACGACTTCATCCGCGTTTTCCCCCTTTTTGTTACACACTTTTCACTGTTTCTTTGCTCCTATTGGTCGCAGCGTGATATAATATTGCCTAAAGCCTTCCTCAATTTAATGGTCTATCCAATACAAATATTTTTAATTCGAACCAGTAGTTCCTGAGATTAGCGCGTTCAAACAAACAAACGCTTCAACTTTATAATATTAGTATAGATTAAATACATATCTTAAGTTAAGCATTAACATTCCTGTCTTAATTTATGAATGCGAAATTAATACATCTGTCGCGCTTCCACGCCCAGTGTAGGCCAACTTATAGTGCAGACTTGAATGAAACTTCATTTTAAGTTTACACAGATTATTATAGGGTCTGAAAAAGGGCACATGCTAACCGACTTTGCTAAAAGAGTAAAGTTAATAATTAAAAAAAATGAAAGAGGAAAGAAAGTAAACGATTTCATGTACACGAAGTCGCAGCGCAAAAGCTTGGATAAAAGTGAAATGTGACCAGCCTTAATATTTATAAATTCATTTATAACGTGGCAAACAAACAGAACATACTCATTTACAAAACATAAACAAAAATAATAATAATACCTACGCAAAGTGCGTCTATAAAACGTGTTCAAACTAAATCGCATACTTTATCGTTCAGCACGGATCGTGACATTACATCGATTACACAATAACCTTGAAGCTAGTGCACACTTGCGTAGTGCACTCAAGGGGACTGAAGTGCATTCTATCCACTGCAATTGCACTTAAGTGGCGCTAGTGTATATCTGACTAAGCCCGGTGGTTTATCGGTATAAGGGATCTTGAAGTAGAATGTAAACATATAATACTAAAGATAAAACATTTGTGTGTTTGCTTGTTTGTAGCGCCCACAAACCCGGAAACCATGTTAAAGCCATGACTGAAAACCCATTGCTTGAACAGTAGAAAACCTAACATATTATTATAAATGCAAAATATTTTGCCTTTCACGAGAAAACTGGACCGATTTAAATGAAATATACTCGTAGTATCAAGAGGTTGATAAGTCTCGAGCTTGTGAAAGAACGTAGGATACTGTATATACGACTATGCTTATATTAGGGATAATCGTACATAAATAAATATTTATTATTATTTATTTTACGCGATAAAAGACTTTACACGGACGGAGTCGCGGTCGGAAATCTGTATTTACTAAGGTACCAAATAGAGTGTCCCTACCTTGCGTCAAAGAAGGAGAAATTAAGTGTCATTTTATTTATAATTATGTTCTTTTGTTCATATATTATTGATAAATATCTATATTCTATTAAACTCATTTCCGTTTCCGCCCTCACTCAAAGTATCTACCTATGTTTTTACACCAAGTTAATAGTTATGTACAACTTGTTTACTAAGTTATTATTACCAAGCTTGATGACGTTGGTTTGTTTTAAACATCTTGTTGATAAGTTACTATGTATGTATCTACGCACAATTTTTATCACACCACACATTATTATAAGCCAAAATCTTTTATACACCTTTGAACTAGAGATTCATTTATTTTCATAATTAAACAAAACAAAAACCTACACATTACCAATTATATCTGCGCACTTAACAAAATATTTCGCAAATCGTTTCACGTAGACTAACTCAAATGAAAAAAAAATGTCGACACTCAATTATTTTATTAACTTAATGATATCGTTAGGCCTCAACAAAGGTCATCAAACCGAGCACACGCGAATCATTATTCTTAAAAACTAATTTAATTTACTTTTTACTCTAAGGTCTACCGTTAAGGTCACGCATGACCACAAAAAAAAAGGAGAACAAGTACAAAAATTGGTCTAAGCTAATCTTCAGAGTACTGACCGTGCCCCAGTTTTTCCTGAATCATTGTCACACCGACAATAGGTATCAGAGGTTACTTGTTTATAATTTGACTACAATGGATTTTCTACGAAATACAGGGCGTGGGAGCTTAATTGTTTGATTAAACGTTGCGGCTGTTGCGGCCTCGTTGGAGATGAAAATGAGGAGCGACTGCACGCAAGGATGCACCGACCTCTGCAACTAAGTGCAGGGAGTCATTACGGATTGATTAACAGGAACTTCTTGATCACGGAAACGGTTCAATGTTGAGGACTTGGGACGGTTTAATGTTGGCAAAAGTACTCATTTTATACTGAAATGACAAGTGCCTACAGAGACAAGAGGCGTATATTGCAGATGTTTAAACAGGGGCGGATTTATTATAAGGGCTTTTTGGGCTGCAGCCCAGTGTAAGGCCCTAGGTGCCGGAGTCCACCCACATTCGTCATATATGTTGATATGGATTGGCAATATGCTTGCGTCTGGTCTATAAAGCTTATAATGGTTAATTAGGCAGGCCCCTAATCGTTTTAGCCAAGGCCACAGGAAGTGACGAGCCGCCCCTGGGTTAATAATATTTTATAAGCGCAAGTATGATGTTCATCAGGACCTATTTCTTAATATTGCATAGAGCTAATAAGCCGGTCATCAAACTATGTATTAAAATGTACTGCTTCTGTTTGGCTTGACTTCACATGGCCACATACACAATGTGGCCATGTGAAGTTCTTTACGCGTTAGACGTAAATTGTTCGTTTATGTCTCTTCTCCTTCTTAAAATTTAGGAGGGTATTTTAGCCGGAGGGTAGAGGGTAGGGAGATCAGTTTCTGACTTGTGCTACGGTCCTGGCAAACCACTTTCGCTTCTTCCACATCCATCAACCTCTTCAAACATGCTCAAACATCAAGCAACTTAAATGGACATAGGGGGTTCAATGAGTCAAATAAATATTCTTCTTTCATGCATGTTATTAATAAAGTAACTTACGTCATTGCTATTTGTTGAACTAGGTACCTATGCAAATATTTGAAATATTATATATAATTATTCATTAGGCGTGAATAATACACATATACAAAAATAAAAACTTTTATCAACTTACATATTTACACAAATGCTACGGACAAAAAAAAATATGCTATTGTAGTAATTTTTTTCTAAAGTCATTTATTAAAATGGCTGTCAAGGTTTTATTCAATAATTAGTTACGGTACCTACGTGTATAAAAATACACTCAAAAATACTTAAAGGAAAAATAAAAATAACTTCTTATCAGTAGATACTACAACAGGAATTATACAAACGAGAAACCGAACCAATGAAATAGGTACCCATTTTGTAGTGCACAATTTCCTTAGGAAAAACCTAAAAGGAAATCAGGGGGTATATGTATATGTACATACAACGAAAATTCTTTTACGATGCATGTTACCTACCTACCTATATGTTATTAATTTGTTTCCACCAAATAAATATACGTCCTTCTATTCCAATTACATGTGTTTGTAATATTTAAGCATTCAATTTATTTTTTAAGGATAAACTTGACAAAATAATGTTATAATAACTAGTGGTTACTATACTCGTATAACATACGTACCTACTTTACATTTTCAGGAGCGTATTTGCTAAAATAAAATGCATGAGAACAAAAAAAAAGATCCCGACGAATTAAAAACCTCTTCCTTTTTTGAAGACGGGTAAAAATTAAATCAAAATGTTGCCAGTTCGAAGTAGGTAACAAAACAAATGAAATGAAAGTCGTAGTTTTGAAATAATTTGTTTACTAAAAATGACCTTTGCAATAAAGTGAATCATCATGAAATTACAAATAAAATTTCATAAAATGATTGTGTAGTTATTTTGTCATATCTTTACCTTCTTAAGATTATTTAATCTATAAGTACCAGGTACTACACTATATCAATCTCCAAAATTGATATCTAATGCGGAATACAGCACAATATTTTTATATAGTAAACTTTTATCTTAGTCTACAGTATTTAATTATGATATCTGGAGAATTGATATGATTAATTAAATTGATTAATAGGTACTTAAAGAAATAAATACCTACAAGTAGACGACACTTGTGTATCAATCATTAAGGATTTAAGGACTTGCATCAAAATAAACTAAACAATGATAAGTCATTTATGATAATGTGATAATTTTGTTTGTAGGACATGGTCAAGGTCTCACTCATTTATTTAATTATGTATGTGTTACCGGAAATGTATGTAATCCGTCATTGTATACAATTCCTAGGAAATGTATGTAATTCCTAAAATCGCACGGAAATGTGTGAAATAAATTACACATTACACATTTCCTAGGAAATCTATACATTTCCTAAATAGCAATCGGAAATGTAAAAAAATTAAGATATTAGTGAGTACGCGACAGCGAGACGGAAGGTATTGCTTCGCCTGATCGGGGGATCGCGAAGTTCCTTGAAAATTTCCTCTTATTCGTGTAGTTTGGACTAAAACCGATGATGAACTCTATGGTATTGTTACCAAGAACGGTATCTTAAAATAATTATATTGTCAATCTCAGAATAATGAGTGTCCAAAGTTCTTCTTGATGCAAACGATGTACCGAGTACCGAGATTGCACTACGGTCAGTTGCCAACTTGTAATACACTGGAACCGGCCAGGGATTTAAAAAGTGCCTTTGCAATACAAGCTGTGCTACACCATGATATCTGTGTTTTTAAAATAAGACACTTAAACACGCTTCTATTGGTGCACGTAAAAGTCAAAAATAAATAAAGGGTCGTTAAAGTTGTCTCTATTTCTGAGCTGAGGTGTAAACTATGTGCTTTTAATTATTATATTTGATTGCAAAAGCGCGGGGCGCTGGAACAGGTAGGATTTTTAGTACACCATGCTGAGAAATCAAGTTAAGCGATGTTTCAGGAATCAGGTTACAGAGATCGGTGCTTTAATTAGAGTTGCAACACGACTAGTAGGAGGCTCTACATTAAACAATCTGTTCAAAATACCAGTCAACATGTATTTGTTTATAAGAAAGTTTTTCCTGCTTTTACAATCAAAAATATAATTAAAAGCACAAAGTTTACACCCTAGCCCAGAATAGAGACAACTTGAACAACTCTTAATTTATTTTTTACCTTTACGTGCACTATTTAATATAGAGTTAAATAGTGTTTTTTACATTTTTTAGTATTTGCTCACAATATTAAAATACCTTTCCAACCAGTCCAAAAAAGGCTATGATACGATCATCCATCATAAAGTTCCAGATCATATCTTTCGCTCTATTATCAGATCAGCTCGACCGTACCATATTATTGTATTGTCATCAAAATCACATACGACTGTAAATTTTCATAACCCTCCGATCTTAAGAAGATGTTTCAATTTATTTTCTTCCAACCTAATAAAACCAGGTAATAAAAGCGGGATTTTTAAAAATAATAACGTGTTTAACTAAAGGAAGCATTTACTTTACACATTTCCTAATACGATTTAGGAATTTTATACAATTCCGAGGAAATGTACACATTTCCTAGGATATCTATGCATGGAATAGTTTTTCAAACAATATTTTATACATTTCCTAAACAGTTTAGGAATTGTACACATTTCCTAGGAATTGTATACAATTCCTTGATTTCATACATTTCCGGTAACATATGCAATCGTAATGTGGACAATAGCATATTACGGTTAGCCAACATTAGAAAAGCGTTCTTAAAAAAACTATTATACAAAACTGCGTGCGAGTTGGACACTTACATAAGAAAAAAGGTAATTGTAACAAAAATTAATGCTTCAATCAATACATAGTATAAAACAAAGTCGCTTTCGCTGTATGTCCGTATGTATGCTTAGATCTTTAAAACTACGCAACGGATTTTGATGCGGTTTTTTTTGTTTTGTGTGATTCTTAAGGAAGGTTTGTATGTAAAATTTACCCGAAGCGAAGCGAGGGCGGGTCACTAGTTGACAATATAAAAATGTAGCATTACAATTTAATGTACTTATTCAAGTTTTGCTTCTTAGAGTTTCTTAAAGAATATAGCAAGCGATATTTGATAGCTTATTGCAATTATATGTAGAATTAACTTAAACGATAAAGAGTGTTCTTAATTCAATGCCCTCAAACTTTGTATAAGTTTGTTTGTATTTTTAATCATCAAATTTCGGTACTTATGTTATATTGATAGAAATATCAAAGAATCATTGTTTTTATGATTACTGGAATTATATTTAGTTTATCTGAACAAGATAACGTTGGGGTCGTCACGTATTTGAACTATAAAATTAATCAGTGAATTTTTCGAACAGTAATCTATACCTAACTGATAGTAATTTTACACATGTACATGTGTAAAATTACTATAACTAGGCAGGCTACTAAGTCGGCATCAAAAGTAGCTTCATGTTAAGATTACCCAATAAATCTCGATTATAGCATAATTCTTGTACCTATCTCGTAGTCATAGAGTTGAATAACAGCTGTCACTACTCCCAATAAACAGTCCAACCTTTTTTATTTCACATTATTCATAACTAAAGCTAAGATCAAAATCAAATTTTTTATTGGCTTATGAATAGGGTAGGTATATAGTATGTAAAAAAAAATATTTCAATATAATATGAAGCATTCTTATTTACTTCTATTTAATTAAGATCTGCTCTCAATTGGTGTTGTTTGTACCCAATATTTTTGACTTTGTTTCACGAAATACTTATCTTACTGAATAGTTTAAGTTCTATCGGGACGCTAATATTTATTGCTCATTTATGTCACGAATATTCAAATAAATGTACAGTTTCCTATGTATTTAGTTTTTCGTAGGGTATCAAATGTTACATGTATTTAAAAAAAATGGTATTTTGTTTTAAGCAATATCCTAGGAAATCTAGACATAGGTAATTTAAATGTTTTTTGTTACTAGAATTTAACATTCAAACAAAATAACCTTCTATATTGACTAGGTACTTACTGTACTATAATGAAAAAAAAGGCTTCTGAAGTGTATGACGAATTTAAACGTTATACAGCACATATATTTGTTACGGTCAATGTGAGCAATCGGTAATTATCTATAATCACCGGTAATTGTAGATAATTACTGACGCACATGGTTAATGTAGTGAATTATTCAAATTTACCGGTAATTATATAAAACTCCCGCCCGTCTGAGGTAAATGTTGACATTGCTGACAAAAATCACAATTACTCTGCAATTCCAAATGTCACAAATCACAAACCTACAAAAATATATTGACGAGAAAATTTCTTTAATTTTAATTAACTTAATTTTTATAAGATTCTATTTTATTAAAACCAAACATGAAGTTTGGTTTCTAGATACTTGACTTTATTTTTATAACTAGTTGTGCCCGCGACTTCGTTCGCGTGGACTACAGGATTTTACATACAAAAGTTTTTTCCCAGTAACTACCGATTCCGTAAGAATTTTGCGATATCGCGTTGCAAGTAAGCTTTACTATTAGGGCTAAGCTTGTCTATTAGGGCACCTGCATGCCAAATTTCAATCATCTATCTTACGCGGTTTAGATGTTTTCATACAAAAGCTTTTTCCCGCTAACTCCCGTTTCCGAGGGAATTTTGCAATATCCTGTTGCAATTAAGCTTTAAGTTTAATGAGGTACCAGCATGCCAAATTTCATGCATCAACTTAAGCAGTTCTAATAATTTCCCGCTAATTCCTGTTTCCTGTTTGAATTTCGGGTTCGGGTTAAAATTTAGAATTCTATTCTTAGTGCACCTTTATTCCTATCTGACCTACGACCCTTCCAAATTTTACGAGCCAACGTTCAAAATTGACGGAGTTTCAAACAAGCTTACCCCCATATTTTATTTGTTAATTTAATGAGAATATATTTTATGTGTTACTTAACCGAACAGAAGGTCTGATCTCTTGATATTTGAGGAATATTAATGTTTGTCCGATGTTTGTTAACAAATTTTATTATAATTAGGACTAGAATAAAATTGTTTTTATTCTAATAAACATTGATTCAGATGTTTAAATAAATAAATAAATATTTGGGACATTTCACATAAGCACAGCTTGTACTATTGGCAACATACATATTTATTTATAAATACATACTTAAAACATAATCACATCTAGACACGGAACAAACACCGATGTTCATCACACAAATATTTGTCCCGAGTGGGAATCGAACCCAGGACTCTTGGAACCGCCAGCCAGGGTCACTAACAAAACCATTGTTTCACCGAGCCAATCAAGTCAGTTTGATTTTATTATTAACCACATTTACACAAAGGGTATGGCAATTTTATATAACTACCGGTAAATGTGATTAATTCGATAGTTTTTACCACCTTTACCACGAGCACTGTTAATTATGCATAGTTACCGGTAATTATACATAATAACCGCACTATCCACATTAACCGTAACATATTTACTAACCTACCATACCATTAAATTATGGTAATATTTTGTGTACCAACTCTGTCCAACAAAATAAGTTTGTTTTACTTTTCTTGAAACTTGTTTCCGGGTTTAGTAATTATGTAACAGAAAATCACACACTAAAGTGGCCCAATCCCAGGAATCGACATTGGGTACATTCTTTCTGTCTTTTTAATTCTTTATTTTATTTTATGTTAATAATTTCTTGGTCTTCAGGCAGCGCTTGCCACCCTTTAAACATACGTGGCAGTGAAACATATGTACTTGTAAAAGTAGATAAAAGTAGATACTTAATTTACGACAAGACATTTCTTTCAGATAACAGCTGAAATATAGCTAAAGCAATTAAGGTTATCTAAGCCACACCCAACTGATTGAAAATGTTTACAAGAAACCGTCGTATCGTATCGTATCGCAGTTTAGTAGCTCCCACGCATATCTTGCACTATCGTTTTTCGCAAGTGCCACTTTGAACTCTCTATTGGACCTCTGCCTACGTGACTTTCCTCAGGCACTTGTAATAAAATCGGTTTCAGTTTCAGACAGTCGTCAGCCACTCAATTATAAAGCCCAATGCCCACAACGATATAGCTTTGAAACTGAACTCTTTAGCTTAGTACCGCCATCTTTGAAGGTTTCATTCAATGTCAAGTTCAAATGTTTAACCTCCAAACTACGGTCACTGCTATCTTACAAATTACGATTGCATTTTGCATGTGTTGGCAATATCAATTTCGTAGAAGTCACTGAAAAAAAAACGTGTGGCACTCGGGGACTGCCGCGGTATAGCTATTGCATAGCATCGTCCGATTTCGGAGCAGCTCGTCTCGATTCGTGCGAGTTTCGTAGAGTCGTACAATACGTCTAACCGCACGCACACAAACACCGTGCCGAAGTCTACCGAACTGAAACGATGTTAGACGATTGTAAGGTTTTTTTCGTTACGGAATTTCTTGGTTCGATCGCCGCGCTCAAAGCCCGCGATAAAAGCTATGCAATACCTTAACAAGTAATTCATAAAAAGTCGTTCTTGTACCTTTTTTTACTTGAGTTAAATAATAGCAAAATTTAGGTATCTTGTAGGTGTGTTGCATTCTGTAATTAACAATTAACTATGTATTCAAATGAAAATAATTACACCTTTGTGAATAATGCAAATTGACAAACAAAATTAACTAAGATGCGAATGAAAAGCGAATTTCACTGGACACAAGATTTATAACGCATATGATTTAATACATTAGATACAATGGAATGTAAAACATCATCAATAACAATTGATCAATGATAAATATGGGCTGAGATGAGTTGACACAGCGTGTTTTGATATACAACCTATTCAGTTGCTAAGTACGAAAATGGAATGTGGATTTTCTTACAGCAACTAGTTACTTGTATGACAACTGAAAGGTAAAACTTATAAGAGTTTTATATGGCTAAGAATACCGCTATCATGTTTCTTAAACTCAGACCTACTTCTTCCCACATAACAAAGTCACATGTCTCAGTTAGTACTAAATAAAACACGTATTTGGAAGTCTACAAATAGTCATCAAACAACACAAACGAGCGCCAAGTTTAGAAATTGCGTAATAAGTAGACACACCTTTTTTATACACATCTCCAAAGCAACGGTATTTCTTATAAATAATATCGGTTGCGGTAACCGCTTAGAATCAGGACGTATGCAGTTAAATGTCTTTGCTTTCAAAAAACTATGCTGAAACTCCGAAATGGAACATTCAAAAAGTTACCGTTGAGGTTATTGCCCTTGATCGAGATGAAGTGTAAGTCCGTGTATAATAAATAGATCGCGGAAATCATGTTTAATGTAGAGCACGTTAAATGGACTGGGCTTGCCAATGACCTCTATAAGTACAATACAGGTGCGAATGTCTGACGGCGTTCTTTTATTTATTTTTGCCGTGACTTCAAGTAAATGATACAAGAAATACGAGACTTTACGTATGAGAGAGTAAAACAGGTATGATACGTTATCATGCGTAAAAAGTAAATTAAGTATTTTAAAATTTTATTTTGACGACTTGGGTGTTAATTATAAAACTGGTATTTGAGAATCAAATTCGTAACGATTAGGTAAAAGATTATCTGTCGCCAAAATAAATAGTAACTCTCATTTGAAACCAGCACTAGTGTTCTGGTCACTGTGTCTTTTTTATCTCCTGGTGAAATAAAGGTGAAACTTAAATTACTGTATGATTGAGCTAAGATCATTACAGTTCCCTAAATATTAGGTAACAGTCATATGACTTGACGTTATGAAATCCGTTTTTAGGCTCTTTACACTAGTCAGAATAGTCAGCTGACTATCTTTAAATTGGCAGTAACATAAATACCTAATATCTATATACTGTTTGGTAACCAGTAGAATCAAACGGTTGACATAAAACAATAGATCATTACGATAATCCAATTGAAAATAATAAATCTTAACATGACGTCCGGATGCCAAAAACAAGAGTGATTTGGAGGAGCTGTTATATAATGTTACCTACCTAAATACTTGATCAAATTTGATGACAAAAAATAACACAATTCATCATTATCAAGTGTTAAAGAACATACTGAAAAATTTATTTTTTATTTTATTTATTTATTTCAGGACAGCCAACAAAACATTCACTTATAGATAACATAATTTAAACGTTTAGTTTTATGACAATGCTAAAGTGATGCCTTAATTATAGGCTGCCACGACATGCACAAAATGGAAATGAAAAAGAAAAGGAAAAACAACTTCATGCTATGCTAAACTGTGGCAGCTGCAGTAGCCCTACGACTATAAATCTTGGGATCGAGAGATTCTCACTAGTGCCGCTGCCACAGGGGTAACATTATACTGCAGATTTAACAGTAGTACCTACAGCAACTTAATTATTATTATTTTCATTACAAATATAAATGGATCTATTAATAGATCTCATAAAAACTCCTGGCCTATCGAATATGTCGACATTAGTCCCTTTAGAAATTTTGTTATAAAGTAACTGCATTCTGTTCACTGTCGATAAATGACCCAGGTTGCTTTTAAACCGTTTAATAGAAAACAGAGTGTATTTAGAAGGTCGTGGTAATTTAATGGGACAATTGAATCTAAGTTTAGGTATTAGCCTCGGACAATCTAGATGTCCGTTGACCAGTTTATGTAAAAACTTAAGATCAGTTATGTCTCTTCGTCTATCAAGACTTTGAAGCTTAAAATGGGCCAAACGTTTTTGATATGATGGAAATTCTCTGGCTTTATGTTGTTGGAAGGCTAAATGCCAGAGAAATCTCTTGTTAACCGATTCGATTCTTTTTTATGAACTTCATACATTGGTGACCAGACTGAACTACAATATTCTAGTATGGTTCTTACAAGGCAATTGAAAACACAAATTTTACTGAAGGCTGTTTTAAACTCTTTACAATTACGGTTTATAAATCCGAGTAACCTGAAACTTCTTGTGACTATATCCTCAATATGTTTGTTAAATCTTAATTTATTATCTACAATGACGCCCAAATCGCGAATGGTGTCAACCTCCCTTAAGTCGTGGTTAAACAGCTTGTAAGATGAGTGGTGCGGTTTCTTTTTTCTGGAAAAGTGCATAAAATAGCATTTATTGTGATTCAATTTTAAGAAATTAATGTTACACCACGACTCAAAACGGTCAAGATCATCCTGCAATAATTTTACATCCATGTCGTTAGATATATATTTCACAATTTTGAGGTCATCCGCATATAAGTAACAATTGGAATGATGAAAACAAGAAGTTACGTCATTGATGAAGAGTATGAAGAACAGAGGCCCAAGGTGTGAACCTTGAGGGACCCCGGATGACGCCATATACACTTTAGACTCATAGCCGTTAAGAACTATTTTTGATTTTCTATTTGACAGGTATGAATTGCACCACGTTAATAACGGACCTGATATTCCGTAAAGTGAAAGTTTTTTTATTAATATTTTAATATTAACTGTATCAAAGGCCTTACTGAAATCTGTGTATATGACGTCAGCCGAGGCCCGGGAGTCTACTGCTTCCACAATCTCTGAGACAAAGCCGACCAAGTTCGTTGTTGTGGAGCGACCCTTAACAAAACCATGTTGTTGCGGAATAATAAGGTGTTTAATGTGCCAGTATAAAACAGGGCAGAGTAAGGACTCAAACACTTTCCCAAATACTGGGAGAATAGATATGGGTCTAAAATTCTCGACATTTGATTTATCTCCAGACTTGTAGACTGGCACAATGCGGGCCTCCTTCCAGACCGTTGGGAATACACCTTCAGATAGAGATTTGTTAAGTATCATGGAAAGAGGCATTGCCAGTAAATCAGCACATTTTACTGCGTACATAGGTGATATACAGTCAGGGCCTGCTCCTTTGTTAATATCGAGATTTTTGAGAGCCTTCTTTACTTGATCGGAGGTAAAACTAATTGTATTTATATAATTAGTTGTGAATTCATCCTTTTGTATTTTATTTACATCTATATCTGGTACATTTGGCTCATAGACCGCAGAGAAGCACTTTGCAAAAAGGTTACATATCTTAGAACCGTCAGTTGTGGAAGTATTTTTATAATACATTTTGGGAGGGTACCCATTGCCATTACTTTTCTTATGCTTGATGAAAGACCAAAATATCTTTGGGTTACTTTTTATAGTTGATTCTATAGAGGCTATATATTTTTTGTGACTTTCATTTATGAGTAGTTCAGATCTATCCTTAAGTAATTTAAATGATAATAAATCAAGCGGATTTTTAAATTTAGAATACAACTTCCTATACTTATATTTTTCTCTCAACACGCAAATAATTCCCTTATTAAACCACACCGGATAGCGATTTTTTGAGTTGGGACGAGAACGGGGCACATACAATCTAATTGTTTCATGTATTATTGCGTAAAATCTATCTATCATTACATTTACTGAATCACACCCGCTAAACAGTTCATCAAAGTCAACCTCATGCAAATGTTCTATTATTTTAGTATAATCTCCCTTATGGAATTTGTAAATAAGATTGGAATTTGGTTGCAAACATATGTTGTTGCTTAACTGGTCAACTATTTTTATTTCTAGAGGAGGATGGTAAGGATCGACATTAACCAATGGAGACAAGCTACTTTCGACCTTGTCAATATCCATACTAGATAACAATAAATCTAGTGTTTTGTTTTTACTGTTACAAATGTGATTGTACTGCCTTAATCCATTATAAGATACAAAATCTAGTAACTGTGCAGCGTACGAACTATTTGTGTCGCAGGTTGCCGTTAATGGAGAATTGGGGGTACCAGACCATTGCATACAACTTAAGTTAAAATCACCCAATATAACGGAATGACTATTATTTTCAAGAACATTATTGGTATTACATATGAAATGCTCCAAGACATGTTTTTGTATGGGAGGCGGTAGATATATTCCACATATTAGAAGTCGTTCTAGTTTTTTATTAATTTTTATATCTATACCCACCCACACATCTTCACATTTACTCTCATACTTCTGTAGCCTGTAAGATGTCCAACGTTTAGAAATCGCTATCAGAACTCCCCCGCCCGATTTTCCACCGTGAAAACCAGTCGACTCTCTATCGCGCCTGTATACAAAAAACCGGTCATCAAATAATTCAGAATCTTTTATACTACTCATAAGCCAGGTCTCACAAAGCACAACTATGTCATAATCACTAATTACAATGCTATGGTAAAAATCCAAAGTTTTAGTTCTGAGGCCCCTTACATTTTGATAATATATTTTAAAGTAATTATTATTTTTATTATAAGACACTATAGAGATAAACAACCATCACGCGATTATATAATATTAACAAGGTACCTATATAAGTAGTTTATTTGAGATGAGTAAGGGAGTCCATGTTTCGTACAAATATTGCTTCCGCTGTATCCGACTTGCGTACATAGACACGGCCGCCGCGCACCCACACATACTTGTAGTTGATCTCCTTTGCGCGAAGGCGCGCTGCTGCGTGTAATGACTTATTCTCAGGTGTCAAGTTTTCGACCACATATATGGGAAAACTCTTTCCGCCGAATCCTAGGCTACTGCTGCTCAATTTTTCCCGTGTATTCTCTTTATTATATTTTATAACGGCCGCCAAAAGACAATCCCTGGACCGCGGTGTGGTAAATTTAACCAGTATGGCACGGGGTCGCGTATTGGTGACATTTCGTTTTGCAATTCGCGAGCAAAATGCTAATTTGACAAGCTCGATGGCTCATTTGGAGAGACAGTCTCTTATGTACAAGAGTCATAGGTTTGATCCCCTATCAGGACTAATATTTGAGCTATAAACATGGGTGTTTGTCCCCGGATCCAAATGTATTATATACTTAAGTATTTTTATATTACACATGTTTTGGGTTTGATTGTTCTTAAGCTACTTTCCACGGGATCACATCAATATGTGATATTCACTCATATTTATATATTATATTGTAGCTTTCTCCCCCGTCGAGACACAGTAAAATTTTCTTAACTTTCTACAGCCATCTGCTAGTCTTAAAAACTATTATGATGACTCATAAAATCATCATGTCGTGTTTACCAATTTGTGTCTAAGTCAGGCTGCTTGACGCCTAACTAGCTATTAAAAAGTATCGAAGCTATTCAATTGCCTTGGCAGGTAACCCTGTTGTAGGGTGGCAACACAGACAACAAATGGTTCACTCGTGACGGTCAGTAATCGCGAGACGTGAATGTTGGAAGACTACCAATTTGATATGACGTCAAAAGCGTAAGCAAGTATCATGAGAATATAACAAAACTGTTAGATTTATTATTTACAAAAATTGATTTAATTCAATGTTTAAACTATTTAGTATTTTTGACAAGGCTCTTTATTCTTTTTCTCTCTACTCTTTTGACGGCTCCTTGCAGTCAGACGTGACGACTTCCAGGTATTCAATTCTTTATAAAATATAAACCAAGTTAGAATTTAAACGGTTTTTCCTTTTTCCATAACCTGAATTCCTATAAAAACCTGGTAACAGATCGCAAGGGGTAGAATGAAATTCTGTTATTACAATTTTTTTCTCAATCCTTATCATCCGACATCATCCGACTGCTGGGAAATGGTTTCCGTTTCCTCCAAACCTATCCACTTCTCTCTATCCAACTCTAGGACTTTCTAGTTCCTGCAATCATTACATAGTATAAAGCAAAGTCGCTTCCCGCGTCTGTCTGTCCCTATGTATGCTTAAATCTTTAAAGCTACACAACTGATTTTGAAACGTTTTTTTTTTTATTAGATAGAGGGATTTAAGAGGAAGGTTTTTATGTATTATACATATACCCGAATAAGAAAATATAAATTATTTACTGACCTTGAGTTGGTATCAGGATCTGTTTTACGAATATCGGATAAAATGGTAGTCGATTGACACAAATATACTTCAATTACGTATAAATATACACCCAGCCACGGAATAAACACAAATATTCAATACTTATTCTACAGATAACGTCCAACAATAGGGACTTGGCGAAGGGGACAAGACTGGTTTTTATGCGTATAACAGTATTTCAATATTCCCAGTTATTTACAAATGACCGTCACCTCAAAAACTAAACTCCTTCATACAAACATTTATACCATTGAAGTATCAAGTTTTTCACTTATTTTCTTTTGTTTAGACTTTAGACATATCTACGAGTAGGATGTATTCCAGATTTATGCATTTTATATTCTAGTCTTAAAACCAGACTATCAATGGATTTGGTTAGAAATTCATCAATCTATTGTATCAATTGATGATTTATGATATTTATTTACACAATGCCAACAATAATACGATCGTCTATTTCTTTGACCTACTTTATACCTACGTCACCAACTCATCAGAAACGTAAATTTTATTCCGTAGTCATCTTATTTAAGAGGCCACTTGACATAATGCCTATCTAGAAAATATTCCTGAACGAAAGGTACATTTCCACAAGTTTTACTACGTTCTACTAGTTCTACTGCCATAAATTTTGGAACTAAATGTACTGGAGTGGAACTGAATATTAGAACTAGTGGGAATAGACCGAAATAAAGTTAGGCATCCTACCTATGTTGAATCTACTAGGTTGTAAGTACAGGGAAAATAAAAAAAATGGCTCAGACATACTGACGGATAGACAGATATGACGAATCTATAAGAGTTCCGTTTAACATTTGGCTACGGAACCGGTATAACTTTACATAAAAGTTACTTCCCACGGATTTTAGGGCTCGCGTTAATAAGTAGTATAATACATAAACATAGTACAAATGGCCATTAACCATACATTAATAAGATTATTATCTTCTACATTTCACAAGCATACTTGTTTTTCTGTACGAATAATATAACAATAAGGAACAACAATTATGATAAATTGACATATAAATCCGCGTCAATGTAAGATAAAATTAATTAAACAGGGAAAATACCAATAGCTCATACAAAATCTCTGATACTGATAACCTACATACCTCGATTTATCGGGATGTAAGTCAAGAGTGACATATCTAGAGAAAAGGGTTCACCCGGCCGAGATAAAAGTCTATATTAAGCTTTCTTTACAAGGCATAGGAAGAAAATAAATATATTCGTAGTAGCAGATAACTTAAGAAGCACTTCTTATAATATGTACCTAATACAGGGGAAATAGTCTCATTAGGTAGAGCAATAAAAACATAAAATCGTTTGCACCTGATATAACAACAGTAGATTTTGTTCATACTTACAGATTAAGAAAGTATTTATCTAATGTTATCTATTGCTTATTTATGTTCCGTCGGTTGTGAATCAAATAGTTAGTAATTTTATACACAAATATTTGCCCCGAGTGGGAATCGAACCAGCGACTCTGGGCGCTAGAGACAGGGCACTATCCAATGCACCATCAAGCCAGTCAAGTCGTAGCTGGGTAGATATATAACATAGTAACAATATTGCCTACGGTCTTTGCAGGAATGCTATCTCAATTGGCTCGTACTTCGCCCGTTCTAGATTGCAAACTGCACACTATGCAAACACAGGTTCAACTTGAAATGATAACGAAATGCTTGTACGGTCAAACCGTCGGCTTATTCCATGCATTCGCATATATTGTAAGCCGAGCTAAGAATAGTATATATGTAAAGTTATTATAATTGTATAATTATAGACAATACAATACAATACATAGTATAATGTACATGATATATCATCTGACGATAGGATACGAATAGCTTACGCGCTAAGCTTTTGGTCAGAATTTCTACTAAATCAGACATACATTGGCAAATATATAGTAAGTCATATGTACGATTATTCGACGCTTTTGCGATGAGAGAAAACATCGTGAGGGAAACTGCATATCTACGAAGAAATTCTAAGTTTGTGTAGCCGCACTTGGTTGACTAAGGCCATATCGCCCTAGTTTAGGGTAGGCCCGTACCACCGTGCAGTGGGAACGTAGGTATATAAACTGATCAAGATAGTAAGTAAGTATTGCGGCTTAATTTTAATTTAACAAATGTTAACACAATTACGTATAAAATTCGTCAACATCATTAAGAGATATCCATCAAGCAAATATTCTTCAAAATCTCTTCTCAACAACGCTAAACAGTCTGACAAACAAACAAAAACCGTATTATGTAAAGAAACGAAGTGAGTAACCTCCAATGCTCGATCTCGAATCACGACAGTCCGCCAAACGATGCCAAATTATGTACAATATCACTACGTGCAGCTAAATCTGTCCGACTTAACTTACATAACGAAATACTAGAATTTTCTTTCCCTTTGCTCGGGCAATTGTCAAACAAAAGAGATCTCTACATTCGCAATCACTAAAAACGTCTTAAATTACGTAGATATCGAGTATCTATAGAAACAGAAAAAAATATAATTCGTATAGGTATAATAACGTTATTTCTTGTCAAGGCCTTTAATTTTATTTATACTGATTCGCATTTTAATCTGTTTCTGTTATCCATTCCTTGAAAGTCTTACTAAAATTGCCACACCTTACCTATTCTCATGAATTGTGTTTGTTTGTTTCAGACATTGCCATCAGCACCGGGGACCAGTTAGAACTATACACAAACCAAACCAAAACAAAGATCGAGGGCGCTCGATTCAGGGAGCTCACCGCCCTCGCCTATGATGCTGTCCACAACATGTTGCTCTTCGTCGACAAGCAGAACGACAACGCCTCCATCTTCAGCTACCACTTAGCAACAAAGAAATACCAATCATTGGTCAGGAGGAGGTCGAATGAAAACATACAGGGCATTGCATTCGACCCTGTGAAAGGCCTTCTGTTCTGGACCGACACCAATGAGAGAAGCATTTTCTGGATGTCACTCATGCCGGGCTCGAAGAACGATATTTATGGGAATCTTTTGATTAAAACCACTGATGAAATTCCGAGGGCTATAGCTGTTGATAGTTGTAGAGGGTGAGTGTCGAACGCATTATCAAAATCTATTGAATGTGACATGAGTAGTAAAATTTGATTAAATTAAAGAACATATACCTAAGATAATCTATCATATTGTTTCTTCGCAGATACATTTACTGGACCAATACAAACGTATCAAGAGCAACGATAGAAAGAGCCAGATTTGATGGAACGGAAAGACAAGTCATTGTAAACACAGACCTATTCATGCCAGTGAGCATAGCCATAGACCAAAAAACGAAGAGGCTATACTGGGTAGACGACAAAGAAGGCATCCATTTTTCTGTTGAAAGCTCCAACCTTGAAGGGAAAGACCGTATAACGATGGTAACAGGCACATACCACCAGCCAAACGCATTGACGATAACAAAAGACTCCGTTTATTGGGTGGACTGGGGCTACAAGTCCATTTGGAGGTTAAACAAGAACATTAGGAATTCAGAGCCAGAAGAATACTTGAAGTTCTCAAATGAGGTGCCTTTCGGAATTGTGGGGAACTATCTGATTGCCGATCAGATAAACGGAGTGCCTGAATGCGCGGATTTGATGTCGCTGTCGCAAAACAAAACAGCAATCAATGACTCGTTTAGTATTCCCAAAGATGTTGGCTTGTTCTGCCTTCATGGAGTCAAAGTTGAAGGAAAATTGGCGTGTAAATGCTCGGCAGGTTACAAAGGCGAGCGATGTGAGATATCTGTTTGTCAAAACTACTGTTTTAATGGTGAATGCAGTTTTACGAAAGAAGGAGAGCCAACTTGCAAGTAAGCTACACAATGATCACAATCAAAACAATGTTAGCGATCAAACAAAATAACATAATTCATTAAAAATTGTACTTTATTGCAGATGTAACAAAGGCTACAAAGGCACTAAATGCGAGGTTGACGTCTGCTACTCATACTGCCTGAACAGTGGAGCCTGTTCTGTGGATGAAGACCAGAACCCTACGTGCGAATGCAATCAGGACTACGTGGGGACGAGGTGTGAATCCATCAGGACCGTGCCGACAGTGGCGCCACCGCCAGTAGCGTTTTCGGAACCAATTAAAGACTGCAAGTACGTATTCTTTGACACATAATTGCATAATTGTTTAGTATAATTTCACGAGTAGGACCGTAACAGAAACAGAATCAATGATTGCACACAAGTCTGATATTTCTTAGATTAACTATTCCTAAAAAATCCCAAACATTTACGACTACAGAAAATCAAATAGAAATCAGGCCCATATTACATCCTTTTATTATCCTTTCTCATGAAAATACCTTCTAAATCTTAAAAAACAAGCAAGTACTTATAAGGCCAAAATAATATGACGCGTTGTTGGCACGTCTGTTAACGAAACCATACTCAGCAATACTACTTAAACGATAATTACGTTTAGAAATAAATCGGTAATAAGTTTGTAATACAGTACCTAATGTTTTCGTTCATCGCTGTGGAATAAGTAAATAGTGTTTTAGAAAATACCATTATCAACGCGACCTCTGAATCAGAGACTAAGGCCAAGATCACAACTACGTCACATACATTGTTTACGTATTAACCGATATTATGTACGATAATACCTGCTAAAGTTTATTAGGCACATTAGAGCCATTTATAGGCGCGAAAATCCTTATCCTTACTTATAAAGCCGAAAGTAACTCTGTCTGTTACGCTTTCTCGCATAGAGTACTGAACCGATTTAAACGAAATTTGGTACAGATATAGTCCAGAGCCTAGGAAAGGTTATAGGCTACTTTTTAACTGACTGCGCTATAAGGAAGTAATGTTTTACCCGTTAAACGTCTCTACGCGGACGGAGTCGCGGGCGGAAAGCTAGTATCTAATAAGCGCGGAATGTTTGTTTTCCACTTGATTGACTGGCTCGATTGCGTAGTGCATAGTCCAAGCGCCAAGAGTCGTGGGTTCGATTCCCACTTGAGACAAAGTTAAATAAGTGTAATAAGCATTGGTGTTTTTTTCGTGTCTGGGTGTGTTATTATATTACATTATTTTTTTCATATCCTAGCGGTGTTGGCATTCATCCTAAATTGGCATTTGCTTATTTAGACGGCACAACTTAATTGTGGTAAAGAGATAAAATACCTTAAATTTACAAGTGGGCACATGCACTAGCCCAAACATTCTCCTGATGAGGACCCGGCTAAGCCAGCATCTATGTCAAGAAAGAAAACAGTACCTACTAACATGTCTTATTCTTTTTTCCAGCTGCACCGCTCAAGAGTCAGTCTACCTATCGGAGAGCAAGCTAGGAGTGGACGAGTTCGTGGACTGTTCCCAAGGCTGGGATTCAGTGAGGGACCCCATCATTGTAGTTTTGGGGGTCCTCTGCGGCCTGCTCTGCGTCGCCTGCACAGTTCTCGTGACAAGGGTTCTGCATCTGAAGAGACGGCCTAGGTGAGTGAATACATTTTTTATTTAACCTTTTTTTCTAACTGACTAACGATGATGGCTTGGAGTAGCCTTGTCATCATCACCGGACTTGCGGGGGGGAGCGGATGGTTATTTAGCCTATTTCATCCCACTGTTGGGCAAAGGTATCCACTGCTCTCTATTCAAGGACATTTAAAAATTGCAATTTTTGTTTCAATACTGTGATTTTATATGTTTGGAGGAGACTTTTGCACAGCAGTTGGGATGGTTTGAGTGAGTGAGTTACTCTCATAACTATAATGCTTTTGAATGTGCTATAATAAATTAATAAGTTGATAAAAATACAAAAATCTTCTCATAACCAATACCTTTCTGGGTTTGTGATCGTATTAATATTAACAACTATTTCAAACGCTAATGTACAATAAGGAAGCGATAAACTACTTCCCATTCTTATTCTAAATATAACCACGGAACAAGTAATTATGCAAAATGGGAATGCCTAATCTACTGTAATTCTCAACTTGGTTTTGACGTCATCAACGTAAGAAGGCGTGACGTAATAGGGTGCTGGGGAAGTAGTAGTCTTCAGACCTAAACCTACATCGAAAAGAAAGAATGAAGAAAAAAAAATTATTAGAATATACTTGTTACTTAGGGCAACTTCTCTTTGTACTTATTTTAGGGGTGAGAGTCATTCGCTCCCCCGCAAGTCTGGTGATGATGACAAGGCTACTCCAAGCCATAGCCGTGGTCAGTTTAAAGAAAAAAAATTTGTTCTTAGAAGCTTCTACACACAGACAGAAATACATACATTATTTATTACCTGAATCGCGTAAAACAATAAGCATATGTTTTTACAGAATCAAGAAACGTATCATCGTGAACAAAAACACAACTCCGATGACTGCGCGCCCTGACCAATGCGAGATCACCATAGAGAATTGCTGTAACATGAACATCTGTGAGACTGTGAGTATGAGTTCACTAACTCTTTGTATTTTTTGTGAGATTGTGAATATGAGATCACTAACTCTTATTGTAACACTTGTGAGACTAAGTACGAGTTCACTGCCCATCGTTATAACCACACTTATAGGTACTTTATTGACATTCCGTACTTGAAGGGACTCTATTCATAGAAATACCTCCGTTGTTTGTTTGATGATGAACTACACAAGTTCATCCACCGCAATAGGTAGACCGTTGACATTTTCACAGCTGATATGGGTACATCTGTTGTAGCTATAATAACAAATAATATAGGCACTAAAAATAGAAAAAAAAAGAGTGGTTCTATATCAATCGTTGCAAAACCAACTCACACTTGCCCTGCTAAGGTTTCATAGAAGTAGTCCCTACATGTTAAGCGCTTTCGTCAAAACAAATATAAAATTCTGCGGTCCAAAAACGTGATCACACATGTACGTATTTAATATTTTGTAAATAATGCTACCGATCGACTGAAACGAGCATTAAAGATAAGTACTTTGCTGTTCCAAGAGTCTAATACCTACGACCTTATTAGGTTCATTATGGAAAATAAATAAATGTATTATTAAGTACCTATTTGTCTATTTCTCTTACCCTCTCTTGGGTTTCATTTGGTTTATCTTCAAGAAGCGATGTTATCCGATTTTATCATATTTACGATTTACGGCATAAGTAAACTATCTCATCACAAAACCATTAAGCAAACAATGGGTCGTTTTGCGCTATTACCCATCCACACAGTATGTGCATACCGAGATGAAATGTAATTTATACTGTTTGACGATACCGCTAAATGATCGACTTATGGTGATAGCTTCTATTTATGTCTATACTTGTGACACGCCATTTCTTAGCTTTAGGTGAATTAAAAAAGATTTTTCTTCTTCTTTAATCCCTTTTTCTATTAAAAAAATAATCCTTTACGTTGATTTTAAGAAAAATAGGGATAAAGGGACGAGAAACCGACTTTGTTTTATACTGTAGTGATTCAAGTTAGGGCGATACTTGTTTCAATATTTGAACGCTTTAAAAGCAAACAAAAATTAAATTGCGTCTTAGTCATTGATAAAATCAAATCGTTATACCTATCAAAATTGTATCTTAAAACTTATCATCATTTTAGTTATTTAGGTATACACCTCTCTCTTGATTGCGTAGGTAATTATTTGGCGGCGTGATATAAAAAAAATCCTTGCGTAAATGTATCTAATCAAATGAGATAAAAGCTGTGCTATCTTTAAACAAATATTGCGCATTTTTATAAAATGTTGGGAGGTATTTGTCCGTACGTTGATGAAAAAATAAAACGAAAATGATAACATCACATAATACATCAATGTGATTCTGATAAATGCAGCTTAACCTCTTGTGTTACGGATATCAGTATCGATCTTCGATAGAACAATGTCACCTTTAGAGTAGATATAGTAATAAATTACATATGTAAAGATAAGAAAAAAAATATCGCGAAAAAACCTGCACACCTGTATTAAAGTTTAAAGATTTTGTGAAGTCGGTGGCTAAGATCTGATCCCCCTAGTTTAGGGTGGACTCTATTACATATTACAATATGCACTATCGCTCATAAATATAAATGTCTATGTACAATATTACATTATATCTCATAATCAAATAATATTAATTGAAAGTCGCAAAAGAAAACTATTGGAATATATCCCTAAATAATATAAGCGTAGAGTGTGTTATAGAAAAGATAAAACTATCTGTCCTTACCGTTGATGTGATATAGTAAATGTAAACAAACCTATTGATTTTTTTATGATCAATTTGATACTTTGTAAGATTCAATTACACTTATGTTTATCTTATCCTCTCAAGTGCGAAGTAGTTATATAATAATGGTGTTTAATATTAAATAATATGGTCACATTTTCATTGTGAATATACCTACAAAAAATAATTTTATTTTCTATGGTAGATATATTAGATAGGTAGTTACTACCTTGTCACATGCCGAAAAGTCATGGGTTCAATTCCCACTGAAACGTGTACCTACGTCGAAGTCGTGTAATTAATTTTTTTCCTTCCCTTTGTCCATGTATGCAACCTGTATTTCCAGATATTTTTAATATGAGACAATATATTATTTCTTATTCCTATTTTTATTTACTTGTTGCAGCCGTGCTTTGAACCCAGATCGACCATAAGGCCAACGTTGGGAGACGCCAAACCCGGTAAAGAAGAGAAAAAGAACCTCATCTCAAACATGGAGTTGCCCGAAGACTACTAACACGTTTCAATAACCCAGGTGTTTCTTTACATACGCGAGAAATAGGTTTCTGTCAAGTCCTAGAATACTAAAGCTACAGCGAACATCCCCAAAATCCTTTTTTATTTTAATCTTTGAATGAAAATTCTCTTGCTTATTTTCACTTTGAATACTTAACATTTCTATTATTATATACTTTTTCCAACATGTACAATTTTCAACCTATTTGATGAAACCTATTTCTCAGTTGATAAAGCTGAATATAACCAAATTGTGATATTTGATATAAAGCGTCTACTTGGTGTGATGTATGAAGTTATCAGGCTGTGTTTTTTATTGGCTGCTGTAATCTGAGTGCAAGGTAACTAGATTTAAAGCAGAATTTCGGTTAAGAGCGAGCGGCGCAAGTGTATGAGTTATCGATAAAATTTCCATGGGCTGGCATAGGATAGAATTATGTGCCTTTAATAAATGCAATAAGCTTTATTGAGTTTAAACGTTCGTGTAACAGTAACATAATTAGAAATACATATATATGCAGTAGTTTGTACGATTTGTACTGGAGACTTGCCAAACCATGTTAATTTTAACTCGATTCTGACATTGTATTCTATTTTTCGTTATTATAGAGTGCCAACAATTAAAAATGTCTTTCTTTAATCTGAAAAAGAATGCTAAATTATATAAATATCAAATTGTTATGATGAAAGAAATGGGAAGGAGAGATGCATAATAACGAAAAATAGTTGAAAGTGAAGTATCATGTACTTATGGCATTTAAATGAAAATTATTTATAAATTATATCAGTAAAAATACCAAATTTATACTTACCATAGATTAAAATTTTTAATACTTAATGTTACCATTTTAACAGCGTTCTAAACGTTGATTTGGTCTTATTTGGCAGTACTACTTAAATTTTCTTTATAAATAACTGAATATTACACATATCCAGTTATTATTATGTTTTATGGTTGTGTTTATCAAGGAAGCAATCATTCTATTCAGTTATTTATTTCAAGTAACTCTGATTTCAAAATAACCACAAAAGATGTTACCTTAAAGCAACAGTTGTGACAATCTGTTCCTATTCCGCAGTTGTGTTCAAATCACTTATCATCTATTTTGTTCTTACGTTGTTCTCGATTTGTTCTTCCAGCGAAAATGTTATCAAATCGACTTGTTGACTATTTATACTTGCGTGTAGTGTGAAAGTGTGTATCAAATACGATACTAAGAGTGCGTAGGGAAGAAGGATTTGATAGAATTTTATCAATTTTTTAAACGGTTTTATATATTGATTCGCTCAGTGTCATTAAATTATCATTAGTATGTAGTAAATTCATTCCTAAAACATATACGTGGTGCAAGGACGTTTATGATGATATTCTATCAATTTCTCAAGTTACCAATCTTACATATTTTGTGTAACAAAAAGTAACAAAGACTAATCATTATACCTTTGATTTAGTGACAAATGTTGCTTATGTATAAATGTTCATGATGACAGTGTGGAAGTGAATACGGTCATGTTTGATCTATGGAATAAAGTTTTGTATCATTATCTTTAGCTGATCGATGAGCCCTACGATGTGAAATCAGTAAACCTGCCATTTTTACTGATTAGATGGCAGTTTTTGATACATTGATAACGATTCACTGACCCAAATTCATTAAACATTCATATGTTGGGCTAAGACATCAATTTAAAAGGGTTAGCTAAGTAGAAACTATACAACATAAACTTAATTTTGTATGATGGGATGTGTTTGAAAACCTCAGTTTAGTGTACAATAATGTTTATGAGATATAAAGCAATCTTAACTTGAAAGCACTTTAAATCTATCACTAAAACATGACTATTTACGATAAAATAAGAACATGTCATTGCTTTATATCAATGTAAACATGTTTTTGATATCATGTCGGTGCCTCAAGTCTCAAATTATATACTACCACATAGTACCAAATGACTTAGTTACTTATGATATTTAGTTCCTAGTTTAAGATTTACGTTCCTATATTTTATTAATATTTATATAATGAAAACCAAACCGCGATGTACTAAATTGTCTTGATACATTGTTGTTATTAAACAAAGTAAAAATATAATATTCTTTTTGTACATTTATTTTTATTTCTATTGTAAAAGCAAACGATCAAGATGGTTAGAATCTCAACTTTGTACTTATTTATCAAGAAAAAAATTTACATTAATTTCCCAAATGAGGCAATCAAACCAATTCCCTGTTTTTCTTCAAATACATAATTGTTTGTGTATTAGGTCAATATGGTGGTACTTAGAATATAGACAATTTAGTTTTAGGCTTTATTTTTATTAGTTTCGTAGCTTAGTTCGTGGATTAATAATATCCACATCAGAAATGTGATATTATTGAGTCTTTGTATAAGCCATTAGGATAGAATATAAAATGATTTATTATAAAAATTAAAGAGCTTTGCAAATAAATATGCGTTTTAATAATGTCCTTTAAAAATATGAATTGATAATCAAAATTAAATTCTTTTCGAATTTGACTTTATCGAAACACGAAGAATTGACGAACACGAAAAAGTTATTAATACTTACATATTAGGTAAAATTTTTTAAGGAGGTATTTCTGACATTCATAAAACTACAAGATTAACAGGATTAAAAACAACACCTTTGGTCAAATAACGTTTATTCATAACTTTAAGAATGCTAAAGCTAACACAATCATCACATTGAAAATGAAATAACCCTTGAAAAAACGTGTCCTTCCAAGACAGGCGCAACCCTGGAGAATTATTTTTAATTTTGTGATTATTACAATAAAGACTACATTCATTGTAATATGTTGTATTGCAGAATTCAACAATGTGACTTACTCTCGAAAACTAAAACGATACTTAAATTAATAAATATCTACATAGACGGATAAGAACACGGTACTGAATTGAAAACTTTAAAAACAAATGTGAATTATTATTTCTTCTATAAGTCAAATATTTAACTATCGTTTCAGTTATCTGTGGTCTACTGAATCGGCTTTTGGGAGACTATCTTAGTATCAATTATATTCCTTGAGACGTGGGTTGTTATCATTTTGTAAATGGTAAAAAGCAATTTCGATTTTATACTTTAATAGCTCATCGTTTTATGTTATTTGACGTCAAGCACGATAGATACTAAGTTTAAAGATAACATGCAGATTCGTAATTCAGACAAACAAAATTATATTGAAGTTAACTTTATTTCATGGACCACAGCCCAGTAGCTCCGTTGTTTTGAATACTTAATTCCATTAGGTATATTATATGCGTTACGGCAAGCCCGGGTAATGGACACAAATTAATAATACGCCTAAGTTCTAAAATCCACAGATACAAAAACACTAAGTGCTTAAACCACAACTAAGAAATTAAGCTAGATTACCCAGTGAAAAAGATATTGTTCAAGTCTTGTTACTAAATAAGAGTATGTTACATTTCAAACAGATTCCCTTACATGTGTTAACTGTAAATAGTTAAAGCATTTATACGTATTAAATAGAATGACAACATAAATTTGTAACCAAGTACATACATATACACCGTGAAATTTTAGTGGTTGTTTTCCCGCAGTAAAATGATTCTATCTTAGTAGTACAAAAGATGTGTGCAGTTTTTTTTTAGTAAAATCAATAGTGCCGGTTTTACGAAAGGTTTAACTGTAACTCGAAAGCACGTTCGAACCGCTTTATGACTTAGGGTGTAGAGCTTCTTTAGCTTTAAGCATCGATTTCATGCGGCAAGCAGTACCTGAATACGTCACATCTTCAAAAACAACGATAGCTTCTCTCGTTTTCGAGTTGGAAAATTATTATTCTGAAAAATCTAAAAAAAAAAAATTTTTTTTTCGATGAACAATTTGCATGATTCGATAGTATTACTAAAGGCAAATCGTTCTGCCACGGGAAAACAACCACTAAAATTTCACGGTGTATAGGTACTTCAATACAACACTCTTTCCTTGTGTAATTTGACATATACAAATTATTTTTGACAACATGTACTCATGATATCACACATCTTGTATTGTTTCCTTAAATGTACGAATTACTGAATACATAAAGCATATTATACATACATACATAATGCATTTATTTACCAATAAACTTTGAAAGTAGTCAATGTATTTGTACCGCATTTCTCTAATAGATCCATCTCAAAACTCAATTTACTGTATCATAATACATGATATTTGACGCAATACACATAATAATTTATTGGATACCGAGGTTAAGTGTTGAGCATTTTCTATAAATCTTCATTGACACAATATTATGAAGTTGTAATATCAAACTTTATAACATAAATATATAGACACCTTTAGTTTAAGAAACCACACATAATACAAATCTGAACTTGTTTGTGATCTAGATCTGTGATGTTTTTTAAAATCTCGATGCTAATTATCGAAAATAAATTAACATTATTGCACAAGTGTTACAACGAGCATTATATTAAGCTTTATACATATTATATAACTGTATAAATAAATACTTCATCAGTATGAATTAGGTTTTTACTCTTGTATAACTATAGTTTGGACCAGCTTTGGTTTAGAATGTATATTTTGACACATATTTATTGTAAATAACAATAATTTACTAAAAAAAAACAAAAGCAAGTACAGCTAAGATTTAACCCACTATCTACTCACCCGAAAACATTGAAAGTATAACTAATACCCAGTTTAAAACAATAATAAATATAATCTCTTCCAATAAATATAAACTTAGAAAATCAACAACATACTGTAATCCCGCTTTTGTACATTTGGTACAGAATTTATTTATATCTTATAGTAATAATACCCTCACTTGTAATATAGTACATACACACTGTACGTTAATATTGTAAAAGCTATGAACATTATTATATCAGCAAGAATCAGAATTGTCCAAGGTGTTTCTGATTCTAAAACTTAATATCTATTAGGCATACAACGATCCGCAGTTCATTAAGTATTTCATGTATACGTAACCTCTCATCACAGAATATCAGTTGAAAAACTGTATTACAATAAATTTTAGCTATTAGTCTATTTTATTGTGTGCAACTGGTGTTTGTGATCTGTAACAAAAATGAAGGACCATTTTTAATAATATGTAAGTATTAAGTATTTTTGTGTTAAATGGGTCAGTAAAGATATCAATTTATCGCGAAATATTATAGTTTGTTCGACAAATCAGAACATAATTTTTGCCCGGTTTGAAGCTTGTCACATAAGTGTTGGTTTATTAAATATTATTTAATTATAAACTTCACACCTAGGTAGCTGCATCCATAGTAATTACTGAGTGGGAGACCCTGGTTACGAAGGGAACTTTGGTAATGCAGCTTGGACCGGCAGTAGAGGACACCGGTAACGCAGGGGACCATTGACAACACAAGGGACATCGGTAACGCAGACGACACTGGTAACGCAGGGGACATTAGCAGCACAGGGGACATCGGTAACGCAAACGACACTGGTAACGCAGGGGACATTAGCAGCACAAGGGACATCGGTAACGCAGACGACACTGGTAACGCAGGGGACATTAGCAGCACAGGGGACATCGGTAACGCAAACGACACTGGTAACGCAGGGGACATTAGCAGCACAAGGGACATCGGTAACGCAGACGACACTGGTAACGCAGGGGACATTAGCAGCACAGGGGACATCGGTAACGCAAACGACACTGGTAACGCAGGGGACATTAGCAGCACAAGGGACATCGGTAACGCAGACGACACTGGTAACGCAGGAGACACTAGTAACGCAGGGGACATTAACAACACAGGGATAATTGGTAACGCAGGGGACATTAGTAACGTAGGGGACACTAGTAACTTGACACTGGCAAGAAAGGTGCCATTGGTAACTTAGACACTGGTAAGGCGGGTGCCATTGGTAACTTAGACACTGGTAAGGCAGGTGCCATTGGTAACTTAGACACTGGTAAGGCAGGTGCCGTTGGAAACTTAGACACTGGTAAATCAGGTGCCATTGGTAACTTAGACACTGGTAAATCAGGTGCCATCGGTAACTTAGACACTGGTAAAGCAAGTGCCATTGTTAACATAGACACTAGTAACGCAAGTGCCATTGTTACTTAGACACTGGTGACTCCGGTGCCGACACTGGTAACGCAGGTGACACTGGTCAGCCAGGTGCTACTGGTAACGCAGGAGACATTGGTAACGCATGGGGATATTGGTAACGCAGGAGACACTATTAACGCAGGGGACATTAGTAGCGCAGGTGACACTAGTAACGCAAGGGACACTAGTAACGCAAGTGCCATTACTTACCACCTCACGCGCGCAGCAACGCGGCAAGCGCCTCGGCCTCGTCGCGGCGCTCGCGCATGAACATCTGCGCCTCCCACAGTACCGGCACGAGTTTGTCGTCCGCGCGCTCGTCCATCGCCAGCTCCTGCGACATGTGCGGCGAGAACCGGAAGTACGGGACGCCCAGCGAGCTGCACCACGCTCGCGCGCGTTCTACGACGCGCCCGTCCGATTGGGTCGCCTGAAAACAAACAAGAAAGGATCGTATAACGTTAAAACTGTGGAACGTATTGGGACCGTGCGAAGTGGCTGGAGGGTAGGGTTGCCAACCGTACTCTAAAATAGAGTATTGTCCTCTATATCATGTAGGCGTACTCTATAATCTACAACACTAATAAAGTACGCTTACATACTCTTTTTCACAAAATATTTTCTTAAACCAGTGCAAGTCTGTAATAATATGCAAAAATCCTTAACCAGAATAAAAAATGTCTACTATTTATTGGTTGAAGGTTAAAAATAAATGATACTCTTTTTTTGTAAGTCCGTACTTCATTTACCTTATTATAAATCAGATATACCTACTTTATTTCTGATAAAAAAGGTTGGCAACCCTAGTGGAGGGAGAAATGGCGCTGATTGTCAAAAACGCATGTAATCTTATGAGATGTTCGTTGTTATTGCTAGCGACGGCCGTTGGTACTGATTCCACTCCATAAGATTTAACGTAAAACGCCACCTAAATGAAGGCAGCACCGTCGTGCACGCTCCCAATAACCTTCACTACCATTTCAAATTTGGAGTCGATCAAAAACTGTGAATACTTCTGAAGTTCCAAGCTCAACAAAGACATGACGCTTATCGGCAAGAAAACTGTAGCCCGTCAAGCAAATTTTTAATATACCTAACCCTGTGCCTGTTTTAGTAGGCGAGGCCTAATATTTCTGTGGGCGTAGCAGCGGTAAGTGGGGGGGGGGGGGGACAAAAAATAGCAGCACAACGCCCACACTTGCTTTTTTAAATGACTTTATAAAAGGCTACATATAAAATAGAAATATAAACAAATAATTGTACTTGCTTAGTTGCTTCTTAGTCGGAAACGACTCAAGCGCGAATTTAGAGTAGAAAAGGTTCTATATCTTTTCAATTCACTTCTAAATGAATAGCTTCATCCTTCTTACCTGATCAACCAATAGTCCCCCAATAGCGGACAGACCAAACGCAAGTCGCGCGGTGTCCCACAAACTCTCCGGTTTGAACACATCTATGTCGTTCAACTTCGCCACTGGTATTAGACCTGGAATCAGAAGAAATAGGCAGGAGTTAGAGCGAAGTTTTAGTATTGTCTATTTTTATTTGCGCGAGCACTACACATTTGAAATAAAACTAATTTTACGGATTAAACTCGCGTGTATTGGTATTCTAAACATTATTTAGAGATCCGACGTTTCGAGCTCTTTACAGCGCTCGTGGTCACGGTTAAGACTAAAGATGACAGGTGTCTTCATAAGTGAGTTTAATTACTACCGTCATTTGGTGTGATATTTTGTGTGTTCCGATTCACGCATACAGAACTCACAAATTGTTAGGTCTTGCAATATGTTGTTGTTTTTGACGGGCTTGGGATATTATGGTCTTCATGATAGGATCCCAAGCAGGTGGTACACTCCAACCATCTTCTCTATTGAAATTAGGATGTTTTTTAATCTCAATAGCTTTTCAGTCTGCCTAAGACTAATCTGACCTTGACCTATTACTGCTGACTATCTTACCGTCAGGACACTGTATATTTTGTAAAGTATAAAGAGGAGATCCCTTGAGTTTTGTGGTTCTCAACTAGGTCCTGACGTCATCACGTCAACTTTAGTGGGCGTGGTTTAATCGTTGTCATCGATTTGGTAGGAGAGTGATGAAAATAGCTGGCTCGCCATAGATAACGGGTTTGATGGCGCAAATTGGTAGTGTCTATCTTCACTGGCATCAAGGGTCGTGGGTTCGATTCCCATTTGGAACAAATATTTGTGTGATGAACATCGGTGTTCGTTCCGTGTCTGGGTGTGAATATGTATTTAGGGATATATTTATAAATATCTACGTATGTATATCAAGTCTCTGAATCCGATAGTACAAGCTCTGCTTAGTTTGAGGTGAGATGACCATGTATGGAAAATGTCCCAGATTATTTAGTTAACCCTGTGGTCCCCTACCTGTCCCGCACGACACCACGACCTTCAGGTTGGTGTCCCGCGCCTCCTCGAGCCGCCCGACGCCGGTGAGCGCCAGCCGGAGCTCGGTGATCTCTGTGAGCGCGTCCAGGGTCGGGTTGTTGCCCATCAGACCGCCGTCTAGGAACCTGAACGAAAAATTGAGTATAAATCTAAAACATTTGCATTTCATGAAACTAAAATATAAAGTGTTTTATAAGCTTTGTTTGGAAAAACAAGGATGGAGGTCTGCCTAAACAGATATCAAAGTTAATAACACACCCAGACACGGAATAAATACCGATGTTCGTCATACAAATTTTGTCCCTGGTAGGATTCGAACCCACGACTCTCGGAACCTGGGTTACAAGGTACTAACCACTGTTCCGAACCAGTCAAATAAATTTTACTAGTGAACCGTCCTTGCGAGAAAATTATACAAAGACGTTGAATTCCTTTGTCTATGTAAATAAACAGCATGAAAATCCGTTAAGTTCTGTCAAAGATTTAAGCATAAATCTAATATACTACTATTACTAACAAAGGGGCAGACAGCAGATACGACGTTGTTTTAAACTTTTTTTTTTTTATAGTAAGCTAACAAGATGACCTCACTCCACCTGATGGTAAGCGGTAGTGAGATCCAAATATGAGGTGAGGTGAGGTAGGTACTTTGTAATGATAATCGTTTTAAAAGTACTGGTCTGAACACATTCGAATCGACCACTGCGTTATGTACCTGCCCGAAGCCCTAAAGTACGAGGGCGCAGCGCCCGAGGCGCGCGCCGCCTGCCACACGAGCTGGTCGCGCGGCGGCGGCGGCGCCGGCAGCGACACCACCGACACCTGGTCCCCGGCCTCCGCGCGCGGACCTGCCCACCAACCATCAAATACATATTTGAAATAAAACTAATTTTACAGATTAAACTCGCGTGTATTGGTATTCTAAACATTATTTAGAGATCCGACGTTTCGACAGGTGTCTTCATAAGTGAGTTTAATTACTACCGTCATTTGGTGTGATATTTTGCGTGTTCCGATTCACGCATACAGAACTCACAACATTGTTAGGTCTTGCAATATGTTGTTGTTTTTGACGGGCTTGGGATATTATGGTCTTCATGATAGGATCCCAAGCAGGTGGTACACTCCAACCATCATCTCTATTGAAATTAGGATGTTTTTTAATCTCAATAGCTTCTCTCAGCATCCTAGGGACAAAACGTTGCTCTTTCACGAGGATTTGAGGTTTGTCAAACCGGATGTAATGGTTGGGTCCGTCTAGTGCATGTTCACATACTGCAGACTTAGTTTCTCGCCTATGTTTGACGTCAGCCATATGTTCCTTGACCCCTGACCTTGTTGAAAAATAGACATCAAATACATGTCAATTTAACAACAAAGTGAAGTGCTAAAGTTTGCACTAGCTCATCATCAGCCCATATACGTCCCCACTGCTGGGGCACGGGCCTACCCTAAACTAGGGCGATAAGGCCTTAGTCCGGTTAGTGGCCGAGTGCGGGTCGGTCGACTACACAACCTTAGAATTTCTTCATAGGCGTGCAGGTTTCCTCGCGATGTTTTCCTTCACCGTTAAAGCGTCGAATGATGGTACATATAAATTTCAAATTTGAAAAGCACATTGGTACCTGGCGGGGTTTGAACTGGCGACCTCTCGCATGGCAAGCAACGACCTTAACCACTCGGCCATCGACGCACTAGCTGTTATACCTAATATTTAGAAAAAAAAAGTTGCCCATCCGTCTCTCTCTTTATCCCTCACGCACGCACTGTCTCTCATAATGTCAACACAATAGAGCCCACTTTCCCCTGTCGCTGCTCGTTTAGACGTAGCTCTTTACCTCTAGCAGTTATGTTATCTGTGCCTCTAGTGACATCGTCTGAAACGCGACAGCTACTTTAGTAATATTTATGGCATAAATATTTTCAAACGAGATTCTAACGCAACATAGTCACCCTATTCATGTTTTGAAAATTCATCATCATCCCCATATACGTCCCCACTGCTGGGGCACGGGCCTACCCTAAAAACTAGTGTGATAAGCCATAGTCGACCACACTGGCCAAGTGTGGGTTGGTCGACCACACAACCTAAGAATTCCTTCGTCGGTTTCGTGACCTGCAGGTTTCGTGACCTGGGGCTACCATGAGTTAAAAACTTACGCACTCGATATCGCCTACGTAAATATGTCTATGAAAAACTTGTACAGCGCCGCTGGTGGTTACGGGAACAACTAAAATCGGCCGTATGAAAAAAAACAACTCGATGGGTTTTTAACGTAAGTAAGTTTTTGATAGCCAACTCATGGTAGGCCCTCTGGGCTGAGATTCAAATTTGAAAACTGACCGCATGCTGACCGCCAGTGCCGACAGATATCGATCGCATTGGCGTTGATCGTTCTAGATAAATATGCTCGCTTCATTAGGCAAAGAAATAGCATATACAAAATTACTACTTACTCGATGTCCCATTGTACGCGTCCAATATCTCCTGCGCGGATTGGTAGTTCCTGAAGAGGTGCAGGTCCACCGGTTTGCGGTCCGCCAGAACCGCCAGGATCATCAGCTTAGGGTGCTTTAGGTCAGACATCACTGTCTCCGTTCCTGGAATCGCAGTATCATGGATTGGACGTTTTAATAATAGTCTAACAAGATGACCTCACTCCACCTGATGGTAAGCGGTAGTGAGTTCCAAATATGAGATCGACAGGCACAATAGACCATATTGAGACTGTCGCACTCACCCTGAAGGCCTGCTTAAATGCCGTTTCACGTCCCGGCTGAAGAGCCAGTGATCATAGGAGGGAGGGAAAACATGAGCATTCGATGCCTTAATAACGCGTGGCAGAAAAGAGTAACAGTAGATAATCTTCTGACCAATAAAGCTGTGGATATCGCTGTTGACATCATAATATTTTAATACATAATTAGGTATTGTAATATCTAGTGACATGAACAAATGAAAAAATAAGTACAAACCCAAGCACTCCTTAAGGATATTCTCCAACGGATCGGACGGGTAAGGCCTCATCCCGACAAAGGCAATGTCCTTAAGCCGGAAGTACAGTCGCTGGCACTCCCGCAGATCCTTCCCGGAAGCGAGGGCGAGCGCCAGAATGCCCCCGGTACTGGTCCCCGCGATCCAATCGAAGCATTCCACTATTGGCTTGCCGATGGTTTCTTCGAGCGTGAGTAGGATCTGGACTAAGACTAAACCTCGTATGCCACCGCCGTCTAAGCAGAGTAATCTGAAAATGGATAAATTTACACATGAAACACTCCCGGGACAATGCATCAAATATTTCCGATGTCGCAGAGAGAAACATTTTGGACAAGTATTCCTTCTTCTTGAAATTAATGAATAGTGATGGCTGTAATATGAGAACGGTTGGGAGTTGAGTTAAACAACCTTCATTGTGCAATCCCTTTTATTTTCTTAAAGTAATCATCTTATATACTAATGTTATCATATGTACGTGTACATATGATAACATTCGATAACGATAGTATCCTTCCTCCCCTTTTCCTTCCCCCGTCATATATCCATTCTACTCGTGGGAACGCAGTGACCTTGTTAAAACAATGCACAAGGCAGAATGGCGGCGACGTGGTCCACAACCCGTCACGTCACGTTTCCCACAGAGGTGAAAAGTGGATCGCTGGAAGTGATCTCTGCCTACCCCTCTGGGAAAAAGGCGTGATTGTAGTATGTATGTATGTATGTATGTATGTATGTACGTGTACACGGTAGCGATTCACAATCGAGCTCAGTATCTTTATCGATCACACGATGACGGGATTTAAAACCACACATACCATCACAATACTTTCCTAAGTAATACTCTTCGTCTTCTATCTCTACAGGATATCATGATAGAGGAGGGAGGAATTAAAGCCCAATGATAACAGGTATGTATTTCAAAAGCTCCGATACATTTTAATCGCAATTTTTGTGTCGCTTTGGTAATGTACTTAACCCTTTAAAAGGCAGTGTATACTGAAATGTTTCATTGATTTTGAACGTTAAGTCAACATGTTAAGGTTCCAATTATGGGAAAAGGGTAAACATAGAAGCTCTTGCTAACTCACCGGCCAACCTTCTTGCTTTCTTCGGTCTCGGCAGCGCGCTCGTTACCGGCCACCGTCAGCATGTCGTTGACAACCTTGAAAGAAACACCATATAAAATATAAGAATAAAATGCTGATGCTGATGATATACGTTTTAAAGAATTAACTAACTATAACAACTAACTAACCATCATTATCATCGGCCCATATATTGGGGCACGGGAATACCCTAAACTAGGGCCAAGCCTTAGTCAAACACGCTGGCCTAGTATGAGTTCGTCGACTACACAACTTAAGAAATTCTTCATAGATGTGGTGCATGTTCTCTCACGATGTTTTTTCTTTCATCGTTAAAGTGTCCAATATAATCGTACATATGAATTTCAGATTTGAAAACACAGCGTTACGTGGCGGGGTTTGAACTGGCAACGACCATAACCAGTCGGCTTTTTTAGGAAAAGCAATGACTGATAAGATAATTACGGCATTTAATGCCTTGAGGGTGAGTGCGACAGGCTCAATATGGTTTATTGTGCCTGTCGACCTCATATTTGGATCTCACTACCGCTTACCATCAGGTGGAGAGAGGTCATCGTGTTTCAGGTGGGAGACGTTTTGACGACCGGCTGCTGTTACCGCCATACAGTTGCGTAAAACCCGCCAAGTGACTCTGGCCTCTCTCGGTCAGGTCGCGTTCCGGGATCAGCACTGTACGAACCGAAGCCAGGGGGGACCATTTTTGCGGCAAGCGCCGGACCAGTGGAGTCTTAGCGGCGGTATTGTGCGGGCGGAGCGGGTCAGCCCGCCGGCCAGGGACACCCGTAGACACGGGGGCCCTTCCGTCCGGCGGACTGGCCAACTCCGACCCGCACAGCTCAATACCAATGCGAGACTCCACGCTTTGTCTCGTTGTTGCCGCAGCAGTGGTCTCCTCTTTAAGCGGGCTTTCAGGGTGAGTGCGACAGGCTCAATATGGTCTATTGTGCCTGTCGACTCATATTTGGATCTCACTACCGCTTACCATCTGGTGGAGTGAAGTCATCGTGTTGGCCTACTATATAAAAAAAATTACCGTTCGCATGGCGGCTCGAGCAACCGGCGCCGGGGCGACTCCATTGTATTCCCCACGCGCCGCGCAGCCCGCGCGACAACCAGACATGTCTTCTGTACACCTGCAAGTAGCAAATCGATACTATTTATGATTGATTTGATTGATGATTACTTATTGCTTGGATAGTTTTGGTCTGGTGGATCTGGTCTTCATCATCTCCAATAATATTTCTTTTCAACTCGAAAGCGTGAGAAGCGATCGTTCTTTTAAGAGATGTGACGTAATTAGGTACTGCTTGCAACATGAAATCAACGATTAAAGCTGCTCTACGCCCTCAGTATGATAGAATAATTTTACTGCGGGAAAACCACCACTAAAATTTCACGGTGTATAAATATACAAAATATATAAAGACATAAGATAATTGATCCTAGTAAAATTACTAATGGTCCAAATAAAAAAACATATAGATAGACAATATTAATATATCCTAAGATATAAATAATTCGAAACACAATCCTATTAACTTATGTACAAACCTCTTTGCTCCAACTGCGTGTAGTACATACAGAATCCTATCGTAACTGCTGTTGGACATCTCAGTGGGCACACAATGTCTTGCCGTATACCCCTCATTGTTCCTCGCTTCCAATTTCGCCCCAAAAACAACCAGAGCTTGAACGATTGTTATGTTAGTTTGTTTCACCGCTAGATGGAGTGGGGTGTTGCCTTCTTTGTCGCCTATAGAATGCTCTGCCCCTCTTGATAGTAATGCTATGACACAACTCAGTCTTCCTCTCAACACCATTACGTGTAGTGCTGTCCTACCGTCGAAGTTTACTGCGTTTATGTCACAGTTCTTATCGACTAAAGCTTCGATCACTTCTCTAGATATTGCCCAGTGGATGGGCGTACCACCATGTTTCATGTCTTGCTGGTACAATTTTGGTAGATTGTCTTGAAGTATGTCGCCTACGATACCTGGAAAAGATTTTTTTGTAATCAAAAGGTCAGGCCGAATGGCTTTATTCAGATCAGTGCCATGTGCCGAGCCTTGTGCAGAGGGTGTAGCCTTGTGCAGAGGGTGTAGCCTTGTGCAGAGGGTGTAGCCTTGTGAAGAGGGTGTAGCCATGTGCAGAGGGTGTAGCCATGTGCAGAGGGTGTAGCCATGTTCAGAGGGTGTAGCCTTGTTTAGAGGGTGTAGCCTTGTGCAGAGGGTGTAGCCTTGTGCAGAGGGTGTAGCCTTGTGTATACAGTGTAGCCATGTGCAGAGGGGGCAGGCTTGTGCAGAGGGTTTAGCCTTGTACAGATGGTGTAGCCTTGTGCAGAGTGTGTAGCCTTGTGTATACGGTGTAGCCTTGTGCAGAGGGGGTAGGCTTGTGCAGAGGGTGTAGCCTTTTGCAGATGGTGTAGCTTTGTGCAGAGGGTGTAGCCTTGTGCAGAGTGTGTAGCCTTGTGTAGAGTGTGTAGCCTTGTGTATACGGTGTAGCCTTGTGCAGAGGGTGTAGCCTTGTGCAGAGGGTGTAGCCTTGTGCAGAGGGTGTAGCCTTGTGCAGAGTGTGTAGCCTTGTGCAAAGGGGTTAGCCAGGTGCAGAGGGTGTAGCCATGTGCAGAGTGTGTAGCCTTGTGTATACGGAGTAGCCATGTGCAGAGTGGGTAGGCTTGTGTAGAGGGTGTGGCCTTTTGCAGATGGTGTAGCCTTGTGCAGAGGGTGTAGCCTTGTGCAGAGGGTGTAGCCTTGTGCAGAGGGTGTAGCCTAGTAGAGAGTGTCTAGTCCTCAGTGACTCGTACGTACCGGGCAGCGAGCTTGCGGAGCGCTGCGCCGCGGTGAGGTTGACATCAGCGCCAGCTAGCAGCAGCGCGCGCACGCAGTCCGGCGCGTTGGCTAGGCACGCCATGTGCAGGGGCGTGTAGCCTTGCTTGTTGAACACGTTGAGGGATGTCACTGCTTTGCCGCCTAGCACCTGCAATGGTGGATGGTTATTTTGTATTTGAATATCTGGGACAAATAATAATAATAAGAGGTTTAGTTCCTCTTTTCTGCCACGTGTCATTAAGGCATGGAATGCCCTACCAAATCATGTTTTCCCTTCCTATGATCCCGGGCTCTTCAGGCGGGGCGTGAAACGGCATTTAAGCAGCCTTCAGGGTGAGTGCGACAGGCTCAATATGCCTATTAGAAAAAAATATATCTGAGGCATTTCCAATCACAGTCACCTGACCCCAAACTAAGCGAAGCATAGTATAACTATGGGCGTTAGAGACTGATACACAGATATTTATTAATGTTTATCACACAAATATTTGTCCCGAGTGGGAATCGAACCGCCAACCAGGGTCTTATTAACCACTATTTCACCGAGCCAGACACGTTCATTTGTTAAGGATGTCGCAGCAGAAGTGTATAGAGTGTTGAGAGGCTACCTAATAGAAGGACCGAAGTACTGGACAAGAAATTTAGCGAGTGATACTAGCAACGGCGAAGGAGAGAAATAGGTCAAGTAGGAAGCCAAATTGTACAAAATGAACTTGGCCAAAAAAGTTTTAAGAGTCTTTTGTGTGACAACAAGAATGACATACGGCTAATAATGATGATGATAAGTGTAAAAATATTTAAAAAAAAAAAAATTATATAACATTACTTGAAAACACGAAGTCTAACTTCAGTGCTAATCTCAATTAAATGAGCAACGACGCCCAGGAAAAGATGGTGTGACGATTTAGTCCAGCTATGAAGGAACTGGTAAGTGCTAGCCTTGGATAGAGAGCGGTGGACAGAGAGTTTGGAGGCGACCTCTGCCCAGCAGTGGGATGATACAGGTTAAAAAAAAAGAGCAACGACATGCATTAGTAGAAACATAAAGTGAATTTAAGTTATAACTGTTCATGAATTTAGTTAGACAAGTCAGTAGCGTATCAATCCGGAAGTAATCGATCCGTATGAACTTTGTGCTATGACGACTACTATTATGATTATGAGACACAGTAACAAATTAAGCCGAAAATAAATGATGAAACATCGTAGAGTAAACTGATAAAACAGACAAGACTAAATATTGACTAGCTCGGTGGAACAGTGGTTAGTGAGTGACCCAGACTCACTATCTACGGTTCCAAGAGTCGTGGGTTCGATTCCCACACGGGACAAATATTTGTGTGACGAACATCGGTGTTAGTTCCGTGTCTGGGTGTTTTATAAAATATATTAATGTGTATTTGTGTACTGTACAGTTGATTCTCATGTTTGTAACACAAGTGCTTAAGCAACTTATAACGGGATTAGATCAATGTATATGTTATGGACCAAATGATAAATTGGGCATTATTCATACTGCCCGGTCCATATGAAAAATGCCCAATATGAGAGTGCAATTCAATAATAATTATGCAAATAATCACTTTGACCGGGCTTTATACATAATGTTTATCACCTTTTGGACAAAGTAATAGAAACATATTATGTAGAAAAAACTTTAATCATTATTATCACTTGATATACAATAGTTTAATATAAAAAGTAGTTACCCTCTAAATTAATATTGTGGCGTGAAAAAATGTCATAACAAAAGGGGGTAATGGACATAATTTGGCGGCGTAACTCGTAAGACACGCTATTATTCAAAATTGCAATATAAATAATGGCGTTTACACCCAAAATAGCTGAACACATGAGTGTCATTATTATTGTTAGTATTGATGCGTGGGGGGATTAAGATTACGGAGACATTGGCTATTTATTGTTTTTACTCGTTTCGGCATTTTAAATCAAAGTCCAAACACAAAGCAAAATCAACGTCCAATAACGCGTCAAAGTCAACGTAACGGTCACAAAAAATAATAAATACACGGAGGAACGGAATCTATGCGCACAAGTACGAAAATGGCTGAATACATAGGGGGATGGATATGGTCAATACACAGCAGCGGGGGTTACGAATCACGTAAAAATATAAGTGAAGTTTCCCATATACAAAAATTATTTATCTCATCCTAAAAATTACGCAGTGAATATTACCCATTACGTCACTATGAAAACGTGTCAAACGGCGTAACTTTGTAAAAAGCGTAAAATTATTTTAAAGCACAAAAGTCAATTATTTACCTCAAATTACGCACAATTATCATATTGCCAAATTATCACATAGCCATATAATAAAGCCCGCGCATTGTGATAAATAATGAAGTTGAAATAATAATTAATCACTTTGCCCGATAGGGTTAGACATTATACGTAATGCTCGGGCATTATTAATAATGCTCGCATTAATCACTTGGTCCATAACATATATAAAAAAAAAGTAGAACATGTAATGCCTAGCATATACCATCACAATTTACTAGTCTGGAAAACAGCCTACCTCAACAACATAAGAATAAACGGCTAACTGTTTGTTTACTATAGTCTGAAACCGGCCAAAAATGGGTGTGGTTCTTACATCTATTTGAATACATATTATAGTTAGTAAATATTAACTTACATTGATGATTTCCTTGTTGCTCGCAGCGGCGTAGTGGAACACGGTGTTGCCGTCGAGGTCGACCACATCGATGGAGCAGTTCAGTGACACCAGACTCTGGACCATGCGAAGGTTGCACGTCTTCACTGCTACCTGGAAACATAAGCCATTAAGATTACGAGAGGATAGGGAACTTCCTTATATAGTATAAAAAAGTAGCTTCCCTCGTCTGTCCCTATGCTTAAACCTTTAAAACTATGTAACTGATTTTGATGTTTTGATGTTGTGATGTTGTTAATAGATAGAGATATTCAAGAGTAAGGTTTTTACCTATTAATATAGCCGAAGCAAAACGAGAGCGGGTCACTAGCCGGGATTAAACGAGCAACTATGTGTACTTTTTTACACATAGTTGGAATTTCCCATTAATGGGGATTAGTGGAATAACCCCTTTTTTCATCGAGGTGAAATGCTTTACGCACCGTCACTGGTAAAGAGGGTTCTCTCCCATTGGTGTGTCGAACTCCCCAGCGACTGGCGAAGAGATGGTAAATGCCAGCCGCGACTCCTGGGCGGGGTGCAATGCCCAGGGGGTATACCGACTAAAACACCGGGGTGTACCTCGTCGCCTATTGGCGGTGTCATGGGACTCTACTGCCTGACCTAGTCTTAGCCTAGGTTGCCCAAAGTAGGCCTTATAGACTCCCCACTACCAAGGTTCTACTTTGGGAGTCTAGTTTAGTTTTATTACTGATACATCTAAATAATTAAATTTTGACGACGCAATAGTCGTAGGTGTAAACCTACAACTTGAAACGTTGATAGATTCTGCCCATATTGAATGTAATTTACATAATATAATTTACGATAACATCGGTGACAGCATTCATCATAAGAAACATAGTCATATTTAAAGTAATCTCATATTCGACCAGTATTTGGTTTCCGGAAAAAAAAACATGTTTCTGCGACAAACGCGATAAAATAATATTTCTTCGTAATTCCATTGTCTCATTTCTGTGAATAAGCTAACATTTTTTTTTGTTTTCTACGTCATCCCGTCACTCGTCACGTCAGGTCAACGACGAAAACATATTCATACTTTGTTAACTAATATCTCAAAAGACATAAGTATACTTAATATTGCTAGCGATACTATGAGCTGAAAGGGCATATAAATGTTCAACTGGATTGCATGCATATACACCGTGAAATTTGAGTGGTTGTTTTCCCGTAGCAAAATGATTCTACCTTAGTAGCACAATCGATTTGTGCAGTTATTTTTTATTAAAATCAAGAAATGCCGGTTTTACGAAACTTTAAAGTTTAAAGTACGTTCGAACTTTAAAGTACGTTCGAACCGCTTTATTACTTAGGGCGTAGAGCTTATTTAGCTTTAAGCATCGATTTCATGCGGCAAGCAGTACCTGAATACGTCACATCTTAAAAAACAACGATAGCTTCACTCGTTTTTGAGTTGGAAATTTTTTTTTAAGGAGTAATTTGCATGATTCGATAGTATAAGTAGTACTAAAGGCAAATCGTTATGCCACGAGAAAACAACCACTCAATATTCACGGTGTATAGGCTGAAAACAAGGAAACTAAAGCGAAATCATTCCATAATAATTATACCATAAAAACTGATACATTGTACTTATTATGAAATAGCATTGCGTATCAGAAAAGGGTTTGTTTCCTTGAGGTTTCCTTGGCAACCGTAAGAGAAATAACATTGGATTGAATCAACCAATCAGAATCGTTCATGCTGCTTACTCTTTTGTTATGTTGATGTGATGCATCATGTGTCATAGGCATATGAATTGCATATTCACTTTGGTGACTACTCTGAATGATATGCACTTTTTTCTACACCAATTGATTCTTTACCATCCGTAGAGTAATACTGCCTATTGTTTTGCGACCTATGCTATATTGAAACTTTACGCTCATCGTCATTTAGGGAACCGTAATTAAGCATTATGTTTGACTACGTGACTATCATTGATTTTGATCATCATCTATCTGTATGAGTTTGATGACGAATTGCATTTGCATACCTACTGGTTTTCTACACAAACGGCATGACTTAACATATTACTGTGGACTCAGTAAATGTTAGTCTAGTAAATCAATGTTAAGCAAATGCTATAGGCTGATATAGACGCTCTCATCTAGAAATTTTCTACTAAAAAGAAGATCATCACCATCCTCAGCCCATATACCTACGTCCCCGCTGCTGGGGCACAGGCCTACCCTAAACTAGGGCGGTAAGGCCTTAGTCAATCACGCTGGCCAAGTGCGTGTTGGGCGACTAGACAACCTTAGAATTTCTTCGTAGGTGTGCAGGTTTCCTCACGGTGTTTTCCTTCAACGTTAGAGCGTCGATTAATCGTACATATGAATTTCAAATCTGAAAGACTCAGTGGTACGTCGCGGGGTTTGAACTGGAGACCTCTCGCATGGCAAGCAACGACTTTGACCACTCATTGACTCTATCACAGGCTACAAATCTCGAATCGTACAAATTCATGTTCTTATCAATATCTTCTATGATCGTAATATCTGTACATCTGTCTGTATGTTACAACCGATATAAGCCGAGATTGTAGGAAAACGGGTTTCATTTCTTCCAGGATTTAGCGCCTCCATGAAACTACCGCCTGGGCAAGTGCCCCCGCCTTAGATACGGGGCTGATGGATACATGGGTAACTGCCTCGCTGGTCTATTGGTAGCAAGCGCTGCGTAAGGACCGAGAGGTTCCCGGTTCGAGTCCGGGGTCGGGCAAAATTTGTGCGAATTTTTCTGTAATGAAATTACTCGGCCCTAGAGTTAGGCAGTTGGCGGTTGAACGCCCGTGCCTCGGAAAGCACGTTAAGCCGGTGGTCCTGCGCCCGATCTCTCATCTGTCATGTTGGATTGCCGTCTTACCGAATTATGAGAGTAAGGGAATAGAGAGTGCACTTGTGTTTGCGCGCATACTTGTGCACTAAAATATGTCCTTGGCTGATCTCAATTGAGATCGGCCGCCATGGTTGAAATCGGTCGGACGCCTTATTAGGTAACAAAACTCACCATAACAGGAGTGGCCCCAGTCGAGGGGTCCGTATCATCCAAGTGTTTCTGAATCTCGGGGTCATTAAACAGTTCAGTAGGGCCGATGTGGGCCACCAAATGGGCTATGGTCCACGATTTGTGCTCCGACAAAGTGTCGCAGAGCTTCTGCAGTATCGCTATTGTGCACTGAAATTGAGACAATATTGAGAAATGGGCAATGAAAAAACAATTCATGAAACAATGAAAAAACATTCGCTCATAATTTTTTAAGTAGGTACGTAATTCGGAAGTCTATCATAAAGTTAATCGATCTGTGTACAGTAACTTTCTCCTTTAAGTAGGTTGTTGACTTTTTAATTCATCGGATGAGTAAGTAAATCCATGCCAGAATATGAGTGTGCATAGATCACAGGGTCTACGAACACGGACTTTTTAAAATTGCCGACGAGACCACGTTTCACCAATTTGTGTACCTACACTTCAAGTGTAAATATGTAAATATGTAGGTACTGTATAATTTCGTCATGACGAAATTATACAGTCGGCACGTTTATAAAACACTGCCCAAATTCTTTTTCTCCGTTCAATCTGACGAAACCACGATCCATGCGAGGCACTGTCCTTTGAAAACGATAAGGTCGGATATTCGACTCGTCGATTAGTAATATAAATGCTTCGGAGCTAATATGCTGCTATTAAACCCGTCGCAAACGGTCATGTGATAAGGTCTTAAATAACTAAAATAAAATATATCTATGATAAATAACACACCATTCATAGAAAGAAGTCATAATATGTGATCAAATCACTCATCTTCAAAATAAACATACTCTCTAAACATTAAAATACATACACAGTACACTAATTTAATCAAATGAGGATAATGTGATAAAATAATAAACAGAAGGCGTAATTGCTATCAGTGATCGAATGTAATAAGTATGTCATGTTAAAATAATATAACTCATGCTACTTATCTTTTTATCATCGTCACTTAAGCAATATGAAAGACAAATATTTATGGATGTGGATGAAGCGAAAGTGGTGTGCCAGGACCGTAGCACATGGCAGGAAGTGATCTCTGCCTACCCCTCTGGGAAAAAGGCGTGATTGTATGTATGTATGTATGTAATATTTATAAATCCCTAAACACTAGGCTGATTATTGGAAAGTAGAAATTTAGAGCTCTGAGACATTAAATCATATTTACATAACAATACCTACTATCAGCTTGAATCTCTGTACAATCTAGGCTCTTAATACAGCTGTATTGCTAACTGCAGCCTTGTAAACTACACAAGGGTGCAGTTAGTAGTAAATTATGTAACACAGTCCATAATCCGAATATTATATAAGTACCGGGTACTTTCAATTTTAAGAATTTAGTTACATTCACATTATACAGCAGATCAAAGAACATGATTCACCATAGGTCAAAGGGATATGGAGGAAAAAACCTGAGAGCGACTGAGTAAAACTTTCAAGAAAATAGTATATTGTACTAATTTGATTTCTAAAAACACAGATTGTAAGAGGAGTAATAAGTTCAATGACATAATGAGTCATGTATCAAAGTACATTGGTAAGGCAGGCAAATCAATACACAATTAACATTTGTACTAATAATAAATTATTAATTGACACACTGCAATTTCCCATAATAAGGAAAAAATGCCAGAGATTAATAATAAAATATTCAAAATTCAAATTAAAATATTTTTCATACAGTATATTATAATATTACAATAAAAATATTTAAACAATCTGCATACCTACTGTCATAAAATGTCTTAACAGAACACATTCTCTACTAACAATTGAACCAGCATAGCAGATTGTAAGTATTCAAGATATGATAGTAGATATGTAGATATGTAAGTACTTACTTCTTTTGTAACACTAATGTAGAGTGGTATTCTCTCTTTATAAACAATAAATCTTTCCTCAGAGACTTCTTGACTTTCAGAACGAAACAAACTGAAAATAACATAGTAAATTTAATAAATAGTTTCAATGAAGCAATATACCTAATACATTTAAAGCTAAGTTTACACAACTTAATCTTACACCATACATGATAAGTAACAACAACAATTTTATTTTCCGTTCCAAGACAGAGGCTTCAAAAAGTTGGAAAATCATTCATAGGCTTAAGTATGTATGTTTAATAAGATTCCAAAAAATATTATTGAATTGCCTTTGTATAAATTTAAAGTCTTAATTAAATCATGTCTTATGGAAAAAGGGTACTATAAAGTAAAAGACTAAAAATGGTAATGGTAATGGTGCAACAGTCTGATATCCGCAACTCGACATCAATGTGTCTATTTTGTGTGGGGTGGGAATACTATTTGAATGATAAGAATCCATGGACATGATGAGCTGCTCGCTTGGACATCCAAGAATTATGTAACTTGTACATAATTATAATTATTTATATTTGTATTATTTAATTGATTAACTTGTGATTTGACATGCGACAGAATTTCATGAAATCTACTTACAGAATAAATTATTTCAGTTCATTTAATTAAGATTTCATTCATGGATACATAACTACTCTGGCCGCTTCATAAAACTCAGATAAGCAGTAATAGTTAGTGGTCAACTTAATCACCATAATAAGTAATAATGAGAACAATGATGTGTGTTTTACCAAAACTCTCATTATATTATGTCATTTTCACTTACATATCTAATGTGGGAACAAGCAGTTTCCTACAATAATTATACAATATTATAGTCCTACAAAAGGTCAAAAGGTGAAGGTCTTTCTATTAAAATTTCTTTGATGTTTCAAGGACTGATGAAAATCTACTGTAATTAATTATGCAACCAATTGTAATTTCTCATGTATTTGTTGTTTAAAATAGGAATTACATATCACTATCGATATAATTAAACGGACATCATCACATATCATTTCAAGCCAATTAATGAGTCATTCTTAATTTCATTAAATTAAAATGATTGTTACTTTTACAAACCTGTACATTGTATGCAAGCTCTCAGTGAAAGGCTTATGCAGAATTATTTCGAAGAACTTGTCTTTGGAATTCCTTGCATCAGGAGGGATCTTTGGAGCATACAGAATCATTGAGTCCTTCCTGTATAAAACTGGCCTGGAAATATAGTTGTCAGAGCGGACCTCGAGCACCTTCGTAGGGGACTCCTCCGTTCCGAGTAGACCGCGGAAAACTGATGAAAAACATTTTACTTCTTAAAACACAGTAATTTTATAAAAATAAACACAAATCATGCAAATATTTTTCAACTTACACGAATTCAACATTTCGAATACACACTTTTACGCCCGAATAAATAAATATTAAAGTTGAAACCCTGCACAAACTGCACAACGTCCAGCACCGTTAATATTTTATATCTTTTCACGTTTTTTGCGTCAGTTTTTCAGCAATACAACTCGACTCGACTGACCGACCGAACCACAATCAATGACATTACACAACGGAATGACGTTAGCCGTCACTGTCAACAAGACTTAGCCGTCATTTTGACAGTTAAAGTTTTACTTTTTAGGACTAGGGACCTATAAAGATAAAGGGCAGAAGCAGCCTGATGGATTTAAACGCTCGATCACATAGCAGGAGACGCTACAAGCACCTAAGTACTGGCGGGAGCGCGTAAGAAAGCCCCTGTAATTTTTAATGAAATTTCCTTTACTCTTCTATGTAGGTATTTTTACATGGCTCGTCCCTATTAGCTGATCAGTTTGCTTCAGTTTAGAGTTGAAGGAATAAAAGAAAAACAGAAAGTCAATACAACATTTTATTTTAATTGAATATACAAAGTAATAGAATTAAAATACTTACTAAATAAGTAGTACATCATGACTTCAATCACAATTTAAAAAACAATAATGAAATTTAATTCGTAACTAGAACTTTAAATCAGATTACTACATTGAATGATAATAATACATCTTTTTCATCATAAACATGCAAAATAATTATACACCGTGAAATTTTAGTGGTTGTTTTCCCGCAGCAAAATGATTCTGTCTTAGTAGTACAATAGATCGATGCAGTTTTTTTTTATTAAAATCAATAAATGTCAGTTTTACAAAAGTGATAAACGAAACATTCGAATTCGAGAACGCCAACTAACGCCAGTAGTACTAGCCGCGCTTCGTTCTGCTAGAATTGTTATTATTATTTAAACAATAAGGCTGTCTGTCCGGAGCAAGCGATGCAGCGGAGCGTCAAAAAAATCTCCACTTCTCTTCAGTACAAATAAGTTATTTCAAAAAGGATACTATTGGAATGGGAAAATAATTACCGTTGAATAAGTAGCGATACTTATTTTAACGTTAAATGGTAACGATACTTATTACGGTACGGCACTAATAATCATCGTAAAATACTAACTTTTATTGTAAAAGTGCACATGCCGAACTAACATGTCTCAAAAATTCGTTTCTAATTTATTAACCGGTAACTTTTTTTACAGGTAACGTGTAAACTGAAACTGTAATAACAGTAACGTAAATAATAGTACTAAAATAACGTCCGGTGGAGGACAGGCCTAATGATTCGACAGGTTATTGACCGTCCGATCAGCTGATTGATACCGATTGCTGGTATCAATCAGCTGATTTTAACTTACTACCTATTTACTAACAAGTGATTTCCATATTTCCTTCATACTTTACCGGGCTTAGGACCATCGTAAATACTTTGCCTACTAAATTACGAACATAATGTTTTAATGGATAAACATCGGGTCATCAAAAAGAAGAGTTAAGATTGTCTGAAAGTAATAATTTGTTGCTGAATTAGGTAATAAAGTATTTAAAAAATGAAAATCAACGTATTTACACTGATTTGAATTTCCTACCTAACCTTAGAAATTTCACTATTCACAAATGATGTACAAGTACTTACTCTTCCTGGTACCGGAGCAATTATCAAAATGTAAGCCACTGCGTTCCACACACAAACGCGCACGTTTTATCTGGTTAGATTATGATTTTGATAGTGCCTCTGTCACGTCTAACTACATTGAAAGCGTCCACTATCCCAGTTTTCAACTCATCGCAAACTGCCCGTGATCGAGCAGCCGCTGGGTAGCGGTTACGATCGTCCGGTGCTGTGGCACCTGCGGGTTCACATCACCACATCTGCTAGACACATACTCCACATTCGAATAAACATAATGGCGATCCATTTTGACCTCACGGTATCGCGTCACGCATGCGTAGGCGGCGGGCGGCGAGCGGCGTACGTGCGTGCGCAGCGGACGGCGCACGCAGCGGGACTGAGGAGTCCGTAGGTATCGGTAGTGCGCTCGCGCCCGGTGCGCGGCTCTATCAAAGAGTCGTCGCGGCGGCGGCGTCCTTTGTCGGGGCAGTCCGACAAAGGGCGCCGACGCCGCGCCGCGCCGCGCCGCCATTAGGGTAATAAATTACAATCTACGTAGGTATCTACCTACTATTACTACTACTACCATTTCTCACTGTTTCGAGTTAAATAATATTTTTTTTGAAAAGTTGAGATTTTTTTCTTACGTTTTCACGAAATAATTAGCATGGTTCGATAGTACTACGATGGGTAAATCGTTCTGCTTCGGGAAAACAACCACTAAAATTTCACGGTGTATAGCCAGAATGTTCCTGCACAGTACAAAAACTGCTCTGAATTACATAACAATAACAGTGTATACCTATATTTACTAATTTTATTAATTAAATAAAACTATTTACCAAATAATAATCATATTTAAGCAATATAAAATGAATAAGTATAAAATTAACAATACTCATACAATAAAGGTAATAATATGTTGATTAAATTTGATTAATCAGATCAATTTGGACTAGCATTTCAAGACACCATATTGCACTTACTTATTTATGAATTTAAATATGCATTGTGACATAGTTTTTAACATACACAAAAATTTTAAAGTAATCAAACCAAACTACATAGCACAAGACAATAACAATCTGGAATTGTTGACTCAGAATAATTTCATAGGTAGAACATTGAACAATAAGGTCTTTAAGGTTTGCTTCCAGAAAAAAAAATGTTTATACACTACTTATAAACAAAATACATAATCAGAGACATACTTTGGTATGTAAGTTATAGCAACAACATGATCCTACTTGTCTTATCACTTGTACTATTGTGTTTAGTTTACAAAATATACCTTAAATAAATGCATTAGTCCCAGTAGCTTAATCCAGAGGCAAACTGAGACCTATATAAACTTATCCATAAATCTTTGGTGAAATGTTTATTGTGTTTAGCTATTTAATCGACATACATTATACATGTAATTTCATAATAACATCATGTTGCCTACATGATACAAAATTATATAAATAAATAAATAATTGAATAAATGATCATACAAAATATATTTCAGATCTTTGTTGATTATTATTATAATAAAATACAACATCAACAAATATAAAATCAAGATGTGATTAATGTAATTTGTACAATGATTATTGGACAAAATATTATATTTTGATCAATACTCTTTTGGTGATTAATGTTTTGGGATATCAAATAAATGCAATTGAAGTATATATTATACAAATAGGTAAATATATTTAGCTACTGAGCATATGTTCTAAATTGGTATTTCATTGAATACTTATCCTACGCAATGGTTCAGAAGTTAGGTCCTAGGATACATTAAATATTATATAAATCACAATAAATGACTTATCATATGTGACATTATTCCTTAATGAAAAGCTCATCGAAATAAAACTGGCGGATCGACGAAAGAGGAGGTCTTCGTTTATCAAATTATTATAATAATGAATGCTGCAACCAGACAACACCAGTGTGTATATGGCTGAAATATTATTAGGTTTATGGACAGATTGCATAGTGTTTTAATAATATACATTCTCATACATACTTCTACTGAATTGATAGAAAATATAAATGCAAATCTTAACTGATTACGAATCTTCGACAAATAACATAAATAAACCAATTTTAGAGCAAGATTAATACCATTTGGAGAACAGTTACTTTATATAGGTCCAACTCCTTTACAATAGACTGATTCCAATGTTGTGTAATTGGGAACTTCACGATAACATATTACTGAATAGGCATATAGGGAAAGAATGCATGGAAGATCACAGATTAATTTAATACTTTACCTATATAGGAGGTATATCTTTATAATGACTAGTGACTACCTCGGAATGTGTTACTTCCTATCCTCCCCTTCCAAAGTCCGCCTAGGGTTGGATATCTAAGCAGCATGGCTCTGGTTGGTGTTGGAACCAGGTAGGCTGTCAGGGTTTGCTAATGGGTCCAATTCAGCGAACAACTTGAACCATGCTGCCTTGTCATCTTTTTTAGGAGCAGACGGGGACTTCGCAATTGATTCCAGTGGAGATTTCGACGGCACATTATTGTTGCTCAATGGGGCTATTGGGCCTTCCAACTGACTAGAAGCGATCAGGTCCTGCAATAAATATTTGTACAAATCATAATCATAAACTATGTGTGAGTATAATCTGTTTACAATTTTTTGGTTATACACCAAATAGGTCAGACTCAATTAAAAGCAAGAACATGTGAAACTTTAATAAATGAAGTCTAAACTAAAATAAAATTATTTACTTTTGACCTATATCAATTTACTCAACTTCATTACATAATCATGGATAAATAACTTCAATAAAGAAAGAACTGACATTCTCTAAATTTACTGTGTTAAAATATTTTTTCAAAAAATGCTCCCACTTTCATATATATTTTTTTTTTTAAAAAAAGGCTAACAAGATGACCTCACTCCACCTGATGGTAAGCGGTAGGAGATCCAAATATGAGGTGGACAGGCACAATAGATCGTATTGAGCCTGTCACACTCACCCTGAAGGCCTGCTTAAATGCCGTTTCACGCCCCGCCTGAAGAGCCCGAGATCATAGGAGGGAGGGAAAACATGAGCTGGAAAGGCATTCCATGCCTTAATGGCATGGGGCAGAAATGAGGAGCTAAACCTCTTAGTCCGATCCACCAGCGCCTGCATTGTATGTGGATGGCAGCGCTGTCCAGCACGTGTCGTTCGGAAGTGGAAAGGGGAGGGATCATATTTAAACATTGGTCATAATACCTGCAAGAGATGAGAAGGCATAAACGATCCAAAATTAGCCGGCATGTCACCATCAAGCCTCAGCCCTGCGAGGTCTGACAGAATTCCAGAGCCCTCTCCCAACAGGTTTGAATCCACATTGCCAGTGTCGATCAGATTGATGGAGGTACTCGGCTCATCTTTGGACTCGGACGGAGACTGCTTTTGTACATCTTTACTCTCTTCTTTGGTTGCTGCTTTGCTTTTCTCCACATTTTCATCTTTGTACTCATCCTGAAATATTACAAGGGCCATTCGTAAATCAATGAAAAAAACACTAGAGGGACAATGAAAATATATTTTTTTTTTAATTTAGTCATGATGTTATTTAATGTGCAAGTAAACATTATAAACAATAAATGTGCAAGCAATAAACATATTCGTTTTCTTCAACAAGTGAAAAAGTAGTTTTTTCAATTTCAGACAAATAAGTTACAATGGCTATGTTACTTTTGTTCATTTAAATGGTCAGCTATAATATTGTAACTAATATGTACCTGGAAAAATAACATTTGATCTTTGTCTTGAGGAGTTATATCCTCAGTCTTCGATTCACCTTCTCCTAAGCTCTGGGACAGCTCTTTCAGAATACAAAACTCATATTGAGGTGTAGCACTCATTGTGTCTGCTGTGGCTCCAAATGTTTGTAACACTTTAGAAGCAAAGGTTGAGAATGATGTCTGGTAGTTAGATAACACATGTGAGAACATGTTACACCTGGCTGCGGCTAGAAGATCAATCTGAAACCAATTTGAATAATAATATAATAATGTATAAAATAAATCTCCTTTATATCTCACATTGCATTGATTTAACAATATATCCATATAATATCATCATCATCATAGCATTATTACTTGAACATAACTATATACTGTAATATCACATTATATGTCAACTAAAACTACAAATTAATTGATGGAATTATATCCCAGGAAATAAACACAAAGATAATTTTAAAGGTCACTAGTCTGGTCACATACTTCCACATTTTAAAATACTTACAAATTATAAGATCATACACATGATCTAGTTACATTTCATTCAGAATATGCTCATGAAACTCCTGGAAAAGACATCCAGTACCCTAAACTAATTATATAATCTGAAATGCATACCTTCTGCAAAACATCTAATGTTAACTTGTCAAATAGCTTCTTGCTCTCGCGCACTTGCCGCTGCGCTTTCCGGAAGTTGTCCAGCCCGCGTCCGGTGTCCGGATCCAGCTGTGCGCTGGTGGACTTCATCCAACTCAGCGCCGCCCGGTACTCAATACGAGCCTTCTCCATAGCCGACACCGTCGCCCGCATATCGCTCACTGCGCGCCCCCGAAACGTCTCCACCTCGTGATAAAGCCGCAACAACGGCCCCCGCACTGATAAACGCTGCTGGCCCGAATATGATATCGCCTTCCCGGCCGACACCATGTGTTTCCCTGACGCACTCGCTCCTTTGCCCGAATCACGCAAAAACTTCCCCAACGTATTCTCCTCTTGCGCGAGAATACATAATCTCTCCTGATACTGATCCAATACTCGTTGTAAATGCAAACAGCTATCTGATATTGATCGAAACAACTCCAATTTCGCGTCGAGCTCTGCGTCGGATGAAACAATGCATTCGTCTTCTTTGGTTCCCAATTTTTTCAATACAGTCTTTTTTGTAACCCAGTATTGGTGCTGCATCATTTTGCTAGGCAATATTTTCTCGAGCGCACTACAAAATTATAAATTACATTAGAACAGAAACAGTTACAAACTTGTATAGAAAATGATTGACTGTCTGTCTACGACTCGCGCAGAAACGTCAATAATGTCATTTTGACGTTTTTCGTTCGGAAACCTGTCATTACTTTAGTTCTATTGTCTATGATTCATTCAACCCTGATTCTCAAACTTGATTTTGCCTGGTATATCTGAGAAAAAACTACCATATTTTTGGAAATCTACAAAACTTGTGAAAATTAGTATGGGAGAATTTTTACGTGTTTATCGATTTTTATAAAACTTGGTATGGAGGTAGCTGGCACTCCGGAGAGACACCAGCGCTATTTTTTTTTTAATTCAACCCCCATGCGGTTCATTGGAGGTTGGAAAATTAGTATGGGAGAACTTTTACGTTTATAGATTTTTATATACTTGGTATGGAGGTGGCTGGCTGTCTTAATACATCATTGCTACTAAAACCCATTAATACGCGTACAAAGTCGCGGGCGGCCGCTAGTTATTATAATATTACTAGCTTTCCGCCCGCGACTTCTTCCGCATGGAAACCCTCTCCCCGCGGGAACTCCGGAATAAAAAGTAGCCTATGTGTTATTCTTGGTCTTCAGCTACCTGCATACCAAATTTCATCGTTATCGGTTCAGTAGTATTTGCTTTTAAAAGAGTAACAAACATCAACATCCATACACACATACAAACTTTCACGTTTATAATATAAGTAGGTAGGAAGTAGGATAGTTCGCTCGCGACCATGATTGGTGTAACCCAGTCCAAACGTCGGGCAGTAAGTAGCCACAGTATTTGCTACTCCTAATATCGCGTGTAGACCCATAAAGACTAATATTTAGTATAATGGAACGCGAAAGCTTAAAATCATAAGGCCTGATAATCGTTTTGTAAATTTTCCCCTTATATTTGAGAGGCATATGTGGGTCACAAGTTATTCCTGAGGTGAGTCCTATCCATCTATACTTAACGTCTTAATAAATATTGCCGTCGTTTTGGAAAAGTGAGCTTAGTACTTGTGGGAGTCGGAGCAGACTGAACGAAAGAATTAATATGTAATGGTGCTGTAAGCTCTTACTTGTGACTTTTGAGAAAGTATAAATATAAAGTATTTATAGAAAGTATAAATCCCCCCTCATTGTATAAGTAATGACAGGTTTCCGCACAGCTCAATCCCAATGCGAGACTCCACGCCTTGTCTCGTTGTTGCCGCAGCAGCAGTGGTCTCCTCTTTCACGTCCCCCTTTCCCTCTATTATCGATGATCCGGGAGAGGAGGGATGAAACGGCATTTAAGCAGGCTTTCAGGGTGATTGCAACAGGCTCAATATGGTATATTGTGCCTGTCGACCTCATATTTGCCGCTTACCGTCAGGTGGTGTGAGGTCATCTTGTTTTAAGTGTGTGCTTATTTATTTATTTTTTACAAAATCCATGTTGCTATTTGCATGTGCTATTTGTTAATAAGCTTTATTATATAAAAAAAGAATTAATTTTGAATGTAAATTGAACAGGAAAAATATCAAATAGGGTTCACTTGCAATCAAGTTCATTTGCCACAACTTCAATACATTCTATGTTTGAGCAATTATGGGTGCAGTTCGGAAATGATCTGAATATTATTTATATTTTTTATCTGTTACAAATTTTGCTGTCTATGACGCGCGATATTTACAACCGGAATGTGGAATGGCCGCCGCCGTGTATTGTGTTACGTGCGAATGTATCGGTTTATCGTGTTCATTTGATGCTATTATGGACAGTTTTGTTAGATGAGAGTGACTTCTTAGCACTTCTGTGTGAAAATTATTACAATGTACTGTGCTAGTGATAAAACTATACCCGGAGTGTCATCGTCACAGTCTTCCAAGAATGTCAAAGATGGTAAGTTTGTGTGGTTGTCTGTCACTTGGAATGTACTTATTTTGCATTTTTGCAATGCATTTCTTAGTTTTGGATAATTTTCCTGGATAATAGTATAAGTATTGTTATTCATAATGACTGATGTTTACCACTTCTACCTTTGTTAGCTATAAAATCCTAAAAGTTTGAGTGTACTTTTCAAGTAACCAAAATACCAACTATCAAAGATATTTAAGTTTTATTTTAAATGCATTTTGTGTTTTAACAAACTGCAGGTAACCCCATTATGTTCGTTTTCATATACCAATCAGTATAATTTATGTTTGGATTCCTCCGTTAAATACTGTTTTCAGAATTGAGAACAATAATATGAAAGCAGAATATTTACCTCACTTTTTGATTATGTGGGTCATGTTGCTGTACTTTTGCATATAATTGCTTATATCCACTTTTCAAATAGGTACAGTTTATGCAACTAAAACATTTATGTTGAAGTCCGGTAAAATCTTTTTAGTTGGGGATATGTACTAAATAAAATTAAAAATATATGGAAGCATAGTTAGGTAACACAAATATATGGTCATTGCATTTTTCTTTAAAAAAAATGTGTAGTCCATGGTTCTTATTTTTATTTTTTTATGAAATAGTCATATATTTCGGAAAGTTCTATTTCAATATGTGCATATTATTTTTATGGAAAATCAACATTCAAGATATCGTTAGGTTTAATCCGTCAAATGTAGGTATGTTTTAATGTAGTGATTGTGATCCAGAATAAACCATGCTGTGAATTCAACATAATAACATAACATGGGTATAATATTTTTGTAACATATTTTCCATGTGTACCTGGTCTAGTTTTTTAAAGAAAGTAGGATTGATTGCTAATGCATTTTTGCATTTGTGATAAGATGCAAGGTCAATTTTGTTTATTTAATTATAACTGATGGTGTTATTCAGCTAAATATAATAAAATAATAATACCTTGCATAAAAAAGAATCTATTCATCATTCAGCAATTAAGTTAGTTGAAAAGAGAAGACCAAATAAATACTGTATGGGTCGAGCTAAATAAAACCATTTAAAAACTAGAAGATTGTCCTACCAAAGAATGATGAGTTAGTGGTAGGTCAATTTTATTTATTTATTTATTTAAATTTGGCTGGTTGGAACCGATGGTGTAATTGGGCTTAATAATACCTTGCAAAAAAGAAGAATGAATTCATCATTTAGCAATTAAATTAGTTAATAAGAGAAGGAGCAAACCTTTTTAATTACCTTAATTGCTGTATACCAAAAACAAGAAGGTTGACCTATCAAGGTATGATCAGTTAGTGACCTAACTTTTAAACTAGGTACTTTATTGATATTCAGACAGACAGTCTTTCTTCTTGTTATTTTAAAATTAAGGTAGTTATATACATGATGACAATTTTAAAAATATAATCATTTTCTATTCTCAGATTTTTTTATAGGATTCTGAACCCATACCACCTGTAAGATTTTAGACTTTCGCGTTCCATTACACTAAATATTAGTCTTTATGGGTCTACACGCGTTATTAGGAGTAGCAAATTACATAGCTACTTATTGCCCGACGTTTCTTCTGTTGTGGCAGACGAAGACGGGCGGCGCCAGTTCGCTCGCGACCATGATTGCCATACCACTTGATTATCAAACTCCAATGTCGTCCAGAAAAATATTATGTAAATAAGGTAAACAGAAAAGGGAATAAAGGTACGCTATTCCCGATAATGGGGCGTACGTTAAAAAGGCACGAGACCGCCATTCATCCGCGGCATTGTTAACCAAATCGCTCTAAGTCGAAGGTGCAGCCATTTTAACGGCAACCGGGTCAAGGTTCGGTGTCTCGCGTGTTCCCGATACACTTTTATCGATTCGTACTGTCTGTCTGAAGGTTTGTTTGGCATGTCTTGTCGTCCGGTCTTGATACAGACCTTTTACGTAATCGAATCGCGGTTGCTTCCAAATTTGTGAGTTGTGTTTCTTTCGAACGTCACTGCATCATACCTAACCCTACCAATGCATTTTTTTTTTCTAACTGACATACCTACGAAGATTGCTTGGAGTAGCCTCGCCATCATCACCGGACGGCGGGGAGTGGGTGGCTCTCACCCCTAATTACCACACACGCTTGTTGGGTAACGTAACTTGATCATTTCGTTTTAAATACACGAATTTATTTTACTAACAAGGCTATTTATAATTATTTGCGTAATTAAAAGTTTGTTAGGCTCATGGTCATTAAAGTGAGTAGAAATTAATCACAGGCGTTTTACAGCTATTCCAGAATAATGTATTTTATACATTATATTTTTAAATGATAGTTACGTTACTTTATCTGAGGTGACCCATATAGTAATTGAAACAGAATTCAAAGAACAATCTATCAGAATCAGTTGCTTTCCGTATCAAAAAGTTCCATGTCGTAAAGTGTTTGCAAATATTTAGATTTCTCAACTTTCATGGATACTATTCCTGTTTAATGATGCAAGTTTAATAGCCTCTAGATATAGGTATTATACCTAATTATATTGCCTATAAGTCTAATCGCCACTCAGAATGTTGTGTAGGCGGCTCATTGGCAGAGACTAGACGCGTAAACAGGCGTCGTCATTAAAAATGTTCTCTTAGGTATCTCGGAAGTTTTTATGACTTACCAAGCTTTTTAGAAGTCTGCTTTTGAACCTAGGAATCGATTTAAATAGTAGTAAAATGTAGGCGTGACCAAATTTGACCGGCGTACCGATTGAAGTTTTTACCTTTGGATTTAAAGGTCATAGACATGGCGCAGTCAAGTTATGTTTTTTTAAATGACAAACATTTTCTATTTAACAAGATATTGAGACCAGGCCACTTTACCGCGTACATTTCAAAGCTGACATCATCTCATTACCATATAGGCTTTAGCATACATCCTAAATACAAGTAGTAACGGCCCAGTTGTATGCTTGTATTTCTATTTTTTCAATGCACATTGATATTCAATTTCGCTAGAACCGAACTACCTAAATGAATTTTTCGTGCCTAAAACGAATACAACGATTTTTCCGCATTCGATTTCCATTCGTTTGTATCAGGCGGGAATAAAATGATATTTCCCGAAAATCAGACAGTTCAAAATGTATTCCATTGAATCTCAGTCCTAGCCTCGTAGACTAGTTGACTTCATAAAACCATACCTACTTACTTTATTGTTTTGACACAAAGATTATGATTTTTTTCCCTAACTGACGATGACGGCTTGGAGAGTAGCCTCGTCATCATCACCGGACTTGCGGGGGAGCGGATAGCTCTCACCACAAAACAAAGATCATCAACGTATTCCGCTCATATGCGGTATTAGATAAGGTTACATGTAGGTATTGTAGGCTATTGTCTATTAGTAGGTAGCTTTGTCTATCTCTCTAGAGTCAGTTGGTTCTGTGTTTTCATTAAAGTTTCAATGTTGTCCCAGTTGAAACGTTTCCTAGGTTACTGGCCGGTCGGCTCTCAGCTAAATGCCAGAGGTCGATATGCGAAACCGATAGCTGACCGCGCCGCTGCGAATATGCACGGATTGAAATTAATATGGACTGGAATTATTCGCTTTGTTCACATAAAGCTATCATTTTGTAATCCGCCGGACTTTGGGTTAGTTTGTGATACCTAATTATTGCTAGTAAGAGGTAGAGGGCCGTGACTTGTAACAATTATAGTAGTAGCATAAGTATATACTTGCCTATACATGTAGTAGGTACTTAGTGTGTACTATATTTGCCTTACAGCTGGTCTGTAGTTCATACAGTCTGGTAGCACAAACAGCTGTGTAATAACGCTTATATATTTCTTAGGCCATGAAAATTGTATGCGCCATCTTCTAGCCGAAGTTGTAGGGGTAAGATCAATCCGCTCTCCCGCGGAGATCATGACAAGGCTGTACGCCATCATCGTAGTCATGTAAGATTTTAGACTTTCGCGTTCCATTACACTAAAATTTGTCTTTATGGGTATACACGCGATATTAGGAGTAGCAAATTACGTGGTCGCGAGCGAACTACCACGATTGGTGTAACCCAGTCGAAACGTCGGGCAGTAAGTAGCTATGTAATTTGCTACTCCTAATATCGCGTGTACACCCATAAAGACAAATTTTATCATCGTAGTCAGTTAGGAAAAGTCAATGTTCTTAACATGTAGTAAATATTTCCAAAAACTCAAAAACACGTATATACAATAAAATATAACTTAGCTAATAAACTACATGTGCCATATAAATTAATCACAAAACGCCCGTGTTAGCAGTCGCAGAGTATAATTGCGAATTATTGGAAGAATGACCGCATTCGCCAGACAATGGGACAGACGTAGTCGTTACAGACCGCTTGTGTTGCGAAGTTTTGGCCTTTATTAACTTAATTAATAACTGGCTCGTGTGTTGTATTACTCATTTTGTTGAACAAGGATTATGATTTGCGAAAAGAGAAATATCAAATGGCATTGCAGTTTCAGTTCTGATATGGATAGGTAAGCGAGCTAATCAGAAGTACTAGTTAAATCATTTTTGCAAGGTTTGAAAGTGATACGACAGTGACTTGCTTAATCTTGGATTATTGTAGTATTTTACGTTCTTACACGGTGTAATAAAGATTACTTAAGTAAAAAAGATGAGGAGTAAAAATTAAGTTAAAAAGATGAGGGAATTAACGCAAAACTTCCCTCGTTTTATGCCGGTTCAATTAAATATTAAAGTATTCCCCAGAATCGTTATGAAGTCAAGGCACAAATGTTTAACGGGTGAGTACTCATTGAAATACGAGCTTGACCTAGGTTTGAAAGTTATATTCTCAGCGCCGTCACTAAAAATAGAAGTAGGGGGAAAGTGGGGGCGAGAGGCTCCCAATTTAGCATTAACGCGGGGTCCTCCCGATCAATGGAAGTGTTTTCCCTCTCAGCGTTAAAGCGATAAATGTGTCGGCTTTATTGGGAAAGCACAAAAATATGGCATTATTGAGAATCAATAACAACCCTGATGGGCTCTTTGAAGGTTTTCGATTAAGGTTTAAGCCCAGTTTGTTAGTCGATCGTTATTTAGTCGATTAAGGCGGTAAGTAAGTTAATGGTTTGATAAAGATTTGTATTTAATGTAGCCAATTAGATTCTATTTGATGTACATTCAGGAAGAATCCGTTTACATTTTTGACTAGATTTTAAGTACGCTAGATTTTATGAACAAAACGGTGTGCTTTTTAACGATAACTTTTTTTATTGTAAAAAGTAATTTAAAAGACCCGAGTCTTTCTTTTTGGCCTCGCCAAAAAATTAAGCCTGCAAAAACAGTCACATAATTATATCTCATAAAACAATTGAAACGCCAATTAGTCTTTTGTTCAATACGCCATGCCAACTCTCGACAATTTGTCAAAATCCGTCCATTGAGATAGGCCACTACTTTGTGTCGGCAATTACAATTTGCCGAGCGTACTAGCGCCGGTAACGACTGTATTGATGCGCTCGTAGAGGTGTATGGAAGTCCTGCCACAGTGCAGTGGATTGTGGCGAGGAATGTTCGATATAATCTTAAATAGTAGGTGACGGTATACGAATAGACATGCAGCTCAGATGTCTACGATGACTGTAGAAATAACAAATTAGTAAAACTCATGTAGCTAAAGTTTGTATGTTTCTAACTCTAGAGCAAACGCTGATCTATCTTCTATACTGATATTATAAAGAGAAAAGATTGTATTTTTGTATGTAATGTAATGTTATTTATATATTTTACCATTGGAAAGCTATATTCACCCTCAGTAACATAGGCTATGTTTTATCCCGGTACGTGAAGTAGTTGCCTCCGGACGCGGGTGAAACAGTTAAAAAGCTAGTTGGAAAGCTAGTGTTTAAATAATTTAAACTTAAAGCTTTGAAATTTGTATTGAATAAAGGAGATGTATTATCCGTAAACCACGCGCGCCGCTTGCACTCCTTAATATCTCCAATAACTGTATCAAAAATGTCGTATCCACGCGTCACTTCACCGTGTTACTTGTGCACTGTGGCCGGGGTGCCGGGCGCTGGGCGCCGCGTCTGCCCTGACACAGATCGGGGCGCCGGCGCGCCGATCCGCCTGCAACCCAGCCAGACGACACGCGGTCGCCTCCACGGACGCTGCCTCCCTCCCAGCGCTCGACAGCACCGCGAACGGAAATACGACAACTTTCCCAAATACGCCAACAGCCAATTGTTTTGACGTCTCAACATCGCGCTATCCACGCGCGCGTTTACAGTGATCACAAACCGTTTTAACAGTGAACTGTGACGCTCTCGATCCTGTGAAGTGACGTAAGGTTACCGCATTGTACAGACTATTGGCGCACTTTGAGCTTTCGAAGCTCGGTTTAGTGTGAACGGAGAGAGAAAGCCGTCAAGCTGTATTCCTTCGACAGTTTCAAGGTTTACGAGTACGATGAGGATCGAATGTACAACGGCCACGAAGATGGCTTTGGTACGAGCAAGAGAAGTGAGTCTTTTACGTTGTTAAACTTTTTTGTGCTTCTTTTCATTTGTTTAGTTGATATATTTTAGTTTTCAAGCCCGAGTTATCGGGTTTATTCAAGTTTACATAATTTGTCTGGCACGATTCGTAGTAGCGGTGCTATCAAATCAAAAACACTGCACGAATTGCTTGTATCTTAATGTTTGATAAAAATTAAAGTATGTTTGTGTGTTACACATTACATAGTGATAATTCGCGTAGGTTTTAAAGTTATCATTGAACCGTGATAGTAGCAATCTCGAAATATTGCAAATTCGATTCTCGCGAATAGGTTTTGGTCGTTTATGAGTTTATCAGGAATTGATAGCACATTTCTGGCTCAAACTGAAGTCGCCTACTCGTATACGAATTTCGGCGTGAAGTTAGACAGTTTTAATAAGAGCGGCCTATGTTTCTGACACCTTAACATAAACAACTCATTGTTTGGAAACAAACTGTAGGCGTCGTGTTACTCAGCTGAAAGAGGTCTTTGGGACTATGTCGTGAGTTGGTAGGTGTTCTTGTGAAATTTTAATGCCAGTATAACGTTTACAGCTGAATCGATAAAGGGAGTCGTGATATGACACATTATATACTTACTAACTTGTTAGAAACTCGCTTTATATAATTAATTTGTACTTTGATTCCCTGTGGTTCAGAAATGGTTCGGATCGAAAATTGTTTCGTCTTTTTTCTGTTTTGTATTTCCATATTTGTTTCATAATACATTAGGTATCCAGACTCTTAGTTTCAATGCCGATTTAATTAAAAAGGTTAAAACGAAATTGCGTCACGAAAATAGATCTTCATGTCGAAATAGTCTACGGATACTGTCGTCTTTATCCTTATTAATATTATTTGTTTAAAAGTTAGTCTGTTTGTCGCGCTTTCACGCCTAAACTACTTTATTTTTGTTTTTTTCTTAACTGACTAACGATGATGGCTTGGAGGAGCCTTGTCATCATCACCGGGCTTGCGGGGGAGCGGATGGCTCTCACCCCTAAACCGAAACTACTAACGTATTTAACCTTAGTATATTATTAAATATTAGTTAGAAAGCATTGTTTATTCCTTTCTATCATCTATTGTCCATAATATACCAAGGAACGATCCAGATATCTTTGAATCCATATTTAATAAGTTTAGTGCTTAGCACTACGGAGTTAGTTGGAATTTATTAGTTAATTACTGATTGGATGTTATTCGAGATCGCGAACCGATATTCGATCGATTCTTGGGTCTAGTTTAAATTGATCTACTTCAAGCCAATTTGTTGGAGTTGGATTAACGTTAACTATTATCCTTGAAGTTACTGTGTTAGTCCACTTTAAGTTTTAACAACAAATTGTTGATCAAATCGTATAATTTGATTGTGCTCCTTAACCATAGTAATAATTAACCAAAATTGTTCTCAGAACCTTGAACAAACTGTTCTACTGTGTGATATTATTAACTGGTCAGTATCGTAAAAAACTTCTAGCAACAGCGAAAGGCTAATGATAACCATTGTATCGAAATTATGATGATACAGGCTACCGGCTTTTGTCGCTATACTTAGAAAATTCTATAAAATGTTATTGTGGTTCTTAAATCTTACTGTTACATCGACTGGCTATTCCCTAGATTAATTCAGGCGTAGTAGTACATGTGTATATGTACATATGTTAATTGGCAATTATTAAATATTCGCCAACAGCCCGATTAACCGACAAGGATAAACGAAAATACAACACGGAATATATCAATTGAAATGATGCTCTGGTTCATTATCTTGCAGATATAATAATACAATTCGTGCGTGATCTTTGACATTCTAATTGTACTAAATAGAATAGCTTTGACGTATTGTCACAATCTGAACTATCACAGAGAAATTATTGTTATTGAAGATAAAACATGTGTTCATGATAACAAATAGAGAAATCATGACATGACGCACGGAAATGTTTTCTAATAACGATCGATGACAAGTAATTATGCGGGTTTAACCCCTCACTTTAATATTTATTGATGAGGACTATAAATAATGTATGTGACCTTTGCGGGTTCGATCGATCTCGGTTTTCTGCTTCGGTTATTGTTTTACCAGGCGATGTAAGATAATAGTGGTGGTTAGCCCTTTCGGTATATATTTGGCTTGTGGTAGTTGTTTAGAAAACCTCCGCTTAATCACTCCAAATACGCACACGTTAAAAGGTTCATCATAATCAAAAATGATCTTAACATGTACCTAACATATTTAGTACATCGAGCCTCTTGAGTTAGATAGAGAGAAAGATAGCTCAGTAGAATTAGGAATTAAAAGAGTAAAACGCGGTGTAATTATGCATTTTTGGGTATGTTGTATGGGTCTGTTAGGGTAGTTTAAATCCAAATGTGCAATTTCGAAAAATCATACAACATACCAACAGTGCAGAACTACATCGTTCTTTGCGAATTAAGCATCTTTTTTTCGCTCGCGACCATGATTGGTGCAACCCAGTCGAAACGTCGGGCAGTAAGTATCTATGTAATTTGATACTCCTAATAACGCGTGTAGACCCATAAAGACTAATATTTAGTTTTTTTCTCTTATTCTACAATTTCTTACTAATGGTAAGCACACAATTTTGTCGGTCGCATAGTCAAATTAAAATGTATAGTGCCTAATTATTTGTCAACGTATGCGTTAATTTTGCTTGCAACTTATGCTTTATCCAGAAAATTAAAATGCAGTTCATTTATGAGCTGTATTCTATTTTTAACCCTCAGTCATCGGTCAGAAGGAGTTCTGGGAAATACGACGATTTATTTGACCATAAAAACAATATAACAACGTCTGGCTACCCAAAAGCTGTATTCTCGGTGAATTCAGAAGATATAGTGTTGGTCACTTAATTATTTAGATCACGCGATGTCTCCCTCGTGAACTGTGAACTCTGAATGACCCTCAGTACTGCCATATTTCAGGACACAATATTACCTGTCGCTGAAAAATAATGTGCTCTTGTGTAAGCTTTAAAACACAATATTTTGCTCGTGATTTTTAATGAAACTCGACCATTCCACACGAACGGGCCATATTGCTTTATTGGAGGCTGTTTGTTTGTCGATATAATAATGATTTTGGTTGAAAGTTAATGTTTGCTGTGTATGTTAATTTGTAATAATATTCATTTAAATTTTTTGTAATAATATTATCATAAATAGGGGAAATTGTAACTCTGTCCACTTTTGGCCAAACTTAATGGGTTAAACAACATAACATCTTAGCTCTACTCGCGTTACTAAAATTTGTGTGAGAGTTTTAAATATTTCAGTATAGTTTTGGTCTTCTATTACAGTGAAACCTGATTAAGTGGGACCTGGATAAGTGAGAAACCTCCATATCTCGTACTCACTCTGAGGTCCCAACACTTTGGCACTGCTTTACCTCTGTTAGTGAGACGAAGCAAACCTCTATATCTGGGATTTGTTCTTTCGATTTATCTTTCTTATTTACCTCTATTACTAAGACAGCGAGTGTTTTGTATATCTAAAAACCTCTGTTATTGAGATTTAGCTTACTTATTCTACCCACAAATTCCGCATTCAATGAAAAATGAAGAAGATGACGACGAAATTAAAGCCAAAGTAAATTCAGTAAGAAATTCTAAACGTGATGCAGTAAAATCACTAGAAACATCGCATAGTTATTTTGAAATGACACCATTTGGAGACCAAAGCATATTTGATAAAATTTATAAAATTGAAAAACATCTGATGATTGATGCTTCCAAAAGACTTTTTTCTGACTTCTGTTAATGGGAACCTCTGTTATTGAGACAGATATTTATTTAACCTGGATATCTGAGACACCGGGTAAGTGGAATACCTCTATAAGTGAAACAATATTGCTAGTCCCTGGATGTCTCACTTAACCAGGTTTCACTGTATTTATTATCCGGAAGGAAATGTAATATTAATTTATTGAATATTTAACATTTATAGATATATATACATACTAATTAAGTATGCACACTCGGCAAATAAATGTCTGAAAACAATATTTCATAAACATCAACACTGCGATTTGTAAAATCGCAATTGCACCAGCCTAGTTTATGAAAAGAGAAATTAAAGTAGAAAGTTATTACTGCAAAACAATTATAATTCGACGTCAACTAAGCGTTGGTGAGTTACGATAACTAGCTGCGCACAACGAAACGATGACAGCCAATTTAATGTAATCGCTGGTAACTTGTTTATCGACGCCGATTAAAATCTGTTTGCAGAACATATCGCATTATTATAATTCAATGGTACATGCACTTCGTTCGATGCTGTCTTGCAAGTAACCAGTTAAGCAAGCGTAAGTACTGGCCGTCATCGGAAGATAAGAGTAGGTGAACTGGTGAAGGGGCGTTGGCACTGTCTGTCTGGGGCTCTGGCCAGTATGCTCCGGCGCGCGGGCACGGACGCACGGCGTACGCGCAGCGTTTTGTTCGCTCCACTTACCCCGCTCTCATGTCATAGTTTGCCATTTCTCTCGCTCAACATGGAAAAAGTGTGATCAGTGAACACTCAACGCGAAGTAACGGACCGCATAGCAAATAGAGCTAATGTGATTGCAAATCCGATGTGCCAAAAATCAATTTAGCAAGTTTTATCTATGTGGGCTACGTGATAAGTGTGAAGTGCTACATTATTGTTTCGAATTTTGTCACAATACACGGATATACACCGTTAGTAGGTAGACGTTTCTTCGAAATAATAGTTGGGAATTTTGTTTTGGTGAATGAGTCAGTTAACAGGCGTCGGGATTGTTAACTTTGTCAACGTTCTGCCTACGATTTCTGAAGGTAATTACTTTCAATCTCTGTGTATTTGTTGGTCTTGTAAGTAACATGTATTCAGTGTTATGTGATTGATTATCCTATGTAAGAACGATAAATTGATATGTAATTTCTATTCTTGTTATTGGTTTGTGGTTGTCACTGATACTAATACTCGTACTAACTAACCGTTGTTTTTGTGGCGACCATAGTTATTTAAACATGAGTATAATGACAAGTGTTATGAAAACACTGAAATTATTGAAACAAGTAAATGAAGTTGGTGAGTCACCCCTGTATCCATTTTTATCATAGTAATCAAACAAAGCCGGACACTCGTTGAAATAGTGACAGTTGTTGCAATATAAACAAACCACACCATAATATACACCTACTTCAAAAGCATATTATGAAATTCACTTCATTATCAACGAAACACTTATAAAACAAATGATAAATGCAGAAATAAGTACAAAATAATTAGGGCTGCGACATCGACCCTTTTAAAGTACCTCAATAAAAAGTGGAGCAATACTTAGACATAGCACTCGTATGTTTCTGGCGGCTTTAAAATTCATTCATAAAACTCACAAAACTCGAGGTTAAAAGGTTATAAAACAATACCTACTCGCCTACATTACATACGAACGTCTGGTACCTATAGCAGTATTGGCGTGATCGTATCGAATACAATACAGCAATGCATAATGCATTAGCTTGTTTTGGATAGTTCTTCTTTGTTTATATAATGCTACTTGTACTTATGTAACTGCGTAATCAGTTGCTCCGATATCTAGGACTATCATACTCTAAGTGGTTTTAATGATACTGAGATATACAAACTAAAATGCTTTGTGAACATTGACTGACTTTTAGAGATTATTCACTAACCCCAAAACATCTAGTATTTCCATAAATCTTTTCAGACCACGCCATTGTTGCGTTGGTTTGGGTTTTTGCACATGCAAATAAGTCAATGTCTTATAAGTAACACTTGATGAATGATGATATTGCTTATTCGGATACTCTGTGAAAGTTTACTTTCTTTTTTGCAAACAGCGTCGTTCATTACCATCTTATCGCTGCGAGGCGGTTTTATTAAACGTTTTTTAAGCGGCTTTAAAATCGGTCTTTGAGAGATTTCAGGATTTCGCGTGACTATACGTTGGATTAAGTTATTTTTGAGTGAGTGTGGTATAACAATCGTTTCAATAGCAGTGTTATACATGATGTAATAGATAGAGCACCGGTCGCAGGTAAAGATTCGTTTTGGCTGCCGCGCCGGCGGGAACAATGAATCAGAGCCTAAAGACCTCGCGGCCTTGGTGGCATCCGGCCGAGTCGCAGCCGATTCGGTTGACATTCAGCTCATGACAGGTGTCGGCCACGAAGGTTCGATGAACTAACTACTGGCTTCCTTAAACCTTGCATCTGTTGTTAAGGCGACATTGTTGTGGACTGACAGATGGTCCTGATTTGTCGGACGGGATACGATTTTGCATCCCGTATTTTTGTTTTGGAGTACTAATAATATTAGACAAGATAATATAATGTTTGATTGCGAAAGTTTTAAGTCATATTGCAAAAACGTTAACCAACCATAAAATTTTTTTGAAGAAAAAAAAGGTTCAACACGTCTATTGGCCAGCTAAATAGACAATAGCAAAACTGAGCACTATAACCAGTTATTTTATAGCTTTCAACGTGTGAACAATCGTATTTTTATGCAAATATTAATTTAACTTCACGTTGCGACTCTACAGTCGACCTTCGAAGTTTCGTATAGTTCCCGCACAATATTGTATGATATATGTTCCTCGGATCCAGGCTTTTGCCTGCCTTTGAAACTTTGGACTTTTTAATTAAACTCAAAAATCTGGGTCTATTCTTTGTGGTTTGTCATGAGTACGACTTGGCTTTATGTAAATCATTCAGATTCTTCGATACCTATATTAGTCTTTACGGTAGGATTTCTAAATGGCTTGATTGTTTGTCTTTATCATACCAAGTATGGACCGATCACAAGATTCCATTGTATTTTACTGTATCTGGAAATACCCGCATACCGTTTCCAGCTATCGTTGCCATATGACGGGTTCTCGGCACTCTACCAGTTTTTGCTGTCTTAACGATTTCAACCCATTAACAAGAAGTTGAACAGTTGCATTCTGCTTCAATTGGATAGCATCGATGTTGCGAAGTTGTTGCACTACCTGTTACTTGTTATGGAACTAAATAATGCGACTGTACGCCCAGTGCTGACGCCATAATATCATCGACGTACGTGACCTCGATGGTAATCTTGATGAATGCAGTCGTCTGGAATTACATGTAAATTCTCTCTACCATTCCATTAACGGTTGCTATTAACAATGTGTCAATATATCTGCTTCACTTATTGAGTGGACACCCGATACATTATAATGTAGACTATGGTATAGAATAAGAATCTGATTTACATACAGTGGGTACATTAGTTTCCATTGTAAGAGCTGTAGCTCGCTAACCTTTGGTGTGCTATTCTGACTGTACAAAGGCATGTTATTTATCAGCGGATAGAACAAAGTGTCTACTTGCACAATGGTGCAGACCTTGGAAGGCCACGTCTTAATGGCTACCCTGACGTATGTGCCTTAGTCAATGGCATGCGTTTGCATCTAACCGTAGGAAGTAGTTGGGATCAATATAGGTAATTTTAGAAGCGGCAAAAACTTGCGCTTGCGTACCGTGCGAGTACAGTTATGGTGCTTTAAACTTTATGATGCTCATTATATTTTTGTTGTGAACATTGGAATTTTGATTAAGTAAAACATGAGTCATTTTTTGTTCGACTTTTGTATGTAAGTAGTATATTTATTATTTAGAATACTTTTGGAAGTAGCTGAATGCATAGTCTATTTATATCTTTAATCTTATAAATTTAAATGTGGTAACGGGTGACTCTCGCTCCGGTTCTTTCCTGGTGCAGAGACTGTCCATCGCCATCCAGCGTGGAAACGCTGCAAGTGTTATGGGCACCTTTGGGCCGGGAATGAGCGGGGGCGGGTAAGAAAGATAATTTTATGTTTGTGTTTTGTTTTTGTTTATTTGTTGACATGTGTAAATTATTATTTTTTTTATTTAGTTTTTATTATTATTATTTTTGATCTCATATTTTGTAATGTTTTGTTTTTATTTTAAATGTAAATTTTAATTGATTTTGTTATGTAATTATTTTAGATTTTGGATTAACAAAATAAAATCATATAATCTTATAAATTTATACATTTTAAAGAATAACGCATTCGTTTGTGCATGCAATAAAAGTTAAAGTAAGTAAAGCACACCGCGTGTTGAATTTTGAAATGATTTCGCCAAACAAATATAGTGTGCTGAGATATCCCGTGCATTGTTTAGATACATTAAGAAAAATGCAAATAGATATTGCAACGGTACCTTTAAACAAGTTCGAAGGAAACGTTAAAGCTATGGTTGCTGTAATCCATTAAATATAGATGCCTATAGGGAGAGGAGCGAACGGTCGACTGGACACGCTCCCAAACCACGCCTCGATGCGCCTCTGGCTACTTCGGTATGGAAACTATTGTACCGGTTGCTTTAATATACTATTTTACTCCAGTCACGAAAATGCTAGAATGCGGCGTTGCGTTTTAGACAGGCGAACGGATTTGGCCGCTGTCCGGCGAGCGATATGTTGCCGTTATATTCAATATTGGACTGCATTCACATAATAGCTGTTTGTTGACTAGCGTAAGATCTAAATAAAATAAATAAATATTACACAACATCTTCAAGTTTGATCTGATTTCGTGGTAACTTTCTTAAGCATTGGTGTTACGGATTTCAAATCGGAAACAACGGTGGTTTATACAAATAACATACCCAGACACTGTTTAATGCCTGTGATTTGAAATACTAGCGGTAGAAGAATGAAAATACATACAAAAACATTTCTGATCAACATCTACGTTTTATGTTCTATCATGATTTATTTATACTACTTATTACACTGCGGTCTGATTTATTATGTTCGTCAATTTATTTTGAAAGTTACTTATACATCACGGAGCAAAAAGACGCGTTTAAAGACGTATAAATTACCTCGCGTGAAAGATATCTCTGTGACAATCTATGATTGTGCGAGTCGTCTCGCTTTCTGCCTTCGTCTTGAGAAATATATTTTATGATATAATTATTTAATTTTGAGAGACGCGTTTAATTAAGCGTGGTAGAAATTAGAAATGCTTCACATTTGGTGTTTAATTATTCATCACGACTGTTAAATGCCAATTAATTTGTTTGTTTACCTTTTATATAACTTTATAGTGTTGTAAATTACTTTTTTGATTTGTTATCTGCCAAGTAGAAGTTATAGTGTTTTAATCGAAAGTCTATGAATTGTTGCATAGCGTGATATGCAGTAATAAACGGCACTGCACTCAGACTGGCACCGCGGCTTAGGCCGCATTTACATTACAATTGTTTGCATTGTGCGCAGGGTCACGGGTTCGAGGTCACGAGTCGTGTGCACTCAGCTCTCTTGCTTCAATGAACACTTTTGTCCCAACGTTTGCATTTAAGACATTGTTAGTCTCTCTTACAACCCCTTTAAGACGCGAATCGGAGGAATTCGGTCGTCGACCTCCACAATCGAATGTATTTTTATTCTCATCAGGTCTCTCCGACAGACAGTAGCCGATTTAAATGTAATGAACAGCACGATCGAAACACCTGCACCGTAATCAGAAATTAAAATTGGTATCGATTAATATTCCGGCCTTGTTTTGATCAGATAGACATTTTAGATTTTCTTGCTCAAAGGATTTTAAAATGAAGGAGACTGTTATGTAAGATAACACTCATTACTTTTGAGTGTTTAACTTTGGTCAATCGTTATTATGTTTCGAGTCTGTTATGGAATTTTCTGCGCGATTATTTTCAGGAATATAGCACGTATTTACTACAACTTTGGGTTCTTTTATATTAATAATGCTCAATGCCAAAAGAGATAGCGCAAGTAAATATATGATAATTACATTCCAGCGCGCATTAGCCTTGTTTTGAGAGTAAACTAAATTAAACCTCGGTGATAATAACTGTGTCAGGTTTGCTAATCAGTGGTCGTTAATAATAGTTTGCTGATGTGATCAATTTGTTTACTTTAAAACTGTGCTTTGATAATACAATATTAAACAAAAAGAAATAATTTTGAAGCCAACTACTGGATAATTGATTTTTGTTTATTATTAGTTTTTGAAATTGTTTTGTGCATGTGCATAAATAAGTGTAAATAATGTAATGATTGATTACATTATAAGTAAATAACAGTATAATAACAAAATTCCAATGTTTATAACCATAAATGAAAAGCTAAATGATAGACATTATCAAAAATTTGAGAATGCACGTTACCATTGATATAACAAAATACTTACGTATATTCTATACCGTTCACCGCATAAAGTATTATAATCAGTTACACTATCACATAAAACCCTATTCATTATTTTGTGTACCTATTACCAACAACCGTGTGTGTATCGAAGGAAATTACCAATTGACGGTAGCAATAAACACAGTTAGAATTAATAGTGTTTTGATGGCGTACACAGGTGATTCACGTTCATCAATGCACAACTTAGAAATTCATTATAGTGAATCATCCGTTTGTATTCATCGCCTCGGTTCTGAGGTAATTGTATTACTACATAAAGTACCTAATTAAAATATACACTTTATTCTATGTTTCGATTCTTACAATGCGCAAATGTATGACTATTATGTTTAACACATTTGTTGGAATCTTTATTTAAAGAAAGAAAATATATTTATTTGGTATCTAAAACACATGAAATTACAGAATAATGAGATCAATTACATCATAAATTTAAAACTAGAACAAAATTACACAAATCATATTAGATACCAAAAGGGTCTACGCTCAGTATAAAGTCGTAACAGCGAGTAGAAGAGCTGTCACGACCACTGGTATTTGTTGCATGGATACACGATAATATATGTATTTAGTAGGTATAATTTCTTTACTTACTCAACTGGATTGTGACGTGATTATCACGTTGATTTCCTAACTAATTATCGTTTGATTATGCACCCGATTAATATTCTTTTTATGTCACGTAAATCATTGTATTCGTTTCTCATATAATATGAGTAATGACAAAGATAAGGAAATAGGAAATGTTTTTTATTTTCCTAATTGGCATTTGTAATAAATGTGTAAGTACATAAATTTAAAGCAGTTTAAATGTATGTACACATTTACGATAAATTCAAGATTTACGGTTGCAAATTAACTCTAAAGACAATAAATCAGTTAGTTGGGATAAATTACTTTATTTTCTGTTACAAATAACAGTTTTGTTAGATAATGAGCACCTCTATACAAATATCATAATTTTCCTTGTATGTACACGTACATAATACCCTTGGGGGGTGTAAGCAGAGCGATTGCATGAATTATGCATGCATTAACATAAAATATTACTAATTTTAGGAGTACATTCTCTGTGGTTAGAGTTTACTTTAGCTACATTGAAAACATCCATTCGTTTTTGCATGAATAGGTAATTAACATCAATACAACTAAATAATAATTGGAGTGTCTCTTTGTATTATTAAAGTCGTCGTATGTCGATGTAAAGAAAAAAATGTCTGTTTGTTCTCGCTAATCTCCGAAACGACTGGACCAATCTTCTTCTTCTTATCGTGTGGTTGATGAACAACCTGGTGTCATAGTTTAAGCCGCCCGTAGGCCTCTGACACGGCTTAACTGGACCAATTTCAACGTGTTTTTCATTAATAAATAGCAAATTTTACAAGGTATATTAAAGGCTATTTTAATAGATAAATTTTGCCAAACTTACTTCTAGTACTACATAACACTATACTTTTTCGTATATCATCATCATCAGCCTATAAACGTAACCTACACTACGCTAAACTAGGGCAATAAGGTCTAACTCAATTACACTGGCCATGTGCGGGTTTGTTGACTACACAGATAGCTACCAAAGATTCCTCGCGATGTTTTCCTTCACCGTTTGCGTATATAATTGTATTAAATACAAGCGAAAGTTTAAAATCATCAGAGTGCATGTGTTTGGCGTGCGATCAAGAGCCGACCACATTGGCTCTGTCGTTGTCATCGGCGCCTTGCTCTCAGCCATTAGCGCTGACATTTGCAGCGGCCTAGTTCACTAAACAGTTTCTATTTTACTGCCACAACGAACATATAAAGCGGAACAATGGATGGTGTTGAAAATTGTAGGTAAACCTTTCGGGATGCGGGGAAATTAACGTGAGATTGGGTTTTGTGAAGTGATATGTTGCTACGAGCTGTGAGCACACTTCTAGAGACCCAGATTCATAATAGCAGTGGAAATTAAGTCTGTTTAACGAAGACGTATTTCGATTTCACTAATAGTCATACCAGTGTTTTTCTTGTTGGCTGTCCTAATAATAAATAAATAAATAAAACATGTGCGAAGGGTAGATACCCTTTTATTTATTTATTATATCATCATAAATCATCAATAGATGCAAGAATAAGAACAAAAATTATCCAAAATAAATATATACCTTTTCTAACAACTATAAATTATGTCACTTTTGCAAACCAACTTCCTGTCACTTGCTACGATTTTGGCACACTTCTTGTGTTTACTCCACAAATTGTAAACAAGAGCAATAAAAGTAGGACAATTTATCTAGCGACCTTTTCCCATTTTCGTATGAATACTTTTGTCGCGCTTTTTCAGAGCAATCGTGTACAGCGGATGCCACCAAAATATTCTTTAGCACCCAAGCAAACGCTTGCGATTACGCCAGGCGTCACAAATGTTCCAGTTTGTCTCGTTTTCTCAATGGGTGGAATGAATGAGACCTAAATATGACGAAGAAACTTTGTAAAATAAATCAGCTTAATTTTTATTAACTAATCAGTTTATTGAAAAGAGAACATTATATTAGCGGTATCTTTCCGGCCAGTACTCGAATGCACCAGTTTGTTTGACTCGTTTCTTGATGCAATGTGCATTTGGTGGTATGGATGAATCTAATTCAGACAGCTTGTTGCAAAAACTTTTTATAATAAAGCAGGTTATTGAAAAGGGGATTAACACCCCTCCCTCCTATGATCCCGGGCTCTTCAGGCGGGGCGTGAAACGGCATATTGCAAGAACTTCAGGGTGAGTGCGACAGGCTCAATATGGTCTATTGTGCCTGACAACCTCATATGTGTATCTCACTATCGCTTACCATCAGGTGGAGTGAGGTCATTTTGCGAGCCGTTGAAGTAAAAAAAAAAGAAACAGCCACCTCTATCCGGCCAGTACGCGAATGCACCAGTTTGTTTGTCTCGTTTCTCGGTGCAGTGTGCAGTGGGTGGAATGGAACGCGGCCGATTGCGCGGGCGCCGAGACGCTCGCGGCAAGGTCGACGAACGACTTTCGCACGTTCGTACCGCGACAGCTTAGCATGGGACCGGTGTTGCCAATTGTTTTGTTAGGATCACTTGATTAATAGCTTATAGCTGGTATTGGTGGGTCGGGAGTGATTGGGAAAAATGAAAATAGAATTGGACCCCTGCCTCTAGTTACTTTTGCCCGAATAAAAGTGCAGAACTACTTCAAAGTTGAAAGTGTTTCCTATCCCCTTTATATTCCTCTTCTTACTTGACTGGTACTTACTACCAATTTGCCTTTGCGACACCACTTCTAATAAAAAAATATGTGGTTATTTTGTGCTACTTTACAATTTTCAATGCAGTATCTACCATAGTGATATAGAATGGTGTTACATTTTCCTCGCGACCATTACTCGTGCAATCCAATCGAAACGTGGAGCTGTAAGTAGCGACTCACAATATCGCGTATAGACCTATAAAACCACTATTTGATGTTAAAATTTTCAAAATGTTAAGTTCTGTTCGGTATTCTCAAGTTAAATGTCAATCTTTCACTCAAAACTTTCCTCAAGATTCATTACTTAACAGTGAAGGTCCAAAGTTAGTTGCAAATCGTGAAGTTAGCAACACAGCTCGGGACCCGGTTTTGTCACCAACTAACGCAGCCTTCCGTCCACCCAGACTGTTGAACTCTTGAACTGTTCCTAATTGTGGGGAATTTTAATGATGCGGTAATGCCGTTCATGTATGCTGAGCGTTTACCGATATGGAAGTGGAATCAGGTTCGATAATAATTCTGTTTCTTTATGCAAGAGGTTTTATTTATGGGCTCTTTGAAGACTTATTACTTTTACACTATCAATGAATGTAAATGTTACCAATTTATATAGAACTACAATGTGTTGTCGCTAAGAATGGTTTCTTTCTGGATATAACGTAAAAGATACCACTTTCCTTAACGTAATTTCAAGGAAAAGTTAATGAAACCGCGTTTATAGTTTGATTGATGCATCTCGTAAATTACTGTTTACATTTTGTATCATCGTATATCAATATTACTGTTTATATGTTGTATGGTGGTGGTATATCACAAATCAACTAGCTCGGCTGTGGGCGTTCGACGTAGAGTCGCCCACGACTATTGTCCGCGTGTCAAGATGTGTCATAATATGCCTTTTTAGTCATACTCATGGTTGTATGTCGAAACCATAACGGATGTTGTTGCACCATATAAGTATCGAACATATTTAACGAAATGTATTTTTTCAGCTTCTTTGCTTCAGTAGTTTCTGTAATTTTTCCAGAATTCAATATCATTTGTTAAGTGCCGGAAATGCTTTTTGGCTCCATTATTATCTTAAGGTTACGTTCTTGTTGTAAGGTTGTTTTGATAAAATTTGCTTTTCCGCATAATAACTATGCCCGCGAGCATCATACTCTCGGAAAGACTATTTATTATCTCTGTGCTATTCTGATATTATTTGTCTCTACTTAACCTTGAGGTACACTACTATAGGTTAATAGTAAGAAATATAATACATTGGTATTCTATAGATGTTCGGGGATAATCAGCAATTTCTTAATTATAATTATTTTGTATGTTAAACCTTTTAATATTTCCCAACATCCTAAATTTAATAAAATCGTACCGCAAACCTTGCCCGAAAGAATCTCTTCAAACCAAATTCTTGCCACCTCGCCAAAGAATAAACATGATTATTTTTCGTTATAAGAATAAGATGTCCCGTAAAATAAAGCATCGCAAGTTGCAAAGCGTGGGCGACTTACGAGTTCATCGCACACACCCGGTATGCGGAACAGTCGTATCCAGAATCCAGACGTGTCGTTCGATGACACCAATGCTCTCATATGTTTACCAACACTGACTGACGGTTCATTTGAAACGGCACATCTTTTAATAGCCACCTCATAATCGCACCCGCATACTTTAATTTAGTACGAGCGTTTAATTTATGATTTACTATCATTTTGACGGCGGCCCGTAAAATGTCACCGACACATGCGAGAGTTATAATCCAAGAACAGAATATTTGACGGAGAATGTGCAGGAAATTGTTAGGAAAGATATGACTGAAAGCGCACTTTTTAAATCCTTAAGGAACTTATAGATAATTCCTCGATATACATAAAAGAGGTGGATCGACATGGTTTCAAGAAAAGAAGTATCACTAACAGACTTTGAATGGGGTATTACAAATTGAAATTTTCAGTTGGTAGCTTAGTGTAGAGACGTGGTTTATGTCATCTCATCTCATCATATGTTTATGTTTATGAAACCATAAGCATATCTTGCAATTCGAGAAATTTTAAAAGCCTTCATTAACTCTTCATGTTTCTTATATGTAGATATGTTCGTTCAGGAATGTTCTACGGTGTGCCTGGTACGCAATAAACACTGCATGCAATGCTAAACAATCGTAATAATTCGCGTCTGATATTATTGATGTTGAAGGATAGAATTCCTCAATACACTTGTGAAGTCAGATGGTCTGAACAGATTTACGAGTTAGCCCGTTACGTTAGAACCGATTGCGATTTCCACTCCACCCTACGACATATCGAATTCCATTAGTTATTTTTAGTATTAATGCGCTAATCGTTCTACGCTGCCTTTAGTTGAACCCTTTACATATGTGTAACGGTTCTCGGTGGTAATGGTTTCGGGTGTAGTGACGTAACTATCGTCATTAACAGGCACAATTAGAAGGTTGACGACATAGGTAATGGTGCCCTCACCGTCAGCAAATGAGAGGGCTGCGTGTCGATAGTTGTCAGCTAATGTATATGTAATGTGTTAGTTAACTGGAAGTGATCAAGTGCTCTGTGTTGGAATTGATTAAAATGTATTGGAAAGTGCTTTCTATCTTCTAGTGGCTTGGCCGTGTTCGTATGAGTACGCTTATCATGATTATATATAAAAATCAGTACTATTATATAAGGAAAGTATATAACCACAAGAATGCTATTAAAGAGCTAGGAAGAACAGAGAAAATTGTTAGTAGTATTGAAAATGTTGAATATAAACTCAAAAGCTCTTAAAGAATAATGCAATAACTTGAAGTTCCATGACATGTCCGATTTCTTTGGGGACAGCATAAATTCTATTTACGACTCAAACAGGAACTTTATGAGCGTCCTATGTAAATACTTGGACTATCGATATTGTTCCGACCGCCTCAGTGTTGTCAATATTTACTATATGTGTTGTATATGAAGGAAAATGCCATTCATCTTTTGAAGAAACCACCTATTTACTTTGGTTATGTTTTGAAGTGACATCAGATATGACCATTTGCTGCTAACGACTTCTTAAATGATTTAAAAAGAGGTTCTTATTACTAGTGAGTGAGAGAAGTGTCTGGGATGATGTAAATTAATGAATCATCAATTCATTCATGTAGGAACCGCCCTTTCGCCATTTTATTAGCTTAAATACACCGTTAATAATGTCTTATGGCTTCGGAGAGACTGTAAATTGTTACATAAAAAGCTTTTATACCTTATAAATATCTGGGACATTTGGGACATTGTCCCAGATATTTATAAGGTATAAAAGCTTTTATACCTTATGAAACAACCTTTCATAGTCATGAAATAAACACTTCATATTATTTTTTTTAACTGGCTCGGTGGAACAGTGGTTAGTGACCCTGGCTGGCGGTTCCAAGAGTCGTGGGTTCGATTCCCACTCGGGACAAATATTTGTGTGATGAACATCGGTGTTTGTTCCGTGTCTGGGTATGTATTTAAGTATGTATTTATAAATATATATGTATGTATATCAGTATCTGACGCCCATAGTACAAGCTCTGCTTAGTTTGGGGTCAGATGACCATGTGTGGAAATGTCCCAGATATTTATTTATTTGTTAAAATGGTATAAAGTAGGCGTTTGTAAATGTGTCATCACCAATGTCGTAATGATCGCAAACACTGAAGTAATTCATTACGATTTCAAACGGCATTGATAACATATCAGTGCTCATTTCTATCACAGAAAGTTAGTATACACAAGCCATGGCAATCCTTGTCGTCAATCTAAATATTACGTTAGACGTAGCATGTTGTCCCCGTCGTTTTCGAGATTAGATAGCGCCCGCTGTGCGAATGTTTGCCATTGGTGGTCGTGTTTGAACAGTCCAGGGCTGTTGATTGAAGCTCCACCACCAACTAATTTGTGCGTCAACGAACTTTGAACCTTGACACTAGAGCGACAAGAGTCACCCGGTGTTTGCGGTCACTCCAATTTATTGGACCTTATCAGCTTTTCGAGGATGGTGATGCATTCAGTCGCTTCGTATAACCAAGGTGTATTGTGCACTGCGTGTGTTTGTATATATTGTCTAATCAAGCTTGCAGGAGTGCATTCGGGATTTTGTACACATGGAAAATTCTGGAATATTACTTTGAATCTAGTACTAATGGAAATCAGAAACGGTGTAGTTGCGCAGTAAGATTTCCTACGATTTTCCATTAAATGTATTCGCCACCATCTGTAGAAAATCGCCTTCGATAAATTCGAGATGCGAGTGGTTCTATAAAATTTTCCAAGTCCATAAAATACATCGATTTCATTTAAGTGCGATGTGCTAGAACTCATAAAGCGGTAATTCGCTTTCCAGGCCAATGCAGTGCGATTCAACGCAGACTGTCTCTCTGTGCAAAAGTTAGCGTTAATACCACCGACGATCTTTGGTTGCGTTCGGCAAAAAGCCAATATCCTCCAAAGTTGGTTAATAAAATTTTGTTGAACTCTTTTTTGTCTGATAAAATATTGTCTTACTTATATTGGCGCTGAAAATTTAATAATATTGCGGAATAGTTAGTGCTTTATTTTTTAGTTAAATATGAACTAAGTTACGTGTGCTTGTAGTTTTTTTCTTTCGTCAAAAATATCAACAGATTTTCCAAAGTAGGTATCTTATCACTGAAACGGTCGAGAGTCACCGGTATACAAAACGTCAATCACATCCAATTTTGAGTTGGACTATCGAAAACTAATATCGACAGTGCTGATCAGTACGCCATTAACCTCTCCGTTCCATCCACCCGTAAAAATCAACCGCAACATCAAAGAATGAAATGTCACCCCGCATACGCCACATAGACCAATAAACTTAGCAAACACCGGCTTACCGCTCGTTTGTGTCATTTACAGGGTTCGAATCCGTTTTGAAACGACCGCGTTATCGTTAAAACGCAGAGCATTGAACGAATAAAACTCCTGTAATGTCTCCGGTTGCGTACGATGCAGTTCTAGTATCTAATAGATAAGACTGGCGAATTAAATAAAATTCTCAAAATAAACTTTCTCGTTGATAGATCAAGATACTCACATTCAAAACGTGGTTATTTATTGAATCCGCATCTTACGCTGATGTACGAATAGTCCGGTCAATTTAGACATTCGAAGTTACATAAATTCCCACCAAGCTGAAAATCGGTAAGATTGCTTAAAATATCATTAAAAACAAAATTTGAAAGTTCCCCATCTTTCCCCTGTAAGGAAAAAATTTTATTCAAGGTCAAAGGTAAAAAAAATTAGTTTTTCGCGATTTTCAGCAAAACGGTAAGTTTTATCATAAAAATATGTATGACAAAATTACTTATCATCTAATTATCTATAAAAATTATCTTTACACTTTGTTCCTAAGATTCACCATTTCAGAGATACAGCGATGCACAAAGTTGAAATGTTGTATTTTCAAATGCTTCCAGGCCCCCGTGCTATTGTGCTAGACAGATAAAATTTTTACGAATGATGGATTTCAGTTGCCTCTATTATCGCTAATACTAAATCCTTACTTCCTTACTAATCCTTACTCCTTACTAATATTATAAATGCGAAAGTAACTCTGTCTGTCTGTCTGTCTGTCTGTCTGTCTGTTACGCTTTCACGCATAAAGTACTGAACCGATTTAAACGAAATTTGGTACAGATATAGTCCAGAGCCTAGAAACGGTTATAGGCTACTTTTTAACCGACTGCGCTATAAAGAAGTAATGTTTTAGCCGTTAAACATCTCTACGCGGACGAAGTCGTCACAGCCACTGGACGGATCGAGATGAAATTTAGCATGCAGGTAGATGTTATGACGTAGGCATCCGTTAGGACAGGATTTCCCGAAATTCCCACGGGAACGGGAAATAACGGGAAAATCCTTTTGTATGAAAAATGCTAACCTCATAAGTTAGAAGCTTGAAATTTGGCATGCAGGTACCTTAATAAATTGAAAGCGTAGTTGCAACAGGATATTGTAAAATTCCCACGGGAACGGGAGTAATAGGGAAAAAACTGTTGTATGAAAAAATCTAAACAGCGATATAGATAGACGATTGAGATTTGGCATGCAGGTACCCTAATGAACGTAAAGCTTACTTCCAACGCGATATTACAAAATTCCCATGGGAACAGGAGTTATTGGGAAATAACTTCTGTATGTAAAATTCCTTACGGGGTTTAAATATATTATATAGAGATAGAGATATACCCGAAGCGAAGCGAGGGCGGGTCGCTAGTACAACATAAAACCATCACTTAAGGTGGGCTCTCATACTAACGCTTTTTTTTATTTGCTCGCACTTGGACGGTTTTTATAGTGGTTACCCTAGTAAACCTATTCCACATTAACGTGGTGACCACGGCTTAACGTGGTTACCACGTTAAAAACCGGCCAAGTGCGAGCAAATAAAAAAAAACTTTCGTAGAGAAAAGAAAAAGAGCCCACCTTGAGTGATAGTTTAATGTTGTATTTAGTATTAGATGTTATAGAGCCAACTGAAATACATCATTCGTGAAAATTTTAACTGTCTAGCACAATCGCACGGGGGCCTGGCAGCATTTGAAAATACAACTTTTTCAACTTTGTGCATCGCTTTATCTCTGAAATGGTGAATCTTAGGAATAAAGAATAAGACAATTTTTATAGATAATTAGGTGATAAGTAATTTTGTCATACATACTTTTATGATAAAACTTACCGTTTCGCTCAAAAGTGCATAAAACTGATATTTGTGACATTTGACCATGAATATTTTTTTTTGCACACGTCGGATCGATGGGGACTTTTGACATATCATTTGTAATGACGTATTCAAGGCCTGCACAAAAATCCAGCTTGGTGGGAATTAATGCAACCTTACCCATAATTTAGATGCTAATTTTACTGGACTAGAAGTCGGATCTGCTGTTGTATATCTTTCTTCGCTTGTTAATCTAGACTGAAGAAGCAATATACGTCGTCATTAAGTCTTCACAAAGGTTAATTTATTGCTGTTATATTTCTTTCCTCAGTCTGTTATCATTAACACGGAAAGAGCTTCCAGAGCTTTTAGATCTTCGTTCTACTTAAATCTCGCTAATATCAAACATGAATAGTTTCCTTACTGACCTAAGAACAATTTTGTGGAAGGCAATAATATTGAGTACACTCAGATAACAAAAAACTTTTAGATGTTTCGAGTCTCGTGAATATTAACGACAAAAGCCAAAAGACTGTCTTGTAAATTGATGTTGAGCGTTGTACACATGTTACATCGGAATGTTTGGCAAGCTTTAGTGTTAAGCATTCGATAAATTCCTTATAATGTCTCCTTTAGTCGCGTGTATATGGTGTCTTTAAGGGTAGTCCCGATGAACTTTAAAGATTTAGCTACCGGGCGTGCTTTTCGACATAGTACTGTCAACAGTGTAACACTGTGACTTTATGCCTTTTAACAAGCTTTTATTTTGTTTTCACTAAATTTTAACTTTAATTCGTTATTATATTGTAATTATTTGGTGTTGAGGGGAAACTGTAGAGCTAGGTTCTGTGTAGGGACGGATTTAAATTCGGAAATATTATAATGTAGATGCTACATTGGTATAATGATAATAAAAAGTAACTCTTACACAAAGTAACTCGTAAAAAATTACAATATTCTAATTTGATAAGCCAGACTCAAAAACAAAAGGTTTTGAAAAAATGTATTCAAGGATAAGGTATTCTTACAGGTTTTTTATTGTATAAATCTAACGGAATGTTATGTGAACCTTGACAATACTTCTTCTCATTCCACATAGCACTTCTACAGTGTTTGGCCTTTTAATAACTACATAATATTGAGTTTCGTGATCGTAACCCTTGAAAAATCTTGGCACGTTTACAGAACATCAAGGTTTTGCTTTATTTTTGTAAATTATTTATCTATGTAGTCATAGTTGAGGACAATCAATTATTTTGGAGATCTATTGTCGGTGACTTCATGATTTCCAGAATTTTGATGTAAGTCAGAATTCATTTTACTTATCTCGTGTAAGGATACAATTCTAGTCAGGTTTACGTAATAATAAATAAGCATCGGTACTACGAGAGTTTTGGAGAGAAATACAGCCAGTTTAATTTTAGGAAAAATGGCAAAACACGCCCTTCCAGATTTGTCATGTCCGTCTGTTTTAAAACGGTTAGGCGGTTCACGTATGGAGTTAAATATAAAAACTCACAATACAAACAAATAAATAATATTGTTCTTGCAAGCCTGTCTCATAATGGACTTTTATGTTTTAAACCGTCATTGTGTTTGTTTTCGAACAATACAGACTTAATTCACATTGCGACAGATAGTCATGATTTCTATATTTACTGTAGCGTAATTCCGACTGCTGGTGAATGCATCGTTTACTTAGGTGAACAAAAAGAGTAGTTGTGTTTTTGCGAGCCCTCACGCGAGCACCAGTTAAGCTGAGTGCAGTATTAGTTGGTTAATAAGAATTGTGAGGAACGTCACAGCTGATGAAAATACAGAGTCCTCTCTGTGTGAAATAATACAAGTTCTGTCGTTATCGCAACTATATGGCTGAACTAATAACTTAAGTCTACGCATATCTCAGATGTCGTTATGTTAACAATATTTAATTTGATATGATTGCTTAGATGAATCTTGATTTAATTTATTATTTTGCAGATAGGCATTTGTATGACAAAAACTGTATATTTTTGTTCTTACTTAACTACATTGTTGGTTACTTATTATGGTAAATATTGGGTTTACTATATAATTTTAAAATGCCATGATAACATACATTAGAAAACTCAAAATGTCGCAGTTGTACAGTTGACTCGTGATCATGGCTCTTATAACAGATCCGAAATACGGGGAGCTCATAAAAACAAAACAACTTGTTAAATATCCCGGACATTTTCAATTTTTGGTTTATTCCTAATGCTAATATTAACAGGAAGTCAATAATGTATTAATAGTCGTCTGATTATAGTTAGCAACATACTGGCGTGGTGATGTAATAATAACTGACAGAATTTCTCAGAAACATCCTGCGAAAGTTCCCTTTGAGACGTCTTACTCGACGAATTCCAAGACACTTGTTATAAATACATTTTGTTTAATAAATGTCGGTTAACAACTTGTGGAACAACGCTAACAAATTATACATAAGACAAGCTCTTCCAAAAATAATTTGTAAAGCATAAATATTGTATTAATAGATTGTTCTATAATAAGAAATTAATTACACAAAGGCTTTTTACTTAAATCGTCAGTTACTTACTCTGGTAGTACAAAACAAGAAGTGTTGGCTGGTTCTTCTTATGTGAAATTAAGTTCTTGAAATACTTTTGTGGAATAACAAGGATCGCATTCGCGTAATAAGTAACAGAAACACTATGATATTCGTGTTACCTTGGTCGAACGGTAATGTCCATATACCCAAGTGGACTGTTACATAATTAGTAGTTTTAAATATTTAAGCATAGGATAAAGACAGAGAAAGTGACTTTGTTTTATTTATGTAGTAAAGGGAAGCTCAGAGAAACCACTTTTAACAATTATAAACGTTTATTCACCGAGAACATTACAAAGGCAGTACACGAAAAAATAAAAGAGAGTGAGAAGATACAAATGTCATGGTCAAGTCAATATGACAAGAAATACTAAAGGAATTGCGTTTTGAAATGCCTAACAGTATCAAGTAACCTCTCCAAACATGAATACTCAGAACGTATCAACCATCTGATACTCTATGATACAAAGTGGGGTAGGAAGGTGTGTAGTGGCGTGACTGTTCCATATAACTCGCGGCAATTAATTAAGCGCATCGTAACACTTATTATTTCCACTAACACCGTTACGAACAGTGCGTTGTTATTTCGTATGGTAATCGAACTGGCCATGATTGGCGATGCATAGGTTGGATCGACGAGCGTATGCGTGTTCGAACGATGTTTCCACGTTCGAGTTTGCGTTTGATCAGTCATGTGTTGATGTTGACTTGTGGTCGTAATTGAAGCCAACCAGGACCAGAGTGGCCCAAACCACAAGTTGCATTTTTTCAGTTGACTATGGAAATGTCCCCTTTCCAACCCCTTAGTTGATAGCCAAAATGGTTCAAAGGTAATTTTAGAAAACAATCACTTTAAAAAAAGATGTGACGTAATGATTTTTATTCAATTTTAAGAGAGTATAGAGGCCCAGATCACTCGGGCCACGTATTATGGTTGTGGTGGCCTCAATTTGGACAATTGAGGCCACCACAACCATAATACCCTTAAAAATATTGTTGTAAATGCGGAAGGAACTGTATGTGTATCTGTCTGTCTGTGTCTAATTTGGTACTAATCCAAATTTGAGTCCAATTGCAGCTCCAATGGAACTCCTCATCCTCATAGGAACTAAATTTTAGAACTTCGAAGTTGACATTTTTTTCTCGATAGCTGCAATTTTGTTACTTACGTATTTATTTGATTAATTATCAGTCTCAGAAATAATTTTTAAATAACTGCGCTAAAAGAGAGTAATTTACGCAAAAAACGCAAACGGAGTCGCAGACAGTAAGCTAAGCTAAAGGAAAACAAGAAACGTTATTGATAAATAACTCTCATCAATAAAGATGTAATTTATTTTAAAAAAGAACAAAGATTCTTCTAATAGTTCACTAGAGATGATTTTTCACGTAAATTAATCTTACTTTTTTATGTTAATTATAATAAATTGGTTACAACGACTCTATAAGAAGCGAAGTGAAGTGGGCGAACGGAATTTGACAACATCAATGCCATGGTTATTTCTGTGTCTTTTATTATTTATATTTAACCTTTCAACAGTATTAGGACACCATGCTTGTTTTTTTATTTAAAGTCACGTTGTAATCATGACATAGCAATGTCAGAATGGGTTAAATTATGTAACAAAGTTATCATTTCAAATTTCTTATTATGATAATTACAACCGCTAAGATAAAGTTTTAAGCCAATGATAAATTCTTAGGCAAATTATGTGCTCTTCGTGTAATAAATTGCATACTTTACGAGTATGTGATAATAGTAATAATAATGAGTGTTTATTTAGTTTCTTTATTAACATTTGTTTTCTTTTTATTGCAGGCGTGACAATGAGAGAAAAACGGGGCGGCGCTATGAGCAAAATGCAAAAGCTCAGAAAGCGCCTGTCCCTTAGCTTCGGTAGACTATGTAAGTATTATGAATATGTATTATGTTTTTTAACGAATTTAAGCTTCGAAACTACGTACATATGACATACTGGGGTGTTGAAGTATATTCTTTCTTAAAAATACATAGTTGTCCTGAAAACTAAAAAATATTATCCATTTTTATTCGAACAATTTGTATTTAATGCGCATTTCGGCATCGTATTTAAAACATTCGTCTATTATTGTCACGTGAAAACATTTGTAGTTCGTTAATCGGTTATATTTGCATTTTATTGCAACTTTCTCGTGAGGATTTACACCTTATTCAACTGATTGATTGATTATCATCATTATTATTTTATGGATCATAATATATGTAGTTCATTAATTTATTTGGTGTAATAAGTATTAATGTATAATCATCATTCGACGCTTTAACGGTGAAGAAAAACATCGTGAGGAAACCTGCACACCTACGAAGAAATTCTAAGGTTGTGTAGTCGACCAACCCGCACTTGGACAGCGTGGCTAGTTTAGGGTAGGCCCGTGCCCCAGCAGTGGGGACGTATATGGGCTGATGATGATGATGAATAACAATTTAAGTACCAAATAGATACATTATTTCTTGTTGCTCATTAACGGAACATTCATTTTGAGTTGTCGATAACACTCTGATGAACATAATAAATGCTCCAATGACAAAAACATATATTTCCTGTCATATGACTACTTTGTTAGCATTGTTAGACACGGTATGTGAAAATACCTAGTCCAATGATCTAGTGGAATGAGTAAAGATGATGTTTTTCAACGCCTACCTGGCCTGGCCTGACATTGTCCATTATCCTGTTATATATACATATTAGGAAGTAATGTATTTATTTAATTCCAAATCTTCGTCTAAAGTTAATCTTATGAATTTAGTCTCTTAGAATAAATTTTTGCTTCCCGTTGAATTCAAAGCAGGTAAACATGAATAGTTTATTTACAATGCGAATGATTTGTGTGCATAACATTTGTATATAAAATTATCTAGCAGTCAGTAAGCCGAGATAAACTAGATAATGAACGACATTGTAGTATATTGTAGTAGTATTTTAGAAGATAAAGTTTTCGGTTCCGTTTTGCAGATTTTATGTTACAGATTTATAGTAATCCGGCTAACATACATATCCTATGCAGCTGGATTAGCTCTTTTGAAGTAGGTTGATTAATAATAGTACAATCCCTGGCGATGAAAGTTCAGCTAATTCATTAATTCTCGCTCTAACTGAGCTTGCTTAATAACTATTAATGTAGACATTTACAGAACAAAAATATAAATTGAAGAAGATTTTGTTTCCAAAGACTAGATTTTTGTTCCTAACCTTTTAAGCTATTGCATAGCTTTTATCGCGGGCTTTGAGCGCGGCGACCGAACCAAGAAATTCCGTAACGAAAAAAACCTCACAATGGTCTAACGTCGTTTCAGTTCGGTAGACTTCGGCACGGTGTTTGTGTGCGTGCGATATGACGTATTGTACGATTCTACGAAACTCGCACGAATCGAAACGAGGTGCTCCGAATTCGGACGATGCTATGCAATAGCTTTACCGCGGCAGTCTCCGAGTGCCACACGTCTTTTTTTGTTATTACGTATGTCCCTATGGTTAAGTTCAAGTCTTGAAAGACTAATGAGTTATTTATGTTCAGAGTAATGGCTCTCACCTCCAGAACGGCAGAATGAATAGTGCCCTTTTCTATTACGCGAAAAGCAGCAGGTGATGTTTCGTGATAATTATTATTTATTTATTTAACAAAATCAAGCAAGTATATAATGTATGGGCGCATCGCACGAGAGACCAATATATCTTATTCGTATCACGGTTCAGGCACCTGATCAGATTCACAACTGTATTTACGTGTAATTGGCCCAAAGCCCTCATCGTAGTGGATCTATTTCGAGCTCGTTACAAATGTTTGTACGGGCATGGGTACGCTAACACAATATATGAACTGAATTCTATCTTAGTTTGTATTTTGGCTGCCGGTACTGAAATAACAATGTTGTGTGCAGACTTTAGATGACCTAAAATAATACCCACAATACGAATTCATGTGTAAATGTGTAGAAACGTCATTGTTAGTTTGGAACGTCCATTTTGTACATAGAATTCAGGCGGGTAATAACTTTACTACTATAGTATTAACAACTCAGTTCTACTAGCCACTCGGAGCAACATTACCTCTATGTGGCTGGAGTATTCTGTAATTGTTTCCAACCTTTAGTTATTTACAGCATAAATGAGAATGAAGCTCAATTTGACGACAATATTTCGTCATATCCAGCAATCATACATTATTTTGTTGACTTTGCAAAATAATTGACCAAACTATTTTACTAAATGTTTTACAAAAATATTCCCTACATATTCAAATAACTTGATCGCAATAAAATGAAGCTTGTAGATTTACTAGCAACTGAGTAAACGGTTTAATCTAAACCAGATGCTTAACATGACTGCAAAGCAGTCTTCGATTAAGACATAAATTGAGCTCTACCTCTCAAGTTTTTCAATTAGGAATACCTACATACACTTTGTAGCACGAAGTAATCGCAGCAAATGAGCATGCTTCTTCATTACCGTCAGAAGATATTATGCGGCATTAAACCTAATAGATCGTTTACAGTTTTAATAAACACTGACAGCGGTGGGGAGGAGTCGCCGCCCACGCCATTTGTTCAACCTGACACAAGTAACGCGCGCGTGGGTGACTTGCGACTGTTATGGCGCAAACACACGGGCTTTCGCTTTTAAGCTAGCCTAGGCTAGTTCGTAGTGCACTTACCTAATTGTAAAACGATCTCACCCAAAAGTCCCTATTTTAACAACGACTAAACTTAGAAACTGCAGACGCTTATGCTTCTCTAGCTTTCTTCTAGTCACTAGTACTGCTCTTGCAGAGCTTTATTGTATGTCAAAGTAACTCTGTCTGTTACGCTTCGAGGCCACTATTGCACCGATTGAAATGAAATTCGGTACACAGTTTAAAAAGGTAAATTCTATCAATAAGGTAGTAAAATTTTACGTTATTACGACTTTAATAAAATCAATTCAACCGGCAATTTGGACGGTTGTCCTACATAATCGCGGGGAGCATCCTCTTGCAATCACATTTGCATACTAAGAGCAATGTAAGCATGGCTACACACGGCTACGTCTATCCATTTCCTCAGCAACTTCCTACACGGCTCTGTATAACTCCGGCATTACACGTCTGCTTGTACCGTGCAAATAGCAAATAAACAACGTTTACGCCCACCGGTACAGTATCGCTTCTCGGTACTGGGACACCGATAGCTGTTACGAGACTTTTTGTCTTGTCTTAGGTTATGATATCTGCTCGTATGTCCCATATGCTATAACAAGCGTTTATATAATACTTACTAACATGAATGCGAAACTGAACATCCACATATTGAGTTTTCATGTAAGTATTTATAAATAGCCCTTGACTTATTATAAAACGGGACTGTTTATTTTGGAGTCTTTAGACCAGTTGCAAATTTATTTATGTCCCACTAAAGTTACATAATAAACATTTACAAAATTCTTACATTATATTAAAATTAGTTCTCTTACGAGTATCTAAATGTTCTTTCATGTATATCACATCTTCACCACTTCCAATATAATATTGTAACAAATCAAGTGCAAATGTATCGGGCATTACATGAATGAACGCAGCGTTTAAGCCATTTACCTAATAGAGCGTCGGAGATTATTTACTGCGAGGGTAAATAATAATGGCCTCTGTTTGTTTATCCACCACTGGCCGCAGAGCCGGTCCCTTCCTCAATCGATGAAGACGTTTTCCTCAAAGGGTCATTTGCCCTCAAGAGATTTAAACACATCTCTATCCGAGAAAACCATTAGGGAATCGGACTGTGCTGTATTCTGTTTAATCGTCTTTGGTATTCGGCAATAAGATCACCGGACTTGCGGGGGAGCGGATAGCTCTCACCCCTAAATTTCGTTTGCCCATACCATATTTAGTACTTGGAGTGGACTGCTGGCGAAATGTCTAAATAGTGTAAGTAATTTAGGTCTTAGTTAACTTCAGAAGATACTTGCAAAAAATCCAGACATAAAACTATCGTATTGTCATTATTCTTTTAATAAATACCACGCTTTACTCATTTTATTAATAAACCTGGATAACATACTAATTTATCAAATCACTAATCCAATTATGAATGGAATTTTAATCCGGTCTTAAGATTTCAAATAGCCGTTTATTTTCGGTAGTGTATAAATAGCGCACTGGCAAATATTTCTTTCGAGTACTTGTTAGTCATAATGATGACTAGTTTATTGATCATGAACGTGATGATCTAAAGGTTCAGAGTTCAAACACCAGTTGGTGCTGAAACAGATGTTTATGTTCCCAGTAGATGGGAGTTTAAACATTTACGATATCTTTGTTCATGTCGCATTGCCTCCTCTGCATCGCGAGCATAGGGACAGCACCAGAGTTTGGCTGCTATTTTTGATTCAGGTTACGTTATGATTTTGACCTGTATGTATGTATGTTTGTGGTCATTGATGTTAATCTGTTCCCTAATAACTTCTAAACTTGTTATCATAATTAGTGTCTTCTCGATAGAATCGGCTTTCCGAACCGGTGGTAGAATTACTTATTTATTTAATACAATGACGATTTATAAGTGCATGTGAATGCCTATATAAATAAAGAAATTTTGACTTTGACTTTGATTTAGACAAATGAGGTGTCCTTGAATGTTTCTTGAATATTCGAGACTTTTGCGTTCCATTACATTAAAAACCATATAGTATGGGTCTAAACGTCGGGCAGTAAGTAGCTATGTATTTGCTCCTCTTTTTATAGTGTGTAGACTCATAGTATATAGTTTTTAGTGTCTTGATCGTTCGCTGGTTATAGGCTACAGCTAATACTAATACAGATGTTATGTTTTCAATTATTGCCGGTGTTCAAACATAAAATATCTTTGGCCATGTCGCATTGCCGTCTCTACTATCAGAGCGTAAGAACAGCACCTATGCTCGCTGCTATTATAATAATAATAATAATCCCTCCATATAATAATTCACTTAACCAGGTCGTTAGTCACGTTTTAACGGTTATGAACCCGGCACCGTTTACCCGTTCGCTAATTGCCGTTTGCTCAGTGCAAGCTGTTTTATCTGCCGGGCCCGTGTGTCCGTCCGTCTGCCGTGAAATATGGCGTCGAGTGCACCGACGTTGCATCGGTATGAAGCTTGCAGGGGATTACTTGGAAATTAGCAATGATTTTCATCTTAAACTAGAACTTGTATGTTATTATCTCATCACGGTTTGAATCCGTTTAGATGAAATGTCCGCTTATGCCTTAACGGTTGTTTCATGTTTGGATGTGTTTAAGTTATGAATGATTCTGATTTATTTCAATTTCAAATACAAATTGTCAATTCCACGAATTGAGTTTATATCGCACTAAGCTAAACAAGTTCAGATTTTCAGTTGCAAGATGCCTATTAAGCACTGTAAATGTAAATATTTAAATACAGTAATATTTATCATTCTCGTTGACTTGTGCAAAAACTAGAGCTAATCCCCAAGGATAACAATGTAAAGATAAATAGTATCGTTTCAAAGAATAATATAATTCAGTAATTCAATATTAGAAATAGTATGAGTATTCTAAATCCATTGTAAGTTACATATTTTATTTTAAAAGGAAAATTGAGAGATTTTTTCTTTTTGTTTTATGACAATGATGTGACTTACTTTAATAATAAAATATTAAAGTCGATTACCAAGATTTATTTCGTCCCGTGACCGTATAACGCCAGGTCATTAATCTGTCGCTTCGTTCGCCTTTTTGTCTTTCAATTGAGTTTTATGATTTCTTTTTTGCCTTATTTCGTATATCTATTCCGGTTTGTGGGTGAGACACGTAAATTACGTAATAAGCTTAAAATAGACGAGCAAACTGAATCACTGATTAGAACTGTGCGATTTTATAGTCGATCGGTGTTAATCGAACTTAAGAGATAATATTTTGTATAAGTCATCGTTTTTCGCTTTAAATTTGCAATACTGTGATGGATAGTTTCAGTCACAGGTGGTCACTAAAACGTATTTCTGAATTTTAACCTTTTACAGGGGAATAAAAGGTGGCAGAGTTTGCATGAAATTTCCTGCGAATTTGCGAGGATCAGTGTTTAATAAAAAGGTCAGATTCCGATACCCCTCGAGACCCCACCCAGTGACCCTTATCAGAAGTGTTGCCAACACGTATTTTGACACGTGCAATTCATAGATCAGTATGTAAAAATTCGTAGATTTTTTAGTCTATTTAAGAATATTAGTGCAAAAAGGGGGGCAATTTATGAATTTAGGAGCTTTAAGTTTCAGATACGTCGTTGTCAGTAAAATTGATCGTTTTCTAACTGATCTAATTTTGTTATGTTACCAAATGTTCAATACCAAGTAGAAATATTTTTTGGACGTTTTTCATACTTTATTTCTTTTAAAACAATTTTAGAGTTAGCAACACAGCTTATCAGTCAACGGGTGCTATTCACGCGACAGGAAGCGAACTATTCGTGTAAGCCGATTCAAGTACAAATCGGTTGTTTGGCCCCCTAATGCGATCTTATTTATGGCTAATAACGTCGGCCTTGTGTGACGTCATGATATTACGTCGACTCTATGGGAACGGTATGTCTGATCCTTCATCGGAGCAAAACGAAGGAGTTGCTTGAATTTTGAGTCTTTTAAGATTAATACAAATAATTAACAACACAATCATATTTAAAGCTGAGTCATGCTTATTTAGTGTCGTACAACAAAATACAGTAATGTTACAAAAATTAAAAAAGAAAAAAATAAGAAAAAATCCTTATATTATACATATGTCGATTGTCGGTCCCATTTTCAGGTTGAACATGACTGTGACTAATAATATTAAACGTATTGTATCAAGGACAGTATATGCTTCAGATTCTAGTAAGTTATATGTAAACCACGATCACAGATATAAATTGCGTGTATGTATTGTATGTGTACACTAACCATACAAGTATTGAAATACGAACGCTCCTGTAATTCCAATGCAAATTGAATTCAAACAGATACATTAAAGCTTAGCCTGATAAATTAATACCAAATGGTTTCCTTATCCCATTACCGGCTAGTGGCTGCAAACGTACACTATAAATACCAATAGCCGACTAATTGCTAATGCCGGGCAATTTCCGTGTTTCAGCTAATCAGAAGTGAACCTATGTATCACTGTTTGTATGGCACATAACACATAACGGAGTATACTAGTCTATTTTTACTCCATCGTAGTCATAGTGATCTAGTTTATAGTAGAAACCGTTGAAACCGCAACTGCCAATCGAGATGTTGATGATGATCAGAATAAATTACGAACATACAGATGTCCATTTAAAATTGAATTATCCTAACTGGGTCTTAATGCTATAAAGATACGAGTAACAGCTAACACATGGCTACTGACTGGGCAAGGATTCGACTGCGTTACACCAATCGTGGTACCAAGCGAAAAGTTAAGACTAGTTAAGCTATGTATTTATTTAACGCAGTTTTAGCAAAGTCCCTGTACATTTGAATCTAATGAAACGTGGGTCATAAATCATACGTGTTTCCTTTTTACAAGCTTTTTACCCGACTACGGCAAAGCAAAAGGAGGGTTATGATTTTGACAGGCTATGTATGTATGTATGTATGTATGTATGTATGTTTGTATGTATGTTTGTATGTATGTATGTATGTATGTATGTTCATCTGTTTCCACATAACTTCTAAATTGCTTGTCAGAATTCGACAAATGACATATCATTAGAAGCGTCTTAATTGTCCGCTGGTTATAGGCTATATAGGGTTTCACAAAATCTAATGTGGCGCCCACTAGCGGACAAAACATACAGAGTAAAAAAATAAAGTTAAGATAAATACGCCGTGTTTGGTATCATTGGAAAGCGCTTTACTTGTACATTTTAAATATATATATATTACTAGCATTTGCATGTGACTTTACGTATATTCATGGACTGATTGCATATAGTTCACATCTTTTCGTTCATAGCTTCTTTACTACTTACTAACACCAAAATAGTACAAATAATAAAAAGTTAAAAACTAAAACCCAACTACGACAAAAAACGACGCTGAAAAAGTATAAAACAAGACTTTAGAACATACAATACTATTTTTTTGAAGTATGCAATATTTACTATGTAGAGATAAGTTTTCATGTTTGGAAAGGCGTAGTCACACGTTCCATACACAAGTACCTACCTACCGTAGCACTTTGACAACGTGTGACTGCGGTTTTCCAAACATGAAAACTTATCTCTACATAGTAAATATTGCATACTTCAAAAAAATAGTATTGTATGTTCTAAAAGTCTTGTTTTATACTTTTTCAGCGTCGTTTTTTGTCGTAGTTGGGTTTTAGTTTTTAACTTTTTATATTATACTCACTCTGTTAGTTTTTCTGTATGGGTGGATTTTTGTAATCGATTTTTTTCAAATAGCTTTGTTAGTAGTTCTCACACTTGCAATCACATGCCGTAGCGCTGTGGTAACTTATTGTCTCTGGACCTTGGCCCCTAGTTGTAAGTCATAGGTTCTAACCCGTGTGTGTCTAACCTTTGTGTATTATAAATAGTCTTATCCCCTTCGCACACGGTGCGTACTGTAATCGTATCGTTATTTTTGCATTAGTCGATAGTAAGATGATCTTAAAATAAGTTTTGCGCAAGAGCAAGTGCAAGTGCTCCGTTTTCATCATAAGAATTAGTAACAGTTAAAAAATTCTGAGTTTCCTGAAAGTTGAACGTTCATCCAAAATTGTTTCCAAATTAGCAGTCCACCCTTACCCCATTTAATGATTAATTTATCGTTGTAATTAGCAAACTTGCCACATCATGATTCACGAGAAGAGTAACCGGTGAAGATAAGGGAAAAAGAACGCTGACAGAATGACTTGCAACCACATTCGGTGCTGGATCGTCGATTTTATTTATTGGGCGTTCAGAATTGATCGGTCGACCGAACACTGCAGGAAGTGAAGCATTGAATCGGCTTCGGCTGATTCGAGTACAAATCTGTTGTTTGACGTGGCTTGTATTGACCCCTTAATATGTTACACCCTACCGACCCTAGCCCTGATTTAGTTATAAATGTTGTAAGCGATTGAAGAACAGGGGCGATTGTTTATGATGTAAGGGCTTTTGAGTATTTGTAAAGAGTAGTATTTATTGAGTTGTTAAGAGTAGTTGGGTTAGTTTATCGTAATACTTATGTAAAGTTGCAATAAATGTAGTGCAGCTGTATGCATCATATACTTATAGTAAAGAGGCTGCTATATTTAAACACAAATGATTCATCTAAGTATAGTTAACAATATTATGCAAATAATAACGAGCTAACCAGTAATACTGAAATGATAATTTCATTATTGTACCTGCATAGACGATTTGTTTATTTATTTAAATAGTCATAGGTACAAAATCGTACATCAAACTATAGTTTCAGCAATCCGCCGTAATACAGACATAAAATCGCAAGTAAGTCCGATTACTGTAGGGATGGAGTACGGTACGTATAGTGCCGAGTCCAATACACTTAAATCAAATACATTGTTACGCGGGGCTTTGAGTTGTAAAGAGTGTTTATAGCTGTTTACGTGATTATTTACGCGATCGCAGAATCACGGACGAAGTCTTGTTCTCCACTCTCTATGTCAATGCGGCGAAGGTTTATAGTCGATAGGAAGCTTTCCGCGTAAGCTCGGGCTATTGGCGGAACGCTTTCCGTATTATAGCGAGACTTGCACGAGCTTTCGAGAAAATTGTATTAGTTTTTGTTTGT